>CM063182.1:32200833-33661666 GCA_031835075.1 Saguinus oedipus | reverse complement strand
AGATTGAACATACCACTTAACTGATAGCCCCCATCCTCTGCCAAGCCTCACCCAGCTTGGAGCTGTGAGCCCAGAGAAACAGACTGAACTCCAGAGATAGCAAGACACTCAGCTCCAGGGCACAAGTAAGACAGACTATACTTTTAAAGTTTTTCTTTGACTTTTCTATAAAATCTGATTAAAGTAGTATTGTGTTTTTTTTTTAATCTTTGACATTTTCTTTTTTGCCCTTTGACCAAAAAAAAAAAAAAAACTTTGCAGCTGGGTACAGTGGCTCATGCCTGTAATCCTAGCACTTCGAGAGGCTGAGGTGGGCAGATCACTTGAGGTCAGGAGTTTGTGACTGGCCTGGCCAACACAGTAAGACCCTATCTCTGTGAGCCGTTAGAGACACATGTGGTGGCACGTGCCTGTAATCCCAGCTACTCAGGAGGTTGAGGCAGGAGAATCACCTGAACCTGGGAGGCAGAGGTTTCAGTGAACTGAGATTGCACCACTGCAGTCTAGCATGAGCTGCAGAGCAAGACTCTGTCTTTTTATAAGTTAAAAAAAAGACTGTTGCTAAAATATGATCGGAGCCCAGGTGGTAGCCTTTTTGCTGCAGGAAGGTCTTGCTTCCATGTTGGTGGCTGCTCACTGGTCAAGGTGGTGGTTGCTGAAGGTTAGGATGGCCATGGCAATTTCTTAAAATAAGACAGCAGTGAAGTTTGTTGCCACCTTGATTGACTTTTTCTTTCAAGAAAGGTTTCTCTGTAGCATGCATTGCTGGTTGGTAGCATTTTACCCACGGTAGAACTTCTTTACAGAATTGAGGTCAGTCTTCAACCCTGACACTGCTTTATCAACTAAGTTTCTGGAAAATTCTAAACCCTCTGTCATCATTTCAGCAATGTTCACAGCATCTTTACCAGGAGTAGATTCCATCTCAAGAAACCACTTTCTTCGCTCATTCATAAGGATCAATTTACCCACTAATGCTTTGTCTTGAGATCACAGCAGTTCAGCCACATCTTCAGGCTCCACTTCTTACTCTAGTTCTCTTGCTGTTTCTACCACACCTGCAGTTCCAGTCTTCTTCAACCCTGACACTGTTTTATCAACTAATTTTCTGGAAAATTCTAAACCCTCTGTCGTCATTTCAGCAATGTTCACAGCATCTTTACCAGGAGTAGATTCCATCTCAAGAAACCACTTTCTTTGCTCATTCATAAGGATCAACTTACCCATTAATGTTTTATCTTGAGATCACAGCAGTTCAGCCACATCTTCAGGCTCCACTTCTTACTCTAGTTCTCTTGCTGTTTCTACCACACCTGCAGTTCCTTCCTCCCCTGAGGTCTGGAACCCATCAAAGGCATCTGTGAGGGTTAGACTCCTTCCACATTCCTGTTAATGTTGATATTGTTCCTTCCTCCTATGAATCACAAATATTCTTTTTTTTTTTTTTGGGATGGAGTCTCACTCTCTCACCCAGGCTGGAGTGCAGGGGCATGATCTTGGCTCACTACAACCTCCACCTCCTGGGTTCAAGTGATTCTCCTGTCTTAGCCTCCCAAGTAGCTGGAACTACAGGTGAATGCCACCATACCCGGACAATTTTTGTATTTTTAGTAGAGATAGCGTTTCACCATATTGGTCAGACTGGTCTTGAACTCTTGATCTCATGATCTACACACATTGGCCTCCCAAAGTGCTGGGATTACAGGCATGAGCCACCGCGCCCAGCCTCACAAATGTTCTTAATGACATCTTAGAATGGTGAATCCTTTCCAGAAGTTTTTTAATTTACTTTGCCAAGATCCATTAGAGGCGTCACTGTCTATAGCAGCTATAGCCTTATGAAATGTATTGTTTAAATGATAAGACTTGAAAGTCAAAATTACTTCCTGATCCATGGCCTGCAGAGTGGATATTGTGTTAACAGGTATGAAAACAACATTAATATCCTTGAACATCTCCATCAGAGCTCCTGGGTTGATCAGGTGCATTATCAATGAGCAGTGATGTGTTGAAAGGAATCTTCTGAGCATTAGGTCTCAACAGTGGGCTTAAAATATTCAGCAAACTATGGTGTAAACAGACATGCTGTCATCCAGGCTTTATTCCATTTGTAGAGCACAGGCAGAGATGACTTAGCATAATTCTTAAGGGCCCTAGGATTTATAGAATGGTCAATAAGTGTTGGCATCAACTTTAAGTCACCAGCCTCATTAGCCTCTAAGAGAGTCAGCCTGCCATTGAAGCTTTGAAGCCAGGCATTGACTTCTCTTCCCTAGCTGATAAAGTTCTGGATGGCATCTTCTTCCAGTAGAAGTCTGTTTCATCTACATCGAAAATCTCATCAGTGATCTTGCTGCAGCTTCTACATCAGCACTTGCTGCTTCACCTTGTACTTTTATGTTATGGAGATAGCTTCTTGCCTGAAACCTCAAGAACCAACCTCTGCTAGCTTTCAACTTTTCTTCTGTTGCTTCTTGTCTAAGTTCATAGAATTAAAGAGAGTTAGGATATCACTCTGGATTAGGGCTGGGTTCAGGGCATATTGTGGCTGGATTGATTGTCTGTCCAGAACACTGAACTTTCTCTGTATCAGCAGGAAGGCTGTTCTGCCTTACCATTCATGTATTCACCAGAGAAGCACCTTTAATTTCCTTCAAGAACTTTTCATGTACACTCACAACTTGCCCAACTGTTGGTACAAGAGGCCTGGCTTTCGTCCTTTCTTGGTTTTTGAGGTGATTCCTCACTAAACCTAATCATTTCCACCTTTTGAGAGATGTGTGACTCTTCCTTTTACTTAAACAGTTAGAGTGTATTGTAGTTGTTAATTAGCCTAACTCAATATTGTTCTGTCTCAGGGAATAAAGAGACCCGAGGAGAGGGGGAGAGTCCAGACCCAAACTACATTTATTAAGTTTACCATCTTCCATGGGTACAGTTCACAATGTCCCAGAACAGTTAGAGAGGTGCTGTCAAAGGTCCTGAATCACAGATCTCCATGACATAAGTGAAGTGAACATGTGCTGTTGGAAAAGTGTCTCCCATAGCCTTGCTCAACATAGGATGGCTGCAAACCTTCAATTTGTAAAAAATGCAGTATCTGCAAAGCACAGTAAAATGAGATGTGCCTGTGCTTTGTACCATAGATATTTTAGGGAAGTCAGCAAAGGAGTAAGTGCAAATATTAAAATTCACCAAGAACAGGTTGCACTGGGGGGAGTGATTGTTTTCCCCAGGAACTGCATCTCTGTGTTACTGGAAAATTAAAGCCGAAGACGTGATACTGTACTCATCATTCATGTTTGGTCTCTTCTCCTTACAGAACCTTTGTAAATGGGTCGTCTGTCTCCAGTGCAATACAGCTACACCATGGGGACCGGATATTATGGGGAAACAACCATTTCTTCAGGTATGATGTCGTTCATGTCCCTAAAAGAAGGAGATTTTTGGAGATTGTGCTCTGAAATAGAAAATACATATTAGGCCGGGCGCGGTGACTCAAGCCTGTAATCCCAGCACTTTGGGAGGCCAGGGCGGGTGGATCACGAGGTCAAGAGATCGAGACCATCCTGGTCAACATGGTGAAACCCCGTCTCTACTCAAAATACAAAAAATTAGCTGGGCATGGTGGCGCGTGCCTGTAATCCCAGCGACTCAGGAGGCTGAGGCAGGAGAATTGCCTGAACCCAGGAGGCGGAGGTTATAGTGAGCCGAGATCGCGCCATTGAACTCCAGCCTGGGTAACAAGAGTGAAACTCCGTCTCAAAAAAAAAAAAAAAAAAAAAGAAAATACATATTAAAAGTAAACCCAACTCTACACTTACTGTGTGTGCGTGCATATTTGCTGCATGTGTATAATATATGTGTGTATGTTCCTTTCCTGTATATGGTCTGAACCCTAGGGTCATATGAACAATACACTTTGCAAAAATGCTGAGTTTACCTACATAGTTTTTCACTTTTGTTTCCCAGTGGAAGATGATTGTTTTGCCAGGTAGTGTAAGCATTTATTAATATTTTTCTGACATGTTTATCTTTTTGTTTATTTTTTACTGAAAAGTAGTTGTGGTTTTCGTTTCCTTATCTATCAAATAAGGTTGGTATTTCTTTCAGGAATTCTTTTCAGCTGTAAGTCATGGCAAATTTTACTGTAATGGGTTAGACAGATCATTTGTTTCCCTGACAGAACCGGAAATCTGAAGGAACATGATTGTTAGTGTTGGCTAAGCCTCTCAAAAAAAGTCATGGCTAAAGTCTGGTCAGTCTTGGCATCTCTCTATGGCCTATGGTTGGCCATGCTACACTGCCGTCAAAGCTGCATTCAGGTACAGGAAGAAAAAGGAGAACCATGGCTGCACTAGTCCTGACTGTCTTCTTCGTCCGAAAAAGCAGAAGCCTTCCCAGAGTCCCCAGCAATTTTCTCCTTCTGTCTCCTTTGCTAGAATTTGCATCTTAGCTGCACAGGGGCCTGAGAAAGACTGTCTAACCCGGGGCTGTACATACGGTTTCCCAAACAAAACTGACGTTGCGTTGGCAAGGCCGACAGGCTGGATACTATATAAAGGTCACGTCCTGGTCTCTTCTTACTGTCACTGATCAGTATGCTCCAGATGTCAGACTGACTTTTCTGTAGCTAATAGAGATCCTTTGCGGTGGGCCAGGGATATTCTGGTTACTGAGAAAAGGGTAGATAGGCACAAAGAGCATTGAGCATTTTTTTCCTTCCCAAATTAAATGATGTGTAAACTGCTTTGCTTCGTGTTCAAAACCCTCATCATTTGCATTAAGTTCATCTTTCCAGCTTTATCTCTAGTGTGCTATGCAAATTTTGTGTGTCCTGTTGTTTTACTCATTTCTCCAGGGAATATGAACATTTCCATTTTCACGTCTTTTCCCACACTGTTCCCTCTACCCTGCTTTTTCCTTATTTGTGAATACTCAGTTCAACTGATTTTCTCCTGTCTCACCTTCCTTCACACCTCGCTCTGAAAGTGTCCTTGGCTTTTCTTTAACTCTGAACTTGTCACAGGCAGGTGGCCTAGTGTCACACTTTGTGCTGTACTTCTTGCTGGCACGTGTCTTATTTCTTCGACTAGATTATCCACTTCCTGAGTGCAATAATTGCCTTGTACTTACATGGTATCCACTTGACTTCTAGCAGATGCCAGTACTTAACAAATGAAATGAATAAGTGCCTATCTTAACTTCAGAAAACAATACTCTTTCCCCCTCCAAGACTCAATTTGCCTAAAAAGAAAAAGAAAGCAGAACGAGAGGACGAGGATCAGGACCCCTCCATGAAAAACGATAACAGTTCCGAGCAGCTGGATGTAGACGGAGACTCCTCCAGTGAAGTGTCCAGTGAAATTAACTTCAATTATGAATACGCACAGATGGAGGTCACCATGAAGGCCCTGGGCAGCAATGGTGAGCAAGTCGGCTGTGTGCTTGACTGTTGGTTCAAGGTTCAAGATCACTCCCAGGCTCAAGTGATCTTCAAGTGGGAAGATCACTTGAGCCCAGGAGTTCCAGGCTGCAGAGAGCTGAGATTGTGTCTGTGAATAACCGACTGCTCTTCAGCCTGGGCAACATAGCAAGACCTTCTCTCTTTAAAAAAAAAGAAAAAAGAAAAAAAAGATGGTAAAGTGTTAAAAATGTTTACGATTGAGACATTTTAAATGTTAAAAAGGAAAATCTTTATATGGCTTCTTTGTATTATTTTGTGTCTTCGGCTTTAATTTATACTTAAAATGTTCTGCCTTAATAAACAGTCAGATCACTTTGTTCTCATGGACAGAATCTCTCTGGTTTATTTTATTTTATTTTATTTTTATTTTTTGAGACAGTCTCTCCCTGTTGCTACAGTGCAGTGGCACGATCTTGGCACCCTGCAACCTCCACCTCCCAGGTTATAGTGACTTGATTCTCCTGCGTCAGCCTCCTGAGTCGCTGGGATGACAAGCATGCATGCCACCATTCCTGGCTAACTTTTGTATTTTCAGTAGAGACGGGGTTTCGCCATGTTGGCCAGGCTGGTCACAAACTCCTGATGTCAGGTGATCTGCCCACCTTGGCTTCCCAAAATGCTGAGATAACAGGCATGAGCCACTGCACCTGGCCAAATCTCTCTGCTTTAGAAACTTGCCTGTCACTGGCTTATGACGGAGGATCTACCATGTCTTAGGTTATGTGTAGAACATAAGATAAACCTGCTTTCTTTACAGAGAAGGTGGTTGAGGATATGTCTAACTGAGAATAGAGAACAACGTAAGTGATTAGAAGTAGGGAAAGTTGTTTATGCCAAATTGTCTTTAACGGTATTAGTTAGAGGGTATAGTTAAGATGACAAACAACATTTGAAGTTTATTATGTTGTACCTTTCGATCACTATTTATGTTTTTAAAACATGTCTTTAGATCCAATGCAGTCCATATTGAACAGTCTAGAGCAGCAGCATGAAGAGGAAAAACGATCCGCACTGGAGCGCCAGAGGCTTATGTATGAGCACGAATTGGAGCAGCTCCGGAGAAGACTGTCTCCCGAGAAGCAGAACTCCCGGAGCATGGACAGGTTTTCTTTCCACTCGCCCAGTGCTCAGCAGCGCTTAAGACAGTGGGCCGAAGAGAGGTAGGTGGCACAGAGGGGCTTCTTCCACGTGTAGCTCAGGCTCACCACTGCTAACCCACCTAGGGAAGGTGTTGAGTGGGAACATTGAGACGGTGCTTACAAAAGAATTATATTAAAAGATAAGTGTTACCGCCAAGAACCACTTTGCATTTTTTCTTTTTTTGAAAAATAAGGGAATTGCCCATTTATATTGGGCTTTATTTAAAACTGTTGATGTTAGGTGCTGTTCCACCTTCAGTTTGTCTAGCCTTTGGATTTGGATAGAGGAGTACGCATTATCATTGCATTATGCTTTGCGTTCTGAAGCTTGGGTAGATGATTTTGAGAAAAACAGAAAGTTGGTTATCTGAACTGATTAGCTCAGGTAGGTAAAGCATGGTGCCCGTGAGAGGAAGATTGCAAGCTTGATCTCTGTCGGGCTAATTAGCATTGCACTGAAATGCCTTATCCCATGATCACAGACCTCATGCTATTTAAAGTTTGGTCAGCAGGCAGCTTCCCTTTCACCTGGAGATTGATAGAAATGTAGGATTTCAGGCCCCCACCTCAGACCTGCCCAGACAAAATCTTGAGTTGATGAAGATCCCCTGGTGATTTGCATGCACCAGCAGGTTTGTGGGGCACTGCCCTTATCTAGAGCCAGCTTGCTGTGTGGCTGCGTGCCAGTGCTTATCGTGTAGTAAGATTCAAGCGTGTGCATGGGTCAGTGTCAGAACACAGTCCCTGAGTGCAGAGCACCATGGGAAGGCGTGGTCCCCGCTTTGGCATCGATGTGCTGCTGTATGATTCTCTGACGAGCTGCTCTGTTTTCTCTTCCCTACCTCCAATCCCTCTGTATTTTTTTAAGAGAAGCAACGTTTAGTAACAGCCTGATGAGGCTGAGGGAACAAATCGTTAAGGCCAATCTATTGGTGAGAGAAGCTAATTACATTGCTGAGGAGCTGGATAAAAGGACAGAATACAAAGTTACCCTACAGATTCCAGCCTCCAGCCTGGATGCCAACAGGAAGGTGAGGTTGCCATTCCTTGAAAAAAACTTAAGATCTCATTGGATAAGATCACCTGATGTTTCCTGGTGTTACCGAAGCTTCAGATCCCTGTCTGTACCCGCCCCAAGTCTAAATCCTTTGTCCTCCTTGCTTTTGGGTAGAATTGACTTCCTCTTCATTCTCTGCCTTTGAGTGTATGTATATTTTATCCACTAGGGGAATATACTCTCCATCTCACCTGGCCCTGACGGTTCAGTTCACTCAGCTTGCTTTCTTCAAGTCTGTTTCAGTTCTTTCTTAGAAGTCTTTACTGATTAATCTTCCCCAAGTGTCCTTTTTTCCTTCCTTATGTTGCCATTCTATTCCCACTTCCCCCCAAGTTAGGTGTTCAATTTGCTTATGTTATTTTCTCCTTCGAATAGCTTGCTCTGTAAAACTCTTCATTAGTTGTGTCATGTATATATTCAGGATCACACTTTTTTTGATATAATAAGTTTAATAAAATGTAGGGGGAAAGTCCCATCGCAGTCTTCTATCTTTGCCGTTCAGTTTTTTTTTTTTCCTTCTTTTTTTGAGGTTCTTTCCTGGCTCTTATGTTCGTACATGACGTTTGATGGATTAGGTAGAATTTTCTATTCAGACGAATTTCTTGTGGGTCCATGTGTTCTGTTTGTCCTACAGTAGTCAACACAGCAAAGCTTTAATGCATTTATCTTGGATATTCTATTTTTTTTTTTTTATTTTTTGAAGATGGAGTCTTGCTCTGTGACCCAGACTGGAATGCAGTGGTGTGATCTTGACTCACTGCAACCTCTGCCTCCTGGGTTCAAGTGCTGCTTCTGCCTCAGCCTCCTGAGTATCTGGGATTGCAGGTGTGCACCACCATACTCAGCTAAATTTTGTATTTTTAGTAGAGATGTATTTTTAGTATTTTCGCCATGTTGGCCACGCTGGTCTCAAACTCCTGACTTCAAGTGATCCACCTGCCTTGGCCTTCCAAAGTGCTGGGATTACAGGTGGATATTCTAATTCGATAGCAAGGATTACATCTTTCTTTCCCTGTGACGTCATAGCATTGAGGTCAGCGTTTTGTACAGAGTAGATATTTGGCAAATATGATTCTTAGTGTTTTGAGAAAAGTATTATAAATATGATAGATCATTACTTTATAAATCATTGTTTTTGTATACTCTGTGTATTTTGAAAGAGTGTACTTTATTAGAATTTAATAGTATTTGTAGGGCAAAGTCTAGATACAGTAGGACTCAACAAAAAGAAGAGGAAGGCCAGTCACAAGCAGAAGGTTCGGGACCTAGTTTCTTCTTGAAGGCCGAGAAGTTCAGGGTCGTGTTTCATTCTGTGGTGTACGAGTTGAAAAAAGCAGAAACCTGAACATTTTTTCCCCATTAAGCATGACTGCTGCCCTTTTCTCTGTAACCTGTTTTGGGCTTTGTTGAAAGGTGTGGTTCTCCGTTGGGGTAGCCATGTCAACAGCCACAAGTGACTCATGTCACTTGGCGTCTCTCTCCTGCCCTCCATTCAGTGCTGCATTCACTGGGGCTGTGTCTTTTGCTGGTAGAGGTGACTCCATTGCTCGAGTGAAGCCATTTTTAACAGACACCTACTAATTCTCTGTTAGTATTGATTTCAATAAATTGGTATTTTTAGATGTCAGCCAGAGAGAGGAGCTGGACAAGGAGGCATTTCCTAGGAGCTAGTCTCCTTCATTAGGCTGAGTCTGCAATCTTTAATGCAACAAAGACTATTTTTTGGTATTTGAAAACTGTTATGTATTTATATGTCCTGTCCATTCTGTGAACACACTCTCTGGTGATTTTTTTTTTCTTCTTTCTAATTTTGCAAGAGGGCCAAGTTATGGTAGCTGCATTGTAATGCCCATTGCTGTTTAGTCCCAGGTCCAGCATTCTCCCCCAGAAAAGTCACTACCCGCACAGGTCACAAATAGGAGTTTTGTGTTCATTCACTGGCTGGCTGAATATAAGGAAGGAGGGCCTTTAATTTTGACTATAAGATGGCCAGGCTGGTGGCTCACGCCTATAATCCCAGCACCTTGGGAGGCCATGGTGGGTGGATTACTTGTGGTCAGGAGTTTGAGACCAGCCTAGCCAACATGATGA
Source organism: Saguinus oedipus (assembly GCA_031835075.1). Taxonomy (NCBI): domain Eukaryota; kingdom Metazoa; phylum Chordata; class Mammalia; order Primates; family Cebidae; genus Saguinus; species Saguinus oedipus. Next base: position 33,651,912 of record CM063182.1, on the reverse strand, counting down.
AACCCTGCGTCTACTAAAAATATAAAAATTAGCCAGGCGTGATGGTGGGTGCCTGTAATCCCAGCTGCTGAGGAGACTGAGGCAGGAGAATCGCTTGAACCCAGGAGGTGGAGGTTGCAGTAAGCTGAGATCAGGCCACCGCACCCCAGCCTGGGCGACAGAAAGAAACTCCGTCTCGATTAAAACAAAAAAACGACAAAACCACATTTTGACTGTAAGAATTCTCAAATGTTTGTTTTATTATTTAAATTTTGTTTCTTAGAAAATGATTGTAGGCAAGATGCTAATGAAACATCAATGTATTTCATAGTTCCCTTAAGTTCTGAGTAGAACAGTTGAAAAATTAAGCCAGTAAACCTAAATTGATTAGATAACCAGTAGATAGGTCTCTGTGGGGGAATGTATAGGGGCTTTTTTTTTTTAAGTTTGTGGTTTTTAAAAGTTTTAAAATTTTTTCTACCTTAAAAATGCATCACTCAAGTTCTTCTGTTCTGAAAAAAGTCCGCATTGCTCTTATAAGCTGGAAAAACTTCAGAGCATACTTTTTTGGAGGGGGTGAAATTTGCATAACAGATCATTACTATTTTAAAGTCAACAACTCAGTGGCATTTGGCATGGTCACAGTGTGGTGTGAGCACCGCCTCCGTCTAGTTCTGTAGGATCTTAAGAAACCCAAACAATGCGTATTTGGAAACTGGTATCATATATTGCTTCCCCTTGGGTAAATGGAGTACTTTACAGTTTACTCTTAACAATTTCAAGTTTTATACCTCGTGGAGATACCACCCACTACAGTAAACCATAATTCACACTCTGAGAGTTAAAGGACATTTCTTCCCCATGAACAGCAAACTTCCCCTTGCTGTTTGATGCTATGACTCTCTCCCCATTGATACACTGTGCTCCTATGGTGCCCTGAATAAAACATGTTTATTTCAACTTACTGTTAAATGTGGTCTTTTGGATTTTAAATTTAATCATATTCATCTACAGTCAAAATTTAAATGTGGCTGAGTATGGTGGCTCATGCCTATCATCCCTGCATCTTAGGAGACTAAGGCAGGAGAATCACTTGAGGCCAGGAGTTCCAGACGAGCCTTGGCCATATAGAAAAACCTGTCTCTGCAAAAAAAAAAAAAAAAAAAAAAACCAACCTAGCAAAATTAGCTGAGTGTAGTGGCATGCACCTGTGGTCCTAATTACTTTGGAGGCTGAGGCAGGAGGATCACTGGCGCCCAGAAGTTCATGGCTGCAGTGAGCTATGATATGCCACTGGACTCCAGCCTGGGTGACAGAGTGAGGTGCTGTCTCATTAAAAACTCTCTCTCTCTCTCTCTCTCTCTATATATATATATATATATATAGATAGATAGATAGATAGATAGATAGATAGATAGATAGATACACACACACGTATACACACACACACACACACACATAAAAAAAAACTTATTTATGTATTTTTGAGAGGCTCACTCTGTCACCCAGGATGGAGTGCATAGGCTGGTGACAGAGGCTCACTCTGTCACCCAGGCTGGTGAGAATTTCAGTCACTGCAGCCTCTGCCTCTTGGATTGAAGCTATTCTCATGCCTTAGCCTCCTGAGTAGCTGGCATTACAGGTGCCACCACACCTGGCTGGTTTTTGTATTTTTAATAGAGATGGGGTTTGACCATGTTGGCCAGGCTGGTCTCGAATTCCGGACCTCAAGTGATCCACCTGCCTTGGCCTCCCAAAGTGCTGGGATTACAGGCATGAACCACCATGCCCAGCCGCCCCTCGCAAAATTTTTTTAATGTTGAGTTTATACTTAAACTGAAGTTTATAAATAGATTTTGATTGCACTTGGGTATGAAGGCATAATGTAATAGCTTGTAAGACTTTTGGAAAGCTTTGTAATCAACAGATTAAAGGATGATTGCCGTTTGAGTTTTGACATTTGACCAATAGGGGTGGAATTTGCAGCTCTGACTTCCCTGCTGTCTGTGCTTCTCACAGTCATTCTTACTCTCTTTTCAGCGAGGCTCTCTTCTTAGTGAGCCTGCAATCCAGGTGAGAAGAAAAGGAAAAGGAAAGCAGATTTGGTCTTTGGAAAAACTTGACAATAGGCTGTTGGATATGAGAGACCTTTATCAGGAGTGGAAAGAGTGCGAAGAAGATAACCCAGTAAGTTACTTAAGAGAAAAATCACTTAATTGGTAATGGTAGAAGGAACCAAGCTGGAATGAGCCTACCCATTTCAGGGGAAAATGGTTCCTTTCCCCAAATTACAGTACTACTTCTGGAGTAAGGTTGATTTTAATTTCCTAAATTGTTTAGCAAATTAATGATTTTAATATTCTCTCTTTCTGCTATCTTCTCTTTTCTTCTCATTTCTGTCTTTTAGATTTCTAGCAGAATTCTCCACTTTCCATTCTGACTTTTGTTGGTGTGCGGGTGTCAGTCTCCCGTGCCTTCTGGGAACCTCTTTAGGACAGAGGCCAGGCCTCATTATTTGTCTCTCCTCCCATTGCTCACCCCGTTTAACCTTGCAGATAATAAACCTACAGTTTATGTTTTGTAAGTTGAACATCAGTGGTATCTTAATATTTACACTACGAGGGACATTTTTGAAGAACTTTTGATCATAGATCTATGCACTGGACTCTGTCGTCACCTTGCAGGCTTTCTAATTTAGATCAGACGTGTACTCGTATGTATTTAAAATAGAAATGCATGTTACATATGTCTGAACATTTTTTCATTACCATTAGGCCTGTTTCCGCATAGAGTTGTTTACTTCCTTTGCCTTTTGTTTTCTAAAAATGGTTTTTCCAGATTGTCTTCAATAAAAATGTTACTTAGGTGACATTTTTGCTTCAAAAATGTTTGTCTAGGACCAGGTGCGGTGGCTCACGCCTGTAATCTCAGCCCTTTGGGAGGCCGAGGCGGGTGGATCACGAAGTCAAGAGATCGAGACCATCCTGGTCAACATGGTGAAACCCTGTCTCTACTAAAAATACAAAAAATTAGCTGGGCATGGTGGCTTGTGCCTGTAATCCCAGCTACTCGGGACACTGAGGCAGGAGAATTGCCTGGACCTAGCAGGTGGAGGTTGTGGTGAGCCGAGATCGTGCCATTGCACTCCAGCCTGGGTAATAACAGTGAAACTCCGTCTGGAAAAAAAAAATGTTTGTCTCTTTGGTACCCCTCTCCTATTTCAACTTAGAAGTAAAACAACAATAACAAATACAAAAAAGCCACTCCCATGAGGGGCTCAGCTTTCTTTTCTTTTTTCTTTTTCTTTTTTTTTTGAGATAGAGTCTATCTCTGTTGCCCAGGCTGGAGTGCAGTGGCATGATCTCAGCTCACTGCAACCTCCTCCTCCTGGGTACAAGTGATTGTCTTGCCTTAGCCTCCCAAGTAGCTGGGATTACAAGTGCCTGCCACTGCGCCCGGTTAATTTTTGTATTTTTAGTAGAGACAGAGTTTCGCCATGTTGACAATGCTGGTCTCGAACGCCTGACTTCAGGTGATCCTCCCACCTCGGCCTCCCCAAGTGCTGGGATTATAGGCATGAGGGCTCATCTTTTATTAGCAGTAGCGTATTTGATGACTTCCTAGGAACAAGCAGAGCAGATACGAATTACTGTCTTCCTCAAAAGAAAAGCGAAGCATAGTTTTGCACACTCTACTTCTTTTTCTGGTCAACATATATTGTTTGTTTATTTTGTGGCAAGATTTCCATGTAAAGGGGAATAACTGCTAAAAGTAATAACCTGTTATTGGGATCACTCTGACATGGGTGGAGGATGCTGACCTCTGCTGTGAATGGGAATGAGGAAGAGAGTGTGAGGGAGCAGTCCAGTGCTGAACTTAAGCAAAACTTTAGAGTATTTTACTCTAAAAAGTACAAGCGTCAGGATGATGAAAGTTCAGTTTCATGACGTAAATGTATGAAAAAGCAGTAGGCTGAGTGCATGTATTGTAAGTGATTTTTCGGAAGTTACATATTCTTAATCTCTTTGCAGGTAATCCGATCGTACTTTAAACGTGCTGATCCATTCTACGATGAACAGGAAAATCACAGTCTCATTGGGGTGGCCAATGTCTTCCTCGAGTCCCTTTTCTATGATGCAAAGTTACAGTATGCTGTTCCCATCATCAACCAGAAGGGAGAGGTTGGTTGGTTTTCCTTCATGCCTTGTTTCCTGTAGAGAAAAGTTTAAGAAACAAAGAGGGTGGTGATGGGATGTTGTTGCTATTTTTTTGTCAGTAATGACAGTTAATATGTATGTGTTTCCAACGACTCTGAGGGCAGAGTTAACTGTCAGAAACCAGGCCTCTGAATTGCCACACACCATTAACCTGACAACTTGACTCTAAAAGAGAAGAGAGGTCATCCCAAGGGAGCAGCAACCAAATCTGGAGAAATGTCTCTGCCTTCCCCCGTTGCTGCAGGTGGCAGGTCGGCTGCACGTGGAGGTGATGCGCATCAGTGGGGATGTTGGGGAAAGGATTGCAGGAGGTGACGAGGCTGCCGAGGTCTCCTTTGAGAAGGAGACCCAGGAAAACAAACTGGTGTGCATGGTAAGTCCCAGCTTCATCCTAGTATTAGTTTGATACAAAAGTCAGTGCCATTACTTTTAACGGCAAAAATCACGTTGACTTTTGCACTAACCTCATAGTTCAAGTGGTGCTGATTTTGAGGGCTGGGTCTTTAGATAGTAATTATTATGTTCCTCTTCATGTTTTGAAAGTAGAGCAGAGCCTCCCCACCTCATGATGATGCAAAATCCCCTCCATTTCCAAACACCCACTAGTGGGCCACACCTGCCGGCGGCTGAGAATCCCTGCAGGAACCAGTTATTATAAAAAGAAGGTGCTGGCGGGCAGGAAGTCACCAAGGGACATAGGTGCAGTGAGAAGGAGGCGAGGTTAAGTGAAGAAAGCTTACACCTGACTCTTAATTCATAGCCCATCCTAGAGCCTGTCCTCTCTCCCAGTAAACATTTCTAGAATCGAAGCCGATGTTGAAGGTTGGTAAGTTAGACGTTAGCCACAAGGTAGCGGGAAGCTGGAGCTGTTGGAGTCGGGCTACTTTCTGCAAGGCTTCTCATATATGGAGAGGGCTTCTGGCATTTCAGTTACTTCACTAGGAGGGGGAGGAATATTAATTCACTGAAAGGTCATTTTTCTTGTATTGTACTTGATTTCGGAGCAGCTTCTTTCAGTCATAAGATGATCAGAGATGGAGACATAGGCTTGATGACCCCACGATGACCCATTTTGAAGGTGATGGACTAGCAAATGCAACTCAAATATCACTTTCTGCTATTAAAGTAAAATAACATATAAGGGCACTTCTCACTTGGGAAATGTATTCTTATTACCAAAAAAAAGTAGTATATCCTGAGAAATATGGCCTGCTTAAAATACCTTCTTTTTACTAACGGAAGATCTCAACATATGTAAAAGTAGTGAGAAAGGTGTTACTGATGCCCATTGACCTTTGCTCCACAGTTATCACCTGTGGTCAACCTTGTTTCCTTCATACTCAGCTGCTTCCATGCCGCCCCCTCCACTAACATCCTAGGCACCTCAGCATCCTATCCTACCTGTGAATAGTTCAGTGTGCGTCTCCAAAAGATGAGTCCTTAAGCCAATATAACCATAATTGTCAAAATTAATAATTTGTCAAAATGAATGATTTCTTTCTATTGTAAACTTGTCAGTTTCCTTAATTGCCTTGGGTGGTGTGTGTCTTGTGTCGGTTTCAGTCTGGTACGCTCACACTCCCTCTCCTGCTTGCTCACTCTCTTTGCCTCTCTCACCAAACCTGCAATTTATGTATTGTAGAAACTGGGTTATTGTAGTTTCCCATAGTCTGGCTTCTACCGATTGGTGTTGCCTAGCATGTTAAGATGCATTTGCTGAAAATTGGTAGTTAGACATAAAGGGTGTTTCCTGGGGGAGGGAGGCAGCCCAAGGGCTTGGTCAGTGGTGGCCTGTATTGTTCCATCAGGAGCCACATCTAGTCTGGGTGTTTGTCTTTGGGGGATGATCAGCCATGGATGATTATTACCAAGATGCATTATTTTGTTAGGAGTTACAAAAGAATGGTACTATAATTCTATTGTCACTTCATTTTTCTCCAGAGAAAAAGTCTTCCTCTTACCAACTACTTTGCTATACAGAGATAGTTTGTGTAGAAAAGGAAGGATAAATGCTCCATCTCTCCCTTTATTTATAGATTTTATCTATTTATTTATTTTATTTGTGAGACAGAGTCACCCAGTTACTCTGTCACCCAGGCTGGAGCGCAGTGGTGTGATTTCGGCTCACTGCAGCCTCTGCATCCCAGGTTCAAGTGATTCTCCTGCCTCAGCCCCCTGAGAAGCTGTGTCACCATGCCCAGCTAATTTTTGTATTTTTAGTAGAGATGGGGGTTTTGCCATGTTGGCCAGGCTGGTCTTGAACTCCTGGCCTCAAGTGATCCACCTGCCTCAGCCTCTTGAAGTGCTGGGATTACAGGTGTGAGCCACCACATCCAGCCTAATGAAAATAATGAATTGCTTTTCCAAAATGCGACCAGTGAGGTTTTTTTGTCCTTAATCTTAACAGCATCATTATGAACTCTCAGACTTAACCATATTTGGCATGCATCTGTCTGTTGGATTCACTACCTGTATTTAAGCACAAATCTTCCCATCTTTGGCTAGTGGGAACTGCCTCAGTTGGCCCTTGAGTCCTGTTGTCATAACTCTGAGCTTCCTGGACTGTGATAGCTTTCTTGCTTTCTGGTGTGATGAATATTCTGATCTCATCCTGTATCTTTCCTGTCCCGGACCTGGAATCAGCCGTTTCTCCAAGGAACCTGATTCCTTTCAGTGGGAAGTGGTTTTTAGAGACCATGTTCTGGCATGTAATGGCCTTTTATGTAAAAAGGACGAGGACAAATAAGCTATATGATGTTAAATAAAACACTGGTGGAAAAACAAAAGAAAGCAGCCTGGAGACAGTTAAGATATCAGGGGTGATGAGTGTAACTGGCCCCCAAAGAAGTCTGGATTTGTTTTTTGTAACAAGGCTATATGCACATATTGACATCTTCATGTTTTCAGTGATAATAAGTGAGGTTAGTACATTTAAAATCCTGGAACATTCCTGGGCTCCTCTGTCTTAACAGCTGCACGTTGAAGCTGTGGTATTCTGACACCTTGTGGTGGTTTTAGTTTTTGTGTGCAAAAACTTTTTTAGAAACTCTGCAAAACCCAAACAGCCTGTGTTCCGCATACCTTGGCATCCCTTGTGGCTGATAGTCTTCATTCCTGGCAGCCTCATTCCTGAGAGGTTGCCTGTAGTTGAGAGTTCGGCATATTAAATCTTGTTTCTTGTGTATTTTAACATTAAAATTGTGATTAATTTTGAATAAAAAGTTTCAGATGGAATTTAGTTACAAAGAAATACGTATTGAACATGCATGTTGTCAATACCTGTTACAGCTCTCTTTCATTTCATTTTGTTTCACTGGTGTGATCAGTCTCACCCCTGTAAAGTAAGGTAGCTACCGATATTCTCATTTCACTTAGGAGAAAACTAAACCTAAGAAAACTAAGAATTTAAATAATTTGTGCCAGTACACGAGCTAATAAGTGGGCGAGATTTTTACTGTATTTATTTTATGTAACTCCAACATCTTGTAATCTTCCTAAATGCCATATTGTCTTACCTTAAATAATATAAACATTTTAAAACACTTAATGAAAAAATGATGGCTTTAAAAACTTAATGAAAAATTAATAGCAGAGTACTGTTTGCTCATTTTGGTTTGAAGGAATAAAAGGTATCAGCCAATCTTTCTTTCATAGCCTGTCAGGAAGTAGCTGTCTAGGTGTTTCAAACTCCTGTTGACGTCACAGAAACGGTGAATTATAATGGCGGTTTCTATTTGATTGCTTACCCATTAGATGTTTGCTATGGAAAAAAATTAAGTAACTTGGTTTGTGTAATTTTGTGTGTGATTAGAGTGTGTGTGTGTGTGTGTGTGTGTGTGTGTGCGCGCGCGCGCGCGCGCACGCGTTTTAGAGACCGAGTCTTTGTCACTTAGGCTGAAGTGCAGTGATATGGTCTTAGCTCACTGCAATCTCCGCCTCCTGGGTTGAAGCAATTCTTGTGTCTCAGCCTCCGGAAGTAGCTGGGACTACAGGCACGCACCACCACATTCAGCTAATTTTTATATTTTTATTAGAGATGGAGTTTCACTATGTCAGCCAGGCTGGTCGCAAACTCCTGACCTTGGCCTCCCAAAGTGCTTGGATTACAGCCTGAAATGTTAAGGTTATGTTTATGGTTGCTGAACTACATGAGCTCTTACGCCATATATTCAGATTTATTTTCATTAAGTGTATTTACTGGGGGTAGATTGAATCATACAACATGCAGAAAGTGACCAGGTGAAAAATAGGATTTATGATTAATGCTCAGCCATGTGAAAATTGGTTTAATCAGTTACATAGTTAGAATTTGGCTTAATCAACTTCAGGATTTTGTTTCCTTCATAGTTGGAGAAGTTTTAGAATATCACAGTTGATCACAAAAACTCCAAATTAAAAATCAACCCAGGCCGGGCATGGTGGCTCATGTTCATAATCCCAGCATTTTGGGAGGCTGAGGCAGGAGGATCACTTGAGCTCAGGCGTTTGAGACCAGCCTGGTTTGCATAATGAGACCTTATCTCTACTAAAAATCAAAAAATGACCTGAGCATGGTGTCACACACCTGAAGTCCCAGCTCCTCAGGAGGCTGAGGCTGGGGGATCACTTGAATCCTTAAAATCGAGGCTGCGGTTAGTTAGCCATGATTGTGCCGCTACACTCCAGCCTGGGCAACACAGCAAGACGCTGTCTCAGACACCCCAAAAAAAAGTCAGTCTAATGCTGCCCACCAAATGAAGTATTAGTAATATCTGGCTGCCTTAGAAACTGTTACAGACATTTCTTCCGGGGCCTTTGGGTCTGATTAGACAAGTATCTCCAGTTGCACTTCGTTACAACCACACCCTGCCCCCCTGGTTCAGAGCATGCTTCCTTTGGTACCCCTTTCCCCCAAATCTGCATAAGGAAGGCTTTCTGTAAACATTGGCACAGAAAATCGTCAGTGTTTACCATCTTCACTTCTTTTCCTTCTCCCCCCAGATCTTTATACATTTCTGATGCTTTTAAGTTCTCCCAAACAATGCTGTAGTAGCATGTAACACTTTCAGTTGAGAACCTTGTTTCCTTTTCTTTAGGCAGAGTCTTGCTCTGTCACCCAGGCTGGAGTGTAATGGCATCTCGGCTCACTGCAGCCTCTGCCTCCCAGGTTCAAGTGATTCTCATGCCTCAGCCTCCTGAGTAGCTAGAATTACAGGTGTACACCACCACCCCTGGCTACTTTTTGTATTTTTAGTAGAGATGGGGTTTTGCTATGTTGGTCAGGTTGGTCTCTAACTCCTAATCTCATGTTCCACCCGCCTCGGCCTTCCAAAGTGCTGGGATTACAGGCGTGAGCCACCATACCCCACCTACCTTGTTCCTTTTTGTACTTTAAAGCATCAAATCTGTGTTTCGCTCTTTCCTTGATATTTGTTGTTTCTTGGCATGTACACTGATTTTGTTCTTCATTCACTGTACTTGACAATCTTGTTCTGTTCTGTGGCATATCCATGATTAGCCGAGTTCATATCATTGCAGAGTGCTGATGTTTGACATCCGTCTTTGTCAGAATTGATGATGATGATGATGATTCTTATATTCTGAGCAACTGACATTTAAATGTTCTTATGCTTCACAACGTCCACCTCTGTAGTCAGGGTCCTTGTAACCCTGTGTCCAGCTCTCACTAAATACAGTAATTGCTACCACAGTTTTCCAGATGCAGAAGTCGAGTCTCAGGTTGAACGGGATTTGGCTATCGTAAGTCCTAAGTTAGTGACAGAGCTGGAACTGGAACCTGCACCTGTGACTCCGAGTGCTTGTTGCAACCCTCGGATTTCAAAACACACAGCCTTCTTTTTCCTTCAGGTTAAAATCCTCCAAGCTACTGGGTTGCCACAGCATCTGTCCCACTTTGTGTTCTGCAAATACAGCTTCTGGGATCAACAGGAGCCAGTGATCGTCGCTCCTGAAGTGGACACCTCCTCCTCTCCCATCAGCAAGGAGCCGCACTGCATGGTTGTCTTTGATCACTGCAATGTGAGTCTGTTTCCCAGAGTAGGACAGGGCTTAGACCACTCATGTAAAAACAAAACAGAAAGTGAACCTTATTTCTTTGAATAATTGTGCCAATATGTGTTGGAGCAGTTTCTGTGGAATGTGGGGATTGAGCAAAAAGTGTCAATGCATCTATACTCCACAACCCAAAGGTCACTTTTGCATAAGAAACAAATACCTATGTATGAATGTGTGCATTTTCTTCTCCAAAGAAAATCTATGCCTTGTATTAGATTACTGGAGAAATTATCTAAAACCATTAAGAAACGTTTGTTTTAGAGAAAGTGAACATAGGTAACAGAGAAGAGCTAACTGTTGAGCACCGAATGCTCTGTGAAGTGGTTACTTCTACATTGCATCCTCACCACAGTTGTATTTGATGATAGTGCATTTGTTGTTGTTTGTTTTGTTTTTTGTTTCGAGACAGACTCTCAGTCTGTCACCCAGGCTGGAGTGCAGTGGCGCGATGTCGGCTCACTGAAACCTCTGCCTCCTGGGTTGAAGCAGTTCTCCTGTCTCAGCCTCCCAAGTAGCTGGGATTACAGATGCCTCCCACCACGCCCAGCTACTTTTCTTTGTATTTTTAGTGGAGATGGGGTTTTACCATGTCGGTCAGACTAGTTTTGAACTCCTGACCTCAAGTGATCTGCCCACCTTGTCCTCCCAAAGTGCTGAGATTACAGGCATGAGCCATCATGCCTAGCCAGTAGTGCATTTTTTTTTCCAGTTGAAAACGCTAACAGTTCAGAGAGGTCAGTTTGCCCAAAATAGTTGCTCGTCGGTTTGTCCGTGGCTGGTGACCAGCTGAATGTGGACTGTTGGGTCCCCAAGTCTTTGTTGCTCCTGCACCACATTTGATCCAGCTCATCTCTTTCGAGAGAGAGGTCTCTTTCTAATCCGTTTAAAACAAATACTTCAGCGCATTAAAGATAGAGAGGAGACACCAGCAGAGATAGGAGATTCTGTGGTTTCTGTAATAAATTGTCTTAGAGCTCATTCCTAATTGCAAAATGCTATCTTATAAAAATGGACAGTCTGGGAGAATTTTTACAAATCAGGTCTTTTTCTTTTTCTTTTTTTTTTTTTTGGTGCTAATGATTGTTATTTCCCTTACCTCCTAATAGAGTTAGTTAGCTTTCTAAAAAGTGGGAAAAATGTTTTTGAACACACTACTTATTGCCTATAATAACTTTTATATCAACACATTATAGACCAGTGTTGTAACACTTTGTACAATTAGGCTTTTAAAAATAACTCTCAGAATACTGCTAACAAAACAATACAATGCTGGTCTTACATACTAGACTTCTGAGATGAAAAGTTTTAAAAAATTTAGATTTATATTTATGTTTAAAGTCAAAAACCTTAGGCCATCTGAGCATTCATTATGCGTGTTAGCTGACAGTTCCGTATAACTAAAACATTCCTTTTTCTATTTTTTTCCTTATATAATTAAGTGTGTGGTGTCTGGTATAAATCCTGAGGTTCTAGAAGGAGTTTCCTCTTTGTAATTAGCTGTTGTGTTTCAGGAGTTTTCTGTTAACATCACTGAAGACTTTATCGAGCATCTTTCTGAAGGAGCATTGGCAATTGAAGTATATGGACATAAAATGAATGATCCTCGGAAAAACCCAGCCCTGTGGGATTTGGGAATCATCCAAGCAAAGACACGTAGTCTCCGGGACAGGTGAATGTTAGATGTTCATCTGATTCCATTTATATATGTGTAATTTTTTTTTTTTTTTTGAGACAGTCTCGTTCCCTTTGTCACCCAGGCTAGAGTACAGTGGCGTGATCTTGGCTTACTGCAACTCCGGCCTCCCAGCAGTAAACGATTCTCTTGCCTAAGCCTTCCAAGTAGCTGGGATTATGGGCATGCACACCACACCTGGCTAATTTTTATATTTTTAGTGGAGCTGCGGTTTCACCATGTTGGCCACACTGGTCTCAAACTCCTGACCTCAAGTGATCCACCAACCTCAGCCTCCCAAAGTGCTGGGATTAAGGCGTGAGCCACCATGCCTGGCCAGATTCCATTTATAATTTTTAAAAACTGCTAGAAATTAGTACTGCCATTTATGAAGGTTACTCTTTCCTGAGCATGACCAGGGTTCCCTGGAGGGATGGTAGTGTCTCCAGGGTATTAATCACACAATTCAGCTTCCTTAGGGAAGCGAACTTCCGAGAATGATGGAAGAAAGTTCAGTTTGTAGCTGGTTAAAAAGAAACAGTGAAATTAATTTTGGAGAATAGTGACTTACCGTTATGAATTACTTCTAATTAATCAGGTGTAGAGAGGATGGATCAAGATTCACTCTAGTGTTCACATTTTCTTTGTCTTTAGCTCATGGTTCTGAGTGGCGTCAGTGTTGGAAAGAGGTAGGCTTCTTTGCAGACTTAAAAGGAAGTGTTAAAAGGGAATGACTGAAATTGCATGTCTTTGTGCTTTTCATCTACTTATAGATGAAAACCAGATTTTCTTTTCCTTTTTTGCATTTAGATAGTTTAGCAAATACTAAATTAGAAAGTGAGATTTGAGATTTTTTTTTTTTTTGTGATGGAGTCTCACTCTGTCACCCAGGCTATAGTGCGATGGTGCAGCCTCGGCTCACTGCAACCTCTGCCTCTCAGGTTTAAGCGATTCTCTCGCCTCAGCCTCCTGAGTAGCTGGACTACATGCGCGTGCCACCACACCCAGCTAATTTTTGTATTTTTAGTAGAGATGGGATTTCACTCTGTTGGCCAGGCTGACTTTGATCTCCTAACCTCCTGATCTGCTCACCTCGGCCTCCCAAAGTGCTGGGATTACAGGTGTGAGACACTGTGCCTGGCCTGAGATTTTTTTTTCTTGATTCTCTTATTGACCAGAGAAAAATACTTGGCAAATCACTGAAGTATATGGCACTAACTTTGTCTATCTACAAAAATACAACCTGTGTTTGATTTTTTTTTTTCTTTTTCATTTTTTGAAAGAGTTGCAGATTATTTTAGATTTGGGGTACATGTCCAGATTGGTTACCTGGATATACTGTGTGATACTGAGCTTTGGGGTATGATTGCTCCTGTCACTCAGATAGTGAGCCTAGTACCCAAAAGGTACGTTTTCAATGCTTGCCCACTCCCTGCTCCCCACCCTGGGAGTCTCCAGTGTCGTTGACATCTTTTTGTCCATGAATATTCAGTGTTTAGCTCCCACTTATAGGTGAGAACAAGGGGTTTTTGCTTTTCTGTTTCTGCATTAATTTGCTTAGGATAATAGCCTCGAGCTATATCCATGTTGCTGCAAGGGACATGATTTTGTTGGGTTGTATTTTTTATGGGTGTGTGCTTGCTTCTTCTGTAATGACTTTGAAATAGATTTGTCATTTTATCTTTTTGAACAAAGTAAAGGAGCCGTTTCTAGTTCTGATACTTTAAATTTAACTTTGCTTTCCATTACATTTGCTTGTATGGTACTCACTGAACTACAGATCATTCTGAATTACTCTGTTGGGAGGTGATTTTCATTGTTAATTCTTATGTGTGTAGGATCCTAAGCTGCCTGTAATGAAATAGAAATGTATGATTTTCCAAGAACTTCACCTGTTTTCTAGATGGAGTGAAGTGACCAGGAAATTGGAATTCTGGGTTCAAATCTTGGAACAGAATGAGAATGGTGAATACTGCCCAGTGGAAGTGATTTCTGCAAAGGATGTCCCCACAGGAGGAATTTTCCAGCTCCGGCAGGTAACAAGATTGTGACTGTTGATATTAGGTTCTTTGGTGCCAGAAAGCTTAATATTGGCTTCTTTTTAGCAGAAGTGTTGGTCATAATTAAATCTAGACTGGCCGAGTCCATTTCTTATATTAAAATTCTCCTATCTTGTGTGTCACAAGTATTGCTATTAAATTTTTTTTTCTTTTAATAAAGTAGAGACATGGGGATCTCACTTTCTTGCCCAGGTTGGTCTTGAACTCCTGGCCTCAAGTGATCCTCCTGCCTTGGCCTCCCAAAGTGTTGGAATTACAGGTGCGAGCCACTGCTCTCAGCCAAGTATTGCTATTTATAATATTTTTAAAATCAGTTCTGTTAGTGTTAGGTAAGAAAGAGATAAGTTTTTTTGTTGTTGTTTTTGAGACGGAGTTTCGCTCTTGTTACTCAGGCTGGAGTGCAATGATGTGATCTCGGCTCACCGCAACCTCCACCTGCTGGGTTCAGGCAATTCTCCTGCCTCAGCCTCCTGAGTAGCTGGGATTACAGGCACGTACCACCATGCCCAGCTAATTTTTTGTATTTTTAGTAGAGACGGGGTTTCATCATGTTGACCAGGATGGTCTCGATCTCTTGACCTCGTGATCCACCTGCCTTGGCCTCCCAAAGTGCTGGGATTACAGGCTTGAGCCACCGCGCCTGGCCAAAAAGAGATAAGTTTTAAAGGATTAAAGGAAAACTTAGAATTGATTTGTAGGACATAAACCAAACACATCAAACAGCTTTAGAACATTTATGAATTCAAGGAGAAGTGATGAGACATGGCAGAAAGAATAAGCATTCAGACTCTCACATGCTTGGGCTCAGTTCTGGCTCTCCAGCATCCTAGCTTTCTATCCCTGAGCAAGTTCAATAACCTCTTGCCTTCACTTGTTAGGTAGACATGATGATAACACCAATGTCAAAGAATTAGTGTGAGGATAAAGAGAGATGTTTGTTTAAGCTCAGGGCCTGACACATAGCAGGTGTTAACATAAATGCAGCTGGGTAGAAACACAGGCCAGAATCCACAGAACAGAGGAGGATATCAGAGTGGCCACTTAACCCCACGTGCATCTACAGAGTCTGTGCTGCCAACCAACAGTGAGAGGGAAATTGTTAATTTAATTTGTATACGTGATTTGGAATTTTTTTTTTTTCTATACTTGACATTAATACAATATTTAGGAGACTCCCATGTTCTATGAGAGTTTCCATACTTTAAAACAGTAGTAAAATATTAGAATCACTCTAGAAAATGAACGTAGAAAGCATTCAAAGCAAAACAGAGAAAATTAAATGAAAGAAAAATAGCTTAAATGTTTAAGTTTCTGAATGTTTTAAGAGGCGGACAATGATAAACACTTGTTCTCTGACCCCAGCAAATAAATTTTAGCAAAGTGAAAGGAGCTTAAATTAAAGCATGTGTTATACACATAAAGTAGAATTCTTAAGGGTGTAAAGAACATCTTTTTCTGAGGATCTGTTAAAAATA
The DNA here is from genome assembly GCA_031835075.1 of Saguinus oedipus. Taxonomy (NCBI): domain Eukaryota; kingdom Metazoa; phylum Chordata; class Mammalia; order Primates; family Cebidae; genus Saguinus; species Saguinus oedipus. The sequence continues at coordinate 33,636,455 of CM063182.1, read as the reverse complement.
TATATATATATCTTCTTCAAAGCCTTAGAGATTCATCTACTGGAAGGCAAGACTGGATAATTTTCTATGATTTAGTGTAAATTGAATATTTAAATATTTATCAGACTTCTGATACTCTTTACTAAAAGTATTCAAAGAAATGTTGGGTTTTTCAGGAAAGGGCTTTTTGGGGGATATGCCTCTTTACCTTGATGCCGAAAAAATCATGCCAAGTTTGAAAGGGTTTTTCTTATATGATGGCAAAAACCACAATTACTTTTGCACCAACCTAATGTTAATGGCAAGAATAAAGACACAGAGGCCAGAAATTAGGTCCATCTGGATTGAAAGTCATGTGAACAAAGAGCTGGAAAGCAGAAAGGGGAAAGGTTGCAGAAGCTTATGGCAGCTGCTTTGAAGAGTCTTGAATGCTTGGCTCATGTGAGTGTAACAGGTTTAGAAGTTGGGATGTATGTTCTTGAACAGGAAGGTGGCTGAGGACAACTGATTAGGTTAAACCATGTGAAAATTGCTGTTTTAGTAGAAACAAAGGGTCAAATATCAGCAGTGATGAGAAGTTCTGTCTAACAGTTTAAGTGTAGTTTTAAAAGTTTTTCTGTGAAATAGTGAACCATTCCCAAATCCTCTTGCTCCTCTCCTTATGAATCTTCCCTTAAAGTGCACATTTCACCCTTCACTCGTAGGCACAGATTCAAAATAGATCACTTTGGAAAGTGCTTAGGCAAACCAAGCAAACAAAAGGTAGCTAATTGTAATGATAAAACTGTTTAGGCTATAAAATGTTTTCTTCAGGACTTTTCCCCCAAAATATCTGAGGCTTAGTCCTTGGTAATATTAAATCAGAAAATATCGGTATCTCATTCATTCATACGAAGCTTGATAGGATCAGTGGTTGCCTGAGTTGGTTTTCCTGATCGTGCAAAGCTCTTGGGAGCTAAAATCTGATGGAAGAGGGCAAGAGTAATTGACTTGCAATCGAAACGTATATTCCATTTTTCAAATGCTGTTTTACATTTCTAAAATTTACAAACCAAGTTTGAAGTCAGTAATTTGGGAATACTGTGAATTCTCTTCTAAAGTATTAATTCATTGTAAATATATACCAGGTCCCACATAATAAACAATCTGAGCAATCGTAATTACTGATATTGTATTTATATTTACTGATCATTATGTTTATAGTTATGTAACTATATAATTGATATATTTATATTAGTGATAATGTACTTACTGCTGTATCAGTAAATTAAATATATATACACAAATTATATATGTAATACTGATATATTTACTGATATTTACACTTACTGATACTGATTTATTTTTATTTACTGATATTATATTTACATTTATTGGTACTTTATTCTTTAATATGTTTATCTACAGTAATACTTTAACAACTATATAGTGTTTCATTATATGTAAGTTACCAATATTATACATTTAATTCATATCTAATTTTTTCTTTTTAGAAGTGCTTAAGACTTTTTATGTGTATGTGTGATTACTTACTTAGCTCCCTAGAAAGTTGAATTGTTGGGTTAAAGGAACTTATATTTTTAACTCAAATTGCCTTACAGAAAACTTGTACCAATTTAAATTCCCACTTACAGTGTATGAAATTGTTTCATAAACAAAGGGCGTTATTGGAAATTCCCCTTCTAAAAGATAATTGCCAGTTTAGGAAGTGAAAATAAAGGTGTATCATGCTTTATTTTAATTTGTATTTATTTAATTATCAGTAAGTTGAACTTTTTTATTGACCAGTGTTTGCATTTCCTTTGTTAGATTTTTTTTAATGTTTCTTCTTATTGATAGCATATGTAAACATATATTTATTCTGTTTTTTAGCTCACTTAAGAGGGAAATGATTTTCCTGATTAGTTTTTGAATTTGTATTTTAATGCTTAATAAGATACGGTGACAGTGTGTCTGAATTAAACATTTTTTTCTCAACATCAGCCTGTAGGGGTCTCTCTAAACAAATTGTTCAATATCAGGAAACTGATTTTAAGACTGTAAATTGTCTGTGACTCAGGGGCAGTCCCGGCGAGTTCAAGTGGAAGTGAAGTCGGTACAGGAATCTGGGACTTTACCCCTGATGGAAGAATGTGTATTGTCTGTTGGCATTGGGTGTGTCAAAGTTAGACCGGTCAGAGCTCCCAAAACTCACGAGACCTTCCATGTAAGTTTCTATACCTGTGATGTTCTTCTTGAAAGACAAAAATCAGACCAGAGTGCCTTTTGGAACCTGAAGAAAACTCCTTCAGTGAACAGTTCTTTCCATGAATGTCTTTGTTTACCTTCGCTGTCTTTTTCATGTCTTTTTCATGTCTCCAGTGATTTTCATGGAATCACTGCATGGGACTGAATTACCGGTTTTGCCCTGGAGTAGGTGGCAAGCCAAGGGTTAAAACATCTCCGCCTCCCCAGATTCCACCATGCCAGCTAGTGATTAACCTCCTCAACATCATCCTGCCCCTCTGCAGAAACCCCCTACTGGCTTGTAAAGACTATTTGCCAGCAGGTGTTTGATTTCCCCTGGCGAGTGGGACTATAAACCCAGCAGGGAAAGCATTGTACTGGTTCCCGAAAAGGTCAAATGAGTGTTCACTTTCCTGTGAGCGGCTCCAACTTCCTGACAACTATAAAACCTAGAGTGAGGGTGTGGGTAGGTGGGAGGTGAAATTGTGTATTCAGTTGGAAAATATAAATTATGAGTAAAGAGATTGTTTAGCATAGACTGATTGTTGGATAAATCAATAATTCAGTTCTATGTAATACATTTTTTCTTTTAGGAGGAAGAGGAGGACATGGACAGCTACCAGGTAGTTTAGCACCTGTTAGCCTCATCTCAAATAAGCATGATTAAAGTATGTAATTACGCATTCCTGGATCTCGCTATAGTGTTATTTAAGGATTAAACAATTTGTACTGCCTTTTTTTGTTGTTTTAAAGTAAAACAGAGTAGGAAACATTGAGTATTGTTTCATAGACTGCAACGTGTGTTAGGAGTGGGAAGTCATTTGTGACTGAGATCCTTTTCCAAGCCTGGAGATCCCTTCAGGTTCCCTGAAGATCCTCTTCCCTGGACATTTTCTCTCCAGAGTGAGTCAGCACCCATTGCTCTTATTACAGCTGTCTCATTCTGAGCTTCAGTCAACCCTATGTGTTTCACATTTTTTTAAGCCAATCTTTCTTCCCTACTTCCTGGAATCATACAGCATTTGGGATTTTTTTTTTTTTCCTTTCCTTTCTTTTCCTAACTTCTCCAGGATTCTGTTTCTGTCTGTGCAATTCCGTCTGTTAGTCATCGTTCAGAACTGTGAGGGCTCTTTGGAGCCTGATTATGTCATCCGTGTAGTCAATCTCCTGGTTTTGTATCATTGTAATTTGATAGAAATGTCTGCTTTCCTATAAGTCACTGATAAAAACACTGTATCAGATAGGGTTAAATACAGAGTCCTGTGGCACAACAGCAGAGACTTGGTTGAAGCTGACATGAATCACTGTTCCTCGGATGTGATATTTGAGTCCTCTGTGATTTCACTGAAGCAGATGCATCGCACGTTTCTCCATCTTGTCCACAACAATGTCATAGGCTATTTGGTTAAGTGCCCTAGTAAAGTCCAGACACACAATATCTGCAGCATTCCACTGACCTACCTAGTGTGGTAACCTTATTAGAAAAGGAAATGAGGTAAGATTGGTATGCATATAGGTGTTGACTGCTAGGGTAGTTATTCTGTTGATGCTTTCCCCTCTTCCCCCCCGCCACCCATCACCCCCCAAAATGCATGAAAACAAGTGTGGGAAGCATTTACATGTTGTTGTCTCTGAGAGCCTATGTTGACATATAGAAAGCAGAAGTTGCAAAAGTTGAAGGATTCTTCTGATTATTCTAAGGTATATAAATTGGAAGTTTTTTTTTTTTTTTTTTTTTGAGAGAGAGTCTCGCTCTGCCACCTAGACTGCAGTGCAGTAGAGTGATTTGGGCTCATTGCAACCTCTCCCTCCCAAGTTTAAGCAATTCTTATGCCTTAGCCTCCCGAGTAGTTGGCATTAAAGGTGCGCACCACCATGCCCAGCCTATTTTTTTTGTACTTTTTTTTTTTTTTGAGATGGAGTTTTGCTCTTGTTGACCAGTCTAGAGTACAATGGCATAGTCTCTGCTCACTGCAACGTCTGCCTCCCGTATTCAAGCGATTATCCTGCCTCAGCCTCCTGAGTAGCTGCAATTATAGGTACCTGCCACCAGGCCTGGCTAATTTTTGTATTTTTATTAGAAACAGGGTTTCACCATGTCGGCCAGGCTGGTCTTGAACTCCTGACCTCAGGTGATCACCTGCCTTAGCCTCCCAAAGTGCTGGGATTACAGGCCTGAGCCACCATGCCCAGCCATACTGGCAGATCATTGAGTCCTATTTGTGGGTTTTATCCATTATAGAGACCTTTTAGATTTTTGTTGCAAGTCCGTAAAGTTCTACCCCCAAGCCATTAGAAATAAAACTGGTTCTGGATACCTGTGAATACCCTTTCTGCTCTAGGAAATAATGCTTTTAATTCTGAAAATAGCTATTTTTGAATTATGGGTGCAGTCAACTGGTGGTAGTAATAAGGAAATTATTGTATACTACCTTACCATTCTGAAGTATAGTAGAGTAAGATAGAGCATCAGTTTCAGATAGATTATCTTGACATTACATTTAATATGATTTTCCTTGCTTGCTTCCAGGATCGGGATTTAGAGAGACTTCGTAGAAAATGGCTGAATGCGTTAACAAAACGTCAGGAGTACTTGGATCAACAATTGCAAAAGCTTGTCAGTAAACAGGGTAGGAAAAACAAATAGAATTTTTTTTTTTTTTTTTTTTTTGAGGCGGAGTTTCGCTCTTGTTACCCAGGCTGGAGTGCAATGGCGCCATCTCGGCTCACCGCAACCTCCGCCTCCTGGGTTCAGGCAATTCTCCTGCCTCAGCCTCCTGAGTAGCTGGGATTACAGGCGCGCGCCACCATGCCCAGCTAATTTTTTGTATTTTTAATACAGACGGAGTTTCACCATGTTGACTAGGATGGTCTCGATCTCTTGACCTCGTGATCCACCCACCTTGGCCTCCCAAAGTGCTGGGATTATAGGCGTGAGCCACCGCGCCCGGCCCAAATAGAATATTTTTCTCCCCTGTACATCAATGCATAATCAATTATTCTCCCTTTGTAGCCACGTCAGTTAAGAGTCAGATGAACACATCAGTAATGAGGATGGCAGGAGCAGACGAGTGTTACTCCTTGTTTATGTCATATCCTTTACTCAGCTGTCATATCTTGGTATAGGTCTTCCTTCCACTCCCCACAAAGAAAGAAAATACAGTGCACAAAGCAAATGTGGTCCCTCAAAGATAACTTAAAGGTTTATCCAAAGCTAACTTTTCTTGTCTGGAGGGCTTGAGTCCTCTGACTCTGGACCACGCCTGTGCAATCCCTCTGTAGGCCTCCCAGGAATTAAAGATGGCCTCTCTGTAAAAACCCACCTGACCTCCCTAGCTGTGGGTTAGTTTTTTATCACTGGGGAGCACTCAACAGTTAATAAGAGAAATACAGGCAAATCCAGCCTTGACTCAGGACTAAAAGATAAATGGCAAGTGGGGTTTCAGTATTGAATCCTCATTCCCGATGTTCTAGATAAAACAGAGGATGATGCTGACCGTGAGGCGCAGCTCCTGGAGATGCGGCTGACCCTCACTGAGGAGCGGAACGCGGTGATGGTCCCCTCTGCTGGCAGCGGCATTCCAGGGGCCCCGGCAGAATGGTACGAACCATGCGGTGTGTCTCGTGAGGCTCTGAACTCTCACCAAGCCACCTGCTTTTATCCTGAATTTTATGTGTGCTGTGCTTAATGGAATATTCATGATAGCATGGGGGGGAAATGTTTAAATAAAAGGAACTGTTAAACTATTTTCATGAGTTGAATAACCATGGCCTGAAACTGTTTTATTAAATAATGTTGTTATTGGCCAAAGTCATTAAGATTTCTGAGAATTTCAATCAATATTTAGTACCACTGCACTTAGCATTAAAAAAAATAGTTAATATGTTAATTACTTGGGTCATTCCCTTAAAAGACTGTTCGGTCATAAGAAAATTGCATCTCCACGCGATTTTGGTTTTGGTGCTGGCTTAAACTGTACTGTCAGCAAATGTTCTGTGCTACTTTATAGAAATTAAAAATAGTAAATTTAGCCAGAGGGAGCCTTTAAGTATATCATTTTATAAGAAAGTAGGTTTAAAGAAGAGAACTTCACTACAAACAGGTGGGGGTGTCTTCTAAGGCTAAGTTCAGGTGTCGGCGTCTGAAGCAGCAGCCGCAGCGGGGGCTTTGTGTCCTCTCTGCCTCTGGATTAGAGTACAGCCAGGGCCAGGGTTATTACTGCTCTGCCTGTAACAGCCCCGAATGCCATTAAGGCTGTTTTCCTGTGTGCATGCCTCTGAGAAAGTAGCCTGATCCAGATGCCATGTGTTCTTCATGTTTTAGGACCCCAGTGCCTGGGATGGAGACACACATCCCTGTTATCTTCCTGGACTTAAATGGTAAGTTAGGAGATGTGTCCCGAAGGCTTAAAATTAGTGCCCACATAACATGCAGATTCCAACCCAGTGCATCGTGAGGCAATCCTGTTACCCTAAGACTAGAGCCAGTTTGCTGTGTGTCCACATGCCCTGGAGGTAGACAGACTGATTTGTGTGTCAGACTCTCGTGTTTATGACAGTAATAGACGTGCTTCACCATGCTCCTCACCTCTCATCCCTGCAGCTCATGCCATGTGGATACTCTACTTTCCCAGTGTTAGGATGGTAGCAGTATGTTGTTGTTGTTTGACAGAGTCTTGCTCTGTCGCCCAGGCTGGAGTGCAGTGGCGAAATCCCAGCTCACCACAACCTCTGTCTCCCGGGCTCAAATGATTGTCCTGCCTCAGCCTCCTGAGTAGCTGGGACTATAGGTGTGTGTCACCATGCCTGGCTAATTTTTTGTATTTTTAGTAGAGATGGGGTTTCACCATGTTAGCCACAATGGTCTCGATCTCTTGACCTCAGGTAGCTGCCTGTCTTGGCCTCCGAAAGTACTGGGATTACAGGCCTGGGCCACCACACCTGGCTCTTCATTAATTCTTAGGGAAAGACTTCTCTCTGGAAAGGACTATTAGCAATACTCACGAAGCATGTTTCCTTGTGGTGTTTTCTTAGCATTATCTAATAAATGTCTCACTTTTTACATAAGTTCTTGTGCCATTCATCCCTGTATTACCTGTTTTTTTAAAAAAATACTGTCATTTTTTTGATTCCCACTAACCCCCCGTGTAAAATATTTTGGGGCTGGATACATTTTATCTATATTCTGCCTGTAGGAGTTCAACCTGTAGGATGGAAAATAGAAAATGGAAAGGTAGATTAAGGATCTAAAAATAAGTTAAAAGTCAGCAGTTAAATTCCTAAAACATCTGCAGAACTGTGTATTAATATGAACTCTCCTCAGGAGATGAGGGTGGCTCTCTGCTGGTTTCCTCCACCCAGCTGACAGTGAGATGCAATCTCTGAGGCATTTAGGATCTCCTGCCACTTAGCTTATTTAGATGGAAGATTTTTCTATGCATACAGAGCTAGAGAATAATACTGGATAATACAGCCGCTGTCTGTTCTCCTGATAGGGTGGGAGTTTTTTAATGTTTGCCCCAAGACCATATCCTGCTATGGTGTTCTGACCTTGTAGCCTGAGGGTGATTCTGGCCTGTTCTTAGTTAGGCTTCCTGGGTGAGGCCCTCGTGTTTGGGTGGGGGCAGGGATGCGAATATGAAAGTGGAAAAAATAAGCTTAAGGAAGATGTGTTAGTCTGGGGATTCCAGGGGGTGATCGGGACTTCGGTCAGCATGGTACATGTTCTCGGTCCCCGCACGCCCACCTCCTAGAAAAGGATCTGTGGATGTCTGCTCATCAGCTCCAGGTGAAGGGGAGTGGGGAGGGCCAGGCTCGGTCCTGAGAAACCAGGGGGCCCTGGTGCAGCCCTTCGGTTTCCAGCCATGAGGCCAGGGGAACCTTCTCTTAAAGGTCACTGTCAGGTGATTCACTGCCTGGAATCACCCTTGCTCATTTCTCATTCCTTCAGTGCAGTAAATGGTAGGGAATTTGGGTTATAACTGGTCACTGACATTGATGAGATGACCTTGGGTAACCTCTTAGGTGTCTTGGTTTCATTTGCCTTCTGTGTAAAGTAAGGTGTAAACATAGCAGATTGGATGAGATCATTTTTTGAGGCACTTTCTTATCTGTAAGATCTGTGAACTTTTAAATGGTCATCTTCAGTGTCATGTAAAATATCAGCGCAACAAGCAAATGAAATTTGAAGCGAAGAATTTTAATAATCACATTGAAATTTAACTGGTAGGGGTTATCCTTGAAAATGATCTCAGTATTTAGTGGAGCTTCTTTGCTTTTAGCTGATGATTTCAGCTCTCAGGATAATCTTGATGACCCAGAAGCTGGTGGATGGGATGCGACCTTGACTGGGGAAGAGGAGGAGGAGTTCTTTGAACTGCAGATTGTGAAGCAGCATGATGGGGAGGTAAGGAAAGCACACCTTGGGAAGAGCAGATGAAAAGTGGTTCCTTAACCTCTCCTGGAGCTTTTTGAAACAGTTAATCATCATGAAACAGACAGTCATGCCAGTGCTTTATATTTCTCCAAATACATAAGGAAAAACCTTTTCATCATGACTTCCAGAAGAATGGCGCTCGAACATCATATTATATCAGTTCTCCTTTCCCTTCCTTTCCTGGTAACTTGTACTGAGCTGGTGTGGGCAGTTCAGATCAGCAGCAGTCAGGAGCTTGAGGCTCCATTCCTTGACCAGTGAAAGGTGGAAGCAGGGGCTGTGGAAGTGCGTGGGGGTGAAATGGCACCAGGTTTGGGATTTGCTTTGTTTAGTTAGTTTGTTTGTTTGTTTGTTTAGATAGTCTCGCTCTGTCACCCAGGCTGGTGTGCAGTGGCAGGATTTTGGCTCACTGCAACCTCTGCCTCCCAGGTTTAAGTGATTCTCCTGCCTCATCCCCCCAAGCAGCTGGGACTGTAAGTGTGTGCCACCATGCCCAGCTTATTTTTGTATGTTTTTTTTTTTTTAGTAGGGGTAGGTTTCACCATGATGGCCAGACTGGTCTTGAACTCCTGACCTCAAGTGATCCACCTGCCCCAGCCTCCCAAAATGCTGGGATTACAGGTGTGAGCCAACGCACCTGACCAGGACTACTTAAAAAGGAAAAGAATAGATGAAGGCAGTATGGTGACATCTTGATTTTAATGGTTGAATCTGAGTGATGGGTATATCACCGGAGTTTATTTTCTAATTTTGAGTATGTTTGAAAAATTACGAATATTTTCAGGAAGGAAAGCTGGTATGTGATGCTTTGAGGACGTATTATTACTTAGCAGTATCCCTAAGAAGCGAAACTGAATCTTAACAGTGAGGAATCTGTCTGACACATGCCGTGGCCGTGCCTCCCTTAGAGCACTGGGCCAGGACCCTTCCAGTTCAGCAGGGGCAAGTGTCACCAGAAAGGGCTGAGCGGCTGTTGTAGATTCAAGTAGAGCAGAGGGACTTGACAATGACAGGCAGTGTGTTTGAATCCATATTCAAACATTTGAATATGGATTCTATATTAAATAATAGTGTATTGCTGTTCAGTTTCCAGGATATGATATGTACCTTACTTGAAAGTGGCTCAGCTGAAGTAATAATGTGTGTGTGTGTGTGTGTGTGAGCTGCGAGAAAGAAAAGCACAAGTGGCCCAACTGTAACACTTGGCGCATTGTGATGAGAGGGGTGTGGATCACTGGAGTGAATTTTTGCAGCTTTTCTTGACGTTTGAGCATTTTTTTTAATACAAATTTTAAAAGTAAGCCAGCCAGGATCATCATGCTCTATACTTTTCAGGCGAAGGTGATTGTGGCCACACTGTCCCAGTCCATCGTCTCTTCAAGGCAGCTGTCACAGTAGAACTTTGCTGGTGACTGGCACGTGCCCTTGCAGCCTAAGCCAAGGTGGTTTCCTTGAAAGAGTTTTCTGTTTCTGGAGAAGAGGGAAACCTATTTCCTTTCTGTCTTCTCTGCAGGCGAAAGCAGAAGCCTCCTGGGACTCCGCGGTACATGGCTGCCCTCAGCTCAGCAAGGGCACGCCCGCAGACGAGCGGCTGTTTCTGATCGTGCGCGTGACGGTCCAGCTCAGCCACCCTGCCGACATGCAACTGGTATTACGCAAGAGAATCTGTGTCAATGTTCACGGCCGGCAGGTTAGTGTTGAGTGGAAGAAATGCTGTAACCACAGGTGCGACCCGAGGCACTGCTGTGCAGTGCTTGCTCTGACCTTCTGTTCAAACAAGCTCCAGGAAGCGCTGAGCTTTTCCTTCTCAGGCGACTGCTGCCGTCCTGGACCCATGCTTGCATCAAGACCCAGATGTGTCACTTGCCCCTGGACAGTATTGTTACACTGAATCCTTCTTAGAGCAAATTCACAAACCACGGTCACTCTTTTGGGAACCACACAGCCTGTCGGGGCAAGGCCAGTGGTTTGGTTGTTGCCTCGTCATCTGGGCCCTGTAAAATGAGGAGTTTCCCTCAAAGACCAGCTGTTAGTTCATTAGGAGAGGGCTGCCTACGCTTCTGTTTCCAGACTTTTTTTTTTTTTCTGTGAGTTGGAGTTTCACTCTTGTGACCCAGGCTGGAGTGCAGTGGTGAAATCTTGGCTCACTGCAACCTCCACCTCCTGGGTTCAAGTGATTCTCCTGCCTCAGCCCTTCGAGTAGCTGGGATTACAGGCACCCACCACCACGCCTGGCTAATTTTTGTATTTTTAGTAGAGATGGGGATTCTTCATGTTGGCCAGGCTGGTCTTGAACTCCCGACCTGAGGTGATCCACCTGCCTCAGTCTCCCAAAGTGCTGGGATTACAGGCGTGAGCCACCGTGCCCGGTCAGCCTTTTGTTTTGTTTTTAAGAGATAGGGTCTTGCTCTGTTACTCAGGCTGGAGTGCAGTGATGTGATCATAGCTCGCTGCAGCAGTCACCTGGGCTCGGGTGATCCTTTCACCTGAGCCTCCCGGAAGCGGGGACTCCAAGCACATGCCACCATGCCTGGCTATTTGTATTTCTTGTGGAGTCTAGGTCATGTTGCCCAGGCTGCTTTCTAGACCTTTTACCTCTTGCAGTCTTTGATTTGTATATTTGGCTTTGGGATAAAAAGGTGAATGAGAAATGAGTAAGCCCGGTGTAGTGGTGCAGGTCTGCTGTCCCAGCAGTTCAGGAGGCTGAGGCCGCAGGATCACTTGAGCCTAGGAGTTCGGGTCCAGCCTGGGCAATGCATCTGAAAACAAACAAAAAGAAATAGTCTGTATCCTTCAAGAGCTGAGTTGATTTGCACAGGTAGATACATAACAGGCAATTGCTCTCAGCCCGAGCTGAGCATGTGGTGCAGGTCCTCAGCACTTGTGGTGAGAATGCAGGTTAGAGAGGGAAGGATTCAGCCCAAGGGAGTTAGGGGTGGTGGGGGCATTTCAGAGAGAAGGGCAGCATTTGAACTGGGACTAGGAGGGGCATTGGCGAGGCAGAGGAGGAGAAGATGGAGTTCTGTGTATAGGAGCAAATACATGTGCAGAGAGAGTCGGGAGGGCAGGACGGGGCAGGCTCAGGGACCGTGAGGAGCACCATGTGCCAGGGATCCTGCCTGTGCCAAGGAGCTGGCTCTCCATGTAGTTGCAGCTGGATTATGAAGGACCTTGTGTCACATGAAGGGGTTTAGTATAAAACTTCTAGGTAAGAATTTAAGGTCAGGTGCACTGGTCATGCCTGTAATTCCAGCACTTTGGGAGACCAAGGTGGGTGGATCACCTGAGGTCGGGAGTTTGAGACCAGCCTGACCAACATGGGAAAACCACATCTCTACGAAAAATACAAAATTAGCCAGGCATGGTGGTGCATGCCTGTAATCCCAGCTGCTCGGGAGGCTGAGGCAGGAGAATCACTTGAACCCAGGAGGTGGAGGTTGTGGTGAGCTGAGATGGCACCATTGCACTGTGGCCTGGGCAACAAAAACGAAATTCCATCTCAAAAAAAAAAAAATAAATTATTTCTGTTACTGGTTTTGCAAATACAAGGATTTGGGAGACTGCGTCTGGGGATCCTTTTAAGCGTCTTATCTTTTTTTTTTTTTTTTTTTTGAGACATTCTCAATACACTAACTAGAACCAGTACAGATGAAAATCTTTTCATTTAAAAGAGCACAGTGATGGTTGACAGACTCCTAGATGTAATCTCCACCCCTAAAAATTAATCTTTAGTTCCAAATGTCACACTGATATCAATCTTTGAAATGAAGACTGGCGGTAATGCCATTAAAATTGCAGCTCTTTAGCTTGGCAATCCAACATCAATAAAATCCAGGTCACAGGGTTAGCTATAGATGTATATGGTGTGCTCCCATTCACTCTCTGTCTCCCTTTTCTCATAAGTGTGTGAGGGTTTGAAAAAGACACACTGCTCATGGGGAGCATTTTGAAGAGTGATTTTCCATTTCGGAATTAGGCAGTCCTGGTTGCCAGGCCCTCAGACTAACCTGGCACCACCACTGACCCCACAGGGTCCTTGACAGAAAAGTTACATTGTACAGTCACCACATGTCACTTGGTTTTTGTTGTTTCTATTGTAGGGACAATAGGTTGCCATGTTTTTTGTTTTTTTTTTTCCTGGTTGAAACCGTGTGGAAGTATATTTAAGGCACGCCATTTTCTTTCTCAATTTCTGGTATTTCCTTCCTAAGAATGGTCATGTGGAAAGCCCTCTTCTTTCTAACAAGAACAGGAGCTTCCATAAGATGCTCAAACACACATGTCAGCTTCACTAATACTATACAAATGGAAAACCGAAAGGTAGAATAATAGTAGCATCTGCATCTCCCTTCGCCACCCTAAGGACGGCGATCTCTATACCGCGACTGTTCTAATTAGCCTTGGCTCCGCACTGCAGGGCTAAAGTCAAGGGAGAAAAGCTGTGACATAAATGGTCTCTTTGCATTCTGAGATGCTATATTCTTTTTAAAAATCAAAGATCATTGAATATGAAATAAATTGTCGTTAGGTAGGGTTGTGAAATTATGTATATCCAAGATCACATAGCTCGGCGTTGCTATTTTCTTGGGGGCGTCATGTGATTCTGCCATTCCTTTTGCATGGGGAGAAAGCTCGGTGCCCGTTTCACATTCTCTCCCCCTTATCTTTGTTCCCTGATGGTATTCTGCTCTCATCCCTGCTCTCCCCAACCTTTGCAGAGTGTTCAGTCTTAGCAGCATCTCAAAATGAGTCATCTATGCATTAATTCAACAGTTCAGTTCCTAACTGTGCAAAGAGCGTAGTCAGCATAAACAATGACCGTGCACTCTTAAATCATTCCTCATAACGATCTTGCTTTGGTCAAGAATTTAATGCCTGGACTTGTCAATATTCATGGTACAAGATGTCCATCATGCTGGGGAGGAAAAAAGTGTAAGCATCACCAGTCCTTGCTTCCATCTTAGTTAGAAGGTCATTTTATTGTGTGGAACTCAACAAGCTTGTATTTCTGTAGCTAAATGCTAAGCAGCGTTCATCCATGTGCCTACTGCCAGCTAACAGTCTTGGTCAGTACGTTTCTTCTGTTGGGTGTAGGGCCTGTCACACACGGTTGACGTCTAGTAAGTTGGTTTCATGTCACAGGACAATGTTGAGGAAACTACTTGGTGATTTCACTTGCTTAGTTGGAAACATGCTCTGTTTTCTTATAGTGAGAATGAGCCAGTGTGTTTTATGCTGTCTTTTGTTAATGTAAACTCAATTTTTCAGGTGGGAAGTAATATATTGTCTATTTTGTTTTTCTCCAGGGTTTTGCACAGAGTCTCCTAAAAAAGATGTCTCATCGAAGTTCTATTCCTGGCTGTGGAGTGACTTTTGAAATTGTCTCCAATATTCCAGAGGTGAAGGATATACAATTTAATTTACTAAAAATAAACACTTTAAAAGAGCCAACTCCCTGAAAAGTGACTTACCCGAGACATACATATGAAGTGAAAGTGTTTGTTTGGGGAAGCTATAGATTTTTACAGGAATTTTCTAATATCCTTTCATAGTAAAATGTACTTGTGGCTTTAAAAGTTTTAGTATCTTGTTGAAGAACTTTCTTTTGAAAAGCAAATCAACACCTTTTTACACAGAAGCTGACAGAAGAGAAACGTATTGTACCCAGGAAGGGAAGCAGCATAGCTTAGAGATTCCACTTAGATCCTGAAGTCACACAGAAATTTTGTTTCTGTCATTTACTAGCAAAGTAAACTTGGGTAACTTACTTTGAACCCGTATATGTAGATGTTTTTTTCTTGTCAAATGGGGTTAGTAATACCTTCTGCACAAAGTGGTTTTTTTTTTGTTTTTGTTTTGAGATGGAGTCTCGAACTGGATTGCAATGGCACGATCTCAGCTCACTGCAACCGCTGCCTTCTGGTTCAAGCGATTCTCCTGCCTCAGCCTCCCGAGTAGCCGGGATTATAGGTGTCTGCCACCATGCTCGGCTAATTTTTTGTATTTGTAGTAGAGACAGGGTTTCACTGTTTTGGTTAGGCTGGTCTCAAACTCCTGACCTCATGATCCACCCGCCTTGGCCTCCCAAAGTGCTGAGGTTACAGGGTGAGTCACCACGCCCGGCCTGCACAAGGATCAAATGAGACAGTATATACCAATTGATGTGCATGTACTAGAGAACATGTTATCGCTACTATTGTTGTCACTATGATTATTATTTTATTAGTACTGTAATTTCCCTGTCTGAACTAATTGAGATATTCAGAGGATTCAGACAAGTGGAGCTTAAATTGATCCCTGGTAGAAGCTTGATGGAAGATGTGGCGTATCCATGTTTCCTAAGAGGTATCCTGAACTAGATGTGTATTCATTCACCCAGGCACCAGTATAGCTGGGAAATGGGGCATCCCTTGCCAGGCCAGGAGAGATGAGGGTCCTAGGAAAAGGGCTCTGAAAAGAGAAAAGTCCTTCTCCCACCCTCACCCTCAAAGAGCAGGGCGTAGGCAAAGGGGTGGAGACTTTGCTTCTTCAGGGGATGGAGAAGTAGGGGTGTAAGACATCAGAGGACACCCCTCCTCACCATGCCGTCAACACCAGCACCAGTTCCTGTCATTTCAGGGCTTAGGATTTGTCCATTGATTCTGTTGAGTATTTGAACAATAGGTGAACAGTGTCTATTTTAATACAGAGATCAGCTCTTGGAAAAGAAAAATATTACACAGTACTTAGGCTTTGTTTTAAAAGCTCTCTTGTGTTGCAAAATGCTTTTCCCTCTCAAGTCATGTTGGAGAGTAACTAGTTTTTCCCTGGATCTTTAAAGTGGTAGATTTGCTTAGTAAATATTACCCATCTAATTTAATTTGGAGTTTGCAGAACATTTAAAAATAAAGCCTGTTTGCAGTTAGTTGTTACACAGTCTTGGATATATAATAGATTACTCTGTGCTTCATTCACTCTTGTTTGCAAGATTTAAAACAAGTACATATCTATGTCTAGCTAGAGACTTACTGTTTATTCTCTGTATCTAAACATTTTCTATGTTTTCCAGTTGTTTCAGATCTTATCTCTCTAAAAGGCTTGAATGCAGTTGAGAAACAGTGACGGTTTTAGGGAACTGTCTTCATTTCTTCCTTTTCTTTCTCCATTTCCTTCTCCTTTTCCTTCTCTCCCACTGAGTTTCTTATTCCTTTTAAAAGTGCTTTTATTCTCCAGGTTTTAAAAAGGAAGAAATAAGGGGGGTTCAGCTTGAAGATAAACATAACCTCATGATTGCACTGTGAATTAGCTAAACATCCAAACTGGCAAACATTGTTTCCACCTTATCAAATCTTGATGATAAAGGCAAAATGAAACATAAAGCTGATTGTATAAAGACTAGACCTAAAAACAAAAAGCTTCCTTAGTAGGCAAGTTTCATCATGCAGAAGCCCTAAAGATTCCTTGTGTTCTGTATCACAGAAGCCCTTAGGGCATCATGGCCAAAAGAAGTGGTCCAGGCCAGAAACAGTTTCTTTCTCCTTGTAAAATTAGGATAATGTCCGTTTTCTTTAGACACAAGTATTCCGTATTGCGGTGAAAAGAATACCCTACCAGGAGACACGAGACCTAAGTTCTGGCCTTGACTCTTGCCAGTTGTGTGGTCTTCTTCCGCTTGTCATCTAGGAAATAAGGATGATTCCTTCTTTTCATGGTTATTATGAGGTTCAAATGAATTACTGTGTGAGACAAAAGATTTTGTGAACTGAAGCCATCTTACAAATCCTCCCATATTTTATCTGTTTTAAAGCTCATTAAAATTTTTAAAAATATCTTTGAAGTTATAATGTGTCTTATAATTGATGGTATCTTAAAATTAATTAGCAGAGGTTTTTTTATCCCCATAATCGTGTGTAAAATATTTTGTCTTATAGTTGATAGCATTTCAGATGCAGTGGCATACGGATACACATTTTGTGATTTTAGCATTATTATAAGAAATTTACAAGTGAATAAAGTACCTGATATTCCCTGAGAAAAGTAATTTGTTAAGAACCCACTTTGTGGCTTGGTGCAGTAGCTCACACCTGTAATCCCAGAACTTTGGGAGGTCAAGATGGGTGGATTACAAGGTCAGGAGTTCGAGACCAGCCTGGCCAATATGTTGAAACCCCATCCCTACTAAAAATACAAAATAGGCCAGGCATGGTGGTGGGTACCTGTAGTCCCACCTGCTTGGGAGCCTGAGGCAGGAGAGTTGCTTGAACTCAGGAGGTGAAGGTTGCAGTGAGCCAAGATCATGCCACTGCACTCCAGCATATGCATCAGAGCATGACTGTCTCAAAAAAAAAAAAAAAAAAAAAACAACAAAAAACACTTTGCTTGAAATAACTAAATACATTAATAAAGCCCCTTTGTGACTACGCATGTCCCATTTATATGCACGGCTGGCTCCAGTCCCAGAATTGGGGATGGGCTGTACCAGAAAGCTCAGTGCAGAACTGACCTAGATAACCTCTCCTTGATCAGCTCTAGGCCTTTGGCCTCTGACACTCGAGCAGAAAATTGAACCCAAGCTGCCATGTTCTGAATATGTCATTTACCCCAGGCTGTGTGGTAGCAGGGGCTGAAACCCTCTGTCCACTAACATCTCCATACCAGGCCTCCTCCCTGGGAGGCAGCTTGTTTCCCACCCTGTGTGGCAGTCACCCCAGCTCCTCTTACCTTTCTCTGTCCCTCAGGAGTTTGAGGGCAGTGGGTAATGTTTCTGAAATACTGTTTTTATGGTGGTTACATCTCTGGCTAGTCTACAAAATTGTTTCTAACTAGTCATGGGTTTTTGCAGTGGGAATGTAGTAGAGATCAGTTTTGTTGAGACTGTGCTGTGTTTCAGCTGCTCTATGTTTAAATTAACCAGTCTTTCAAGTAAACCTAGTCACCTAATCATCTTTCATTATTTCCGTGGAAAAATGCATTGGCATTGCAAAGCTGACTTTAAAACGAAGTACATTCCGTGCACGTGTGTGTGTGTGTGTGTGTGTGTGTGTGTGTGTGTGTGTGTGTGTGTCTGTAGATCGAGAAACTTTTATAACATATAACTTTCCGCTCCACAGGATGCCCAGGGAGTGGAGGAACGAGAAGCATTAGCACGAATGGCAGCCAATGTTGAAAACCCAGCTTCTGCTGACTCAGAGGCTTATATTGAAAAGTACCTGAGGAGTGTGCTGGCGGTGGAAAACCTCCTGACTTTAGATCGCCTGCGCCAGGTTAGCCAACTGCATGGATAGCGCGGGCAGCAGAAGCCCTCGTGCAGGCTGAGTCTGTGTTTGAATCTAATTCAGTATTGTTGCGTCTGAACATTTGAAGAGCTCACTCTGATGAACTTTGAATCCAGAGTGATTATAATTGGGTCATTCTGTCTTACGAAATAACAGCCTTTATTTATTTAATTTTAAAAAACTGTTTATGGGTACCTAGTAAATGTTTGTACTTAGGGAGCATGTGAGCTGTTTTGATACAGGCATGTAATATGTAATAATTATAACAGCTCTGTTGAAATAGCTAGGAATGTGTTTGTATCAATGGCGGATGCCCATCTGCTGTACGTGGTGTTGCTTTCATGGTGTGTCTCTTACATGTCTTTTTTCCTCTGTATGTTTTCTGATCCACAGGAAGTTGCAGTGAAGGAACAGCTAACAGGAAAAGGGAAGCTGAGCAGGAGGAGTATCAGCTCTCCAAATGTGAACAGAGTAAGTGTGTGGAACCCAGTCGTGTGCTCTGCCTGGGACCTCTCTCCTCCCCTCTTTTCTTGGGTAACTCTTCTCCACCTGTCAAACCCCATCTCCAAAGTCCTTCCCTTCCCAGGACTGATGTCAGGGCCCCTGGTCTCAACTGCTATTGGCTCTATGCACCTCTGCCCTCTTCCTACTGTTATTGTAAGGGAAATAGCACTTAAATACCTTCCAGGTGTTTCTTCTCTTCCAGTCACCACTGCTGAGCACCGACTGAGGTGTTCAGTGAATGTTTGTTAACTAAATCAGAACTAGCCAAGTGCCCATGGCAAGCCAATGCCATTTTCTGGGCCTAAGTTATTTTTAGGTTGAGAAGGAGTCTGGAGTTGGTTCACAGACCAGTTGTTCACAGGACAGCCAGGGTGGGGTCCATGCCTCAGATATATTGGGCTGTTTCATAACAGTGCCTTCAGCTGATTGTTTTTAAAAACATAGATATAATTTAAGTGCATATTGAACATGGGAATAATTATTCACAAAGATATGCTCTTGGCCCCTTGACTTATTTCTCTTTTCCTCATTTTTGATGAAGATGTGGATATGAAAACTGACACTTTCATCCTAACTTCACTCTGAGAGAAGTCACAGCACAAGCATGATGAGAAAGGGCAGCTGACCTTAGCATTAGTGTCTGAGAGAGAAGAGAGAGCGATCCAGAGTGACTGTTACTGGATCATTCTGGTTTCATGCTGGAGAGTCACGAGGCCACGGCATGGCTGCTAAGGATGTCACCAACCATCTCAGACATGTAGGAAGATCACTTTAACTCAAGAAAGATAATGTCTCATTTCTTCAGAAAATGATATATTAAAATATACTGATATATGCAGACATTGAGTATTTGGGATCTAGTAGTTTAAATAGTTGGTGAGTTTATTTACAGTTGCTACAGATACCCAGAGGAAGGAATCATAAGCTCAGGCCATGGTAAGATAACCGGTAACCTGGCATCTTTCACACAGAAGGAAGGGATCACCCAGCGGGAGATCTCTCATTCAGGTCCAGGCGGTTACGACCTCAGTGTGAACTGAATATCCGGATCTTACAGGAACCGCTCATCTGAAAGTGGTTCATAACCAATTCAATGTTCGTAATGTCCCAAAGTCCACTAGTGTGCAGCCTTCGTCTTGACAACCTCCCTGCTGCCACCCAATTTGACGTTTGATTGACTGGGTTGGCAAAGGCTGCACTGCCTAGACCACGTGTGGATGCTCTAATGTGTAAAGAACTAACTCCCCTTTCTTTCTTCTTCAGTTGTCTGGAAGCCGACAAGATCTCATTCCATCATACAGTCTAGGCAGCAACAAGGTAGGTGTCTTTAACTATTTCTGTCAGTTTCAAGGCCCGTTTTCAACTTTTATCTTCTCAAATCTCAGGTTATTTTTGCAAGCCAGAATTTCCTCTACTCACATCTGTATTATGTGAAACTTACTGGAAAGCATTTAGAGTTCATTTCTTTTAATCTGCCAATTAAAATAAAGTTTATTAGATTCTCTGACTACTGGGGTTGAAAAACAATTTTTCTGCTAAAGCTTGTACTTCTGTCTAAATTTTCTTTCTATTTCTGTCAGAAAAGAAACTTCAAATCAGGTTTTTATAGTGAAGTATTGATGTGTGATGATTGAAAATTTATGAGAAATAAAAATGCATCTAAAAGTTAATGTTATTTGTGAGAAGAAAAAGAGAATGGAAATTTGGTTCGCTGGAATTTATTTACTGTAATAGAGCATTTCTCTGTTTAACAGAGTTTTAAGCATAGAGAACTCATTCTTGTTTACTTAAAAAAGGTTAGTGCTCCTTGACACTGTCTTACCTGGGCCCCACACATGACAGTTTGTGTGTGTTACTTATGAGGGGTCTGGTTAGATGTTGGCGCTGCCAGCCGTGCGCAGCATGTCCCATGTTGATTTGCAGCCCTAGAGGAGGTCAGTAGTGGTTGTGGTCTTATGAGATGGTCTGCTGTGAGGGAGCTGTTTTCGAATCTACAAAGTGGAGTGACAGAAATTGGCTGCTTCATGACAATTCTTAAAGCTGGGTGGGGTTCATTATGCTATTTCTATTGTTAATTATTCTACACTTTGCTTTTGTGTATGTTTGACATTTTCATTATAAAAACTTAAGAACAATGAAGATGAAGTTGATGCATTAATTAGGCACTTTTTTTTTTTGAGACGGAGTTTCACTCTTGTTGCCCAGGCTGGAGTGCAATGGTGCCATCTCAGCTCACTGCAACTTCCTCCTCCCAGGTTGAAGCAATTCTCCTGCCTCAGCCTCCGCAGTAGCTGGGATTGTAGGCACCTGCCACCATACCTAGATAATTTTTGTATTTTTAGTAAAGACAGGGTTTAACCATGTTAGGCAGGCTGGTCTCGAACTCCTGACCTGAAGTAATCTGCCCACCTTGGCCTCCCAAAGTGCTGGGATTACAGACTTGAGCCACTGCTCCCAGCTGGAGACTCTTTTTTAAGATCTAGATTATTAGTAGTTTGCCTACACTAGGATACATGTGTATGTTTATACACATGTATACAGATTGCCAGCTCATCCATTCGTTGAAGCCCTGCGTGGACATGCGTTTCTGTAAGTGTGCTAAAGTTTTTGCCTGTTTATACTCTGCCAATGATAGGTTTGATTAGCTGTAGCTTAGTGTCAGTCTTGATTACCTGAAGAGAGCAGAGTTTTTGAAAATGGATTGTACGTGATATTTTAATGTAAATAAAATATCTTAAGGAAAAGATAAGAAAAACATGACTTTCTGTCTGTTTGGGGAATTGTGTCTAACCTAAATCTCCAATTATAAGTTCCTTGAAAGAAGTGGCCAAAATTCTTCTGGTTTTTTTTTCTGTTAAGAAAACTGTGGCTGGGCCTGTAACATCAGCACTTTGGGAGGCTGAGGAGGGTGGATCACCTGAGGTCAGGAGTTTGAGACCAGCCTGGCCAACATGGTGAAACCCCATCTCTACTAAAAATACAAAAATTAGCTGGGTGTGGTGGTGCACATCTGTAATCCCAGCTACTCGGGAAGCTCAGGTAGGAGAATTGCTTGAACCCGGGAGGTGGAGGTTGCAGTGAGCTGAGATTGTGCCATAGCACTCCAGCCTGGGCAATAAGAGTGAAACTCCCTCTCAAAAAAAAAAAAAATCTGCCTAGTTCCTTATTTTAAATGGATACAGTAACAGAAAATAATATAATCTAGTTCAAAGAAAAGTACTGTCCATCATATACACCAGAGAAATAGAACAAAGGAGCAGAGACGCTATTAGAACCAAGCCAAGGTGCGCAGAGGGTGTGGCCCCCCATCGGCTTCACACAGAACTCAAGCTGCGGGGAGCCTTGAGGTAGAGACCAAGGAGGGAGCAGGGTGAAGACCAATTTTTTTTTTTTCCTAGACTGAGTCTCTCTCTCTCACAGGCTGGATGGAGTGCAGTGGCATGATCTCAGCTCACTGCAATCTCTGCCTCCCGGGTTCAAGCAATTCTCCTGCCTCAGCCTCCTGAGTAACTGGGACTATAGGCGCACACCATCATGCCCAGCTAATTTTTGTATTTTTAGTAGAGATGGGGTTTCACCATGTTGGCCCTGATAGTCATGATCTCCTGACCTCATGATCTGCTCATCTCTGCCTCCCAAAGTGTTGGGATTACAGGCATGAGCCAACTCCTGGCCACCCATTCCTAAGACTCCCCTGAAGGATGATGCTGAGGTTCACAGAGTCAGGGAAGGAGCTGAAGGAACACGGTGGGCAGAAGGATCTGTGTGATCGAAGGCTTGGGATGAACCACCTTGCCATGTTCTTGACAGCACATGAGGTGGGAGTGAAGTCCGGGGTGTAGGGGCTGGGCGTGGTGGCTCATGCTTGTAATCTCGGTGGTTTGGGAGGCCCAGGTGGGTGGCTGACTTGAGCCCAGCAGTTTGAGACCAGACAGCAACACAGGGAGTTCCCTTCTCTGTAAAAAAAAATTTTTTTTAATTAGGCAGGCATGATGGCTTATGCCTATAATCCCAGCTAGTTGGGAAGCTGAGGCGGGGGAGGATTGATTGAGCCCAGGAATTTGAGGCCACAGCTAACTATGACCACACCATTGCACTCCAGCCTGGGTTACAGAGAAGATCACGTCTTAAAAAAGAAAAAAATAAAAGAAAAAAGTAGAGTCTATGAGCAGAACCTAGAGAGGCAGGGCCTTTTTTTTTGGCATCCTGATGTCATGTCCCAAGGAATGGCAGGGGAGCTGGACACCATGGAAGGACTTGAAAACAGAGCAGTAACATGGCCACGTGTGAATTAGAACGTTTGTTTTAATGGACCAACTGAGTCTTACCCCATCACTGACTGTGGTGTGTGCATAGGAAATGTATAAACATATACAGTTATCAGTGCAAATGTGGGAAAAATGGTTTTGAGTTGGAGGGTGGAGGGACTGGTTAGGGGAGAAATAGCCAGAGAGAGAAGAGAGACACAGATGGATTCGGGAGGAGACTCTAGAGTCCTGCACACGCCAAGAGTGAGGGGACTTGAGTGATGTCGGGTTTGGGACAGCAGAGTATAGGTCTGAGAGATGAACTCTGGGGCAGGCTTTGGGAATAAATGATTCAGTTCCATTTTTGAGGGTCTCAGGTGTCGGAGTTGAAGCCAGTTTCCGGAGCCTGAGGGGATACTGGGGACAGTGGAGGCCGGATTGGCTAAGGCAGTGGTGGCGCTTCAGGCTATGGTGCAGAGGTGGCAGTGCTGGGGAGGAATGAAGACAGGGTCAGGGCAGTGTCAGAAGGCCAGGGAGGGGGGTTTTAGGAAAGATTCTGCCCGGAGGCTTCAGAGACAGCGTTGGGTGAGGATGGAGATCAATTCAGGTGTGACTGCAGGGCTCATCGTGGCCTGTGCAGGGCTGGGGGGCCAGCGGGACAAGGCGTATTAGATAAGTAACTGTCATGTCACACAGTTGTCTAACGCTTCCGGACCTTTCTGCTGTTGGTTCTTGGATCTTTGGGGTCCCGAATAACTCAGCGAGGGTGAGGAAAGCCTGGGTTCTGGCTGCTCGGCTCCCCGCCAGGCACAAGGACACGTCTCCCCACGCTGTGTCATGTACCTCTCAAGCCCTGGTCACAGAGCTCACAAGCTTACGTTACCTGTTGGAGGACGGCAGTGGGTCGTGGTCCTCCTCAGGTTTTGGCCTGTCTGGCTCTCACCAGCCGTGGCAGTCCCATCCTCTGAGACGTGGCGAAGTATGTCAGGGGAGACAGAGATGCCGGCCTGCCAGTCCTCGCTTTGCTCCAGTTCAGCTGTGGAAACTCTTGGCACCCATAGGCCTGGAAGGTTGCCATGGATGCCAGGGACTCAGCGCCATGCGGCTCACCGCGTGTCAGATCAGCGAGTTACGTGGATGTCCACATGTCAGAATGAGAGAATTGTTACTTCTCCACAGGGTAAGGTGAAGCAGAAATCTTCTTTAACAGAGTTGTAAGGATGGATCTTAACAGATGAGCAAGTTCAGGTGATAGAGGAGAAAAATACTAGTCCAAGGGCCTTTGGTTCCAGATCCCCTTGGTGGGGTGCAGAATAGCTCCCCCATTTTCAGTGGAAGGGGCACAGTAGTCTTATGTAAAGTAGAGCATCCTGAAATATTCTTAGGGAAAATAAAAATGTTTTAAATTACATTTTTTTCAAGAAAAGAAAGAACCCCCCCCACCTCCACCCCATAGCAGGGAACAGAGGCTCTCCCTGTGGTCTTTTAAATGAAACAAGGAAAAACGTCTTTTTTTTTTTTTTTTTTTTTTTGAGAGAAGGAGAGGAAGAAAGAGGAAGAAAAAGAGGGAGAGGGAACAGGAATATTGCTTTATTCTAAAAATGGTTATTAATGGCCAATCAATATTTTGTGTATTTAAAGTGGGGGAATGTATATTTTGTGTATTTAAAGTGGAGAGCTCTATAAATACTTATTAAGTTTACTTGTTCCGGATCTGAGTTCAAGTTCTGGATATCCTTATTAATTTTCTGTCTCGTTGAGTCTAAATCTCTTATGGGTCTTATGTATCTGGGTGTTAGGATCCTTAGCTCTTATTATTGCATTGATCCTTTTACCACTGTATCTTTGTGGCTTTGAAATCTGTTTTATCAAATGCGAGAATTGCAACTCCTGCTTTTTGTTTATTTATTTATTTTTGCTCTCCATTTGGTTGGTAAATCTTTCTCCATCCCTTTGTTTTGAGTCTTTGTGTATCCTTGCATGTGAAATGGATCTGGATGTAGCATACCATTAGGTTTTGGCTGTATCTTTTGATTGGGGGATTTAGTCGATTTAAATTTAGGAGTACTGCCATTTGATGTTAACTGGCTATTTTACCCATTCGTTGATGTAAATTCTTCTTTATGTTGATGCTCTTTACTTTTTGGTATATTTTTAGAAAGGCTAATACTGGTTGTTCCTTTCTGTGTGTAATGCTTCTTTCAGAAGTTTTTGTAAAGCAGGCCTGGTGGTAATAAAATCTCTGAGTACTTGCTTGTTCATAAAAGATTTTATTTTTCCTTCCTTCTGAAGCTTAGTTTGGCAGGATATGAAATTCTGGGCTGAAAGTTCTGTTCTTTAAGGATGTTGAATATTGGCCCCCACTCTCTTCTGGCTTGTAGGGTCTCTGCTGAGAGATCTGCTGTAAGTCTAATAGGCTTCCCTTTGTGGGTAACCTGACCTTTCTCTCTGGCTGCCCTTAGTATTTTCTCCTTCGTTTCAACCCTGGTGAATCTAGCAATTACGTGCCTTGGGGTTGCTCTTCTTGAGGAGTATCTTTGTGGTGTTCTCTGTATTACCTGGGGTTGAATGTTGTCCTGCTTTGCTAGATTGGGAAAATTCTCCTGGATAGTATCCTGAAGAGTATTTTCCAGCTTGGGTTCATTCTCTCCATCACATTCAGGTACACCTATCAAATGTAGATTAGGTCTTTTCACATAGTCCCATATTTCTTGGAGACTGCTCATTTCTTTTTATCCTTTTTTCTCTATTCTTGTCTTCTCGCTTTATTTCATTAAGTTGGTCTTCGACTTCTGATATCCTTTCTTCTGCTTGATCAATTCGGCTATTCAAACTTGTGCATATTTCACTAAGTTCTCGTGTTGTATTTTTCAACTCCATTAGTTTCATTTATATTCCTCTCTATAAACATCTTTAAAGATTATGTGGCATTGCCTTGAAATCAGGATGCTCTGGGCCACCTGTAGTAGCATTTCTCAGGAGAGAGCAGTGTTCAAGCACACAGTGGTCAGGATCCTCTCCAGCTCCTAGCACAGCAGTGCCTGCACACATGTGGAGTGTACTTACAAGGGCATTGGTGGCAACGTGGTTACACACACACACACACACACACACACACACACACGGCACTATACAGCTATAAACATGACCAGGAACTCTTTCAGGTGTATGCAAAGATCGCCAGGATATATTTAGTGATTAAAAATGAGTGCAGAACAGTATACTGCTATTTGTGATGGCAGGGTTGCATGTAGATTTGCCTCCATATAAATGAGAAGCTGTAAGGACTCACCGTTCCTTACCTGCCTGGGATGGGGTGGGAGGATGTGGTGGCCAGCAAGTGGAAGTACAGGTTGGAGGTGACAGCTCACTGTGTACTTGGTTTTTGGTCCACATGAACAGATGACCGTAGTCTTACTCTCTAATTATAACTTGTTGGAAGTTTTTGCTCTTCTGGAGTTAGTGGTTTGAGGAGGCCTCCAGTGGATGAAGAAATGGTTGTATTGGGAACCTCAGACTCATGATTTTTTTTGTTGTTCGTTTTTTCTTTCGGGGACTTCCTGCGTTCCTCAGTTTTCAGAGCTCCAGGAAGAGGTGAATAATTCATTAGGCTTTCCTAATGAGTGGGGTACAACCACTATCCTACGATCTAAAACTTAGGCTTGCTTTGACCTCCAGCTTCTGAGTGCATTTTTAACTGTAGTTTTTAGAAGATGACTGCATTCTACACTGTACTAACCCTCACCCTTTTGTATACCCTGTGGCAGTATGTCTGTACAAGCAGGATGTATGATGCCTTGCAAATGTTCCCTGTTACCTGGGTCCAAGACTGTTTGTAAAAGTATTTATCTGTCAAAAAAGACCAGGAATGAAGGCATCCTACTGAGTTTAGAAGGTCCTGGAATGTGAGGAGTTGGAGTTAATTCATACTAAAATAAATAATAAACATTTGGAGACTTGGAAGCTTGGGTGAGGGCGAGTGGAGCACTCCATGGCGAAGGTGCTCTGGATGACCTTTTCACACCAGAGGCCCAGTGGGACCATCTTGGTTTCTTTGATGAAAATATTGAAGATACAGGAAAGTTGAGTCAGAAATGTAATTTTAAGCTGGACTTTATGATGCTGGGAATGCCAGAAAATACATTTTGAAATCATTGAAAATTGTAATGACTTATGTCTGCTTTGCAGACATTTTTGGGTTCTTTTCCGTTGATCCATGCATCCATCTCGCTGATGCTGATGACACATGAAACTGTAGATTGCAGGCTCTGTCGTGCTGTAGGCACAGCACCGCGTCGCATCGCGTCACATCGAAGAGTCAGGGCAGGGCGGTTGGAATAATGTTGGAAGCAGACAGAGGCCACTGGGGGGTTCTGGGGAGGTTCTCTTCGTTTTCAGTTGCTCAGTCGGGTGCATGAGAGACATGGTGAAGTGGGCAGGGAGGCAGGTGCAGAGGAGGGTAATAGGATTAGGGGTGTGGGAGTCGAGAGAAAAGCAGTTAGGTTCTAACGACAGACTCAAGTTTGGCCTAATCATACTTGGAATGAGGCCAGCCCTGCTTTCCATTCCTCTGTGTGTCGACGCCCCTACATATGAAAAGTGGTATTGTTTTACTGAGCTCCACTGAGATTGAATTGATGAACTAATTAATCTTAAAAAGAGAGTTTGGTTAACTATTCCAAATGTTAAATTCACTGTGGGGCCTAAAATAAATCACTCTTGGGATAAGTCTTTCACTTAAAAATACAAAATACGATCCCTGATGGAAGCAATGTTGCTATTTATTGCTATTGGGTGTTTCATCATTATCATACAGATATTTTCTATAGGTATAATGCAACCTTAGCAGGCTTTCTGTGACTGTCTGCCGAGACTGGCTGAGGTTGAGGTGCAGGACGAATCCCGGCGTGTCTTTGGTCTTTCCACCCAAGAGTCGGCTGCGCATCGAGGTCTTCTGCAACACGACGAATGCTGTTGACAAAATCATTTTTATTTCCGAAGTTATTTTAGGAGAAATTTTATTTTTAATGAGTCAGTTTAAGGTTGTATGTCATCTTTTGATTGGAGTTTTTGAGGAAATTGAGATTAGTCAATAGCATGAACAAATACCCAGTTAGCAGAATTGAATTTTATGTTGGCTCCACCGCCTTCCTGAAAACTGCGATGGTTTCATGCAGCCCTGGGAGGAGCTGCCAAGCATGAGTCACTCTTCCTCCAGCTGCAGTGGAGCTGCCTTTAGACCCAAAATGTCACTGACACTTCTTGTTATTTACCTTTTTGTCACTTTCCTGATCAAAACCAGACTCATTCCCAGAAAACCCAAAGAATTTGTATCTGGCAGAGGAGCGGGAGTGGGAAAACTGCAGGTGTCCCTGGGGACCAAATCAGGTCCCCCAGGAGCCTCCAGCATTCCTACCTCATCCACTTTGCCCTTGAGCCTGGTGCTGGCTACCAGTAACTGCAGCACTGACCAGGGTTTTCTTTCTGTGAGTCCACCTGTGAGGGCAAATGTGTCCTAATGGTGATAAAGCTGGGTAAGGACCCAAAACAAAGCCAGCTTCCCGCTTGTGTACTTGTATCACAGCTGATTCTGAAGTGTGATAGACATGCAGGATGTTAGAAACAGATGAGAGATTTAGATTTCAGGTGGTGGGGTGCAGATCACTGCAGGAGAAAAACTGGGATCATACTCTTTCACTTTTAGACCTGAGCTCCTGAGAGCTGGAAGTCCCAGTGCCCTGCAAAGTCCTCGAGTCCGTGGTCCTGAGTTCATCTCCCTGTGAAGTATATTGAACTGTTTTTTCTTTCTTTCTTTTTTTTTTTTTGTCTGCCTCAACATTTCAGTAAAGGGAGGATAACCTTAGGACCGCCAAGCGTATGATATGTATCGCAAAGACAGTCATTGCTTTGTCCCTGGGGAAACGTGTGTAGCTGTACCCTAAACCACAGGTTTCATCTCTGTCAAGAGAATGGAGGTGTGGCAGAGGAGAAAAATCTAGTAATTCCAGTGGAGGGTTTCTGCAGAGCTGCATTGGTGTCAGCTGGAGGAGGGAAGTACGTGGCACCCAGTTTCACCTTCTCTGCATCAGCTGCTCCCTCTGAAGCAGCTGATCCATCCCAGCGCCATTTGAGGTCCCTGTCCCAGGACAGTGGGATCAGAACTGTGGGGGAGGAGCGGCGTGTGAGCTTCCTCAAGGTTAAGGTGGTTGTTCAGGTAGAGGACAGAGTGAACTGTGTCTCTGTCATGCTCTGCAGGGCTGGCAGGAGCCACACATTGCGTACCTTTCAGTCTTCTCACTTGCAGTATTTGAGTAAAGAAGACGGAGTTACTGCTGCTGTTCTGATTGGGTTGGAACCTTGTGTTCCGGAGTGCCTGCTGGGAAGAACTGCCTGTGAAGCCACCAAGGCCTCGGTGTGCCTTGGGGAAGAGGTGGCACCTCCATCATTTGCTCTTGGCCCAATTCTACATCAGACAGCCCAAGTGCTGACTCCAGATCAGCAGCTTAGTTTTCCTTAGGGACAGACTGCAGCCATAGAGCTGTCAAACAGGAAAAATCTAAAATAGGAAAATAAATGCTTCCAAATTAAGTAAGTTGTCTTCAGAACAGCCGTGTGTGAGCTCGCCACTGTACACAGAGCAGGGGGCTTTTCTTCTCTGAGAAACTCCACGGATGGCCAACCTTAGATCAGTCACCTGATAGGGATATCCCAGGGTACATAAGTCCCCAGCTTCCCAGACAGATCATGAAGTGTGAATGCAAAAATTAACAAATCATTCAAATATGTAAATGAGCGTGTGATTCATGGAGATGCCAGCACTCCTCCGGTGAATTATTTCAGAGTCCACAGTCTCACTGATGACGTGTTCATGTCTCTCTTGTTCCCCTTGTTTCCTAATCAGCCCCGACCATCACATCATTTTTAAAAACGATACCAAGTGCTGAGAGTTCCTAGGGAAAGTGGCTTTGTCTGAGGAATACAGGATCCAGATCACTTAGGGCTTATTGATTTTTATGATCAGTACTTACGTTGCTGCTAAAAGCAGATAGGTTTCCGATGAATTTCTGAAACCTAAGAGGCCCTTTCTCCTCAGTCCATCTTTAAGAGCAGCGAAGAACTCGCTGTCCCCATCCTGCTGTTCAGGCAGTTAGTAAAGAAAACTTGAGTTAATCATTAGGGTCACTCATCTGTGCACTGCCAGCTCAAACTTGTATTACACATGATGATTAAACTCCAGTGTTTAATCTAAAGAAGTTAGAGATTATCAGGGGATCACAGGGAACTTAAAGCTTTTAAAAGATTTGCGTCTCATCTCTTACCAGTTTTAATAAAAGCAATATTTGGGGTTTATTTCTTCCCTAGATAGGGCTGAAGTTAAAAGTGCTTTGATGGTATCACTATTTTTATGGCTCACCGTGAAATTTGGAATGGTCTTTTAATCCCTCAACCAATGAGATCTCGGTTGAAATCTCTTTAACAGGAATTTACAAATAAGTTGAGAGCACAATGAAATTTGGTAATTCAGAGACTTCCATCAGTGAGAATTTATAATTATTTGACCTGGGTTTGACTGTAAATTTTCTGTAATACCTATTTAAAATGAGAGATTTGGTAATATTTACTGTTAAGTACTACATGTGAGTCAGTGGAAGCATAGTCTAGGAGTGGCGAGAAAAGACATCCTCTGACTCAAGAGTTGTTTGTGGGTTTTCATTGAGAACTGAGTGAAAAAGGGTATCTCGAGGCAAAAGAGCAGAAGTGGCGTTAAAGCAGAACTGAAGGGAGAATTGCAGAAGGAATATGTCCGTCTTCTGTGGGAGACAACAGGATGCCCGGGATAGAACACGTGGTGGGATGCAGCTGAACGGGAGATTGTAAACTGTGGTATGGAGGGGCTGTCCAAATGAGGGGGTATTGTTGTTGGGGAATTTAATACAATAAGCAGAATGACAAGCAGAAGAAAAGTGCTGGTCAGGCACGGTGCCTCACACCTGTAATCCCAGCACTTCGGGAAGCTAAAGAATGAGGTGCTGGAGGCTGGGAGTTTGAGACCAGTCTGGGCAACATAGTGACACTCTGTCTCTACAAAAGTAATAAAAAGATTAGCTATGTGTGGTGGCATGTACTGTAGTCCCCACTCTTCTGGAGGCTGAGGTGGGAGGATTGCTTGACTCTAAGAGTTGGTGGTTACATGAGCTGTGATGGCACCCCTGCACTCCAGCCTGGTGACAGAGAGAAACCCTGTGTCTTAAAATAGAGAAAACAAAAGTGCTTATGTAATCAAGCTTATATTCTACAAAGGAACTTTAGTAATACATGACGGTTTTTTGTCTTGAGTATCTGTACTTGTTTTTGTTGTTGTTAATTGAAACAAAATTGCGAATTTTATCTTTACTAGGGCCGGTGGGAAAGTCAGCAGGATGTATCCCAAACCGCAGTTTCCAGGGGAATAGCTCCCGTTGCCCCTGCCCTCTCTGTTTCTCCCCAAAATAATCATTCTCGGGATCCAGGTAAGTTATCTTTTCACTTGTCAATTACTGTCAGAAATCTGAGCATCTTTCAGAAAGTTTAAATTAGGATTTCCTGCCAGGCAGCTGCTGTTTTACTAGATAATGACCATCCGAATTGTTTCGTTTCTCATCTTAACAGGTGGAGTTCTGTTGGCTCTGGAATGTTGGCTCGATCTTGCATTGCTCTGATAAATACTGCCTGCTCATGACGTGTTAGCCTGTACATTGCTGGACTCTGTTTGCACCTCTTTGTTAAGGACTTTAGTTACATGATCTTCCCTGGAATTCTCTCTGTGGGGAGATTTTAAATTATGACTTGAATTTCTTTTTTTTTTTTTGAGACAGCGTCTCACTCTTGCCCAGGCTGGAGTGCAGTGGCATGATCTCGGCTCACTGCAACCCCTGCCTCTTGGGTTCAAGTGATTCTTCTGCCACAGCCTCCTGAGTCTCTGGGACTACAGGTACCTGCCACCACGCCCAGCTAATTTTTGTATTTTTAGTAGAGACAGAGTTTCACCATGTTGGCCAAGCTGGTCTTGAACTCCTGACCTCAGGTGATCTGCCCATCTCAGCTTCCCAAAGTGATGGGATTACAGGCGTGAGTCACCTTGCCCAGCAAGTTTCTTTAGTATTGGAATATTTATTTAGATCATTGTGTCTCCTCAGCTATCATAGGTTATACTTTTCAAGGGCCCTCTTAGTTCATCTAGATTATTAAGTTTATTTTCATAAACATCGCTTTACCTGACTTTTTATTTGTAGGATCTCTTGTGATGCTTCTTTCTATTCTGATAATGATGATTTTTATTTTCTGTTTTGAATACTTACATGACAGATTTATCAGATATATTAATCTCAGAGCCAGTTTTTGGCTTGGTTAGTTTTATTTTCTGTTGCAGTTGATTTTTAAATGTTTCTGCATTTCACATATTTTTGGTATATTGTGCTTTTATTTTCATTTTCTTCAGAGTATTTTAAAATTGCCCTGTGATTGCATCTTTGATCTGTGAGTTATCAAATAACATGAATTCTTCTTCTATACTGGGGATAATCTGTATTCCAGATTGTGTTCTGTCTTGGTTAATATTCTGTGTGCACTACTGTATTTGGGGACATGAGGTTCTGCGTATATTTAATTAGGTCACTGTGGTTCATTGCCCTGTTCAAATCCTCTGGATCTTTAATGATTTGGTGGAGGCCTATTCTATCGGTTCTTGAGAGGGCATTAGATATCCAAATATGATTGTGAAAATTGTATTTCCCTTTATTACCAGTTTTTGCTTCATTCATTTAGAAACTCTGCTAATTAGGTACATACACATTTAAGATTGTTATTTCTTCCTGATAGAGTGAACTTTCTATTATGAAATGTCCCTTTCATCTCTGGAGTTACTCTAACCTTGAGATTTCTCTTACCTATCATTTGTATATAACTGCATCAAATTTATTTACTGTGTGCACAGTGTATCTTTTTCTCAGCTTTTTACATTTTAGCATGTATTTGTCTTTAAGTTAAAAGTGATTGCCCTGTAGACAGCATATGGTTGGGTCCAGTTCTTTCCCCTGAATCTCGTCTCACAGTTCCTGCCCTTTAATTGGTGTGTTTCACCCCTTCCAGTGCCTACCATTGAGGTCTGCCATGTTATTATTGGGTTTCTACTTGACTGTTCTGTTTTTTGTTTCACTGTAACTCCTTATTTACCTTCTTTTGGGTTAGTCAAAAAAATATTTAGTGTCACATTTTATTTCCTGTTTTTGCTTTTTGGGACACCGGTATTTGTTCGCTAAAGTCTTCGCTCAGAAACCCTGCTTTTCATTCTTAACTTGCCAAATCTACTTAGAGTTAATATGATACCACTCCCTGCCTCACAAGTACAGGAACCATGCAACACTATAAATAATTGACCTGTTCCTCTAGGCCCCTGATTTTGTACTGCTGTTTCATCTTCTATATTTATAGGTGTTAGAAACCTCACTTTATAATGTTCCTTTTGCTTTAAAATAGCTACTTTTAGGCCAGGTGCAGTAGCTCACACCTATAGTCCTTACACTTTGGGAGGCTGAGGTGGGTGGATTGCTTAAGCCTGAGAGTTGAACTAGCCTGGGCAACATGGTAAAACCCTGTCTCCATGAAAAATAGAAAAATCAGCTAAGCATGGTGGTGCACACTTGTCCCACTACTCAGGAGGCTGAAGTGGGAGAATCACCTGAGCCTGGGAGGTTAAGGCTGCAGTGAGCCACGATGACGTCACTGTCCTCATGCCTAGGCAACAGAGTAAAACCCTGTATCGAAAAAGAAAAAAAAAAAAAAAACTCAGGCCAGGCACAGTGGCTCATGCCTATAAAATCCCAGCACTTTGGGAGGCCAAGGCAGGTTGGATCACCTGAGATCAGGAGTTCGAGACTAGCCTGGCCAACATGGTAAAGCCCTGTCTCTACTAATAACACAAAAATTAGCTGGATGGGGGTGGCAGGTACCTATAGTCCCAGCTACTTGGGAGGCTGAGGTAGGAGAATTGCTTGAACCCGGGAGGCGGAGGTTACAGTGAGCCAAGATCGCGCCATTGCACTCCAGCCTGAGTGACAGAGTGAGACTCTTGTCTTTAAAAAAAAAAAAATGCCCGTCTCTACTAAAGATACAAAAAATTAGCTGGGCACAGTGGCGGGTGCCTGTAATCCCAGCTACTCAGGAGGCTGAGGCAGGAGAATTGCCTGAACCCAGGAGGCGGAGGTTGCAGTGAGCCGAGATCGCGCCATTGCACTCCAGCCTGGGTAACAAGAGCGAAACTCCATCTCAAAAAAAAAAAAAAAAAATGCCACTTGTCTTTTTTTTTTTTTTTTTAATTTTTATTGCATTGTAGGTTTGGGGGTACATGTGCAGAACGTGCAAGATAGTTGCATAGGTACACACATGGCAGTGTGCTTTGCTGCCTTCCTCCCCTTCACCCACACTTGGTATTCATCCCCAGGCCATCCCCCCCAGCCCCCCCTGCTGTCCCTCCCCCATTCCCCCCAACAGTCCCCAGTGTATAGTAGACTGCCTCTCTCACACCAGTTAGAATGGCAATCATTAAAAAATCTGGAGACAGCAGATGCTGGAGAGGATGTGGAGAAATAGGAACACTCTTACACTGTTGGTGGGAGTGTAAATTAGTTCAACCATTGTGGAAGACAGTGTGGCGATTCCTCAGGGACCTAGAGATAGAAATTCCATTTGACCCGGCAATCCCATTACTGGGTATCTATCCAAAGGACTATAAATCGTTCTACTATAAGGACACATGCACACGAATGTTCATTGCAGCACTGTTTACAATAGCAAGGACCTGGAACCAACCCAAATGCCCAACGATGATAGACTGGACTGGGAAAATATGGCACATATACACCATGGAATATTATGCAGCAATCAAAAATGATGAGTTTGTGTCCTTTGTAGGGACATGGATGAATCTGGAGAACATCATTCTCAGCAAACTGACACAAGAACAGAAAAAGAAATACCGCATATACTCACTCATAGGTGGGTGAGAAAAATGAGAACACATGGCCACTTGTCTTTTAAGCACATTAAGAGAATACAGAAAAGATGGTTATTTTTTTTTTCCCTGGATTATTTCTGGCAGCATCCAGTCTTTGCTGAAGATCTTATTTTCATGTGATTTTATTTCTTTTTAGCCCAAAGAATATTCTTTAGTATTTCTTAGAGTACAGTCCTCCAAAGTGCTCTCCTTTTTTGAAATTATTTTCATTTCACTGTTTTGTTTTGTTGTTGTTTTAAGAATATTTTCACTGCATAGAGAACTCTGGGTTGCAGTCCATTTTCTTTTAGCACTTCAAAGGTAATTCCTCATCTCCAGCCCCTTCTTTCATGCTGAGAATTCAGCCGTCATTTGACACTTCCCACTCAGTGTGATAGCTTTGCTTAGTTTGCCTGCTTTCAGAAGTTTATCTTTGTGGCGATTTTGCTATGATTTGCTCAGGTATGGTTTTCTTAGTATTTAACTTGCTTGTCAAGTTCTTGGATCTGTAAGTTGATGTTTTTCAACAAATGTGAGAAATATTTAGCCATTATTCATTAAAACTTTTCCGCCTTTCCTTTTCCTCTGCTGCTTTTGAGAATCTAATTACTCACAGGTTAGATTGCTTAACATTGTCCTACAGGTCACAGAGGCTCTATTCTTTTTTTTTTTTTGAGACAGGTTCTCACTCTATCACCCAGGCTGGAGTGCAGTGGCATGATCTCAGCTCACTGCAACCTCTGCCACCAAGGTTTAAGCAATTCTGCTGCCTCAGCCTCCTGAGTAGCCCGGATTACAGGTGCCTGCCACTACACCCAGCTAATTTTTTGTATTTTTAGTAGAGACCGGGTTTCACCATTTTGGTGAGGCTGGTCTGGAACTCCTGACCTTGTGATCCACTCACCTTGGCCTCCCAAAGTGCTGGGATTACAGGCATGAGCCACCATACCTGGCCCCCCTTTTTTTCTTAATTAATCTTTTAATATTATGTTTTCTGGTTGGATAATTTTTTTCTGTGATTTCCAGTGCTCTGTTAAGCACATCAGGGAATTTTTCATTTCAGTCATTGTTTTTTTTTTTTTTTTTTCAGTTCTAGAATTTTCATTTGCTGCTGCTTTTGTGGTCTTAATTTCTCCATTGATATTCCCGGTCTGTGCATTTGTCAAGACTGTATTCTCCTTTGCATCCTTGGACTTGTTTAAGAAAGCTGCCTTAAAGTCATTGTTAAATCCAGTATCTGGACATCTCATGGTCTGTTTTTATTGACTCCTTTGTTGGCTGTGGTTCATACTTAATAACACATGCTTACCTGCTGTTAATTTCCAAAGGCTGGGATCAGAGGTACAGACAGGTATACCTATGATATACTAAGATTTCTTCCCCCTGTTTTGTTGACTGTGGGTTGTATTTAATAAGTTTCATCAAACGTATTTATTTATCAAACGTATGTATTTATATACACCCATGTGATTCATACCCCAGTCAAAATGTAGAACATTGGCAGGACTCCAGTTAAGTCCCACTCCCCATGGTCAGCCAGTGTTCTGGTGACTGTAGATTACTTGTGCAGTTTCTTCCTTTTGGATCTTTATTCATCTTAAACTTATTTTATGTTCTGTCTCCCCTCTTTTATTTTTCTCATCCTTGTTTTTGTCTTCCTGTAAATGATTTGACTTTTCTAAATTGAGTTATGATGTATCTCTTGGCATGGTATAGCCATCTCTTTGCTTTTTTATTTTTCAGTGGTGGCTCTCGTGGTTACAATATATATCCTTAAGTTTTTGAAGTATTCTTACACTTAGTATTCTATTGCTTTCTGTAAAATGTAGAAAGCTTACATCTCTATCCATCCATTTACCAACTGAATTCCCGGTAAGTTTGGAATCCTTTCAGGGTTTAGTGTGGAGTAGAGATTTGGGGGGAGTCGTGTGTATCTGTTGAGGCAAATGTATTCCGTAAGGTGACTTGCTTGTTCATTTCTAAATGTTATGTGAATACAGCTTTTTGTCACCTATGACTTGGATTAGATTTTACTATAAATTAATAGGGGGAAGAAATCTTAGTGTATCATAGATACACCTGTCTGTACCTCTGATTCAAGCCTTTGGAAATTAATAGCAGGTAAAAACGTAAGTTGTTCAAGGCGTCTCTCCCTAACTTGTAATAAACAACTTCCCAAAAGGTCAGTTTCATCATCTTCCTTCAGTAAATAGTTATGAAAAATTAGATTGAGTAAGACATAGTCCCGACTTCAGAGAGCTTAGAGTCTAGACAGAGAGCTGCACATGTGTCACCGGCAATGTGACTAAAAATCAGTCCCGTTTTATTCTAGGGCAGAAGTGAAAGCTTGTGCCAGTTAGCGACAGGATAGAGGTGAATTACTGTTGTAATGCTGATAGGACCAGTGCAGACTGGAGCATTTTGGCAGCACCCCAATTACAGCTCTTTAATTGGAAAAGGGACATTACTATGTTTGAGGGAAGTTATGGAAACTACAATAATTGTGTTTCTCTAATATTTTTTAAGGATACCTTTGGTTTTTATTGTTAGATTTGCTGACAAGTGACGTCTGGCAAATGTACAGGAAAGAAAATGTGTGTGTAATTGTATCTGTTTTCTCTCTTTCCCCTGCAATATGGGCAGGACTCAGTAACCTCGCTGCGTCCTATTTGAATCCCGTCAAGTCCTTCGTGCCACAGATGCCAAAGCTCCTCAAGTCTCTCTTTCCCGTCCGTGATGAGAAGAGGGGCAAGCGGCCATCTCCCCTCACACACCAGGTAAAGAGCACCGAGAAAGCAGCCATGAACGTTTTTCTAATAGACAGGCACTCTGTGTTGTGCCCAAGCTGAGGTGGAGGCACAGCGGTGGGGCTAAACCCTGTTTTTAAACTCAGGAACAGCTGTCGGTCATTTCTCCTCCACTCTGTTCAGAGATAACAGAGCCGTTTAAACTTACGGACACACTCCCTCCTTTCTGCTTTTAAAAGGTGCCAAGGACACTGCTAATGTGATTTATGGTCCTATCACTTAGAGCAACAGTAGTAAAATTTATGAAGTGCACTTAGCATTGTTTGTGTATTGCCAAGTAGAAAATGTAATTCTATTTTTAATTCTTGATTTCATTTCTTTTTTCAAACAATTTTATATCATGACTGCCCTTCCCTCTCAACCTCTGTTTTCTTTGCTGTGGATAACCTGTTCTTTCACTGAAAAGTGATCACCTGTCTTACTGCCTTTTTTCTTAAAACTCTTTGCCCAGCCCTAGGGTAAGTGTTAGAGCAAATGTGAAACGGTTTTCCAATCAGGAAGCTGCTCTTAGGCAACAGTAAATGGGAACCCCATTGGAAATGCAGTTTCCAGCCTTACATAGGTGTTAACTCAGCAGAAAATGATAAATGAGGATTTATTTATACTCATTCAAAAACACATACAGGGCAAGTTCTGTTGTCAGAATAGGTCTTTTGACTTCAGCTTCTCCATGTTCTTCTAAACATTAGAGTTGCAGAAATGCAGGTTGAGTTGTCTGAGACTTAACGATTTGAAAGAATTTTCTAAGTTTATGAATGCATATTCAGGGGAGAAGGAATTCGTTTTATCAGGCTGCTGTGCAGATATATAATTTTTAAAAATCTAGCTTTAAGCATGTAAATAAGCATACACATATATGCAGTAGATGGAAATATTAAATCCAAGATTTTGCCACTATTTAAACTGTAGTGAATGGGACATGTCGGGGGTTCATGAGTTACTGAAATGAATCTGTGACTGCAGGAGCTGAGTCTTGCAGGGACGGAAGTAGGCACTGATGATTTTTCGCAGGATTTTCTTTCCCCAGGGATCCACTAGGACTGAATCAGTGGTCGTTACTGTGTACGTTACTCAGTTGTAAACTTCTGCGTTATTGTTTCACAGAGTGTGATTCATCAACTGTCAGATTTACCGAGGGAGCTGTTTTTAAAAAGTTTCTCAGCCTGCCCTGGGAACCCATAGCTAACTTGGGGAGGCCTTGTAATCTGCATTTTTAAGTGCCCGTGATGATTCTTATTCGGTAAAGTCTGGTAACCAGTGTTTTCCGTTGCTGTGTAGTGAAGGCTAAGTCATGTCGGTTGAAGGAAATTGGAATCGTGTTGGAAGTCATGGAGCCAGCCTGCCGTCATTACCTTTCTCCTTTAAAGCTATTTTCAGTTTTCCATGTCGCAAATCGTATCACCTGCTACCTGTAGAACTTATTTATGCTCTTACTGTTTTGGCAATGAGTGATTAGCCCTCTCTGGATGTGAGAGGAACAACAGTGTGTTAGAATAAATGCAGTGATTGGAGAATAACTATAATTTATAATCCCCAGGTTACAGGTTACCTTGAAATACGTAGATTTCTTAAAACAATTTTTGTTCATTTCCTCCAGTCTGTTCATTTACTGTTTGAGCACATATATGCAAAGGTTTGGGAAAACTGACCTCATACAAATATTTTGTATTTCATAAAAATATAAAATATATGGCTGAGTGTGGTTATAACCCTAGAACTTTGGGAGGCCAAGGCAGGTGGCTCACCTGAGGTCAGAAGTTTGAGACCAGCCTGGCCGACATGGCGAAACCCTGTCTTTACTAAAAATTCAGAATATTAGCCAGGTGTGCTTTTGTAGTCACAGCTACACAGGAGGATGAGGCACGAGAATCGCCTGAACCCAGGAGGCAGAGGTTGCAGTAAGCCAAGATCGCGCCACTGCACTACAGCCTGGGCGACAGAGCGAGACTCTGTCTCAAAATAAATAAAAATAAAAATATATAAAATATGTAAATCTAAAACTGGCCTTACTGAAGAGACCTGGTAGTAAAGCCAGAACATTCCAGTTGGTTTGTGAGATCTCAGCTCCTTGGAACGCATTTCCCTTTTCTCAGGGTCGCCAGGGAGCTCCCCCTTGCCCACGTAGTCTGTCCTTATCATGCAGACTTTGCATCAACATAATGCTGGAAACACTTCCACCTCCAGGCTTCTGTGCACCTTCCTTCACCTGGCTTCCCTTCCCTCAGTCCCCGATCCTCTCCTGGGACTGTAGATTCCATCAAGCCTTTACAGTGCCCAGAGCTCCAACTGGGGCCCTCCTTTTTGTTTTTGAACCTATTTTCTTCCATGCATAAATCTCAATCATTTCTGCAGCTTTAACTTTAAACAGAGTAACCAGAAAGATCTTTGGCAGCCCTGCAGCCCTCAGTGGTGTGACACCTGCCAGTGCTCCCACTGAAAGGAGCGAAGTGGGAATTTCTTACTGT
The DNA here is from genome assembly GCA_031835075.1 of Saguinus oedipus. Taxonomy (NCBI): domain Eukaryota; kingdom Metazoa; phylum Chordata; class Mammalia; order Primates; family Cebidae; genus Saguinus; species Saguinus oedipus. The sequence continues at coordinate 33,596,506 of CM063182.1, read as the reverse complement.
GGCTCACAGCGCCCAGCAGGGTCTGTCCCCTGGCCTGGAATCTTCATTCTGCTTTATTCGCTCACCAGTACTAAGCCCGATGTGTCGCCTTCTTAGCCTATGAGCATGCCAAGTGCCTTCAGTCTAGAGAGCCCTGGCGCTGGCTCTGCCTCACACTCTGGTTGTTCTTCCCAAAGGCCTCCCGTAGAACAATCAGGAAAGGCCACTCCGAGGAAGGACGTCTGAGTCTACAGTGGGCTTTCTTGAATAGCCAAACCAAAACAGCTTCCACCATGCATACATGCAGGGACTACATTATCGCTTTTCTTTTCTTTTCTTTTTTGAGACAGGCTCACTCTGTTGCCCAGGCTGGAGTGCTGTGGCGTGATCTTGGCTCGCTGTACTCTCCACCTTCCAGGTTCAAGGGTTTCTCGTGCCTCCACCTCCTGAGTAGCTGGGATTACAGGTGCTCACCACTGTGCCTGGCTAGTTTTTGTACTTTTAGTAGAGACGAGGTTTCACCATGTTGGCCAGGCTGGTCTCGAACACCTGACCTCAAGTGATCCACCCACCCCGGCCTCCCAAAGTGCTGGAATTACATGCATGAGCCACCACACCTGGCCCATTTCTAACCCTTGTATCTGGAGTTTATCCTTAGGTTTATATGTTTATCAATGATCCCCCTCCACAATATTCCTTGAGTGCAGGGCTTGTGCCAAAATGGTGCCTGGTACATAGAAGATGCAAAATGTATATTGTTTGACAGACATATGAACAGATTATAACATTATTATTATTTTAGAGACAGGGTCTTGCTCTGTCGCCCAGTCTGGAGTGCAGTGGTGGGATTATAGCTCACTGTAGCATTGAACTACTACTGGGCTCAAGGAATCTTCCGGCCTCAGTCTCCCAGGCACTAGGAGTGTGCCCCACCACGCCCAGCTAACTTTAAAACAATTTTTATTTTTAGAGACAGTTTCGCTGTGTTGCCCAGGTTGGTCTTGAACTCCTGGGCTCAAGTGATCCTCCTGCCTGGTATCCCAAGTAGCTGGGATTACAGGCGTGAGCCACTGTACCCAGACTGTAATATTAGATTGTAGGGCCCAGGTGTTACTCAGTGGTAGACAGGACTGAGTTTACAGCTTAGAGGTGAAAGAAGCATGGCTGAGTGGGAATTGGAGGAATGAAGACCTATTTAAGAACCTTCTTTCCTAGGTCGGTGGAAGTGCTAAAGAGAAGAATCTGAGCTTTCCATTTTGGATATAGTCAGTCAGAGATGCTCCTCGTTACCTCATTTTCACTGACCATCTCTACTAAAGCTCTGTGAGAAATAAGAATTGAAGATGATAGTATCAATAAAACTGTTTTCCTAACTTGGGTTACACTTCAGGGTACAACAAGTGAAACGCACGTTAAGTACGCTTTAAATATACTTGAAATGTGCATTAAATATGCTTTCACTTGTACTCTGAAGTGTGTTTCATCCTTAGAAATGGGCATTTTAGTGCCTGTGGAATTGAAAATGATAGAAGAAAAATAGTAGGAAGAAGACTCTTTTAGTGCTCCTCATTTTTAAAATATAGTAATCTTTATTATCATGGAGTTCCATGCACTTAAAATCAGATTTGATACCTACAGTCTGAAGTTGGGACTTCTAAAACACTCACTACTCCCCCTCCTGGGGGTCCTCCAGGAGGAACAAGGTCATCATTTTTCCAGCTAATCTTTGCCTCTGAGTTTGTTCTTACCAGGAAGTAAAAGGCATGGGGAGCATTGTCTGTGTGAGCTGCCTCACCAGCAAGCCCGTGTTTAAGGTTTTTAGATTAGCAAACATTCCTTAAGTAAGATCTTTAATCCTTCATGGACACCTGAAAAACGAATAACCATCATTTTGGATGAAGTGAGTATTATATCCTTTAAAATAGCTATGTCTAATTTTCTTATATACATATTTGAATCAATGTTAGCTACGATGTAGAAGTTTTATTGTAATTTGTTTTTTGTGACGAGGTCTTGCCCAGGTTGGAGTGCAGCAGCATGATTATTGCTCTCTTAGGGTCTGTTCTCTCTGGCCTCCCTGGTCTTAACAGCTCTGGATGAGTCTCCCATATCTCATCTGGGAAATGCTTTGTCATTCTTGGGTTGCTTCGCCAGGGTCCTGCTAAAGTGAGGAATCCAGAAGTGAGAGTTCCCCGGACTTGCAAATGATGGAAGTGTTTCCTTCCTCCTCTAAATGGTAGACTCTACCAGGGCAGCCTGGGACTGCGCTTGGCTGGGCTTGTTTGTGAAAGGAGATGTTAGTTCGTTGTGCTGTTGGTCAGGTGACATCACCAGGCTTTTTGCCTGCTGATACTCTTGTCACTGTACTTCTTCTCTTTTATTATTATGTGGTCTCCTTGATGTGTGGAAATAATGAGGAACTTCAGATTCATTCCTAGAATTTTTTATCTTTGAGATTGTTTTAACATTCCCAGGATATCAAGATCATTTTGAGTAATTATTTTTTTTAAAAAAAATGCATACAGTCTGGCTATCCGCACACTTGTAAAGGTATAGTCTGTCTGCATTTGAGAGTATTGAAATATTGAACACGATAGGGTCTGAGGCAGAGCTCTGTGCCTGCAAGCAGACATCCTTCTCAAGGCACAGAGTGACTGACCAACTAACACATTTCAGTCCCAGGTAGCCAGTTACTACCTTCTCCACTCAGGCTGCTCCCTCTTTCCACCGAAGAGTTTGTGGGAGACTGTTAGATACATTATGGAAATACAGTGGCACTACGGCCATGACCTTCCTCTGTGTCACCAGTCAAGCCTGAGGCAGAATGGATGTTGACGGTGGCTGGACTGCCCTGCACACAGACTGGTGTGGCTGTGGCTCTGTGTGAGGTATCCAGTGCTGGACTTAGCAGCACCTTAAAGAAACACACAAGAACCCAGAACCTTCCTCTCTATGCAGCACCTTAAAGAAACACACAAGAACCCAGAACCTTCCTCTCTATGCAGCATCTTAAAGAAATACCCAACTACCCAGAACCTTCTTCTCTATGCAGCAGCTTAAAGAAATACACAAGTCCCTGGAACGTTCCTCTCTATTTTGAGCCTTGTGTTTTATTTTTATTTGCTAGTGCCTGTTAGTGCACCAGTTTCAATGGTCTATGACCATTAAATGACTGCGAAATAAGCAGTATCAGATATTTAAATGTTTAGATGACATCAAGATAAAATCCAGAAAAATACATGTTCAATCATATGTCTAAAAAGAATCTAGATCAATACTACAATATAGGAAGGGGAAATATTGATACTAATATTGCATAAAGACTTAGGACAGATAGTTAAAATCCCTTAAGGGTTATAACATGAAACAGCACAAAAACGAAACACCACAAATTTTTTGGGGATTGATGTGTGAAACCAAGTGGGTCATGTTTAATAACACACTTTCTCAAACCATTTCTCTCTCCCATTTCCCATCTGTCATGAAAGGTACTGAAACGGGTTTTTATTTTATTATTTGAGACTAGGGTTTGCCCTGTTGCTCAGGCTGGAGTGCAGTGATGTTGTCACAGCTCACTTAAAACTTAAAATTTTAATTTAAAATTAAAATTAAATTTTTTTTTTAATTGAGACAGGTCTCAAATTCCTGGCCTCAAGTAATCCTTCTGCCTCAGTTTCTCACATATCTCTTTATTCCAGTTTAGTTTGGAGACTTAAAACTTCTCTGAAGCAGTTGTAATAATGCAGAAACTCATACTATCCCCTCTAAACAAAACCCCAGCTCCAACCTGGGCTCTCTTTGATATTATTAGATGCCACTTAGATTACCGTACTTGGTTCTGGATTTATTACTACTAGAAATGCAGTGACCATTTGGAATTGTTTCAGAGAATAACATCAAAAATGATTTATGAGGAAGGATTAAAGGAGTTATTTATAGCTTTACCAAATGTAAGAGCTGACTATATAAGCATGTAAGGGATACCAGCACCGGCGGGGGGAAGGGTTCTTAGGGATGGTTTTGCTAAAGCAGTGGAGGCTCCTAGACCATAGAAATGAAATTAACCGAGAGAATGGTGACAGCTGACGACAGTAGGAGAATGGCTTATGGATAGCAAAGTGCTTTTTTTTTTTCTTTTTGAGACAGGCTCTTGTTCTGTCACCCAGGCTAGAATGCAATGGTGCTATCACCGCTCACTGTGGCCTCAACCTCCTGAGCTCAAGGGAGCCTCCCACCTCAGCCTGACTCTCTTAAAAGAAAAAAAAAAAAGTGGGAGCGGGGGAGGATTTCTGTTACTTAAAAACAGGAAGTTAGACTGGGTGCACTGGCTCACACCTGTTATCTCAGCACTTTGGGAGGCCAAGGCAGGCAGATCGCTTTGAGTTCCAGAGTTCAAGACCAGCCTGGGCAACATCATAAGAACCCTGTCTCTACTGAAAAAAAAAAAAGAAAAACCTGGACGCGGTGGCACATGTTTGTCTCAAATAAAAATAAAATAAAAACAGGAAGTTTATGAGACTATAAAATAGTCCAGGTAAGGACTGAAGAACAGAATGGGTCCTGTTTCTACCAATCATTCCTTGTATTTTGTTAAGTGGGAAAGAGGTACAGGCTGTGTAATGAAGGAATGATTATTATCAAAAAATGCTTTCAATTAGAATGTCCTTGACATTTTCAGACAGGAGTGTTCAGTTCCCTCCCTCACGCAAAGATATGCAGACCCATAACCGCAGCAAAGCTCTCATGAAAACCTGGAGGCCTATTAACCTGTCCTTTGGAGTCAGCAGGTTGTCAGGTGAAGACGTTATTATTTTCTTGCTATTTTAATAGTATTTATCAAATGAATTTGAAGAGGTCCTAGATCTTTTTTTGTAAGACAAAAGTCAACAGTTTATTCAGAAGGTTTAAAAACAAAGATATTCTTACAATTTACAAGATCTTTTGGTTTGAACATATTCATAAGGACTTACGTTTCTCATTTTTATGGAGATTTGTTTTTGTTTGTAATCAATTTCTGTCTGAGTTCCAGAAATGCAAAAATACTGTGCTGAAAGAGGTGGCAGCTGACAAAATTGCTGTCTTTGACCTTCTGATGCAAGTTTAGTAACTAATCTGGAAAATAATGAACTGCAATTAATGAAATCTGTACTCATATTCAAGTGTGTTTCTCAGACAGCACATAAAATAATTGAAGGAACTTCCTGCTCTCTAATTAGTTAGATTGAATTAATTTGGCATAATAGCTTTTTTTTTCCATGTATCTCAAAGTTTGTGTTCAGATGAAGCTATTTCTGTACTTCAAAGTTAGGAACTCCAAATGGCGTCTTTGATGAATCTGGAGAATTAAAGGGTTAATGGTCAGGTTTAATTTCCACTATCAAAAGCACAGTCACATTGCCAGTCTGTCTTGATTTATGTGTCTGTCCCTTTGGCTCAGGGCTGCCTTATCAACAGCAGGGATATTTTTCTCCTATTTCAACATAGCCTCACGTGCGGTAGATAGATAAAGGCTTGTGTAGATAGAGCAGTCCTCTGCCTGTCTCTGATGCTAATTGAAAAGATGCCTGCGTCATTATCCATCTTTCATTACTGTTATTCTTCCACATATGAAACAGCAACGAGCAAAAATACCAATTCCTGCCTTGTACACAAGGATGCAGTTTTGGACTAGACATACCTCCTTGATGAAATGAATTATATAAACCTGTATCTTGGTGTGTCAAGTAAAGTTTCCACATTCTAACAAAATGAAGAAAACACATCTAGACCTTGTTTCCCTTAAACCTTTAGGATATTTTAAAAATAACATATATGAACGTTTTCTCTGTAGTTTAATCTTTTTTTCTTTTTCTGAGATGGAGTCTTGCTGTCATCAGGCCGGAGGGCAGTGGCGTGATCCTCCTGGGTTCAAACGATTCTCCTGCCTCAGCCTCCCAAGTAGCTGGGACTACAGGCATGCACCAAAATGCCCAGTTAATTTTTGTATTTTTAGTAGAGACGGGTTTCACCTTGTTTGCCAGGATGGTCTCAATCTCCTGACCTTGAGATCCGCCTGCCTTGTCCTCCCAAAGTGCCAGGATTCTAGGCCTGAGCCACAGTGCCCAGCCAATACCACGCATCTGAAGCAGATATAGATAAGGTATGCTGTATTTCACCTGTTCTGGAGTTAACAAAGAATTTTTTTTTTTTTTTTTTTTTTTTGAGATGGAGTTTCACTCTTGTTACCCAGGCTGGAGTGCAATGGCGCTATCTCGGCTCACCGCAACCTCTGCCTCCTGGGTTCAGGCAATTCTCCTGCCTCAGCCTCCTGAGTAGCTGGGATTACAGGCACGCGCTACCATGCCCAGCTAACTTTTTTGTATTTTTAGTAGAGACGGGGTTTCACCATGTTGACCAGGATGGTCTCGATCTCTTGACCTCGTGATCCACCCGCCTCGGCCTCCCAAAGTACTGGGATTACAGGCTTGAGCCACCTTGCCCAGCCAACAAAGAATTTTTTAAAAATTCAAGGCAACTGATTTCTGGTTAATTGAGGAATTTTTAGGCACTCCTCTCCTTAAGACTCATCATTCTTTTGGTTTTCCAAAACCACAGCATTTTGCTGTGTAGCCTCATGCCCTGCACTTGTAGGTGATATAGCAGGCTTACTTAGAGAGGTCACAGTTGTCTTCACAATCAGGTTTAGTGGCTGATCTGAAAAATGGTGAAATATAACTAAAATTCACTTCAGCGAGTAAGAGGATTTCTGAGGCAGAAAGGAAGTCAATGGAAGAGATGCATCTGCCAGCCATTTTTTTCAGAATGGGCTTCATTTGATTCTCTAGACCAAGGGTCACCATACTTTATTTTCTAAAGGGCCAGATTGTAAATATTTTAGAATTTGCAGACCATGTGGTCTTTGTCAAAACAAGTCATAGAAAGCCCTAAACAAATGAGTCTGGCTGTGTTTCAGTAAAACTTGGTAACCTAACGTTTGAATTTTCCATAATTTTTATGTTAGGAAGTGTTCTTTTGGTTTGTTTCAATCCTTAAGCATTTAAAAGCCATTTCTTAGTTCATAGGGCATATTAAGCTGGTGACAGGCTGGATGAAGACTCTGTGTTGTTGGTGGTGGTGTTTGAGATTGTCTTGCTCTGTCACCCAGGCTGGCGTGCAGTGGTATGATCACGGCACATTGCAGCTTTGACCTCCTGAGCTCAAGTGATCCATCTCAGCCTCCCAAGTAGCTGAGACTACAAGTGCACACCACCATGACTGGCTAATTTAAAAATTTTAATTTTGTAGAGGTGGGGTCTCCCTGTGTCACCCAGGCTGGTCTTGAACTGCTGTGCTCAAGCAGTCCTCCTGCCTCAGCCTCCCAAAGTGCTGGGATTATATGTGTGAGCCACCCCACCCAACAACACCCTATTTTTAAGGTTTTGAGATTAGCAAACATTCTTCAAGTAAGCATCTTTAATCCTTCATGGACACTTGAAAAACTAGTAACCATCATTTGGATGAAGTGAGCGTCCTATCTTTTAAAATATATATGTATATTTTTTTATATAAATACTTGAAAAAGTTTTAACTATTATTATGTAGAAGTTTTTTTTTTTTTAATTTATTTTTTATGAAAAGGTCTTGCTCTGTTGCCCAGGCTGGAGTGCAGTGGCATGATCTTAGCTCACTGCAGCCTTGAACTCCCGGGCTCAAGTGATCCTCGTGCCTCAGCCTCTCGAGTAGCTGGGATCACAGGAGTGTGCCACCTTGCCTGGCTAATTAAAAAAAAAAAACAAAACTTCTTTTTTTTTGGAAAGATGGGGACTTGGTATTGCCCAGGCTGTTATGTAGAAGTTTTAAAAATAAACTGGGTAGATACTAAAAATCAGAAGCTATATATTTTCTGGTAACTCTGGAAATACTATTATTTAAAATTTTATTTATATAATACTTAGAATAAGTGAGACTGTAACACATACCTAATGTGTCACAGACTACCTGGGTGGTGTTAGTCACTTGTATCCAGTGATAAAATAATTTAGTTGTTAGGAAAAATAGGCCTTCTAATTGTTTGGTGTAACTAAAATGAAATAGGAATATTAATGTCAGACCCCGAGTGCCTAGTTTGGATCAGCACAGAGACTGTGCTTTTGCTCACACTGTGTCCCCAGCGCCTACCACTGTCTTTAGAGTGTGGTAGGTACCTGGTACATATTTGTGAATGAGTAAATTCATGAAATCTTAGGTTCTTTGTTTGAAAGAAAATGGAGTTCATGTTGTATCCTCAAATGACTTTGGAACTGATTCAGTTAATTAGAAACTTGTGACTTCTAGATCAGATGAAACTATTGACTGTTTAAAAATGTACTTTGAGTAAGCCAACTTTGCCCAGACACAAAATTCCAGTGAAGCCCTTTACAAACGTGCCGAGAGCTATTATACCTGGCACCACATCAGGAATTTTAATGCGCTCCTCAACAGGACTGAGTTAGACCAGCACCATGTAATAGATAGAAAATGCAAGCCATGTGTGTAACTTAACGATTTTCTAGTAGCCACATTTAAGAAAACAAAAAGAATACAGGTCAGATTCATTTTAATAACATTTGGTTAACCCAGTGTATTGAAAATACTGTCATGTCCATAGTTTAAACAAATGATTGAGATATTCCCATCCTTCTTTCTGTACAAAGTCCTTGAAATCAGGTGTGTATTTTACATTTCTAGCACATTGCAATTCAGACGCTAAAGTTCCGTCGGAAATACTTGATCTGCATTTAGAATTCATAAAATTTATGGTTGAAAAAGCAGACCCAAATGATGAGGCTGCTCTAAACATACTTTAAAGCGCTTCAGTGTTGAAGGTTGCACTTTATCAATTAAAGTGACGTCCTGAGTCACATTAGCCACATTCTCAGTACTGGGTCCCCACCTGTGGCCGGTGGCTGCCCTGTTGCAGAAAAGGAGGCGGGGAGGGTATGCCTGTCTCAGGCTACAGAGCCTTGGGAATAGCAGAGCTGAACTTTCTATTCAGAAAGCAAGGTTACATGCACAGATGTGACTTTAAGAGATTTCCGCTGACAGCGATTAAGAATGAAAGTGATTGCATTTGTGGAATGAATGAATCAGTAGAGCATTTGTAGGAGGGATGGGTCAAGCTGCAGAAACACACTATGTAGGACCTGCCGGCGTTTCCCTGTCTGTGGCCGTGGGAAGTCCTGGCAGCTGCAGCTCGGAGAGCGACCTGGTCACTTTGGTTTTTCGGAAATCTCCCACTGGCTGCAGTTTGGGAAGTGGATTTGAAGAGAATGGAGCTGAAAGACACTACTGAGAGTGGGTAGAACCCTCAGCGGGGTTTGTCACGTGGGTCAGAATCCTGCAGTTGCCTTCCCGTATTGAGTCCTTGGAGGGCACGTGGCAGGCAGGGTCACCATGGCTCTGGTGGGGATCAGTGGCCACCAGCCTGCCTCTCCGCTGACGCTGCTTAGAGAATTCATGTGCATGGGATCACCCCCTTGCAGACAGATGTGCAAGCCCAGAGGTGATGAGTTTTTTACACAAAAGTTACAATGCCGAGCCACGCATTTAAAATAACTGCAGCTGCCAGCCGGACAAAAACGCTAGTGCCGTTATGGCTCTCACGTTTTATCCAGATCAGCCTGTCAGGGTCTGGAGCCTCCAGGCGCACAGGGTGGCCACGTGTCCAGGTCACTGAAGGCCTCACGTGCCGCAGGCTCCGGGCCAGTGCTGGACACGTTCTTCCTGCTCGCCCCACAGGACTCTTCATTTTCCTCTCTTCCAGGCCTCTGTTAAGGACAACCTTAAAAAAATGTTTCTATCAATTAGGTTATTGCTGAGGCTTCATGTTTGCATTGTGCATGTCTTTTTTTTTTTTTTTTTGAGACGGGGTGTCACTCTGTCACCCAGGGTGGAGTGCAGTGGCATGATAATGGCTCACTGCAGCCTCAACTTCCTGGGCTCAAGCAATTCTCAGCTCCCGAGTAGCTAGGAGTATAGGTGTGCACACCGCGCCCAGCTAATTTAACTTTTGTAGAGATGGAGTTTCTCCACATTTTCCAGGCTGGTCTTGAACTCCTTCCTGGGCTCAAGTGATTCTCCTGCCTCAGCCTCCCAAAGTGCTGGGATTGCAGGTGGTGAAAGCCACTGTACACAGTGTCTGATTTGTATCCACGTGTGTTACTTTTATCAGAACAGAGATTAGGAGGCATGTTGGAGGTCAGAGGCCCCACCTCTGCTGCCTTTTGTTTCTTCAGTTTTTCGGACTTCAGCAGCAGGAAAATGAAAGGTTGTAACAAAAAAACTTAGGTATCTTGTATATTCCATTAAAAAGTAATTTTCTATACTTGGATTTAAATAATTGGTTAGTGTTTAAAACAAGACAGAGGATTGTATTAGTATAGGCACCATTAAAAAATGACATTTAAGAATTTCTGAAATTCAGGGTAAAGGGTGATTTTTAGTCATGAAAGGTTTATTTTCAAACAAGAAAAACTACATCAGAAAATGCGGTGTTGGGGAAGTTCTACAGTGATTACTTTTTTCCTTCAGCTGAGACCTTTTTTCCGCTTTCCTGCCCCTGATGCCCACGTTTTAGACGGTCTGTTCTTTCCTGGGTAACTGTACAATTGAGTCTTCTTTGTATCACTTGCTAAGTAATTTATGCATTTGTTTGTTCATTGAGCAAATACTGAGCTACTGTTTTATGTAAGGAAATACCAGGATGAATGACATGTGCTCTGTCCCCTTCCAAGAGGCTGAAGTTTGGAGAAGCCCCTTTAGAGCCACAGAAGCAGATGAAAAAACAGTGTGGGATGATACTCTAGGTGCTATCACGTGTGAGTGTCTGCGGATGACAGCGAAATGAGTGGGCACCGTTCCTGACAGTTCCAGGAGAATTAGATCAGGCTTGAGCAGAGACTTAGAAATGAATTGGTATTCACCAGGTGGAACACAATTCCCTAGCGGGAGTGGCGTGAGGAAGGGTCCAGAAAAGCCGTGCATTGAAGGAATTCTGCGTGCACTAGGGGAGCAAGCAAGGCAAGGTGTGTCCCCTTGGAGATGTATGTCACGTCAGGGAGTTACTTTATTCTTCTAGCTTTTGTTCGAAGCTATGAAATGCTGACCTGATCTCCCGTGTGTTCATGTAGAATGTGAAAGCCAGAGTTAAAAAGTAGTGAAATACTCTTAGAGCAGTGACTGGCACCTTTTCCCTGAAATATTTCTAAGCTGTTCGGTGGCCTGTAAGCTGTTCATCTGTTCAGTTTTACCAGCGTCCAGTGGACAGCGTGATTGCAGGTTCAGCTGGCACTAGAGAACTAAATCCTTTTCCATCCCTGTCACTCACTCATGTGGCAACATGAATACGTCTAACCATTAGGTGAATGTTCTCTGGGCCTCAGGTTCTGTAGTGAGAAATGTAGATAATTATATTCAGTCGCCTCACGGGACTTCTCCTTAGTATTTATAGCTGCAAAAAGCTTTGCCATCATTTTTATTAGTAGTTGTCAGATGTGTTGTAAGGATTAATGAACTTAAGATCTGAAATGTTTCGAGCCCCTGACATAGGAGCCGACTGCCTGCACAGGTGAGACGCAGAAGGGCAGGAAACTGAAACAGACACACTTGGAAATTGCACCTATTATGTGTGAAGGATGATGACACAGGACCTCAGTATTTGTGGTCGATATATTTGGCATCCTTAAAAAGGTTGCTAAACTCATACTCAAGGCCTATGCCAAAAGCTCCCCTCAAGTGGTATTCACACCCATTCTATTTATTACCCCTTCCTCCTCTGAATTTTTTTTTTTTTTTAAATGCAGTTTCACTATTGTCACCCAGGCTGGAGTGGTGCAATGGTGCAATCTTGGCTCACTGCAACCTCTGCCTCCTGGGTTCAAACAATTCTCCTGCCTCAGCCTTCTGAGTAGCTGGGATTACAGGCACCTGCCACCATGCACAGCTCATTTTTTTGTTGTTGTTTGTATTTTTAGTAGTACAGAGTTTCACCATGTTGGCCAAGCTGGTCTTGAGCTCCTGACGTCAGGTGATCCTCCTGCCTTGGCCTCCCAAACTGCTGGGATTACAGGTGTGAGCCACCACGCCCGGTCTCCTCTGTGCTTTTGAGCTTCCACTCCAGTGTCATATTCCTGGCTTTTATGACTTGCTCACATGTTCCCCACCAATCAGGTTGTTCATCTGCTGAGAGCAGAGCCCCTGGCGCCACACCCCCATGCTGTAGGACCTGAGGCAGTCTCTGTTGAGCTGAATTTTTATACGTGGAGGATAAGAACCAAAGTGGCAGTCAATCCGGTCCATAAATCCATTTCAGCAAATATTTAATAAGCATCCATCTACCAGGTTTTTCTAGTCACACTGGGTTTTGAAGGAAAGTGTAACTTGTTTGCGTGGTCTGTTTCAGAGGGCAGGAATCAAGTGATTTTTAGAAAAGGTTTTGTGCTGGGCAGTTACCATCCCATCCTTGGGGTTTTTACGTTTTTAGGCTTTAAGGGGAATAAACTTGACCTTAGCAGAAACAGTGGACTCTCAGTCCTGTCCACTGTAGGTAAGATGTAGCTGATGAGTGAAAGTTATTTTGGAATTTGTGAAATGTTTTTTCTGCTTTTGTCATGAAATGTACCCTGGAACACCTTCCCATTTGTGGGAACATTAAATACTGTGCGGAGAAAAATGAAGATAGCCCCTGCAGCGAGGACTGCCTGGCAGCACGGGACTCAGGTGTGAGCCTCGCTTTCTTCTCTGGGAGGTGGCGGTAGGTGGCGCCACAGGGAGCAGCGGCAGGGACAGAAGGAGCTGAGTGCTGCAAGGGGTGCAGAGGGGACACTGTTCTGCTTAGGGATTGAGGTGGAGGCCGGAGGTCTTGTCCTTCAGGCCGTGTCATGTGCAGTGGCCTCACTGCCACCAGGGGACCCTCCCTTACCCGGTCCCATTGGCTGCTCACTTAGTCTTGACCGCACCCTGGCACTGGCTGTCCCTGGCCTCAGACCAGTGTTTGCAGGGTAAAGTACACATTCCTTTTGTGCATTTCCTTGGTCCTTCCACCTTTTTTTTTCTTTTTGACACAAGGGCTTGCTTTGTTGCCCAGGCTGAAATACGGTGGTGTGATCACAGCTCACTGCAGCCTCCCATTCCTGGGCTTAAGTAATCCTCCTGCCTCTGCCTGCTGAGTAGCTGGGACGGCAGGTGTGTGCCACCACATCTGGCTCCCATCCCTCCAGATCTTGAAGCCTGATTGCTGCGCTTCCTCCCAAGTCCTCTCCACTGTGCCTTTTCTGAAATCCTGCCAGTGCCCCCTACCTTCTGCAGAGTCAATTCCCTCTTAAACTTTTCTCCCACAAGCAGCCCCAAGGCACTAGTGGTCACAGCGGTGCCCTTTGGTGAAGTGAGGCTAGTCCATGCTTGTAAACATGGTGAGCGCCCTGCTGAGTGGGCTGGCTTCTTCTGGGGCTCTTCTCCCTGTGGTGGAGTCCAGGCTCCCCAGTAGAAAGGAGAAGGCCTGGGCAGCCCGGCTGTGCACCTGCCACTCTGTCCACAAGGCCCGACTCTGGAGGCCTCAGGTGCCCAGCACTAGGACAGCTGAGGCTGGGAGAAGGCAGGTGGGATAGGTGGAGTCCACAGCGCTGGGCAGTTTAAGTTCAGTAACTGAGCAGCGAACAGCTGTGCCCTGTGGACCCACAAGGAAGAAGCCCGACCCTGGGCTGTCCTGGCAAAACAGGAACCTCATGAGAGCCCTGTGCATGAGGCCAGGCCCGATTACTGCAGTTGTGGGGAGGGAGAATGGAGGCGGGTGTGGTGTGTTCCCAGCTTCTTCCCGGGATGGACGCGTCTGCTTAGCTGCTTCTGTGTCCCACAGCCGCTGGACGGTCCGCAGCAACAGAAGGACGCTCTGGCTCTTTCTCTCTCCCGGCCTTCCCTTCTGCCTCCGATGCTTCTTTGCTCTCTCTCTCTAATGCTGCCTGGCCCAGTGTCCACAAGTAACCAGGTTCTTTCTTGAGGCTCTTACTTCCTCAGCCCTGCTCTGTTGCTGGAGTCGTGTTACTGATATGCCTCTTTGGACCGTAAATCTGGTCAGGTTGTGTCCCCACCCGGTCAGAGTCTCTGATCTTCAGCTGCCGTCTTGCTTGGCTGGGGACTCAATGGGGCCCCTTCCTCTCTGAGCAGGGTTAGTTTCTGATGCCCAGGGCCTGCTGCAGACCCGAGCCTGCTGCCTGGGCCCTGGGTTTGTGCTCCAGCCAGCCTGGCCTCCCTCCTCCCCGCCTGTGACTCCATGCCTTCGTCTCCATGAGTCAGGCCCTGGTGTGGCGTTCTCCTACTGCTGGACGTCTTTCAGATCTTTCCTGTCTCATAACGCTTGTCTGTGCAGGCCCAGCACTCATTTGTCCTGTGTATATGTGATTGGAGGGAGGGAGCATCGCACACATCAGTGCACCACTGTGTTGGTGATCTTGTCGTGCAGGCTGTTTCCCTGGCTCGGGTAGAAGCCCCTTGCTGGGTCCCTTGTTCCTTGGAGGGTGTGGAGGCCTGCGGTTGCACACCGGATGGGCCGGTTCCCCTTGGGCAGGTCCTGGCCCTCCAGCCCGTGCAGCGTAAGCCTCTCTGCTACCTCTGTTCTGTCCCTCAACCCCTGACCTGCACGCTTGCCTCCCCAGCCCGTGCCCCGCATCATGGTGCAGTTGGCCGGCCCAGACGTCGGGGTGACCAGGATGGAGGAGGTGAGTCAGTAAGGCCATGGGTGGCCGCCCCTCCTACAGCGGGTGATCCTGATGCTGAAACTGTTGAGTCCACACCCGTAGTTTTTGATGTTGGCGTTCCTGTTTTGGTAACTAGCTATAATATAGGTCGCTGTCTTCTCCCTCTCTATTTTCCTTGTTACGCTTTTCTGTGTTCAACTGGTTAATCATGTGATTGCTAAACTTTTAGGTGCTTGACTGCTAATATAGTCTGCTGCCTTTATAGCCCCTCCTAGGCAGAGGAGATCGCTGTAAACAGAACCATCTCCTTCTTCTAAATGTTTGCTTAATTCTGAGTTTTACATTTCATTCTGATTCATGACATCAGCGTGAAAAGACAACGCTGAGCTGGGAGAAAGTCGTCTCTTATGATGCCCACAGATAACAGCATTCCTCATCTGATGAGGAGTGAGTCTGTTTTCTCCCCCTGTGCTTTCATTCTCTTAGGAACTGCTGTCTTCTTAGGAAAATTTTCTTTATTAAAAGAACAGAAACAGAGGCACAATCATGTGAAAGAATATTCAGACCTCCATGAACGTCCTTCTGTCTGAATGACCCTTTTACTCCAGTGCACACTGGGCGTTCACGAATTTGGTGTGGACGAGATCGGGGTGCCCCTTTCCTGGGAGTGGTGCTGGTTACTTTGCTGAGGCAGGTTGAGTGCCCCTGGGCAGTGGGATGGTCAGAGCAGGCCCCTTGCCGGTGAAAGCAGCAGCTTCTGGAGCTCATCATGGTTTTCCAAGCTTTTGCTGAAGTCTCCAGAAATGCCTTCTTCATTGGTAAGGGTATAATCCAGAGATGGCACCTGGGTTTCAACCCACAAGTCACCTCCAGTTGAGGTGGACACAGCATGGAGTGCCATAACCCGCGGGCCTCCCAGGCTGCGGCCACTCGGTGCTTCCCGCTGGCCCGTGCCCTCCTTGGGTGACACTGCAGCTCTGTCCCCAGTTCCTTCCTTTTCGCTTAGCGGGGCCTTGGATCAGGGCCTTTCCTCTGGAGGCCTGCGGCACAGTGATGCCACAATCCTTCCAGCCCATCCAAGCCAGTGACTCAGGTGGAAGCCAACGGGATGATACCTGCAAATCTGAGTCATGTGGCTGGCCACCTCCTGGAACAGCCTGGCTGGGCCCTTAGCGCCTGGTGCAGAAGTGACAGTGGCTGGCCTCACCTGCGATGGAGCCAGGTAACAGAAGCCATTTCAGGACCCTGGTTACTGTTCAGATTTCCAGCTCTTGTGTTTGTTTTCTTCCCTGCGTGGCCAGTGATGTTAAAACTAAAATAGAAGAGAATTAATAAAATGTGTGCAACATGCAAAGGAAAAATGATTGAAGGATTGCCTAATCTTTTAGAGTATTTATGCTAGGGACAGTTATTGATATATTGAATTGAGTAAATTTTGCAGCCCAGAGATTCATCACAGAAATGGGCTGTTAATCTCAAGAGGTGCTGTTAATTTCATACCCTGAGAGTGTGGCTTGTGGGGAAAAGAGGGTCCCTGGAAACAGGAATATAAATGACAGTTCCTGGGAAAAGGCATGATTTATCAAGCTGCTGAGGTGAGCCAAGTAACAGTAAGAGACTTATAGATCTCTGCCGCTTCCCCGTTCAAATAAATCCTGTATTTCAAATGGAAAATGAACATTCCTGTAATATAAATAATTTTTCCGTAAAAAGCGGAAAACATATTTCTTCTGGATAGCAACCCTCTGCACCCCACAGTCTCCTTCCCTGTTCCTGCCTTCTCCTTTTCTCTGGTCATTGTGAACAGAAATAGGATCCAGCAGCTTTAGTTACAGACGAAAGAACACCCCAGAAACAGCAGAATTTGGGCAAGTGGTGGCTGTTATCCCCCATGAGATTCGGGTGGTGTGTGTGTGTATGTGTGTTCTCTGCCTGGGTGACTCAGAGTAACTGATGTGGAGAGAGCGGCCGGCCTCTCTTGGTGGCTTCTCCCTGGGGGCTACTTCCTGGCCTGTCTCCAGGCTCTGAGGTCCCCCAACCTCTGACATGGGACCTGGTTTCCATAGCAGCCAGAACAGCAGACTCAGAAAGGGCCATGGCCCAAGAGACCTTCCTCCCCCTCCTCATCCCCCCATTCCCCCCTCATCCACCGTCTCGTCCCCCGTTCCCCCCATCCGCCACCTCATGCCCCTCCATTCCCCCCTCATTTGACGCCTCATTCCCCCACTCCCCCCTCATCTTCCACCTCGTCCCCCCCCCCCCCCCGATTCCCCTCTCATCCGCCACCTCATCCCCCTGCCTCCTTGCCCTGGATGCCCAGCCAGGCCACAGGCCTGTGGCCCTTGTTGGTGCCTGCGCTGGCCAGGCTGTGCTGAGCGTGTTCCCGTCCTCCAATGAGATCATTGTTTAGGTTTTGCCGGAGAAAAAAGTGCTTTTCTGGCTTCTTTGGTGACTCAGCCTCTTCTCGAGGTCGGGGATGATCAGGGATTTTGTCTCCATGGGAGGAAAGCTAACTAGCCCTAGCAAGGTTTAGGTGTGCACCTACTGTGTGCCACCCTCTGTGGCAAGGGGCTTTGGTCCTTGTAGCATGCTGGCCCTGCGTGGCAGGTCCTGGACTCTGTTCTGTGTGAAAGGTCAGGAGTTGATGAGGCAGGGGCTATGGTTGTGGCCAGCACTTTTGAGCCCGGGCACCCAGCACGGGACCTGTGAGGTGCACGGTTGCCCCTACATCTTTGTCACTTGTGAAGCGTGGGCCTGGCAGAGACCTAAGCCGCAGAACCAATGTGGGAACCAGGCCTGGCCGGTCCATGCCGTGCTCTTTATTTTGTGGAGATGGGGTCTCACTGTGGCCCAGGCTGTTCTTGGACCCCTGGGCTCAAGCCATCTTCCGCCTTGCCCTCTGTAAGCGCTGGGGTTTCAGGCTGAGCCCCTGCCCCTGGCTGCCTCTCTTCACAGTCAGCCGCTTGTGTGGCTGGTGTTGGGAAGTTCTCAGCTCTCAGCCTCTGCTTCCCTCTGTCCCGCTGCAGGCTCAGCTGGAGACGGGTCCTGACGTGCTGGTGCAGACGACGGGGCCCCCGGCCTTGAAGATCGGCGACAAGCCCGCCAAAGCGCCTTCCCCACTGCCTGTCCCTGTGGTCACAGCGGCCACCCCGGCTCCAGAAGCGCAGGACGGGCCCCCCAGCCCGCTGAGCGAGGCCTCCAGCGGGTACTTCTCCCACAGCGTCTCCACCGCGACCCTGTCGGAGGCGCTGGGCCCCGGTCTAGACGCTGCATCCCCGCCCGGCCACGCACTCGCCGCCCCAGAGGCCGAGCCCGAGACGCCTATCCGCCGCCCCCCGCCGCCCACGGCAGGCCCCGCCGAGGAGCCCACCGGCCCCCAGCAGCTCGCCGGCCCCGGCCAGGAGCGCCTCGACCTGGAGGCCCCGGCGCCGGGCTCCCCATTCCGTGTCCGCAGGGTGCGGGCCTCTGAGCTGCGCTCCTTCTCCCGCATGCTGGGCGGGGACCCCGGCTGCTCCCCGGGGGCCGAGGGGGATGCGCAGGCTGCGGGCACTGGGGGACAGGCCCCGGCCTCCGATTCCGAGGAAGCTGACGGAGTTCCGGAGTGGCTCCGAGAGGGCGAGTTCGTCACCGTGGGCGCCCACAAAACGGGCGTGGTGAGATATGTGGGTCCCGTCGACTTCCAGGAGGGTACGTGGATCGGCGTGGAGCTGGACCTGCCTTCAGGTGAGTGCTGGGCTCCGGGCTCTAGGGCAGTGCTGGGGGTGGGGAAAGCAGGAGCGTGGCCGGCCTGGGAGGGGACAAGGTCCAGGCAGGAAAGAGGCCGGAGGAGCAGTTGGGCCTGCGGGGCAAGGCCGGGGCCAGGGCTGGTCCCTGGAGGCGGCATGGAAGATTCCAGATGATTTTGGCTACAAAGATCCTGCACCCATCCACCCATGGCCATGGCTGTCCTGGTCCCTTTGCTCCGGTTCCTTGACTCCCTCGCACTCCGTGGGCTCTGCTTTCTTATTCTTCACCTTAAGCATCTGCATGTTGCTGTTCGAGGAAGCTCTTCCTCACCCCATCCTGACACATCTCGCTGGCATCTGACTCGCCATTATTCGGCAGTTCTGCCAGTTTCCATTTCATAGACACAGCAAAAGAACCATTCTGCCGCCACCCAGCCCAGACCTGGGTCCAGATGGAGAAGGGTGTGTTCCCCCGCGGGTGGCCAGCTCTGCCTTGGTGGTTGGCCTGCACCTGCGCTCCCGCAAGGCACTCCCAGGGCCTGTCACCTGCTGCCCGAGGCTGTGGACTGGGGCTGGGCATCCTTGGTCACCACTGCTCACTGTCCTGGGAGGTGGTCACCTCGCGCCCTGGCCACATTCACTTAGCGAGTCCCTGCCAGACGATGGCCAGTGTCTGAGTGCCGGCTGTGTAGGGCTGTGCCAGGGGATGGCATGGGGGGTGTGGCATTGTGGGCACATGGCCTCTGCAGAGGCAAGGAAGGTGCGGGGGGCGTCTGTAGCTGGCCTGCCCTTCATTTCACTTTCTCCTTCCCCTGCAGGTAAGAATGACGGCTCCATCGGTGGGAAGCAGTATTTCAGGTGTAACCCTGGGTACGGGCTGCTGGTCAGACCCAGCCGGGTCCGCAGGGCCACAGGCCCCATGCGGCGGCGCAGTGCGGGGCTCCGACTGGGCACCCCTGAGGCCCGCCGGAGTGCCACCCTTTCGGGCTCTGCCACCAACCTGGCGTCGCTGACAGCCGCCCTGGCCAAGGCCGACAGGAGCCACAAGAACCCTGAGAACCGGAAATCCTGGGCCAGCTGAGCCGCCACCTCAGGGCGAACTCTTCTTGGGGTCCCGGGCCCCTCTGAGTCTGCCAGCAACAGCCTGGGGAACCGGGAGCCCTGTGGCCCCTTCCCTGGAGGCAGGGTAGTGAATGCTTTTTGCACGTCGCAGGGCTGGTGACCTCCCTGGGCCTCTGGAAGCTTTGTTTCTTCTCTACCTGGGGAAAGAGGGGGCCTCAGCTGTGCCTCCTCAGGTGGAAGGTTCTGGGTGCCTGCAGGGGCTGGGGAATGTGGGGACCAAGGCCCTGGGTGGCGCAGCCCCCAGCCATCTTGCCGTGTGCCGGTGCCTGGGGCCTTATGTTGCTCTGTCATTTTCATTCTGGTGGCCCCACTAATGTCTTAACGTAAACCAGAATTGTAACCAGTGCCTTTCCTCCACCCGCCCAGGATGGCCCGGCTCACTCCTCAAGCTCCCAGCCTCCCACCCTGGTCCCAGGTTCTCCAAGTGCCTCTGGGGGGCCCTGCGCTCTGGCACATGGCGCTGGCGCCCCAGGTGGGGCCGAGGCCTGAGCGACTCCTACCCCTCCTCGGCCAGGGTTTCTTCGCGGTTGCTTGGTGGGCATCTTGGTGTCTTTACACCTGCAAAGTCCCTTACGTTTGCCGTTTATTCCCTTCACAGAAGGCTTGGAATGTATTTATTTATATTTATTTTTTCAAAATCCATAATCATTTGCGAGCCGCAATCGTCATCTGCCTGCGCGTGGGGGTCCAGGGCCTGCCTTGCACGTCGTGGCCTCTCTGGCCATTGCAGAGCTGCTAGCCTCCTGCCCAGGTGGAGGGTCCTGGGGATGGTGGAGAATGCAGCCCCCTCCTCATGCCCCTCTATTGGGGATCCACAGTGGCCTTACTCTTAACTTGGATAAAAGCAAAAACCTGGGAGAATGGTGGTGTGCTTCCGTAGCCGGTGACAAAGGAAGAGGCATCACTACTTTATTTGGTGCACTTCTGGTTTCTAGGAAGGTCCTGGGGTCATTTTCACTCTGTGGCAACTCCCAGGCCCTGACAGTGTGGGGCTGGGCCCGTCCATGCCGGGGGGTGCGCCTGATTTGTCTCCAGACCCTCGCAGCAGCCACGTCCCCAGGCCACCATGCATGGGGTGGGCGGGACAGCCCGGTGGCCTCCATTTCCTTGCTGGGGCACTTCTGCTCCCGGAGCCTTTGATGCCAGCTTTGTGGGGCGGGGGTCAGCATCTCTGTGTGGAAGGCAGGGGGAGCTGGTTGAGGGCATGGCAGAGGTAACAGCCTGACAGCCCCAGGCCACCAATCTAGGGACAGGACCCTGGGTCAGGGTTCACACAGCCACTCTTGGCAGCTCGTTTCTGGTTCTCACATTTGGACAATTCCTAGAAAGCGCCGTGGAAGGCTCTGGTTCTCTAGGGGCAGGAAGCCTCCAGCGGAGTAGTCTCCACGGTAGGCCCGTCGCAGGCCTGGCTTTGAGGACAAGTGTCCTTCCCTCCCCAGTGGCTGTGCGGGACACAAGGCCTGAGGCCGGGCTGGCAGAGGGAACAGCCCCTAGGGGGAGGCACTCATGCTCGGCCACCCTGTCCTCAGCCAGTGTTTCGGGGAACCCTGTGGCGCCTGTCCCCAGATAAGCACTGCCACCTTTGCCTCGCTTTTTACTCAGCCTACTTCCCAGCACAGTGGCTTACTTTTTAAAACCTGTTTAACTGAGAAGTTTGTTCTTGGGTCCCCTAGTGTCACTGTGGCCTAGGTGAGAGGGGAGCACCTGGGCCCTGTGGTGGGGACACTCGGGGAAAAGCGGCAGGTGGGCGGGCGGTGTGTGACCTGGCACTTCATGGTGGCTGAGCCCATCCGCCTAGCAGTGGCCTCCTGTGGCACCGTTTCAGGTTAGTCCTGGGGGACACAAGTGTCCTGACTTGAGCAGATGGACTTGGGCCTAGGCCCTGTTCACTCTTGCTTCTCGGTGCAGACTAATGTCAGCTTGTGGCTGGGAAAGACAGACGTGCAGTGACGTGGTCCTAAGGCAGTGAGCCCTGCTGACCCAGGGCCGGCGCTTGGCAGGCAGGAGGTGCGGTCTCAAGGGTGGCAGGTCAGATCAGCCAGCTCCGGCTTCTGTCTTCTCTTCTTGCCTCCCTGACCAGCAGACTTAACTCCCAGGAATGCCTGCTCGCCTGCCCGCTTTAGGGCTCCCAGTGCGTTCCTGGAAGGCCCGGGAGTGGCACCTTAGTGTGGGTTGGCCTGCAGATGCTACCCAGGGCTGGTAAGGGCAGTAACTGCACACGCAGTGCTGTCAGAGATGGGGATGGGATCCTTTGGGGGGGGCCTTGCTTCTCATGTGCCCAGAACACCCCTGGGCTGTGCTGCCACTTCCCTCCAGCCCTTATGAGGGACTGTGGCTCCCGGGTGAAGGCTCACTTCTGCCCCAGGCACTGCATCCAGCAGCAGAGGGCACAGGGGACAGGTGTATGACTGGGGTCCCGAGTGCCCAGGCCTGACCAGAGGGAGCAGGAGGGCGGAGGTGGGGAGGGAAAGGCGTTTCTGGGCCCAACAAGGCAGTCCTTGTGTGTTCAACAAGAGAACAGAGCTGGGGATGTGACTGCTGGAGCCTGAGAGGTGGAGGTGTTCAGGTCCCCCAACACTTCCGAGTATTTTATCCTCTTGCCTTCAAAGTTCCTTGTATGTGAAACAGGAAGTCCTGTGTGTGTGTTTGTGACAGTGCAGTGCTCACAACAGGATTCTTGGTGCGGTTCAGCTCCCCCCAGGGACTCCCCAGAAGATGGTGCCTTGGTGCTGGGCCTGTCTTGTGCCTGAGCCCCGGGACAGGAGTCACCCTGTGCTTCCTGCCCAAGATACTGACCCACTGAACCCAAAAGCATTTTTCTCTCTGTGAAGTCCGTGGTGCCTTCCTGGTGGGCTGCTGACACTAATGGTGTTGGGGGGTCTTGGAACAGCTTCTGTATGTGTGGATTCGTGTAAATGTGAGGAGTCCACGTGTAAAGAAGTGACTTTCATTCCGGGATTATATTGACTTGGTATACATTAAATGGGAGTTTAATCCAAAGACTGTAATGCCTTTTAGAGACTCTAATGATTTGTATTGTGTAATGAACTAAACCACCTGTAATTTTATACGGTATATGCCTTTCCGTCAAATGACCAGCAGCTTCTCAATAAAACCAGACGATTTCTCACCTGCATCATGTCTGAGGACCGTCTTGTTGCATCTACTTCCCCGACCCTGACACGGGGTTTAGGGCCCCTGGCAGGCCTCCCATCGCTGTTCTCAGCGAAGGTGGTGGTGGGGTTTTTCCAAACTGAGACTGGGAGAAGGAAGACCAGGGAACAGCAGCAGATTGTGCTGGCCCCTGGCCCATGGACTCCAGAGGCTGAGCTGTTCGTGATTTGGACTAAAGAGCCCAGGTGGGCACCTGGTTCCGAGTCATCTTTCCTCATTTGGACTTCAGCCCCTTACAGAAGCCAGGAACCATAGGAACTTTCTGGAGCCCTTTGACCCCAGGTAAGTGATGCTACTGGGAGACCTGGTGGGGACTGTCCTTCAGGCCTGACTCCACTGTCACCTTCGTAATAGTTCCTACACTGGGTCTCCCCGCTCCCCTCAAACTGTGGTGAGAGGACTTCTTTCCCCTCTGCAGGGGTCTGTAACAAAATGTTTTGGGAAGCGGCGATCATAGTTGTGGGCAGTGGGGCTTCATTCTGCAGCCACCCACCCAGCTGTGCCCAGCGTGGGCCTGGAATGGTACAGAGGATGCTGGGTCCAGCTTTTGAGCCAGGCAAGGTAACCTGGCTTCCTTCCATTCGCCAGTGGATTCCCACTCAGCCACAGGGCTACAGGGGCACGGGGGAGTTGGGAGATGTCTGGGCTTTGCAGTGTGCCTGAAGGGTCGGGTGGCCTGTCTCACCAGTGCCAGTGATTCAGGCAGCCAGTGCACATTCCCACAAGGACGCAGCAGGTGCTGGTGGCCCTGTGTAAAGCTGTTTTCTTTCTGCGCCAGTGAATCACTTGGCCCTTAGATACGAAATACACTCAGAAGTGGAGGCCTCAGCCACTGAGGGCTGACCAGAGGTGTCGGTTTACACTTCTCAGTGCAGAAGAGTGCTCGGACACAAGCACTGCCAAATAATGACAAAAATTTGGCAGCCAGGAGATGCCCTGCTCTGAGTGAGGGAGGAATCTGAACATAGAATTGATCTAGCGCCTAGAGTGGATTTTATTTTTCAAGCTGCTATGCTCTTGCAATTCAATCAGATGTCTTTTGTTTGCCTAAGGCTGTGGGGTTTTTGGAGTCGCTCAGACTCTAAAACGGGCTATAATGAATGTCACACCCAGTTCATTCCTTCCACTCACTGTCACTAACATTCACATACTCGCCCTGTGCCTGTCCTCATGGAGTGTACAGAAGCAAGCTGTCCCAATGGGTGCCATGGTAGGGTGGCGCTGATGCACCCAGGAGGGCCTTGGTGGTTGAGGGAGTTGGCCCTAGAGTGCTCTGAGGACATGGGGCAGTTGGGAGCAGTCTGGGCTGTGCGGTGCACGTGGAGAAAGGTTGGGTGGGCTGTGGGAAGCTTGGCTCATCAGCGATCCTGCTTAAGCAGAAATAGTAATCTGGGGCCAAGAAAGGGGAATATGGGTGGGGACATCCTCAGGGCTGGTCCCTGCCCTCACCCCCAACCCTGAACCCCTCCCCGTCTCCACTTGGCAACTTCAACAGGGTTTGGGGCAGCTTAAAATTCTGCATAATCTTTTCTCATGATATATGTGAAGAAAAGACACATCCTTTGTATCTTAGGTTTTCTGAGAAGGAAGACGCAAGCCTGGGCACATTGTCTTCAAGTCCTGCTTAAGAATTTGATGCCAACCACTGGAATCCTTTAGACAAAACCAATAATGAAGGCTTGGCTTTATTTACTGTTTTTTATTGCTAAAGGTGCAGCCCTAGAGAGACAGAGCTCTTTTAAGACAACGAGGCTCAGGGCGTGGCCTGGAATGGAGAAGCTGCAAGGACTTCAGCAGCTCCATGTAAGTCAGGCAGAGGCTGCGCTCCTGGTGTGGGGAAGAGCTGCAAGGATCCTGACGCCTTTGGGGTGGCCACATCTTCATGTGATCGTGCAGCTTGAAGATGGTGGGGAGACAGCAGGCCAGGTGGCACAAGGCAGGCCAGGTGGCAGTGTGCCGCAGTGAGAGAGGGTGAGGTCTGGGGACTCCCAGAAGGCACAGCCTTGCCTAGTGTCACCCAGACATGAGCCCAGCACAGGCTGGAGGGTCCGGGAGTGGGGCAGTAGAGGGGCTTTCCTGGGCCCGGCATTGCCCTTACCCAGGGTGGGGTGCAGCAGCAGTGTGAGCCTTTCCCAGTTATTTCAAACACCCAAAGGGACCCATGTTCAAAATGTTCCGTCTCTTTGTTCGGAGTGGGCACTTCCCAAATGATCGTTTTGATCCAAAGAAATCCCAGCCAGTATGTATTCAGTTATACATTTTATTCTCTAATAGGTACAATACTAAAATAAACACAAATTAAAAAAAAAGTTTTATTAAAACAAAACTGTACAAAAAAGCAGTATACTACATTTTAATTACAGAACAGTCTACTGTCCAAAAGGCACTAATCCAGAATAGGAGATACAATGATACAGGACTCATTTGAACTATTTTATTCAATACAATGGAGCACTTGTTTCTTTGACCATTTACATCTAGAAACAAGGGCTTTTTGCTACAGCCATTACACATTGTTATAAAGATGAGTCCTACAGGTGAAGGTGCAGTATCGCTCTCCCTAGAAGAGGTTCCCATGGAGAGGGGCCACCGTGGAGCTCAGAGGCATATGGCAGCAATGGGTGGGGCCTGGGACCTGCCACGTGGTCGGCCTGTCAGCCCCTGGGCACCCGGAGCTTGTCTTTCAGCTTGGCCTCTGGTGGTTGGTTTCTGGCCATTACTGGCAGCCACTTTCACCCCCTCGTGGTGTTTGTTTTAGCACCGGCAAAGTGGGTTCTGAGAAGCTCCAGGTCACTGGGGCTGGAGGTGTGGGGACGAAGCATCAGCAGCGGGGAGGCATTGTGGTTACCTGATCTGAAGAAGGCAGCAACTACTCGGAGGAGGGAGACGAAGCCCAAGGGTGGCCGATGAGCTGGGCTTCAGCCAGGCAGGGCCACCTGCTGCTTTCTGGGCAAACTTCTGACCCCAAAATATAAGGGCCTGTTGCAAAGTTCAGACAGATCTGTGTCCCTTCTTGGTAGACCCAGAAAAGTGACATCAGATCATCTTTTTTCTTGGAAGTTGATTTTTACAAGTGAGATTTTGCTTCCCAGAGAGAAGTCAAAACACAGTGACCAGCCTGAAGTGGGGGGGCCTTTCTTTCCCTCCCACAGGACCACGAGCAGCTCCAGGCCCCACTGCACCGCATACGGGAGCCAAACTCTGTTGGCTCACCTGTGTTCGGTGGCCAAGACAACTCTAAGCCCCAAACTTATTCTTTAATGGACTCTGGACCTCAGGAAGAGAGATACTGCAGCTTTCCACAGTGTCATACACACAGAAGACAAAGACAGGCATCTGATGTTAACAAAAATAAGTAACAAAGAAACAGGATTAAACCAAAGCTCTTCTCACAGCATCCTATACTACATCCTCCTTCTGCTTAGCAGAAAATTGTACGTACACAAAAATACAAATACACAATTTTGTAGAACAGTCTGATTTTAATATATTTATATATATTTATATTTATACGAGTGGCAGGTTAGTTCATTATATAGAGCTTTTTGCACTTTTGGCTCATATGCAACAAGGCTTATAAATTCAGCTTCAGCTTTCATTCAGGTTTTATAGCTTTTGAACAATTGTTTTCACATTTAAAGCAGCATCCAATTTGCACTAGGAGTTTGTGGTGATAACAGGAAAGACGGGGTCAGAGGTTGTCAAAGGGATGGGGCGGGGCGGGATACATTCCAGTGTGTGTGGCGATGGGCGGAGGATGCCGTGGACAGAGCTTACCATGATGACCCCTTGAGGTAGACTGAACACCTTACAGCAGACTCAGACACAGGTGTGACTCGCCCTCAGGGACACATGGCGCACAAGATGGACAGGGACCAGAGGAGACGCCGAGGGGAAACGTGAAGACTAAGACACACAGCAGCCGAGGCAGGGAGGAGTGCGCTGCCCACATGCCCATGTGGCAGGGATCCCGCATGGCCCATCTTAGAAATTCGACTATTTGGTGGATGCTGAATACTTCAGGCAATCCCAAGGCATCTGCTCCGGGGTAACCGCCGAGACTACAGCCGCTATGCTTGCTTTCCATTTCCTAACCTGCTGCGCAGCTAGTTCCCACCCCACGCTGAGGAGTAAAGCAGGGCTGCCCCGGTTCGGCAGTGGAATCCATCCTAGCACTCTGCTCGCGCTGGAGCGTTCAAGTCCAGTTACGTGAGAACAAACCGGGACTCTCTTGGCGCCTCTAACTGCATTTCACTGTCGCCCTCCCCAGTGCTCTGCACCCTCGCTGACATTCAGCTCTTCCCTAGACAATTACACTGAGGGTAATCGACAAGCACTTGATAGAACCTGAAAAAACAGCATCTGGAGAACTGAGGGACGCGTGCTGCCTAGTCTGGGTTGGCTGACATGCTACAGAGAAGCCTCATTTTCATGACCACAGCACTATCCTCCCATTGGATCACCTTCACCAGCCCGCCTTCCCTCTCTATCAGGTCACAGTTCATTGGCAAGTTTGCCCACGTGTCAAATGTGAAACCCAGTGTTTGGGTTATTACATTGTCTGAACAAAAATGCTGGATTATTAATAAAGTGCCTGGGTATGGATTGTTCCATTTTGCAAAACCTTTTAATGCACCAACAAATGATCTGGGCGCTGCTTAGAGATGTGATTTGAACAGAGTGCAGTCATGAAATAATCTGTCGTACACCCATCGCAGAATAAAGGCCCCGTATTTAGGTCAAATTATTTTTTAGAAAAGAAGCAAACAAATACTCTCACATTCATTTCCAAAGACACACTTTGGATCTGGACGCCCGACTGCTGGCTTTCCCGAGCCCTCGTGAGCAGACACCCTGATCTCTAGTCTAGGAAGAGAGGGCTCAGAAAGGCAGCTGGGGCTCCTGTGGCTCACGCTGGCAGGTGAGTCAGCAGGTTCATGAGCTAGGGTGATTTGACGCTTTGCCCTCTTGGATGTGGACACATTTTCCAACTCCTACCAACCCAGAGCCAGAATGCCGCTGAAGCTGTCTTGCTCTCCTGTCTTCTTACTCAATGGCTACTGAGATTTCCCTAAGCAGACTCTTAAATTCTCTATTAACCAAGACCAAACCCATATAAACAGAAACAGCTCTAAAGAAAGAAATGCTGGAAAATAGTGACAAAGCCAGCCTGATGTGGCTGTGAAGTGATCTCTCCCGCTAGCTTGTCCCTGCCTTGCTCTGCCTGCAGAACACCAGAGACACTGAAGAGGGGCAGCCGCCTTGTGCCCACCCTCAAGGGCCAGTGAAGGGTGGGGAGGGATGGGGACAGGGCACAGGCTGACTCTCTGGCAGGTTCCAGAGGTCTGTAACTTGCTTAGGCACTTAAAAAACATAAACAAAAATCTATCCTTGAAAGGTACTGCATACCCAACGTGACCATGGCCATGGAAGAAAGGGTGAGCCCGCGGGGAGGTCAGAGAAGGCTGTGGGCTCTTCTAGGGGAGGCAACGCTGGCGCACCCGGTGTCTCTGAGCAGGGGGAGTGTCTGACTTGCAGCCCGGGTGTGTCTGAGGATGCCAATGCTGTGATGGCTCAGGGCCCAGGGGCTCGGCCCAGCAGAGACCTTCCTGTGACCGCGCGCTATAGCCCCCAAGGAAATGGCTAGGAGAAGTGGCTCCCAGGGCCTGCTCTAGACGCCCACCATGGGTCGAGGAGGCACAGGCTGCACATGCTTGCTTTCTAGGGTAAACATGAGGCACCTGCTAAGAAAAGAGGAGGCCCTTCCGAGTGTCCCTTTAAAACCGAGGCGCAGTTGAGGGACACCCGCCCAAGCTCCTGTGCTTTGAGAGACAAGCCCCGCTCCCCAACCCCGAACTTTGGTTTTGGTTTTGTGGTGCCCATTTTCAGGATGCAGGATTAAGGGGCTCACTGATTCTAACATTGGGAAATGTGGTTTCAAGGCAAAAAAACAATGCTGCTTGAAAGCAGCCACCGCTGAGCACAGCTTCATGCAGCCCACTCTAAACTCTGCCTGACCCTGTGAATCTGGTGTAAGAACAAAAAATTCAATGGAACATCACCAGAGTGGCTGCTTACATTAATATAACGCTAACGTCAATCTGTGTTCTGGCTTCATAGCTCCAGCGAATGACGTGGAAAAATGACTCTCACAAGTTTATGCTGGGATCTTAGTTCCATTAATGAAAGAAAAGGAGAGGTTTCTGTGCTCAAAGGAAGCCACGATACATGACTGAAATTTAGACTCAGCCTGAAGTGACGGGAAGTTGAAAAAGTTCTAAAGGGAGGAAGGAATAAACCTTGAAACAAATTTGGTGACTCATCACTGCCACAGACAGCACTTCATGAGAGCTGTGAGCTCCTTCCTAGGGAGGAATCGAACTGCTCCCATTCCAAAATCCCAATGGCACCCCAGCCACCAGATGCCAAATCTGGATTGCTAACAGAATACAAGGCAAACCTACCTTTCTCCTTCAAACTAAGGCGGCTTTTTGGGGAGTGGAGGTTGG
This sequence comes from Saguinus oedipus, assembly GCA_031835075.1. Classification (NCBI taxonomy): domain Eukaryota; kingdom Metazoa; phylum Chordata; class Mammalia; order Primates; family Cebidae; genus Saguinus; species Saguinus oedipus. Next base: position 33,567,289 of record CM063182.1, on the reverse strand, counting down.
ATATTAATGTAACTATGTACCTATTACAGGGGCCATTGAGCCAGGGAGACTCTCATGGGGGACCAGTCCACAGATATGGCCTTGCTTCTGGGGTGGTTCCAAGAAGCCCACGATGGGGCAGAGCAGATCAGAAGAGAGAGACCATGAGAAAGTCAACCCCTAGAGAGCCACTTAGGTTTGACGGAAAAGAGGTAGACAAGGGGCGGGGGGAAGAAACACAGAACGTGAGTTAGCTGAGTCCTCAGGTCAGCTTGGCACCCATGTCCCTGTTCAATGTCCCTGACAAGTCACCACAGTTCCATGTGGCAGGACAGGGACCAGACCTCTACCTTGAAGGAGCTCATGCCTCGGCTAGATTCTGGGTACTAAAAAGTTCTTATGCTGAGCCCAAATCAAGATGTGTCTCCAGCAACTGTTATTTCTTGGCAGTCAGGGCCCATGAGGAGCCAGAGAGGCCTGAGGCAGAGCAGACACTCATCTAATTCCAGAGCCCCAGAGCTTCAGTTTCCAGAGAGCAGGAGGGGCTAGCTGAACGCTCCAGAAGACAGCGGGAACCCCGAAGGAACGGCCAGGTAAGTGCTACAAGAGCTGGCGAGAGAAGACGGGAAGCGCAAACAGGTTTCCTGTCTGTGCCTTGGCTAACTGCAGGTAAGGGGTGCTTGGCACCCAGGCTTCCCACCCTGTCCACTGCTGCAGTACTCCCAGCACTCCTGTCCTCATCGCTGACCAAGGAGGAAGACTCTGGAGGGGCTGTGGTGTCCAGACCCTCAAGGAGGGAATTCAGCTCACAGAGGTGGGGGTGATGCCACAGGGCGTCTGGGGGGCTGCCTGGCACTGCCGCGTGAGGAAACAAACCAGGTTAGTGTTCAGAGAGGGCAGACCACCATATGTGGTCCATTCTTTGATAATGAACGTCCTACTGAAATGAAGAAACGAGGGGAGACTCGCCTTGCCGTGGGCCACGTGACATCCGTGGTGTCGGGTCATGAGGCAGTGCACAGGCCCAGCATACAGTACGTGCTCAGGAAACATCAGCTGCATTGTCTTGACTTGGGGGTGCTCAGAAGACCTGTGCGTTTGTCTCTGTAGCATCATGATTTACAATGATGGCATCTTTAGTTTCTTATAAGAATAACTGGCTGCTGAGGTTTTTGTTCAAAAACTATGTATTTCATGGGTGAGCACTGCCTCGATTTTCAGTGATTCTGGTGGAGTGAGTTGTGGTGCTCTTAGGGAAAGGGCAGGGGCTGCTGGTAAAGGAATATATGGTTGGGTTTTTCTGGATCAGCAGGGTGGCCTGCGGAAGCATTTGGGAAGGGAGGTGCGTCTCCGACTGGTTCTTTTGAAGTAGCACCATCCCTGAAGCAGCACCTCTAATAACTTGATCCCTACGACAGTGGCTCCATTAGAAGGTTTTAACTGTGGTGTGAATTCTGTTTTCTATGAATGTAGGTGGATCATCAGAATGTTCTGCTGGCGGTTTCAATGCATGTCTCACACAAATCACAGAATTAGACTCATCCAGTCAGTTCTTACCATCTCTAATCTTAAGATGGATTCTAAATTCTAATGGAGATAGTCATCTTTTAGCAGCTGGGAAAATATGAAAAGGGATGCTCTATCCTTTGGGGTCATAAATCTGTGATCATTCCAGTTGTCATACAGACTGATAGGATCCCAAAGAAAACAGTCTCCATGACTGCATACAGGGATCTCGCAAGCAGGTGTGCAGGGGCTGGGTGGGAATGAGGTTGCTTTCAGAGCCTGCAGGAGGAGGAGTACTGAGGGAATACCATACATTTCTTTGTAGGTATTTTGTGGGGAATAAAAATATACGATTCCCAACGCCTAAGAGCCTTTCCCTACATTCTCTAGGTGTGTGTGTTTTCAGGGAAGAGGACAATTTTAATTTTAATTCAGCAGCCTGTTTCAGCATTCTCAGGAGACCGAATTGCAACTAGCATTTCAACTAGGTTAGGGTTCCTTCTGGTACGTGGAAGGGAAAGATTTGTACAAAGAAAAGCAGCAAAACATGAAGAAAGGCCAGAGCCGTATTCTCTCCAGTGGCTAGCCTAACCAACCCAGGAATGTCAGACCCAGAAAAGAAAAGGCTCATGGGCCTGGGCTCACCCAGAACAAGTGTGAGCCTCAGGGCATGAAACCGCTTGCAAAGGCCATTTGGCACTGTGTCGGGTGCTGATATTCTTGTAGGCTCACTCTTGATCATATAATTGAATAAGGACCTCTGCAAATGATGGGGAAATAAAGCCAAATTCTAGGGAAAGATGAGTTGGTGATTCAGCAGCTCCTATCCAGCGTGACACCTCAGGAGAAGAGCAGGGGACTGTGGTCAGGGACCGTGTATGGCAATGCCTCGTGTGACAGGGAGCATGGAAGAGAGGAAGAGCGGGAGGGAGAGAACATGGACTCGAGTGCTGGGGAGAGACTCAGACGGGACAGCGGAACAGTGGGGAAGACTCAGGGCGGCCACAGTGCCGGTGGCTGGGGCAGCTGCCAAGTAAGAGCGGTGTGAGAGGAGCAGGCAGACACTCGTCCTGCGCGCTGTCCAGCACCTTTAGACATAGTGAACAGTACTCCACTCGCGCCCCTGCCTGCCTAACGCCTGTTTTAGTTATGTGTCCTGTCATGTTGTCTGCGCTGAGTTCTAGGATTCAGTGAGGAAAACCCAATTTTCTGTACACTTCTGTTTGGGAAATGCTTTCTGATAGTGATGGCAGTGGAAATATCAAGCAACCAAGGGAAATCTGAAGATCACAGGGAGCCCAGGAAGCAGCAATGTCCTTGAGTTAGGCCCACAAAGGCCCTGAGCGGGCCAGCCCTCGGGCTGGAGTGCACTGGGGGCCAGTCAGAGGGGCTCCTTCTGGGGTCCTGACTGTGGTTTCTGCCAGAGGTGAGGCAAGTTGGAATTGGATGTGAGTGAGGTTTCAAAGAACTTAGAAGTCAAATGGGGAACAATAATCAAAGGCTTCCATTTTGAAGCTGAAACAACTCCAAATCCTTCTCTTTCACTAAGGGGAGAACACGAGCACCATGTCATTATCTTAGTTTACGGAGTTGCAGTTCCAAATGTTCTTGGGAGCATTAGTGTGCTACGAGGGAACAGGGGATGGGAGCTCTGCCATTTCCAGTCACATAAAGGACAGAAATCCTTTTAATTATGACCATGCCAATCTACATCCTGCTAAAACAGCTAATTACATGTCAGAAGGACACTCAGTCATTCAGAACAATTGCCATTATATTTTTATATATTCATTCTATGCCACCCCCCTCAATTACCATGGTTACAATTTGAAAAGATTCAGCCCAACCTTCATTTGATCACAGCACACCAATGTGAATTGGAGAGTTAATTATGGCTATACAGAGCCACTCTTACTTAAAAGAAAAGAGAAAATGAAAATGGGGAGTCCAGGGAACCGGCATCCCAAGACTTCTCAAGTGTGAGCTGGACTGTGCATCCCCACGCTGGCCGCACTGACCAAACGGAGAGCAGCTGAGCAGCAGTGGACACAGCTGTCCAGACCAGGGCCAACCAACCCGCAGACCAGCCACAGGAAAGGACTGTCAGGAGAAGAGGAAGGTGTGGCGCCCCTGCAGCTGTGCCCCTCTGGGTGCAGTTAGGAGGCTGACTGATGAGACAGACAATGGGTGTGGCATGTGGGTGGTCAACTGTCTCATGGTGTCAAAATGCTTGTCACATTTCGTGTGAACAGAATCAACTAGATTCAGTTCTGCCACAAATGTCAGAGGAAGAATGACAAAAAAGAGGCTTAGGGATCCACACGCCTATAATCCCAAGGTGTCTACATCACCGAGATAAGAAGCCGACAAGTCTTCCCTCCTCCCCTCCTGTGTTTCTTCCCGTCTTGATTTAAAACCAAGCCACTGTTAAAGGAGACTGGAGTTTTCAGGTTCTTGGCTTGCTTTTTACTGCCATTTCTAATCCTCACCAAGAAAGAATAACAAAGCCAATACTGAAACTCTCAATGTACAACCTTCCAGGTTTGAAAATTACACAGATCTGAACAAAGTTACCTTTCCGAGATGAGTGAGTCAACCGCTGGCCTGTGAGGTCACAAGACAGTAGCTTATCACTTGCAGTTTATAAATAGAACTGAGAACAGCCTTTCCAAACACAACCTGTATGTGAGAGGACTTTCCGCCATCAGAAAACTGACTTGTTGGCTTGCATCTGAGAAGCCTTTCCTACCACCTTAGTGTGTTAGTTCTCTGGAGAGTGCTAAGGAAATCTTTCTTTTAAAGTGACAGTCATCTTTGAAACCAAGCATGCATAAAGAAGTAAGAGCACATTACAGGAAAAAGAAGGCCCTCTGCTCTGACCGCACACCACCATGACATCCGGACAGCTGACCTGGCCATGCGCAGCTGCTGCTCCAGGAAAGCCTTCCACTCTCAGGGAACACGGCATTGGATAACTCAGGTATTCCTAATACGGAAATGAAGAAACAATAAGACGGCGTTCAGGGCGTGCAGTTCCGTTTGCCAAATTCAACATGGCTGACATGATAACCAATCCCAAGGAAACATCCTTGCTATTTAAGGAGTAGACGCAAAAAAAAAAAAAAAAAATGGAATGTCTTCTGTGTGTCATTCCCGCCCCTGCCCCAGGACATTCCCCCACCCCATGCCATACTCCCCAGATATACAGCAGGAGCTGGGCAATGTGCCCAACTTTCACTTGGGAAATCTTGACAAATCAATCTGGCTCAGCAAAGCTATAAATGGATTTGGGTGGTCTCAGCACAGCCCCAAGGAATACAGTAGTAAAACATGACTAACAATCACAACGAATGACAAAAGTCTATCATCACTCTGACATGTTTCAGGTCACAGAGACTGACACAGAAACCAACGCACAATGGCATGGGTTGGGTTCTTCAGTGTAGTATGGTACTGAGCACGGGATCATCAACACGAAAAATTATTGCCTAAGAATTTGTGGAGACACCCGGGAGAGAAAACACGCTGGTTTTTCTTGAACGACAAAAGACAAAAAGCAATTTTAAAAAGCAGACGGTGGCTCACACCTGTAATCCCAGCACTTTGGGAGGCCAAGGCAGGTGGATCACAGGGTCAAGAGATTGAAACCATCCTGGTCAACATGGTGAAACCCTGTATCTACTACAAATACAAAAAATTAGCTGGGCATGGTGGTGTGTGCCTGTAATCCCAGCTACTCGGGAGGCTGAGGCAGGAGAATTGCCTGAACCCAGGAGGCGGAGGTTGCGGTGAGCCGAGATCGCACCATTGCACTCCACCCCGGGTAACGAGAGTGAAACTCCGTCTCAAAAAAAAAAAAAAGAAGGCAGAGCCACAAATTAAATGGGAAGACTGCTGCTAACCAAACTCTTAAGAACAGAGAGTAAAGACTTAAGAGTTCACATTTGTAGGACGGAGATGGGAGGGAGGGAGAACATTTGTGGAAAAGGGATCATTTCCACAGTTGAGGGCAGAGATGATGCTGCTGGTCAGTGGAATACGTAGCTGGTCAAGACGAGGAGTGTTTGTGTGAAGACATGGACCACACCCAGCTACTTTTCCCTGATGTAACAAGATTAGAAAATTCCAGCAAAGAAGTCAGCTGAAGACCTAGTCAGAGGGAGACAGAAGAGAAGCTGTTCAGACAGATAGGATAAGGCTGGAAACTCCTGATCCAATGAGTCTGTTTATACTTGGTGCCTGGTGGTTGATACCCAAGGGAGAAGTTTCTAAAGCCATTATTTCTTAAAGACAAGCATTAAACAGGCAGAAGGGAAACAATTACATTGGTGAATTCTTCAGTCATCTCCTTTGAGGTAAAATATATCTGGATACATGGACCTAACATAGGTGGTGGTGATCACTGAACTGGCCGTCACCATAAATCTACCAAGAACTAGAGAACTTGACGTGCACACTTCAGCATTAATGATTTTCCTCCTCTCTGCCCCAGGTTCCTTCTTCCTGTGAGGGGCCATGGGAATGTGAATATGGGGTGGGGTGGGAGGACTGACCTTGTGAGTGACAGGGCCATTGGGGATTGTTCAAAGTCATAGGTGGGTAGAAGGCAACTACCTTTACTAACCACTTAAAGAACTGTGATTGTGACTGTAAAGGAAATTGCCATGAGGGTATTCCAACTTTACTTTGCTGAAAGAAACCAAAATGTCCATATGGGACTGAACAGCACTGAAGGCTTGAGATGAGAATGCAGGGTGTTGCCCTCCCCAGCCTTCATCTGCTGTTGGGGTAATCAACAGATGGGCAGATCTCATCAAGATGAGCCATTTTAAAAGGTCCCTGTGTCAGTGTTTTTAAAGTCTGGAAGTTTACCCATCTGACCATAGTAATTCAATTTAAGTATCTTTAAAGAAATAACAAATTACATGAATACCTGTTGGCAAGGTCCCCCCACCACTTTAAAGGACTTTTCAAAGTGTTCCTGACTGCAAGGAGCCACCCCTGCAGAGTCCCCACGGCCTGAAGGAGGGAGAGAAGTCTGACGGGAGGGGCACAGACACTGAGAAGCACACAGCGTAAGTTTTTAAGAGACTGGCTGCTTTCTCTTCAGTAACAAGGAGGTTTAGGGTGTCTATTTTAATTCTACCTCTAAACCCTGAAAAAGATTATAAGAAATATACTACCTAAAGATACTGGAAATGTTAAGTGTAGCGGTGCCACACACCATTAGAAGAACTAAGGTGGCCTGGACAAGACAGCAGAATTGAACCTGGTGGCAAACAGAAAACCGACAGTACATTTAAATCTAGGCCCAAAGGAAGTAAATTCTCACTCTTGATGAAAAAGCAAAGGTGACATGTAAGGCAGTGGGTCTTCTCCAAAGATGATAACGGCTGTGGGTGGAAGATGCCTTCATCCTGTTCCCACTGAGCTCTACAGGACATTCTCCTGCAGTGGCACAAATGTTCTTTCAGTTATACCACATTGCCAGGTAGGGCCTGGTACTACCCTTCATGGACTCCAACTCACCTTTATTCGCTGAAGCTTTTTTCCTCCCTTATAGGTGTTAAAACAATGAAACCTTTTAGTGCTTCTACGGCAATCTTTGTATTTCTTTAGCAACTGCAGCTGTCTTAACAGTTTGAGTCTGTTCCTTTAAAAAGACCAGCAAGAACAAATGATACTAGCAATCCCATCATAAAGAAGCTATCGATTATAATAATCTCCTTACAATCAATCATGAATGTGGCTTGTCAGAGAGTGGATTTTTTCTCTGTCTCCTTGTTCTTTCCGATTCAATTGAGAATAAGCAGACAAAATTCCACCAAAATGGAAATATTTCCTCTAAGCCAAATAAAAGGAAAGAAAGATAACACAATCTCCTAATTGAAATAAAAAGTCAGATAAACCAAGAAAGAATATGAGAGGGGAGAGGGAGGCTCATTCCTGAGAATAACAAATGCTACTCTTGAATTGGTTAGTTCAAGTAATACAGTAAAACAGAAGAGACGGCTCTGCTTTACTTCAATGCTTGGAAGCTGGAAAAAGTACATATATTTTTTCCCCTGAAATCCATGGACAAGAGCAGGACCAGGCCCTGCATATAGCTCTTTATAGTCACAGATATATATAAGGTGGCACTTTCATGCTCTTGCAAAGACTCGCCTTACACTCACATAAGCAGGATTAACAGATAAGGAAATGATGTGGTCAGCATGTGCCTGAAGTGGAAAAAGTTCAGATAGAAACTGGCAGATACTCAGTATCTCCTGAATGAGAAAGGGAAAATCGAGGAAGGTCATTCAGTCTCTCATAGTTTTAAGTTGAATACATTTGGTGGAGGAGGACGGGTGAAGAGGTAAGGAAATGGCACCTTCCTTCTGTCTTTGAAATTGTTTTCAGGTAATGGACAGAAAGAAGCCCTGTGTAACAGCCAGCCCCACAGTCCTCTTTAAACACGGCTTCATTCTACACAGGAGGGACCGGATGAGGCAGAAAATACATAGCAATTGTGCCTCTTTCAGATGCACCCTGTGCTGCTACATTGAAGGCTCTTTCCTCTTACCCACAGTGACAGTGTGTCATTTAATCGGGATGCCAAGAGATCATTTTCATACAAGGCCAGCAGATGTAATTTTCTTTGATGCATGAATAGTTCATTATTTTGCTACTAGATGACAAGGTGATCACAGGGTGACTTTAGAACACAAGTTCACTGTTTGGTATTTTTGAGTTCTCAAAATGAAAAAAAGATTTATCAAATATAAATATCTTTAAAAAGTAACAAAAGTGCTACATATGTGATCAAGGAAAAAAATTCCATTAATTACTGCCACTTAAAGTAGATTAAACTTTACAAATATTACCACATCCATTATCAATATGGCTTCCAATTATTAAATAAATTGCCTGTAGCAATACAGCTTTTCACATCTCTCCAAGGACAGAGTAAAGAGAACAGCAAAGCAGTCCCATCCTGTTGTTCTGGTACAGCCACAATGTGAGTGGGAAGCATCCCTGCTTTTCTCTGCTCCTATCTGGACAAGTGTCTGCATCTGTGACAGGCAGCATGACCCCACTATGAAGTCCTCTAGCGACCTCTCAGATTGAGGGGGCGTCAGTTTAATGGATACAAACACTGCAAGTTTTTTCACTCATTTTTGACCTTAGCTCCATCCTTGAAAAAGACTTTTTTGGTAGCAGGGAAAAGGGACACCGACAGGAGGCAAAGCAACTTCCACGATGACCTCCAAAACTTTTCCAGGCAGGCACTGCTAACTGTGCCGCGGAATGTGCAGTGGTTCTGAAAACTGGACTTCTAGCATCCATTAGACATTCAGCTCATATTTTTTCCCAATGCTCTCAAGCTGGGTTTTTTTTTTTTTATGACTTTTAGTTTTTGTCTTTTTTTTTGTTTGTTTCTGTTTTTAATCATGGTCCCAAAGGCAGAAGGCAGTATTTTATCTACTAAGTCACACAGCTTGTGAGAGAAAAGGATGTCTGTGTCAGGCATGTTAACGTCAAACAAAATGTGAGATTGACTTTTTCCATTGACATTCTTAGCACAGCACCCAAGAAGTATAATCTAGCCACAGGTGGCTATGAGGCACGGCTTATTGCAGCTGGAAATCAATTATCCTCATGCTGAGGTGGGGATTCTAGTGTTCCTCTGACTGTGGATACTCCCCAAATGGTGTCTGTCATTCCTGTGCCACGACCTCAGCTTGCATCCTATCAGTCTTGGGGAAGGAAAGGCGGGTACAGACTAGTGTTACAAGAATCTAAAGGTACCCAAGATTTTACACGTAGCCTAATATTTGAGAACTGAGGGCTATCTAAATACCTGGAAGCACTTTCTTGGAATGCTAAGACGGAGCAGCAAGATTTTCTAGTCTCAGGGGCTGGGAGAGGGAAGTTTGGTTGGTTGGTTGGTTATTATTTACTGGGAATTAATACTGAGAGAGTATATGCAAAGGCTGAGGGCACCATGCCATCTTCACAGAACAAGACCCTAACGGCTACCTGACATACAAGAAACTGCAAGTTATACTGTAAGAACACATGTTAAGGACCGAGGAAAGTCTGCTAAGGTGCTACGTCTAAACTAAGTTAACTTGTCGTGTTTAACCTCCCTGATCAGTCATCATCCAGGGCCTCTGTCTTGATTTCGTTGGCTCCTTGTCGGGCCAATGCCAAGATAGTGTGGTTGACTGCTGCCATTTCCACAGCTAATGAGATGGGGTCTTGGTGGTCACTATGGCTCGTACTGTCATCCTAGATGTGCAGAAATAAGAAACAAATGTTATTAGTAGATTGGTAGAATTCTTTCGTCACAGAAATACATGCTGGGGCAAGGGGAGGCAGAACATTCATGGGAGGAAACTGGGGGAGGGGCTCATGATAGAACAGAGGTGAATTGTATTTAAGTAGACACTGAATGGATATAGGTCCAAAGATTTTCAGTTGATAATTTTATGATTCAACAAGCAAAAAGCACTAAAAATGTATTTCCTCACTGATAATTCTATTCATTCTATTAGAAAGATTGCTGGTGGTGATGATCAAACCTGCAGTAATTGATATAAAACCAACAATTTGGATCTTTCTGTTTGCAACAAATATAGCACTAATCACTGAAGGCCATACTGGTGAGCTATTAAATTCCAGATTGCTGCTCTTACAAATAGATTATTAGAATTCATGGTGTCTCTCTACTGAACTGAGAAAACTAGACAAAACTTACAATTACATCTTACAGATAAAAATGCATTTTTGTAAAAAAAAATAAATAAAAGAATTCTCAATTATAACAGGACATAAGTATCACTGTTGGAAATGGCTACGGGAGAAGGCAGAAAGGTGCGGCACTCTCCGCTGGAGGCAGCTGCGCAAGGGGAGCGGCAGGCGTCTTACCTAGAAGGAGTGTGAAGCGCTCCTCCCCGAGCAGCTCAATGTGTTAAACAATAAAGCTGTGAAGGAAGCTGGCATTGCAGGATGTACATCAGGCACTGAAGTCGGTGTTACAAATAAGGGTACATTTCTCACCTGTCATCTTCAGGAGAACTCTGTATCAAAGAGCTTTGGAAAGGGTAAGTCCCTTAAGCAAAAAACAAAACGTGGGATGTGCTGCCCTTAGGGCATCCGTAAAAAAGATGGAAATGATCCATCTATGTGAGTGGACTGAAAAATAACAGGAATGTTTCTGAACACAAAGACTTACAGAATATACTCTTGGGGCTATGAAGTAGAGTCCTACAGGGAAAAAAATGGTAGTTTTTCGGAAGTTTGGACATCGTTTCCTTCTGCTGTTCACAGATGAGTTTTTAGAATTCACAAAGGGATCAGCACAGACTCACATGCACTCTAGGTGTGTGATAAGCAGAGGCTTTTAAAGAATGCAATAGACTATATGAACTGGCTCGGGGGCAAGCAAAAAGCACAGATCCCAGAAAAAAAATCAGAAGTTTTCTTGCTGTGGTCTAGGGGAAGAAACCATGCGTTCTCTTCATATTTCAAATGGAAATTTAAATCCTATCAAAATTGTAATGAAATCTGTCAACATTCATGTGGGGGTTGGGAGGGAACTCCCCCAGTCTTAGTTACTGAATTACTCCATGCAGTGGCTACAATTAAATACATTTTCCCCAAAAGCAATGCAGAATAAATCAGGGCAAGGCAAGGAGTCATGCAGGTATTGCACTTATGAGACGATGCATGTATCAGTGTGCCAGAGAGACTCTGGAAGAACCACTCCTTTGGGCAGGAGGGTTCCCACTGCAGTGGGGCTGGAGTGAGTGGGGCCTTCCATCGTGCCCTGCGTTGGTACATGTTTAGGCATGGGGCCCAGCTGCCCCTAGTATTTCTCAAACACTGAGTGTGTGTCGTGAATGGTGTAACTTGCTTGTTTGGATCAGATCCTCCTCTCTTCTTCTACCTTCTCTGCTTCTCTGCCTCCCTCTGAACTTCTTCCCTCCTCCTCCTCCCCATTGCGTACTTGCCAAGTATCCTGTTGTATGACAATAAATCCATGTGGGTGAATAACGATTTCTCACAAATTCAACAGGACAACTGAATCTTACATTCCTTTCAAATTACATGAAATCTAACTAGACACAGGAGCGGAGTGGAGGGACAGTGACTCTTTCCCCTCCCCCACCCCATCAGCCACACCCAGGAACTGAGCTGTCCCACTGTCCCCCTGCTCAGGCACCAAGAACCTCAACCAGACGCGCAGCGGCTCACCTGCTCAGAGTAGTCATTCCCATCGACATCATCACTATTGGAGTGGCCTCCTGGACTCTGCACATCTATCCCATGACTCTCCAGGATTGCTGCTTCTTCGAAAAAAGCAAATAGATCCCTAAATTATCTGTTACCGTATCATAATGGCTGAAACTCTGAATTTTTGTGCTGAGGAAATTAGAATGTAATTAAACAAGACCCTGTATTTCTCTACACTTGTTTCTTTTAGACGTACATGGCTGAAATTCAAATGCATGTAGGTCAGGGAGGGCACACCTTTGCCATTCTGGGGTCTCTGCTGCTGTGCGTATTAAGTACTTCATAAATACTTGCTAACTACACAGTTCTCCTACCTTGGGGTTCTATAAAGCCTATGAGAACTATAATGATTAATAAAAAGTGTATTTGGAAATGAAACGAAACGCTGTCTATGCCCATACCATGCTCGATGCACCTGATCTCATGTGATCTTAGAAGCTAAACAGGGGGTCGGGCCTGTTAGTAATTGGATGGGAGAAATAAATGCAATTTTAGAAGCTAAAATCCAACACCCCACCTGACTCACCAACTTAAATTTCTTATTGTTACAGTTTTGGATGAGAAAAAATTCTTTTCATTTATATTAATAATTCCCCCTAGGGCACTTGTGGCATTTTTTTTTCTCTGCTCAGCTTTGTTGAGATATAATTGATAAATAAAAACTATATGGCATACAAGGTGATGTTCTGATACATATGTATACATATATAGATGATCACATCAAGAATTCCTACTTCTTATATATTCTTTATCTCTGTCTTTTGCTGCATTCCTTGTCTACTAGGTCTCTTTCATTCCAAATCATTAATCAATTGTTTCCTAATATCTAAGTCATAAGCCAGTAATAATAAATTTCAGTTATCACATTGCCTCTCTCGAGACCCAAAAAGTATCTTTCATATGGACCACAGGAGTAATCAATTGCTCAGGTGTCATGTATAATTCTATATTCTAGAATTTTAAGAACAATGAGTTCTATAAATAATCATGTCATTACCATTACAATATAAATGGTGTCAATACTAACTGTGGTTTATTAAAAATACAATGAAAGACATTAGGGCAATTTTTGTTAGGCTTAAAAGTTAGGATCCAGCCAGGCACAGTGGCTCATGCCTGTAATCCCAGCACTTTGGGAGGCTGAGGGGGGCAGATCACCTGAGGTCAGGAGTTTGAGACCAGCCTGACTGACATGGCAAAAACCCCGTCTCTACTAAAAATACAAAATTAGCTGGGCGTGGAGACGTATGCCTGTAATCCCAGCTCCTTGGGAGGCTGAGGCAGGAGAATCACTTGAACCCAAGAGGCAGAGGTTGTGGTGAGCTGAGATGATTGCACCATTGCACTCCAGCCTGGGCAACAAGAGCAAAACTCCATCTCAAAAAAAAAAAAAATCCTTTAGATTTGCAGTTTCTAAACTGAAGTTAATCGTAATATAAACATGATGTTCAAACTGCTGCATGAGAGAGAAAAGCAGCCTCACTGATACATTACCAATATTGGCTCTCCTCTTGATCTCCTTCCTTCTGTTAGCAAACCAATTATATACTTTCAGGGAGGTAACTCTTTCCAGATCAGACAGTTTTTTACCTGTGAATACATGCAGTAAAATTCAGATAATCTGTATTTAGGATCCAAGAATAAACTAGTTTTAAGGGCTAATATTTTTATTTTGTTGCTTTTGATTACACTGCCAAAACTATAGATGCAGAGGGATTTTTAAAGTATTATCTAGTACCAAGTATATGCCCCAATTATGAAATCAATAAATATGTAAATGAACACAACAACAGCAACTAGTAACACAGCATGCTTTGATTCGGAAAGCCATACATATTAGAGATTTCCACAAAGTCAGTTGGCTAGGGAGCCAGATCCCATTAGCATGACAGTACTATGGGGGCTTCATTTAATTACCATTATTGTAGCAGAATAAGTTACTCATTTTTTATTTTTTTGAGACAGGGTCTCTCACTCTCTCACCCAGGCTGCAATTATAGCTCCCTGCAGCCTCGACCTTCTGGGCTCAAGTGATCCTCCCACCTCAGCCACCCGGGTAGTTGGGACTACACGTCCAGGTCACCATGCCAGGCTAACTTGTGTGGTTTCTGTAGAGATAAGGTCTCGCCATGTTGCCCAGGCTAGGCTCCAACTACTGGGCTCAAGCGATCTGCCCAACTTGGCCTCCCAAAATGCTGGGATTACAGGCGTGAGCCACCACACTGGCCCAAGATGAGTTATTCTTTATCACGTAACCAGACAAGAGAAATTTACTTACATATTTAAGGCCTTATGTTAACTAGTTACCTGCTATCTTAGGACAGAGGATAGATATTATACATAGTTTCTTAAAGGCTAAAGGCCACTGTGACTATCCATTATTGTAACTGGGTTGGAATACATAGCACAATTCAGGTTACATTTTAGATTTACCAACTTTGAAGTCCAATGTGATTTTTTTATGAATAGTATCATGCTTGCTAATATAGAGCCCCCTGTAACATTCCCTTCTCACCTTTCCTTTTGCATTTCGGCTACTAATCCACAGTGGGTGAAGAAACCAGAAAGCAGGTTTGTTAGGGCCTTGATGATACAGGGGTAAAATGTTTCCAGGGAGAGTTCAAGTTTCTGCACAGCTTTAGGGCTGGGACTTTTGGCATGTTTGAAACAGGGTACAGATTCCTTTCACTTGTGTGTCACTGGAGCAGAGTTTGTAGGGTCTACATTGCTAGAAGTCTGGCTTCTGGGTGAGGGAGAATGAAGGTCTGCTTAATTTCTATAAAACACTGATACTTTTGTATGTAGCCTTTAAGTCAATCGAAATAACTGGCCACATGGAAATTAACTGGATCTATTAACTGAGAATGGTTTCTGTTTAAAAACAAAATCTGTAAAATGTGAAATAACATTTTATCAGAAGGAAGAAAATACATTTGAAATATTTAAGTAGGTTTGCTGATTTTGGAACAACAGGACTTCAAAATGGTACTGCCCCAAATCTTTCTTAGCTAAGCAGAAGTCATCTCAACGTGGAGAGCAGATAGAAACCATCTATCTGCTCTCCACATTGAAAAGAATTCTTTCCCCAAAGAGAAATACAGCATTTTATAATTTATAACAATTGTTTACAAAAAAGTCTATCTTAATCTTACATTGAAAAAGCTTGCTTAAATATTTAAAACTTTAACATTATTTCATAATTCATATCTTTTAGCTAAATTCTTAGAAAAAGAAATCTACACATTAAAAAAATAGTAATTTCAAGGTCTCATATTTCACGTAGGGTTACTCCCTGAAAACTCTCCAGTGTTAGCATTTGATTTTGAGTACCATAAAAATATCCCTCAGAAGTACTGTGTGAGCAGGACAGAGCACTGGCCACTTGCGGAAGGATGGCACACACTGAGTTGCAAGAACCATGCCAAGGAGCGCATGAGACTGAGCGTCCTAGACGCCGACCTGTAACCAGGCGCTGTGCTGCACTGCAGAGCAAGGCTGTGCCTGCGACCTTACCTGGCTTCTGTATAACTGCATTGCAAGCGTTTGCAATTTCTTCCCTCTTTGCTTCATCTGGGTATTGATTCTCATTGAAGTAACTGCAGAGGCAACCGATAAAGACACAAAGTTTTTATTTTTCAAACCTACTCTTATTGAAATACTAACTTTGAAAAACATGGTTCTGTAAGATGCCACACTCAAGTGTCTAGGTCCAGGCTGTTGAATGGAAGCTTCTGTGAGAGCAGAATCTTCTATGCTGGCCAGCATGGTGGCCACAACTCACAAATGGCTACTGAGCACTTGAAAGGAGGCTATTGTCAGCGATGGAATTTGAATTTTATTTAATTTTAGCTAATTTAAGTTTAGCTCCATGTGACTAGAGGCTATTACATGAGATAGAACAAGTCTATGCACTGCTGTGCTTCATTAAAAGATGTGGTTTATATAAAGTTATTTTTGATAATGTGTCACATTTCTATTATTTAGGCACTGGTAACAATAACTTTTTTTTTTTAATTGTCAAATTGTTTGTAGTAGCAAAAACTGGAAATTACCCAAGTGTCCATCAATAAGAGAATGGCAGAACAAATTTGGGATTTCTATACTTATACACAGCTACTTAAAACTAGTAGGAAAAAATAAGTTAGAGTTCTGTCCACTGACCTGCAGGGATGTTTATGACATATTTCTAAGTGAGAAAAACTATCTGGAGAATAATGTTGAAAATACCATTATTTTCAATATAGTTTTAAACCAATAATAAGTGAAAATACTACAGAATTTAAAAATTCCTTTGTATACATAAGTTTGCATAGATGAAAGCTGGAAGAGTAGAGAGTAAGCTTAAATACCAGTTACTGATTTGCGGGGAGGGGGCTTAGTGGGAGGAGTTTAAACATTTTTTTATTTGTTAAAATAAATGTTAAACATTTTCTTTTTCATTTATTAACAAAGTATGTATTACTTTTGCACTTTTTAAAATATAATAGTACTTTGAAAAAAAGAACAGGTTTATTGAACCCATCTTTAGAATTCTCAGACCTGTGGGAATGGAATGCTTATTAGTGCTGCTTTTTCAGTCGCCCATGAGTTTAAAAAAAGAGCTTTCATGCTTTCAGCTTGGAGACTTCCAATCAAGAAATGAGCCCTGTCAAATTCTAGCACCTATCATTTCTTCAGGGGTTTCCCTTTCCCTGTAATCCAGCCTTTCTTCTGCCTTCAGCACTCATGTCTGCACTGGTGGAAATGCCATCCTACTGTGAACAGCCCTGGAGGCCCCGGCCCTTCTTGAGGATTACCTACAAACCCAACTCCTAACACTACTCCTCTCACCCACACTCCTCCTCGGAGGGCAGGCCTTCACTGCAGTTATTTATTTAACCTCAGTGGTGCCTCACCTGATGCAGTCGTGACTCACAGCAGCTGGCCCCACATAACAACTTTTTCCTGTATAAAACTTAAGTCATATAGCTATATCCTCCCAGTCTGGTCAACTACCACCCTACCATGCTCCTCTGCTTTATTTGAGCATCTCTTCCTGCATGATTTTTGCTATCATTTCTGGGACTCCAGTGTTCATACTGAGGATTTTTCCAAGGCACTACCTTCATACCTGCTCCACTTCCACATTTCTAATGGCCTTCGTCTCTGCTCTACGTCTGCAATTTACTTAGGCACAGATACTGTGGATGAACTCTGAGACCCAACACGACGCCTATCACCTCGGAGCCTGTCAGAACGGCAGAACCTCAGACCCCACCTCAGACTTAATCAGAATCTATATGTTAACAAGATTTCCAAGTTACCTAAATGCACAGGTCAGAACTTCAGAGATGTACTGGATTTACACAAAACTCAACGAAAATGAAAAGCAGACACTAAGTACCTAATACGTGCCTGTCACTGTGGGTAAAGAAAAATGATATACTTTCTGACTTTGAAGAGTTCCCAGTCTACTGGAAAGAAACATACCAGTCACTACCCTGTGGTGAAATGCCATAGGAGGTATGAACAGAGCACTTAGGGAGCACGGATGAAGGCATGCTCTGTGTTGTTGGCAGGAGCCTGGGAAGGCATCGCTGAGTAGTGTAGTCTGAGTTAGGTCTAGAGGATGTGCAGGACCTTGCAAGGCAGAGAAGAGGAGGAAGAGCATTTTATATGAGGGAATAGCACATGCAAAGGCAAAATGGTAGATAAAAGCTTTTGAGGATTCTGGGCAGAGAGAAGAGTTTAATGTGGCTAGAACATGGGGCTTGTACCAAGCAACGATGAGGTACTGACCTGGAAAGGTGGGATGGGGCAGCTTGTGAAGACCTTTGCTCCAAGAAGTAAAGACTTCATACTGAACTAAACAAGGTGCCTTAGAGGTTTCCGAGACAGACAGAGATCTACTCACCTCTATGCTTTAGAAAGACAGCACTTGAACTTTAAGGCTTACCCCGTGAAATTCTACCTCCATGATCTTAAATTCTGAAATTCCCCAATCAACTTTCTATTTACCTATGTCTCCTCTTCAAAAGAATTTGTTCTTCACCTCCTTCATTATCTCTAACTCCTTAATCCCCCCACCCACCAGTTAAAAAAAAACCTGTTTCTCCTTTTTGGGCCTCACCACTCATTTCTTAGCCTGAACTCAATGGCATGCCATATTAACAATTTCCCTTAGGAGAAACTTAGACTGTTTAGCTTTTCTGTCCTTCGACCGTACCTGTCCAGCCAATCTCCTACCCTGCAGAAAGCAACTTCCATTTGTTTTCTTCCATCCTTCTCTCAGGGGACCAAGTGTTCCTGGACAAAGTCATAAAATAGGGCCATTTTTTTTTTTTTTTTTTTAATAAATCCACACTTTTCAACCTTAATTGGGCCCCTCATTTCTGTTGGGAATTCTATTGGTCTTTTCTAACCAATTGCCTTTCCTATCCCATCTTTCCTACCTGAAACCTTTGCACGCTTTTACCCCAAGCCCTCAAACCTACCACTGTCACTTTTGGTAGATGACCTTGCTTTCTCTCTTATGAAGATGGAGATTATTTAACATGAGTTAACTGCTTGGCTTCTCAACTTTTATACTGCCCTGAGCATTACTCATTTATTTCTGTCTTACGGTAGAGGAAGATACATGCATTCTCCTCCTCTTCAAGGTCAACTTCTCCACTTTTGTCTTTGATCTCAGTCCCCTTCCTTTTATTTTCTCAACTCTCTCCTTTCTTTCCTGCATATCTCATCTTTTTCCTGTGCCCATATAAAGATCCAATGATCTTACTTCATTGTTTTTATAATATATATTTCTTCATTATAGTGATCTCTGAAGTCAGGACACATTTTATAATTGGTGGTATCTTAAAATTAATTGGTGGTGTTTTGTCTCCCTTACTGGCACGTAAAATAAGGTGTGTCTTAGTTGCTAACACCTACAGGTCCCTTTTAAACAATAGCTCTTTGGCCAGTACAACCCATTGTGACAACTTTTCTTCCAAGTGACTACAAAGCCTGTGATGACACTGTACCCCCTCCAATGCCTGATTAATATTCCTAAAGCACATCTCTACTCATTATCCTGTTCAGAAATTCTCAAAGGTTTATTATAGAGGTATTCAGAGTCCTCCCCAAACAACCTCTGCATCTGCTACTCCCACATATGCATGCTACCACCTAGGAAAATGGAATAACTAAACTCCTTGCATCTCTATACCTTTCTCTTGCAAGTGCATTGTCTATTTTCCTCCCCCATCCCCAGTGCAAATCTTATCTATCTTTCAGGGTATGGCTCATGGCCAATCAAAGGTATTTTTTTCACCCCACGAATCCCACTGCATTTCATCTGTTCCTCTCTTACATCTCTTTCATCTTGTATTATAGTTATCACTGAATACATCTGTCTTCTACTACACTGAAAACCACCTGATGCCAGGGTACAGGTCTGTCTCATCCTCACATGCACTGCTCACTAATGATAGTGATGACAAGTCAACAATGATAGACAAAGGTACCACCAACCAGTATGGGGGCCTCCAAAAGAAAAGGATCACACAGTAAATGAACTGCTAACAAGCAAGGGCACAGAGTTATTACAAAATGGCTCTTGACGGATACGTACTACAGGGTTAGCAATGACTCTCCCCAAGAAGCGTAAGTGTTGGAGATGGGGGCAGAAACAGGAAACTATGGCTGGCAATTAAGTATGATTTTCACTTTTTCTTGGAGAAATGAGAAAAATTTTAAAAGTAATTTTCATTTTGCCTTATATACTTCTCTGTTGAATTTCTGAAATAAACACATACTATTTTTAGAAATTACTTTTTAAGAAGAGAACTTTGGGGAGACATTACAATATTTGAGAACTAGTTTAATGATTAATACAACTCTGTAACTATTTATGTTTGGAAAGTGTATTTGGACCAGCTAGAAAATATTAAGACTGTGATTGCTGTTCCCTCGACCAACAGATAAAGCCATGCTATCTCTGGATGCTAAATTAGAATTTGCAATTATTCATGGTATATATGGTTTTTTTGTACTGAGTTAAGAAGGCTGAAAATTAAATTTAATTAAAGACTAAAATTAATCTGTATTTTTAGGATCTAACTATATAAAATAAAGAAGATCAGAGTAAAAAAAGAAATCAGTAACTTTTTCCAAATCAAGGCTCAAGAAAATAAGCATTGATTCAATATGGATTTGAATCTCTAAGCCTGGTAACTAATTAATCCTTTCTTCTCTATTAAAGACCTATTATTTTTATAATTAAGAAATGTAGGCCTATTGAAAAATATGAATTTTCATTGAAATGTGCTACCGCAGCTGGAGGTGTATACAAAGAACTGTCAGCACAATTTTTTTCTTTCTCTATTTCTGTAATGTTTCATGTTTAAAAAATATTCAAGATATAATCTAAACTGATAACATGATGTTTATAGTAGCTCACGGTAAATATTTAACTTTAAAAAGTGGTAAGATTTTTTTTTTTCTTTTTGAGATGGAGTTTCGATCTTGTCACCCAGGCTGGAGTGCAATGGCGAGATCTTGGCTCACCACGACCTCCGCCTCCCGGGTTCGAGTGATTCTCCTGCCTCAGCCTCCCAAGTAGCTAGGATTATAGTACTGTGCCACCATGCCCGGCTAGTTTTTAGTATTTTTAGTAGAGACAGAATTTCTCCACGTTGGCCATGCTGGTCTCAAACTCCCAACCTCAGGTGATCTGCCCGCTTTGGCCTCCCAAAGTGCTGGGTTTACAGGCACGAGCCACAGTGCCCTGCAAAAGTACTAAGATTTTTCACTGCAGAACTCTTAAAACTTTTTTGTGAGAAAAGACACACATACTGACATAAATAAAAGAGCTTTTTGAAAAGATTAAGGTAGACCAGGAAATAAAATAGCAAACAACTATGTATTACATGACTATGCATAAAGCATTATACTTAACGTGTATGTGTAATTTCAAAATATGGGCCCTGATTATGGTTCAGTTGAGAATATACAAAAAAGTTAAATAATAAAAGGAATCAAAACATAACTGTGACAAAATAAAATGCATCTAGCTTCTAATTAAGTATAAAACATAAATAACTTAAGAATAGAGCGCTATCTCTATGGATTGGACTGATCTGGGAAAGCTCATTGAATTGGGAAGGCTTCTGAGGGGTGCGCAGGCTGCAGGCACTGGCGAGGCAGGGGTAACATTAATAGTAAAGACAAAAATACGAAGGCATAAAAACCTAAGACATACTTAAAAAACAGAAGGCAACTAGTGATGTGATCTGATTAGACCACGGGACTTACATTAGCGTGAGCATACACCCTGGTTTGCCTGAGATAGTGCTATTATCTTGGATTATTAACATATCCCATCTTAATCCTCCAAAGGGTCCCACTTTGGACAATAAATTATATGCACACCCTAGGACCACACTACATTATATACATATCTGAATTTAATGGCAACTAAAATCCCCTGGGTCTTTTTCACAAGTGCTCTGACAAGGAGGATATGGTAGTTGCTCAGAAAAAAAGGAAGCATTAAGAGGAAGATGGCTATAGTTTCTATCTACTCACAAAAGGAGGTATTGAAACCCAAAAAATATGACTGGCATATAATAGACAGTAAGTATCTAAATCAACAGATGGTTGAATAATTGAATACATCAGGGAATAAATGAATGAGAAAAGGAAACAAAGGCAAAAACAGAAAACAGTGGTTTCAGTTAAGACTTTTGGTAAAACCCAGACTATCTCAGGAGAAAGTGAGGATTTCACCATTTTGTATAGTATCTTCTCCAGGTACATTAGGTGGTTTTAGCCTAAGATATTTTTGTTTCGTTTGTGTTTATTTTTGGTATTTGTGTTTATTTTTGAGCTATATATAACCAAAATGAACTGCTAATGAAGTTGGGAAACAGGTCTAATAACTGTGATTCTGAATATAATGAATTTTTCATTCATTTTAATCACCCAAAATGTTGAGTCCTAGTTTATACCAGGCAGTTGGCTAAATGGTGGCAAAGGAGAACCAGACAAAGTTGCCCCAAACAATCACCAGGAGATATAGGTATGTAAAGAAGATATTAGGAAGTATTGTAAAAGAAATGGTCTTAGTTGTATGAATGCAGTACTACGGTAGCAGAGAGGAATGCATATTTGTGCAGAGTCCTGAAGAAAGAGCAAGGGTTTTCGGGGGGAGAAGGCAGGTGCAGGGAAATGCTGCAAGGCAGAAGAAACAACAGTGTGTCCAAAGGCAGTGACAGAGTCATTAGAGAGCACACCATGTTCCGAAAACGGGAAGGAGTGCAGCATGAGTAGAACAGACAGTGTATGACGGGGGTTGTTTGGGATCAAACTGGAAGGAAAGGTTGGGTCCAGATTTTAAAGGGTATGGAGTTAACTTTTTAGGCAACTGGGAGCTGTAATTTAAAGCAGAGGTATTCTAAGATCAAACTGATTTTTTAGGGCAATATCTCTGGTGATACTAGAGGCAGAGCCAGTTAGGTAGCTGTGGCAATGGCTATAGAGAAGGCCTGAAGTAGGGTGAGGCCTGGAGATAGAAAGGAAAGGTGAGATGCAAGAGCTGTTTCGGAATGGTAATAAAACGCATTCAAGACAGCCCTAAGAACAGTACACATTATTACTCACCTTTCAGCATTTTAGATTATTTTGAAGGACTATTCTGTTACCAAATGGATAAACTGTAGGAGAACTTAGCTGTTAGACTCAAAAGGGGACCTGTCTCTGAAATGAAACTCTGTAACTCAAAACATACTTCTAGTCCATATGAAATGTATATAACCCTAGACATTTTCTAAGACAAAACAGGGAAAGAAGCATTAACAAAAATCCACAGGTAGTGATAAAATAAAGCCTAAGGGTACTATACTTTTATAGACAAAGGACACTGTCAGCTGACTGATCAGTGAATGTCTTCACAGGGAGAAACCAAATGATCTTTTGCCAGACAATGACAGCAAAAAATTAAAATGAAAAGTGGCAAAATAATTTACATGAGATGAGAAACCATAAGCTAGCAACAAATGGAAATGTCCTTGAACCATTTTCATTTCAGTACACTGAAGTCTATAAAGATTGCAGCCAAAGAATTCCTCCTTTTGGGTCTTGGTGAGGATATAGAAGACAGAGACTGACTCTCCAAGCAAGGAATAATGCCATGCAAATGAACATGCTCTGCCGTGCCTTCATGTGAACTCTCTCTGCTAAAGAGATATTTAAACCTCATCATTTCAGTGATCCAAAATAAGGCTTTAGGATTGCCAGACATTTCCCACTAACTACAATTTAGTGTGTATTTCTTCATCACTAACGCAGTGGGCAGTGAGCATGAAAGGCCTGCTTTTAGAAGAAAGATTTTCTTTCTTCTAGTTTAAAGAACATCTTTAAACTAACATACTTTGGAACCTAAGTCCCATCTCCTATTTGAGAGTATCTACATGGTAAACAGTCTTCGGCAACAAACAAAACAATTTAAATATCCAACCTCCAGAGACTGGTTAATAAATAAGAGGGTATTCTTAAAATGGATTTAGTCAATGAAAATCATGTTATCAAAGATTATATAAGTAAGCATAAAACCACATATCTGGCATAATCATCTTTTGTTTAAAAAGATACATAGATGTATATATAATATACAGGAAAGTGACTATAAAAATAACATATACCAAATGTTAACAATTATTATCTTTGGATGGTAGTATTAAGGGGTATTTTAATTTTCTCTACGTTCTCTTGTGTATCCCTCAATTTTATATATTAAGCATGTGCTAATTTTATAATTTAGAAAAACATTACTATTATTTTTTTTTCTTCTTTTCATGCTTGCCTACATGCAGAGAAAAGCATTATTTAAAAATAAAGTTTGGGAGAGATCTTCCAAGATGGCGTCGTAGAGGCGACTCAGGATTGCAGCTCTCAGTGAAGGTGCAGAGGGTTAGTCCTAGCCACATTCTTGGACGGACCTTTTTTGCCTACAGAACGTTGAAAGTCCCAGGTGTGGGAGAGACAGGGGACGCCAGGGCAGCCGGCTTGCACGGCCTGTTCTGCCAGCGGTGGCACCTGGCACAAAACTCACTGGTCTGGGTGCCCTGTTAAACCGGCAATCTGAGATTTGGAAGGGCAGATTGGCATGTCTATCTGATTGAATGGGACTTGGACAATGAGCCAGACCAGGAGATTCCTGGGAAGCGTGATCTGAGCCAGTGCAGTGGGCAGCGGCATGGGAGATTGCACGGATCTCAGTGCCCTATCGGCAGGCTACTGGGGCGCTAGTGAGAGAGTGGACAGTTCAGCTTGGGGAGAGGAAGAGAGAGAGAGAGAGGACGGACTCTGAGGCAGGGAGCTGGGTGATCGGGCTCGGCGGGTCCCACCCTCACGGGGACAAGCAGGGCAGCGATTGGAGGCACTTGGGGCTGAGAGTTTTGCTGCCGGCACAGTTGGAATCTAGGACAGTGCAGCCTGGTGGGGGAGGGGCGTCTGCCACTACGGATGCAATCTGCCCCTACTCAAGTACCGCCCAGTGCTGACGCAGCCTGCTGTTGCCGAGGTAGCCCTCCATAACAGAGAGACTCCGCCAGGAGGGCGGAGCGCTCCACAGCAGAACGGAGCCTTGTGGCAGCAGGGCAGACCCGCGCTAGCAGGGCAAAGCCTCGGCAGGCAAATATTGAATAGACTACCTCCTAGCCGGGCAGGACAGTGCAACAGATACTCATAAAGAAAGCCCCAACTCCCTGAGACAGAGCATCTAAGGGGGAAAAAAAAGAGGGGGGAGTTTATGAGTTCTGTTGCAGCAGACATAAACACATCCTCCCAACAACCCTGAATGAACAACGGAGCTCACAGCTCAGCACTGGAGCTCCTATAATGCACAGACCGTCTCCTCAAGCAGCTCCCTGACCCCTGTATATCCAAAGAGTCACCCCAAAAATGGACTAATCAGACTGACATTTGGCAGGCATCATTCTGGAACAAAGATAGCAGAAGAAGGAAATGGTAGCATCCCTCACTGTTTCACAGCTGCTACAGGTGTACCCCAGACAAGCAGGGCCTGGAGTGGACCTCAGCACTCCTACAGCAGAGGGGCTAGACCATTAGAAGGAAAACTAAGTAACAAAAATACTTCATCATCAACAATCTGGGCATCCACTCAGAGACCCAATTGAAAAATCAGCAACTACTAAGACGACAGGTGGATAAATCCATAAAGATGGGAAGAAACCAGCGCAAAAAGGAGGAAAACACCCGAAACCAAAACACTTCACCTCCTACAAAGGACCAAAACTCCTCACCAGCAAGGGAACAAAGCTGGACGGAGAATGAGTGTGACGAAATGAAAGAATCAGACTTCAGAAAGTGGATAATGAGAAACTTCAGTGAGCTAAAAGAACATGTTCTAAACCAGTGCAAAGAAACTAAGAACCTTGAAAAAATATTTGAAAAAAGACTCGAGGAAATGATAACAAGAATGGACAACTTAGAGAGGAATATGAATGAATTGAAGGAGCCGAAAAACACAACACGAGAACTTCGCAAAGCATGCACAAGTTTCAACAGCCGAATTGACCAAGCAGAAGAAAGAATATTAGAAGTCAAAGATCAACTCAATGAAATAATATGAGAAACCAAGATTAGAGAAAAAAGCGCAAAAAGGAATGAACAAAATCTCCAAGAAATGTGGGACTATGTGAAGAGACCCAACCTACGTTTGATAGGTGTACCAGAATGTGATGAAGAGAATGAATCCAAGCTGGAAAATACTCTTCAGGATATTATCCAGGAAAATTTCCCCAACCTAGCAAGACAGGTCAATACTCAACTCCAGGAAATACAGAGAACACCACAAAGATACTCCGCAAGAAGAGCAACCCCAAGGCACATAATCGTCAGATTCACCAGGGTTGAAATGAAGGAGAAAATACTAAGGGCAGCCAGAGAGAAAGGTCGGGTCACCCACAAAGGGAAGCCCATCAGACTCACAGCAGATCTCTCGGCAGAGACTCTACAAGCCAGATGAGAGTGGGGGGCAATATTCAACATCCTTAAAGAAAAGAACTTTCAACCCAGAATTTCATATCCAGCCAAACTGAGTTTCATAAGTGAAGGAAAAATAAAATCCTTCATGAACAAGCAAGTACTCAAAGATTTTGTCACCACTAGGCCTGCTTTACAAGAGCTCCTGAAAGAGGCACTACACATAGAAAGAAACAACCAGTACCAGCCATCCTAAAAGCATACCAAATGCTAAAGAGCATCAACAAAATGAAGAATCTACATGAACCAATGGGCAAAACAGCCAGCTAGCATCAAAATGGCAGTATCAAATTCACACATAACAATATTAACCCTAAATCTAAATGGGCTAAATGCACCAATCAAAAGACACAGACTGGCAAATTGGATAAAAAACCAAAACCCATTGGTGTGCTGTATCCAGGAAACCCACCTCACACGCAAGGATACACAAAGGCTCAAAATAAAGAGATGGAGGAAGATTTACCAAGCAAATGGACAGCAAAAAAAAGCAGGAGTTGCAATTCTCATCTCTGATAAAATAGACTTTAAAGCAAAAAAGATCAAAAGAGACAAAGAAGGTCATTACATAATGGTAAAAGGATCGATACAACAAGAGCTAATGATTCTAAATATATATGGACCCAATGCAGGAGCACCCAGATATATAAGGCAAGTTCTTAATGACTTACAAAGAGACTTAGACTCCCACACAATAATAGTGGGAGACTTTTAACACTCCACTGTCAATAGCAGACAGATCAACCAGACTGAAAATTAACAAGGATATCCAGGACTTGAACTCAGACCTGGAAAAAGCAAACCTGATAGACATTTACAGAACTCTCCACCCCAAATCCACAGAATATACATTCTTCTCAGCACCACATCACACCTACTCCAAAATTGACCACATAATTGGAAGTAAAGCACTCCTCAGCAAATGCAAAACAACGGAAATCATAACAAACAGTCTCTCAGACCATAGTGCAATCAAGTTGGAACTCAGAATTCAGAAAACAACTCAGAACCGCACAGCTTCATGGAAACTGAACAACTGGCTCTTGAATGTCGATTGGATAAACAATGAAATGAAGGCAGAAATAAAGAAGTTCTTCGAAACCAACAAGAACGAAGACACAACATACCAGAATCTCTGGGACACATTTAAAGCAGTCTGCAGAGGAAAATATATAGCAATAAGTGCCCACATGAGAAGAGTGGAGAGATCCAAAATTAACACCCTATCATCAAAATTGAAAGAGCTAGAGGAGCAAGATCAAAAAAAGCTCAAAACCTAGCCGAAGACAAGAAATAACTAAGATCAGAGCAGAACTGAAGGAGATAGAGACAAGAAAAACCCTTCAAAAAATCAATAAATCCAAGAGCTGGTTTTTCGAAAAAGTTCAACAAAATAGACAGACCACTAGCCAGACTGATAAAAAAGAAGAGAGAGAACAACCAAATAGATGCAATAAAAAACAATAATGGGGAAATCACCACAGATTCCACAGAAATTCAAACCATCATTAGAGAATACTACAAACAACTCTATGCACATAAACTAGTAAACCAGGAAGAAATGGATAAATTTGACGCCTGTGTCCTCCCAAGCCTAAACCAGGAGGAATCCGAAACTATGAATAGACCAATAACAAGGTCTGAAGTTGAGGCAGCAGTTAAGAGCCTACCACACAAAAAAAGCCCAGGTCCAGATGGGTTCGCAGCCAAATTCTACCAGACACACAAAGAGGATCTGGTACCATTCCTTCTGAAACTATTCCAAATAATTCAAAAAGAGGGAACCCTTCCCAAATCATTTTATGAAACCAACATCATCCTGATACCAAAACCCGGCAGAGACTCAACAAGAAAAGAAAACTTCAGGCCAATATCCTTGATAAACATAGATGCAAAAATCTTCAATAAAATACTGGCAAACAGATTGCAACAGCACATTAAAAAACTTATCCATCATGATCAAGTAGGATTCATCCCGGGGATGCAAGGCTGCTTCAACATACGCAAGTCTATAAATGTAATTCACCACATAAACAGAAGCAAAAACAAAAACCACATGATTATCTCAATTGACGCAGAGAAGGCCTTTGACAAAATTCAACAGCCCTTTATGCTAAAAACCCTCAATAAACTTGGTATTGATGGAACATATCTCAAAATAATAAAAGCTATTTATGACAAACCAACAGCCAATATCATACTTAATGGGCAAAAACTGGAAGCATTCCCTTTGAAATCCGGCACTAGACAAGGATGCCCTCTCTCACCACTCCTATTCAACATAGTACTGGAAGTTCTAGCCAGAGCAATCAGGCAAGAAAAAGAAATAAAGGGTATTCAAATAGGAAAGGTGGAAGCCAAATTGTCTCTATTTGCAGACGACATGATAGTATACCTAGAAGACCCCATCGTCTCAGCCCAAAAACTCCTGAAACTGATAAGCAACTTCAGCAGTCTCAGGATATAAAATCAATGTGCAAAAATCACAAGCAGTCCTATACACCAATAACAGACTTAAAGAGAACCAAATCAAGAACGAACTGCCATTCACAATTGCTACAAAGAAAATAAAATACCTAGGAACACAACTCACAAGGAATGTAAGGGACCTCTTTATGGAAAACTACAAACCACTGATCAACGAAATAAGAGAGGACACCAACAGATGGAGAAACATTCCATGTTCGTGGTTAGGAAGAATCAATATCGTGAAAATGGCCATACTGCCCTAAGTAATTTACACAATCAATGCTATCCCCATCAAACTACCATTGAATTTCTTCACAGAACTGGAAAAAAACACCATGAATTTCATATGGAACCAAAAGAGAGCCCGCATAGCCAAGTCAATTCTAAGCAAAAAGAACACAGCGGGAGGCATCACGCTACCAGACTTCAAACTATACTACAAGGCTACAGTAATCAAAACAGCATGGTACTGGTACCAAAACAGAGATATAGACCAATGGAACAGAACAGAGGCATCGGAGGCAACACAACACATCTACAACCATATAATCTTTGATAAACCAGACAAAAACAAGCAATGGGGAAAGGATTCCCTGTTTAATAAATGGTGTTGGGAAAACTGGCTAGCCATGTGCAGAAAGCAGAAACTGGACCCCTTCCTGACACCTGACACTAAAATTAACTCCAGATGGATTAAAGACTTAAACATAAGACCTGACACCATAAAAACCCTGGAAGAAAATCTAGGCAAAACCATTCAGGACATAGGAGTAGGCAAGGACTTCATGACCAAAACACCAAAAGCATTGGCAACAAAAGACAAAATAGACAAATGGGACCTAATCAAACTCCACAGCTTCTGCACGGCAAAAGAAACAGTCACTAGAGTGAATCGGCAACCATCAGAATGGGAAAAAATCTTTGCAGTTTATGCATCTGACAAATGGCTGATATCCAGAATTTACAAAGAACTCAAACAGATTTACAAGAAAAAATCAAACAAGCCCATTCAAAAATGGGCAAAGGATATGAACACTTTACAAAAGAAGACATACATGAGGCCAACAAACACATGAAAAAATGCTCATCATCACTGGTCATTAGAGAGATGCAAATCAAAACCACATTGAGATACCATCTCACACCAGTTAGAATGGCGATCATTAAAATATCTGGAGACAGCAGATGCTGGAGAGGATGTGGAGAAATAGGAACACTCTTACACTGTTGGTGGGAGTGTAAATTAGTTCAACCATTCTGGAAGACAGTGTGGCGATTCCTCAAGGACCTAGAGATAGAAATTCCATTTGACCCAGCAATCCCATTACTGGGTATATATCCAAAGGACTATAAATCGTTCTACTATAAGGACACATGCACACGAATGTTCATTGCAGCACTGTTTACAATAGCAAAGACCTGGAACCAACCCAAATGCTTATCGGTGATAGACTGGACTGGGAAAATGTGGCACATATACACCATGGAATATTATGCAGCAATCAAAAATGATGAGTTTGTGTCCTTTGTAAGGACATGGATGAATCTGGAGAACATCATTCTCAGCAAACTGACAAAAGAACAGAAAAAGAAATACTGCATGTTCTTACTCATAGGCGGGTGAGAAAAATGAGAACACATGGACACAGGGAGGGGGTCTACTACACACTGGGATCTACTGGGGGGAATAGGGGAGGGACAGCGGGGGGGTCTGGGGAGGGATAGCCTGGGGAGAAATGCCAAGTGTGGGTGAAGGGGAGGAAGGCAGCAAAACACACTGCCATGTATGTACCTATGCAACTATCTTGCAAGTTCTGCACATGTACCCCAAAACCTATAATGCAATAAAAATTTTAAAAATTTTTTTAAAAAATAAAAATAAATAAAAATAAAAAAGTTTCCTCTCTTAAAGTCTCAGGAAAATGGAATTAGATTAAAATTAATAAACTTTCTTAGCTTATCTTAATGCCTTTTAGCAACAAACCAATTTACATTTTAAAAGTTTGTTTTGCAAATGCACTAAGGTATAACAAACAAAAGATGCTCTATAGTAATGTATTTTTTTACAGATGAGCTTATTTTTAACTCCACAGACTTAATAAAAAAAAAAAATGGCTCTGTCCACATCAACCTTTTAGAAGGTGTGAGCATAAGTAAGAGCTAAAATATAAATGAGTTCTGTTACAGAAGAAGCTCTAAGTTTTCATGACTTGCAGCATCTTAAGGTTTTAAAATAGAATAGCCTGTGAAAAGAGAAGAGAGTTCTAAATGGAAAAATCTGTACTGGCCTAGGAAGAGATTCACATAAGAAAGTGAATTCTTGAAGCCTAATTTACAAATGCCTATGGAATCCCATAACACAGCTCATTACACAAAAATTTAGATATAACACAGAGTAGATCTGACAAAGAATCAAAGACCTTTAAGCTGAAAGCTGCTTTATTTTGCAGGTGAGGACACAAACTTTGCAAATGAGCAGCCAGAAAGAAATTACTTGCTCAAGGTCACATGACTTGTTAACTCAGGTTTCCTGACGTATTAGTTTCACTGGCTCAGGAACAGCCATGATTCAGCTAAAACATGTCATCATTTCCCACTTCATTTAAGATATGTAATGCAAATCTCTGTATCAATGAATCACCTAGACCAAGTCCCTGTTAATTTCACAAGAGTTCCTGGAAGCAAAGATGTGGTGGCATCACAAGTAAACTTGTGATAGCCCAAGGACCACAGTTACATCTCATCTAGGGCCTTGCCTTTTCCTCTTTGGGAAAGGAAATCTAATTTCTCTGGAGACACAACCATAACACTGACCTTCCTTTTTTCCTGGGCAGAGAATTAAATAAACTCTGGGACTTCTTACGTGACCAGAACATCAATACACATTAAAAGTCTATGTCTACAGCACAGTTAAGCTATCTTAGAAGAGTTAGTACCTCCTCAGACACAAGCAGAAAACAAAGCTTCCAAATCATTATCAGGATGGTAGAGTACCTTTCTTTACTTGTTTAAAAAAGAAAAAAAAAACATACATAAGAATGAGAATTATGGATACCATGTATGAAATGTGCCCTAATATAAAGTTTTCCTTTCTCCAGGCCCTTCACTGCAAAGATTCTATATTTAAATGTTTCCTTTACTTGAAGCATGCTAAATGCCACTAGACCCCATAATTGATACACAGGTATCAAGCATAACACTGGATTTAGAAGGTGAGTTTTTAGTACACTTTATCCTATGACTAAGGCTTTGAAATAACAGTACACTTTATCCTATCACTAAGCCCTTGAAACAACACAGGCTATCACTTGACCAAAAACCTGCAGCCTTAAATGAAGAAGTTTGGTTTGAGTCTTATTAGGATGTAACAGTTGGTTACACCATACTACAGGTTTGATGTGAGTCTTATTACAATGTAACAATTAGTTTTGCTCCTAATACGTATTATCTTTTAATGATGTCTATGAAGACCTTGAAAAGATTGGAGACAATTTTCTAGAGGTGTCACGAAACCAATAAAACTGACAACTTCTAACCACCTTAAAAAAAAAAAAAACAACTGAGAACAGCAATTCTCCTGAAACATGTCTCTTGACTACCACTGAATTTAGCAAGTACTTGCTTAGCCCTTCATTTTATTTTAATAATGAAGAAAAAGAACATGCACAAGAGGGCAGTGTTTGGTTTTGTTGCTAGTCTGTGGATTTCCTAGTTTCCTAATGAAACGACCAAATATGAGTAATAACTAAGGTCATACCAGTGGAAACCGTGGTACCTTGGAGAGTAAACTGCACTTTCCGGTTCACAAACTCCTGAGGCACTAGCGTTGGTATACTCCTCGCTGCATTTGCTCCACCTTTAGCTAGATGGCAGCTGCATCTTGCTTTCTCTGTTTTGTCAGCCTTCACTGGTAGGAAGTAGGTTTACCAAAGAGGTGTAAGGTGACCTGAAATGAAGTTTCTTATTCCTGGTGTACAAGGTGTCCCAAGGCAGGGAGCCTATTTTTTTTAAGTGCTGAATTATAAACTGGCCCCTTACAAACTTGGCATGACTGACCAACAATGATTATAACATGAAGACAAACGGAACAGGACTGATAAGGATCAAGCCACTGTTTTTTGGTTCTTCCTACGATCATTACTATGCTTCTGCAAAATGACTGCCTCTTGCTAAAAAGCTATTGTCTGTATCTAAAATGAGAACTGGTCCTCCCAAGGATGAATCCAAATTATTTATCTCAACAAGTAGCAAACCAAACACAGAGACTAGCATAGATTATTTTAGGAATCAGAGGTACATTGGTCTGGGATTATCCTGATACAGCTTTGGAGGCAGAGGGAGAAACACAATTCTTTGTACACAGGGAGACTTACTAGTTTTTCTTACTAGACTTTTACTTCTTTTTTTCTTAGGCTGGCTGCTGTTTTTAGTGGGAGTCAATCAAACTACCAGGATATAGATAAATGAGTCCTCAATTGCCTTTTAAAAAGCCAAATTAATTCTGATAACATTTGACCAAAAAATGTGCTACTTAATACTGACAGAGCTGAAAAGTTATCTTACCACTTGTAAACAAGCTAAATAAATTTCTTCAAAGTCACACCGCTGAGCAAAAGTATTTTGACAACAAACCTAGTAAGATGATGATAATTACATAGTAGTGTCAACAAAGATAGAACCATAGCTTAGTCTCACCTTTTAATTTAATGGATGACATGTCAAAGTAGAACCAATTAAATAGAATATTTGGATGAGACACTTACAATCAGGACTCCTAGGTTTTCAAAGCATACTCTAAGACCACTTTTAGATGCCCATTCAAGTTTCTTTAACCAAACTTGGATATTTACCGGCAAGTTCAGATCTACCAAATGAGGTCTTCAAACACCAAACACATATACAAACCTCTGCATGTGTTGTGAACGTTTAGTATAACAATAATGATTTCTTAATGCCATTATAAAGGCCAGGACCACATTTGTCTTGTTAATTGCCATATTCCCCACTATCTACTGCAATGATTGCTACAAAGCAGAAGCTCTGAATATATTCACTTGAGTTTTTAAAAGCTCACTAGTTTTCTGTGAACATTTTCCAGTTTGTCTAGAAGCTGATCTCCCTTGGTATTAATGTTTATAATATGATGCCTAGAATCCTGTCCTGAGATGAATCAGTACTTCACTGGTCACTCATTATATACAACACCAATATTTACCTAATTATGCTTCATTTATTTGTAAACTGCAGCCACAGAACATTGTATGAGGAACATGGGGTCTTTTGTCCTGTTTAATTGGCTTGAGGACTAGAGAAATAAAGGGTATGCCATTTGTACAAAATGAAACTTCTGGCATAGCATCTCTATGAGGATAGGGAAAATTTTTAATCTGCCTCAAAAACATCATGATAATTTCTCTTCTGGCTATTTCTGTTTGACCAAAAAGGAACCAGGAAGTATAATTTGCCAATTTTAAAATGCATTTAAGCACAGTTCATCTTCTTACTGGCTATGAGAAATGGACTGGGATAACTTGACCTGTCAATAAGTGGGAAAGTTTTGTTTTTTCCTCAAATAGTCTAATGGATTGAAATGAGGTCATGTCCAGGCTCCTGCTGTCTCATATAAATGTTAAGAACTGCCTTCTATTTGTAGAGAGATACAGGAGGTGTAGTTCATTATGTTCCACCCAAGTCATTCCATAAGGAGTATAAAAGAGGATAAACTCCTTTTAAAATAAAACTTCCAGCATAATTAATTCCAAAATTTATAGTGTATTCTTCCAGCATGTTCTCTTAGAACAGCAATGACATCAGAAGAGAGGGAAAGGAAGACCAGCTTGCCAGGGGTTGCAGTGATGGCAAAATGACCTAAGGGAGGGCACAGTGCATGTTTTACATCCTCATTCATTAGAGACCAGGACAAACATTACATTTTAAATGATTCAACTCTGCTCCCAAAAAATGTTTTTCTATGGATGAAAATGATATAATGTCCTAAGGAAAATAACATTGAGGTATTCAAGAGTAGTTTCCCTGCTTTTTTGAGTCATTTTGATTGGATCACTTTAAATCTTTTGATTATTATTTATCATCAAATTGATTTGAATGCCTTGTAATTTTAACAAAATTAGAAAATGCTGCACTACTGTATCTCACACCTTGAGTCTAACAGGTATGGTGGGGGAAGAGGGCGGCAACATTTTCTGATTTTGTTAAAAGTTATAGGATCTTCTTAAATATTCAATTCAATCAAGTTCAAGTGACACTCTGTAATATCAGACTTTATACATACCACTATGCCAGCCTGTAGACCAGCCGAGTATAACCAAACCTTAGCCCAAAATAAAAACTGCACCACTGAAATACCAAGCAAACTTTACTTAGCAGATGGTGAAATAATTCATTCTGGCAAAGGTGCTGTCCAAATTTTCATTCTACCAATGCACCTCTATAATAGAAGTCGGTTAAAGAATAACTGAATTTATGATTTTTGTTAACAATGACCTATGAAACACAAATCAGCAGGAAAAAAAAAAACTGGTCAACAGATTTGTTTTTTCTAATTGAAAATGGACTGGAATTTCAAGATATTTCCTTGATCAGGGAGAAAGGGGAATCTTATTTAGGCTTCTGTGTTTAAGAAGGAAGGCTAGAAAGATTTTTCAAAACACTTTCAAGTTTTTAATTCCTAGGATGTTTTACAAATATTAACATAAAATCCACCCATCACCCCCAAAATTGTTTGAATTACTGGCATAAAAGAGTTATTATTTCTGTTTTATATCTGGTAGGAAAGTGGCATCAATGACCCCAAAAACTGATTAAGAAAAATGTTTTTTGGTTATTAAAAGAACATACTTCAGAATAGATACAAATGAGGATGCTTTGAAAAAGACAAATGTTGCAAATGTCACAATATAAGGTCATTCCCAATCTGACTGCAACCTACTCACCCAGCCTCATTTCCCACCCGACTGAGCAGACACTCATCAGTCTCATTTTTCCAGCCTCCATGACTTTGCACATGCTGCTTCCGCCACAGGCCATATCATTCTCCCTCTTCTCAACCCATTGAAACTGTACCGCTTTCCAAGACCACACTCCACTGTCACCTCACGGTTTCCTTTCCTTGCAACACTTTCCTGTGTCTTTATCGTACTTGGTACCCACCTTTTATGTGACATTTTTAACCTAACTCCTCCAATGGACTGAGCCTGCCAGGGCTATGAGCTAATCCTTCCATACTCCTCAGTACCAGGTACAGTGTGAGGAGCAACACTATTAGAAAAGGTATGTTCCTAAAGCCATACCAAAGTACTCCTATTAGATAGCCATGGTTATAACAAGCATTTTCCATAAGGATAGACAGCTGGTGAGTAAGAGCATGGGGCCTGGAGCACCAGCTGTTCTAAATCCAAAGTCTGTGTTGTTTTTTTTTTTGTTTTTTTTTTAATTTTTATTGCATTTTAGGTTTTCGGGTACATGTGCAGACAAAGTCTGTGTTTTTAACCACTATGTCATCAGAAAAAAAAAAAAAGTACAAACTATTCAGTATTTAAGGCACATATTTACTTCTCTCAATATTTATCTTTGGATATTTATGGCTTTTTACATTATAATAATACACTGTTTCTTATTTTGCTTAACATTATTTACATTTTTATTCAAATTTACATAGGCCATATCTGTCATCTTACCATGACAGTCTACTTGATAGATTCATCATCACAGACTTAGCCACTTGCTATAAAGCTATCATAGTTAAATGTAAGGAATCTGAAAAAACATTCACTGAATTTCCTATCCAAACATAACCACCATCTTGGTCAGACACAGGGGCTCTTTGATATGAGATATGCAGAAGATACCCTCAGCTAGTTCACTCAATACACCAGCAACATAATGAAGAA
This sequence comes from Saguinus oedipus, assembly GCA_031835075.1. NCBI lineage: Eukaryota > Metazoa > Chordata > Mammalia > Primates > Cebidae > Saguinus > Saguinus oedipus. Next base: position 33,531,116 of record CM063182.1, on the reverse strand, counting down.
GAAAAGGAAATGTAAGCTTATTTCCAACTGTAAAGCACTGAAACAAATTTTAGAGAAAAACTGAAAAATAACAAAAGCTGATTTCTTCTAAGCAGTAGGAAGGTGAGTTTTTAGTTCTCTCATTTGTAAGGAAGAAGGAAATAATTCTAACCTAGACTGATAAGGAGGCAGGTGAACAATAATTTCTTTACATTTTCAGATTGTCTTTACATTTTCAGATTGCAGCAACCTCAAGATATTTCATTTCTATAATTTTTATAACCATAAAAACTGAGGGAACCAGAATCCAAGCTGACTGCTAAACAAAATACTAAGGTAGACCATGAGAATATTCATTAAAACATAGTCTTGAAGAATTGCTCTTCTGCCAAAACCTAGTTATGGAGGTGATTTTGTTTTTTGAAGTTAGTCTGTTCATGTTGTTATGCTAAGAATCAGTTATTTTCCAAAGATGTATTCTAGGGTGGGAAATATTTTCTTATCCAAAGCCAGAGTCTCAGAGAAAACAAAGGCTCTACATAAAACAGGAAATTTTTTAGAAGAACAGAGTGATATAATAATAATTTTAATAATTTGAAGGATCTTTAGAAATTGCTTTTAAAAACAGGTATTGACCAATTTGCTTCTTACAAGGAGAAAAAAAATGAAACTGGAACCTAATACTTTATTCAGAAAGTGTAAGATACACTAAAGTATGTACTTCAGTTTTACATTATATTCAACAAAACTAAGAACAGATTTGGAGGGTAGAGGGTGTACTTAAAAGAAAAAAAAAGTGTAAGAGAAAAGAAGAAAGAAACGGCCATTTTCACAATATTGATTCTACCTAACCATGAGCATGGAATGTTTCTCCATCTGTTTGTGTCCTCTCAACATTCCATGCTTATGGTTAGGAAGAATCAATATTGTGAAAATGGCCATACTGCCCAAAGTAATTTACAAATTCAATGCTATCCCCATCAAGCTACCAATGACCTTCTTCAGAGAACTGGAAAAAACCACCTTAAACTTCATATGGAACCAAAAGAGAGCCCGCATAGCCAAGTCAGTTATAAGCAAAAAGAAAGCTGGAGGCATCATACTACCTGACTTCAAACTACACTACAAGGCTACAGTAATCAAAACAGCATGGTACTGGTACCAAAACAGAGATATAGACCAGTGGAACAGAACAGAGGCCTCAGAGGCAATGCCACACATCTACAACCATCTGATCTTGACAAACCTCACAAAAACAAGCAATGGGGAAAGGATTCCCTGTTTAGTAAATGGTGTTGGGAAAACTGGCTAGCCATGTGCAGAAAGCAGAAACTGAACCCCTTCCTGACACCTTACACTAAAATTAACTCAAGATGGATTAAAGACTTGAGCATAAGACCTAACACCATAAAAGCCCTAGAAGAAAATCTAGGCAAAACCATTCAGGACATAGGCATAGGCAAGGACTTCATGACTAAAACACCAAAAGCATGGGCAACAAAATCCAAAATAGACAAATGGGACCTAATTAAACTCCAGAGCTTCTGCACAGCAAAACAATCATTAGAGTGAATCAACAACCAACAAAATGGGAAAAAATTTTTGCAATCTACCCATCTGACAAGGGCTAATATCCAGAATCCACAGAGAACTAAAACAGATTTACAAGAAAAAAACAAGCCCATTCAAAAGTGGACGAAGGATATGAACAGACACTTTACAAAAGAAGACATATATGAGGCCAACAAACATATGAAAAAATGCTCATCATAGGCCGGGCGCGGTGGCTCAAGCCTGTAATCCCAGCACTTTGGGAGGCCGAGGCGGGTGGATCACGAGGTCAAGAGATCTAGACCATCCTGGTCAACATGGTGAAACCCCGTCTCTACTCAAAATACAAAAAATTAGCTGGGCACGGTGGTGCGCGCCTGTAATCCCAGCTACTCGGGAGGCTGAGGCAGGAGAATTGCCTGAACCCAGAAGGCGGAGGTTGCGGTGAGCCGAGATTGCACCATTGCACTCCAGCCTGGGTAACAAGAGCGAAACTCTGTCTCAAAAAAAAAAAAAAAATGCTCATCATCACTGGTCATTAGAGAAATGCAAATCAAAACTACATTGATATACCATCTCACGCCAGTTAGAATGGCGATCATTAAAATATCTGGAAACAACAGATGCTGGAGAGGATGTGGAGAAATAGGAACACTTTTACAATGTTGGTGGGAGTGTAAATTAGTTCAACCATTCTGGAAGACAGTGTGGCGATTCCTCAAGGACCTAGAAATAGAAATTTCATTTGACCCAGTAATCCCATTCCCCTATCGATGATAGGCTGGACAGGGAAAAAGTGGCACATATACACCATGGAATACTATGCAGCCATAAAAAGCAATGAGTTCATGTCCTTTGTAGGGACATGGGTGAACCTGGAAACCATCATTCTCAGCAAACTGACACAAGAACAGAGAACCAAACAATGCATACTCTCACTCATAGGTGGGTGCTGAACAATAAGAACACATAGGCACAGGGAGGGGAGCATCACACACTGGGGTCTGTCAGGGGAAACTAGGGGAAGGACAGCGTGGGGTGGGGAGTTAGAGAGGGATATGGGGAGAAATGCCAGATATAGGTGATGGGGAGGAAGGCAGCAAACCACATTGCCATGTATGTACCTATGCAACAATCTTGCATGTTCTTCACATGTACCCCAAAACCTAAAACACAGTAAAAATATATATATAAAATAAAGAAAAAAAAAGAAATGGAGAGAAGTTTTTCTAACTAAAGTATCAGAAGGTGAGGAAGAGGAAGATATAGAAAGGAGCTTAGGAATGAAAATTTAAAAATTAAGGGGACCTGAGAGAAATAAGAAGTAAATAAACAAAGAGAAGAAATTTGGGTTCAATTGAAATAAGGGCTTTGGTCCTCCTCATATTTGTGTCCCAATTCTTAGTCTAAATCTTAGTAACAGTCATAAATGTTAAGGAATCACATAAAAGTTAGGGAAGATAAAAGGCTGAGAAGTTCAATACGTAGAATTATTTTTCAAATCATATTTTATCGTTCCTATAACTAAGGTCTCCAAATAAGCAACTTAATCTCATTTCTTCTGTGAACTTAACCAAGTTAATTTGTCTCTTTGAGTTACAGGTTCTTGATCTAAACAACAAACTGTTTGAACTAGATGATCTTTAGGGTCACTTCCTTATTCTCTTCAGTAATGATGACCAAATATAGGTAAATGAAATCAAAGGAAGGTTCTCAGCTCACACCTGGACTGCTTAAATGGAATCAGTGGTCAGTACATGCAAGTTATATTGTTTTTGTACAAGAGCAAAAGTTCCTTATTGTTCACATGACATAAGCTGCTACCCAAAGAAACATCCAGATAGGTTTTAATTTCTCAGAAAAGCAACATTAGAAAGGATTTATAAGTATTTCTGCTCTAATTTTTTTTTCCAGCTCGGTGTAATCTTACTGACATTAGAAGGGTCTCTAACTCCATGATTTCTGCATAAGTGATATAAATATTGGGACATCATACAAAATAATGAAAGATATAAACAAAATAACATGACAATCACAATGCCATAACAAACCAAGGATACCGCTAAGGAAGAAAAACCTGATTATTTTTAGATGACAATTAAGAAAGCCTCAAATTATATAAAGCAAACAATAAAAAATTTATTAAAATGTAGCCTCATGAAATGAGAGAAGTGGAGAGAACGTCTTGGGTAAATATTTTGAAAATCTCACAGTGGTTAATAAAGGCAATAAAAGAATAACAGGAATTGACACTAGGAAAAAGGGCAGCATACTATTACTCAGAGACTGCTATAAAAGAACACAGAAGAAACTGATGCTCCACAGTCACTTGAAGCTTGCACCTATGAGCCTCTTTTGTCTTTATTTACACATGTGAAAATATTACTGTAGATCATCATATCATCACTCAGCATATTTCAGAGTCAGAAGACTAGGAAAAGGAATGTTCTTTGCAGGTCAGGGTTTTGATGACTGGCAAAACACCAGGCAAGTTGCACTGCAGTTGTCTGAGCCACACCCAGTCTGCAGTTAAATATAGAATTTAGTTTCTGGAAGTGTTAGTATTAACCTTCACTAAAAAAAAATAAAAGTAAAAAGGAGAAAGGAAAGAAACTGAAACCAAAGTCTATGTACTAATAAACTGTCCTGGGAAGAATTCCAAAATGCAGTAAAGACCAAGACAATTAAATTACAGAAACCTCAGGTAATGTTCTAGAAATCACTTTACAAGTTGATTTGCTTCTTCCATGCTAGTTCTCTCGGGATGTATAGCATCCTTGAATAAAATCCACTTGGTTACTAGATGCATGTGTCTAATTCAGATTATATACACGTCAGGTTAACAGCAGTGACACCGAATTTAGAACTACGATATAATTTTGTTTTTATAGTATTGTGGTTGTGATGCTGTTTTTGTTCATGAAGACATACTTTTATTCTAAGACCTGATTTTTAGATGTTTAAATTTGGGGAAAGAGATACTCTCAGGCTGAAATTTTTAATGCTGATTCCTTGCTTTGGAGAATATTTTGGATTAATTTTTTAAAGCTGTTTTGGAGAGTGACAGAGGTTAAAACAACAAAAACAAAATATTTTCCTTATAATTTCAAAGGGTTCTAAGCTTTACTAATGATTTGGTTTTATATTGTCCACTGAAGATGAACATGAAAAAAATTTAATAATAAAAAACATATTAAATATACTTATCCATAAGAAAAATAAAACATGCAATAGTTTTTTACTTATAAACGCACACAGAGGTATTCATTTGCCTTCATTATTAGCGTTTAATTTGCATGTTCCTGGACACATTCAAATACAGCGTCATCATTCCGCCAATTAGAAATGATAGCAATAAGTAACCTTTTCACACAAATTTGGCCCCAAAGCTGATACTGTTAACCACTATATTCTACTGCTTCTACCAATCACTGCTAGGTATTCTCACATTTATTCCTGCATCCACTCGAAGCTTTTTTCCAAGTTGTTGTTTCTCTTTCCTTCTTGCTTAGTTGGGTTAAAAAAACCTATAAGGAGATTTGGAAGCTTATTGTACCTTCCTCCCATAGCTAGGTCTTATTCTTTCATGTCCCAGTCACATACTAATGCTCCAGAGACAAGCCTGTTTCCAAAGATAAAGGAATACCTAGCCCAAATTGCTGAAAGAATGGTAAGAAAAGAGTACATTAGAAGTCACCCTCCTAGGCCACGAAGCCTCCAAAACTTCTGATGTAAACTCTCTCTTCAGATCTACTCCTTTCACTCCTCTCACCCTAAAATCCATCTACTCTCTCTATCCCTAGCACTTTGCCTCATAGCCATTAAGTACTTCACTGAATGAATGAACAAAGAGAATGAACAAATCACTTTTGAGCCTTACATTATTTGCATATGGATATTTCAGACATACATTACAGATGACTTTTTTCCCCTTGAGAATATGTAAACTACCTGTGTTAGCTTAGTGCTAACACATAGCAAATGCTTTATTAAGAAAATGAATAAATATTAGACAATTATTTTATCCATTAAAATCTAGTCAGGTCCTATTTTAAAATAACAAAATCCTCTTTAATTATAAAAATTTTAAACCCACACAAATAAACCCACAATCCCCTACATGCTAGCTTCAATAATTATCAATCATTTTGCCATTATTGTTTCATTTCCCAGTTATAATCCCCATATGCTGTTAAACAAATGGAAGTTTGTAACATATATTAATTTAGGGGCATCAAACTTTAGAGTTAACAAAGTCCAAGTCCACAAATTAAAAACAATCAGTGTACAGAAAATAACATTCTTCTTAGTTAATAAGAATAACTTATATCTGTGAATAGCACTGGCTAAAGATCTAAATGTAACTGGGACACCTGTTAAGCTTTGTGGCCCTAGGAAGTTAGTTATTCAACCTCTTTGAGCCTTGACTGCTTCATTAGAAAAAGGAAAAACCAGGACTGCAGTGAGGATTAAATATGGAGGATAAATATACGTGAAGCTTCTAATATTGCACTCAATAAATGTTTTTTTTAAAAGCAGCTTGATGTAATTCATATACCAAAAACTTCACTCAAAGCATACAATTTAATAGTTTTCAGCATATTCATAAAGTTAAACGAGCCCCTCTACAACTGTTTTAGAAATCTTCATCACCCCAAAAAGAAACACACACCCCTTAGCCATGACATTCCCAACTCAACACCCCTATCTTCCCCAGCCCTAGGTAACCCATTCATCTACTTTCTGTCTCTGTAGGTTTGCCTATTCCAGATACCTCATATAAATGGAATTATACAATACTGTCCTTTGTGACAATAAATGTTTCTGGAATTGAATATTTTAAAAGTCAAATATGTGGAATACACAGTGGAATGAGGTCAGAGAAGGAGAAAATGCACATATATATGAATGATACACCAAGACACATGCTAGGTAATATACACATCATTGACGTGCTCTGGGTATGGTTAGATGCAGAAAAATTCTGTGTGTGTGCGTACACACACACATACATGGTAGCGAGTAGGTAGTTTGTGGACATTTTCCCCTGATTGCTTCATTTTCCTCATTTCCTTTTATGATGAGCAAGGTCATAATGAGAGAATGAGGATGGGGAGTTTGTAGAGAGAGAAGAAAGTGTGAAATAATCTTATATGAGAGTGGGAAAAAATAAACCAGAAAGGCATAATATTAATTCTGCTTGGCAGAATTAAAGACCCACTTGAGGTTCGTGGTCATGAATTTAAAATGAGATCAGTCAGCAGGGTTTTAAGTTTTTCTCCAGCCACATTTCACTGCGAAAATGCAGAAACTGTGTAAGTGGAGATATTTAACAAGAGTTTATTCACACTCATGGCTTTAACTGTACCTAATATACTGGTGACTCCCGAATCTCCATTTCTAGTGCCACTGAAATCTCCTAACACAGAAATCTTGAGGTGACTTCACAGTCAAAGCATTAAACTAGAAGCAGCTTAGATGGAAAAAGAACACTGGTGTAACACTGGTTATGAGAAAGGCATTCTACTGTGTGATTTATACATATCATCTCAAATAATTCTCATAACTCTTCTAATAATAACCATCTCCACTTTACAGAAAGTGGAAATTCCCACAGGTTAACATAAAATGAAGCTGGGACTAATTCCTAAGTCTGTGTGGCTCTGAAGTCTGTCTTTTTTTTTTTTTTTTTTTAAACTTCATTATGATATTTAACCCTTGATAAATGTGGCAATTAGGGCCCAGAGATGCTTAATGATTTGCGCAAAGTGAAAGTGTCTTCTAATGGCAGGTACTGTCTCCCAGATGCTATCACAATGCTAAGCTCTTATACTTCCTGCTTTGTCATTACTATGTTCAATGTGTAACTAGGTTAGATTGTTTTTCTTCTATTTTTTTTCTGATATCTATCACTTTCTATCCATTTTCTATCCTTTTGCTTTTACAATATAGCTTAGGCCCTCAGCAGTCATGCATAGGTTACTCTAACAGCTGCCTAAGCTGATCTCCATCTATCTCTCCTGTAATCCAGTGGTCCCCAACTTTTTTGGCACCAGGGGCCAGTTTTGTGGAAGATAGTTTTTCTACGGACTTGGTGGGGTGTAAGGAGGGTGATTTAGGGATGAAAATGAATAGGGTTCGCACTCCTATGAGAATCTAATGCCATCACTGATCTGACAGCAGGTAGAGCTCAGGCAGTTTGCTCTGCTGCCACGTGCCTCCTGCTATGCCTGGGGGTTAGGGACCCCTGCTCTATTTGCATATGGGTTAGTCACTTCCTTTTTCTGAGGCTCTTATATATAAACTGTAAATAATAAAATACCTACAGTACAGAATTGCGAAGATTAAAAATAACTTCCTATAATTATCAATAAGATTAGTAACTGTCTAGTAATTAAATTTCTATTCAAATGTACACTATTACTGCATTAAGATTTATGAAGGCAGATACTATATCTTGAATATATTTTACATTTATTTCCCCTTGATTATATGCATCTAGTATGTGTTAAAATACATACTTGATTGATTTCTTGTCCATTATCCATACTCACACCAATATTATCTAATAGACCTGTCTAATCAGATACATCTCCTACATAAGGCCCAAATGCCAACACTTATGGTATAATTAAGCACAGTACTTGTTTGATTACAGAATGCACAGTATAACCAAGTTCTGCATAATCAAAGTAGGAACATTACAATGCCCTTTCTAAGATTCTCTAACTCGTGAACTCTTTACCCTCAAATGAATGTAGCCAAAATATCACCACTTTCATGTAGTTTTCCTCTTTTCTCTACTTGCTTACATCTCACACGCCTTTCGTCACAACAGCATTTACTTCTCAGTTCCAGAATTACTTACATGTTAGCTACCTCCCTGCTGCCACACAATTGTGAGGGAGTATATTTTAGGGTAACCGAAGAGTTCAAGAGGGAAAGTTCTTTACAGAAGAATTTCCGCTGATTAATGTACAAGAAATATACAAATTTCAATACAATTTGTGACTCCTTATGGAAAAAATGACCAGGAAACAATCGTCAATGGTAACAAAACAGTGATTCTCAGACCTGGCTACACTTCAGAATCACCTGGGAACTTTTCAAAATACACCTCTGTCTAGGCTCTACACGCAGAGATTAAGATTCAGTCGGTCAGGGGTAAAGCCCCCTGACAGTTTTAAAAGCTACTAAGGTGATCCTAATATGCATCTAGATTTAAGAATCACTGCTCTAAAACTATCAGGTAGATGGTTAATGGGGAATTTTCTAATAAATTAATCAGGAAGATAACACTGAATTCCCTGATCAATCTTATGGTTACTATAATTCAGGCTGTCTCAGTGGCTCATGTCTATAATCCCAGCACTGTAGGAGGCCGAGGCAGGGGGATCACTTGGGCCTAGGAGTTCAAGACCAGCTTGGGCAACATGGCAAAACCTTGTGTCTACAAAAAATATAAAAATTAGCCAGGCATGGTGGCACGTGCCTGTAGTCCTAGATACTTGGGAGGCTAAGGTGGGAGAAACACCTGAACCCAGGAGTTTGGGGCTGCAGTGAGCTATGATCCTGTTACTAGACTCCAGCCTGGGTGACGGAGCAAGACCCTGTCTCAAAAAAGGAAAAGGGCTGATAAAAATGTTCTAAAACTGACTGAGGTTATGGTTGCAGAATTCCGTGAATATACTTAAAAGCATTAAATTGTACACTTTAAATAGATGAATTCTATCTCATTAAGGCTTTTGTTTTTAAATCAAGATAAATTTCTGTCTATGCAAACAGACACACAGAAGACTACAGTGTTTTATTTCTTTTGATTTCATATTACTCTTTTCCCTTGCACTGACAATCTTGGTTCCTAAAAACATTAACATGAGTATTTATCTGTACCTACATCTATATCTATACCTGCCAAGCTGTGTAAATAAAAATAGTTCCTGAATAGCAGTATCTGTATTACCAAATTTTGTAAAAACAGTGTTAAGATTTTTGGTGTTTCTTTTTATTCTTAAGCTCTTTCCCACTTGGAAGTATAGTGAAATTACTGTGTTATAAACACATGACAGAATTCTTGAGTGTTTAAGTCACTATTTTGATACACAGGTTTGTTTCATTTTAGTTACATTTTAAGGATCACCTTCCCCTCCTTCCCCCTTCCATTTTTCCCCAATTTTAAATTTTGTTTTATAATTATGTAATTTAGTTACAGGTCAAAACAAAGTATTTTTGGAGAAATCTAGCTTCTACTTCTCCTTCCAAGTTGTTTCTCTTTTATTGATAACCATTTTATTTTATAGTTTATTCCTCCATTTTAAATAAGTTATAAGCAAATATATAAATGATAGCTTTGTACTATATACAGATGATTCTGCCTTGTTTTTAACTTAATGTTATATCCTGAAGATCACGGTATATAATTTTGTGTTCTTTATCTGCATAGTACTCCATTACCTGGGCTTCAACATCCAAGTATGTGCTATAATTTATTGACCTAATCACTCTGCAGTAACTACAGACATAAAGACATCTTCAATATTTTGAAATTAGTAAAAACAGTGTTGTTATCTTTTCATAGTTCTGCCAGTATATCTCTAAGATTTTTCTTTTTCTTTTTTTTTATTGAGATAGGGTCTTGCTCTGTCACCCAGGCTGGAATAGAGTGGTGTGATCACAGTGCACTACAGCCTCAAACTCCTGTACTCCAGCAATCCTCCCACCTAAGCCTCCTGAGCAGCTGGGACTACAGGCGTACACTACCTCACCTGGATAATTTTTTGTATTTTCTGTAGAGATGGAGTCTCACTATGTTGCCTAGGCTGGTCTCAAACTCCTAATCTCAAGTGGTTCTTCCACCTCAGACTCCCAAAGGGTTGGGATTTACAAATGTGAGCCACTGGCCCTAAGATAATTTTCTTAAAGTAGGAATGTCAAGTCAAAGGGTAAACTCAAGGTAATTTTCCTTGATATTGTTAATTCCCTTCCATGAAGTTGTTTCACTTTGGATTTCTACAAGTAATATATGAGAGTTTCTGTTTCTCTACAGCCCAATCGATAGAAAATGTTGCCAAACTTCTGGATTTTTGTCAATGCGATAAGTGAGAAATAGTATCTCAATGTAGTTTTAATTTGAATTTCTCTATGAATTAAACTCAATATATTTTTATATGTTCAAGGACCATTTGCATTTTTTTCTCCTATTTTTAGCCCAATAAAGATAGAGTTGTTGGTCTTCTCTCTTTTAAGAGTCTTTATTAGGGATAACAAAAGTTGCAATTTTTTTTTCTAATTTGTCTTTTACTTCACTCAGCTTTTTCTCCCTCCAAAATTTTTCTTTTAATTTATGTAATCATATTTATCAACCTTTTCCCTTATAATTGCTTTTAGATTTTGACTCACAGGAAATATTTTTCCCATTTCCAGGGATATAAAGGGACCACTCATGTTTTCTTCTATTATTTACATGGATTCACTTCTTTGATTCATTTGAAATTTATCTTGATATATGAAGAATGAAATAATTTTTGACTTTTTTTAAATTTCATTTTTATTTTTGAGATAGGACCTACGTCATCCAGGTTGGGATGCAGTGGTGCAATCCCAGCTCACTGTAACCTCAAGCTCCTGAGTTCAAGCAATCCTTTCACGTCAGCCTCCTGAGTAACTAGGAATGCAGGTATATGCCACCACATCCAAATATTTTTTGAATTTTTTGTAGAGACGGAGTTTTGCTATGTTGCCCAGGCTGGTCTCAAACTCTTGGCCTCAAGTGATCCTCCTGTCTTTGCCTCCCAAAGCCAAAATTATAGGTGTAAACCACCATGTCTGGCCTTACTTTTATCTTATATTAACATTTGAGTAAGACTTACTTTGCTGGGTTTACAGTCTATGCATATGTGTTTATTCCTCCATTCAGTCAAGGAAAAAAATACGTCATGCTAATGGTAGGAATTTTCATTTTGGAAAACAAAAAGTTCCATTTTTACAGAATAAAAATCACACTGTGACCTTCTGTACTATTATTTTGAAAGGCTTTCTGCATTTTTGCAACTATTGGCATAAACCACATCCTCTTTCTAGTGGTGCCAGGTAACATAAAATTAAGCCGAAGATCACCAACTCGTGGATTAGACAAAGCCACTTATTAATTAAAATTAATGTTAAAAAGTGTAAATTAAGACTAAATAGGAGTCATAGAATAGGGTAAATGCTCAATATCTTTTTAATTAAAATTCAGTGTGATTCTGTGACTAATTCTTGTCGCTGGGAAACATAAGAATCCCTAAGTCTGTGAGGTTCAATCCTGAAAATGCATTAGGAATATCACCTATTGATAGTAATGTCATCAATTTTTAAGTTAATTCTTTCTCATGCTGACATTCTGTGATAAATATATACTGGTATTTTCATGAAAAAACTAACTGGCCAAATCACTAGCACAATTAGAACTTAATACCAGGTAGAAACGAATACCAAAAGGAAAATGTACAATACTGCAAATAATTTGTTAGACATTATTTTAATTCTCATCTGCTGTGTGCCAAGTTCTAAATAAATTTTCAAAAAGAATAAAAATTTCTAGATAGAAAAGTAGAGGAGATTGTAAACGTCAGGTATCCAGGACAATGATGTCTCATTCTTTCACTTTAATGATTCAAGCACATAAGGATTCATTATTCAATAAATGGCTTCTGCTCTTATCTATAATAAAGTGATGAAAGGAATAGATGACAACATCAATGGATAACCTATAGTCTCATTTTGGATACTGGATCTATCCTTCACCTTAACCAAACCTATTAATTTCAACTATATCACATGAACAAAAACGTCTGAATTTTGGCTTTTTAAATCTCCCTCTCTTTCAGGTAGTGAAGTTCACGAGCTGGGAAATAATCAGAATGTAGCAGGATGAGAGATGGCTCTTAGATGACATACTGGCTATCGAAAAATTTCATTTTAGACATGAAGTTATACCTCAGAGTTTGTGACCTAAACAAAGTTAGCTGGGTTTAGGTCTTCAGACTCTTAGTCCAGTGCCCTGTCCAATATACCATTCTACAAGTCAGGTCAGATAAGAAAAATGTACAGCTGGAACATTATTACCTTGTTGAATATAAACAAAATTCCACTGAAACAAATTTCTGTAAACATCACTTACAAGTAGATGACGAAGGTAATTCTGCTACAGGATCTATGCTAAGTATGCCAAAATTTCACATTCATAATTAATTTATACCATTTCAGATGGGAAAATTGAAGCTAAGGTCTAATTCAGGTTAAAAAAAAATCACTGAGTACCAGGTACTGGTGCTGGAATGAGAGCACAAATTACTAAATCAAAGTCAAAAGTAAGTATTTTTAACCTTTGGGACAATGCTTACTTAGACCACACTCATTATTAAAGAAAGTTGAATCTCAGTAGTAGTCTCCTATATACAATTATTCAATATTTTGGATGAAAAGAAGACTTCAGAGAGTTTTTCCAAAATACAAAGATCTGAATTCAAAAAATACTTATTCTAACATTTCTTAAATTATTGGGGACAATATTATAATTAAAATAAACTGACAGATGCTAACTCCAGCTTTATGAATTCTCAATGCTAAGATCACCTTATTTCAATAATACAGCACTTACAATATTCCAAAGTGCTTTTAGAGATAGAACCTAGATACCAGATTTCTTGTTTGACATGAAAACTGTCCCAATCTATCCAAAGTTGGTATCTTCCCTAAGTTTGGGAGATTTCTCATAGAAAAGGGTGACATGTACCTTTCCATAACAGCCAGGCACTCCTTTCTCCAGGTAAATCGACTCCCTCGTCGTAGTCGGAAAGTACCAGATGTGGCAGACACTGGGGGAGGTGTTTGTCTCCATTCAGGGTCCTCTATTGGAATGGGGGCTGGTCTCATACTTAGCGTAGCCCCTGAAATAAACAAGACATTTTTAGCAAATATCTTGCAGTTTCTTTAAACCATTATGATATCTACCTCTTTATAGGAATGGGGAAGTATGGTCTTCGGCTTAGTGTCAACTTTTTGTATCTTTCTCTGAAAAATTTTTGAAATTCCTGCTTCATAGTTACACTCTTTTTGAACAATATACCTTAGATATTCAGAATCTTTCATTACCATTCACACAAATTATGAGCTCTTAAGAAATTTACGTAGGTAGAAAATAACCCTAATTCTTGTAAACTTTTTTTTTTAAAAGGAGTCAAATACAGCATGAAAGAAAGTAAGATGATATTTGATTGCTTTTTATCTAACTAATTCAGGTCTCTATAAGTTTACCTGTTGATGTTATACTAGATTCTGCTACCTCTTGAACATAATAAAATTTCAATGAGACATACCTATAATTGAGACATTTTACTAATTCAGATTACTCCTTTCTCAAATAGCTTGAACTGCCAATGATGCATTTATTCATTCATTTACCATTTATCAAATCCCTTTCAAGTGGCTTACTCTGGGGTAGAAACTAAGAATAAAACCGGGAAAGCAACATTGTCTTTGCCCTCCATGAACTTATTTCATACTTTCAATGTAACTTGGTATATGCTTTCACAGAGTTCAGTCCCTGGCTCCCCCACTCTTCTTTCACTCCTTACACTGTTAAATTCATCTTCCTAAAGCATAATTATGATCATATTGGCCTTCTGATCAACACCCTTCAAAAAATTCTCTCTGCCTTTGGTTTAATTTAAACTCTTAATACAGCTCTAGAAAGACATGTCAGAATGTGTAGGGTTTATGCAAATATTAATAAATATATTAATTCTGTTAATGAATATTAATAAATACATATTTATTTCTTCCTTATAGGATTAATACTCTCTTTATTGTACCTTGCAAATAATACCATGGATAGTATTTCTACTTCAAGACTTACAGATCTATTGTAGATACCCTTCTTAATAGCTACATCTTTTGATGTACTCTCTTCTACAGATGTCCAATTTGTTAATCAATCCTGATGTTCCTTTTCAAACCTACTGTCCTGCAGTCTTTTCCAGCTCAGTAACTAAACAGCCACTCTTCAAACTGCTTAGCTCAAAATTCTCAAATTAATCTTTCACTTCTCTAATTCTCCCATATATTACATAACCAATTCATAGGCAAGTTCATCTTCAAAATATTTCCAATATCAGACCAGTTTTATTCCTTGCATTGCTACTACTTTTAGAACACTTCAGCATCATCTCTCATAATCTTGGCTTCCTGGGACAAGTTTCAAAGATGGCTCTTCACAGTAGGTCACACCTCTGGCTAATCATGCCCTTGAATCTGGGCTAGTCATGATGACACACAGGTTTTGAGCAAGAAAACCTAAACAATTCAAGGCTATGTTATCAGATGCTTTGAAATTTCTGCCTAGGTCTCCTAAAATGCTTGCGCTGTGGGAAACCAGTGGCTATATAAGAAGTCTGACTAACCTGCGACTATGATGTTGTAAGGAAGCCCAAGCTAGCCAGGTGGAGAGGCCACATGGAGTGTAAGATGCTCTGATAGTCCCCAGGGACTTGTGTGAACTCCACCCAGGTGCCAGCATTTGAGAGAAAAAGCCATCTTGGACACTGCAGCCACAGCAGATGCCACATGGAGAAGTATAGAAACCAGCTGATAGAAACCAGGCCTCAGACATTCAGTCCCAGCACAGCCATGTGAATGTCAACCTCCAAGGTCCCTAAGGATCCCTGCCTCATGGTCTGCACACCATTGTTTAGTCCCTTCCCACGTGGCACCATGATTAGGCTGTACAACCAACAGCATGTAGCAGTGATGGTATGTCACTCCTAGGATCAGACTACAGAAGCCACCATGGCATCTGTCTTGGATGCTTTCTCTCTTATTCACTCAAGGGAAAACTAGGTGCCATGTGTGAGGACACTCAGGCAGTGGAAGGCGAGGCCCATGTTGTGAGGAACTGCTATCTCTGACCAACAGGCAGTGAGGACCTGGGACCTGTCAATATCCATGTGAATGAGCTTCCAAGTAGACTATCCAGTCCCAATGACTGCAGCCAAGGCTGACAGCTGGGCTGCAACCTCTACAGAACTCTGAGCCGGAACCAACCAGCTAAGCCACTCCTGGATTCCTGATCTATGAAATCTATGAGATAATAAATGCTGGTTGTGTTAAGCTGTTAAATTGTGGGTAGTTTGTTGTATAAGAACAGATAACTAATAAAAATAATCACAATCATCCCCACTTGTTTATTTCCCTTTATCCCCCGTACACTGAGTATTATTAATTATTCAAATGTATAAATTTGGCAGCAAAAAATTTCCCTTTAATGTAGAGATTTCACTACTAATAAGAATGAGGATCTTTTCCTATTTATTGACCATTTATATCTCTTCTTGTGAATTCCTGTTGTTCCTTTTTTGCGGGGAGGAGGGCTGGTACATAGAAATCTTATCAATTGCTAGTCATACAGAATGCAACTTTTTTTCTGGTCTGTCATTTGTGTTTTATGGTGTGCTCTGTGATCTTAATTTTTATACAGTCAAATTTGTCAGTCTTTTGTATTATGACCAATGGGCCTAAATATCAGTCGGAGTATTTTTACATTTTTCATTTTGTGTTTAAGCCCTTAATATGTATGTGATTTTCTAAAGCATGTGATGGAAAGTAAATATTTATTTAACATTTCTGCTCAAACAAGTAAGTTTGCCATCGCATAATGCTTTAGAGATTTAAAGCTCACCCTAAAACAGAGTTGGCAAATTATGCCCGCTACCTATTTTTGTAAATAAATTTTTACTGAAACATGGTTATGCTCATTCATTTGCAGATTGTCTATGGCTATGAATGCACTGGAGCAGAAGAGCTGAGTAGCTATGATAGAGATCATATAGCCTGCAAAACCTAAAATATTTATTGTCTGGCCCTTTATATCAAGAGTTTGCTTAACCCTGGTTTAAAAACATTTCTGCTCTACCCAACATGAAACTCTAAACTGAAACCCTTCTTTAAACAATTTAAAAGGGTTTCATTCTGCCACAATAAACTGGGAATTCACTCTGGGCCTAACTCAAAGTTAACAAAGTTTAGACATAAGCAGGAATTTGGGGGCTGGAGGGTTTCAACGCTGTTTAGTGCTTTTCTGAAAACAAACAAGGATTATAGCACAGCGAGAGCTCTGGAATCTATCTAATTAAAATTACATAAATTTTATTCTACAGCAAGGGTGAAAAGGACTAAAACAGAGCCAACCGGTTATCATGGCTGATCAGGATAGAGGTAGAAATAGATGGGCTAAGGGAATATAACCTCTTGTCCAAGGGCTGACCCTGGTAAATAAAGAGTTTCAGGGTGGAGGAGGGCAACAGGTCAGTGAATTCCAGGTAGTGGGCCACATCCATAACTGCGGTCCTTAGTAAGCAAGAGTGATAAACGGGTACCAATAGAACAGAGAACAAAAAGAATCTTAACCAAGAGGTTGAAGCAAATAAGTCAACTAATAATAATGGTTCTTTCTTGGTATCAGGGTTTATTAATGATACTGTGCTTCTTTATAATATTCTGTATTGTCAAGACAGTCTCAAGAACTGAAGAAATTCAGATGAAACAAAACTGGGCAGGAAGGAAAAGGAAGAGGTGAGAGGAAAAATGGAGAAAAAGGAGAGAAAAGTAAGCAGTGGCCTGGTTATTCTAATCAAGACAGTTTATGCACAGAAGGTGAAAACAGAATAATCTCAAACTCATCAAAATACTTAATTTAGAACATAATATTACTACATTACTTTTCAGGTTTTTTTTTTTCTGGCTCCTTTTTCTTTTTCAAGGTAGTGGTAGTTAAAAACAGCACAAAAAGCATTCTGGAAATTATTAACAAATAGATTTGTCCTGGAAAACTTAGTTCATCTTGCTTTGGTTGAAATGGATGAAAAGCAATGAAAAAAATCCAAGAATGCGCTCAAAATTATTGGCTCTAACAGAAAAACACAAAGATACTAGAATGCAGGTACAATGTATATAAGGCTTTAAACTCCTCTGAAGTAAAATACAGAAGTTCTGGGTTGGCTAAGGTTCTAACAGGAAAAGGGTGTTGTCTATTTCTTTACAGAAATGTTTATTCCCCCCCCGTCTTAGTTTCCATTAAAACAAAATTTTGCACCTTCACCTCGCAAATCTAAACCCGTGAGGAAAACAAAACCTTTTCATAATTTGTTAAGAGATTTAAAAATTTTGGTAAGTGTTCTCTATACATATATGATAATGTTCTTGCTGATCAGGGTTAGCTCTGGGTGAGCAACTATACGAGCTCATCATATCTACGCCATCCATAGGAACTAGCCTCTTCAAAAGTAATGTCATATCTTCCCCCATGTCACACACATTTCCCTGAGATCTCACAATCTGCAAATGAAGGACTGGGCATTTCTTCTGATGATTCTTATCTCATGTATTTGCTGCATAAACATCTTGGCAAATTTTATTTGTTTAATTTAGAAGCATGCAGAAGCTGTGCCACATGCCAAGAGGAACTCAGCAAACCCGGTCTGCTATAGTGATGTTTAAATTAGACAAGGGAAAAAGACTGTAAACTTAATTTGATTAAATAAAGGGACTTCTGATGTCAACCATGTTGAATTTAGTACTTGCTTCTTTTTTAAAAATAGGTATTTTCTTGTGTTTTCATAAGAAACAAGATAAAATGTATTTGATCAGTTTCCATCAGCCTGTTTTATTAATATGCCTTGGCAGGCTTTCGGTTATGCTGGGAAATTCTGATGATGAGTCTGTTATCAGAGAACTGCACTATATCAACTGAGTTATCAGTAAAATTAACCTAAATATCCATTCTATTATTTTTCTTGCTGAGTCCACTTAAAGAGAAACTTAAAAAAATACAAAAGCCATATCCAACTGGATCCAGACTGAAGAGGCTGAAAAAAAGAACTTCACTCAAAGTATACAAAGAAATGCTCTAAGGCCCAGGCGTAGAGTCACAGAATATACCAACATATTTGTTTTCTAAATGCTTAAGTTTACAGAAGAAACCAGAAAAAATAGTTTTTCATTTTGTTACTTTTCTTAATTTTGCATTTTCTTCTCAGAATTTATGTAAAGGGATGACACTATTTACATTTCCCCTAATGAGCTATCTTTCCTAGACAGAAAAAAATTTATGAAATAAAAGAATTACTTGATAAAAATTACTGACAACTTATAAGCAGGTCTGGACCATATAAGCCCATCTTACTTTCTTTTCTTCTTCCTTTCTTTCTTTTCCTTTCTTTTCTTTCTTTCTTCCTTTCTTTTGTTCATTCTTTTCTTTCCTTTTCTTTTTAATCTTACAAGGCAGATTGATTTCTTTTGGTCTCGCTCTTCCTCCTTCCTATTACACTTTATTTTTCATATATATAATACAAGCACACAGTACAAAATTTAGAAGGATACATTAGGGGCCGGACACAGTGACTCATGCCTGTAATCCCAACACTTTGGGAGGCCAAAGGGAGAGGATCGCCAAGTCAAGAGATCGAGACCATCTTGGCCAACACATGGTGAAACCCTGTCTGTACTAAAAATATAAAAATTAGCTGGGCATGGTGGCACACACCTGTAATCTTAGCTACTCAGAAGGTTGAGGCAGGAGAATTGTATGAAACCCAGGAGGTGGAGAGGTTGCAGTAAGCTGAGATTGCGCCACTGCACTCCAGCCTGTGTGACAGAGCAAGACTCCGTATCGATTGGTGGGAGGCAGGGGAAGATACATTAGGTTGTTTAGTTAACTCCTCACCCATGTACTCCCAGTAACTGAGTTCCCCTTCACAGAGCTGTTCTTCCCAGTTCCTAACAGCTTTTCAGACATCTTCTATGCTTATGTAAGCACATATATCTGTATGTGTGTATGTGTTCCCCTATGGAAACATGCCCTTGATACTGTTATGTCCCTTTTTTACTTGTGAATTCCATGTCACCTCATATACATTTAATTCATATAAAGTTGCCTTCAAAAAATAGCTACATTGCTCCAAAAGATTCCACTGTACAGATGTGACATTAATTTATTTAACCAGTTCTCAGCTGAGGGACATTTGAGTAGATTCTAATCAGTTCTGAAATGACTTGCAAAGAAGGATCTGATGTCCTATAAGCTAACATAATTTTAGTTCATCTTATCCAAACATAACAGTAGCTCCAAAGTGTCAATGGAGTAAGAAATGATACCATCCTTTAGCTAAAATCAAAGGTTATTTTACAATCAACAAAATAAAATCACATTTATCTAGAAAGAATTCTATGCCATATTAGCCTTTATAATAAAGGTGAAAATGCAAAGAAAAAGATAAACAGATTACAATTGCTAATACCCAACTGCTGTTAATGCAACAACTACCAATTGGCAATTATGAACTTGCCCTCTTATCTCCAACTACCTTTAAATTATGTCCCACAAAAAAACCTGACTGAGAAAACTAGTAGATAGGATTAAAAAAAAAAAAAACTACTTTAAAAAGGTGACAATAATGCAACCTCACTAAAAAACAAATACATATAATTAGAGGAACGTCTTAAAAGGACGCACTATATCTTTAAAGAAATCAGCTCCTAATGATCAGCTGGATGAATGCGCTGTTAGTTCCAACTCCCTCGTTCTACCTTCTTCCAATTTCCTGATAATAAGTGGGCCCAACTCTGATTTCAACATAAACTAAAATGGGAAATAAAACTAAATGCAAAAATAAATAACAATAATTAAAAAAAAAACCCTCAGCTTCAGAAGAACACTAACAGCCTAGTGCTAAAGTTGGACCCCTGTCCAATGAGCTGCAACAAAGGTGCTGCGGCCAGAGAGCTGCGCCTTAGTCCTCCTTCCTGTTTCTAGTTCAGAGCCAGATCCGAGCCCAGCATTGAAACTCCAGTGTGGGAATTTGGCATTACCAGCTGATTACGTCCTTTTGCAATCCCCATTAGAATAACTGATTCAGGCCGAGTGCAGTGGCTCACGCCTGTAATCCCAGCACTTTGGGAGGCTGAGCCGTGCCGATCACAAGGTCAAGAAATCGAGACCATCCTTGCCAAAATAGGGAAATCCCGTCTCTACTAAAAATACAAAGATTAACCAGGCGTCGTGGTGTGCGCTTGTAGTCCCAGCAACTCTGGAGGCTGAGGAGTAAGAATCACTTGAATCCGGAGGCAGAGGCTGCAGTGAGCTGATAATTGCGCCACTGCATTCCAGACTGGAGACAGAGCAAGACTGTGTCTCAGAAAAAACAAAAAAGAATAACTGATTCAGTCAAGGATCATCAACGAATGCTAATGCAATTGATGAAAGCTGTTGCAGGAAAAGATATTCATCTGGGGCAAAATGTCATCCTAAAGATTATTCACAAACGGCAAAGAAAAGATCTGGTGGTCACCATTTCAACAAAATCATCAAACTTAGTATATGAATAATGCTACAACATCCTAATGCTGACAGGCCTCCTCATATGTGGCAATATTAGGTAAACATTACCTACAAAGTATTTTTCTCCAGTATTTTATTGCAAAAAAATTTAAACATGCAATAGTGAAAGAATTTAAGTGAAAACCATACTTATATCACATATTTTACTATATGTACTTTATCACATACCTGTCCATTTCCCTATATGTCAAGCCATTTTATTTTTTGATGCATTTCAAAGTAAACTGCTGCCATTACTGTGTCACTCCCTAAATAATTTATGAAGTTTTCTTGCCTAAAATATTCAACCTGAATCCTGACTTCAGCTTAATTCTAACTTCCAGTTTACAGAAATATAGAGATATAGAAATAAGACATTTGATAATAAAAATAAATAGAAAAATCTAGCATGTGAGACATTCTGTTAAATTACATGATTTCAGAAGTTCAACCGGGCACGGTGGCTCACGCCTGTAATCCCAGCACTTTGGGAGGCCGAGGCAGGTGGATCACAAGGTCAAGAGATCGAGACCATCCTGGTCAACATGATGAAACCCCGTCTCTACCAAAAATACAAAAAAAAATTAGCCGGGCATGGTGGCATGTGCCTGTGATCCCAGCTACTCAGGAGGCTGAGGCAGGAGAATTGCCTGAACCCAGGAGGCAGAGGTTGCGGTGAGCCAAGATTGCGCCATTGCACTCCAGCCTGGGTAACAAGAGTACAACTCCATCTCAAAAAAAAAAAAAAGAAGTTCATGTCACCAAAAAAAAAAAAAAGTTTGGGTGACTAAAGAGTCTAAAGAGACATCCCAATTTGCCAACTAAAAGAGATACTAAAAACAAAAACAAAACAAAACAAAACAAAAAAAGAGCTACAAAAGACATTCTTCCAATAGGTGGAGAAATGTTACTACAGACTGGACATAAAATGATGATAAGGAATGATTATTGATTTTCTTAGGTAAAATAATTGGGACTGTGGAAATACAGTATCTTTATTTTTAGGAGATGAATGATGAATACACACAAATATACATATATAAATCTTTATTTCTTTTATAGGAATAAAGCAAATATAAAATGTTAATAATTTTTTTTTTTTTTAAGACAGGGTATCCCTCTGTCACTCAGGCTGAAGTGCAGTGGCACCATTTCCACTCCTGAGTTCAGGCAATTCCCCTGCCTCAGCCTCACAAGTAGCTGGAGCCTCAGGCATGTAACACCCCACATGGCTAATTTTTATATTTTTAGTAGAGATGGCGGTTTCACCATGTTGGCCAGGTTGGTCTCGTACTCCTGGCCTCAAGTCATCTGCCTGCCTCAGCCTCTCAAACTGCTGGGATTACAGGCATGAGCCACCACACCTGGCCAAATGTTAATAATTATTATATCTAAGAAAGAATAAACACGTGTCTAATGTTTAGTCTTTATACATCTGAAACATTTCAAAATAAAAACTGGGGGTCAGAATAGATTTTTGATATTATTGTAGAGGTTGATATGGTCTCTTCTGTTTCATCCTGCCTGGACCATTTGGAATGAGAAAGTGATCTTTGGGGAAAAAAAATCTTCTCACATACCTACACACAAAAATAAATCTCTGTAACATTCTTTATTTCTACCTCAGAGCCAATGCTATTATTATGCAATATTTCAACTAGTGATTTAGTCTTCTGCAAGAGTTTTAAGGTTGCAGCATTACAGAACACAACATAATCTTAATTTTATACTTGAGAGCAGGCTCACTGCCACTTGCCTGTATAGGCAAGTACCTAAAGTATAGGTTGAGATAGTACCACAACTTCATATTTTACTTTATAAAATCACCTGTTATAAGTATCTTGAATAGATCTGGCCTACTTCTTCCAACTCTAGACATAAAAGTTTTTGTCATCTTAGTTTTCCTTAAGATTTCATTCTGCTTTCCAATCTATTGCTGCTTCTGAGAGTTATCAGGGCAGCTACATCCTAAAGTCCAAAGCGACATCCATTACCCAGGTCATTAGAATTAGAAAAAAAAAAAATCATTGGCAGAGATATGGTATAGTGTGAACTAAATAAAAATATCAAATTTACATTACTAATTCAAACAAGATTTGCAAAAAACCCCAAAAAGATATGGAATTTTACATAGTTACGTAGCTGAAGAAAACAAAATCAGCCACTGAACACTCATGGTGTTCTTTCCAACTATGGATAAAAATATCATATAACCTGAAAGCAAAGAGGTGTCTTAAGGGAAGGAGTGAACACGACTAGATAATATAAGACAAAATAAAATTTATCACAATCAAAGTTTAGCTTTTACCATTAAGAATGTTTTTCTGCATAAAGCAACCATAGTAAAGTATGAAACTATCCTACTCAACAAGTTAGCCCCATGGAGCCATTAAAGTAATTCATTCTATCTGTCTTGTTTCAGATGCAATAAATGAAAGGAAATGCTATTTACCGGGGTTTGTCTTCTCAAGTTGATACCATCGGTAAAATGCTCTTTTCTTCTGTTCACTCAGGTCTGATCCCTGCTGCAACAGCCAGTGAGAGATCCGGCTCTGACTGATACCTATGTAGAAAAAGAAAAAGGTTTTGGGGGGCACTGAAATTACAGTGAAATTAATAAAGGTTCTTTTGGTTTTAGGTTACTGGGTGCTTTATGCTCTGGGTCCAGTCTATAAGGAAGTTGCAACCTGAGCAAACTATTACTGAAATCCTTTGTAAAGCCTGGCTGCTCTGGCTAGGAAATACTCAGAAATTATCTCTTAGATGTCAAAGCAGTTTATAGACCTGACAATGGCCTCTAAAATTAATCTCCAGAAAAGGTCCATGAATCTGAGATAAAGAGATTCCTAAAGTTATTTGTCAGTTTATTGTATTTGTGCTCCTTCAACTACCATTGCTCTCCACTCTGCCCTGATTTAGAATAATAAAAATTTTAACAGATATTGAGCAAGAAAGTCAAGTCAGCAAGTTTTGCTACTCATTCTGGATACAGTCCAAAAGATTTAGGGGCTAGGAATCAAAAGGTCATTGAAAATACTGTCTTCAATAACGTTGTTTTTGGCTTATTTGTTAATTCATTTAGGCATTTTTAGAGTCCACAGAGAAGAATTAGCAGACTTTTAGAGATATGCTACAATATGACCTCTTAAGAAATCTCAAGAGCTAAAGACATTTTTCCAACACATGCTTTCCACAAAACCGAACAGAATATAAAACAGTTTTCTACTGTCTCCTAGAAGCTCTTGACAGCAATTACTTAGAAATGTAAAGAATATCTATATCTGAAAGTAAAAAAGTATGTCTAAAACTTACTAGTATGAGAATCACATGCTCATTCTGGTCATTCATAGTCATTCCAAAAAATGAATAATTCAGTACAAACTGGCAAAAGCAAGTAACAATGGGCAAGACAAAACTGTCTTATAAGTTCACAAGGCACTTTCCAAAAGACCATTCAGCTACCAGAGAAGGTTACCAATACCTAAAACTTCCCAAAGTTACTGATGGTAACCAAATATGACTGAATACCACCTGTGCCAACACCTGTTTAAAGCTATAATGACCAGTGGCAAGAGTAGCTGTCATGAAGTAATCATACCCTCTAACATCAGAAAAAGCAGGAGGTCCAGGGATCATGTTTAACTCATTACAAGCAAGACCCTAGAGTTTCACACACTTAAAAACCTACATCAAAAGAAAATTTCAGGAAACCGGCGAGGGAAGTGTTAAAAGAAAGACTGTGAAGCAAATTCCTCTGACTGGAAACATCTTTTTTCTTTTTCTGAGACAGGGTCTCACTCCGTCACTCAGGCTGGAGTGCAGTGGCAGAATCATGGCTCAGCACACCCTCTCATCTCAGCCTGCCAAAGTGCTAGGATTACAGGCATGAGCTACTGAGCCAGGCCCCACCAATTCCAGCTAATTTCTTTCTTTCTTTTTGTGGAGACAGGGTCTCACAATGTGGCCCAGGCTTCTCTCTAACTCCTGGGCTCAAGTGGTCCTCCTGCCTCCACCTCCCAAAGTGCTGGGATTACAGGCATGAGCCAGCATGCCCAGCCTGGAAACATCTTTCAATTTCAAACCACAAAATTCAAATGGTTTTCTAAAACCTAAGTGATAATATTCTCAAATGATGCACACAGCAGTTTTCCAATGAACTAAAGACCTATGTGATGCAGGCATTGGTAGCTAGCACTGTATGCTTCTTCTAAGAAAATGCAAATTCTTCTGGATAATTAAATCAGCTTTCACCACAAGTCTAGTTTCAGACATTACAGTATTTTTTATACAACTTTTTTTTTTTAAACAATTTGACTCTGTTGCCCAGGGTGGAGTGCCGTGGGGTGATCTCGGTTCACTGCAACCTCTACCCTACCTCCTGGGTTCAAGTGATCCTTCTGCCTCAGCCTCCTGAGTAGTGGGGACTACAGGCATGTAACACCAAGCTCAGCTAATTTTTGTATTTTTAGCAGAGACAGAGTTTCAGCATGTTGGCCAGGCCGCCTCGACCTCCCAAAGTGCCGGGATTACAGGTATGAGCCACCACACCTGGCCTATACTGCTTTTCAAAGAATGAAGAAAACAACTATCATAAAATCAGCATTGAAAATCATGTCAACAAAATAAAACTATTTTACATGGATTCTTCACATTGGTATCATACTACTCGAAATAGAAAACTTGAGAAAAATCTGTTGAGACAAAATATATTATCAGCTCTGTTAATTGGTTCCAATCTGAAATCTTCCTCAGACAGTCAGATCATACATAGAACAAACCACAGAACCCGCTAAACATCAGAGCTGTCCAGGTTCTGGCTGCTGAGGTGAGAGAGGAAGATAAAATCTCAACAAATGGACTTTAGTTAAGTTAGAGTATATTTATATAACAAAACACTTGTAGGCTTTAAAATTAATGTTTATAAAAAGCCATTTAAAAAAAAAACAGAAAACTACAACAAAAAAGGAGAACCAACCAAACAAATGAAAAGCCATCAATACCAAGTGTTGGCAAGGCTATAGAGCATATAAAACTCTCATACTGCCGATGGCAGGATAAAATGGCAGGGCTACTTTGGGAAACAGTTGGACGATAACTGCTAGATCTGAACATATATACACTCTATAACCTAGCAATTGCTCAACAGAATTACGTTCAAAAGAGACAAGAAGGCTCCAATAAACATTTCTGTAAGAGTCACCAACATGAAACAACTACATGCCCAACAACAATAGAGTACATTGACTGTGATATCTACACATTCTACTATAGATGACTATACTCAAAAGGAAAAGGAGAAACTATTGCTATATGAAATGACATGGATAAACATCACAAAAATATATTGACTGAAAAACGTTATGACACAGACACACACAGACAAAAGCCATACATAATTATACATGATTCATTTTATATAAAGTTATAAAACAGACACAACTAATCTATAGGGATGGAAATCAGAATAGTAGTTACCCATGTAGAAGGGAGAAGGTTTCTGCCTGGGAGTTAGAATGAGGAAGGTTTGGGCCGGGCGTGGTGGCTCACGCCTGTAATCCCAGCACTTTGGGAGGCCGAGGCGGGTGGATCATGAGGTCAAGAGATCAAGACCATCCTGGTCAACATGGTGAAACCCTGTCTCTACTAAAAATACCAAAAATTAGCTGGGCATGGTGGCGCATGCCTGTAATCCCAGCTACTCAGGAGGCTGAGGCAGGAGAATTGCCTGAACCAAGGAGGCAGAGCGAAACTCCATCTCAAAAAAAAAAGGATGAGGAAGGTTTGTGTGGTGACCAGTGTTGCTCTTTATCTTGATCTGGGGGATGGTTATATCAGTATCCTCACTTGACTTTAAAGTATCCATTAAGCTGAACAGTTTTGTGTGTATATATTTAAATTTTAAAAAGTCTCCCCCAAAAATATTTTACAATTCTATTTGGTTTCAAAAAATAAAGTAAATGGATATGTATCAATATGGAAAGATGCCCATGAAATAAATGAAAAGGCACATATTTTTATACATATATAATTTTACATATTCTAAATTCTGTCTGTATAGTAACAAAAGCCAATATATAACTAAAGATACACAATATGAATTTAAAGCAGCAGATTCTTCCTACATTTCTACCTCTATATTGTTTTTTTAATCTTTCTATAAATACTAATTATTTTTGGCTTTCACCCTAAAGACTACATACAGGACTTTATTGGTTATTTTACAACCAAATAGTTGCAAAGAATTCGTCTTCCCTCTCCAATTCTACTCTCTGAAATAAGCAAGGTTTGCTATTTTTATATATGTTGTTCCACAATCTTCTATATGTGCAATTATTACTTTAATAAAACAAAGGAAAAAGAAGGTATTACAGAATATTCTCCTGTCTTGTCTTCTGTATGAGGAAGAAATAAACAAGAATTTCTTCCCTCTAAATTTAATCTCAGTATTCATATAATAAACAGAAAAAAAAAGCAAGTAGTTTTTCCAAAGAGGCACTGTAAAAAAATAAAAGCACAAAGGGACACATTTTACAGTGATTTTTCTTAGCAGCCTGTTAATAAACAGGTAAGTCTCCTTGAACTCATCCTTTGGTCCTTCAGCTGAGCACAGCATCATAAACCCAGGCAGCCTCTTGTTACTGTCAGATTTGATACTTTTCCTCAGGAGAAAATTTCCCTAACTTCCCCCCTGCTTCCCATTGCAGAAGAAAATGTCATTGCCCACAAGTTTTAGCTCCTCAAAACTTCATCTTGTCTACCTTTGACAGGGTAGAGGAAAAGAAAAAATTTACATATAACCTTCACACATTGAGAGACTAAAACTAACCCCTGATTAATTTCTTTCCAATAAGAAAGTTATCACATGGTATTCAAAGGAAGAAAAAGCCTTTCCAGCCTCATTCACATTATCTTCTGAGCAACTGCATCAGGCTACCTGTTCCTCAAACACCATGCTCCCTTCCACTAGAGGGCTTTCCACCATAATTCATTCTTGCCAGTATCTCCAATACCACAAATTTATGATTAATTTTCATTCCACTTCCTCCAGAGTGTGACCCTACTGACCACTCCCATCATCTTCCTCCTTGGAATGCTGGATACAATTCCAATGCCACATCTTTTCCATCGGTTTCAGGGCTGCTTTGCTAGCTTCTTAACATGTTAGTGGCTTCTAACATGTCAGGATGCCTTTGGTCATCGCAATTACCAATAACATTCATGTAAAATGTCATCTAAATGCCAATGACTTCCAGAGTACCAGACCTTTCTTTCAAACCACATGCTAGATGGCATCCATGAGATTCTCCCATAGGTCCTCAACATTGTCAAATTAATTCACTACCACCCTTAAATATGTTCTCCTTCCTGTGTTCTCCACTTCAATTTTACTGCTCATTCTACTTTCCTCCCACACTCTTCCATATTTACTAAATGCAATCACTTTCTCTTCCTAAAATTCTTTTCACGTTCTCTCCAATCCTCATTCCAGCAGTTTGGAATCTCAGCCTCTTTGGCCTGGACAACTGTAGTAACTTTAAGAAAAAGAATAAACCATTTAAGATCCACAAAGTACAAAATTCTCATGATAAGCTCCTTTTTAATTGGAAGATAATTTCACAATTGTAAAAATGAAATTTCCTTCTTCAAACGATCTGCTGCTTCAGAACTGCTATCATCTCTATAATTCACCTTCCACAGAGTGGCCAGAGTTATGTTTAAATTTAAGTGAGCGCACATCTATGCATTCTCTACAAAAATTCAAGTAATTCATAAATGCATGTAGAAAAAAAAAAAGCCATTCCCCCATTCCCACCCTTTATTTCCCATCCTAAATGTATCTTTATTTGGTGTGAATCCAGTCAGACTTTCCCCATGCATTTAACACAGAAAAATATGCATATATATTCATCCAGTTTTTAAAAAACATACACTTGGGGTTATTCTACACATAAGTAACTTACTTTTCTCTCATATCTTAGAATGTTCTCATCTAGTGCATTATAAATCTTCATTCTAGTGGTTACAAGGTATTTTATACCATAATTTATTAAAAGATGAATCTATTATTGGATACTAAAGTTGTTAATGATTTACTATTATAAATGATAATGCAATGACACTCTATATCTTTCTGCATACAAATATTTCTCTAGGGGTGACTCACAGGAATGAAATTTTTGATTCATAGTTTGCAAAGAGCATTTATGTTTGTGACAAATGTCTCCTAACTGTCCCCTAAAGAAGACTGTACTCTCACTCCTCTCCTTAGATAAAAAAAGAAAGAAAAAAAAAAAACGAGAAGACTATACTCAATTTTATACTCTAACCATAGTGATGAACATGTTTCCCTACATTCTTACCATTACTGAATATTATAAAACTATTGTGAAAGTCTCAGTTTCTTTTTGTAAGCATAATACATGTCAATTATCTAAAACTTCTAAGCAATTCAGAGGAAAGAGGAAAAATTAGGAGGAAAGCTAATTTTAAAAACCACACACCCAAATTCTCACCCCTGAGAAATAACTACACTAGTTCCAAGATCACTCCAAGCATATACAGACATAGGACAGGTAGGAGTAGTAACTGAAATGGGACCATACTACAGACAGAATTTTAAAATATTAAAAGAATTTAGTTTTATTTTAACATAGGAATTTTTTTTTAACTGGAGTGAAAATAAAAGATCTACTGAAGTTTAGTAAATGTTTCTGTAAGAGAAATGAGGCTCCTGAAAGAGTCCACTAAAACAAGGTAAAAGGATTATATAAAAACATTATATATTTGGGATCCATTTTTTTTCAACATATGGGGAATATTTAATGGTTCCAAGCTAAAAAAGCTGAGGAAATGAGCAGACTGTGGTAGCCAACCTCCAAAGGGACCCCTAATGATCCTTCTGGTCTCCCTACCTTTGTGTAATACCCTCCAACACTGTATCAGGGTTGCTCTGTGCAACTAACAAATGTGGCAGAAATGATGGTCTGTGACTTCTGAAGCCAGGTCATAAAAGACATTACCTTCTGCCTTCGCTCCCTCTGTCTCTGTGTCTCTCTCCCTCTCTCCCACTGCCCCACCCTCAGATAGCTGGTTGTGGGAGAAGCTAGCCATGTTGGGAAAAGGCAGGCCTGTGGAGAAATCCATGTGACAAGAGAACTGAGGCATTCTGCTAACAGCCAATGGCAAGTGAGTTATCTTGGAAGAGGGTCATCTAATCTCACTTAAGCCTCTGGATGACTGTAACTTTATGAGACCCCCCAACCAAATCAAAACAGCCTATCTAAGCTGTTCCTGAATTCTTGGCCAATACAAACTGAGTGAGATAATAAAGGCTTATGTTACAAGATGCTAAGTTCTTAATGTAGCAACAGATAACTGACACATCCTTATACTCTAGTTCCCCCATCTCCATTTCCCAGCCTTTGCACAGAACTCCTCATATTTAGAACATATTTTTAGATAGTAAACATTTACATTCTGTTCTGAATTCACAGTTGCCACAGTTGTACACTCATTGTTACAGATTCAAAAAGATTTAAGATTTACCATAGAGTTTCTTAGTTTTTCCATTCCTAAACTCTATTTTTGTTTTTAAGTTTCGCTTTACAAACAGTTAAATTTTAAATATATAGTTCAAAGAGTTTTTATAAATGTGCAGAAGTATGTGAACACTGCTCAAATAAATTTATAGATTATTTCTATGCCCCTTGAAAAGTCCCTCTTGTTCCCTGTCCAGTCAATACCTAAATGCCTTATTTCTTTTTCTTTTTTTTTTTTTTTTTTTTTTTTGAGATAGTCTCACTCTGTCAGCCAGGTTGGAGTGCAGCGGCATGATCTCGGCTCTCTGCAACCTCTGCCTCCCAAGTTGAAGCGATTCTGCTGACTCAGCCTCCTGAGTAGCTGGGATTACAAGTATGTGCCACCATGCCCAGCTGATTTTTGTACTTTTAGTAGAGACAGGGTTTCACCATGTTGGTCAGGCTGGTCTTAAACTCCTAACCTCAAGATCTATCTGCCTCAGCCTCCCAAAGTGCTGGGATTTCAGGCATAAGCCACCATGTCTACTAATTTTTGTATTTTCAGTAGATGGGGTTTTGCCATGTTGGCCAGACTGGTCTTGAATTCCTGACCTCAGGTGATACACCCACCTCAGCTTCTCAAAGTGCTGGGATTACAGGCGTGAGCCACTGTACCTGGCCTAAATGCCTTATTTTTAAATATAACTTTGGTTATAGATTTCCTCCCAGAGCAGTTTTTAACACCTCAGGCTAAATGGTGTTGTATTTTCCAGTCCTTGTATGTTTGCATGTTTGTCTGTATTTTTATACTTAGAGGACAATTTTACAGAAAAAATTTTTGGGGTCAGCTTTACTTCAAAAGATCTTGAATTGGAGTGACATTAATGAGAATGGCGAAGTAAAAACCTCTGAAAAGCTACTCCTCCATAAAAGCACAACAGCAAAATCTGCTGTTCCATAAAAGTTCTGTCAACAACTGTCAGAATCAACTTCTTCAGAACTTTAGAAATTCCCAAAGCCTCCAACAATCCAAAGAGCATTTATTCAAAAAAATGCTGAATATTGGTAAGAACAGCTACATGACATTTTAACTTGGCCTCTTCCCATGCCTGTCATACTATCATTATAGCAGACTTAAAAACCAACATTACTACAATCACAGTGAAAACCACAGGTGTGGCCTAGTAGCCACTGTAGGAGAAAGAACAGGTTTGGAGTTCCTTAAAACACCTTTCTAAGAAAACTGTCATTATTTGGCTTGTCTGGCAATTACCTGGAAACCTTTATTTGCAAGGCTTACTTTATTTGATCTGACTCAAGATCTCACTTACTGTGAACAGCTTCTCTCTGAAGAGGAAAGAGAGATGTATGGTAATTTGTAAAAAAACAATCAGTGACAATAAATTAACAATGCAGCTGCATGAGGCAATCACAACTGATGTGAACAAGAAGCTGACCATAATATTTCAACAGAGAAGTGTATGAGATGTCCGTAAGAGTCTTCTAAAAGCTATGATATACTCCTAGGAATCCAGAGGGCCATAAACTTGTGTAGGACTGTGCACATGTATAGGGCTATGAAGATGTATAGGAAAGACCTGGGAAGGCTTGAAGCTCTCACCTCTGGCTGACTCGGAGACCCAGAACAAAGAGAAAGTGAAGGGTTAGGCAAAATTATAAGCTGCCTGACTAGGCATTGAAGGTATGCCCAATGTACACATAGAGCCCCTTGACAAAAGCTGGGACAGTTATTGTTTCTAGAGATTTAAGGAAACCTCTACCTAATAATTAGCTGACCACTAAACTGACAAGGAAGAGAATTCAGCAGCTACATACCACAACAAATAATAACTTTAAAATGTTAAATCAGGAAATTCATTAAACAAACATCACCAACAACAGCAATAAGAAATCCAAGGGAGGAAGGAATCTGATTCCCGAAGTTTCCACATTACTTAGAATTTCCAGGTTTTAAAACAAAACTTGAGACATGCAAAGAAACAAAAAAGTATGGCTCATACATAGTAGAAGCAGTCAATGAGAAGTGTCCTAGAAGAAATCCAGACATTTAACTTACTAGACAAATATTTAAATTAACCATTTTAAAGAGTTAAAAAAACAAAAAGAAACATGTCTCAATAACTAAGGAAAGTATGAGAAAAAATGCCTTACAAACACAGAATTTCAAAAGACAAAAAATATAAGAACCAAATAGAAACCGTGGAATTAAAAAGTATAAAAAACGAAATGAAAAATCATCTAGAGGGGCTCAATGGCAGATATGAACTGGCAGAAGAAATAATCAGCAAACTTGAAGACAGATCAATGAATATGACCTATTATAAGGAACAGAAAGAAAAAAGCAATGAAGAAAATGGAACAAAGACTCAAAGACCTGTACGATACCATCAGGCTTACCAATATACACATAATGGGAATCCCAGAAGAAAGAGAGAGGCAAAAGTGAAGAATATTTTGAAAAAAACAGTGACCCAAACTTCCCAAATTTGATGAAAAGCATTAATTCACACATATAAGAAGTACAGTGATCTTCAAGTAGGGTTAATGCAAAGAAATCCATACCTAGACACATCATAAATTGTGGAAAACCAAAGACAAAGAGAAAAATCTGAAAGTGACAAGAGAGAAGTGGCAAGCCAGAAGGGAGTGGAGGCCAATATTCAAATTTATCACCACCAATAAGCTGGACATCCACTCAGAGACCCAATCTGAAAGTCAGCAATTACAAAGACCACAGGTGGATAAATCCACAAAGATGGGAAGAAACCAGCGCAAAAAGGCTAAAAACATCCGAAATCAGAATGCCTCTCCTCCTTCAGGGGATTGCAGCTCCTCATCAGCAAGGGAACAAGGCCTGATGGAGAATGAGTGTGATGAATTGTCAGAATCAGGCTTCAGAAGGTAGATAATAAGAAACTTCTGTGAGCTAAAAGAACATGTTCTAACCCAATGCAAAGAAACTAAGAACCTTGAAAAAAGGTTTGACGAAATGCTAACGAGAATAGACAATTTAGAGAGGAATATAAGTGAGAATTAATGGAGCTGAAAAACACAACATGAGAACTTTGTGAAGTATGCACAAGTTTGAATAGTCGAATTGATCAAGCAGAAAAAAGGATATCAGAGGTCAAAGACCAACTCAATGAAATAAAACAAGAAAACAAGATTAGAGAAAAAAGGATAAAAAGGAATGAGCAAAGTCTCCAAGAAATATGGGACTATGTGAAAAGACCTAATCTACGTTTGATAGGTGTACCTGAATGTGACGAAGAGAATGAATCCAAGCTGGAAAATATTCTTCAGGATATTATTCAGGAAAACTTTCCCAACCTAGCAAGGCAGGACAATATTCAACTCCAGGTAATACAGAGAACACCACAAAGATATTCCTGAAGAAGAGCAACCCTAAGGCACATAATCATCAGATTCACCAGGGTTGAAATGAAGGAGAAAATGCTAAGGGCAGCCAGAGAGAAAGGTCAGGTTACCCACAAAGAGAAGCCTATCAGACTCACAGCAGTTCTCTCAGCAGAAACCCTACAAGCCAGAAGAGAGTGGAGGCCAATATTCAACATCCTTAAAGAAAAGAACTTTCAACCCAGAATTTCATATCCAGCCAAACTAAGCTTCATAAGCGAAGGAAAAATAAAATCTTTTGTGAACAAGAAAGTACTTAGAGATTTCATCATCACCAGGCCTGCTTTACAAGAGCTTCTGAAAGAAGCACTACACATAGAAAGGAACAACCAGTATCAGCCTTTCCAAAAATATACCAAAAGATAGAGCATCAACATAATGAAGAATTTACATCAACTAATGGGCAAAACAGCCAGCTAGCATCAAATGGCAGTATTAAACTCACATATATTATTATTAATCCTAAATTTAAATCAACTAAATCCCCCAATCAAAAGACACAGACAGGCAAATTGGGTAAAAAGCCAAAACCCATCTGTATGCTGCATCCAGACCCATCTCACATGCAAGGATACACAAAGGCTCAAAACAAAGGGATGGAGGAAGATTTACCAAACAAATGGAGAGCAAAAATAAATAAATAAATAAATAAAAAGCAGGAGTTGCAATTCTTGCCTCTGATAAAATAGACTTTAAAGCAACAAAGATCAAAAGAGGCAAAGAAGGACATTATATAATGGTAAAAGGATCATTGCAACAAGAAGAGCTAATGATCCTAAATACATAAGTACCCAACACAGGAGCACCCAGATATATAAGACAAGTTCTTAATGATTTGTAAAGAGACTTAGTCTCCCACACAATAATAGTGGAAGACTTTAACATCACATTGTCAATGTTAGACAGATCAACGAGACAGAAAATTAACAAGGATATCCAGGACTTGAACTCAGACCTGGAACAAGTAAACTTAATAAATATTTATAGAACTCTCCACCCCAAATACACAAAACATATATTCTTATCAGTACCACATCACACCTACTCTAAAAGTGACTACATAATTGGAAGTAAATCACTCCTCAGCAATTGCATAGCATTTCACAGGTTTAAATGGAATATTGATTGGCTGCTTGTTTGTTATTTTCCTCCCTTATTCCTTCCTGTCTCCATTGTTAAGCACAATTACTGGCATAAAAGAGGTTTTCACTACCCATTTTTAGATTGCATTCTAGCCTGGGCAATAAAGCAAGACTCCGGTTCTCTCTCCCTCTTTCTTTCTCTCTTTCATTCTTTTTTTTTTATTCCTTTTTCTTTCTTTCTCTTTCTTTTCTTTCCAAAAAAAAAAAAAAAGATATTAATAATAATCTCCAGGGCAATAATGACTGAGAAAATAACTCAAAAAATATAGCAAAAGAAATGACAAGGGATTTAAACTTGTACAGGAGACAAAAATCTATTTAACACAAAAGAGAAAGTAATCAGAGAAACAACAACAAAAAATAGATAGAAAACAAATAGCAAAATGGCAGATATAAATACTACTTTATCATAATTAAATTAAAATACATTAAAAACACCAGTAAGAAGACAGAGATTGGCAGAAACACAATCTAACTGCATCCTGTCTATAAGAGATATATCTTAGATTCAAAGACAAAATTAGGTTGAAAGTAAAAGAATGGAAAGAGATGTATCATATAAACTAACCAAATGAGAACTCAACTGACAGTTAAATATTAATAAAATAGACCTTAAGATAAAACTTGTTACTAGAAAAAGAACTAATAAAAGGCTCAATTAACAAAGAAAATATAATTATAAATGTATATATACCAAACAACAGAGCCCTAAAATGCATAAAGCAAAAACTGCCAGAACTAAAGAAGCAGAACTACCTCTATATGCAGATACATGATTTTGTATATAAAAAACTCAAAGAAATACACAGACAAAGATACAGACACAGACACACACACACTCCTATTAGAACTAATAAATGAGTTCAGCACAATTGCAAAATATAAGATCAATATACAGAAATAAAACTTATTTCTATCCATTAGCAATGAACAATACAAAAATAAAAATCAGAAAAGAGTTCCACTTAAAATAACATCAAAAAGAATAAAGTACACAGGACAAGTGGATATCCATACTAATAGAATGCTCACATCCCTTCCTCACATCATATATAAAAAGTAACTCAAAGACATAAACGTAAGAGCTAGAAGTATAAAACTATTAGAACAAAACAAATATAAAGCCGCATGATCTAGAAATAGGCAATGTTTTCTTAGCTATGATACTAAGCAAAAACAAAACAACATATGCTTCATCAAAACTAAAAACTTGTGTGCTTCAAAGTACACTATCAAGAATGTGAAAAGACAACTCACAGAATGGGAGAAAATATTTGTAAACACCATATCTGGTAAGGGACTTAACTGATAAGCAACTTATCAGACCTAAGTCCATGCACATGTATATACACGAACTTATATAAAGAATTCAACTTATATATGAACTTATATAAAGAACTCAACTTATCTATTATCTTATATAAGTGACTCAACATTTCAATATATTATATAAACCTATATAAAGAACTCTTAATACTTCAATATAAAAAAATGAATAACCCAATTTTTAAAACAGACAAAGGATCTGACTAGACACATTTCCAAAAAAGACACATAAATGGGTCGGACGTGGTGGATCATGCCTGTAATTCTAGCACTTTGGGAGGTGGAGGCAGGTGGATCACCTGAGGTCAGGAGATTGAGACCAGTCTGGTCAACATGGAGAAACCCTGTATCTACTAAAACTACAAAAAGTTAGCCGGGCATGGTGGCACATGCCTGTAATCCCAGGTACTCGGGAAGCTGAGGCAGGAGAATCACTTGAACCCGGAAGGTGGAGGTTGTGGTGAGATACATAAATAACCAAGAAGCACATGAAAAGATGTTCAACACCATCACTCACTAAATCAAAACTACAATGAGACACATACCACTTCACATACACTAGGAGAGCTATCACAAAGTGTTGGTGAGTATGTGAAGAAACTGGAAATGTCATACATTGGTGGTGGGTTTGTAAAATGAAAAACCGTTATAGCAGTTCCTCAAAACATTAAACACAGAATTACCATATGACCCAGCAGTTCTATTCCTAGCATACTTCCCAGAGAATCTGTCCACTCGAAAACTTATCCACAAATGTTCATAGCAGCATTATTATTAACAATAGCCAATGAAACAATCCACCTGTCCACCAATCAATTAATACACAGAATATGGTATATACATATAATGATATATTATTCAGTTATTGAAAGGAATGAAGTACTGATGCATGCTACAACATGGGTGAATCCTGAAAACATTACGCTAAGTAAACAGAAGCCTGAAACAAAAACTTATATAGTGTATGATTCCATCTTACGAAATGTCCGGAAGTTTGTAGGTATATCCACAGGGACAGAAAGTAAATCAGTGCAAACCAGGGGTTGGGGGACTGGGGGATTGGGAATTACTGCTGATGGGTATGGGTTTCTATGTTAGACTGTATATGTATAAGAATTCTCACTGTTTTCCTCTTTTGATACAGAATTCTTATTTGACTTGGTCTGTGTTTTAAGCTTCTAGCTATTCCTTCACTCGAGTTTTTCTTCTATTTTTGTTTATTTTTATTGTTTTTACTGGGTTTTGATGCACAGAGAGGACCAGTAGTATCCCTCAATCTTCTAAAGTTTCCTGATTTAATGGGCAAAATCCCCCTGGTCTTTTGAAATTAAATTGTTTGTATTTAATATTCTAAGATACTTTACATTTTTCATATGATTATTGGCCATTTATATTTTGTCTTGCATAATTATACACTGCTATCTTTTACAAATTTTTCATTAGGTTATTTGTCGCTTTTCCTAATACCTGTAAGAGCTTTTTTGATATACCATCATAGATACCAATCTTTTGCTCTATAATGTTGCAAATACCTTCCAATGTGAATCTTGTTTACAGTATCTTTTACTGGATACATGCTTAAAATTTTTATGCAGTTAAACCCATACAATGTTATTTTTAGGGTTTTATGTATTGCTTAGGAAAGCCTTTCCTATCCCAAAATAATAAAAACATTCATTATTTTCTTTTAACTATAGTGTAGAATCTTTTCTCCAGCTTTAAAAAGTGTATTTATTTAGTTCTTTATTCCATATTAAAACTGATTTTTGCTTCTGGTATAATTAGTATCTACATTCATTTTTTCATTTTCTAACAATCAATGGAAAAACATTATTTATTTCCTTCCAGATTGGAAGGGCTTCCTTTATTTAAGCTAAATTAGCTCATCTCCAAGGATCTATTAATTAACTCTCTCCTATATAACTGATATATTCATCTGACAACACAATGACTCTGTTTTACTTACTCTAACCATGTAGTATATTTTAATATCTGGTAGGGCAAATTTGGTCAACTCTTCCCTGTACTTTTTTTTTTTTTGAGATGGAGTCTGGCTCTCTCCCAGGCTGGAGTGCAGTGGCACAATCTGGCCTCACTGCAGCATCTATCTCCTGGGTTCAAATGATTCTCCTTCCTTAGCATCCCAAATAGCTGGGATTACAGGCATGTGCCACCATGCCTGGCACATTTTTTATTTTTAGTAGAGATGAGTTTTACCATGTTGACCAAGCTACTCCTGATCTCCTGACCTCAAGAGATCTGCCTGCCTCAGCCTCCCAAAGTACTGGGATTATGGATATGAGTCACCATGCCTGGCTTTCCCCTGTTCTTTTTAAACAATCTTTAGTTATTCTCATGCATTTTTTTGTTCCATATAAACTTTAGATCCATGTTGACAAAAACAACAAAATCCTGTTGTGATTCTGATTGGTATCAGTGAGCACAATAAACAAACTGGCAACCCCTGAGTTGATTCTGCCAGTAGAGATTGCGACATAACATATGTTTTTAAAATTGGTGCTAGATTTTTTTTTTAATACAGAAGTTATACATGGGATACAAAATCCAAATCTAAAAGGAACAAAAATAGTCATCTTTCAACCATATCTTACAACCTATTCCCTTCTTCATTCCACTAGAGACATACAGAACTGCTTTATTCTTTTATAAACAAACAGTACTCCATAGCATACATGTATCATCATTTACCTAGCTAGCCTCTACTGGTGGACATGTAGGTTATATACAGCATTTTGTCATCATATAATATGCTACAATAAATATTCTTGTACTGTCATCATTCTAGACATAAGCAAATATTTCTATAGGATAAATTCCTAGAAAAATTACACGATAAAAACTTCAAAAAATGCTACTCATACAAGAGTACGTATATCTTAAAGAATAACATATTTAGGCTGGGCGCGGTGACTCAAGCCTGTAATTCCAGCACTTTGGGAGGCCAACGTGGGTGGATCACGAGGTCAAGAGATCGAGACCATCCTGGTCAACATGGTGAAACCCCGTCTCTACTAAAAATACAAAAAATTAGTGGTGTGTGCCTGTAATCTCAGCTACTCAGAAGGCTGAGGCAGGAGAATTGCCTGAACCCAGGAGGCAGAGATTGTGGTAAGCCGAGATCGCACCATTGCACTCCAACCTGGGTAACAAGAGCGAAACTCTGTCTCAAAAAAAAAAAAATTTATCAAATTAAAATCTTATCTAAATCTTTATCAAAATATATCTTATTTGTTACATAAGTAGTTACTGTTTATTTTGTATGGAATAAAGGCAAAAAATAATTTAAAATAGTTCCTTAATTGCTAACTATTAAGAGTTAAAATTCATATATCTGGGAGATGGTATACTATGTCCTTTTGAAAAACAGTGATAACACTCTTATATACCGATATGCAATAATTTCCAAGTTAAAAAAAATCTAGGTGTTGATTTGGCACAAAAAGACAATGAATATACTTACTTGTTAATAAATACATAAAACCTCTGAAGAAACTGTTAATCTCATCTGGGAAGGGGATATGGCTAGGGAACGAGGGGGAGACTTAGCATGTACATTCTTCTGAAGGTACTTCTGAAGTTTGAACCACATGAATATATTTTCTAATACAAAAAGTACATTTATTGTTTAAAAGTTCATTATTAAGTGGCCCAAAGCTATAAATATTATGGTTAACATATTTGGTCTCAGGAAACTCGGCTTTAGGAAAGTCGATCTGGAGAGACATGAATGAAAAACGATTACCTGCTGAAAAGTAAGCAATTATAATGATTAACAATGATAATAATAGAAAAACTTCTATGGCATTTACCTATGTGCTATTTGAAACTTTAGCTAAACTCATTTAATCCACTCACGTACTCATTTAGGTAGGTACTACTGTTATTCTGTTTTCTAGAAGAGGAAAAATTGAGGCTTAAGACATTCAGTAATTTGGCCAAAGTCACATAATAAGTAAGGGATGGAAATCAGATTTTTGAACCCAGGCGGTCCATCCTCAAAGTCACACCCTTGACAATGGTACTATATTTTCTCTATACACCAAATTGCTATGTAAAGAGGAGTGGCTGTGTAACAAAACAAACTGCAATTAACTGCATGACTACTGGCAAATAAGTCAATCCCCTTAAGCCTGGGTTTTCTAATTCGTAAGTGAGGAAGTTAACACCTGCTTCTCAAGTATATAAAACTGTTAGCATGGCATCTAACACCTGACAGTGTTAAATAAGTTATAGCTAGAAAAAAAAAAAAAAAAAAAAAAACTAAAAAAAGGGGGTTTAGCTAAGAGGGTGAGGGCTAGTAAAAAGCAGAGCCACCGGCCATCTGTAACTCACTTGGACAGCTAGATGCTGATAGGGATTCAGCATAATGATAAAGCTGAAGACTGTAAAAACAATGTGGCTAAACAATGGGTTAAGATATTTCTTCTTACTACCTATTATGCATGATAGTAATTATTTTAACACACAGCACTCAATGATTTCAAAGACCCTTTTTATTTCCTAGAAAAATCAAGATAAACTGGTAATAAAATGTCCTACAAAAACTGCTGAGCAATGGAAGGGCTTGGAAGCAAAAGGCAGTATGTTTACAACTGTCAAAGGAGAAAAAACACTTTTAAGAAAATAGCATCTTCTAGTTCTTAAAATGACTGAGAACATTAAATGAAAGATCACATTAAGAAAGTTTTTAAGAATCCCAGACTACATTTCTCATCAAGAACAATGATAAGCCTGGGGCAGTATTATAGTGGACTTGTACTTTCAAATCACAATGTGTTCAAAAGCAAGATGGTGTCCACGGATTTGCTTAGGAGATCTAGTGATAGGCCACTCAGTATTTCTAAAACTACTATACGAGGCAAAATCTCCTAGCTTAGCAAGTAAAAACTATGTTCTTTACTCTGTGTCTAAAGCTAATTTAATTTGGTTTGTGGTTAGTAATTCTGTTATTTTAGGCAATTGGCAAGAGAAAAATATTTGGGCCATGGGTAAAATTACGTAGGAAAGTGCTGGAAATCTTTAAGGTATTAAAGACCCAATAATCACTACTGTTCTGCATTCTATTCTGCTGACTTCAGTACAGGGTACAAGCCCTATGATTCAGGTAGTAAATTATTAACAGTGTAAAATATTCACCATAATACAAAAGGTATAGTTGCAAAGATAGTTGATAAAGAAATAATACCAATTCTTCCCAAATGCTTCCAGAAAATACAAGAGAAAGGACCACTTCGCAACTTATCTCATAAAGCCAACGTTATAATGTCTTTGTATAGTTTTGTTATAATAAGAATAGAAAGAACACAGGGAAGTAAAACATAAACCCAGAATAATGTCCCTCATGAACACAGATGCAATAATTCTTAATATCAGCACATTAAATGAAATGATATAAAATGGATAATATATCATAACTGAGTGGGATTTTTTCCAAAATGTAAATCAACGTGATTTACATTTTGGATTTACCATATTAACAAGACTAAGCAAGAAAAACCATGTGGTCATCTCAACAGATACCGAAAAAGCATTTGATAAACTACAACATCCATCATGATAAAAACTATTAAAAATAGAAGAAAACTTTCTTTGAAAGGAATCTTGGTAAACGGCAACTATGAAAAACTCACAACTAAAATCCTACTTAATGGTGAAAAATTGAAGGTTTGCTCCCTATGACTGGGAACAAGGTAAGGATGTCTGCTTTTGTCATTCTATTTAAGATTGAACTGTTGGTCCTAGTTCAATAAAGGGGGAAAAAGAAGAAACAAGAAAGACATATTGAAAAGGAAGAAGTAAAACTATCTCATTCACAGATAATATGATTGTGTAGAAAATCCTTTAAAAAATTATTTTAAGCTACTAGAACAAATAAATGAGTTAAGCAAGTTCACAGGTCAATATAATAAAACCAACTGATCTACGATACAAGAAACAAGGAAGTGGGCACCAAAATTAAAAGCAATACCAATATAATCACAACAAAAATATAAAATATTTAGCGAGGAATTTAATATCTATAAAACGTGTACATTGAAAACCACTAAAACGGCTGAGAGAAAATAAAGACCTAAACAAGTAGAGAGATAGCAAACCATTTTCATAGATTGAGACTTGATATGATT
This sequence comes from Saguinus oedipus, assembly GCA_031835075.1. NCBI lineage: Eukaryota > Metazoa > Chordata > Mammalia > Primates > Cebidae > Saguinus > Saguinus oedipus. The sequence continues at coordinate 33,488,605 of CM063182.1, read as the reverse complement.
AAGATATAAATTCTTAATGCCAGATCTAGGTATATATTCAACACAATCCCAATCTCATTACAGATGTACTTTTTGTAGAAATGGAAAAACTAGTTTAAAAATGTATATAAAAATACTAAAGACCTATAAAGTCAACAGTTATCTTGAAAAGGAAAAACAACACTGGGAAGAATTACACTTTCTGATTTCATGACTTACAATAATCTAACTTTTACTGGTATAAGGACAGACATAAAGATTGACAGAACAGAATACAAAGCCCAGAAACAGACCTTGTATGTATGTCCAACTGAGTTTTCACAAAGAAAATAAAGTAATCAAATGGGGAAAGACTAGACTTTTTGACAAATGGTGTTCTAACAACTGGATCTCCGTAAGAAAAAAAAAATGCCTCAACCCTTATCTCAATACAGAAATTAACTTTAAATGGTCCATAGAACTAATGTAAGAGCTAAAATGATAAAATTTACAGAGGAAAACGTGGGAATATCCTTGAGACTTTAAGCAAATTTTCTTAGAACACAAAAAGCAAAAACTACAAAAGAAAAAATGATAAATACAACTTCATAAAAATTTACAACATTGGCTCTTAAAAAGATATTAAGAAAATGAGGGAGCCGGGCGCGGTGGCTCAAGCCTGTAATCCCAGCACTTTGGGAGGCCGAGGTGGGTGGATCACGAGGTCAAGAGATCGAGACCATCCTGGTCAACAAGGTGAAACCCCGTCTCTACTAAAAAAAATATAAAAAATTAGCTGGGCATGGTGGCGCATGCCTGTAATCCCAGCTACTCAGGAAGCTGAGGCAGGAGAATTGCCTGAACCCAGAAGGCGGAGGTTGCGGTGAGCCGAGATCGCGCCATTGCACTCCAGACTGGGTAAGAAGAGCGAAACTCCGTCTCAAAAAAAAAAAAAAGAAAAAAGAAAAAGAAAATGAGGGCCAGGCGCAGTGGCTCAAGCCTGTAATCCCAGCACTTTGGGAGGCCGAGGCGGGTGGATCACGAGGTCAAGAGATCAAGGCCATCCTGGTCAACATGGTGAAACCCCATCTCTACTAAAAATAAAAAAATAAAAAATTAGCTGGGTATGGTGGCGCATGTCTCTAATCCCAGCTACTCAGGAGGCTGAGGCAGGAGAATTGCCTGAACCCAGGAGGCGGAGGTTGTGGTGAGCCGAGATCGCGCCATTGCACTCCAGACTGGGTAACAAGAGCGAAACTCCGTCTCTAAAAAAAAAAAAGATATTAAGAAAATGAAAACGCAAGCCTTGGTTTAGGAAATATGTATATCCGTATATTTAAGGACTTGTACTCAGAATATAAAAAGAGCTCTTATAATAAGGCAAACCTGATTAAAAAATAATAGACAAAAGATTTGACAGACATGTCACCCAAAAAGATACATGAATAACAAGTGATCATATAAAAAGATGGTCAACATAATCAGTCATTAGTAAAATGCAAAATAAAACTAGAGTGAGATATCATTATACCTGCACTAGAATGACTCAACTCATGAAGAAGCACAAACTCCAAGTACTGAAGAGAGAGCAGAGTGGTAAGACCCATTCTTTGCTGGTGGAAATGCAAAATGGTGCAGCCACACTAGAAAAGAGTTTGGCTGTGTCTTAAAAAGTTAAAAGTATGTTTACCAACAACCCCACAATCCCACTCCCGGGTATTTACCCATAGGAAACAAAAACATATTCCTACACAAAAACTTATATACAAAATGTTCCTAGCAGCTTAGTTCTAAATAGCCAAGCCCTGGAAAAAATCCAAACGTCCATCTACTGATTAATGGATAAACTAATTTTGTTATATCCATTCAATGGATTAGTATTCAGCATTCAAAAGTCATAAATGACTGAAGTATGTAACGACAGTCATGAATCTTAAAAGCATCATGCTAAACGAAAGAAGTTAGATACAAAAGATATGTTTTATATGATTCCATTGACATGAAATTCTAGAAAAGGTAAATCAATAGTGAAGGAATGAAGATGAATGGTTGCCAGGTACTGTAGGTGGGAGAACAGTATTTGACTGCAAAAAGGCACCAGACAACTTCTTGGAATACTCGAATAGTCATATCTTAAATTTGGTAATGATTAATGCCGCTATATAAGTTTGGTAAAACTCAGAGACCTATACTCTTATGTAAATTTTATCTTAATAAAGGTAATAAAAACAAAGGAAAAAACAAAATTCCCTTGCATATCTCCAAGTTTATTTCGTAAGAAACAAATGATAGTCAAATTTAGTTGAAGCTGACACATTCTTATATTAAAAGCTTTCTTCTAAGCCAAAAGAATTTGAACGATTGCTTCAAAATTGTATAGGCCTCTCAGATATCAAGCCCCTCAGCTGTAGTTTGGTTAGTTCAACTGTCAGTTCCTTAATTAAATAATTTAGTAACACTAAATATAGTGTTACATATTCCTCACAAAACGATTTGCAGTACCTTCATTTATGGTCTCATTCTGAGTAAAACTTTTAAGAGTTAATAGAATAATTCTTTACTGCATAAAGGAGCATATCTAGAATTTATAAGAAATGACATTTATTTTCTTTTCAGAGCCTTTCTTCTCCAGGATGTTATTTATGATATTTATGATATTGCTTTAAGACTGACAGCTACAGCTGAATCTCAGGTTTTGCTATTTTGTCACACAGAGATACCTTCTGAATTTTTTACTGGGGTATCACTTCCTCCTTTTGTTAATTATTTCTGTATATTTAACATATTAACATATTTAATATAACAATTTTTAAATTACATTAGGCAAGAAATATTTCACACAACAATCAAAGGAACATTGTATCAAAGTACAGGCTTTTCCCCACAATCTTAGGAAATAAGAAGTGGAGAGAAACAAAAATGATAATTACTGAATGAGGGAAAAACCACATCTGTGCCTAACCTTTATAAGTCACTGTCAGGGCTTGCAGTAAGATAACATTCTTTTAAATACAGTTTCTACTTTACATACAGGTGAAAGAGAGATGCTATTTTATACCTGACAACTAGTCTTCCCAATATTTACACCAAAATATATACTCCTATGTACTGCATTTGAGAAGATCAAAGCCCAACAGGACAATGAATTTCAATAATTGTAGAGAACTGATTTTCAAACAACAAAAAATACCCTCCAAAATTATTTTCACTGCAATTCCTCACTTACATGTCAACAAAGTGAGAAAATGTGGGCATTTAGATGTGGAAGAGGCTGCTTTTTTCTCCTATGGGGAAAAACAATGTAACTTCATATGTTATGCTTACAAGAAAATAATTTTCCAAAAAATTAAAGAAGAAGATAGAAGAAAATGAGATTAAAAAGTAAGAATATTTTGAACCACGGATTAACATCTGTTCCTACTCCCTCAGGCTGCAAAACAAAAGAAAATCCCAAAATGCACTGTGCCGAAACAATTATAACGTTGAGTAAACAAAGTACATTCAAAGATTTGAAAAGGTTTCCTCTAACAAAAAGAAAAACTCCAAACCTCTTCCATTTGAAGAGAGGATTACATCTTTCATGCAGAAGCCTACCCATCCTGTAGGCAGGTGATAGCCTTCAAATTGGAAATCCACATAAAACTGGTAAAATCCATTAGGTAAAAATTAATAAAATCTTGTCAAATTAGCAAGGTAATTGTTACTGGTTGTATTATAATACGACAATTCCACAGTCTGTGACTTATGTTCAACCAACATTGCTTTACTAATATAGATAGAAATTCTACTTGTTTATAGCAGCTTTACTCATAATTGCTAAAACTTGGAAGCAACCAAGATGCCATCCAGCAGGTGATTAGAGAAATAAATTGTGGTACATCCAGACAATGGAGTATTATTCAGTGCTAACAGGAAATTCAGAGCTATCAAACCATGAAGAGACAGGGAGAAACATAAAATGCATATTACTATGTGAAAGAAGCCAATCTGAAGTTCTACACTGTATGATTCCAACTATATGAAATTGTGGAAAGGCAGAACTAGGGAAACTTTAATAAAAAGATCAGTGGTTGCCAGGAGCTGAGGGGAGGAGGGAATGAACAGGCAAAGCACAGAGAATTTTTGGGGCAGTACAACAACTCTAATACTACCGTGGTGGATACATGTCATTAAACATTTGTCCAAACACCATAGGATGTTCAAAACCAAGAGTGAACTCCAATATAAACTATGAACTTCAAGTGACAATGACATGTCAATGTAGGTTCACTGACAGAAAGGTATCACTCTGGTGCTGGGTGGTGATAGTGGGAGAGAGCTGTGTATGGAAGGCAGCTGTGAACCTACAACTACTCTAAAAAATAAAGTTTTTTTTTTAATATACTGACGCTTTTGTTTTTAATGTCTGATCTTCAGTTCTCTGATTAGGGAACTTACTTCTTTACCTTTGCAAAGAAATTGCTATAATTAAATAGAATACGCAGTGGTTTTATCCTTCATTTTAAAGATAGGTTAAAAAGGAATTAAATGATCTGAGTACAGCTGCAACATTTCTAAAACCAGTTTAGAACTTGTCTTTACACAAATTCTTATGTTTTAGGAATGAAAATCACTAGGTACAGATAAGAGGCACATCTGTTAAAATGCATTTACAACTTAGAATAGAATTTGACAGCTAGAAAATATATATAGAAGCTGCTATGATTGAATGTTTATGTCCCCCTATAATTCCTATGTTGAAATTATTACTTCCAAGGTGATGGTTTTAGGAGGTGGGATCTTTGGGAGGTGATTAGGTCATGTGAGTTGAATCCTTCTGAACCAGAATTAGGGCCCCAATAAAAGAGGCCCAAGAGAGACCCATTCCCCATGCCACTATGTGACAACACAATGAGATGGCATGATCTATGAGACAGAAAGCACTCTCTCACCAGACACTGCATCTGGCTTGATCCTGGACTTCTCAGCCTCTAAAACTGTGAGAAGTAATTTCTCTTGTTTATAAGCCACCTAGTTCATGGTATTTTGTTAGAGCAGCCAGCTCAAATGGAACTAAGAAAGAAACTATTTAATTAATCTATTTAGTCAAAGCCCTTTATCTTATAAATAAGGAAAAGGAGACTCTGGGTCACAAGGTTATTTTATGGCAGAAAGACCAGAACACTGAGATTCTGTTACTTCTTCATCACACTGCTACATTTTAAGAAAACAAAATTCTGGTACATTTCTTAAAATTCAGAGATGCTGTTTTTTTTCTTCTTCCATGTATTTATTTCTTCAGAGGACATGCATCCAATTAATATATTACTTTGGCTGATAAGCGCTCATCAAGCTCTGCCCATTTACTCATTTATTCTGCATGCTTGACTTTTTTTTCCCCAGAGGTCATTAAAAAAAAATTATGTTTTAAGCATTCTTAAACAGCCTAAGAAAACATTTTACCCTGAAAGTGAATACAGAATACATGTGCTTGTTACTAAAGCAAGGACTATGCTTACCAACCCACCATTGTTAGTGAGAATTTAGAATGTTGGCTGACCTCTTACAGAGGTAAAAATCCACCCTTGGTGGGAACAGCTGCGACTGTGAAAGAAGCTACAAATAACATGCTGGGAATTCAGCAGGCACTGTTATTACATCCTGTTTATACTGTCATTTTTCCTATCAGTAGGATATTATTTATACAGACCCCACCCATGAACTTCTTGTTTATCTTATTATAGAAATCCTCCGAATCTATAAAAAGAAACTTCTGTATTTGTTTCTGGAACATGCACATGTGTTATAATTTTGTACCTCATTATACTTTTTTATTTAGCATTTTCTTTTGTTATGCACCACTCGTTCTCATTTTTATCTCAAGGTTGACTCACTTCACATATTAGAGTTGAACTTAAATCTTTTTAAGAGAACTTGTTATAAGATTCGGGAGTACCACATCCTAAACCTTAAGGTAGATCAGGTACATATTCTTTGAAGATACACTTGACTAATTTGTTTAAAGATAGAAAAATGCATATATACACTGATGAGGTACTCCAGGTAGTGAGCTCTGGGTGACCAGAAGGCTTCCATACTCAGGCTCACTCTAATCTAAGTGGACCAACTGCAAGGGCCAGCCTTTATTTAGTTAGTAACCTCACTATTCTCTAGCTAGATCTCTTCTCTGCAATGAAAAGCCTTGCCCCTGAGTTTAGCTTGATGGCTGGGCAGGCTGGGTTAAAAATATAACACATAATACACAAAAAACACAGGAATTCAGTAAGTTGACCAACAGGACAATGAACCAATCTGGTTATCAATCATCCTTATTCCCCAGGCCTTATATAAACAATTGAAGTAAATCAAATAAAAATGCAAGTTCCTTAAGGGCAAAAATTCACACAGCATTTGTTGAGCAAGTAAATTATTATTTTTGGAGAGGGCACACCACTGAACAAAGTCACTGGACTAATTTTCATATAGCTTGTGTTAGCATCACCAGTTCTCCTCTTGACACTACAAGGCAGCTAGGTAAACAAGGAATGTTCAGAGTACGCGTACAATGCTGGACTCTTTAAGGAAAGGCCACTCTTGAAGAACACTGCTCTAAAAATGTATAACTAAAATGTGTACTAAACCTCCAGGTGGAGAACTAAGTGTAATTAATTTCAGAAAAAAATAAGATGTCTGCAAGGACTAAAGTGGTCAAGAAGTTAGAATGAGGGTAACAGCTGAGATAATCTTGAGAAACAGAAATTGGTAGGACTGAGATGAGAAGGTGAGAGGTATCCTTGGGACAACCAAAACTCTGGAAGCATCCAACTGAGCAGAATTCTGGAAACAGCAAATAGTGAAATTCAGCTGGGGGCATATTGAATAGAAGATGGCAAAAAAGAGAAGGCTGGAGTCAGATTACACATTTTTTTTTTATTTGAGAGGAAGTTTCACTCTTGTCCCCGGGGCAGGAGTGCAATGGTGCGATCTCGGCTGACTGCAACCTCTGCCTCCTGGGTTCAAGTGATTCTCTTGTCTCAGCCTCCCAAGTAGCTGGGATTACAGGTGCCAGCTACCATGCCCAGCTAATTTTTGTATTTTTAGTAGAGATGGGGTTTCACCATGTTGGCCAGGCTGGTCTCGAACTCCTGACCTCAGGTGATCCACCAGCCTTGACCTCCCAAAATGCTGGGATTAAGAAATTTCATTTTTTAGACAACAGAGAATCATCAAGGATATCTGATCAAGGGAAGATGAACCCAAACTTCTGGAGCAGAAATGAAGAGGACAAGAACAAGTTGGGATGAGGCTGAACTGGGGAAAGAAGAACACTACCAAATCCCATAGTTATGGCAGCAAAAGAAAGTTCCATGTGGTACAGTAGATAATAAATGTGTAAATGTATTTTCAGTTCTTGCTTGCAAAAACAGGAGATGATGCCCAGGTGCCACGGTTCCTCACACCTGTAATCCCAGGAGCTCAAGACTAGCCTGAGCAATATGGTGAAACCTCATTTCTACAAAAAAGTGAAAAACAGGCGGAGCACAGTGGCTCATGCCTGTAATCACAGCACTTTGGGAGGCCGAGGTGGGTGGATCACCTGAGCTCTGGAGTTCCAGGCCAACCTGGCCAATATGATCAAACCCTGTCTACTAAAAACACAAAGATTAGCCAGGAGTGGTAGTGGGTGCCTCAAATCCCAGCTACTTGGGAGGCTGAGGCAGGAGAATCGCTTGCAGGGAGGCAGACATTGCAGTGAGGCCAGATCACACCATTGCACTCCAGCCTGGGTGACTGACTCTGTTTAAAAAAAAAAAAAAAGAAGTAAAAAATAAAAATTAGCCAGGTGTGGTGGTGCACAACTGTAGCCCCAGCTACTCAGGAGGCTGATATGGGAAAAGCCTAGGAGGTGGAGGCTGCAGTGAGCCATGATTACGCGCCACAGCACTCCAGCCTCAGCAATAGAGCAAGACCCCGTCTCAAAACCAAAAACAAAACAAAAACAACAGGGGATGGCATCATGACAACTATTACCAGTGAGGTAATGTTAATGTCAATCCATTGAAGTTAATGTCAGTAAAGTTTACTAGTCTCCTAGAATAGTATTTCTCAAACTGAAATCACCTGGGCTTCTGGTTAAAATGTAAATTATGTTTCAGCACATTTAGAGCAGTACTCAGTATTTTTACAATTCTAGCAAGCTCCCAGGTGATGCCAATAATGCTGTTCCATGTACTATATTTTGAGTAGCAAGATGGAAAAGCACATCTTTCAGTTTCCCTTTCCAAAAAAAGGCAATACTATATATAATGCATCATGTTTAACCCATTATAGTTTATCCAATGCCTTTAGATATGCTCAAGAAATGCTTTTTAAAGGTGTTTTACTATGAATTGCATTAATTAAGGTTGGATGGGTTTCAAAGCTACTATTTTAAAAGTCCAAAATGATTCAATATTCAGGGAATTCAATATACTAAGAAATACTTCTACTTAAAAAGTATCAATGTTGCAATGCTATTGTATAATACTACAATTTTGTCTTTTTTAGTTTTAGGCTGGCAAACTGAAAGATACTATTGCTTCTAGTCATGGAGGCTGAAATGTAAGTACTGAAAGACAACATTTCTTCTTTTCAAAGCCCACATCAGTGAGTTTCACCAAAACCTGCTTGACTTGTCCTTACATTGCATTAGGCACCATAACTTGGTCCTTGAAGATAAAGGTTACAGCATATTTTAAATATCCTATAGAAAAACACCTAAATACTACAACAATTAAACTAACACACTGTCCTTTGGTGTATATATAAGACTGCTACACAGAAAGACACTGTCAATTATTTTACCATAAACAAGTTTGTTTATAAAAATGTTACTAGTGTAATATATTAAACACACACACACTATAATGTCTTAAAATAAGAAGGTATTGTTGAAGATCAGATCCAAGTATTTCGTTGTAGAAGGAAGAAAGTTAAGGCTCAGAGGCTGAAAAGCCCAAATGCACATAGCCAGCTAGTAGAATGTTAATAAAAGGAGGGGAAAATTAACTTTTATATCTATTAATATACAAAGCACAACAATGAAGCAACTACAAAATGTAGTTGAAAGAGTTTCTGGTTCTCCTAATGACTAAGGTCCAGTTAATTTTTTTAAGGGTCTTAAAAATCACTGGGATCTAAGAAAGATAGATCACACATTAACAAAGAAAAGACATCTGCCCCCAAATTTAAGAACTTCATAAAAAATGCAATCCGAATAGAGAATGACACATATACACCACATACTAAGGATGGGGCTTGGGTGGGGGTGGAGAATGGGATGGGATATAAAGGACAAAGAGAAGACAATGGTAACTCTTCTCAGTAATGTTTCAAGGAATGCTTTTACATATGGAAACTGGTTTAAAAAACAACTTACTTTACCCTCATGAATAATTTTTTAACTGGTATAATCAGGGATTATATTTGGAGGAGTACAAAGCTTTTAAAAATATATAGTATAGAAAGCAGTTGGATGTGCATGTGTCATACACTCTGTTACAATTAAAAGCAAACTATAGGAATCTTTTTTAGCCACAAAATAGGGAATTTTGTGCTTACTACAAATGCTATAAAATTTACTAGCACAAGTAAAAAAAAGTCACCAGAGAAGTTTGGTGATATTGGGAGACAAAGGGTTTTAAATCACAGGCATACATTATTATGCCGAAGTTGACAGATCTGCACTGCAGTGCAGAAATGCAAGCAATATTCCAACATCTGCACCAGAAGGCAGAGATTAGACATGATTCCAGAATAAAGGGCTCTTCAGCTCTTACCTGTTACCTGTGCAACAACTGCTTGGGAAATCCTCCGATTGGCAAGAAAGGCTTTGATTTCCTCTTTTATCACACTGCTGTCCCTCCTAACAAAAACAGAAGACAAGACCAACAATGTATGTTGAAGGTAGAAATCCTCATCTTTGCTAAAAGAAAGGTGAAGCAGAGAGGTGGGGAAAACACAGAAAGGACACAAAAATAAAAGGTAAACAGACCAAACTTGTGTGAAAATATGAAATTACAATGAACCAAGAAACACCAAATATTCAAGTCCTAAAACATCACACCATCAGACAGACGCTTTACTGAAGACCACAGTAGATATAAGTCTCATACCAGAGGATGGTTAATCGCATGCTCTGTATAATTCACATTAGGAACAAGGCTGTCATATGGTATATACAAAGTTTCATTACTGGAAAATGAATATATCTTACACAGACAGAAATCCTAGAAAAATAAAGAGCAACAACAACAAATTCAGTTGTGAGGAGATTGTGGGCTCGCATGTTAACTACACAACTGCATGAATAATGTTCACTTAAAAACCTTTAAAATGATTAAGGAAAAAGAAATCATTCTCACAACTGTAAAAATGTTAGCCATCTGAAGAAAGGCTTTGCTCTTTAACTTCTTTTCCTGTATAAACAAAAAATTTAAAGTGGGATGAGTTGAAAATAAAGTTTTAGTATTAAAAAGTCATTTATTCATTTTGTATCATATATAAGAATATTTAAAACTACACAATATTCAGTGTCCTTGATATTATATTATAGACCTCATTTTTCCTCCACTAAAATGCCTGTAACAAATTTTTAAAGACTCAACAAATTCTCAAAAGACTAGACATTCACAAGAATGACAATGAATGGCAAGACTTCTGTTTCTCCACCAGAACAAGTATTAATAAACAAAAATTATAGTTAAACCCTTAAAACTGACCAATTTCTCATTGAATGCTTTATCTTCAAAAGGATTACATAAACAGAGCAGTGGTTTCTGTTCAAGCTCAAAAGTAACACAGAATAGAGGTAACTTCTTATCTAACACAGGGTCAGCAAATTATGGCCTATGGGCTACTTCTGGCCTACCACCTATTTTTATACAACCTATAAGCTAAGAATCATTTTCAGAGATGAACATTTGCAATCAATTTGATGACAGAAAATGCTCACAATATAACACAAACTAAGCAAAATATCATCCCTCCCCCTGCAATTTCATTCTATATTTTCAAAAACTGTACTCTATTATTATTATTCTGCATTGACTTTTGTCAATAGAAATTTGTGGCTGTTTGTTTTCTGTCTTGTATATGTCTCTATATTATATCCTTTTTTTTTTTGAGATGGAGTCTCACTCTGTAGCCCAGGCTGGAGTGCAGTGGCACGGTCTTGGCTCACTGCAACCTCTGCTTCCTAGGCGTAAGCAATTCTCCTGCTTCAGCCTCCTGAGTAGCTGGAATTACAGGCATGCACCACCACGCCTGGCTAATTTTTGTATTTTTAGTAGAGATGGGGTTTCACCATGTTAGGCAGGCTGTTCTGAACTCCTGACCTCAAGTGATCCTCCTTCCTTGGCCTCCCAGAGTGCTGGGATTATAGGTGTGAGCCATCATGCCCGACCCATGTCTCTACATTATAATTTTGCCTCTTGGCCAAAAAGTCTAAAATTTTGACTATCTGGTCCTTCAGAGAAGAAGTTTGCTAACCCCTGATCTGAGACAAAGGGATCACAAAACCTTAACAATTGTTTTGTGAAAGAACCAGAAATTCTTTCTAGGGGTTCACATCTCTCCATAGACTATTTGGAAAAATTAAAGCATCCCATTCAAAAAACAATGAGTTGTGATTTAACTTGGATGAGGTATTTTAGCTCATCCAGATGAATAGGTGTTACATGATCCATTGTAAGGACTCTGTTGTAAATCCATGCTCCCTTTGGGAAATTTTGGAAAATAACAGAGAGGTGATTCCAATCTGTAGCTCCACAGTATACGGCTGATCTGTTGGAAATCCTAATAAAAAATATTCCTAAAAGAAAAAAAATAATCAAATGCCTAATGCAGTATTTAAAATTTCTCATACTGATCTAGATTCTGGTTAGATTCTTCCCAAAATGCCTGCCTATATTTGAAATATTTCTTTGAAAAATATGCATTCACATTTTATTTTAAAATTGTGTATAAGAAAAAGAAAAAGGTACAAATAAACATATTGTAAAGTCAAACAAAATAACTGCTGACTAAAATGCAGGTAATGTAGAACAAAAGCTTTCTAATATGCATCGATAATCAATGTGCAAGAGGTAACTTCAGCACTATTTCAATTGGTTTATATAAATAAAACAATGAAATCATTTGGTTTCTAATATAAATATAAAATTAACCTGAAAATTTTTAAATTAAGTATTGCATTTATATATAGAATGATCCTACAGAGAAATGAAACTGAATTTAAGAGGGTATTTCTTCAGGTTAAATAAAAAAATGTACTTTTGTGGGGGAAAATAATTCAATGGGGTTTTCTGACTACTAATTTACACTGAAATTTAAATCAATTTATTTAAAATCAAATTAATCTACAGTAGACACAAAATCATATAGAGGAGATAAGTCAATTATTACAATAAGAAATACCCAGTTTGTAAATTATTCACAGCCTTGCAGCATGGACTGTCCAAGACAGAAGGAACCCCAAAAATCTGCCAAACAGTAGCAATTCACATTTTTAGATATTTGACAAGTTTCTAAGTACCGATAATGTTTTCAAAAACAGAAATAGCCAGGCATGGTGACTCACACCTTAATCCCAACACTTTAGGAGGCCGAGGCAGGCCTATCAACTGAGGTGAGGAGTTTGAGACCAGCCTGGCCTCATCATGTTGAGACCCCGTCTCTAACAAAAATATTAAAAAACTAGCTGGGTGTGGTGGTGCGCACCTGTAATGTCAGCTACTCAGGAGGCTGAAGGAGGAGAATTGCATGAACCCTGGAGGCAGAGACTGCAGTAAGCTGAAGTCGTGCCACTGCATTCCAGCCTGGGTGACAGAGCGAGACTCCACCTCAAAAAAAATAGAAATAAAAAAAGTCTTCACTGCTTTACCAGACAGCAAAAAGCAAAAGACTTAAAATATAAGGCTGTGCATGGGCCAATCATTTAACAAGGCTGAACCCCTGCTGTTTCATCTAATAAAATAAAAGCATTGGCCAGGTGCAGCTGCTCACTCCTCTAATCCCAGAACTTTGGGAGACCAGCCTGGGCAATATGGTGAAACCCCATCTCTACTAAAAATACAAAAATTAGCCAGGTGTGGTGGTACATGCCTATAATCCCAGCTACTTGGGAGGCTGAGACAGGAGAATTGCTTGAACCCAGGGGGTGGAGGCTGCAGTGAGCAAGATTGCGCCACTGCAATCCAGCCCAGGGTGACAGAGTGGAACTCCATCTAACAACAACAACAACAAAAAGTATTAATACCCCCTTCAGAAGGCTTTTAAAATTTTTCTCCTAGCAATGAAATTAAATATACATGTCTGTAATACACAGAATCAAAAATTCATTGCAAAAATTTTTTTGAAGTTAAAAAATGCTACAAAAACATTGACTATTACTTTATAAAAATTCAGAAAGGTTCCCATGAAAAGAAACAACTGATCTGTTATAATCACTTAAGACCGAAGTAAACATCTATACCAGGTACTTTAAGGTAGCATTAAGAGTCTATACACAAGCAGTGATGGGTCATTTAGTTGGTTTCAGTGGGTATTTTCAAAATAGTAAATATATTCTACTTTCATTGTGTCCAATTCTCTTAAGTATTTTTAAAGTTCCCATGCTAGTAGATGAGCTTTGTTGTTCAAACTTTGACATCATCCTTCACCTCCGCCACCCCCACCCTGCCTTATTCTCTCCTCATTCAGCCTTCTTTAAGGAACTGCTACTACTATTGTGCTCATTGTAATCTATGAAATCACCATTTTATTAAGTGTGAAGTGAAACTTCATTTACTCTAAATCTAATTCTCTTATCTTCTCCCACCCCTCATTTCTCTCTTCATCTGCAATTTAATATCCTCCTTAAAAAGAATATATCCTCTCCTTCCTCTCTTCTAAAATCTCATATTCTTCAAGAAGATTTCTGTGCCTCAAGTCTTATGGGATTAAAGTGAAGAGTAGGCTGATCTTGTCTTTGATTCCATAGCTTACTTCAAACATAAGCTACTTGATTTGCATCTAACCAGTTTAAGTCCATGTCATTTCCTCCTACTGCCTTTATCAAATTATTGCCATGCTAGATTCATCTGGATGATTTCCACACCAGAATGAAATTTCCCCCTCCCACCCTCCACTGCCATTATTTTTATAACTTGCTAAACTTTCCACTGTTACCTATAGACCATTCTTAGTGTCTGGATGAATTCATCAGTGATGCCTCTTTAAGGAATCCCCTTTTACTAAGGCACAATTTAACTGTCCTCTATTCAAAGAAGTTCTCCCTGATCTTAACAGCTTATCTCTTCTTGCAATGGCTAACTTTAACATTTCAATATCACTACTCACATGCTAATATATTACATGCTGTTCTGTATTATAGTTGTTCCTAATCTTATCTCTCCTACTACCCTGTAAAGTCCTTTAGCACAAAGATTGTGCCTTATTCATTATGAGGTTTGCATATAATAGAGCTTAATTTGTTCAATGAATGAAAAAATCTGTAGTTGGAGATAAAAGCTTGTAAAATGGAAAGCCTGATCTAGATAATTTATAAAACAGCTTTAAATTTTTATTCTCAAATAGATTAAAGCTAACCAAATCAGACAGGAAAAGAATTATTTACAGTAGTTAAAAATGGCACTGCTTCTTTTTCTAGAACAAAGAATACTAAAGGCCACCTGTGTTAAAAAATGATATGCTTTAAGATCTTCCATATTTTCATAGTTAATATACACTGCACATTCTTTAGGATCTCTTAAAGGTAATCACCTCTCTCAAAGACTTCCAGAGATAAAGCAACACCTACCAAGACAGACTATTTCACACTTGGAAAAACACAATGATGTACAAATTTCTTTCACGTCTGAATAAAAACTTTTTCCCATAAATTTTCACCCATGGAGATAAAGTATAACCTTAAATTTTAAAAAATAACTCAAAAATAAAAGTTACTATATATGTATCAATGACATAGTAACTGGTTATCATGACCATCTACAGAACATGCACATCCTGCCTATGCAAGTAAAATATTTGGCCTATAGATAACCAACTTAGAATAAAGTCTCAAAGTTTTAAACAAAATACTAACATATCATAAAATTTAGTACATGGATGGTTAACAACAACATCTTTAATGTATGGCATTATTAATAAATTCTGATAAAGTTCATTTAAATTATTTCATAATATGTATCTAAAACACACATTAGTAGCTATATGCTATTAGAAGATGTCTATACACACACACCCATACACATATATTTATATATTCATAGATGCATTTTTAAACATTAAAATGTAAAATAGGTCTTTATTTTTGGCTTTAAAGTCCTTCCTAAAGTGTTATATTCAACAATCTGTTAAATTCATATGCTAGTTTACCTTTTTTTTTTTTACCCTATCAAAATCAAAAATGAAAAAAATCAAAGTTACTTTCTCACTCTTTCTTAATGAGTTGATATGGTATACAATTGTAACTTGATGAAGTTCTACAAAAAAATCTCCATTATAGGCTGGAGACAGTGGTTCACATCTGTAATCCCAACACTTTGGTAGGCCTAGATGGGCAGGAGTTCGAGACCAGCCTGGTCAACATGGTGAAACTCCCATCTCTACTAAAAATGCAAAAATTAGCTGGGGGTGGTGGTGCATGCTGTAATCCCAGTGACTCGGGAGGCTGAGACATGAGAACTGCTTGAACTCAGGAGACGGAGGTTGCAGTGAGCCAAGACTGCAACACTGTACCAGCGTGGGTGACAGAGTGAGACTGTCTCAAAAAAAAAAAAATCTCCATTATGTATCTTGAAATTATTAGGAGTTAAGTTTGTAAAGTCAATGAATTATAAGAGTTTTTTAAAATGTGTCTTATGTTTGAGTTGAGGAATATGAATAAGCAAGAGGTGAAGCACATAGGTAGAAAAGGAGACAGTAAGGCATTCAGGTACCCAGGCTCCCCCACCAAAGACCACCACTTCCAATGGGCTATAGTATCACCATAGCGTCTAGTGATCAGCAAGGGCAGTACATTCCTAAAAGGGCACAGAATACTCAGAAAGATCCACTCCTCAAAATATTTTTCTAACATTCCACTAAATAAAAATTCACTTGGTTAGTAAGTGATCATTCTGAAGCAGCAAATATCATGGGGGAGGTAGATGCAAAGCCCATTATGTGAATTCATACTATGTCTTATGTTAATTAACCACCTTCCCTAAAATCTTATTAAAATCTACAGACATGAAAAATTTATTTAGAGAGGCAATGTACACCAGTGACATATTAATAATAAAGGCATAATTTAGATTCTGCCAGTTAATATTTAAGTTCTCTTGGGAAAAGTATTTAATTTTTGTGAATTTCAGTTTCTCTGATCAACCTCACATTATGGTTCTAATGATTACAAGTAAGAATGTCATCCAATAAACTTCCCCACTGACCCAAGGATTGTTGTCATCTACAACTGGAGAAGCATGAGAGGGGACACAATGGAGGCAGGAGGAAGGCAGAGGAGGACACAGAGGAAGGCAGGAGTGCAGCAGTGGGTGAGAGTACAATGGCAGAGGACCAGAGAGATCCAGAAGGGCCACTGAAACCCTGAGATGATCAGGAGAACCCAAAGCAGCAGTTCTAATAAAGAAGCAGAGAAACGGAAGAAGATGAAGTGTCCTGATCATACAACAAGTGGTAGTATATAAATTAAATACTAATAAAGTATAAACCTGTATATATTTTACAGTAAAACTGGCATGTATGTAATTATGGGATATAATTACAAATCCCTGTCATTGCTAAGTAGGTTTATTATTTTGAGCATGTAGTTGAATTAAAACAGGCCAACCTATGAGTTTAAAAGTCAAGTTTTTAGACCCTTATTATTCTGGAAAATCTTCTAGAGGCTTTTACTGATGAGTTTTCCTATACTTCTTGTTAGTCTCATACACATTTAAGAATTAACTATTAGGCCAGGTGCAGTGGCTCACACCTGTCATCCCAGCACTTTGGGAGGCTGAGACAGGAGGATCACCTGAGGTCGGGAGTTTGAGACCAGCCTTATGAACATGGAGAAACCTCGTCTCTACTAAAAATATAAAATTCGCCAGGCGTGGTGGTGCATACCTATAATCCTAGCTACTCAGGAGGCTGAGGCAGGAGAATCACTTGAACCCAGGAGGCAGAGGTTACCATGGGCCAAGATTGTGCCATTGCACTTCAGCCAGGGCAACAATAGTGAAACTCCACCTCAAAAAGATAAAAAAAGAACTACTATGTAGCATCTTACCAAAACTGATTAACAGGAACACCACCAAAAAAACCAGGTTGGCGTCCTTTTTAAATTGATGATATACTCTCTACTCAGAACTAAAAGCTAACCTTGTTATGTTCAATGAGTGAAGTAACTTTTATTTGCCCAAATAGTTCTCGCTCTTAACAATATTACATTCAAAAGCAACACCTGAACTTTGGTCATCTACTTTAACACATGAAAAGGAATTCAAAGCCAAGTTAATCTCTTATATTTTTAACTTAAAAAAAAATTAGCCGGCATGGTGGTACACACCTGCAGTCCTAGCTACTCAGGAGGGTGGAGGGTGAGGCAGGAAAACCACTTCAGCCCGGGAGGCAGAGTGATACTCCGTCTCAAAAAACAAAATAATAATGGCTTGTAACTCTAACTGCTGTATCAAACTATTCATTATATAAACTATTAACATGACACTGGAATCCAAATACAATAGTTGATCTAGTTAAGAATTTCATTTTTAGAATTTCCACCTAAAAAAAATTCAGGACAATTTATTTGTTTGAAGGATATTTCAGCATTGTGGTATTTCAGAACAGATCTTCCATGTGGCAATATTAAGTCACTATTATTCTATCTTGAAGTTTAAAAATCTTCAGGAAGAATTATAATGATACTTATAGGTCCTATTTTTATTTCTGACAAATTCCTGCTATAGTTTCTTTCATTATCTACTGTAACTAATTTATCTGTAGGCTCTTTTGCTTCTATGGCAATGGAAATCTAGGGAAAAGAATACTTTTATCATCTCTATTCCTAGAGTTTTTACAAAATGCCTCAATTCCAACAAAAGTAAATAAACTAGTATGGAACGCAAAGTCTCCCAAAACCTGTATTGTCTCCTGATATATTATTGGTATTACATTGTTTTACCCATCAGTAATCTTTATTAGACTAAAGACATGGCTTGCCTTTTCCGCCCTTTACTATCCCTTAACTTCAAAGAAAGTTCCCGTATTTTAAAAACAAATGCTATTCTTTAGCATTTAGGTCAAGGTCACCCTTCACTGAATATATTAGGCCCTTACCATGTGCCAAAGAAAGTTCCAGATCCTGGAGGCACAATGAAAAACACATGGTGTTACCCTCAAGGAGTCCCAGATCCAGAGTGAAGCCTTTCCTAATTACCTCTGTTGAAAGTGGATTTCTTTTCTCAGTGTTTAAAACTCTAAGTGCTTAAACTTATAAAAGACAATGTGTGTGTGTGTGTGTGAGTGCATATGCGTCTATTGCTAAAATTAAAACCTATGTAATAGGTACCCCGTGTGTGCACGTCCACACGCACACGCATGTCATCTATTGCTAAAATTAGAACCCGACATAGTTACCCCAAATTATTTTCTTGGTTGGAATGTTGGAGAGAAAAGTTAAGAGTGTATATATTCTGTACAAAGATAGAATTATCCCTCAGAAAAAGTGCTTACAACAGATTTAAGGATTAGAATGTGTCTGTTTTTCAGAAATTAGCTATTAAGAGTCATAGAGAAGACTGGTGTTTGATAAAGAGAGAATGGAAAAGGCTTATCAAGCAGCAAAGAGAAAGGGCTGAAGTAAAGAAGAGAAAGTTTAAATTAAAAACATAAAACTTGAACCTTCTTTCATCTCAAAAGGCAAGAGAAGGAAGTTACAACAGTTCTTATAGCTAAGTAGCTGAAATGCAGTATACTACCTAAAAACAATCTAACAACACAGACATTTTTAGGGACTCTGAATAAGCAAAGTCACTAACCTCATTAATTCCTCCACTTTATCATCTACATCTAGGTCCTCTTCTGAGGCTTCAAAACTGTATGACCTCTGACCCATGCTGTTTGCATGGTAGCGAGTTGGTGACATCTTTCCATTGGACGTAGATAATCGCTCATTATTCTCCCTCCCATTTTGATTGGTAGTGCAAGGCTGTGGGGAAGTATCGTAACTGTTGCTAGGTGATGGGGACATTCCCGAATGCTGCGTCTGTGTGGAAGCTGTAGCTGTAGAGGAAGATGCTGGGACATTGTTGGTACTATTCCCATATGAACTTCCTCCATAGCTGGACCTTCTTCCAAACTTGTCACTATGCTCTTGATCAAGACGATCCAAAGTTTCCAAGGCATGGAGAATTTCATGTTTAGTCATTCCAGTACGCCGAAGGCGCTGAAGCAGATCTATCTGCTCTATGGTAAATCTGGGTTCATCTGTATAATGAGACATGGTTTCCAGCAAACTGAAAAAAAGATGAAAAGAAGTCTCTTTATTGACAATATCTACTAAAGCACATATCATTATAGAGAATGCTCAGCAGAAGCTGCAATATTTCTACATAAACTTCTTTATCGAAAATTAAGGTATGTTCCATGCTAGAATGTTTTTGCCTCGGCAAATGGATTGGTACAGATACTATATGAATTAGTAGGTGAACATGGGCATAACATAAAACCTAATTTCGTATGACATACAATTTATATTTTCCTCAGTTTTGGTAATGTCAGAACCAAAATATTAGTTACGCAAATAATACCAAAACAACAGATTAGGTATATTTAGGGCATAAGCCCAGGCTATGTGACAGCTCACAAGTGTTTTGTCTATCTCAAGTATATTATTCCATATTAGAGTATTAATGGAAAATTGCTGAAAAAAAATTGTTTGTATTACATTATTTACCAAATATTAGCTAAACTGACCTAGGAATTCTCTACAAATTCATTTAGTGAAAATAAATAATTTGCTAAGCTAAGTCCAAGAAAATGCTAATAACCAGCAAAAATATTAAAGTGGAAAAGAGTACATTTTTTAAAAAATTAAGCATCATTTCATCCACTACTTAGCAATTTCTTATGTTTTTCATCTCTGGTAATGCATTCTCTCTTAATAATTACACTGAGAAATAAATCTTTCATGGTTGTAGCCAAACAGAGCTACTCATTTTTCTTAGGAAATTGCTTCTACATGTTTCCTTTAACTAGCACAAGATACTGTAGCACATCAGAAAATGTTTTCTTAGAGTGAATAACAATATTAAGAGAGCAGTCAAATACTGTAAAAATTCTCACTACTTGAATTCCTTTTTTTAATATATGGAGTTTCACTCTTGTCACCTATGCTGGGGTGCAAAGGCATGGTCTTGGCCCACTGCAACCTCAGCCTCCTGGGTTCAAGCCATTCTCCTGCCTTAGCCTCCTGAGTGGAACTACAGGCACCTGCCACCAAGCCCAGCTACTTTTGTATTTAATACACCTCCTCCTCCCAGAGTGCTGGGATTACAGGCAAGAGCCACTATGCCCAGCCTTGAATTCCTTTCTCATAAGACCTGACTTTCTCATTCAAGATTTTTAAAAATGGTAATCTCTTTTATTTTGATTTTTCTTGTTCTAGTGCCAAATATAATGCATGACATGTAGTAGGCTCTCAATCAATGTTTGCAGATGGAAACAGATGTCAAGGAATTTTTTCATATTTTTCAAACAAACATCTGCTCTGGGCCAATGCCCCATAGCTATTGAAGGTCTCACTGTTTCTTCATCCTTCTACACACAAACTGTATTGAATAGTCACTTCTAGGCATTTACTATGTAAGAGGTTCATGTAACATAATCTTATCCAATCCTCACAGCAATCCTCTGTGGTAGATGGTCTTTATTCATTTCACTTTATTCATTTAATTTCATTTTGTTGGTAGACTGATTACTGAGGAAACTAAGGCTCAGAGTAGGTTTTGTACCTTACAAAAAATCTGAATAAAAAGTAGGAAAAATATTTAAGCCTAGATTTTATTGACTCTAAAAGCACACATCATTCCCCTTTCCAATACATTGTAGGACTTAACTGGAAACATATGATTTGAGACACAGGTTGTTCTACTCCTTTAAGTCTCAGTTAAAGCCCTTTAGATAAAACTACTCAAATTATTGATGAACCTAGGGGCCTGAGCAATAGTTTTCTACATTTAAAATCCGTGCTCCACCTAGCATTTTTATTGACTTAACAAATATAAAAAATGTGGCTTTATTTCATCCCAAATGGAGAGCAAGATGTCATATGTTTTTACTGAATATCTGTCTTCTCCTCTGATGTGAAATGCTGCCTTTATCATATACACAATTTCCATACCAAGCTGCATTACCTTTGGATTGTCTATTCCATTTCACTGATGTTTTATCTTTCAAATCCTTTTAGAAATAAGTAGGCAGAAATCTAGAACTTCAGATGAAATCGTCCTAGTTTTAAAAAGAAGCTCATTAAAATAAAACAAAACCAAACACACACATTCTGTGACCCTAAACATGTTGCAGGCCATTTGTGCCCATGGGCCACAGTATCTGCCCTACACCTACAAATGTTATGGTCTGATTTCTTCCAATACTCTCTTGTGACGAGCTAGCCATCATGTTAAAAAAGACCTATTTTCATGATTATTATATTCTTTCTTGATGGCTTAGGTTCCCCCACAATATATTATAATGAAAATATTTAAACAAATTCTTTTCCCTTGAAAATGAAGTAGACCTGTTTGTTGCTATCTTCAGTCTTCATGTTATCAAAATATTTCATAAAGTGATCTTACTTTAGATGACTTCAAAAACTTTTATTATATGGACAAAATTCCCCAATCATAGTATTTTCCTATAGTATTCCTATCAGAGCAGTCAGTTATCTGTATACAGTTATTCAAACCATTCCCTGTATGAAGCAGCACTCCGCATTAGCATAAACAAGTTAATTATATGAATCTCACCTATTATTGAAAAGTATCCATCCTAACACTTGAATTAGGAAATGTCAAAACTAAAGATTTCACAGCATATTAAACAATCCATTATTTCATGTCATTTCAGAGTCACTGACTATTAGAACCACTTTTATTCCAAAAGTCATAAAAGGAACAACAATAGGCACTTATTATTTTGTCTGCCTAGAACACCTCATTGTTTCTAAGCACATGTTCTTGGGCTATCACTTAAAATACCCACCTTCTGGCTAATGGGGTGGGCGCACAAGAAAGCCAAGTCTTGCTCTCCCCAAAATTTTCTAATCAGATGAGGGAAAAGGTGAACAGTCACCATAACTGTGCTCAGGTGCAGGAAGGTATTAGTCTGGTAAATTGCTCACTACAGGGAAGCAGCTAGTTTGTGGGAGGATGAAGCAGACATGCTAAGAAACATAAAGCAGACCAATGGAGAAAGATGTGCAGTGCTCACATCCCTTATTCCAATTATCCCTAGGCCCCAATACATCCCTGCTCTTCTTGCTGTTTTGTTTCAGCAGAGAATACATTTCCCTTTATGTTTCACCTTGTTCAAATCAGATGTCTGTGCCCTGCACCGAGAGGCCCCTAATGCAAACAAGACCTAAAGCAAAATGATCCACAATTGTTAGAATGATCACTTGTATGATCACTAAAGAGCAAAATGATTAAGAGTATAACAAACAGGATCAAAACATGCATGTGACACTGAAGATACAATTTTACTGAGAAAATGCTAAGAAGCTCTTCTGGATATTGAGAATAATGTTCCAATGTGTACTAATATAAACAAAAGCAGCTGGCATTTCAAAATTTTATTTCTCATAATTTACCTAGTTTAAGCACATAATCATGAATTTATAGCAGTAAATGACCTACAAAGGTCATCTAAGTCCATGATACCAGCAATTCTTTTATAACAGAAAAAGATAACATGTAAGAATTGAATTAATTTTCTTATGCACAAGGATTGTTCACAGGATAAGGAACATCTTTCACTTTAAATTACTAATGTGAATGCAGACTCAGGCCAACAATAATTGAAAATGATGTGAGAAGAATTTCAACACTGTAATAACAGACAATTTTAAGGCATAAAGGAACAATTAAATTCAGGAATTACAGCTCAGTTCATAAACTGATATTCTAAGAAAATATCATACCATAAGACCATAATAATACTTTTCACAATATATTTTATCCTGATTTGAATATTTACCTAAACCCTTCTTGGATAAGGCATGATCCAGAATATACTTTCATAAGCTAAATTCTACAAACATGTAGAACAAAGACAGTTAAATCATTCACAAATGATTAACCTTGAAATCACATGGGTCAAAAGGACATTACTACCTTACTTGTAAAGCACCAACAGTTGGTAAAATTTTATTGGATAATGGCTTTTTCTTCAGCTCAATTCTGCTATCTTTATTTTTATTATCTAAAATGACTAGGCAAAATAGGTTAGTTTTGTTTTGCATACATGATATTTACTGCATGATAATTTAACACACTCCAGTATCAATCACAGTATTTTTATCCAAGAGTGAACTCTCCATTCTCTCAGGAATGTTACCTCATATCTTATCAAAATCCGTATGAGTTACTGTCACAAATACTGGACTTCAAAATACATATACACTCAAGAGCTTAACAGACACTTTGGGAGCTTCGACTGCGGCAGGGCTACTCTCTGTCAGCTGCTTCTCCAAAACCAGAGAGCTCAGGCTGCAACATGCCTCAGAGCTTTTACACCCCACAAGCCAGCACCTTTTAGCACTGAGTAGCCTAACATGTGGTTCAGGATCTCAGCTATGGTGGTCAAGCCAGCTTCTCCCAAGAACTGCTCATATAAAGGTACACTTCCATCTTTAGCCTTCACTTGAACACAGAGGTCTCCTTTCATCATAATTGAACAAAGAGACTTTAATAGCTTTGGAACACATTCACAATGTCGTTAATGTACCTCATCTATTGAGTGTATTCCCTGTGAAGCGTGTCCATGTTACTCTCCCCATCATTAAGTACTGTGAACCCAAGAAAACATTTTCTTTGTATGGCAATAAACACAGTGATTCATGAAATGATACTTGGATCATCTTATTTCTACCATATGCAACAAAAATCCAAGTACAAACATGTACGTTTATAGACGGAGATATAAATTAGTGTGGAATGAGAGAACTGGAGACCATTTACACAAAAACCATTCACTTAAGTAACATTTATTGAGTGCCTACTATGTAACAGATCCTGCGCCAGGCACAGAGGACACAACAAGGAACAAATCAGGCAACAACTCATGGCTTCATGATGCTTACATTCATTTCAATAGCCATTAGACACTATTTTCAACAGCCATTAGACATCTTAACTCTCTTGAATGTTTAGCCATCTATCTCAGAAGCTTCTAGGCTTTTAGCAGTTAAAAATAAGTACTTTTATATTCAATTTAAAATTAATGTGAAGATTCAGAGTTGAAAACAGAAATGGTACAAGAGAAGATTGATACATTAAAAATAGCCATTAGCAAATAAATTGATTAAAAACAATTTGGGGAGGGAAACTAAGGCACAGAGAGATAAATGCCTTCTCTAGTATATAGCTACTTAGCAGAAAGTCAGGCTACACTTTACATCTTCAAGGTCTATTCCAGAAACTTTTCACTATATCACAGAATCTATTCGGGGGTTGGGGGGAGGAACTGTAATGAAAAGCCTAAACAATAAGGAAAATCTCTCTTAATGTCTACTTACTGTATTATAGAACTGTCAACCAAAACGGAAGGAATTTAAGCAAAGTGGAGACTCTATCAAATTTTAGAAAATACTTATGCTAAAGGCACTCTGCCTTAGACTCTAAAGATGCACTTAATGAGCTAATAGATACTTTGTCTTCTCTAATATCTGAAATTCCCGGAATAGTTTTATTCAAAGGCCTATTTAATACGAACTGGTGGTTATAGTTCATATCCTAGCACAAAAACACTCTCAACATAATACCACTATCTCAATTTGTATTTTCTGCCTGACTCCAAAGAAATGCTAGCATATTAGCTAATAGGCTTAACTACATTGTCATCCTCCCATCAGGTAAAGGAAAATGGTTAAGGTGCTCTACGTCTGCACACAAAAGGCAACAGGAAGGTGTATACTTCCAGTAGTCTGCTTGTCACAAGGAATCTAATACTAGCTCTCTTAAATCGCCATCTATCTAGCATGCTTCTAAGCTTTAAGCAGTTAAAAATCAGTAATTTTAATATTCAATTTAAAATTAATATTAAAATTCAAAGTTGAAAACAGAAACAGTAAGAGAAGGCTAATAGATTAAAAAATTCATTTCTCACCACATGATCATGACACTTATTCACCTTAATGTCAAACAGGTATTCCATTTGATTCATTTTCTAAAAAAACACTTTTCAACTCTACAACAAACATCTGTTGTCAAATCTGGATCATAATCATAATCATAATAACTTTATTAAAATAACTGTGAAGATAAAAATCAAGAAGGACTAGATACTTACACCACTGGAAAGGAACTGAGCATACTTTACATGAGGCGGATCAATATCCTTTCCAGAGATGACCTGCGTTATCTACCATTCTGTAGAACAAAGATAGAAAATGAGAAATATTTATGTTAATCAAATGTTGAATAAAAATTTTAATTATATAACTTATGGATATCAAGAGTTAACACTAGCTAATCATGTTAAATACTATGTCTTCTGATTTGCGTTCTATTTCATTACTAGACACTTTGACCCTTTTCAATTCAGACACAGATCTTCACAAAAAATAATATCTACCATTCATTGTTTAAAAGCTAAAGATCATGAAGACAACTTATTAGCTGTTTAAAACCATAGTTATAGAGACAACAATTTCCAGTAACTCTAAACTAAGATTATAAATTAGACAAAAGTTAAAAATGTGGATGTCAAAAACTCACATTAAAATATACATTCAGTATTGAATTATGGCAAAAGTGTCTAACAATGACTAATGATATATGCAAAATGTACAAGGTAAAGTTAGAAATATTTCACATTTATATATCCTAAATTGTAGCATTAATGAAGTTCCTATTGTAAATAATTGTCTTGCTGACTTAAAAAACAGGCCGGGTATGGTGGCTCATGCCTGTAATCCCAGCACAACAAGATGTTATGAATTCTCTCAATTTCACAGAGCTCTTCTGACAGAGGAGACAGATTATTCTAATTGACAGATGTTTTAAAGTTGTTTTAAAAATAGATTAAGAACTAAATAAAATGGGGTTTAAGATCACACCACACTGAGTGCAATAGCTCACACCTGTGATCCCAGCTACTCAGGAGGGTGAGACAGGAGGATCGCTTGAGGCCAGGAGTTCAAGACCAGTCTTGGCAACACAGCGAGGCCCTGTCTCCAAAAACAAACAACAACAACAACAAAAAATAAAATAAAATCACACCATTAGAATACCTATTATTTAAAAAGAAGCGTAAAATAGTAAGTGTGGCAATGATGTGGAGAAAACAGAATCCTTGCTGGTTTAAATGCTGGCTAAAATGCAAAATGGTGAAGCCATTATGGAAAACACTATGGCAGTTCCTCAAAAAACTAAATACAGAATTAGCATATGATCCAGCAATTCCACTCTTGGATATCTATCCAAAAGGAGTGGAATCAGGCTGTGTTCAAAGCAGCATTATCCACAAAAGCCGAAGGTGGGAATAACCCCAATGTCCACTGGCAAATAAATGGATAAACAAAATGTGATCTATATACAAACAACAGAATATTGTCTTAGCCTTAAAAAGGAAGGAAATTCTGACACAAAAACATGAATGAACCTTGAAAACATTACGCTAAGTGAAACAACCCAATCACAAAAGGCCAAATATTATATGATTCCATTTACATGAGGTACCTACAGTGGTCAAAATCATAGAGACAGAGAGTAGAATGGTGGGTAAAACGGGCAAGGAATAATGAGAAGTTATTATTTAACGGTACAGAGTTTCAATTTGGGAGGATGAAAATATTCTGGAAATCAGTGGTGACTGCTATATACTGTGTGTACCTATTTAATGCCAATGAACTACATACATTAAAATGGAGATTTTATGGTTGTTTGTGTGTGTGTGTGTGTGTTTATTTTGTTGTTGTTGCTGATGTTATGGAGTCTTGCTCTGTCGCCAGGCCAGAGTGCAGTGGTGAGATCTCAGCTCATTGCAACCTGCGCCTCCGGGGTTCAAGCGATTCTCCTGCAGCAGCCTCTCAGTAGCTGGGACTACAGGCATGCACTACCATGCCCAGCTAATTTTTGTATTTTTAGTAGAGACGGGGTTTCACCATGTTGGCCAGGATAGTCTCTATCTCTTGACCTTGTGATCCCCCCGCCTCAGCCTCCCAAAGTGCTGGGATGACAGGCGTGAGCCGCTATACCTGGCCTGTTATATATATTTCAACACAATAAAAAAAAGTAGAACATTATGACACAAAGTTTATATTAAAAGGCATTAGGGATACAAATTTATGGATGCTGGATCACATTCAAATACCTGGCCAAAAAAAAAAAAAGAGAGAGAAGCCGGGCTCGGTGGCTCACACCTGTAATCCCAGCACTTTGGGAGGCCAAGGCAGGCGGATGACAAGGTCAAGAGATCGAGACCATTCTGGCCAACATGGTGAAACTCTTGTCTCTACAAAAAATACAAAACTTAGTTGGGCATGGTGGCATGCACCTGTAGTCCCAGTTACTTGGGAGGCTCAGGCAGGAGAATCATTTGAACCTGGGAGGCAGAGGTTACAGTGAGCTGAGATCGCATCACTGCACTCCGGCCTGGAGAGAGTGAGGCTCCATGTTAAAAAAAAAAGAAAGGTGAAAGAGAAAGAGAATAATTATACCATTATAAAATATACAGTTTATGACCAAGATATAAGAGTTACAAACACAAAGACCAAATAACGTTAGAGGTAATAAAGCAAAAATCATAACTTTAATAATTTTGTTTTTAAAAATATTAACATGATTATTTTAGTATACCTTTTAGAATAAACAAATACAGTTGGAGAAAATTTAAAAAACAGAAATTTGATATATTATCAACAACATAATTTTAAAGATAAAAAGATACTCTGCAAACTTTCTAAGGAAGAAGTTTTTTTCCTATGTCCATCACCATAACTGATCACAAACTGGGTAAAATAAAACATTTACACAGATACATAATCCAAAATATTTAGGGAAAAATGTACAAAAATAAGTACTTATAAACTATAAGATAATCATAAACAACCCTTGGATCAAAGAACTCACAAAGAAAATTATAATCTACATAGCAATACCCTGTGACAAAAAAAAAGGGTCATTCTTCATAACAAAAACCCAGGCCAGACGCAGTGGCTTATGCCTGTAATAGTACTCTGGGAAGCTGAGGCAGGTGGATCATGAGGTCAGGAGTTCGAGACCAGCCTGGCCAACATGGTGAAACCCCATCTCTACTAAAAATACAAAACTTAGCTGGGCATGGTGGCATGGACCTATAATCCCCACTATTCAGGAGGTTGAGCAAGAGAACTGCTTGAACCGGGGAGGTGGAAGCTGCAGTGAGCGCTACTGCACTCCAGTTTGGGTGACAAAGCAAGATTCCGTCTGAGGGGAGGCGGGGAGAAAACCCAAATGTCTAGAAAACTCAAGTAATTATATTTTTTAAAAACTGAAATTAGCTGTGTCCAGTGGCTCATGTTGGTAATCCCAGTGACTCAGAACACTGAGGCAAAAGGATTGCTTGAGGCCAGGAGTTCAAGACTATCCTGGGCAATATAGCAAAACCTCAGTCTCTTTAAAAAATACAAAAAAAAAAAAAAAAAAAAAACCTGAAATAAAAGAACTTATTAAAATGAAGTATGATACAATATATTTAAGTTTCTTTAGTTGAGCAGGAAACACCTAGCAAAACAATGGGAAAGAAATTTCATTCTCAGTGGTAACTTTTCCCAATATTTATGAATAACTGTATTGAGAAAGAAGCCCAAAAGGTTTTCCTTTTAATTTAAAAATAGGACCTAGGCTGGGCATGGTGGCTCATGCCTGTAAAACCAGCCCTTTGAGAGGCTGAGGCTGGCAAACCACTTGAGGTCAAGAGTTCAAGACCAGCCTGGCCAACATGGTGAAAACCCATCTATACTAAAAATACAAAAATTAGCCAGGCATAGTGGCACACACCTGTAATCCCAGCTACTCAGAAGGCTGAGGCAGGAGAATCACTTGAACCCGGGAAGCGGGGACTACTGTGAGCCAAGACTGTCCCACTGCACTCCAGCCTGGGTGACAGAACAAAACTCTATCTCAAAAAATAATAATAAATAAATAAATAAAATCAGACCTAATTGAGCAGAAAGGTATTGTTTCTCAACTTTCATTTTAGACTCAAGGGGTACATGTGCAGGTTTGTTACAAGGGGATACTGCATCATGCTGAGCTTTGGGGTACAACTGAAGCCATCACCCAGGTAGCGGGCATAGTACCCAACAGTTATTTTTTCAAGCTTTGCCCCCGTTTTCTCCTTCCTCCCTCTTGGAGTCTCCACTGTCTACTGGTCTCATCTTTATGCCCATGTGTACGAAATGTTTAGTTCCCACTTATAAGTGAGAACATGCGGTATTTAATTTTCTATTTCTATATGAATTCACATAGGATAATGGTGTTCAGCTGTATCCACGTTGCTGCAAAGGACATGATTTCATTCTTTTTTTTCATGGGTAGTCTTCCATGGTGTAAATGCACATTTTCTTTGTCCATTCCACTGTTGATAGGGACCTAGGTTGATTGCGTGTCTTTGCTACCATGTGTAGTGCTGTGATGAATATGAGGGTGCATGTGTCTTTTTGGTAGAAAAATATATGAAATATTTTATTTATATAATATCCTTTTATTTCCTTTCGAGATCTTTCCCCTCTCTCGTCTCCCCTCTCCCCCTCCCCCCTTCCCCTTCCCCCCTCCCCCATCTCCTCTCTCTCTCTCTCTCTCTCTCTCTCTCTCTCTCTCTCTCTTAAATTGCTTGGTTCAGTTTTTCTTTCTTTTTTTTTTTTTTGAGACGGAGTTTCACTCTTGTTGCCCATGCAATGGTGAGATCTCAGCTCACTGCAACCTCTGCCACCCAGGCTTTAGTGATTCTCCTGCCTCAGCGTCCCAAGTAGCTGGGATTACAAGTGCCCACCATTATGCCTGACTAATTTTGAATTTTTAGTAGAGATGGGGTTTCTCCATGTTGGTCAAGCTGGTCTCAAATTCCCAACCTCAGGTAATTTGCCCAGGCTCCCAAAGTGGTGGGATTACAGGTGTGAGCCACTGCGCCCAGAATGGTTCAATTTTTCTATTTTTAGTTCTTTTATTTTTTTCAGACAGAGTCTTGCTCTGTTGTCCAGGCTGGAATGCAACCTTTTTTTTTTTTTTTTTTTTTTTTGAGACAGTTTCACTCTTGTTACCCAGGCTGGAGTGCAATGGCGCGATCTTGGCTCACTGCAACCTCCACCTCCTGGGTTCAAGCAATTCACCTGCCTCAGCCTCCCAGGTAGCTGCGATTATAGGTGCATGCCACCATGCCCGGCTAATTTTCGTATTTTTAGTAGAGATAAGTGTTTCACCATGTTAGCCAAGTTGGTCTCATACTCCTGACCTCAGGTGATAACGCCTGCCTTAAAGTGCTGGGATTGCAGGTGTGAGCCACCATGCCCAGCCTATTTTTTATTCTTTGAGGAATCTCCAACCTGCTTTCCACAGCAGCCTTGCCAACATCTATTGTTTTGTGACTTTTTAAATAATGGCCATTCTGACTGGTGTGAGATGGTATCTCATTGCAGTTTTAATTTGCATTTCACTGATGATTAGTGATGATAAGCATTTTTTCATGTTTGCTGACTGCTTGTAAAACTTCTTTTGATAAGTGTCTGCTCTTGTCTTTTGTCCACTTTTTAATGGGGTTAGAGCAGGCAGTTAAAGGACTACTAAGAAAATTGTGCAAACGAAGAAAAACAAAAGTGGACTTCTCTGACCAGATATCAGAAATACATTCAAAAGCCACTGTAATGAAATCAATATGGCACTGGCATAGAAAGGGACACATAAAGCAGCAGGACTGAATAAAGATCTTAACTGCAGATTACAGCACGTACAGCACAATGTGCTATCAAAGGTTACATTTTAATTCAGCAAGAAAGAATAAGTATTTTTTAAAATGATAATTGAAAAAATGATTATCATCTAGCAAAAAAACAGAATTGTACCTTTGTCTTACATGGTATGTAAAAAATAAGCATAAGGCAAAATAAAGACAAATGTAAAAAAAATAAATCACAGTAACACATCTACCACAAAACTTAGAAGATGACAGGTCTTGTAGACATGCTTGACAAAGACCAAAAACTTTAAAAGATAAACAAAAGGTTAAAAATTTCCTATTCTGGAAAAAAAAAAAAAAAAAAAACTAAGTAGTTAAACTGGAAAAAATATTTGACATGTAGAGCAAGAACAGATTCAAGTTGTCAAGTTTATTTTAAAAATACTCAAATGTACTAGAAGTCAAGAGAATAAGTTTAAAATGAGGTACCACTTCAGTAAAAAATTTAAAAAACTGATATATCTCCAATCATACTACCATATTTCATTGGTGTAAATGTGGATTGCAATAACATTTTGGAAAGAAATCTTGTGATATATATTAAAATTTAAAGAATTTACACCTTAAATTTAGCAACCGTACTCCTGAGAATCTATTCTAAAGAAATAAAAGTAACCACACATAAGGAAATATATACAACAATGTCACCTACTTTCTAATTACTTTTTTTTCTTTTTTGACGGAGTCTCACTGTGTTGCCCAGGCTGAAGCATAGTGGCATGATCCCAGCTCACTGCAACCTCTGCCTCCCAGGTTCAAGTGATTCTCCTGCCTCAGCCTCCCAAGTAGTTGGGACCATAGGCACCTGCCATCATGCCTAGCTGATTTTTGTATTTTTGGTAGAGATGGGGTTTCACCATGTTGGCCAGGCTGCTCTCCAACTCCCCAGGTTAATATCTTATCTCTACAAGGAGTTGTTTCGATCAACACATAAATGGCTGAATAAATTACAATATACTTACATCAATTAACACAAATGCAATCATTAAAAAGAATATATTAGAGTTTTATCAAGTGATTTGGTAGAATTTATATAATGCAGTGTTGAGTAAAAAGCAAAATGCTATTTTAACAAACAGTATAGGCTGGGTACGGTGGCTCACGCCTGTAATCCCAGGACTATGGGGGCTGAGGCGGGTGGATCACAAGGTCAAGAGATCCAGACCATCCTGGCCAACACTGTGAAAACCCGTCTCTATTAAGAATTTAAAAATTAGCTGGGCATGGTGGCACATGCCTGTATTCCCAACTACTCAGGAGGCTGAGGCAGGAGAATTGCTTGAACCTGGGAGGTGGAAGTTGCAGTGAGCCGAGATCTCGCCACTGCATTCAGCCTGATGACAGAGTGAGACTCAGTGTCAAAAAAAAAAAAAAAAAGAAAGAAAAGAAAGAAAGAAAGAAAGAGTACAATATGATCAGGTTTTAAAAAAGAAAACCACAACCATAATATTCATTTATATGTGTGTGCTGATGTCAGTGTGCATATTTAAAGGCATACATACATATACACTACATACATGTGCTATAGCTGGAACCTGAGCAACGCCATTTTATAAAAGACAAAGCTGTTTTTCAGAAATAAGTTGTAACGGCTGCCCCATAACTACTGGCCTTGGCTTCTGTAAATAAAACTGCTAGTTTGCTTAGCAAAATGTTCACTATGTAAAGCTGCTTACCTTTTCTTATCAGTAACTGCCAGAATTGCTGGCCTTTGCTTACCAGTAATGACCAGAATAAGCAGCCCAAGTTAATTCCATCCTGGCTCCTGCAACTCGTAATAAGTAACTAAAGATCTGTGGATTCTAATACTGCCCAGACAATGTGTAAACTAACGCTTATCTTGACTTCTGTAAACCACTTAGGTAACAATCGAAGTGACAAGTCCCCTAGCCCTTGGACTATCCGGAGACCCGTTCCCTCCTCTCTGCCCTGGAGGTGATTTACGGAATCCCCTGGCCCTCAGAATGTCTGAATCCCTTCACCCCCACCCCCGGAGGTGGTTTACGGGTATAAAAGAGTCTTGTCACCCTCCACTCGGGGCCACAGGTTGGAGAGATGTGAGTCCTCCGTGGTTGCTGGCAATAAAGACCCTGCAATTTGGCATACTTTTGTCCCTTGTTAATTTTATAATCTCGCATATCAATACTTCATACATATACACATGTCTGTGTACAAGAGCACAGAAGAAAATAACATGTAATGGAACTGGGGAGAAGAACTGGTGTGCATATAGGATGTGGATCAGGAAGGGCATGGGAATGGCCTGGGAAGCCGAGGAATAAAGGAAGTTAAGAAAGAAAACAACTTGAAAAGTAAATTAAAAAGAGGACTATACTTTTAAATAAGTATATGGCCGCATTTACATATATACATGTATACGCACCAGATAAATACATATAAACATATTTGATAAAATTATAAAAATTTCTACCATCAGAAATGAACTCTTAATTACCAAAGGACTAGAGCTGTCAAACTATTACATAAAGTCAAGTTGAGCAATGAAGAAGCCTACCATCAGCAGTGTTGACCTCTGAAGAAAAATCTATTAGGAATAAAAACCTTTAGATACAGGTGGCAAGGTGGCTTGTTCTACCATAGATTTTCTCTTGAATATAAAAAGTAATACTGTATAAGGTACAAGAAAAAGTAAACTTCAAAAGACATAAAATGAAAGGTAAGCTGACCTCCCACCCCAACCTCCTTCTTTTCCACCTAGACATCATACAGTTTGTCACCCATCTTTTTTCTTTTTTTTTTTTTTTTTTGAGACAGAGTTTCACTCTTGTTACCCAGGCTGGAGTGCAATGGCACGATCTCGACTCTGCAACTTCCGCCTCCTGGGTTCAGGCAATTCTCTTGCCTCAGCCTCCTGAGTAGCTGAGATTACAGGCATGCGCCACCATGCCCGGCTGCTTTTTGGATCTTTAGTAGAGATGGGGTTTCACCATGTTGACCAGGATGGTCTCGATCTCTTGACCTCGTGATCCACCCGCCTCGGCCTCCCAAAGTGCTGGGATTACAGGCGTGAGCCACCGCGCCCAGCCTGTCACCCATCTTTTTTCATACATCTTTGTACACGTGTAAGTATATCATTAGGGTAAAATTCTAGCAGAATAATTGTGACAGAGTACCTAACATTTTAAGTGATGACAAATTTTGTCAAATTGCCTCCAAAATATTCCCACCTTCGAAAAATGCTACATCATGAATCCAGTATGTCAGTGGTGATTTAAAATTGAATTTACATTGTACAGCTTGGCATAGATCTGTTTCACTCAATAAATGGTAAACACAGAAAGAGCAGAATATTTATATCAAGGAAGACATAAATTTTAAGAAGAACGTAAGGCTCTGGAAGAAACCAAAGAATTAAGAAGAGGTGGCACAGGCAGCAAGCAAGCCATCGCTGGGAGAGATAACAGGGGACATTACACAGACTGAATAGTAAGACCTTTAAGCCCAGATATGGATACTAAAAAAGAATCTCCAAAAGTTTAAACACCATTACAGAGCCTATTTTACTGCTCCTTTAGCCCCTTACACAGAACTCAACTTTACAGATCTAAAATATCTAAAAATAAAACCAAAAAAAGATAAAATAGAGAAGTATGCAATCCTCACAATCCCATAAATTAGAAACTATTGGTACTTTCAATTTACAGATGAGAATATGAACCTCCTTTCTAACTAGATATAAATTTTTAAAAAAATACATATATACATAAATATAGAAATAAACAAACACAACTAATAGAGGTAAAAAAATCACAAAACTCCAGCAGGATAAAAAGAAAAGTAAACCTCCCCTCCCCTAAGCGTGCTACTGACCAAAGATAAATACCATAGTTTTCTGCGAATCCTTACAAAAATAAAAATAAAGATACAAAATACGCATAGACCTGCATATAGCTAGCATACAACTCTTTTTTAACTGGTGGTTCTTTAAAAACAGTTATTATTATGAAAATCTGCAAACATGTTCAAAAGCAGAGCAGAGTTAATGAACACTTATATACCTATCACCCAGCTTGAACAATCAGCAAATCGTAGCCAGTCTTATATCCCCTCCTCTCCTTGCTCCAAGAGGTATTCTCAAACAAATTCCAGATATCAGATATCTCATCATTTTAACGTATAAAATCCTTAGCAAACATCAATATCTGGTTTCTAAATCCAGACTACACATAAAAACTTAAAAAGTGGTTGGGGAAGTATAAAAAAGGCTTAATCAGGCTGGGCGTGGTGGCTCACAAATATAATCCCAGCACTTTGGGAAGCCAAGGCAGGTGGATCACAAGGTCAAGAAATCGAGACCATCCTGGTCAACATGGTGAAACCCCATCTCTACTAAAAATACAAAA
Organism: Saguinus oedipus; assembly: GCA_031835075.1. Classification (NCBI taxonomy): domain Eukaryota; kingdom Metazoa; phylum Chordata; class Mammalia; order Primates; family Cebidae; genus Saguinus; species Saguinus oedipus. The sequence goes on along the minus strand of CM063182.1, from coordinate 33,453,065 downwards.
ATTAGCTGGGCATGTTGGTGCGCTCCTGGAGCCCCAGCTACTCGGGAGGTGGAGGTTGTGGTGAGCCGAGATCGTGCCATTGTACTCCAGCCTGGGCAACGAGCAAAACTCCGTCTCAAACAAAACAAAACAAAACAAAACAAAACAGGCTTACCCACTTAAAAAAAATGATAGCTACCAGAAGAGAAGAAAATAAAATGAAAACAACTATTTAATCACAGCTACACATAACAGTGATTCATCAAGGAGTCAGTGTCCACTGCAAGCCAAAACGCTAAAGTTACAAAGATATAAATAGGCTTTGTTCTTGATAATCAGGTAAATAACATATTATTTACCACCCGACCTTGTCATTGGTTTACAATCTGCATCCACAGTGCCTTGCAGGCCAAACTCTGTTAAGACTGCAGATGCCCCACCCCTCCACTAAGGTAGCTAAAACTTACCAGACAGAATCCAGATTAACATCTCCTCTCCATGTTGGCCTGACGCAGTGGCTCAAGCCTGTAATCCCAGCACTTTGGGAGGCCGAGGCAGGTGGATCATGAGGTCAAGAGATGGAGACCATCCTGGTCAACATGGTGAAACCCTGTCTCTACTAAAAATACAAAAAATTAGCTGGGCGTGGTGGCATGTGCCTGTAATCCCAGCTACTCAGGAGGCTGAGGCAGGAGAATTGCCTGAAACCAGGAGGCGGAGGTTGCGGTGAGCCAAGATCACGCCATTGCACTCCAGCCTGGGTAACAAGAGCGAAACTCTGTCTAAAAAAAAAAACATCTCCACGTTGCTTAGCCCATGACAGCTGTCCAGAGTTGACACCAACAGGAAACTTAAAAACTGAGTGGCAGAGTCTCCTACCATCATTATAAATAATTTTAATGTTTGTCTAACTATTATTCAAGAAAAGGAAACTATCTCCTGGACTAAAACAAACAAAAACCATTCCTACTGGCATATATCTGGAATATTTTCATGTTAAAAAATTAAAGTTTACTCACAGAACCAATACAGATGCCCTGATTTATTACTCAAACATTCATGTGGCTTTGAAACCTCTACTCTCTGCTTTGCAAGCAAAGCATAATAAATAATTACTAGAGCAAAAACTTGTGGTCTTGAGTTTCTGGAAGATTTACTGTCTTCATCCTTATTTTGCATTTCCCTTACCCCAGAAGCTTCCTAATCCTTAATAAAGGAAATAATTATAGAATAGGAGAAAGAGATTTCATTAAGCTAGAATAAGGTAAATAATCTTATATGAAGCTAGAACTGATATTAAGTTCACTTAATTACTTAATCACTTCAGTTTATAGAAGAAAAAAAATCTAATGTAGGAGCCAGAAACACTGATTCCCAGGTTAGTGCTTATACTAATTTGCACAATCAATAAATGCAAAAATTCCAGACATTCAGAAACTTAATATCTACTAAATGCATGTCATTAGAAGATTTTGTTAAGAATTAGAATTGTTATAATTGTACAAACAGAAGTCTTCTATAGCTGGCCACAGACAAGGATTTCCTGTAGAAGGGGAAAACAATAAAATTTCAAAACATATTTTCACAGAAATACCATCTTTAAAAAACCTGTAACATGAGATAAATAGTATTCCCTCTATATAGGCACTTCCTCTATATCTCAATCCTCCAGGACCCATGTATTAATTCATTTATGCACTCAGCAAATATTTTCTAAGCACCTATTACATGCTAGGCACTGGGAAATACAGCAACGAACAAAACAAAATTCCTGCTCACATAGAGCTTACATTCTTGTGGTAAAACAATATATTTTTAATGATAATAAAATGGAGAAACCAAAAGTAAGGAACGGAAATAGGGACAGTGGACGGTAGGATTACAATTTTAAACAGGATGCTCAGAGAAAGCCTTACTGAAAAAGTAAAATCTTAATAAAGATTTGAACAAAGTTAGGTTGTCTGACACAGTGGCTCAAGCCTGCACTCCCAGCACTTTGAGAGGACAAAGAAGGAGGATCACTGGAGCTGAGAAATTCAAGACCAGACTGTGCAACATAGTGGGACTCCATAGCTACAAAAAAAATTTTTTTTTAATTACTGGGTGTTATGACATGCATCTGTAGTCCCAGCTACTCTAGAGGCTGAGACAGGAGGATCACTTGAGCCCAGGAGGTTGAGGCTGCAGTGAGCATATCTGTATTACTGTACTCCAGTCTAGGCAACAGAGAAAGATCCTGTCTCAAATAAATAAATGAAGTTAGGCAGCACGCCAAGTAGATATGAGGGACAAAGCATTCAAAATCAAGATCTCACAGCCTATCAGTTTCAAAGAATAGCACTGAAGATAATATGGCTAGAGTTGCATTAAACTAAGTAACATGTCAGAACATGAAATCAGAGGTGGGGACAGGAGGGCCAGATCAAAGGAGAATCTATACTTGAAAATTTCTATTAAGAAACATGAAATATTATCTTGGCTAACATGGATTAAGTCAACAGCCTTAGGAAGGATAATCTAATTTTATGGGAAATTTAGCATGAATTGCTAATGATAGAATTTCTGATAATATAAACAGGTGACTTGAGACATTATTTTTGGACATTCCCAGCATCCATTAAGTTGTACTTCAGAGTATTATCAACTACTCTTCCAACTAGCTTTCATGCATCATCAGTCAATTTACTACATGGTGAGTGCTGAAAAGAAAAAAAGAAAGCAGAGGATGAGAGAATTCACATGGTCTCAATTGCAAGAGAAGTGAAGAGGTATTTTACTTTCCATATCTCAGGAGGATATGCTAATATATAATTCAAAATAACCAAACAGATAATGGTTCACAACTAAAAGCTGAAGTCTAACAAACTCCAGAGTTACCTTCTCCTTTACCCAATACTCATAATACTGTAAGCAACCCAAGGACAATAGTTTATTTCTCTGGTTTCCTCAGAATCTACTATAGAAGTTACTTTAGGGTCTCACATTTTATACTTCCTTGCTAACAGACATAAAAATTACCCCAATTCATGAGAAAGGCTCTCTATCTGAGCTGTGAAGCATACATCTTTCTTACACACCTGCCTTTAGAAACATGGGCTGCAGATAAGCATCATATTTTCTCTCATATATTCCTCTGTATTCTGCAAGATAAGGTATTCCACTCCAAAATGACAAGGGTTTATCTCAATTTTACCTTCTAAAGTATCCATATGTTTCAGATCCCTTATTCTGAATTATGTTCCCCAGATATCTACTGACAAAAGCTCCTGGGTTCTCAAACAATAGTAACAATTATAAACTATAATGTCCCATACAAATATACAGTATGAATATTTGGACTTACTGTATGCAACCAAATAAAACTAGGTCTCACAAAGTACTCACTGTATTATGGATTTGCATATAACTATAGGTGGCAAGACTTCTTCAATCTTTTGAATAATTTCCAGACTCAACTCAGTTTTAAATCCTTTTATATTATTTCTAACCAGCATTTTTAAATGAGCTAAATTTATATCCCATGCTCTTTATTACTTCTTTTATCTGAGTTAAAATATAAATAAAAATAAAAATTTGAAAATACATATCAAACACAACTGTATTAAGAATATCCCCTATGGATTTGATGATGGTTACACAACTGTGAATACAGTAAAATTCATTGACCTGTATACTTTAAATGGGTAAATTGTATGGTATGTGAATTATATCTTATTAAAGTTATTTCAAAAAGGGGGAAAAAACCATATTCCCCATAAAAGGCAGAGAATAATGGACTTAAAATCTTAAAATTCTGCCTTTATCCCAAAATACTAAGTTTTATTAGATAAATTCAAAATATAATTAATAGGTCATCATTTTAAACTAAACTTCACAGCTGGAAAAATTCATTCTTGACATAGTGAACTAAAACAAAATACAAAAATGCTACACTAAGTGGTGCCAACTGCCCTCCTCAGCAGGTTTGTTTTATCTGTATCTTTCTCTCCAATCCTACTGCTGTCTTACTCGAGACCTCTTTCTGTTGTACTAATGCAATGGTTTCCAGCCACTCTCCCTCCCTACCTTCAGTCTTATTCTTGTTATACATAGTTAACAAAGTAATCTTCCTAAAATGAAAAACTGGGAGTTAGGTAAAATAAGAGATTATAAAGAATAAGATTTTAAGCAAGACTGTTATGTGTTTGACCTCAGGTTGTTAGCAGTCTGAGATTTTGTACAAATTTCTTAATCTTAAGCCCTGATTTTCTCTTCTGTGAATTGTAGACAATGATGTCTTCCTAAAGGGATCAGTATGAGGAATAAAGATACAGAAGAAGAGGTTCCTACAGTAGGCACCTAGAAATGTTAGCTCTTTTGCCCCTCTGAAAGTTTGAAGCATTAATCTTTCTAAAAGCTATCACATCTTTAGGGAAACTACTTAAGGAATATAAAGGTTCACAAGATAGTATATGTAACAAAAATAACAACACTGGAATGGCTTATTGAGAACACTTGTTTTGAGTGGGGCAGTTTATCTGCAGAATCAAACTATGATGAGAAAGTTGTTTCCTAAATACGCAGAAATCCAGAGCTAGGCAGGTATCTCTCAGCCAAGAACTGCTTGGACAAGGCTTGCTTTCCCCCAGCAACTACAGGGACTCATTGTCCCAAGTTCCTTTCCAAAATTCAGTTTTTTACAGTGGCTCTAACAAAACTTTTAATTATTCTAATTATGAATAAATGACTATTTGGGAAAAAGCATAAAAACAGTAGTTTCTACTATCTTGAAGGAATTACGTTTTTCTTCCCAATAGCTGTGTAATCACTTTTGATGGACTGGAAACATGTCCAACAAGAGGGAGGAGATAATTAGTGACAACTATATACCTCTCTCCAGTGGGAATTTCTAAAAAATAAAATAAGGGCCAGGCACAGTGGCTCATGCCTGTAATCCCAGAACTTTGGGAGGCTGAGGCAGGCAGTTCATGTGAGGTCGGAAGTTCAAGACCAGCCTGACCAAGAGGGAGAAACCCCATCTCTACTAAAAATACAAAATTAGCCAGGTGTGGTGGCACACGCCTGTAATCCCAGCTACTCGAGAGGCTGAGGCAGGAGAATCACTTGAACCCAGGAGGCAGAGATTGCGGTTAGCCAAGATCATACTACTGCACTCCAGCCTGGGCAACAAGAGTGAAACTCTGTATCAAGAACAAGAAGAACAAGAAGAAGAAGAACAAGAACAAGAAGAAAGAAGGAAGAAAGAAGAAGGAAGAAGGAAGAAAGAAGAAGGAAGAAGGAAGAAAGAAGAAGAAGAAAGAAGAAGAGGGGGGAGGCGGTGGGGAGGAGGAGGAGGATGTAGTACTGGAGACCCACCAGGTTAAGATTTTTGATCCAATAGGAATAGTTCTCCAATGGTTGGAGACTTTAGCTCAAGTTATTAATTCCTCTTCCAGTACCTCACAGAACAAACCACATTAAAAGAATGCTATGAATGACTTCAAACAAAAATTTTTCTTGGTAAGCTTTATTTTATTAATAATACTTACCAATATCAATGACCATGCACCATGGCTCTTTCAAATAATGACCAAACAGACTCTAGAAAGAATCTTGGTAGAGATGATGAAGAGAACGTAACAAATAACTGTATTTTCTGTTCCTAGTTGCTAAAATTCTAACAGTAGGTCTATGCTTCTAAAATAAAAATGCTTGCTGGATTCATAGGATATGGTGATGAAACGAACAGAAATGCAGTATTCGAATCTCATACTAGAAAACATCAAGGGTGAAGGAAACTCCAAATAAAGATTTCAGAAGATAGACAATGATGATATGCACAAATGAATATTGTAAAAATCAGTGGACCATCTAGAGGCAATATCTAGCCTGTAGCAGACAATAAGGGACTAGAATATGTAGAAAGTCAGAGCTAGAGAAATGAACCAAGAACGTGTCTCTGTATGTACAACAGTAGAGGGCAGAAACTCCAGGCTTAGGGGACTGGATCAACCCTGCAGATTTATTTTGCTTGACCTACACAGTATTTAAAAGTTGGGAGACTGCATATAAATATTGAGGCTTCTGTTTTTATAAAAGAAATGAAGCATCTATTACCACTGAGTATGTAATCCCTCATGTAATCCCTTGATACAGGACCTGCACCATTCAGTTCACCACAGGGCAGAATGACAGTGGTCCTCCCACCATCTCTAGACACCAAGTACCAACTCTCATTTATCATTGAAGGCTATACTGTGGTTTGTCCCTTGAAAGAGACATATTTATACTTATGTCTCTATGAAAAGTGTTAACGGGGTTCAGAGCATGCCACCCCAAAATACGTCACTTGGCATATTATTTTGAGTTAAGGGCACTAAAAAAACAGCAGATACAAGAAGGGCACTCTGACCTTCTTTTCCTTCCTGAAAGCAGAAGATAAAACTTCTATGTGAAAGGTGCCCTCCTTGTACCAGGAGGAAGGAAGTCATTCTTATCACCAGAGCCTGGGAGTTGAGGACAAGAGAAATCTGTACAAACAAAGCTTATTAAACTAACCCCTATCTGCCTAGTCAGATTTCCATAACAAACTGTTCTAGCCCAAATTCCTTCTCCTCGTCATGTTTTCACAATTTACTACTCTTTGTCCACTCACTATGTAAGCTTTGGTCCCCACTGCTTCCTTGGGTCTTCATTTTCTTGTGAGGGCTCCATTGTACATGTAAATTATCAAATACAATTCGTATACGTTTTCTCTTGTTAATTTATCTTTTATCAATTTAGTTCTCATGCCCAGCCAGAGGCCTTAAATGGATAGAGAAGAAATTTTTACCTCCCCTACAGTGTGAAACAAAACAATCTGCTTTTTCCTCCTTATACCTGTCCACTTATTTACATTGCCTGGATACTGCCTGGGCAATCATCAAATAAAATCAGATGGTGATGAAACGGTTCACCAAAAGCAAGCAACTAGAGTAGAAGCTAGGAATCAAAGACAAGACAAAAGCCAAAAAAGCCAAACAAAGCCCCTCAGAGTTTAGTGACTGAAAAGGTATCAGGATCCAAATTACAATGCACAAAACTTTTAACCTAGCAATTCCAGTAGTGGAGATTTATGCTACAGATACACTCATAAGCAAAATAATTTACATTCAGCATTATTCTTTGAAGTATTATCTGTAATACCAAAAGATTAGAAACACCCTAAATGCCACCATTAGGGGACTACATAAATAAGTTATAGTATAACTATACAACACACCCATAAAAATAATCCGAAAATTCATTATGTGCTAATATGAAACAGACTCTGAGAGAAAAGAACAAAGTAGAGCATATACGTATGTCAGTTGTTAAGGAGCAGCAGGAGGAGGAAAGGAGCGAAGAATATAAATAACTATATATAGATTTGTTTTTACACGTACATGAAATATTTCTGGAAGGATACAGAAGAAACTGGTAGTATTAATTCCTTTAAGGAGGAGAATTTAATAACTGAGGGATGGGGCCAGTAAGGACACTGTTCCCTGGATACATTTTTCTACCTTTTGAATTCTGTAGCTGGTAAAAATTATGCTTTAAAAATGTAACAAGTTGGCTGAGCTGATTCCAAATATGATTAAAAAATTAAGCAACCACCAGAACTGGTGTGGTAATGATCCCTTCCCTCCACATATGTGCTGTTTAGCCTTGTTCAAGGATGCTGGAGATTTCAGCGGGAACCTAGAGGGGTGAAGAGGTGAGCAGAAGGAGAGTGCGATGAGCTAAGAACAATGGAATAAATGGCCTGTCTTCTTCCATCTGCCTCTTTGAACTGGTTGTGAGCCCAGGAGTAAAACGGCAGATCCCAAAGTTAAGAAACCTTTTTAGGAGAAGCTGTGAAACCGTGAGCAGAAACTGACACTTTGGGACTTGTGGGCAAATTACGGCATAGAGATAGAGAAAAGGCAACTCTAATTGAGCCCAGCACTTCCAGGGCACCCTGAAGACTTGCAGCTCTGAATCACTGAGGACTGCATTTCTCACACTGCTACTATCCCTCACAGAGGACCCAAAAGCAGTGGCAGTGATAGGTACCACAATGGGGTGGACTGAGGGAGGACGGACTTCCCAAGGAGGCTGTAAGGAAAGTATATTTGTTTCTGTTCCTGAATACATGTCACATTCCATTCAGGGGCTCCTAGAAATACTGAAGAGGACTCTGAAAGGGCTGGAGGGGTTGTGTAAACAAGAGGAAACTACAAGTTATTCTCCATCTTTGTCTACAGATGATGAAGCCTAGAAGCAGTCACCCTAAAAATGTAACAGGAATATGTAGAGAAGTAAAAGAACAGAAAACAACACTCTGGCAAGACAGCCAAAGGAAATTCTTACTGATTTTTTTTTTAAACTTAGGCTACTGCTCACTGAACAGGAAGTAGAAGAGAAAAAACATGAGGATGGCTGGAAAGAGGTTACTCAAGGCTCTGCTGGGAACCAACACACTTAGTTATGCAGTACCTACTTTCCAAAGTGAAATCTTTCAACTGCTTTAAAATGTTTCTTTTCTAAGCCATTGAAAGCAATGAGATCATGTTCTTGATTAAGTGCCAGGTTTTTTTTCCTCTGCAACCCAGATTGTTGAAGTTAAAAAGAAGAAAAATTAGAAGAATAAAAAAGTAAAGGTAAGACAATTTGGGAACCAAAAATAGAGAGGGGGAAAACATAAATATATTTTAATAACCTAGTGGTAGAATATTATGTGATGACCCAATATAGAGTTGTTTTGTTTTTTAAATTGAGGACATCTTGCCCTGTCCCAAAAATACAACAAAGTATTTATTTAAATTCAATTTATCTAACTGATGCTTTCCTATTCTATTTTATCCAGAGTTAACATGTACAATCTCTTTATGCCCAACAGCACAACATATTTATAAATACATAGATGAGCCATTTGTAAAAGACAGTTTGTGCTAAAACTATAGGGCTTGCTGGACCACAGAAAAGAAAAAAAAAAACGTGAGGACTAGCCTTAGGTAATTTTGGTTTATATGCTCTTCACAAGGGGAAATAAATAATATTCACCACTCTAAACAATGGATAGTAAGATAATTTCTAAGACAAGCAAGAAGATAATTTCTAAGACAAGAAGAAGCAAGATAATTTCTAAGACAAACAGGAAATACAACTCCAATAGAATAACAACATGATCCATGTATTAATACTATACTTTGTATCCGCTACAGTGCTTTCCACCTATATCAGGAACTATTTAATGAAATTTTATATGTGAATAGAACCTTTATACTTTTCAAAAGTACCTTCACATCTCTCATCTGATGCTCACAATGACCTGTGAAATAGGTACAGCAGGTTTCATTCAGTTTTACAATACTAAAACAGACAGAAAAGAGATAAATTACATGTCAGCTGTAGGCCAGAGACAGAATGCAGGGATCCAGAACTCCTGGTCCAATGCTTATCCAAAAGATGTCTGTAGACCATTATTCCTCCACCCACTCAGTACTTATTATGCAACAACTGTGTTCCAGGAACTATTTAGTTATTAGGAATACAACAGAGAACAAGAATATACATATTTCTACCCTTAGGAAGCTTCCAGTGTAGTGAGAGTCATTACTTAAGTAACGGTACAAATAAATGCAAAGCTGCACTTGTGATAAACATTATAATGGGGTATTGAGTGCTATGAGAACATAAAATGTGGGAGAGTTGACTGTCAGAGAGGTTGAGAAAGGATTCACCTTAGGAACTAATGATAAAGCTCACTGACTAGTCTTTAAACAAAATCTAAAACAATTATTTTTTTAAAAAATAAAGCTCAGATCTGAAGGGTAGATATTATATAGACAAAGAAGCAAAGGGAACATCATGTGTAAAAGACCTACTATGGGGGGCGGGGCATGTAAAATACAAGAAATATTTTTTAAAAGCAGCCTGGATGACACACTGCCTGATGTGCAACTTATTGGAATCAGAGTACCAAAGTGTAAGGTTAGAGCTGGTGTTTTTTAACAAGCTCCCCAGCCAGGTGTGATGGCTCACGTCTGTAATCCCAGTACTTTGGGAGGCTGAGGCAGGTGGATAACTGGAGATCAGGAGTTTGAGCCTGGCCAACATGGTGAAATCCTATCTCTACTAAAAATACAAAATACTAGCCAGGCATGGTGGCGGGCACCTGTAGTCCCAGCTAGCTACTCAGGAGGCTGAGGCAGGAGAACTGCTTGAACCAGGGGAGGTATAAGTTGCAGTTAGCTGAGATCGTGCCACTGTACTCCAGACTGGGTGACAAGAGCGAGATATGATCTCAAAAAAAAAAAAGCAAACAAACAAAAGAAAACAAGCTCCACAAGTAATCTACAACACAGTAAGGTTTCAGTGACTCCTGCTCTATTCCAGTGACTATTTCAGAGCATCCAGATGTTTCACTCAGGAATAGAGGGTGACTGAAAACAATGCAAAAATAGAACTGCTACATCTATTCAAACGCTGCTGAATTATCTGCATTCTAGAGGGAGGGTGATATCACTTTTTGTTCTTTCCTTTTCTTGCTGTTTTTTTTTTTTTTTTTTGAGATGGAGTTCGCTTTTGTTGCTCAGGCTGGAGTGCAATGGTGCAATCTCGGCTCACTGTAACCTCCACCTCCCGAGTTCAAGTGATTCTCCTGCCTCAGCTTCCTGAGTAGCTGGGATTACAGGCACACGCCACCACACCCGGCTAATTTTTTGTATTTAGTAGAGAGACGGGGTTTCACCATGTTGGTCAGGCTGGTCTGGAACTCCTGACCTAAAATGATCCACCCACCTCGGCCTCCCAAAGTGCTGGAGCTACCGTGCCCGGCCTCTTATTTTTTTTATTTTTAAAGAGACAAAAGTCTTGCTTTGTTGCCCACGGTTGATCTGAAACTGCTAGCTTCAAACAATCCTCCTGCCTTGGCCTCCCAAACTGATGGGATTGCAGGCCTTAGCCCCCACCATTTTTAATTTGGAAAGGAAGATTTTATGAAAGTGGTGACATCTGCCCTATGCTTTTAGGGGTAAATTGAACTTCCACAGATAGAAAAAGGCTGTTACTTAGATAAACAAATGAAGAAACTGAAAAGATAATCCTGGTAAGGCAAGGTGGCTCATGTCTGTAATCCCAACACTTTGGAAGGCCAAGGCAGAAAGGATCACTTGAGGCCAGGAATTCAAGAGCAGCTGGAGCAACACAGTGAGACCCTGTCTCTATCAAAAAAAAAAAAAAAAAAAAAAGCCAGTAGTGGTGTGAGTCTGTCTGTAATCCCAGCTACTCTTAAAGCTGAAGCTGGAGGATCACCTGAGCCCAGGAGTTTGGGACTGCAGTGAGCTATAATTCTATGATCGTGCCACTATATTACAGTCTAAGCTAATGATCAAGACCCTCTCTCTTAAAGAAACTAAAAACAAACAAAAAAAGGATACCCCTTGCTGCTTCATATGAGTGTATTTTATTTTACTGCTGCCCTTCCTAAAAGGCACTTATTTCTAGAAATATCATTCCCATAATACCTGAAAGTTGCCGAGCTCTTGTAGCTTACAAACCTTTGTTTAATTTTATACTCACAACAAATTCTATTACATTGCAAGAGCAGATATTAATTTTCTCAATTTTGCAGATAAAACTAGCTGGGGGAGGTTTACTTGTGCAAAGTCACATTTCAACACTGCTCTTTGCTTTTTTTTTTTTTTTTTTTGAGTCGGAGTTTCGCTCTTGTTACCCAGGCTGGAGTGCAATGGCGCAGTCTCGGCTCACCGCAACCTCCACCTCCTGGGTTCAGTCAATTCTCCTGCCTCAGCCTCCCGAGTAGCTGGGATTACAGGCACGCGCCACCATGCCCAGCTAATTTTTTGTATTTTTTATGGTAAACGGGGTTTCACCACGTTGACCAGGATGGTCTCAATCTCTTGACCTCGTGATCCACCCACCTCGGCCTCCCTGCTCTTTGCTTTTAACATGTAGATTCCTGACCCACATGATGTGGAAAAGTTATCAAAGTCTCTTATCTGAGGTATAGAGAACTGAGCAGGCCTGGGGTACCAGACATATAAGAACTCTAGTATGACAAATTGGGACAAAAGTCTGTTATCCTGGCTTAAATTAATAAAGATAATGAGTAAGAGGTCCCCTGAGGTAGTCAAAAAGAGAAAATGGCAGACAGAGATTCAATGAGGCATCTGGGAAATGAAATACAAAAAAATTAGGGATAAAGGAGAAAAAAACAAAACTAAACTAAGTAGCACAATATACTGAGGGACAAAAATGAATAGATGGGGGACACATGTTTCACCTTCAAAACTTACTTTCTAATTTTAAAGTTATTTTTCAGTTTTCTCCCAGAAATTACCTTCAAGAAAACTCTGATGATCATTTTCTAAATCTATGTTGTTCTTGGCCATAAAACATGTTTATGCTTCTCCGCCTTTTCTAACACAGGGGAGCTCTAAATGATAAAATAATAGTCTTGCCTTTAATAGAGATCACAACTCCACTTTATGCAAAATATTATGGAAGATACAAAGAGGAGGTCTCTGGTCTCAAGGTTAGTATTTTGGCAACACCAGTAGGTACTAAGAATACTTCCCAAGATTGTATTCAAGAAAATGTGTTGGGTTGTACTCTATTTTCACAAACAAAAAGGACTTTGTTTTTTGAGACAGAGTTTCACTCTGCTGCCCAGGATGGAGTGCAGTGGCACGATCCCTGTTCACTGCAACCTCTGCTTCCTGCATTCAAGTGATTCTCTTGCCTCAGCCTCCCGAGTAGCTGGGACTACAGGTGCACATCACCACGCCCGGCTAATTTTTGTATTTTTAGTAGTGATAGGGTTTCACCGTGTTAGCCAAGATGGTCCTGATCCCCCAATCTCATGATCCACCCGCCCCAGCCTCCCAAAGTACTGGGATTATAGGCGTGAGCCACCATGCCCAGTCAAAAAGGACTTTTTAAAATGAAAGAACAAAAATTTAAGAGCCATGATGAAAGAACTCCATGTCACAGAGAAACTGATCCAAGAATTGGAGGACTTTAGGTTATGAATCTATCTGGCCTACAGCAAGTACTCTTACAAGATGATAATGTTGTACACATAAGAATAATTTTTCCTTAGGATGGCATAAAGTTGGAAAGAACAGAGATTAAGAATAATCATTAACTGCTATTGAAAAAAAAAACAGAACTTCAGTGGCTATGGAGAACAGAGGTTATTCCTAAAGAACAGGGATTAAGAATTTCAATGGCTATGGAGAACAGAGATTATTCCTAAAGAACAGAGATTAGGAATAATCATTAACTGCTATATTAAAAAAACAGAATTTCAATGGCTATGGATAACAAACAATAACTTAACTACTACAACCCAAAAGATTTAGGACATCTGTACAGAAATGTTGATACCCACTTCAAAACTGCTAGAATCAGTTTATAAGTCTCTTTTTCCATCTCAGCTACACCACCCTCACTCCTAATCTTACATCTTACTTCTTGTCTGGCTGACTGGAAAGGTGGTACACTAACAACTGAAAAATACATATATATAGAAAGAAGGTGATAGCCTATTCTTTTCTTTCATTCTTTTCAATACTACCATCTCATATCCTATACTACCTAAAATGAAGAACATTATTGTACTTTAATTGTATTAATTTAACACAATTCTGTATTCCTGTTTTTATACTAAAAGTAGAATGAACATAATTTTTTAAAATCTTTCTTGCCCCCAAAACCCTCAGCACGGCTCTTTGAAAGTGGCCTTGGTTGCTGTTTTTTTTTTTCTCTTTTAAACCCTCTGGTTCTTGATGGAAAAAACATTCTTAACCTGTGTAATATAGAAAGTTTAAATTTATAATGGATGAATCTCTATAACCTAACTCTCAGATATTAAAAAGATTCATTTTCTCTGTGCCAAAGACAAGTGGATTTGTGAAGCCATCGAGTTCATCTCATTTGACATGAAATCATTTCATTTTAGCTCAAAGTGCCTAATATGTTCTTGGGAACCACTCAACTATCTTTCATTTCTCACAGTGGATAATTACATGTTTTAGAGTACAGCTGCATCTCACTACAACTAAAGAAAGTACACGGAGGAAATTTCTAGGCAAAAAGTACTCTAGTGACCAGTTTTGTTATTATTATAGTTTAAATGTGTAATACATAGTATATACATGGATTATATTAATTTGTATAATTATAAATATTATTATCGCTGTATTTTAATTACTCATAAAAGTAATACTGGTGAAAGGAATTGGCCTGGCATAAAACTACAGTGTATAACAGTGTGAGCAGTTCTTCACTTAAGAGAAAAATAAAATGTGTTACATCCACTTTTGATTCCTACAGTCAAGAATCAGAGAGTTAAAATAAACTGGAGTTTACACATCTACTAAAACATTAACAATTTTTACACTCTCCTTAAGAGATAATTATAGTTGATACTGTGAAAAAGAGACATCTTTTCACACTTAGCATTTTTCAAGGGGAGGAACTATTAAGAACCAACTATGTATAACAACAACAATGGTGATGATGATACATTACCTAAAAATAGCAAAAACACTTCATATGTATTTTCTTATTTGACCCTCATTGTAATTATAGACAGTAGGCATCACTATTAACATTTAAAAAAGAAGAAAACCAACACTCAGAGAAAATAACAAACCACTAAGTAATTTACTAAACAGTATCTTTGACAAGTATCAGAGTCAAGATTACATATTAGAGGTGACTAAGCTCGGTACACTCTTCTATACTATACTGGAGTAATGGACTGCAAAATAAAGCTGCAAATTATACTCATCTCACAGTGTGTGTTCTTTAACATGACCCTGCTGTTCTTCTATGATGTTTTTAGAAGTTTTTAATTGGATAAAATGGAATGTATCAATATTCTCCTATTGTTCATGTTTTTTGGTTTCTCTCTAAGAAACAGCCTTAGCAAAGTTACATTTTCTTCTGTATTCTTCTAGAAGCTTTATCCTTCCAGCTCTTAGGTTTAGGGCTATAATCCACTCAACTTAATTTCTGTAAATGTTATGAAATAAGGGTCAAGAAACGGTCCCCCTTACCCTCAAATGGATATCCATTTCTTCCACCAACATTTTCTCAATGAATTACCTTGGCACATGTGTCAAAAACGAATGAGCCATAAACGAAAGTCTTTCTAGACTCTATTCTGTTCAGCTGATCTATCCTATGCTAACATCACACAATCTTAAATTGTGTAATCCCTCTAAGTTTTTTTAAATTGGGTTATTGAAGGTATTCTGAATTTCCATATAAACGACAGACTCAGTTTATCAAGTTCTATAAAAGCCTCACAGGGATTTGATTGAGATTGTGTTCAACCTATGGATCAATTTGAAAAGAACTGAAAATTACAAATTACTGAATCTTTTGATCGATTAACATAATATATATCTTAATTTATTCAGGTTTTCTTTAATTTCTGTCAGCAGTGTTGTATGTTTTTCAGTACCAGATCTTGTATACATTTATTATTTTTTCTTAAGTATTTTATTTTTTGATGCCATTATAAGTGGCAATGTTATTACGTTTTCCCTTTCCAGTTGTTCATTTCTAATACAAGAGTGTACAGAACTAAAAATGAGTTCTGTATATTATTTCATGTATCCTGTGACTTTAATAAACTAACTTCATAATTCTAAGAGTTTTTAAAAACATATCTCTTAGGATTTTTTTTTTTTTACAAGCACAATTAGGTTGTCTGTGAATAAAGACAGCTTTGGTTCTTTTTTCCATAGTCCATATGCCTTTTATTTTCCTACTGGCTAGGAGCCATAGTATATTTTGAATAGTAGTAGTACCTGAGAAATTTTTGCCCTACTGCCAGTTGCAAGAGAAAAGCATTCAATCTTTCACCATTAAGCACAAAGTAAGTTTTAGGTATTCAGTAGATACCCTCTATCAGTTTAAGAAAGTTCTTTTCTAAGCCTAGTTTGCTAAGTTTTGGTTTGTTTTCACATTATGAATGATGTCTTTCTACATCTATTGAACTGATCAGTTTTTCAACTTGAGTTTGTTAATATGGTGAATCACACTGATTGATTTTAGACTGTTAAGCCATCCTTACATTTTTTGATATACAAACCTCTTAGTCATCATGTATTAACCTTTTATTTTATACTGTTGGATTCAATGTATTTCGTTTGCTATCATTTTCTAATATTTTATTAAGGATTTCTGCATATGTTCCTAAGGGACACTGACCTATAGATTTCCTGTAACGGCTTTGTCTTAGTATCTAGTAATGCTAGCCTCATGAGTTGAGAAATGTTACCCTTCTCTTCTATTTTCTGAAAGGGTTTATATGGAATTGGCATTCATTATTTCTTCTTTAAATACTTGGAAGAACATTAATTAATTCACCAGTAAGCCATGGAGTTTTCTTTGTAGGGAAGGTTTTCAGCTATAAATCCAATTTTTTGTTGTTGTTGTTGTTGTTTTTTTGAAATGGAGTCTTGCTCTGTCACCGGGCTGGAGTACAGTAGCATGACTTCGGTTCACTGCAACCTCTGCCCCCGAGGTTCAAGCAATTCTCTTGCCTCAGCCTCCCAGGTATCTGGGACTACAGGCATGCACCACCATGTCCAGCTAATTTTTGTATTTTTACCTAGAGACAGGGTTTCACCATGTTGACCACGATGGTCTCCATGCCTTGACCTCGTGATCTGCCCGCCTCGGCCTCCCAAAGCACTGGGATTACAGGTGTGAGCCACCGCACCTGGCCCAATTTCTTTACAAAACATATTAAAGACCACTATAGACTTTAATAGGGGTTTTCAGATTATTTCTTCTTGAGTGAGCTTTGATAATTTGTGTACCTCAAGGAATTGACCATTTATCAAAGTTGTCAAATTGATTGGAATAAAGTCGTTCATAATATTCTCTTATTATTCTTGTTTGTAGATTCTGTAGTGATATCACCTCTTACATTCCAGAGAGTGTTAATTTGTGCCTCTTCTTTTCTTCTAGATCAGTCTACCTAGAGTTGTATCATTTTTATTGATCATGGTTTCAAAGCACCCAGCTTTGGGAGATTTGCTGATTTTTCTTACTTTTCTATATTATTGATTAATGTCCTTGTATTTCTTTCCCTCAGTTTACTTTGGGTTTCATTTGCTTTTTTTCTCTAGTTTCTTAAGCTATAAGCTCAGATCACTTATTTGGCAGTCTATTTAGTTTACAGGTCTCTGAATCTAGAGTTGCCATACTGGAGGAACTGAATTTGAGAAGTCTTATTCACGTATGGACCTGATGTAGATCAAGAGATCCTGGACTTGAGAGAGTCTGGTTACAATCAGGTATGCCTTCTGAGCATTTAGGGAGAGCATGAGTGTGTGCATGCGGGAGAAATATGAATTGCAGTGGCTAGAGGGTACACCATGACAGATTATTTACATAGATCGTCATGACTGCTCCTTTACAATGTGACTTTGGCCTTCTTTCCATCAAAAAAAGAGTACAGGATATGACTGGACTTGAACTTGCTTTTATAAACAGAATGTGACAAAAGTGAGGTTATATGACTTTTGACTATAAATCTTGTGCCTCTGCTAGCTTCTGCTTTTTACTTTCTTTGGAAAGCTATGCAGAGATCACCATGTAAAGAAAATAATCCAGTTTATTAGAAGCTGCCTTGGTTCTCCTCTGATTTAATACCAGATCTCCAACATCAGGGAGAACCAAGACACTCCGAGCCAACAGTTTGACATGTAGTTAAGGCCACTTTGAACCTTCTAGCCCAGCCACACCTCTGCCTAAATGCAGCTCCTAAGTAAGTGCAGACAAAATCAACAGAGTAACAGCCCAACAAACCCTCAAAATCATTGAGAAATAGCAAATTCTTGTTGTTTTAAGTCAGTTAGTTTTAAAATGACTGGTCAGTCTATGAATAAACTACGCAGGATTGATTTAAAAAAAATAGATTAGAAGATTTTGTTCTTGAAGGTTTGATAATAAGGGAGAAACATATAGAAGATTAAAGTTGACTGAAATACTGCTAACCCTACTTTTTTAAAACCACAAAAGCAAAAAGAAAAAAATGATGAGTATGAGGCAGAAAAATTTAAATAAGGGATTCCTATAATTTATATACCAGCATTACACTGTCTGTCAGTGTCTACTAATCCCTATTCTCTTTAGAAAGCAGAATTTATAAGCCATTCTCAATGGTAGTCAGAATCACCCTTCAAAACCGTAACTCAAATAATGCCATGCTCCCACTTAAAATCTTGCAATTGCTTTCCTACTGTACATAGGATAAAATTTAAATTCCATGTCATGATCTATACTCTCTTATAAGATTTGGCCTCTGCCCTTCACTCACTATGTCTTAGGCACAGTTGCCTTCTTTCTGATCCGTGAATACCTGAAGTCAGTTCCTCCTTTTAGCTATTTTAACTGTTCATTCTGCCTAAAATATTCTTTTCACAGTTGGTTCTTTCTTACTACTCTGGTACTAGTTTAAATGTCACATCAAAGAGACCTTTCTTGAGCCCCTAAGTTTAAAATACTATCATAACCCTGAGTTATATGCTTCTAGCACTTACTGCTATCTAAAATTATTTATTTTATATGTCCTCCCAGCCCTATTGAAGGAGAGATTGTTTCAGGCTGGTTCACCATCTATCCTAGGATTTTATACAGTGTCTGGCACATAAAAGGTGCTTGTTTTCCTAGTAATTACGTTATGTAAAGATAAGGTACTGGCTAGGCGCAGTAGCTCACGCCTGTAATCCCAGCACTTTAGGAAGCTGTGGCAGCAGGATCACTTAAGCCCAGGAGTTCAAGACTGGCCTGGGCACCAGAAAGAGATCCCATCTCTACAAAAATGAAAAAATTAGCTGGGCACGGTGGTGCATTCCAGTGGTCCCAGCTACTTGAGAGGCAGAGGTGGGAAGATTACTTGGGCCTGGGAGGTAGAGGCTGCAGTGAGCTGTGATTGTACCACTGCACGCCAGCTTGGGTGACAGAGCAAGACCCTGTCACAAACAACAACAACAACAAAGATAAGGCATTAGCTTTGGACTTTCATTCCACCCCACTGGGATGGGAGATGAGAAAGATCAAACTCCCTGTTAATGGAATATGAAGTATTTTTAAAGGTACAAGTATTAGATTATCTAATAAGCTGTCACACTTAACTAAATACAGTCTGTTGTAGTACAGCCCCCACACTTCATGCTACAGACCAGGACTATGCATGAGCACAGGAAACAAAACTAATGTTTCCAAGAACAAAGTTCAGACTACAATTGTCTTCACAGAAGAACTGAAAACACAATCTAAACTGTCATTATATAGCTTTCTACAATTGTTATTTTTTAATCATGTGGAATATATATTAGGTATTAAAAAATAATCTAGCTAGCTTAATGAGATGTAAAAAATAATATTAAGTTTAAAGCAAAAAAATGACTTTTTCAGTCAACATTTCATGCCAAAAATCAATGTGATAACAACAAAAACGACAACAACAATAAAAGAGGGTTGAAGAGAAAGGGCGGACAAGTCCTTCCCAGAAAGACTTCGGATGACTCTCTCAGTACTATGTTATATAGTCATAGATCATTTACCAATCTTTTATATTCAGAATACCCAGCTAGGTGCTAGGTGACATGTTCCCTACCATCAAAAGTTTCAGGATAAGAAAAATATAGTTAACACAAACCAAACAATAATTTAAGGATGCACAGATTAAATTACACACGGTACAAAAAATATACATTGGCCAGACAGGGCCATGTGTAATCCCAGCACCTTGGGAGGCTGAGGTAGGCAGATCACAAGGTCAGGAGTTTGAGACCAGCCTGGCCAACATGGTGAAACCCCATCTCTACTAAAAATACAAAAATTAGGCCAGGCATGGTGGGTCACGCCTGTAATCCCAGCACTTCAGGACACTGAGGTGAGCAGATCACCTGAGGTCGGAAGTTTGAAACCAGCCTGGCCAACATAGAGAAACCCTGTCTCTAAATAAAAACAAAATAAAATAAAAATATAAAAATTAGCTTGGCATGGCAGCGGGTACCTGTAATCCCAGCTACTCGAGAGACTGAGGCAGGAGAATTGCTTGAACCTGGGAAGCGGAGGTTGCAGTGAGCCGAGATCATGCCACTGTACTCCAGCCTGGGCAAAAAGAGCGAAACTCCATCTCAAAAAAATTATATATAAAAACTGATTCAAAGAAGCAAATGATCACTGAGACTTTGATTTCAAAAAGGAGAACGAAGGAGGGAGGGAGGGAGGGAGGGAAGGAAGGTAGGTAAGTAGGTAGGTAGATAGGTAGCTTGGAAGGAAGGAAGGAAGGGAGGGAAGGTGGGTGGGCATTCCAGGGAAGTGGAATTGCTGTAACAAAGATGCTGAGAAAGAAAAAAACAGAGTATGCTTAAGGATACTGATTAGACTGGTTTGATTTAAACCTGGGGCTGGTAAACGTAACCGTAAGGGACAAGGACAATGACTAAAAACCACAGTGATATTTGCAAAATACGTCACTTATACTGACTACCAAAAGAGCAGCACAAGAAAGGGTGAACTGTAGAGGGCCTTGAATATCAGGTTATAAATATCTAACAGCAGTATCTGAGTGTCTAAGATGGAATACTCTATCACTAGAGGATAAAGAAACTGGAGACAGGAAGACTAGTTATAATAGTTCAGCAATAAGCTAAAAAGGACCCAGGTTAAAGTGACAGTAGTGGGAATACAAAGGAAGACATTTATAAGACTACAGTGATAACTGGGGAAGGAAATCAAAAGGCTACCAGGTCTGAGACCTCAGTTACTAGGAGAACGATGGCAGAATTGAGAGAAATATTTAAGTCCAGATGGGGAGGAGTTGTTTTTAGTAGTAAAGAGTCTGGTTCAGACATATGAGTTTGAGGTAACAGAAGCACATCCAGTTTCTAGAACCTCTATCACTCATTCCAAAGACAGTCTTCTATGCCCACCCTCACCCTAACCAAGAGAAATACATTTCCCTGACATTATGCCCAGTGCCCTTTATTGTCAAAAAGACTGCTGATATAGGAGGCGTGAATGAGGAGTGACTTACGATTACAGAGTCTCCTTTGCGGGTGATGGAAAGGTTTTGGAATTAGATACAGGTGATGGCTATTCAACACTGTGAACACACTAAATGCTACTGAATTGTACACAGACAGTAAGAAGGATCAGGAGTGTGGGTGGCAGAGGACAGCAGTGCTTCACTTTAAAATAGTCAAGAGTGGGTGGGCCTCACAAATTTATTTCTCCAACTTGGACTCCAGACATGGAGTTCCTCTGAACTCCAGACATGCATACTCAACAGCTCATCAAACTCAAGCAGGTCCAAAGGGAATGCATAAATGCCTTCCTCATCTCTCTATCTCAAATAAATACAGTAAACAATAACAAACATCCTAGTTCAATAGAGAGCAATAAGAATACTTGTAAAACAGCCAGACCTTGAAGCTATTCTTAGTATCTTACTTTTTCATTCCCCATATCCAATTTAAAGTCCTGTCAATTTAACATCCTAAATATTCGTGACATTTGTCATTTGTCTCTATCAATAGTCATCACCATTGCCACCACTACTAACCAAATTCAGGCTACCATCACCTTTATTTATTCATCCTGCCTTCTCACTTCCCTTCTCACAATCATTCTTTACAGAGCAACAAGAATGAGATTTTTCCAAACATACCCTCAACTTGCTTAAAACACTCCATATGCTCTCATTGCCCGCAAGATGAAGACCAATTTCCTTAAAACTTGATACAAAAGGCCATGGGTAAGCTAACCCCACTCCACCCTTCCAGACTCATTTTGTACAACACCTCTCAGATTTCTTTCCCCCCAACTTTATTGGGGAATTAGAGACAAACAGAAATTACATATATTTAAGGCATTTTAAGGCATACAATGTGATGTTGTGATATATGTATACATTGTGAAATGATTACCACAATCGAGATAATTAACATATCTATTACTTCACACCATATAGTTACCAGGATGTATATTAGGTCTCCAGAACTTACTCATCTTATAACCAAAAGTCTGTACCCTTTAACCAACACATCGCCATTTCTCCCCTGCAACCCACCTTTGGTAATTACCCTTCTATTCTATTTCTATGAGTTCAACTTTGAAAGATTCTACATACAAGTAAGATCATGTGGTATTTGTCTTTCTGTGACTGATTTCACTTAATATAATGTCCTTCAGGTCCATCCACATTGCCACAAATATAAAGTTATCCTTATTTTCATTTTGATGCAACAATATCCTTCTTTCCTAATGAGTAATCTTGTATTGTGCATATGGGTCATACACACGCTATATTTTCTTTATCCATCTAGGGACAGAACTTAGGTTGTTTCCATACCTTGGCTATTGTGAATAATGCTGAAATGAACACGAGTGTGCATGGACAGAGACTTCATTTCCTCTGGATATATATCCACAAGTGAAATTGCTGGATCTCATACAGTCATTCTGTTTTTAATTTTTTGAGAAACTTCCATACTGTTTTCCATAACAACTGCACTAATTTGCATTTCCAATGCACCTCTCAGAGTTCTTGACACTAATCATGCCAGCTGATCCTTATATTTGTCAAATTCCAACTTACCACAGGGCTTCCGCTTTGACTGGTTTTCTCTTCTCTCTTAGACTGATTAACTTCTATTCATCCTTCAGATCTTAACTCAAGAAGTACTTTCTTGGGAAGTTTCCATTGACTTCACATACTAGGGCAAACTGGTATGCATAACACCCTGCATCTTTAACTTAGAATAGTTGTTTATGGTAGTAATAATTTTTTTTTTTTTTTTTAGATGGAGTTTTGTTCTTGTTGCCCAGGCTGGAGTGCAATAGCACTATCTTGGCTCACCACAACCTCTGCCTCCCGGGTTCAAGCAATTCTCCTGCCTCAGCCTCCCAAGTAGCTGGAATTATAGGCAGCACCACTCTGGCTAATTTCTTATTTTTAATAGAAACAGGGTTTCACCTGACCTCAGGTGATCCACCCACCTCAGCCTCCCAAATTGAGTAGTAGTTGTTTATAGGAGTTGTTCCGGTGGTGCTGTGGTTTAGATATAGTTTGTTTGTACCTACCAAGTCTCATGTGGAAATATGATTCTCATTGTTGGTGATGGGGACTAGTGGAAGGTGTCTGGGTTGTGGGGACAGATTCTTCAAGAATGGCTTGGTGCCATTCTCAAGGGAGCAAGTTCTCACTCCTAACACCTCCCTGCCTTCCTCCTTCTTTTCCTCCTCCTCCTCTTCCCCTCTCGCCATGTGATCTCTGTACTCAGGCTCGCTTCTGCCTTCCACCATTAGTGGAAGTAGCCTGACACCCTCACCAGAAGCAGATTCTAGTGTCATGCTTCTCGTACAGCCTGCAGAACAATGAACCAAATAAATCTCTCTTCTTTATAAATTATACATTGCCCAGTCTCAGATATCCCTTTATAGCAATGCATATGGACTACAAGTGACAAGTTTATTATTTTAAAATACATATTTTTCTTCTTAATTTTGGTAGGTACACAGTAGGTATATATATTATGGGTTACAAGAGAGAGTTTGATACAGGCATGCAATGCATAGTAATCACATCAGTATAAAAGCGGTATCCATCCCCTCAAGCATTTTATCCTTTGTGTTTCAAACACTCTGATTATATTCCTAGTTATTTTAAAATGTACAATTAAGTTATTTTGTATTATAGACATCCTGCTGTGCTAGCAAATACTAGGTCTTATTCGTTCTTTCTAACTATTTTTTAATACCTGTTAACTAACCATCCCTACTTCCTCCCCAGCTCCTACTATTCTTTCCAGCCTCTGGTAACCACCCAACAAGTTTGTATTTTTTGAATGAGTCATGTGATTAAAAACTCTCTGCCTCACAAAAATTGCTATGGAAAACATTTAAACATACGATTGAGTTCATACTAATACAGCTTTATTGTACAGGCTGAGTAGGGTGGCTCACACCTATAATCCCAGCACTTTAAGAGGCCAAGGTGGGAGAATCCGTTGAGACCAGAATAGTGACCCCTATCTCTACCAAAAAAATAGTATTTAATTAGCTAGGCATGGTATATACTTGGTAGTCCTAGCTACTTAGAAGGCTGAGGTGGGAGGATCACTTGAGTTCAGAAGTTTGAGGTTAACAATGATTGTGCCACTGTTCTCCAGCTTGGGCAATACTGCACCCTTGCCTGGTGGACAGAATAAGACCTGTCTCAAAAAATAAAAAAATTTAAAAAGCTCTACTTCGTAAAGTGTACTCTAGCAAATTACAGATTAAAGTTAACTATGCCTCTTAGGCTAGATCTGGAATAAGTCATAAGGCTGTTAGAAGCATTCATTAAATGATTTCTGGCAGCGGTATTATCTCAAAGATAAAATTCAAAACATTATGAAGATATTTAATATATCTAGTCCATCCACTTCTAAATGAATATTTATATTTTATGTATCCATAATATATGTGTGTGTGTGTGTGTGTGTGTGTGTGTGTATGTATCTCCCATGAATAAATACATGTATCTTTATCTCTAATAAAGTCACACTGCAGCATCAAACTCCTGGGCTCAGGTAAGCCTCAGTCTCCCAAACAGCTAGGACTACAGGCACATGCCACCATGCCCAGCTAGTTTTTGTTTTTTTTTTTTTTTGGTAGAAGCAAGGTTTTGCCATGTTGCCCAGTCTGGTCTCAATCTCCTGTGCTCATGCCATCTACCTGCCTTGTCCTCCCAAAGTGCTGGGATTACAGGCATGAGCCACTGCACTCAGCCCAGATTCATTCTACTATAATAAATCATTATAAAAAACTCTGAAGCTGATAAAGTGTTTATGATTTAAGTACATAAACATCATTGAACCATCAACACATCCAGGTTTTTTAACTAATTCTAATTTTTCATTTATCACAAGTATCTAAAAGTAGTAGATTCAAGGACACCAAAAATAACAGTTAAAAGAAAACTCATTAGCTACTTCTGGTTTATTTTTAATATATTATTTCTAATTAAAAAGACACAAAAGAAGCAACATAATGAAGAAGAAATGGAATAAATGGTATTTGTAAAATAATGACAGAGATTTTTTTTCAACCCCAGGGTCAAAACCTCAAGGCTGAGTCCCTATTTCCAACAGGGTCAAGGTGGCTTACCTGTAGTGCTTTGCTAAAAACAACACATATTATTTTCAACGATACAACTCTGTGTGCTTTCAAAACATCTTCCCCATTACCACAACATAACTGTGAGAAAGCAATAATGAATATAGTGTTTGCCAAAAACAAAAGAAAGGATTAAACAATAACTATATGGCTGCCATTTAAAAAGAACAAAACTAGAACTAAAGAACACCCTGAAGAAAAAAAAATTTTCTCTGCAAACCAGGTTGATCAGATGCAAACCTTGGCTCATTCTTCCTTTAAAGTATTCTTATTCAGGAGCTAAATTCTTAGTCACTGGTACAAAACACCCTATATACTCTGCAGCCACAGACAATACACTAATAAATGCATATGCCTGTCTTCCACTAAAACCTGATTTGTGCACAATGATTTGAACAACATAATGTTCACATGTCACACAATATTATTTAATTTTTAAATTAAAAATTTAACATTATGGGCCGGGCACAGTGGCTCACGCCTGTAATCCCAGCACTTTGGGAGGCTGAGGTGGGTGGATCGCGTGGTCAAGAGATCAGGACCATCCTAGCCAACATGGTGAAACCCCATCTCTACTAAAATACAAAAATTAGCTGGGCGTGGTGGTGCACGCCTGTAGTCCCAGCTACTCGGGAGGCTGAAGCAGGAGAATTGCTTGAACCCGGGAGGTGGAGGTTGCACTGAGCTGATATCACAACACTGCACTCCAGCCTGGCGCCTGGTGACAGAGCAAGACTCTGTCTCAAAAAAAAAAAAAAAAAACACTAACATCATTCTTTGGTTACAACTGAACAAAAACAGATGGTGAATCCAATTTGGCCTTGGGCTATAGTTTATCAACTCCTAGTAAAAAAGAAAGATCACTAATAGGAAAGACAATATATGTAATTTATAATGTTTTAATTTTTTTTTTTTTTTTGTATTTTTAGTAGAGACGGGGTTTCACCAAGTTGACCAGGATGGTCTTGATCTCTTGACCTCGTGATCCACCCGCCTCGGCCTCCCAAAGTGCTGGGATTACAGGCTTGAGCCACCGCGCCTGTAATTCATAATTTTTATATGTAGTCTATAACTTCACTGAACTTCACTTTATTCAACTATTAAAAAAAAAAAAAGACGCTGAGCATGGTGGCTCACACCTGTAATCCCAAAACTTTGGGAGGCTGAGGCAGGTGGGATCACCTGAGTCAGGAGTTCAAGACCAGCCTGACTAACATGGAGAAACCCCATCTGTACTAAAAGTACAAAATTAGCCAGGCATGGTGCTGCATGCTGGTAATCCCAGCTACTTGGGAGGCTGAAGGCAGGAGAATTGCTTGAACCCAGGAGGCAGAGGTTGCAGTGAGCCGAGATAGCGCCATTACACTCCAGCCTGGGCAAAAAGAGCGAAACTCCATCTCAAAAAAAAAAAAAAAAACAGATCAAATACCTCAACATACGAACTAAAATTATAAAACTCTTAGAGGAAAATCTTTACGGCATCAGATTTAGCAAGGATTTCTTCGGCAAGACACTAAAAGCACAGGTAACCAAAAAATAAATTAAATTGGATTTTATAAAAATTTAAAACTTATGTGCAAAGGCCACTATAACAAGAAAGAAAAAATAACGTACATTATCAGAAAACATATATGTAAATCATATATATATATCTGATAAGATATTAACATCCAAAATATATTAAGATCTAAACTTAACAACAACAACAACAAAATGGCCTAATTCAAAAATGGGCAAAGGGTTTAAGCAGACATTTCTCCAAAGAAGATATGTAAATGACCAATAAGCACATGAAAATATTCCCAAGGACATTAGTCATTAGGGAAATAAAAATCAAAACCTCATGAGATACCACTTCACAGTATGATGGCTAGAATTAAAAAAACAAAAACAGAAAAATAACAAATGTTGGTGAGGATGTGAAAAACTAGAACCCTTATACACTGCCTGGTAGGGATACAAAATTTTACAGCCACTGTGCAAACAGTTTGGGGTTTCCTCAAGAAGTTAAAAAGAATTATAAGATGATCCAGCAATTCTACTTCTAGTGTACTTTAAAATATCTCTATATTACTTATAATACCTAATACAATGTAAATGCCATGTAAAAAGTTGTTATACTGTATTGTTTAGGGAATATTGACCAGAAAAAAGTATTGGTATATATACCAAAGAAATGGAACCAGGTGGTCAGATGAAAACTTCTTTATCAGCTCTTACTTTTAGCTCTTATTTCATAGCAATATCCATCAATTTGGACAATTTGAATGGATAAACACAGTATGGCATATCCACAAAATGGAATATTATTCAACTATAAAAATAATGAGTCATGCTACAGTAGAGATGAACCCTAAAACATGATGCTATGCAAAATAAGCCAGACCCAAAGGTAGTATGTTGTGCGATTCCATTTATATGAAATGTCCAGAGTAGGCAAATCCACAAACCTGCGGTTGCTAAGGGATGAGGGCAGGAGAGAATAGCGGTGACTGACTGCACACTGGGCATAAGTTCCTTCTCAACTGAACCCTATATGAAAAACTTCTGAACCAGAGAGTGGTGACAGTTGTGCAATAGTGTAAATGTATTTAATGTCACTGAATTGTACACATTAAAATAGTTAAAATGGTCAATTTTAGGTTATGTGTATTTACATAATTTTAAATTTTAAGAAAAAAAAAGAACAAGTATAAAAAAAGGGATAATGCCCACCCACCTGTAGGCTTTTCTATAGTTATTACCTGATATGTAAAGAGAGATCAGACACATAGAATCACTTTACTCAAAATAAATTATTATTATTATAGGAAACTATTATTGTGCCAGAAAAGTATGGTTGCTACCAAAGTACACTCTCTATAAATGATATTTCACAGTAATTCATAGAATATACTAGAAATGATATATTGTTACTCCTCTTCAAACTCAACTTAATGTGTTCAAAATCTCCTTAATAGATGAAGAATAATTTAAGAAAATAACATAAAATTAAGGCCTGGTGGCCAGACGTGGTGGCTCAAGCCTGTAATCCCAGCACTTTGGGAGGCCGAGGCGGGTGGATCACAAGGTCAAGAAATTGAGACCATCCTGGTCAACATGGTGAAACCCCGTCTCTACTAAAACTACAAAAAATTAGCTGGGCATGGTGGCACGTGCCTGTAATCCCAGCAACTCAGGAGGCTGAGGCAGGAGAACTGCCTGAACCCAGGAGGCGGAGGTTGCAGTGAGCCAAGATCGCTCCATTGCACTCCAGCCTGGGTAACAAGAGCAAAACTCCGTCTCAAAAAAATTAAATTAAATTAAAAATTAAAAAATTAAAAAATTAAGTCCTGGTGAGTTAACTAGAGGTCTGAGAACTGCGTGAAATTATGTAGAAATTGTGTATGTATATTACTATGAGAATTCATAATTTTTAGATTTCAACTGTACCCAGGTTAGCAAAGACTAATAAGTCACAAAGAAAACATTATGCAAAGAATGCTTTGCTTCATTTCTCAAAGCACAGATCTGTCTTTGCAAAGATAAAAGTGCTTTAAAAAGTAGAATTCAAAAATAAAAGCCCAAGAAAGTAATGCTCTATTACAGTTGTCCCTTGGTATCCATGGGCAGTCAGTTTCAGGACCACCCCCTGTATCACCTCCCCACAGATACCAAAACCCATGGATGCTCAAATCCCTTAAGTAAAATAATGTAGTATTTGCAAAGAACCTACGCACATCCTCTGGTATACTTTAAAGCATCTTTAGATTAATTATACTATCTAATGCAATGTAAATGCCATGTAAATAGTTGTTTGACTGTATTGTTTAGGAAATAATGATTTAAAAAAAGAACAGACACAATCTTTACTTTTTCTTCCCCAAATATTTTTGATCTATAGCTGCTTGAATCCATGGATATGGGACCAACAAAGAGAGAGGGCCAACTATATTTCTAGGCGAAGTTTAAGTTCAGCCTCCTCCCTGTAGCTTTTCCTGATGATTAGTTCATAATTGTCTTCTTTTTCTAATACTCCTCTTCTAAGTATTACTTTTGTGATGGTTAGCTTCTTATGTACTTCTCATTTGTTGACTTAGCATAATTCAACACTTTAGTATGTAATACCTTGATCCCAAGCACTTTTGTCTATAGGTCTTCTCTATCTCGGTAAATGAGAAGCTACTCAAGGGATAGAGGTTTTGTATTTTACTTATTTAGTAGCCCTGCAACATATAAGACAACACAAACTATTTTATTTTTATAACTTGCCTATATCTTTTAAAATTAAATATAAGCATGTTTTATTTAGTGTGGTATATGTTTTATTTTTTTCTTATTTTTTAAATTTTTAAATTTTTTTCTTTTTTTTAGAGATGGGGTCTCGCTATGTTGCCCAGGCTGGAGTGCAGTAGCTATTCACAGGCGCGATCCCACTACTGATCAGCACGGGAGTTTTGACCTGCTCCATTTCTGACCTGGGCTGGTTCACCCCTCCTTAGGCAACCTGGTGGTCCCCCAGTCCCGGGAAGTCACCATATTGATGCCGAACTTAGTGCGGACACCCGATCGGCATAGTGCGCTACAGCCCAGAACTCCTGGACTCAAGAAATCCTCCAGCCTCAGCCTCCCGAATAGCTGGGACTACAGGCACGTGCCACCATGCCTGGCAGTATGTGTTTTATACTTCAAATGAGGATGTGTATTTTGGAGTGACCTTGCAGTTATCCCAACACTGAATGAATGAATGAATGAAATATATGGACTTATCAAAGCCATCATTAAAGTATCTCCTAATTATGTTGGTTCATTTGGTCAACCATATCTACTAATGCTTTGTGGTACTATTGGTAGTATTCATTCTTGCCTATTTTACTTACATGTAGAGAAACTTTATTAAAATATTTCCCAAGTCTACAGGTTTCCTTTATATAGCATTATTCACTGCACAACAAACTAAAAATAAAAGGTCATACTCCATCATCCTGATATCAGGTGATGGCCAAGGGTCTATGGAAATATATTTGGTTTAGGTATGATTAAGATAGGGTCTTACTCTGTTGCCCAGAATGGTGTGCAGTGGTGCAATCTCAGCTCACCACAACCTCTGCCTCCCAGGCTCAAGTGGTTCTCCTGCCTCAGCCTCCCGATTAACTGGGATTACCGGCACATGCCACCACTGCCTGGCTAATTTATGTATTTTTACTATAGATGGGGTTTCACCATGTTGATCCGGCTACTGTTGCACTCCTGATCTCAAATGATCCACTTGCCTTGGCCTTCCAAAGCGCTCAACCAAATCGGCTGAGCCACTGTATGATTTTAAATGTTTAGGAAATGTTTGTTTTAAAGATTTATTTATATCATAATATTATCGTGCATTTAGTACCACTTATTACAAATTATTCTGGAATCCATAAAATTTTTCTTAAGTTTTTGGTCTAGTTTATGTTAGACTAAGTTATTCTTTAACTCAGATATAAAGTAAAACAACATAAATCTCTACTTAATTTCATTTACCCTAGATTCTCCACTATGATTATTTCATCCACTCATTTTACAAAACGTCTGTTCTCTCAAAATATAGACGAATCCTTTTCTAATACTCAACTCTCAAAAATCAAGGCAGATTAAGCACTTTCCTTCTATACCACTTTGAGCATGTTTCTATTATGGCAACAATCATACTGTTGGGCTCATTTATGTTCATATCTCCATCATCAGACAGTAAACCTAACCCCAGTCTCCAGCACAGTAGGTACTAAATAAATGCCCATTAATTTCTTTGAGGAAATATTTGGGTATGAGGGAACTATGCATAAATGAATACATGCTTACAGAGATTCATTTAAAAAGATAAATCTCAGGCCAGTTGCGGTGGCTCATGCCTGTAATCCTAGCACATTGGGAGTCCGAGGTGGGTGGATCACGAGGTCAGGAGTTTGAGACCAGCCTGATCAATATGGTAAAATCCCGTCTCTACTAAAAAATAAAAATAAAATAAATAAAACACAAAAATTAGCCGGGCGTGGTGGCAGGCGCCTGTAATCCCAGCTACTCAGGAGGGATTACAGGAGAATCGACTGAATCCAGGAGGCAGAGGTCGCAGTGAGCTGAGATCATGTCACCACACTCCAGCCTGGAATACAGAGCGAGACTCCATCTCAAAAATAAAGAAAAAGGTAAATCTTGTAAGATAATCTAATCATATAATGTCTTCACAGTTACATCATTTCCATTATGGCAACACAAAAAATTCTCGTAATAAAACACAATATATTTAAACTTCAGGCAAATACTGCCTAGGGTTTTAATTTGTAAGCAAATATGAAGGGCTTCTGAGTTTGGATGACCAACTGTATTATTCATAACTGTATTCCAAGGCCCTACCACAGGACCGTGTTCATAGCAGGAACTTAATAGTGATTTGATAAATGAGTTAATAAAACAGATTAACAAATATGATGCAGAGAGGCACAAGTTAGTAAATGGTATCTGGAGCTAATAAACAATGAATATAAGTAAAAGGTTAAGTATAAATTTGAAACCAGGCTGTTTGGCAAGTTTACCTGGTTGATGTAAAATCCTGGAAGAAGTATAGAAAAAAACTGCTGTAGCTGTCAAAATAAATGTTCTTTATTCAAAAGCCTGCTATGTGTGCAATATACCTATAAGGCCTAGCCGCTGGAAAAAAACACATACACACACACAAAACTTTGCTTATTCTTTATAATACTTAGCATTTGAAGTATCTTTTTGACTATGGCTTTAATTTTAAAATTAAGGTTTAACATTGATCTCTGAGTATCCATTCCACAAAAGAATTTAAAATAAGATTTTATTGTTATAAGTTTTGCTTGTTCTTGCTTAGGATATGTGCAACAAAATTTGATTTATAAAATTCAAATTATATAGTACCTTGCAAGGAAATGGATTTCGCCAAAACAAGATAAAAATGTGTGTGGGTATGTGTATTGCTATGACATCAAAAATTATAAACAGGTCATTCAGGTTGTGGACATCCTACATCTTTTGCCTGTACAGCTGGCCCTCCCTATCCATGAGTTTTACATCTGAGGATTCAATCAACTATGGATTGAAAATACAGTATTCGCTATTTTGCTATCTGTAATGCAATAAATACTAAGATAAGTACAGACCAAATATTCAACAAAGAAATAATGTCAATTCTACTCAATTTCTTCCAGAAAATAAAAGGGAAGAAAACATTTCCCAAATCATTTTATGAGGTCAAAATTATCCCAATAAAAAAGCCAGAGAATTAAATTATATGAAAATACAGTACTGTGTTGGCTATAGTACAATAAGTACTGAAATAAATACAGTGTTTTCCATCCATGGTTGGTTAAATCTGAAGATATTGAACCCTTGGCTATAGAAGGGCCATCTAAGGGACTTGAACATCAGCAGATTTGGGTAGCCAAAGGGAGTCCTGGAACCAATTCCCCACAAACAAAGACAAAGTCAAAAACACAGTACACAGTTAGGTTAACTGTATCTGTTACTGGGTTAATCCCTCACCAGTGAAGAAAAATTCATGACATCAACACTGAGCAATGTCACTTTCCTCTCTGTTTTCCTCAAGAAAAAGAACTTCCCATTTTTTAATTCTCGAATTTTTCTATTTAGAATTGATAGTACAAAGAAATGCTTTAAAAATTGCTATAGTATTTAGATAATGTCTTCAGAAGTTTCTGCCATTTTTAAAACTGGATTATTATTTTAGTAGTTTTCACTGAATACAGTTGTGTAAACAACTTTGATAATATAATAAATAGCAGCAGACCTTATTTGTTTATTCATGTTCCAGAAAACGACTATGCTTTTGACGACAGCTATTCTTACTACTTTAAGATACTTACTTTAAATGAAAGGTGGGAAGCACTTAAACTTTGTGTGCTGGTGGTAAAGTGATGTTTGTAAACTCAAATAAATCACAAACATTTCATCAGTTATGTTTTTTTTGATAATGAAAGAGGCAACATCACTAGAGACTCTATAGAGGTTAAAAATATCAAGTAGTACTATAAAAAACTTTATGTCTATAAATTCAGTAACTTAGATGAAATGGACCAGCTCCTCGAATACATACACTACCAAAAGAAATAACATGAATAGTTGAATAGCTCTTAAGGAAACTGAGTTCATAGTATAAAAACATCATCACCAAGAAAACTGCAGGTCTGGATACTTTCACTGGCCAGTTTGACCAAATATTCAATGAGGAAATAATGCCAATCCTACTCAACCTCTTCCAGAAAATACAGGAGGAGAAAGAATTTCCCAAATCATTTTATAAGACCAGCATTATCCTAATACAAAAGTCAGAAAATTAAATTATAAGACAGGAAAACTACAAACTAATATCCCTCATGAACACAGATGAAAAAATCCTCAACAAAACAGTACCCAACTGAATCCAGCAATATATGAAAAGAACGATACAGTATGCAAGGTTTATTCAGTATTCAAAAATCAATCAATGTAATTCACCATAACCACAATAAGAAAAGATGAAGAAAGAGCATTTGATAAAAGTTAATGTAATATCTTATTCATGACCAAAACTTGGAGCAAACTAGAAATAGAACTCCCTTAAACTGGTAAATGGCATCCATGGAAACCCTAGGTTAAGATCATATTTAATAATGAAGGATAAAATGCTTTTACCTTAACACGGAAAACAGGCAAGTCTGTCCACTCTAACCACTACTATGCAATACTATACCAAAAGTCTTAGTCAATATAATATATTAAGAAAAAAAGAGCAGAGATGGAAAGAAAAAAGTAAAACCTTTGCTATTCATACACAATAAGATTATCATGTAGAAAATCTTAAGGTTTCTGGAAAAAAAACTTTTCAAACTAACATATGAATTTAGCAAGGCTATAAGATACAAAGATAATATACAAAAATCAATTACATCTGTACATATTAACAATAAACAATCGAATAAAAACATACATTTATAATAGTACCAAAATCATAAAATATTTAAGCATAAGTCTAACAAAACAGATGAAGAATCTGTATGCTGAAAACAAAAATATTGACAGGAAAAAATCAAAGATGATCTAGATAAATGGAGAGCTATACAGTGTTCATGGACCAGAAGACTTAATATTGCTAAGATGTGAACTCTCCCCAAATTGCTCTAACAGCCAACACAATCCCAATAAAAATTCGAGAAGAACTTTTGATATATTAATAAGCTAATTCTTTTGTTTTGTTTTTGAGACAGGGTCTTGCTCTGTCACCCAGGCTGGAGTGCAGTGATATGATCTCTGCTCTTTATAGCATCTGCCTTCTGGGCTCATCTAACCCTCCAGAGTAGCTGGGACTACAGGCACCCCTCACCAAGTTTGGCTAATTTTTATATTTTGGAGAGACAAATTCTCACTCTATTGCCCAGGCTGGTCTTGAACTCCTGGGCTCAAGCTATTCTCCCACCTCTGCCTAACAAGCTTATTCTAATATCTGTATGGAAAGGCCAATGAATGAGAATAGTTAAAACAATTTAGAGAAGAAAAAAAAAAGTTGGAAGACTTATATTAACAAACTGTAAAACTTACAATACAGTAATGAAGATCGTGTATTCATACAAAAGGGATGGACAGACAGAACAGAACAGAATAATAGAAAGTCCAGTAAGACTCACACGAATATGGTCAATTAATATTTGACAAAGGTGCAAAGGCAATTCAACAAAAAAAGGATAGCCTGTTTCAATAAGTGGACATGGAAATCTATATCTAAAAAAAGTAAACCTTGACTCATAGCTCAAATATTCTATAAACATTAACTCAAACTGGGTCACAGACTTACATGGAAAACCTAAAACTATAAAACTTCTAGAACAAAGCATAGGAGAAAAACTCTTTGTGAATCACACAGGATTTGTGATCCAGGGTTATACCCCATGGGTGATTCCTGATTGGCACACACCATTCAGTACATCTCATCCTCCTGGTTACAAGAGAAGGAATCATGGATGATCAGAAGGCCCAACACAAACAACAAAACTCATGGTGACATCTGCACAGAGGTTTTGGGGAAAAATTTCCCCTTACTTAGAGGGGAGATACTGAAAACATGCTGTCTTCTTTCTTAAAGATATGAACAAGAAAACACATAAATCTGCTGACGGCAGTAGCCAACTTGAGAAAATGAGAGCCAGCCTTAAGACAAAGTGTAAAGTAAAACTGCTGTCCAAAACAGTAGCTACTGGCCACATGTGGTTATTGGGCCTTTGAAATTTGGCTAGTCTGAATTGAGATGTGTTGTAAGAGTAAAACACCAATTTTGAAGACTTAGTATAAAAAAGAATGTAAAATATCTCCATTTTTATACTAATTCCATGTGAAATGTAGTATTTTGGAAATACTGAGTTAAATGAAAACTGTTACTAAAATTAATTTTGCCAGGCACAGTGGCACATGCCTACAGTTCTAGCTACTCAGGAGGCTGAGGCAAGAGGATCACTTGAACCCAGGTGTTCCATGCCATAGTGTTAGCTGACCAGATGCCCCCACTAAGCATGGCATCAATAAGGTGAACACTCCAAAGAGTGGGGAACCACCCAAGTTGCCCAATGAGGGGTGGTGATCCAGCCCAGTTAGAAACAGAGCAAGTCAAAACTCTCGTACACCTGTGAATATAGCCACTGCACTCCTCCCTGGGCAATACACCAAGACCCTATCTCTTTTTAAAAAAATTAATTTCATCTGCTTTTTTTTATTTCATAAAATGTAGAATATTAAATTTTAAAATATGACATGTATTATATTCCTATTGGACAGAGTTGCTCTGGCAAGTTGAGAATGCAAAGTAAAACAACACTACATTACAACAACAAATATTATTGATCACATCTTAGACCCTCTGGATCAACTTTTGCCAGAAGCCTTCCCTGTCTTTGGATTTTGAGATAAACAAGCAAATAAATTACCTTTATATTTTGTTAGTTTCCACAGAATTTGTTATTTTGCAACAGAAAATATCTAATCCAGCAGTACTTCTATAGCTACCTTTGAAGAAATAAAAATATGTTCTGCCGAATTTCCTTTGCAGTTCTTTCACTCTATTTGCAAATCCTTAGAATGCATTCACTAGTTTTTATAAAGTATTTCATTTCCATTATAGGTATTACAAGTATAACATTGTGCTCAAATAAAGTGTAATAAATGCTAACAAGTAAGGAGGTTCTCAATGAAATAAGAACAGCAAAAAAAGAAATATTCACTGAAATGAAAACCACATATTTATTTCATTAATTCAAATGTTACTGACCCCCTAACTTAGGTTAGGGATGTCAAAGAGGCTTCAATGTCACATTAACTATCATGGCTGTCTGTAGTGCTGTGGGGTTCAAAGGACGCTAAGCTGAGTTTATACAGATATTTGTCTTGATCAAAAAGAGTGAAGGCATGTGTTCAGATGTTTGCTTACCTAGCAAAACAGTGCCTGTCCACAGTTTAAAGTGGGAAAAGATGATTCTGATGAGGCAATTTTTTAAACGTTTGATTAGTATGTTAAATTTCCCATTGGCATTCTTTAATAGATGGGGTATCTATTTGATTCCAAAATTACAATTTGATCCTTAAGTTCCTAATTACAGATTTTACTATATAAGTTCCTATAATTTTCTAATATCCTCTTTGACAATGCAGGTTTATAAAATTCTAGGTAGTTTTTCAGTAAATGAACACAAATATAAACACTGAACTTACCCATCTCAAGTGGTTAGGCTGACTGACTTAATACAAGGAGGTTCTCTCTCTTTAAAACAGAACAGTAGCTCATGCCTATAATCCCAGCATTTTGGGAGGCCAAGGCAGGTGGATCACTTGAGGTCGGGAGTTCGAGACCAGCTTGGCCAACATGGGGTGAAACCCCATCTCTAAAAATACAGAAATCAGCTGGGCATGGTGGCACATGCCTGTAGTCCCAGCTACTTGGGAGGCTGAGGCAGGAGAATCTCTTGAACCTGGGAGACAGGTTGCAGTGAGCTGAGGTTGCGTCACTGCATTCCAGCCTGGGCAACAAGGGTGAGACTTCATTCCTCCCTGCCCCAAAACAAAAGAACCACTTGAACCCGGGAGGTGGACGGTGCAGTGAGCAGAGATCACTGCACTCCAGCCTGGGCGACAAGAGTGAGACTTCGTCTCTAAAGAAATAAATAACAGATCAAAGGATCTCCATTCACTTAGCAGACAGTTAAGAGCACTTACTATGAGTCATAAACTTTGCCAGGTGCTATGGGGAGGGAACGAGAAATGTATGGTTCTTGACCCTATGCAGTTTACAATCCAGTGGGAAAACAGACAAATAATTACAGTAAGTTGTAATGTATATTATAGGGAAAGTAGAGTATTCCAGAAGCATGTAAGAAAATATCCTAACCTAACCTAGTGAAGTAAACTGAGACACGAAGAATTAATGGGCATTACTGGGTTGAGGAATGGAGAAATAAGATGGTGAAAGAGAGGTGGGAGGGTGAATTCACCTACTTAGAGAGAACAACATGTGGGATAACAGGCAGGAAGAAGCTTGCCCAACTGAGAAACTGAAAAAAGTTTAGCTGTAATATCAAATGCAAGAAGAAAAGTAGTAATAATAAATGTTAGAGATAAGTGAGTGCAAGTATGTTGGAGTCTTATAAAGCACATTACATAGTTTGGACTTTACCCTAAGGGCAAGGGTTTAAAAAGACTTAACGATAACATTATCCATCTTGCTATCCCGTGGGGAAAGAGGGCAAGACCAGCACTAGGGAGTGTCATTAGGAGGTTTTACAGTAACCATTCTAGGCCATCACTGACAATGACTTGGACCAGGGTGACTACCGGAGGAAAAGAGAAATGGTAAAATGGTGCTGTCTGCAAAATGGAATATGGAAGAGTTAGTATGAAGGAGGGAAGAATCAGAGATAATCCCCGGGTTTCTAGCTTGCATAGATGTTTGATTGTTGGTGTCATTTCTTACAATAAGCAATACTAGAAGCAGAGAAAACCTAAGTATGTTTTTTTAAGGCATTAAAAAGGCATCTTTGAGATGACTCTGAAACACCCCAAAAGAAATATTTAGTTGTATAAAGTTCTCTCTGACACTCAGTGGAGAGGCCTAGACTAGTATGTAAGTGGCAAATGAGGATATAAAGGTAGATGAGCTTGCTTATGGAGTATGTTTAGATAAAAATAGGGCCTGGAGCAGGCCTTTGAGGAACTTGGAGGGCAAGAAGCAGCCCCCCCAAAGACAAAGAAGAAAACCAAAAGACAGAGTATCAAATAAGCCGCAGAAGGAAGTGTTTCTTTTCTTTTCTTTTTTTTTTTTTTTTTTTTTGAGACGGAGTTTCGCTCGTTACCCAGGCTGGAGTGCAATGGCGCGATTCCGGCTCACCGCAACCTCCGCCTCCTGGGTTCGGCAATTCTCCTGCCTCGGCCTCCTGAGTAGCTGGGATTACAGGCACACACCACCGTGCCCAGCTAATATTTTCGTATTTTTAGTAGAGACGGGGTTTCACCATGTTGACCAGGATGGTCTCGATCTCTTGACCTCGTGATCCACCCGCCTCGGCCTCCCAAAGTGCTGGGATTACAGGCTTGAGCCACCGCGCCCAGCCAGGAAGTGTTTCAAAAAGAAGGAATGATGATTGACAAAAACTGCTGAAATATCAAACCAGAAAGCTGAAATCTGTCCATGAATTTTAGTGAAATTGTGAAAAAGAGTTTTGGAGATTAATGAGGGTATACACCAGATTCTGGTGGATTGAAGAGTTCATCAAGAAATGGGGGTGAGAGTAGTCAATATCGTCAATAGATAAGAAAACAGAAATATGGCAGAATCTGGACAGGAAAGTGAAGTTGAGGGACATTATATTTTCTTTTTACTTTAAGATGGGAAACACTCGAGATTAATACTAATAAGACGTAGTACTTACTTTTCATTACGAAGCTTGAAAATGCCAGATATTCACATCCCAGCTTCCTTTAGAAATGCAGTACAGATGCTCCTTGACTGAGCATAAGGTTGCATCCTGATAAACCCATGGTAAGTTGAAAGTATTTTTAAGTTGAATATGCATGTAAGACATCTAACCTAGCAAACATCATAGCTTAGCCTAGCCTAATCCAAACATGCTCAGGACAAAATTTCAGTACAGTATTCTATGAATTAAATGAGATATTCAACACTTTATTATAAAATAGCCTTTGGTTAGATGATCTGGCTGGGCATTGTGAAAAAGTAGCATACCACATATGGCCAGCAGGGAAAGAAATCACAATTCAAAATATGAACTATGGCTTCTATTGAATGCATATCACTTTCACACCATCATAAAGTCAAAAAAATCATAAAGTCAAGCCACGGTAAGTTGAGGACCATCTGTACAGTTGTCCCTTGGTATCTGCAGTGGGCTGGTATAGTACTGGAGAAAACTCACTTAAATAGAGATGACCACTGCAACAAGAGCAAGTTTTAGGAGCAGTAGCAATAAAAGACAAGCAGCAGATGGGCGCAGTGGCTCATGCCTATAATCCCAGTACTCTGGGAGGCCCAGGTGGGCAGATCGTTTAAGGTCAGGAGTTCAAGACCAGCCTGGTCAATGTGATGAAACCCAGTCTCTATTAAAAATACAAAAATTAGCTAGATGTGGTGGCAGGCACCTGTAATCCCAGCTACTCAGGAGACTGAGGCAGGAGAATCACTTGAACCCAGGAGGCAGTGGTTGCAGTGAGCTGATATCATGCCACTGAGCTTCAACTTGGGCAACTGACTCAAAAAAAAAAAAAAAAAAAAAAAGTCAAACAGCAGCATTCAGTGGTGCCAGCAGCAGTAAGCAAGCAACATTATTGGTATCCTAATCAGACTGCACCTGTGGTGTGGCTCTACTGTGGTTTCTGCCAAGGAACAGCCCCCTACAGGTATTCTCATTGTACAAGCCTGACTGCAGTCTTCCTGGCAATTCTAAGAGCTTCCTAACATCTATTTAATAAATTTACCTCTACATTAAATAAGCCAGAATCAGTTTTTGTTGCTTCCAACTAAAAAATCTGACTGCTTAAGGAACTACAGTAAAAGATGATGTTCTGTCAGTGATATGGTGGCAAATCCATTCCCCTAGTAGAATCACCAGAATATCAGGTTAGAACTAGTGACACAAGCCAGAGCAATCAGGCAAGAAAAAGAAATAAAGGGTATTCAAATAGAAAAGGAGGAAGCCAAATTGTCTCTATTTGGAGATGACATGATAGTATATCTAGAAGACCCCATCATCTCAACCCAAAAACTCCTGAAACTGATAAGCAACTTCAGCAAAGTCTCAGGATACAAAATCAATGTGCAAACATCACAAGCATTCCTATACACCAATAACAGACTTAAAGAGAGCCAAATCAAGAATGAACTGCCATTCACAATTGCTACAAAGAGAATAAAATACCTAGGAATACAACTAACAAGGAACATTAAGGACCTCTTCAAGGAGAACTACAAACCACTGCTCAATGAAATAAGAGAGGACACAAACAGATGGAGAAACATTCCATGTTCATGGTTAGGAAGAATCAATATTGTGAAAATGGCCATACTACCCAAAGTAATTTACAGATTCAATGCTATCACCATCAAACTACCAATGAGCTTCTTCACAGAACTGGAAAAAACCACCTTAAACTTCATATGGAATCAAAAGAGAGCCCACATAGCCAAGTCAATTCTAAGTAAAAAGAACACGGCAGGAGGCATCACACTATTGGACTTCAAACAATAATACAAGGCTACAGTAATCAAAACAGCATGGTACTGGTACCAACAGAGAGATATAGACCAATGGAACAGAACAGAAGCACCGGAGGCAACACAGCATGTCGGCAACCATACAATCATGGATAAACCTGACAAAAACAAGCAATGGAAAAAGGATTCCCTGTTTAATAAATGGTGTTGGGAAAACTGGCTAGTCGTGCAGAAAGCAGAAACTGAACCCCTTCCTGACACCTTACACTAAAATTAACTCCAGATGGATTAAAGACTTAAACATAAGACCTGACACCATAAAAACCCTAGAAGAAAATCTAGGCAAAACCATTCAGGACATAGGAGTAGGCAAGGACTTCATGACCAAAACACCAAAAGGATTGGCAACAAAAGACAAAATAGACAAATGGGACCTAATCAAACTCCACAGCTTCTGCACAGCAAAAGAAACAGTCATTAGAGTGAATTGGCAACCAACAGAATGGGAAAAAATTTTTACAGTTTACCCATCTGACAAAGGGCTGATATCCAGAATTTACAAAGAACTCAAACAGATTTACAAGAAAAAAACAAACAAGCCCATTCAAAAATGGGCAAAGGATATGAACAGACACTTTACAAAAGAAGACATACATGAGGCCAACAAACAGATGAAAAAATGCTCATCATCACTGGTCATCAGAGAAATGCAAATCAAAACCACATTGAGATACCATCTCACGCCAGTTAGAATGGCGATCATTAAAAAATCTGGAGACAGCAGATGCTGGAGAGGATGTGGAGTAATAGGAACATTTTAAACTGCTGGTGGGAGTGTAAGTGAATTCAACCATTGTGGAAGACAGTGTGGCGATTCCTCAAGGACCTAGAGATAGAAATTCCATTTGACCCAGCAATCCCGTTACTGGGTATATATCCAAAGGACTATAAATCATTCTATTATAAGGACACATGCACACAAATGTTCATTGCAGCACTGTTTACAATAGCAAAGACCTGGAACCAACCCAAATGCCCACTGATGATAGACTGGAC
This sequence comes from Saguinus oedipus, assembly GCA_031835075.1. Lineage (NCBI taxonomy): Eukaryota > Metazoa > Chordata > Mammalia > Primates > Cebidae > Saguinus > Saguinus oedipus. The sequence goes on along the minus strand of CM063182.1, from coordinate 33,411,085 downwards.
TGGGAAAATGTGGCACATATACACCATGGAATATTATGCAGCCATCAACAACGACAAGTTCATGTCCTTTGTAGGGACATGGATGAACCTGGAGAACATCATTCTCAGCAAACTGACACAAGAACAGAAAATCAAATACCACATGTTCTCACTCATAGGGAGGTGATGAACAATGAGAACACATGGACACAGGGAGGGGAGCACTACACACTGAGGTCTATTGGGGGGAAAAGGGGAGGAACAGCAGAGCGGGGGAGTTGGGGAGAGATAGCCTGGGGAGAAATGCCAGATATGGGTGAAGGGGAGGAAGGCGGTGTGTGTACCTATGCAACTATCTTGCATGTTCTTCACATGTACCCCAAAACCTAAAATGCAATAAAAAAAAATAAAATAAAGAAATAGTGACACGGTCATTTAGCATCACTAAGCAAGTAAACTCTACAATTAGATAATTACTTTCTGAAATAGAGCTGAAGCACAGAGTAAGGTACCCTGCCACTCTTCTCTCACTTCATTAGTCCCTGTGATTCTTTAAAATGAGCATCAATTTTGCAAAGAATTGAAAGGTACCCACTTCAAAAACAAATCAGCAAGAGAAAGACAAGACAAAGATTAGGAGAAAATATCTGCAAATCATATTAACATAGCTATAAAAGACTTGTATCCAGAATAGACAATTCAATATTCAAAAGACATGTATGCAGAATAAACAATACAATTCAGTATGATGACAACCCAACTATAAGTTGAGCAAATATACCTGAATAGATATCTCATCAAAAAAGATACATGAATTTCCAGTAAGCACATGAAAACATGTTCAACATCATTAGTCATTAGGGAAATGCAATCCAATACCATTCCCACGAGAAGGGCTATAATAAAAAAAGATAGACAATAATAAGTGTTGACAAGGATGTGAAGAAACTACAACTCTAATATAGTACTGGTGAAAAAGTAAAACAGTTTTGCAGTTTCTTAAAAAGTTAAACATAAATTACCATGCAAGCCAATAATCCCAATTCTAAGTACCTATCCAAGAAAAGAAAACAAGTTCCCACAAAAAGTTGCATGCAAATGTCACATAAGCATTTTTCATAATATCCTCCAAACTGGAAATATCCCAAACCACCATCAGCTGGCGGACAAAAAAAATGCAGTATTTTAGAACAAATGAATACTCTTCAGCAATAAAAAGAACAGAATGTGGATACAGGCTATGACGTGCATGAGCTTCAAAAACATTACACTTAGTCAAAGAGACCAGAAACGAAAGGCCACATACTTTCTGATTCCACTTACAGAAATTGTCTGGAAAGGACAAATCTGTAAACACAAAAGGTATTTTGGTTGGTATAAACACATAAAGCACGGTGGTTGTCTGGAGCTGGGGTTGAGGTTAGGAATAGAAATTAAGTGTAAAAGAACATGAGGGTTCTGGTGGAGGTGATGAAAGTGTTCTGGGACTGAAGAGGCTGAGACAGGAGAATCAGGTGAGCCCAGGAAGTCAAGGCTGCAGTAAGCCATGATCACACCACTGTACTACAGCCTGGGTGATGAGAGTAAGACTCTGTCTCAAAAAAAAAAAGTTCTAAAATTGGATTGTGGTCGACTTTTGCACAAGTTGGAAATTTTACTAAAAGTCATTGAACAGTACACTTAATACAGATGATTTTCATACCATGAGTTATATCTCAATCAAGTTTGTTGTTTCTTTTATAAAAAAAAGTTCTCGTCTCATTTTTCTAGTGTTCATAGAAGGCCACTTCAGGCTAGGCACCTGTATACTAGTTTGCAGGAGTTGTGTTTGCTGTGAAAGACAACTCCTCAGCCTAGGAATGACTCCTAATACACAGCATCTGTATATTCTATAACAGTTCCTCTCAAAATCTGGTCTGAGATTTGAGAGGAACATTGATCCACGGGCCCTGTTACTGTCTGAAACTGGTCCATGACTAGATAATTACAGAAATTGAGACTAAGTGTTTAGAAACTTTAACAGCAATTTGACCAACTAATATATCTTCTGAAACTGATAGTATTTGGATTTGTATCATATTTCTTTGGCTATTTTTTCCACTTAATTTTTCTAGTTACCCATTTTTATTGTATTTTACAAAAGACACTATCAGCCAATGGATTATAAAAATGTTGCGTTACCAAAGATAGTTCAAAAAACACAGTTCTACAAGGTGTTTCTACCATCCTACAATTGGCCATCATATAGACTGGTAGGTCAATTACGTTGTCAAACTAACTTTATTAAAATACATAAACATGCTTTCAAATGCCCTAACTATCCTGGTGGTACAATCTTCAACATTAACTCTTTTTTTTTTTTTAGAGCGATAAAGTCTTGCTCTGTCACCCATCCTGGGGTGCAATGGTGCAATCATTAATCACCACAGGCTCCAACTTTGTCTCAAATGATCCTCCTGCCTCAGTTTCCTGAGTAGCTGGGAATACAGGCGCATGCCACTACACCCAGCTAATTTTTTTAAATGTTTTGTCGAGATGTGAGCCTCACAATGATGGTCAGGCTGTTTGGTTTCAAACTCCTGACTTCAAGCAATCCTCCTGCCTCAGCTTCCCAAAGCACTAAGATTACATGGAAGAGCCACCTCACCTGGCCACAACACTAAATTTTAAGTCCTTCTATATAAGCAAGGGTTTCTTTTCTGACACAGTCTTGCTCTGTCGCCCAGGCTACAGTGCAATGGCACGATCTTGGCTCACTGCAGGCTCACCTCCACCTCCCAGGTTCAAGCAATTCCCCTGCCTCAGCTTCTCACGTAACTGGGATTACAGGTGTACACCACCACACCTGGCTAATTTTTGTATTTTTAGCAGAGACAGGTTTCGCCATGTTGCCCAGGCTGGTCTTGAACTCCTGATTTCAGGTCTGCCCGCCTCAGCCTCCCAAAGTGCTAGGCTTACAGGCGTGAGCCACAGCGCCCAGCTCATAACCCAGATTTTAATAGATGTTCATTTGTTTTTCTGTTTTTATAAATAGACTTTCAAGTTTATAATTAAAAGACAAAAAATGAAACTGTATATAATTAATGTCAATTTTCTTCCCTTTGCCTTAATTTAAAAAGTAGGATTGAATTTGAAGAAAAATAAATCTCCTCTTTCAATTCTAATAAATTAGGGTCCTAGGAAAGGTCCTACAAAACAAGACAAGCTGAGTATATTTTCATTTAAAAATAACAGTACAAACCAAATATGTTCCTATGTCCATTTGGAAATTAATCCAAAACATAATATTTAAATCAGCATATTTTAGGCTGGGCACAGCTGACCTGCCTTCAGGCCTCCTAAAACACATAATCAGGCACAGAGGCCCATAACAAATCCTTTTCATACTACCTGGATGAGATGTTCAGATAATGTACACTATATAATAAATAATAAAAGCAAGAGAGAGATACACTGAAATACTATTAAAAATCAAGACACATTTATAAAAAGAAAGTAATTTAAATCCCAAGTGTCCACCACAAATTTGTAGTATTTGAGCACAATGAATTAGAATATTTCAGCCACCTTTGGTAACAGTAGTACAATGGAGAAAATGTAAACTAGGAGATAAGCGACCTCAGTTCTACCCTGGTAATAAGACTTTAGACAAGAACATCTTACTCCCTTCATTTGCCTATTGGACACAAGTGATAAACTGGATTATTTCTGGTCCTTTCAAGAAATCAACATTACAGTTTGCTGCTTTAAACACCAACAATACAAAACACGACCACCACAAGCAATAAACTGCCTTAAAAGGTTACTGTGCTTCTTTTAAAATGAACCCTATGTATATGGTTCATTTGAAAAATAATCTTTCATTTGTGCCTTGAAAAGAAATTAATTCCTGATATAAAGCCATTTAATTATTTTTCAAATAATTTTGATAACATTTTCAATAATTTTGATAACGTAACTGACTTACAATTTATATTCTTGATCAATTTAGAATTATTAGTTTGATAACATACTAAAAACCATGATTTTCAAGACCAGGTACGGTGGCTCACGCCTGTAATCCCAGCACTTTGGGAGGCCAAGGCTGGCAGATCACCTAAGGTTAGGAGTTCAAGACAAGCCTGGTCCAACATGGTGAAACCCCTTCTCTACTAAAAATACAAAAAATTAGGCGGGTGTAGTAGCACGTGCCTGTAATCAATCCCAGCTACTTGAGACGATGAGGCAGGAGAATCACTTAAACCCAGGAGGTGGAGGTTGTAGTGAGCCAAGATCGCACCACTGCACTCCAGTCTGGGTGACAGATTCAGACTCTGTCTCAAAAAATAATAATAATAATAAACAATCATTTTCAAAAAGCTTTCACTAAGAATCTCTACATACATCATTACATGTGAAAAGAGAGAGGAAATGGATATGTAAAGTTAAAGAATGTTTCAAATACTAAGTATTTTATAAATGCAATATAAGATAACCACATAAATACACAAAATAACTTTTTATACAGTTATATTTGTTTTAATATAAGCCTGGAAGGAAGGAATGATTATATTTAAAAATCTCATTAACCAAGAGTTAACTCAGGCATGCTGCTCCAAGTAATCTCTTATCCTTCTATAATCTGAAAGTTTCTCTGGATAAATAAACAACCATCATTAAGCAGCAAGTGCAGGAAAGAAGAGCTAACATTTTCCCCAAAAACTACAGAAATAGTAATTAACAACTTTAACAAGACTATGCTAATTCAGCTCTAATCCTCTAGCTCTGAGAAGATTAACAATCTATTCAGGTTAGATTTCCCAGTGCGTGCTGGTTACTAGAGAACTCATTAGAGTATCTAAAATGCCAGTTTCTGGGCCTCTCTGATTAATCTCAGATTAAATTCTAAATAACATCACTTTTATTAGGCAATGAGTCAGCCTGCATAAATTCATGTAGCCAAAATTATGCATATTTTCTGAAAATGTATATAATCAAAAATGAGAAAAAAGTGCTGGTAATACAAAGATTGGGAATGTGTTAGAATCAAGTCTTTAGTGAAAATTAAGATGCTGAGTTTAAGTATTTTAAAGAAGTTTAAGAAATGTTTTGGCAAAGGGCAGGAGACTGGCTGACAAGAGTTTAGTATATAAAGACCAATATGAAAGTAATCCAGAAATACAGAGGCCATCATGGATGTTGAGTTATTCTGCTTAAAATAGAGTTGTTTAACAGGATAACGCCAACTGGTAGCAGCCCTTGAAGCACACACAAAAACATGATTAAGTACATTTCATGAAAGGAACCGAAACCCAGGAAAATAACTGAATCACTTCTAGATAGACAGCGCTTCCTGATTATCCCAAATACCCAAAGATTTCTAAAGTTATTCATCAAGGCTGATAAATCAACAGTGAAGAACATTATTCTTTTTCAAAGGCCACAACTGGCATCATCACTGTCCTTCCTTATCCCATCACAAATTCTACCAACTTGGGGTAAGACAAAATTCAAATGAAATCTAAAACAATATTGTGCTTTTAGGCTTTTTGTCTCTCTCTCTCTCCCCGCTCCCCTGTGTGTGTGTGTGTGTGTGTGTGTGTGTGTGTGTGTGTGTACACGCATGCACATGGTTTTTTTCTTTCTTTTGGCTTAAGTAAAAGTTTTCAGTGACCTTACTTTTAAAACAATTCTCTTGAACAACAACAACAAAAAACCCTTCAGTACTTACTGTTCATGTAGAAGCTCTTGGTCAACCTCCAGTTAACCAGTCATCATAATCAACAAATACTCTCTAGATTCCCCTTCTAAAACAAATTGACAAGGATGCTTACTAGGCTACTGTTTCAAACACTCCACTGTGTGCCAACCAAGAGCAAGCTGGTTTATTCCATTACTGTTTATACAAGTTGTTCTTGCAACTGTGGAATTTAATTATATTATCTAAACTAACAAAATAAGAGTGTGAAGAGTTGTTTCTATTAAAAATCCCCCCCAAAAAAGGTTAAATGTTTGACACAATTTAAGACAATTTACTTAAAAAAAAAAAAAAAAAAAAAAAGAATGCTATTAAATTGAGTACAAGTGAAACTACCATAAAAGATTTGGGAGAAATGGGTTGGGCGCGGTGGCTCACACCTATAATCCCAGCACTTTGGGAGGCCGAGGTGAGTGGATCACAAGGTCAAGAGATCAAGACCATCCTGGCCACATGGTGAATCCTTGTCTCTACTAAAAATACAAAAATTGGCTGGGTGTGGTGGTGTATGCCTGTGGTCTCAACTGCTCAGGAGGCTGAGGCAGGAGAATCTCTTGAAACCGGGAGGCAGAGGTTGTAGTCAGCCGAGATCGTACCACTGCACCTCAGCCTGATGACAGAGCAAAACACCATTGCAAAAAAGAAAGACTTGGGAGAAATAAAATATTAAGACTTGACTCACAGATTATAAATGTCTTTAAGATCTCCCTCCATTTTAAAAAAAATTAAAACTCAAAATCATAAATGATACATTATGGGTGTGGTTTATGCATGCAAAGCTGATGCAGAGTATCAATCCATAGATTCATGCACAAAAAAAAATGCCTTGGCTCTAGATCAGAGTTTCTCAACCCCAGTACTACTGACATTTTGGATGGGAGAATTCTGTTGGGAGGGGGAGATTTGGCCTGTGAATTGAAGGATGTTTAGCAGCATCCCTGGCTTCTCTATTACCCACCACATGGCAGTAGCACCCCCACTCAAGCAGTGGCAATCAGAAATATCTCCCAACATTGCGAAATGTCTCTGGAGGGTAAAATCACCAGTTGAGAACCACCGCCCTGTACCAAATAACTAACAAATGCGTGTTTGTCTACATATTTTGATTCAAGTCAAATGTTTAAGTAATCAGTTTTTAATACTTTTTACTACAGCCAACATTTTAAAGTCAATTGATCAACTCCTAGTTCAAGTTAAGTCATTTAAGATGTCTTTTGTATATGCAACAGGAAGAAGGACAAAAAATAATCTTTCCTGTGATCAAGTGCCAAATGAGGTATCTTTATACATGATGATAGTCCCATTTCATCCATACCTTTTGCTGAGATCAAGACAGAAGCAGAGGACTACTGAGTGGGGTGGAGCAAAGAAAAAAGAAAAAGCAGCAAGGGTTTAAAAAAAATGGACGTGGCTGGGCGCAGTGGCTCACGCCTATAATCCCAGCACTTTGGGAGGCCGAGGCGGGTGGATCACGAGGTAAAGAGATCGAGACCATCCTGGTCAACATGGTGAAACCCCGTCTCTACTAAAAGTACAAAAATTAGCGGGGCATAGTGGTGCATGCCTGTGGTCCCAGCTACTCAGGAGGCTGAGGCAGGAGAATTGCTTGAACCCAGAAGGCGGAGGTTGCGGTGAGCCGAGATCGTGCCATTGCACCCCAGTCTGGGTAACAACAGCGAAACTCCGTCTCAAAAAAAAAAAAAAAAGGACATAAGAAACAATTCCTACATGGTTGGAATAGCAGCACAAGGAAAAAGCTTATTATCTCTTGCCTACTTAGTCCCACTCACATCAATGGTTACCACAGGCCAATCTAACACCAAACAAGAGGTTCCTACTAAAATTACTCACCAAGGCTGATAAATCAAGAGTGAAGAGCATTACTCTCTTTCAAAGGCCACAAGTGGCATCATCACTGTCCTCCCTGATCCCCTCACAAATGCTACCAACTTTGGGTAAGACGAAATTCAATTGAAATCTAAAACTAGATTATGCTTTTAGGCTTTTTGTTTGTTTTTGCTTCTCTCTCTCTCTCTCTCTCTCTCTCTCTCTCTCTCTCTGTAAAAGAAAGCTTAAATGACTAGTGGGTAAATGGTTAAATTATACTTCATTTGTTTACATTTTTTTCAAATGAGGTATGTCTTTATGTGGTGACACCATTACATATTGTTAAAGAAAGACATATAAGTGGTAGTGTGACACCTTGTAGAGGAGAGAATACATTTGTACATGCAAAGTAAAATACATGAAAGCAAAGCAAATTATTATTTATCTTTTGGTATGGCCCATTGCATTTTCCATAACTGCCACAAGAATATTCCATCACACAGGCTCTTTGAGAATGTTGCTATTCCTCCCATCAAAAGGTGGAGTCTCTGTACCCTGCTCTTCAACATGGGCAGAACTGCATGACTGCCTTTAAGAGCAGAATGCTGTGGAAGTTTCCAAGGATAGGTCACAAAAAACAATAAGCCTGACTTCCTTTCTTTTTTGGGACACCTGCCACTGGAGCCCTGAGGCACTGTGAGAGAAGTCTGGCTACCCTGAAGCTACCATACTGGAGAGACCACACAGAGACATAGAGATGCCTAAGAAGACATTATGTTCTCCCCAGAGGAGCAGTGGGCACATGAATAAGCTAGCTCAAATGACTGAAATTACTGAAACAAGTATAAACTCATGTGCAGTACTTAGATCTGTGTCTCATGGTTGAGTCTTCTTTCTGATTCTATCAAAACCAAACTGTGAGCTTCCTAAAGGGAAGGCCTACATCTGACTCACTGTTGGTTAAATAAATGGGAGTTAATAAATGAACTGTGAAAATGAAAGGGAGATGGGAAAGAATGTCATTTCTCTGATTCAGTACCCTGAGTACTAGATTGCTGTGTCTGAGTTCCTGACAAATATTTTTTGCTATAGAATGCTGGTACCAAAAATTTCAGTTTCACTATCTTCTGAGGATACAGCAGTCCCCTTACCCCTGCCCCACTACCAGGGGCAAGTCAGTAGAAAATTCAAGGATCTTACACTTCAACTAGGAATCCAATTCACATACATAACATGAAAACTAAACTGTTTTTTTTAAACGGAGTCTCACTCTGTCACCAAGCTGGAGTGCAGTGGCACGATCTCAGCTACCGCAACCTCCGTCTCCCAGTTTCAAGTGATTCTCCTGCCTCAGTCTCCCGAGTCGCTGGGACTACAGGCACGTGCCACCATGCTCAGTTAATTTTTGTATTTTTAGTAGAGACTGGGTTTCACCATGTTGGCCAGGATGGTCTTGACCTCTTGATCTTGTGATCTGCCCACCTCAGCCTCCCAAAGTGCTAGGATTGCAGGCGTGAGCCACCGCGCTCAGCCCGAAAACTATTTAAAACGTCACATACCTTATAAGTAAATACAAAAAGTTACAATAATGATTGAATATGTAAATACAGCTTATATGTGGAGTAAATGACTGGTCTAAGTGTATCAAGGTTCACTGGAAAACGTCTCTTCAGACAGAAGGATTTAACTGAGTTTTAAGAATAAAGTTTTATCTAGTAAGATAAGGATATACAAATATATTAAGTGGGTAGGGTAGCAAATACCAAGAAACAAAGGCTGAAAACATACATCAGGAGGAAAGGTAATTTACTTGAATGCAATATAGAAAATACCTTCTGGAATAATAAAATAAGACATGGAAAAGGGAAGAAAGAAAATGTTAGCAAACTATTAAAAAGCATAGGGACTAAAAGCTGGCATATAGCACAATTTGAACTAAGATATAGTAACCTCTTGAATGACTTGGATGAAAATTATTCTAAGAGTGCTGTGCACCAGGGAATAGAGTAGGGAAGTGGCAGGAAGGCCAGTTTCCCTGCTGTAATCATCTCAACAGGAAGTAATGAGGATGGCAACTATAGACAATAAAGCAAGAGAATAATCTAAGAGATGTTATGGGGTGGAAGAATCAGCAGATCCCTGACAAATTAGATGAGAGGAGGAGAGAGGGAAGTATAAAAAAAAAAGTACTAAAGGGAGATGTAAAGGCTTTAAGTCTAGGAACTTTAAGACCAGAGGTAATTTTAACAAGAGAAAAAAGAATAATGAAAGGTAGACTTGTATAGAAAAAATTTTAAGGGGAAATGGGTATTTACATCAAATGCAGCTAATAGCTACAAAAGGAAAACTGAGAAGAAAATAAATACACAAAGAAAAAATAAATTAGAAGGGATTATTTGCAACAAACGAGAATTCTAAAGATTAAGGAGGAGAGTATTATCTTGGAAAAAGAAGAACAGGACAACTAATAATAAGATAAGGTGAAACAACCACTACTCTAAGCGCTTTGCAAATGTTGCCTTATATTCTCACAAGAATCCTATTATGTATATGATAAATACTATTATTTATTTATGAACAGCTTACAGATGAGACACAAAGAGGTTTGCACAAAATTACAGGGTGGAGATCAGATTTGCACCTTGACATTATGGCTCCAAAGTTCACGTTTTCAACCAGCTCACTATTCTAAGAGTAATTAAGACTCCAAAAAGAATTATTTCAGACCTTTAAAAAAGATGAGAAATTAATTTGTGAGGGAAAAGGTCCAAGAGATGGCTGATATTCCAAAGTATACAAGGTCAAAAAAAAAACAAACAAAAAAAAACACTGATTAATAGAGCCAGAAAACTAGAATAAAGGAGAACTTATTGACAAAAGGTAGAAATAAAAAAATTGTCTTTTCAAGAGTTCATATATAAAAATACAAAGTTTAAGAAAATGAGCTGATGCTATAACCATAAAAAACTAGATGTTTAGGCCATAATACCGTTAAGTATGACATCTGGAAAAATAATCATACTTACCCAAAACACATCCCATGTCACAATTTACTGACATAAGCAATTGGAGAGGATGGATATAGTGTTTAATATAAGGCAGGCACATATCAAGAAAGAAACACTCCCAATTATAAAAAGATATTTGAGACATCCACAGAACAAAGCTTCTAAGTAGATATTATGCCATCTATGCATTTTCCAAGCATTCTAAGGACTATACCAATTAGAATTACCTGATATGCTTATGAAGGGTATATATTCCTGGGCCCATCTCAAATTTTAGGAATCTAGGGGTAGAGTTAAGGAAACTAAATTTTAATACTTTTTCCAGGCAATGCTTCAGCACAAAAGTTGAGATCACTGCCTCCTTCTGTCGTAGCCTAAGTGCTTAGAACTCTATGACTCCCAAACTATTTGTTTCCTATGGCTTTGTAATCTGAATCCAATCTTCTAGGTTCCTCAGTTGCCTATCCTTGACTTGTACTTACTTCTAAAAATCTTGGCCCTGGTTTGGTAATATAATTGAGACCTGGCTTTGGAATTTTTAGTTCTGAAGTCCATATAAACGCCAATACTGACATAGGAATAAAAAGCTCCAGTTCCTTTCCCTGAAATCATGGAACTTTTGTTAAATATCACATATGGTGTTGACCAGACACTGGACTGACCCAATGTGTCAATTCTTTTGTTGCCAGATCTGTGAAGAGCAAGATGTTCACTACTCCAGACTCAACTATTTGAATTCCTACTTACTGCCATGTTTGTCTTGTCAGAGATGAACGACATTTGCTAAGAGAACAGCTGTCACTATATAAATAGAGGGTACCTATGAGAATGTTCCATTTCCTAGAATAGTGATGAAATGAGTTCTTCTAAGATGTCTGTAGATCTCAACGAAGGGACAAAAGAATGTCTACTTGATATGAATAAGAGCTTCTTTATTCAATAAGGGATAGTCTTTGATAGCAGCAATGAGGATCATGATACAATGGTTTCTAGATACTTTCATGGTTTAGCAGGTCAGTGATCCAAATTGTAGAAATAGTAAATTCATGTCTCCAGTGCTACCTCTCGTTCTCCTTCCTTAATCCTAGCTAGTTCTTAGAGTCCTACTTCGTCATCTTTCTGGTTTGTTTGAGTGACTAGAATAAAAAACCAATGCTAAATTATAGGAGTCTTTTGCTAACCGGCAAACTTTTGATCCTTGCAGAAAAGGATTTAATGCAACTCATCTTTGTATCCCACAAAGTACCTCATCATGCACTAGACCTAACATGTTTAACTGAGTGCCTTGTTCAACCCCAACAAGAGAACTCTCCTGATACAGAGCATCCAAAAGCAGATACGGATAGACATCTAAATCATGGTGGTCACGCAATGCATTCAGATTTCTCTTGCCAACTGATCGAAAAGAAACACACTGTCACCACTAAGAGGTAAACTTTAGTTGAACAAACAGTTCAAGTCAGCCCCATGGCAAATCAAATCCACTTACCAGAGTTTCAGAGAAGCACAGACTATGAAAAACTAGGGCAAGGCAAACAGAACTGGAAGGGAGAAGGGAGAAGTGAGAAATGGAGATGAAGCAGACGTGGAAGGAACAGCTGAGACAAGAAACCATTTATTAGCAGAATGAGAGCTTGAGAGACCAGCCTCTCAGATTCCTAACGGTTCTCCCATTCACACAATGTCTAGTTACTCTTCATCAACCCAAAACAGCTGAATCCCTACAACAGCCTGTCCTTGAAGACAAATGATCCCTAATTAAAGCATTATTTTTTAGAATGTACACCAAGACAAATAAAAAGCTAGACACATAAATCCAAGGAGAAAAAGAATCATTCTACCATGAAGAAACTGAAATCACAGGTAGTCAAAAAGCTCTGTAAATATGAATCTTATTTATCAGGAAGTACCATTAATATTTATCATATTCCTGCTAATGAAACAAATTAAACTTTAATTGCTCTTTTTTTTAAATGGAAATTATCACAGTGTTGACAAATGAAAAATTGTGTCAAACCCAGAGAAGACAAAAATCACGTGATCTACCTTTATTTGTTAATATATTTGAAAACATTTTTTAGTCTGTTTAAAGCAGACTTCTGTTGCCTGTAATAAACGGTAGTATATTGGATTAACAGCCTCATCTTTTAAGACAGGCTTTACAATCATACCGCTGATTAAGGGGCAGCAAAATATAACCTTCCCTGTAACTATCCTTTAACTTATACCTAACACAAATAGTAACTATAACCTTCTCTTATTCTGTAAAGATCCTTTCTCTGAAAATCATCTTTGAACTAACTTCCTCTGAAAGCAATTCCCTTGCGACAAGTCCAAAATAAAATTATGACATATGCTCACAATCAATTAATCTGACAAGTTTGTATTTACACTGTCAAAACCAAACTAATGCAAAATAGCTGTAATTTTGGTTATCTCACAGAGATTCTAACATGTTCCTTCTGGCAAAACACGTATCACGTAAACCTTGAATTCCTTTAAATCTTACATACTTTATTTGTGGAAAATTTCAATGTTATTGCTAATTTTTACTAGAAAAATTTAATGGGTATTACTATTATAATTCCTCATTTTAAAAAACTAGCCAATATTTAGATTCTTATAACAAAAACACTGGTATGTTTGCAATGTCAGGTTCATCTAAAAAACAAACTTTTGGCCGCGTGCAGTGGCTCACGCCTGTAATCTCAGCACTTTGGGAGTCCGAGGCGGGTGGATCACGAGGTCGAGAGATCGAGACGATCCTGGTCAACATGGTGAAACCCCATCTCTACTAAAAATAGAAAAAATTAGCTGGGCATGGTGGTGCGTGCCTGTAATCCCAGCTACTCAGGAGGCTGAGGCAGGAGAATTGCCTGAACCCAGGAGGCGGAGGTTGCGGTGAGCCGAGATCGTGCCATTGCACTCCAGCCTGGGTAACAAGAGTGAAACTCTGTCTCAAAAAAAAAAAAAAATTTTAAAAGAAAGTTTTAATTGGAATTTTTCATAAAAACTCTCAGGATGTGTCAATGCAACATTTAATGACAGAGATACATTCTGAGAAATGCATCATTAGGCAATTTTGTTGTGAGAACACTATAGCGTGTACTTACACAAGCCTAGGTGGTATAGCCTAATGCTCCTAGGCTACAGACCTGTACAGCATGTTACTATATTAAGCACTGTAGTCAACTGTTACACACTGTAAAGTATCTGTGTTTCTAAACCTTGAAAAAGTACAGTTAAAATATAATATAATCTTATGGGACCACTGTCATATATTCAGTCCGTTGTTGACCGAAACATCATTATATACTATATGACTATATTACATATGGCAAAAGTGAAATTACTGATCCAATAATTGGTATCTTTCTCCTCAGCTATACTGACAAACAACAGAACTTATAAAGAAGAGGGGAATCATTCAATCTCTATAGTAACAGTTCGGTACCATGATTTTGGTGGTTGTTACGCAATCTACACACCTGTGATAAAATGGCACAGAACTATACACACACATTGTACTAATGTCAATTTCCTGGTTTTAACATTGTATTAAAATTACATAGGATGAAACCAATAGGGGAAACTGGGTAAAAGGTACAGTGTCCTCTCTACCATTTTTGCAGCTTCCTGTTAACCATAATATGCCAAAAGCATCCTAAGGACTTGCCAGCACTCAACGGCTCACAATAATCCTATGAAGTAGGTACTGTTTTTGTCCCCAGTCTATAAATGGGGAAGCTGAGGTACAGACGTTTTAAATGATTTGCCCAAAGTCACAGAGCTAGCAACTAGCAAAGCCAGGATTTGGACACAGGTGGAATGACTCTAAAGTCTCTATCTATGTGAAAGTCTGAGAAGCCACCAAAGTCTGAGGAGACACTAAAGGCAAAGCATGGTTGACAATCAAATTCACATTTTGTCAAGATACTCCAAGCAGGAGTGTAGAAGGACTAATGAAAAAAACTTCAAACAAGATTAGTTAAGAGACTGATGTAATAAGCCAGAAATGATGAGGGCCTGAAATAAGAGAACAGCAGTAGAAAAAAACATATACAAAATATGAAACCAATTTGATCTCACAACTGGATGAAGGGTAAGAACTTCATCCAATTTCAAGGCTTAACCGACTACACCCAAAACAAGAGCTTTATGTTTTAACAATACTATTATATTATCAAAAGTTTTTTTTTTTTTTTTTTTTTTGAGACTGAGTCTTGCTCTGTCACCCAGGCTGGAGTACAGTGGCACAATCTCAAGTCACTGAAACCTCCTCCTGCTGGGTTCAAGAAATTCTCCTGTCTCAACCTCTGAAGTAGCTGGGGTTACAGGTGCTCACCACCACACCTGGCTAATTTTTATATTTTTGGTAGCGACAAGGTTTCGCCATGTTGGCCAGGCTGGTCTCGAATGCCTAACCTCAGGTGATCCGCCCACCTCTGCCTCCCCCAAACTGCTGGGATTGCAGGTGTTAGCCACCATACCCAGCCTACATTATAAAAAGCTTAAAGCAGATGAGTTCAGTCTTACATCATCCCCATTTCAGCAGTACCCACATTTCACTTTCTTGCGATAAAAATTGTGACTAGATATAAATTAAAGTTACTGCCACTTGGCAACCCCACACTATTTAATATATACAGTAATGAGAGCTACTAAAGTTTTCAATATGCCGCATGTGGACCATCACTGGATATAAGATAAAGAAGCAGCCAGAGAGAATATATATTCAGTATGTGGAATTTCGTCAACATTTTTTTTTCACAATCCACATTCTAAATTTAGGGAAAACCTAAGTGCTCTTTGGGTGGATTAGAGTCATTTTACCACTTAACAGGAAGGAGTCTAGTGCCACCCATTTTAAGGGTAAAAAATAAAATAAAATAATTGATCACTTCAAAGCTGAAATCAGACTATTGTTCCTTTTTTTTTTTTTGCAAATGTTAAAAAAACACTATAGCCTAACAGTCTGTCAAATACTGCATTAAGATTATAATACCTGGTCAGGCGTGGTGGTTCAAGCCTGTAATCCCAGCACTTTGGGAGGCCAAGGTGGGTGGATCACGAGGTCAAGAGATCGAGACCATCCTGGTCAACGTGGTGAAACGCCGTCTCTACTAAAAATACAAAAAATTAGCTGGGCACGGTGGTGCATGCCTGTAATCCCAGCTACTCAGGAGGCTGAGGCAGGAGAATTGCCTGAACTCAGGAGGCGGAGGTTGCGGTGAGCAGAAATCACGCCACTGCACTCCAGCCTGGGTAACAAGAGCGAAACTCCGTCTCAAAAAAAAAAAAAAAAAAAAAAAACTTTATAATACCCTCTGGAAAAACTTACTGTAACTTCAACCTTATTACCACTGTGAGGATAAAACCCATGCTAAAGCCAGGGCCCTTCCAGGAGCTAAATGTTCTTGGAAAGTTTCCAAGACAACATTATAGTAAATTTCCAACTTGTTTCATCTAAGGTCAAGGAAAACAAATTATCCAAAGCACTGGATTATGTATGAAAACACTGTAACTAAAAGTTTTACAGGAAATAATCCCATGCACCTATGATGGGACCTAAATCCAGTACGGCAATCCAAGGGAATGGCTGCACCTAGGAACCCATGCTATGTATTTTTTAATAGTATTTGGAGAAAATTTCCAATATTGATGTATTCCATTCTGAGAAAAGTATATTTTGGTTTTTTTTTTTGTTTTGAGACAGAGTTTTGCTCGTTACCCAGGCTGGAGTGCAATACAACCTCCGCCTCCTGGGTTCAGGCAATTCTCCTGCCTCAGCTTCCTGAGTAGCTGGGACTACAGGCACACGCCACCATGCCCAGCTAAATTTTTGTATCTTTAGTAGAGACGGGGTTTCACCATGTTGACCAGGATGGTCTCGATATCTTGACCTCGTGATCCACCGGCCTCGGCCTCCCAAAGTGCTGGGATTACAGGCTTGAGCCACCGCGCCCGGCCTGAGAAAAGTATATTTTGACAAAATCTGTTAAAATAATGTTTTGGAATGATACTGAAAATCTCCATACCTTCTATAATGTGGACAACATGTGCTGGTTACTCTTTGGTTTCTAGCTTAAAACTTCAAGGTTTCCTGCTATTTGTGGCTCAGATTCTTTCTTATGGGAGGCATATCTGATAGATACACACCAATTTCATAAATAAACAAACATAAAGGTAGTTTATGTGTGAGTGCATGTGTGGGTGTACATATATGACACTCCAGACAAGCCATGATTTTCACTCACAACAATATTTTAATAACAGTTCTCTACTAAAGTGAGAAGTAAAGAAAAGTCTAGCCAAAGAATAGCAAAATGAGCTACAAAATTAATTCCAGAAGCCGAAAAACTAAATAAGGCAGGTTCACAAAACAAAACCAATACATTTTCAATGAACACTATTTGGTTTATCTATAAATGTTCAAGTATTTAAAAAGTTGAGTGGTATTCCAGCTTTCACTTATGACAACATTCTACATAAATAGCTAATTCCCAAGATAAATAATTCGTTTAAAGAGCTATATGCAAAAATAAGAGAAGCAAGAGCTACAATGAAAAGAACAGAAGCAATGACATGGTGCCTATGTGAAACACTAAATGTGGGATATACAGAATATAGTATACAGGAGACTCAAAATGCACAAATTAAGCCTAAATAATCCCAGTGTATTCAATATCTATGAAACAAGGAATACAATTCCAATCAACACTTGCTACAAAAATTGCCATAAGCTGGTTGCTTCTATTTTTTAAACGATGTAACAATGAGAGATTTGTTGTCACATATTTTGTAACTTACCAACAGGGAGCTATTAAGTTTCTATTAGCCCTGTTTTAACAAAGGATTTGAGCTAGAAGACTGAAATCTGTTCATACAGCAGTGAAAATGAAGCCCCACTAAAGGCATTCAATATCCAGCTAAGGGCTCCTTTCCTTGATACATACTTGTGACCACAAATAGTGTTCACTACATGCAGTACACTGAACTAGCAACAGATTAGTTAAAAGCAGTTTAGATTTTCAACTTCCCATAATACCGGCAACATCTTTAGAAGCAATCACATTAAAACAAATGTGTCTTTCACAGTTACAGGATGAAATTTTAAGATGGATAAGTACCAATGCCCTGGTTTTCTACTTTTTTTTGTAAACCATATGACTCCCACATGCTGAGAATGTTTTATGCTTTAACCTGCAGTAAAGGCTTCACATCATTTTAATGCCCAGTGCTTAAAATGCAACAGAATCACCCACAACAAATGCTAGGAATATATTTGGCTTACATGTAATGATTCTGATCCTGCTGGTAGGCAGAAAAAAAGTTTAATGAATGCTTTTCCCAATAAATAACTTTGCATTTCCATAGACAAAACAAGAAATTTTGAGGTAAGGAGAGGTGGAAGAGAAAACACTCATGTTTTTCCAATTCCAAATATTAACAAGTATGTTGGTTTTTTATTTCTAAAATAATTATTAAATATATTTTTAAACTCCATGACTATTATAATGTTTCAGGAAAATAAAACAAAACACTCCGTTAAGTAGTTACATAGGATTTTTCTCCAGCTTTTGCAAAGTAATGTTTCAAGTTAAGATACAAGCTTAAAACAAATGATTTTGAAAATCCTGGTCTATCACAAACTAAAGGCTTAGTTTTGAATCAACATATGGTCTATTCTACATCTGAGACTTAGAAACCACATTTTTTTTCCTAGTCAGGTGAATTGAAATATACACACTTCCTCACTCTTACAGTCCCCCTTATCTGTGTGAATGACCAACAGCAAAACATTCAAATCAATGGTTATAAAATACAGTCTATTTATGTGGTTTTCAGTTATCATAAAATCTAAAGGTCCCTTACTAATGATAGGTGGCAGATTCAAGAATTGGTAAGTTTGGGGAATATATTCAATTCTCAACAGTCTAAATAGAAATTATGCCAATTTCTTTATTTTAAAAATCTATTACACTAAAAAAACTGTCACATAAAAAGGGTTACTGAAGAACTTAAAAGGAAGTACAAAATATGTGATCCTATATTCTCCTAGTATGTTATTAAAAACTGTGAGAAATAAGAGATGCGGCAATACTTTTTTTTCACTCTAATTGAAATTTGAAAAAAATTTAGAATTCAAATTTCCCAACTTTGACTTAGAAACATAATTTAACTAGATCAAGCAACTTAGTTGTACGATTTTAAAGTAAGTTTTAATGCAAAGCACTGCAATCCTGATGTGATAATTACCTGCGGCAGAAATGCAAAATAACAAGTGCATTTAATGATGCATTTTACGGTAAAACCACAAAAAGCAGAACCATATTAGCACAAACTAAATAAAAAGGCACAGGCGGTATTATGTTCATCAGAAAGAGAAACGTTGAACTAAGCCAAGAAAGAAAGGAAGGACTAAATGAAGGAAGGAAGGAAGGAGAGAGGGAGGGGAGGGAAGGAAGGAAGAGGGAAAGAAAAAAGAAAGGAAGGAAGAGGGAAGGCTTCTCTACCTGCAGGATCCCAGAGAAATGAACTAGTCACATCATTCTACCCTATATGATACATGGGTTTGTTTTTTTCTCTTTTAAGCTTCAGCGTAAATAAAAATAGTAATTGCTTTATACCATTCAACTTTACATAGTGGTATCTTTAATGCCAACTGCATTCTTCCCTTCACTCACCCAATGCTTCTTCACTGTTCCATTCCACCAGCTTTCAGGCAAATGCAAGACAGAAAAGGGTGGAGTAGAAGAAAAATACAAGCAGCGCCTTTCAGCACACCCCCCCCCCAGCCCCGCAAATAATTTCCAACAGTTCTTCCTACTACAAAAATGAGTCGCCCTATCTCAAGATACACAACAGACATTCTGTCCCTTAGCAGACAAACACAGACGCGTACACAACCCAGCACTCCCGACTCCCACTCCAGGCCCCCCGAATCTTCAACAATTATTCGTCTATTTCACACGAAGACAAGACACGTCTACCTACTGTTTCGGAGTGAAGGTGGGTGGAGGACGCCTTTCAAAGTAGCCCCAATAGTGTAACCAAAACACGGTTCCGGAATAAAATATTAAGAAACACTTTTCCTTTCCCACCTATCTACCGACTTGAGGATGCAAAAAATCCGTCTCCACATCACACCATCGCTACAGTTCTCGTGGCTGGAGTTTGGGGTGGAGATTCGTCCAGGGAGGGGGCGGAGGCGGGTGGCGGAGTGTGAGCGGGCGACCCGACACAAGCGAGTTGCTGAGCCCGGCTGCCCCGCACCACGTCGCCAGCCCAAACGCCCAGCACCAGGACCTCACGCCCGCCCCTTAGCCCAGGCCCAGAGCGAGCGAGTCCGAGCTGTCTAACTTCTCATCTACAGACACAGCTCCAAGACGAGGAGAGCACACAAGTACACGTCACATAGTTTAAAACACACTTACCCCAAACAAACCAACACACCTGCAAATCACCTCACAGTTTCTCGAACTCCACACCGGAGACCCCACCTCCAGGATTCAAACCTTCCGCTCATAGTGGAGGAAACCAGGAGGAAAGACTTGGGGGGCAGTCGACGCCTTTCCAGGACCGGCCCCCACGAACTGCCCCACCCCACAGCCCGCGTCCGGGTCACCCACTCGGAAGCCCCCTGCTTCCTCCCTCCTCTCAATCCGGCCGCTTACGAGACCCATCCCCAGCGTCTGCTCACTTCCTCCCCAAAACCCTTTCAAAAAAAAATTGTTTTAAGTGAAGAGAAAGAAGTGAAGAAAGAGACTTCAGGTAGTCCGGCTTCCAAACCGCTCGACTCACCTCAGAATCCTCGCTGAGTTCTCTCCGCCCGGCAAAGCCCCCTCCCCAACGTCCCAGTACGGAGAGCTGAGGTAGGGAGGAGGGAAAGCAGAAGGGGGAGGGGTGTCTTCCGCGTGGGGCGCCCGTCGGGAGGGTACTGGGGAGGGGTTGAGGCCGGCGCAGGAAGAGGAGAAGGGGGAGGGGAGGCCCCTATCTCCCAGTCTCCCCCTGAAAACCTTCCTTGTCTCTATCACATCAGACTGACTGTCTTTGTCTGGCTGACAACCGCCATATTGATATCAACAGCCCCGCTCCCACCTGCTGCCGCCGCGCGTTCCTGGGAGTTGTAGTTCCTGCCTCCCCTGAGTAAAAGCCCGGAGCCTGGAGCCTAGAGGCCAAAGAGAACTACAACTCCCGGCAAGTTCCGCGCCCATCCGCCTGCTCTTTGGGAGGAGGGGAAAGGGGAGTCGGAGCCGTCAGGACTACACATCCCAGAACACCATGGACCCCAAGCCTGTACGGGGGACATGATATCATGCTGGGGTGGAGAGGGAGGATGCATTGGCGGTGGGGATGAATTTGAGCTGACGGAAGGAGGTGTTCGGAGAGGAAGGAGAGAAAAAGGAAAGGAGACCACAGTTCCCATGATGCCTGGGAGAATACATTTCCCATGATTCCCCTGGGAAAGACGTGAAGATGAAAGACTGCAAGTCCCGCGATGCTCTCGGCGGGCAGGTGACGGAGATTGCACCGGAAGACGCTTCCAGGGTTTGAGGAGTTCGGTGACTGCTATTGAACCACCAAAAGTCCATTATGAAACTGGTGAGTCTTCGCTCCTAGGTCAGAGGACAAAGGTGATGCTATATCCTTTGGACCTCTTTTTTTTCTACGTTAGGCAGGGAGCCGTCCCACAGGAGGGGTGGCAATTAGGAAGCTGAAAAGTGGAGTGGGATAAGGAAAGCTGCTTTTTGTTGTTGAGAAGGGTTGAATTCCCCCTCCCGTACCCGCCATCCCCGCCAGGCGGTCTTTTTTACACTCTTTGGTGGTTCCTTTTGTTCAGACAAGACGTTGGCTCTGTCACAGTGTTTTCCCGATGAACTCTGTGGGCTTGGTTAACCAGGTTTGGACTTCCTAGCTCCCACGTGAATGTTATAATAGGCTGTTAACAACCCCTCTCCACTCGATTGGCACTTGAGTAGCCTGTCTCCCTACGTTGCTGAGACTTTGGCTGGATATAAGCAGAGAGTAAAAAACATTCGGCAGAACGTAATCACTTATTAAATATCCTGTTATATGGACTCCTAACTGCCCTTGAAATTCAGAAGGACGAGGTCGAGTGTGAAGAAGTTGAGTCTTTAACCCTGCATGAGATTTAGATGGGCAGAGAAGTGTTATCGTATTTTATTATAAGGCTGTAGGCACTGCATGAGCCAAGGCTGGATGAAGCGTGTCTGTATACCTGAAGTCTTAGCATCACACAGCTCAAGCACTTAGCTCGTGGGAAGTCTTCTTAGACCTTTGATTTGAGCCATTTGACTCATTGTGCGCATAGGTCAAACTAATTTATTCCAACTCTATTCAATTAGTAATGGCACAAAGTAGAAAAGCAGATGTGAAATACTGTCTCAACCCTTTAAAACCCGTACTCGTGCAGCCAAGTTATTGTCAAGCTTTACTTGAGGCAGGAGAATCACTTGAACCCGGGAGGCAAAGGTTGCAGTGAGCCAAGATCATGCCACTGCACTTCAGCCTGGCAACAGTGAGACTCCGTCTCAAAAAAAAAAAAAAAAAAAGGTGTTTTTTTCCCCCATTTATATAATTATTTGAATATGTTTTTCCAAACCACACAACCCACCTATCCTCATCTTGATAATCATTGTGCTGAAGACGTGTACTCTGCAAAGCCAGCTGTTTTCTGAGAAGTCAAAATGTTAAAAGTGGATTCGGTTCTGAAACTGTCTCCACATAAAGCTATTTATATAAAGGGAAGGGTGAAGTCATAGCAGTTTTCCTATAGAAGCAAGTAACCTAAGAAGATAGAAAAGTAAACCAAAGTTATTATTTATTTATTTAGAGACAGGGTCTGGCTCTGTGGTCCAGACTGGAGTGCAGTGGCATGGTCTCAGCTCACTGCAACCTCCACCTTTCGGGCTCAAGCCATCCTTTTGCCTCAGTTTCCCCATGTAGCTGGGAATACAGGCACGTACTGCAGCACCATGCCAATTTTTTTTGTAGAGACAGGGTTTCATCATGTTGCCCAGGCTGGTCTCGAACTCCTGGGCTCAAGCTATCTGCCTGCCTTGGCCGCCCAGGATTACAGGCGTGAGCCACTGCACCTGGCCCAAAATTATAATTCGCTGTGTTCATGGTAAAATAGAGGTGTGTTTGGGGTTTTGGGAATTGAGAGAAAAGAAGATTGACGAGGTCAGGGGACAGCTTCCTGGAAAGGTGACTCTTAACTGATAAGGATAAGTAAGCCAGGGCCTTCCATGAAAAGAGGTCAGCTTATAGGAGCCTAAGAGCTTGGTAACTTATTAACTAGCACACGGACCCTGTGTTCTCAGTAAAGAACAAATTATATTTGGTGTGTTTGGTTTAAGAAAGCAGGGAGGTGTGAACTAGTTTTTCCTTAACAACTTGTTAGGGGGTCAGAAAGCCAGGGTCTACGTCACATATACTTTGCTCATAAAATCCTCCTGCTTGATTTCGAAATATGAAACCAGGGAAAAGAAGTGAAAAAAAAGTGGAAAATTATTTTTTTCCATTAAGAACCAAAGACGTCTCAGAGGAAAAGGAAGTATTGGTATTCATACCCCCTCTTTTCTTTGCAACTATGTATTACATACTAAAACTTACTTGGTAGTTGATAGATAAATGTTATTGAGAATTCCCATCAACATACAAAAAGCATTGTTGCTCAGTAAGTTAGATTGGTGTGGCATGCCTCCCAAATGGTTAGAATAAGTCCTCTCATGGCCTGAAATTTTTAATTTCGTGTACTGCTTCAGGAATATGTGACAGGCTGTGTTTTAAATTTATCATTATGAAACAAAAATACATTTTGTCTACTATTTTCTTGTTTTTGAGATTGACTGTCCAGAGTACCCTACCCACACACAATCTACGACCACCTCTTAATGATCCTACTTCCTAAATGAATCTCTCTTAAATAGGTTCTGTTTCTCTCCAGTCCAGTCAGAATAGTGTCTCTGTAATAGGCTCTTTTCGCTTAAAATTCAACAAGACCCCTTATCTGGTCTCCCTGCTTTCAGTGTTAACCTTCATTCATTCAAAACTTTGATCCCGAAGTTGTTTTAAATTGCAATTCCATGAAACCCTCTCACTATCTTTCTTTGCCCTTAGGATAACTCCTTAGGCTTAACTTGGTTGAATAAGTTCCATTGCCTGTCTCACTCTTTTTTGCCTGGCTAATTTCTTCATATGTTTCAGGACTCTGTCTAAATAACACTTCTTCAGGGCTTCCTTGAATTAAGTATCCCTGTCATATGCTTGATGGCATACTTTCTACTTGTAGCACTTGTAATTATTGGCCTGTGTCTGTCCGTCCTCATGTAGACTCTGTATTCCCTGAGCCTGCACATAGAGTAACCAGTGACCCTACTAAATGGTAATTCAGTAAATAATTTCTGAAGGCTGCCGGGTGCAGTGGCTCATGCCTGTAATCCCAACACTTTGGGAGGCCGAGGCGGGTGGATCACGAGGTCAGGAGTTCAAGACCAGCCTGATCAATATGGTGAAACCCCATCTCTACTAAAAATACAAAAAATTAGCCAGGCATGGTGGCAGGTGCCTGTCATCTCAGCTGACTCGGGAGGCTAGGCAGGAGAATTGCTTGAATCGGGGAGGTGAAACTTGCAGTGAGCTGAAATCACTCCACTGCACTCCGGCCTGGGCAACAGAGCGAGACTCCATCTCAAAAAATAATAATAGTAATTTCTGAAGGTCTATGAGAAAAGATTAAAGAGTGAAATTAAAAAGATTACAAATAAGCAGTAACCATTGAAGTAAAAAAGGAATGATTGCTACCTTTTATAAAGCAATTATTGTGTGCCAGGCAATGTACTAAGTATTTGCTGTATAGTTTCCCATTTAATCCTTTGATTCAGGTGACAGTATTCCCATTTTACAGACAAAAAATGTGAGTTTCAGGGAGGGGAAGTAAATGGCTCAAAAGTTAGCATAGATTAAAAATGATAGAGCCAAGATCTAAACCCAGGTCTCCCTGTTATTTAGTGAGGATAGGAAATCTAGCACCCTGCACCATGCCTACGTTAGCGCTTAAAAACAGAAGGTTATTTTACAAATTAGCTTTAAATGCCAGTGTGGTTCAATTAAGATCTTCAGGCCAGGTGCAGCAGTTCATGACTAATCCCAGCACTTTGGGAGGCAGAGCCGGGCAGATGGCTTGAGATCGGGAGCACTAGACCAGCCTGGGCAACATGGCAAAACTTATCTTCACAAAAGACAAAAATTTGCTGAGCATGGTGGCAGGTGCTTGTGTTCCCAGCTACTTGGAGGGCTGAGGCAGGAGGATCACTTGCACCCAGGAGGTCAAGGCAGCAGTGAGCCATGATGGCACCACTGCATTCCAGCCTGGGTGACAGAGTAAGACCCTATCTGAAAAACTAAAGACCAAAAAAAA
The DNA here is from genome assembly GCA_031835075.1 of Saguinus oedipus. Lineage (NCBI taxonomy): Eukaryota > Metazoa > Chordata > Mammalia > Primates > Cebidae > Saguinus > Saguinus oedipus. The sequence goes on along the minus strand of CM063182.1, from coordinate 33,386,088 downwards.
TTTTTTTAAGGTTATTGGCTAAAGTTGTTTTTTTTTTTTTAAGTTTGGGGGACTTTCTTCATGAGCTAAAGGCCCCCATATCAGAGCATACCAATTTGGTGCTGAAGTTCTTTTTTTTATATTCCAAATTTAGCTTCTGTGATACCATTTATAATTCTCTAACTTTGCACATCACCCTCTTGGTGGCTTTTCAAACACCCACATGAAAACAATGGATGTCATTATAATGTAATACTTGGGTATCTCCTTCCTAGTACCACCTCAAAGGATTTCAATGGCCGTCTATATTTATAATATTCAGTATTCAGGCAGCTTTATTTAACTGAAGAAAATTCATTGGCATTTTCAATTAACCAGAATGATTTTAGAAAGCAGAGGAAAATTAGAAAGGTATCTTTTAAATTAGCACATTTTAGAGCATGTTCTGTTATTTGTATAGATTGAGCCTAACTGGGTACCCCGATGGCCAGTTCAGCTAAGGATAGAAATTGGAATTGACAAAGGCCCTTACTGAAAGACCATGGAACAAAAAATTCTGAGCGCATTGACAGAAATTAAGTTTGAAACATCATGGCCAGGAATCCAGTCACTTAAATAGATGAAGAATCAAGTGAAAAAAATAGTCCGAAGCAGCTCAAGAATGCAGCCTATGTGTTGTACTTACTACAGGTAGTACCTGAGATGGAGAGAATCTTCTGGCTTACTCAGTCAGCAAAGATTTATTATTTAACCACAGTATACCCTTGGCATTCACGATTTTAACACTTTCCATTTTAACCGTTACGTTTGACCCCTATGACATGTAATTATTTATAATTTTGCTGAGACACAAATTTGAATGTGACTTTAAGATTAATGATAATCCTTTGGGAGGGGCCTGAGTGCCTCAATCCATGGCACTCTGCAGAGACTGGCTTGTTAAAAGTCTTAAAGGAAGGTCATTTAAATGCTTGTTATACTAATTAAATTCGATAGAGGATATTATATGCTGTAGTTGTATTTACAAATTTTAAAACTTGAGAAGGCCATGAAATACTTTCTTCAGTGGTCTTTGCTCCTTTGTTCAAAATGCTGTTTCATTTCTACTGGCTCAAACTTTTCACTTCCCATTTCTCCTGAGAAAACAGATGGAGCAAAGAAATGAAATCACAGGCCGCTCCCAGTGGAAGGCAAGTAAAACACCAAGTACAATTGTAGATTATGTAGAAGATTGCTTGAAAGGGGCAAACCCTGCCCCAAGGTCAGTTTAAGAAATCATTAGAAAGGGGCGTGGTTAATCCTCACCTTGGATCTGAGAGAGTTGGATTCTTCCTCCAATTTACGTGGTTGTAGAATCCTCTTGGCTTCTTAGATTTTACATGAAGAACAGGAAATCTCTGGCTATAAATTACAAGCCTTCAACATTTTACCGGTGCTTGATTCAATTATTGCCGTACCATTGTTAAAATGTCAACCTGACTTCACTGTCTTTTTCTGTGTTTTTCTTTGCTGGTTGATAAGAGTGCCCTCCTGTGTCTTTAGGATGTAATGTCATTTCAAGCTTTTCAAAGGTCATATTTTATCACAACCTCAATAGGTTAGGTTTTTTCCTCAAACTCTGAAAAGCTATGTGTGACATAAGGCTAAGTTATATACCTTGCTCAGGAATGCTCTATGATAAAGATGGTTATTTTACTCTTAGGCATTTCAGAGTCCAAAACTGTTGTTCAGAAAATTAAGTCCTTTATACTTAACAAAGCAAAAAAATACACAAGGCCAACCACGGTGGCTTACACCTGTAGTCCCAGCACTTCAGGAAGCTGAGGAGGATTGCTAGAGCCCAGGAGTTCCAGACTAGCCTGGGCAACATAGTGAGACCCTGTCGCTACAAAAAAAAAAAAAAATTAAAAATTAGCGAGACCTCTGTCTTGTGCCAGTAGTCCCAGCTACTCAGTAGGCTGAGGTGAGAGGTTTGCTTGAGCCCAGGAATTTGAGGTTACAATGAGCTGATTGTGCCACTGCACTATAGCGGAGTGAGGCCCTGTCTCAAAAAAAAAAAAAAAAAGATACACTGATGGCAGACTTTTAGTAAGTAACAGTTGAATTGAAAAAGAAAATCTGGCTTACCTGTGGTCAATCAGCAAAGCCAGAAGACTGTTCTAATAAAAGTGCTACAGCATGACTCTTGCTGTCACCGCAGTAGCACATTTGTTTTGTGACTGGCTTGCTGTGAGTACTCAAATCCCTCTGGCATTTGCTCTGATGCTAAGCAATATTTAGTTAACAGTTCCCAAGGGCTTAGGGTGCAGCCTGGCCATGGAGTCATTCCACACGTAAAATTCACTCCTGGTTTGCTGAACACCAGCAGAGGTCCCGGCATAAACCAACCCTCAGATCTCCATCATTCATTTTTTACTCAACAGACCTTCTGAACACATCTTCTGTACCAGGCATTGCTCAGGATACGAAGCATGTTGCAGTGAATAAAACAGATTTATTCCCAGCCTATATGGAATGTGAAGCTTACTGGGTTTACTGTCCAGTTCAAACAGTGTTACATTGAATGTCCTGTTAGAAAAACCCGTTTGGCCCTGGCTCAAATATTTTTGTAATGTAATGGTCAAAAATGTTATAGTATCCAAAACTATGCTTTCTGAACATTTTAACAGATAAGGTCAAATTGCTCACTAGTTTTCCATTGTACAGGTAGTATACGAGAATGCATTTTTCCCCACCCTTGCCAATGATGCTGTTTCTTTACTTTTACTATTTTTCTTCTGAATATAACTTTCTTCTTTGATCTATCCTCATACACTCTCAGTCTACTATAGACTTCATCCATGTTTAGTAAAATGTTCCTAGAGTAGGGATTGCAGACATGGGAAGATGTACCAGAAAGGGGAACACATTTCTTCAGAGGAAAATATGGTACCATAAGAATCTTCACAAGGAAGCTTGTGAAACATCTATGGTGTTGCTTTGAAAATGCCGGTGCATGGATGTAGGAATTAAGATGGTGGTACTGTGGGATCAGGCAGATTGGAGAGGCAGCTGGGGAAGTGTGGGTAGATGGCAGGGAAATCACCCTTACTCCCTACAAAAGGGACAGCCAGTGAGATGAAGCCTGGAGTTGACATATCAGGCAGGGCTAAGAAAGGGGTAGATGCCAGAAATTTGCAGAGATTACAAGAAAATGCAAGAATAGGAACAGAAAGGACAGGAAGGGAAATAGAGAAGACCCTGCAAGAGAGAGGCTCTGGCTTGAAAGCAGCAAGTTGCTCCAGTGATCAAGACTGATCAACTGTGTGATGGGGCTTTACTGTGAGCAAAACAAGGCGTTTAAATTGCCCCTGATTTACCATAAATTTGGAGGAAATGCCTTAAAGATTTAAAATGTTTAAATTTATTGAAAGCACAATTGAATGAACTTTAGCTCTCAAAGATAGGTAATCAGACAAATGATGTTCAAGAAAGCGATTCTTTAATAGGTATTGTACAACTAACACCTTTTTTTGGCCTTAGGGTAGTTTACTTTTCATCCCTCATATTTATGAAGAGGTTGGGGAGGTAAGTAATAAAATATCTTGCATCTTCCATTTCTCAGATTTATGGTTTAACCAGAGTCTCTTTCTAAATATGATATTTCTACATTTTTCTGTGTCATTAAAATAAAGGCAAGCATAATTAGATGCTCTGTCCTTATAAGCCTTCCTTCCTTAATTTTTTTTTTCAGCATGTGGAAATATGGGTAAAAAGCAGTAGTTTTAATATGTAATTGATATTGTAATAGTTACCTTTTTTTACATTGTTTAAACGGCTTTTTGAAGTGTAATGTGTATACCATAAAATTCATGCATATAAAACAAAATGCAGTGACTTTTAGTAAATTTCAGAGTTGTGCTGCAATCACCATAATCCAGATTTAGCGCATTTCATCACTCCAAAAGATCTCCGTTGCTACCTCCAGGCCTAGGCAACCACAATTCTATTTAATTTCTGTCTTGGTAGATTTGCCCTTTCTGGTCATTTCTTGTAAATTAACTCATTGAATATGGGGTCTTTTGTGACTAAGACATCTTCTTTCATCTAGTATAATGTTTCTAAAGTTCGTTCATGTCGTAGCCTGTATCAGTTGTTTCTTTTTTCTTGCTGAATAATATTCCCCTGTATGGGTACTCTGCATTTTGTTTATTCCTGCACCAGGTGATGGACAGTTGGATTGTTTCTGCTTTTTGGCTATAATGATTGTGTGGACATAAGTTTTTGTTTGTAATTTCTCCATGTTTTCACTTCTTTTTCTTGTGTGATTATACTAGCTAGACCCTCCAGTACAGTGTTGAATAGAGGTAGTGCAAGCAGGCATCCTTGATTAGTTCCCCATCTTAAGAACAAAATACTGAGTTTTTCATTCCTTAATATGATGTGAACTGTAGGTTTTTCATAAATGCCCTTTATCAGGTTGAGGGTATTCCCTTCTATCTTGTTTGTTGAGTGTTTTTATTACAAATGGATTTTAGATTTTGTCAGATACTTTTTCTTCATCTATCAAGGCGATGATGTGGTTTTTGTCTTTATATTAATATCATACATTATTTTAATTGAATTTTGAATGTTAAGCCAGACTTGCATTCCTGGGACAAATCCCACTTGATCATGGTGTGTAATCTTTTACATATGTTGCTAGATTTGGTTTGCTAACATTTTGTTGAGGATTTTTGTGGATATATTCATGAATGGTATTGGTCTAGTTCTCCTGTATTATCTGTGTTTGACTTTGGTATCACGTAATATTGTTCTCATAGAATGAGTTGGGAAATGTTTCCCTCTCCTCTATACCTCGTCTATATTCTGCAAGAGTGTGTGAAGAATTAGTATTATTCCCTCTTTAATTTTTTTTTGTCACCCAGGCTGGAGTGCAGTAGGTGATCTCGTCTCTCAACAACCTCTGCAGTAGGTGATCTCGTCTCTCAACAACCTCCACCTCCCTGGCTCAAGCAGTTCTCATGCCTCAGCTTCAGAGTAGTTGGGACTTAAAAGCACCTGCCACCACATCTGGCTAATTTTTGTATTTTTAGTAGAGAAGGGGTTTTTCCGTGTTGGTCAGGATGGTCTTGATCTCTTGACCTCATGATCCACCTGCCTTGGCCTCCCGCAGTGCTGGGATTACAGGCATGCGCCACCACGCCTGGCCCTTAAATGTTTGGTAGAATCTGTTAGTTAAGCCATGTAGGGTGAACTTTTATTCAGGTAACGTTTTTAATTGACTTACTCAATTTCTTAACTTGCTATTGATGTCTTCAGATTTTCTATTTGTGCATTACTTCTTTTTAAATTGTGATAATACAACAAGTGGGTTAAATTTATCATGTAACCATTTTTAACTGAACAATTTCATGGCTTTAGATACTTTCATGTTTTTTTTTCTTTTTTCTTTTTCTATTCTTTTCTTTTCTTTCTTTTTTCTGTGACAGAGTCTGGCTCTGTCACCCAAGCTGGAGTGCAGTGGTGCTATCTCCTCTCACTGGCTCAAACCATCTTTCCACCTCAGCCTCTCAAATAGCTGGGACTGCAGGCATACGCCACCACACCCTCCAGCCTCTGACAAACCCCATTCCATTTTCCATCTGTATGAATTCAGCTACTCTAGGTAGCTCATAGAAGTGGTATCATTCAGTATTTTCCTTTTGTGTCTGGCTTGTTTCACTTAACATAATGATTCATCCATTTGGTAGCATGTATCAGAATGCCCTTTCTTTTTAAAGCCAGTATTTCATTGTATATACCACAAACAATCTGGTATTATTTTGTTTATCCATTTATCCCTTCATGGACACTTAGGTTGCATCTGCTCTTTGGCTTTTGGCAGTAATGGGTGTACAAATACCGGTTCAAGTGCTTGCCTTCAATTTTGAGGGGTATATACCCAGAAGTGGAATCGCTGGATCACATCATATGTTAATATCTATGTTTAACTTTTTGAGGAATTAACATATTGTTTTCCATGTTTTCTTCACTGTTTTATATTCGCACCTGCAGTACACAGAGATTCTGATTTCTCCACCGTCTTGTCATTTTCTATTTTTTTATTATTGGTGTTTTGATTTTTTAAATAATGCCCATCATAACAGGTGTTTAGTGATATTTAGTGGTTTTAATTTGCATGTCCCTAATGATTAGTCATGTTGAGTATCTTTTTGTTGTATATATTTAGTTAGGTATTATGTGCACTTTTTTTTTCTAGTAAACTATACAAGATGTTTTTAAAGAAAAACAGTAACATCCGAGGCACAGTGGCTGACATCTGTAATCGCAGTATTTTGGGAGGCCAAGGTGGGAGGATTGAGCCCACAAGTTTGAGTCCAGCCTGGGCAACATATTGAGACCCTGGCTCTACCAAAAAAAAAAATTAATTAGGTGGGTGAGGTGGCGCACACCTGTAATCCCAGCTACTGAGGAGGCTGAGGTGGGAGGTTCACTTGAGCCCAGGAGGTTGAGGCTACAGTTAGCAATGATCACACCACTGCACTCCATCCAGCATGGGCAACAGAGTGAGACTGTCTCAAGAAAACAAAAACAGTGAAATGATTCTCTCCTACTCCTTCACTCCTTATCCTCCTTCCCAGGAGCAATCTCAGTTATCAGTTTTCTTTGTATTTTTCAAAGATACTCTGGATTTTCATGCATGTATATAGTTTTCATCCCTTTTTTAATTTTTTACATAGTGAGAGATTATCCACGTGGGTTTGGCATATTAATTTTTCTTTTTTAAGTTAGAAATGTGTCTTAAAGATTATTTCATATAAATATCTAGAACTACCTCGTTTGATAAGACTACATACCCTTACCTAATGAACAGAATCTGTGTTTAACAAGATTCCAGTTCTTTGGTTTTCAAGTTATGAAATATTTTCAATACTACTCTCAAATATTTTTAGAAAATATTTCTAATACTTTGTATTTTCATTGCCTGTAGGAAGAGTTTAGAATTGAGGGTATTCACCTGAAAGATACAGTTCCAGCACCTACAGTCTCCCCAAGTATTTCAAAAATCATTCATGATTACTGGCTGGGCGCGGTGGCTCAAGCCTGTAATCCCAGCACTTTGGGAGGCCGAGGTGTGTGGATCACGAGGTCAAGAGATCGAGACCATCCTGGTCAACATGGTGAAACCCCGTCTCTACTAAAAATACAAAAAATTAGCTGGGCATGGTGGCGCGTGCCTGTAATCCCAGCTACTCAGGAGGCTGAGGCAGGAGAATTGCCTGAACCCAGCTACTCAGGAGGCGGAGGTTGCAGTGAGCTGAGATCACGCCATTGCACTCCAGCCTGGGTAACAAGAGCGAAACTCTGTCTCAAAAAAAAAAAATCATTCATGATTACTTAAAGTTTAGGGTATGGTTTTTATTGCTGATTTAAAACATAATTTATGAAACTAGTGTCAGTATATCTCAGAAATACGTTCGTACTGTTGCTAAAAGAAAAACCAGTTGCATAATGTTCTGTTGTTTAAATATACCATGATTTATCTAACCAAACCCCTATCAATAGTCATTAGTTGTTTCCATCTCTTGCAATTACAACTCAACGTTTTACAGATTATCTCCTTTGTAAGCCTCTTAGGGAGTACATCTGTAGCATACATTTCTACTGGTAAAATTGATGGTTCAAAGGGTATATGCATTTTTTATTAAGATTTATTGCAAAAATGCTTCCATAGAGATTTATCAAATTGGAATTGCCAGTAGCATATCCTAGTGCTTACCACTACAATGTAATGATCAAACGTGGTTTTTTCCTCACTGAAAAGTGAAAAAATATTATGTCATTATATTTCAAATTTGATTTTTCTCAATTATGTATGTAATGTAGAGCATATTTTTATATAGTTAGAAAAGGATTTGTATTTGTGTTTTCTGCCCAGTTCTCTTAATCTATTAATATTCCAGTACTAAACTATTTTACCCGATTTAATTCTGGAGTATATTTTAATATCTTAAAGTGCTTATTGCTGCTCATTGCCCTGTGCCTCAGAATTTTCCTGGCTGCTCTCAAACATTTATTTTTTTTTTTGTATAAAATTTAAATGTTTTTACGATTTGTATAAACTTAGAATTATTAGTTCCCAGTAAAATCCTTTTTGTATTTTTATTGGAATCAGGTTGGAGTTATAAAATTTAAGGGGAGAACTAATTTCTTTTACTATATCATTGAGTCTAAGAATAAGACATGTCTTTTCCTTTATTTAAGTCTTTTTGAATTTTTTCTTTGTAGCATTTTACAAGCTTTTTTTAATACAGCTTTTAGATATTTCTTGTTAAATCTATATCTAAATGCTTTATATTTTTGATTGTTACTGAAACTGAAATATATTTTCCTATTTGATTTACATATAAGAAGGCTGTTTATTTCTTGTGTTCACTACACAGGCCCCCTGTTGAATTTTAATTTTTAGTACTTTTTCTAGTTTATTCTCAGGTTTTCCAGGTGTATAACTTTGCAGATTTTTTTTCACTTCATTCCTTTCTGTGATGTAATAGCAGTGGCTTCTACGTGCAGAACGATTTGGAATAGGAGTTTTGGTGGTAGGCATCTCTGTTCTGTTTATGATTATAGTGAGCATGCTTCTTAACACATTACTGTGATACTGACTTTTGGCCTGACATTTTTATATATTTTAATTTACTTGCTGTAGCTGGCTGCTTTCTTGCTCCATAATTTTCTAGTCATTAATAAAGTGAGATTCTTTTACATAGCCTAACAATAAGTTATTTTTCTAAAGAGAAAATGTATTTGTGTTTATTGTGTGTCCTAGGCAGTTAATTATATCTGGTAAGCCCTTTCCAGACTTTTGAGTAAACAGTGGATTTTATAAGTTAAAGTCTCAGGTGGTGCATGGCAGACTCATAGAAGTAATAGATTTCTACACATGATCCTAGCCAAAACACAGGGAAGCAATGAGTAATAGATTTCTGTGACCTTGAAGGAAAATTGCAAGATTTCCTTGGAAAACAGAACAGCCAGAAATAGTTTCTCTGTACTTCAGAGACAGGCCTGATAAAGCCAAGAAATGTAAGCAGTCAGTCTGTTAAAAATAAACATAATGGCCACACACACACCTACCTCCCCAAGCCACACACACCCCTCCCCAAAAAAGTCTCTGTAGAAACAAAAAGGGATTCAGAGCCCTAGGTGGTGGCTTATTTTTAAATGGTTTTTGATTGAAGCTTATGTGTTCAGTAGGAAGAAACTGTTGATTACTATGTTGATGACTGTGTGATAGTTATAGTTAACAGATAAGAGAAGCAATAAGAAAAATCCATTGCTTGACTATACAATTGAATGAATGTTATTAAATGCCTGTCTTCAGTGCTATAAGACATAAAGATGAGTAAGACAGATACTACCTATCAGTAACTCACTATTAAACAAACTGTGTATTCAATATATCTGATTGAGGATATATCATCTTGGTGATAGCCTTTGATACAAGCAGTAGTGACCTATGTAAGATTAGGATTAAAACATTAATCCCATTGGGATGGGTAGAGGGAGGTGGAACATCAGGAAGAATAGCTAATGAATGCTAGGCTTAATAACTGAATGATGGGTTTATAGGTGCAGCAAACCACCATGGCATATGTTTACCTATGTAACAAACCTGCACATCCTATACATGTACCCTTGAACTTAAAAGTTGAAGGGAAAAAAAGACGAATTCCAATGGGAGAATCACAGTTCCCTAGAGAAGTAAAATCTGAAATGACCTTGAAAAGTAATTTGATAAATATGTTCGAGAAGGAGTGTTATGTCTTATTTCAGGTAGAAGGAACAGTTAAAAATAATTTGGAGAAGGTCCATTTTCCCAACGATGTGTGTGTACAGTTTATTGTATTTTTTGCTTCATGATGCTCTGTAGCAATGTGTACAAAAATGGACACATTTCCCCTGATGACATCCTCCTATTTGGATAGTTCAGAATATCAGCTACTGATATGGTTGGCTCTGTGACTCCACCCAAATCTCATCTTTTAGCTCCCATAATCCCCATGTATTATGGGAGGGACAGATGGGAGATGGTTGAATCATGGGAGCAGGTCTTTCCAGAGCTGTTCTCATGATAGTGAATGTGTCTCACAAGATCCGATGGTTTTAAAAACGGGAGTCTCCCTGCACAAGTTCTCTCTTTGCCTGCTGCTATCCATGTAAGATGTGACTTGCTCTTCCTTGCCTTATGTAATGATTGTGAGGCCTCCCCAGCCATGTGGCACTGTAAATTCTCTTTCTTTTGTAAAGAGACATACCCAGTCTGAGGTATGTCTTTATCAGCAGTGTGAAACAGACTAATACAGCTACTAATGAAATTAATGAAAGGTTTATATATTTGATTGGGACAATAGATCACCATAAGTGGGGCAGGGGCAGACCTAATAAATGTATTAGAGGGAAAGTTAGAAAGGCAGATTGAAGCAAAAGCCTGGTGGGTTTTACTACAAGACTTACTGGTTTGGACAGTAAAAAATAAGGATTGTTGGGGTTTTCTGTTTTTCAGGAAAAGTTTCAAGAAGATTTAAGGGTTTAAAGTAAGAATTTTTAAACATGCAGTGCCTTTAAATTTATCCGTTTGGGAATCTGGGACCCAGGGGTTAGAAGAGCTTTATTTCACACAATTAAGAAAAACTGGAATGTGAAATCAGAAAGTATGATTTCATTGCAGTCACAGAAAATGTTTAGGAAAGTGACATATAATCCAAACAAGAAGAATTGGGAAGCTTAGCAAATGTATCAAAGCAAATTCCAAGTCAGAATTACCTGCATAGGAGAGATGTTTTTAGCACTTTACAGAAGACCTCTGAAGCAGTAACAGAATTCACAAATAACACCAGAGGGCAAAAGGCATCCCAAGACTCAGTGGGACCAGTTGATGATGTAGTATCAGAAGAATGCCCAGATATGAATAAGGAGGGAACAGAAACGTTAAAGAATTCCTTGATTTTCAACTCTGTTGAGGAAGAGATAGTATGCAGGGGGGAAGGAGGCCCCTCTCCTTTCAGAACTGATACATATGTATTCTCCGTCACATCAACATATTAAGTATAGACAAATTACTGGACAGTATGTTGAAGCCCTCAGGGTGCTTATTTGGTTTTATGTATAATTTTCATTGAGTTAAACGAGCATAACCTTCAAGCATACATACAGCTTGATGAATTTTTACCATATATGCATCCATGTATTCATGATCAAAATTAAGATACAGAACATTTCCAGCAACTTGGTCACTTCCCAATCAATAACCTTCCCTCCAGTTCATCACTGTTCTTACCTACATCACTGTGTCTCAGATTGGCCTGTTCTTGAACTTCATTTAAATGGAACTATACCATATATCTCATTTGTGTCTGGCTTCTTTAATTCAACATTATGTTGACCTGAAAGTTTTAAAGGGTGAAATTGTTGCATATGTCACCTGTCTGCAAATAGCAAGTTGGTAGAGGGCTAGCAAACTGCTTTTCAGCCATAAATTTATCCATACATCCATTATGGAAAATCTATCCATAAAGATAGATTACCATCTTTATGTGGGGTTCTTCAGAAAACCTTAAGAAATTCAGCCTAGCAAAACCTATTTCTGTGCCTGGCAGGCTGCTGAGACTCAGTGGTAAACTGTCAGGCAACATACTTGTTTTTCAGAAGAAATCAATCTGACCAAACTAATGAGAGTTCTTTCAAGGAACTAAGTAAAAGACAGCAGCTTTTTTTTTTTTTATCATGTTTTTAGAAAACTTTTCTCAAAGTAAAAGTAACTACTACAGAATCAGTACATATTACTGTAAGAAAAAATTTTTAGTAGATAATTCTGAATCCTGAGAAGTACTAAAGAAAACAAATCACCTGTAATCTCACCACCTCAGATAATCAGTCGCTTTGGTATACCCGCTAGGATGGGTGTGTGCACTGATAGCTTCTTTGTGAGTCACCGTAAAGCTGTACATCAGTTAGGATTAGATTCAGCACAGAAAGCCTGAAGTAATGGTGGCTTAAACAGTATAGATGTTTACATCTCTCTTGTATAAATGATGTGCTGAGATAAATAGTCCAGGGCTGGTATGGCAGGTCGAGGCTCTCCTGAGAGCTTGTAGCTCCACCATCTGTAATGCGTAACTTCCTCTTTGTGATCCAATATGACTGCCAGCTCAGCCCATCATATCCCTATTCTAGCTAGGAAGATGGAACAAAGCAAGCCATGTTTTCTCCCTTTAATACTTTCTCAAAGTTGTATACACTACTTCTATTTATATCTTCCTGGCCGGCGTTTTCTTACATGACTACATATAGTTGCAGTCAAGTCTAGCAAATAGTTTTTACTCCAGGTAGCTATAATTACAACTGAGACATGGATTCTAATTTAAAAGGAAAAGAGGCATACAGGTAATGAGAGGCAACAGTCATAACCGTTTTCATTTGGAAAATTTATATAGTTCATTTTTAATATGTTTACAGTATAACATTCTGTGGACATATTCTACTGTTAAACATTTTGGTTTTTATTCCCTACTGTCCCACACAGTGCTGACTAGATTTTTTGCAAACATACTGTCTAGATTTTTTGCACCCATCTAGTTGCTGTATTTGCTTATTGTAAATTCCTAAGTGGAATTTTTTACTCAAAGACTATCCATGCACATTTTAAACTTTGATGCAGTATTGCTCTTCAGGACTGCTGTAATTTTTACACATAAAGTAAATGAGAGTTTTCATTTCTCCACAACCTCATCTTTAGCTTTTTTGCCAATGTATGGATGGAGCGTTTTGTCTCAGTATAGTTTTAAATTGCATTTTTATTTCTTCTGGCTTTCTATTTTGCATTTCTTTTACATCTTTGCATGTGTTTTTTCACTCTTTTATATTCTTTCATGAATTAACTGTGCTTTTTGCACATTTTTCTGTTGGAATCTTTGTCTTTTTCTTATTTGTTAGAGCTCTTTATATATTAAGGATATGAATTTTTTTGTCTTGGTTTTATAAATATTATTTTCCCAGATAACTTTTTACCTTGTTCAAAGTAGTTTTTCTCATAGAAAAGTCCTTAGTATAAGTAATCCAATCTGTCAGTATTTTCTCCCAGGATCATGGCTTTAGGATCATGCTTTAAAAGTTATTTCCTGGGTCAGGCATGATTACTCACACCTGTAATTCCAGCATTTTGGAAGGCCAAGGTAGGCAGGTCGCTTGAGCCCAAGAGTTCAGGACCAGCCTGGACAACACAGTGAGACTTTGCACAAAAAAAAAACAAAACTTTGCCAGGCATAATGACTTGCATCTGTAGTCCCAGCTACTCAGGAGGTTGAGGTAGGAGGATTGCTTGGGCCCAGATGGTTCAAACTGCAGTGAGCCATGATCATACCATTGCACTCCAGCCTAGGCAACAGAGTAAGACCCTGTCTCAAAAAAAAAAAAAAAAAAAAAAAAAAAACCACAAAACTCTCCTACCCAAAAATTATATCAAATATTTTCTTAAAAGTTTTTGGAAATTTCCTTGCCCAGATTCCATAATAAAGATTGTCAGAGGAGTATTTTATCATGGACCAAGGTAAACTGAAAATCAAAATTTAACTAGTTCCTCCAGTAAGTATGGCTCTCCCTTCTGCCTAATCTGTAGGATCATCATTCATTAGTAAAGAAGCTACTTGCTTCTGTTCTCTCCCAAAGTCTCTACCAAATGGGAGAGGCAAATGGAAGCTCTCTCCTTTGCTGACTCCTAACTTATTACTGGTGTGACTAGTAAGAAGTTTTTTCATTGAAAAGCCTTTTCTCGGCCCTAGTACATAGCCAGTCAGCCTGTGTTTTGTGCCATCATAAATGATTAATAAATGTTTGCTGTCTTTAAAAACATATTCAGTTTATCAGAGGCTGTTTGGAAATCCGTTTCTTTGAAAATCTGAAGTGACTAAAGGGATATAAACTTCTCCCTGCCCCCAACTCCTATCCACACAGAAACATATTTTGTTCAAGGGTTAAAACTAGGCATGCTCTTCTCCTTACTGAGATGTATTATACCAGGCATCTTTCCCGTAAATATAAAACACTTTTGTCCGCATTGAAAGTCTGCTGAGTTAGGGAACCCCTTCCTGACTGTCTTCACGAGTGTGACCAGGAACTCCCTAGTAGCCACGGTATTTCTGCTCTATGCTTTATGGTTGGCTTTGATGTCCAGATTTGTTCAAACCTTGAAACTTGAACCAATGCATTTATATGTGGCTTGAAGATTAAAGAAAACAAAGCACATTTCTAACCTGCTGGAATAAATTCCTAGCTTACTCTTGAATTAACATTGCACTAATAAGTCTCCCTTGTTGTTGCTGATCCTCTAGCCATGTATAAGTTTTACCATTTCCTTAACCATATTTCTTTCTTGCCAGTTGTCACTGTTGGACATTTTCAGCGATTTGTATAAATTCTATTGTCCTTAAAAACTTTGTTGCCAATAGAAATTCTCTGGTAGTGACTCTATTCAAAAAGAGAAAAAAAAATTTTTCTGATTCTTAAAAAAAATCTGATTGATGTTTAAAAGAAGTAGTAGTAGTCAAGAGTACAGAAGTATCTAAGTAGAAAGCGAGAATTCCAGTATGGTCAGCGACTCACCCCTGTGATAACTACTTCGATCAGTTTGCTGTGTATGCTTACAGTGTTTCATACATATATACTGTACACACACACTATATATATATATGTAACACACACACACTATATATATATGTAACAAACAGAGTCACATATATAGCTCCATGAACTTCTTTTCATTAACTATAATTGCTTTTTTTTTTTTTTTTGAGACATAGTCTTACTCTGTAGCCCAGGCTGGAGTGCAGTGGTGCAATCTTGGCTCACTGCAACCTCTGTCTCCTCGTGTTGGCCAGCCTGGTGATCCGCCTCCTGACCTTGTGATCCGCCCATCTCAGCCTCCCAAAGTGCTGGGATTACAGGCATGAGCCACCACACCCGGCCCTATGATTACTTTTTGACGTGTATTAAGTGCTGGTTTTAGATAGCCAACAATGTTGGTTCCAAGGCAGCCCCTGCCTGTTTTCCTTCTCTCACCCTTAATGGTTTACTATCAACACTTCCACCCTCCTTGCACTTCTGTTGGGGAAATTTTGCTTTTTATGACCTCCCTCTGCTGCTTGTCTCATTTTCATGGAAAGCCAAGTAGAGGACAGGATGAACATGGGGGAGCAGACCTCAGTGGCAGTCACTCAGCTGTGTGATATCTAGCCTCTCTTCAACCAGAAAGTGGCTTTTCTGTGTTCACCATGCATGCTACAGATTTTCTGCACAAGTGGAAAATTATCCTTGTATTTTATCCAGCTGTGTAGTAACTTAAGTATGATTGGCACATTTAACAGCTCTCCCGTGAGACAGAATCAAGACACAAAAGTGGAAGAAGGTGAATGATTACCAAATAAAATTGAAATGTATTTATAGAATTCTGATTGTTGGCGGGTCTGGCCCAAAATTCCTAGCGGGGTAATTTGCCTCCAAATTAGGCATATTTGGCTCAGTGGAAGCCAGCATCTCAGAATGGGGTAGTATAAAGTAGGGATGCTCCCTGCCCCTCCAGGAACCTTATATGCCCTGTTATGGCATGCAGTGTCTCCTACTGAGCTGCACTTACTGATGGCAGTGAATGTTTATACTCGGATATGTTGGGGCAGAGAGAAGTTCACAAGCTCTGGAAGAACAGGGTTTCTTGTTTTCAAAAGAAGCATTTAGGCTGGGCATGATGGCTGACACCTGTAATCCCAACACGTTGGGAGGCCAAGGCTGGTGGATCACTGGAGCCCAGAAGTTCAACACCAGCCTGAGCAACATGGCAAATCCCACTCTCTATTTTAAAACTTTTTTTAAGAAAAATAATAAAAGATTTTTTTAAAAGGAAGCTTTTAGACTAGGTGATCTTGAAATTAGTTACAGCTTGTGCATTGTATAGTTTTTTACATTTTCAGAAAGTCGATTTTTTTTTTGAGACAGAATCTCGTTCTGTAGCTCAGGATGGGGTGCAGTGGTACAGTCTCTGCTCACTGTAACCTCTACCTCCCAGGCTCAAGCTATTCTCCTGCCTCAGCCTCCCAAGAATCTGGGATTACAGACATGTGTCACCATGCCCAGCTAATTTTTGTATTTTTAGTAGAGATGGGGTTTCACGATGTTGGCCAGGCTGGTCTCGAACCCCTGAGCTCAGGTGATCCACCCACCTCAGCCTCCCAAAGTGCTGGGATTACAGGTGTAAGCCACTGCGCCGGCCCAGAAAGTCAATTGTGAAAGAGCACAATGTCACAAACGTGTTGGCGACAGGTTATATAAAAGAGGAGTTTGATTGACCCAGTGAAATGGTAGAATGTTAAGAAATGACATTTTTGTGTTAAAAGAAAGCTTAAAATAATCTAGTTAGATCTCCTTATTTGTCAGCTGAAGATATTTGAGACCCATAGAATTTAGGGATTCATTCAGGCTAACACCAATGTATCAGCAAAGTTAGAACTAATATTTTATGCTGATATCAAATGAGATATTGGATGATGTGATACATGGGTTGGTTAAATAGAAAAGTGAAAAAATTGGTGATGGCATTTACAACTTATTTCATTAACACTATTGCCTATTTAAAAAAAAAAAAAAAGCAGTTTCTTTATGACTGTGCAGTTCTCTCGAGCAACAGTAAAGAGCTGTTGGCATCAGCTCAGCCTAGAAGTTTCAGGTTACAGTGTGGATAAATTAAAGGCAGTTTCAGCAGCAAAACTAAGAATCTTCTCGCTGTTTTTGAATGGAAAGGAAAACCAACAAAAGAAAATTACTGCTTATGATGGATTGCAGGGCAATTTATAATTTAATTTACTTCGTACCTTTGCTTTATTGCATCAGTTAGCTAACGAATTCTTTTTGTTCAGAATTAGATATAAAGTCATCTGCATTCTTACCAATTCAAAATAAGGCCTTTTAGAGGGTACTACCTCTGCAAAAAATAATAATAGTAGTAATTGTTTAGGTCTCTGATAGTTCCTTCCTTTCTGTGTAGCGTGTGTATACTGTGTTGGCTAACTGTACTGATTCTGGAGCTCACTGACCAGGTTCAAGTCCTGGCACATTTTCTTACAACTTAGGGATCATGTGCAAGTTTTATACTTTCTGTGCCTTATTTTTTTCATCTGTAAGATGAAAAAATAATTCCTACCTCATGACATTCTTGGGAGGATTATAGGAGTTAAAATATAAAGTTTTTACAGAGTGTTTCATACCTAATAAACACCACAGCATAATAACTATGCATATTGTAATTACTTTAAACAAGACTAGGGAAAAGAGCATAGGTTATGTTTTAGTCCGTGATTCTTTTTGCAAAAAAACAGACTTGTTACCCAAAGTCAGTTCAGTAAAATTGAATTTGTCATATTACCAAATTGCCAAATTTACTAATTTGTCAAGTTTTTTTTATGAAGTTCTCAGTATTTTATACTGCTTTTAAAGATTTTCATGAGATAAAATTGGCTGGCTTTCATTTTGTTTGGATAGCTGATTTTTTTTTTTTTTTTTTTTAGACAGAGTTTCTTGTTGCACAGGCTGCAGTGCTATGACAAGATCTAGGCTCACTGCAACTCTCACCTCCCGGGTTCAAGCACTTCTCCTGCCTCAGCCTCCCAAGTAGCTGGGATTACAGGTGCATGCTGCCACGCCTGGCTATTTTTTTTTTTTTTCTGTGACTGAGTCTCACTCTGTTAGCCAGGTTGGAGTACAGTGGTACAATCTTGGCTCACTACAACCTCCACCTCTTAGGTTTAAGCAATTCTCCTGCCTCAGCCTCCCAAGTAGCTGGGATTCCAGCCGCGTGCCACCATGCCTGACTAATTTTTGTGTTTTTAGTAGAGACAGAGTTTCACCATGTTGGCTAGGCTGGTCTTGAACTCCTACTTCAAGTGATCCACCTGCCTCGGCCTCCCAAAGTGCTGAGATTACAGGAATGAGCCACCGTGCCTGGCCTAATTTTTTGCATTTTAGTAGAGATGGGATTTCACTGTGTTTCCCAGGCTGGTCTTGAACTTCTAAAGTCAGGCAATCCACCTACCTCAGCCTCCCAACGTGCTAGGAGTACAGGCATGAGCCACCATGCCTGACTGGATAGCCAATTTTTAAAGTATTAGATTTGCTGAAACCTTAGCATAATATGATTTAATCTTGTTAGTAATAGATGTAACATTCAAAATGCATATTTCAAAATCAATAACCAAGAAACTCCCAATGACTATATACATTAGTGAAAAAAGTACTAGAAAAATTTCTTTTGCTTGCTCCTGGGGTCTGTAAGGAAGCTTGTTTCTGCAAGGAGCTTAGTCTAGTGCTTTGAGAGTGTTGACAGTCTGATGTGTATGCTCCCCTTACAGTACAGATATTTAAGCTGAGAAATCAATATAAAATGGTCTCAAAATGGTGACATTTATTGGGGCCCTGCCCCAACCCATTCCTCATAGAATTCCTCCCACAAAGCCCCACTAGAAATGAGGTCACCATGCAGAGGTCTGTTAAAGGATCTGAAATCCACCATGAGTTAGGATGACTAGACATAATAAGACTACCAAGAACTCCAGAAAATCGTACAGCATGGAGATTCTGTAATATGTTAACATGATTAAAGGCAAATATGAAGGAATCAAACCTTTGAAAAGAATAAGATGCTGTTTTTAACAAGAAAAGAGGACTTCTAGATTTGAAAAACGTAGTCACTGGAAAGAAAATTTCAGTATTTAACCCATTGATTAAAGAGCAGATTTGACACCACTAAAGAAAGAATTAGCAAAATGTAAGATAAATCTGAGGAAAATGCCCAGAATGTACTATACATAGCAAAAAAACGAAATGCGAAAGGATAATTTAGTCACAGGGAAGGGGGAGTAAAATGAAACATTACCACATGCCTTTAATAAGCATTCTGGAAGTAGAAACTAGAAAGAAGGGAGAGAGGCCATATTCAAAGTGATCATGGCTGACAGTATTTTTCACTTTTGTGAAAGATGAGTTGTTTTTTTTTTTTTTCGAGACGGAATTTCGTACCCAGGCTGGAGTGCAATGGTGCGATCACGGCTCACTGCAACCTCCGCCTCTTGGGTTCAGGCAATTCTCCAGCCTCAGCCTCCTGAGCAGCTGGGATTACAGGCGTGCACCTCCATACCCAGCTAATTTTTTGTATTTTTAGTAGAGACGGGGTTTCACCATGTTTACCAGGATGGTCTCGATCTCTTGACCTCGTGATCCACCCGCCTCGGCCTCCCAAAGTGCTGGGATTACAGGCATGAGCCACCACGCCTGGCCCAAGATGAGTTGTTATGTGTTAGAAGCATAAACCAAAAAGAAAGTAAATCACACCTCATACCTGTGCACATCTTTGTGAAAGATCAGAACACCAACAGCAAAGAGAATATTTTAATAGCGGCTTAAAACACCAGCTAGACTGGCAGCAGATTTCTCCCCGGCAACAATAGATGCCAGAAGACAGTTGGATAGGATCTTTGGGTTTTTAAGGTAATTTGCTGCCCTGTAATTCCAATACCATCACTGTTTAGAAGTAAAGTTAAGAAACTTTCAGACCAATAGTAACTAAGAATTCACTATTTCACCGCTGTCACTGAAGGAGGTATATTCAAGCCTGTATTTCAGAAGGAAGGTAGTTGAACTCAGAAGACATGGGATAGAAGAAGGATTGGTGAGCAAATAAATTGGTTAAAATATTATTAAATAATAACTGTTTTAAAAGTTAAATAATTCATTGACTCTAAAATATGATTAAGACATGTCTGTCTTTTATTTACATAGCACTGAGAAAAACAACAGTAGTGATAATTAAATCATAATTCAGTGGCCTGAGCCAGCGAATCTGGCCAAGCTGAAGCTTTAATGATGGAACTGAACAATGCATTATATTATTACACTAACTTCTTTTTTTTTTGAAATTACTTTCATCTAGTGCAAGAAATTTGTTACTTGTCTTCATGTGCGTTGGAACATAATAGGGAATCCTGTTGTACATATCTTGGTTATAAAACATTAAAGCTTCAGCTTGGCCAGATTCGGTGGCTCAGGCCTGTAATCCTAACACTTCGGGAGGCCGAGGTGGGTGGATCACTTGAGGTCATGAGTTCAAGACCAGCCTGGCCAATCTGGTAAAACCTGTTTCTACTAAATATACAAAATATTAGCCAGGCGTGGTGGTACATGCCTGTAATTCCAGCTACTCGAGAGGCTGAGACAGAAGAATAGCTTAAATCCAGGAGGTGGAGGTTGCAGTGAACCAAGTTCGCACCACGGCACTTCCACCTCAGAGATAGAATGAGACTTTGTCTCAAAAAAAAATTTAAAAAGTCAAATCTTCAAGTTGTCATCAGTTTTCATAGTATTAAAAAAAATCTGAGGGAATCAGAAGAAAAAATAAAAACAAAGAAAAATTATAACTAAAACTTAAGTAAAACCAAGAAATAACAGTATAATCATATTATTGAGAAATATAAAGGTAATTAGCAGAGTCAAAAAAGCTGCCTCTCAAATTTGGGAATTGAGGACTGAGTTTTTATAGTTTGGAAAACTATTTGGTTTATTTTTAACTGTACATATATAAAATTTTATTTTAAAAAACCTCATTAGACAATGATTCACCAAAGGAAAAAAGTGGATATATCTAAATGATTTAGAAATAAACCCAGAAACCTATTTAGCAATATTTCAGCTACTTGGGAAGTTGAGGCAAGAGAATTGCTCATGCCCAGGAGTTGAAGGCTACAGTGTTCTGTGATTGTGCCACTGCACTCCAGCCTGGGCAACAGAGTTAGACCCCATCTCTTAAAAAAAATGAAATAAGTAAAATTTTTTAAAACTTAGAAATAGATTTTAAGACAAAGATTAATACATAGTAATAAACAGTTCACTGGTAAGATATAATAACCATGACCCTTATGTACAGAAATGTAACCTAAAAATATATGAAGCAAAATTTGACAGAATTACAAAGATAAATTGACAAGTTCTTCTTTCTCCTATGACATGAGTAAGGATATAAGAGAAACTTAATATTCTCTATATACAACAACTAGAATACAGAATTTCTGTTTTCAAGCATACTGGACCTTTTGTAAAAATCCACTTTTTCAGTGTACAGAGCCACAAAGCAAGCATCTGCCAGCATCTAACAATTAATATATAGAATCTATTCTCTTACCACAATAAAATTGGAAATCAATAACCAAAAGATAATCATTGCTACTTGTATATTTGGAAATTCACCCCCCCATACACAGTTCTAAGTGGTTTGTGACTCCAAGAAGAAATCACAGTTGGAATTACATGATATTTAGAAATAGATTAAACAAAAACACAGTATATTAAACCTTGTGAAATGCATCCAGAACATCACCTAGAGGGATGATCCATAGCCTGAATGCATATTTCAGTTAGCTACACATCTAACTGCACAAGTTAGAATATAACAAGTAAAAGTTAAAGAAAATAAAACTGAGAGCAGAAATCAAATGAAATTGAAAGCAAAGGTATTTACCGTAATGACAATTGAATAGTTAGCTATTAACTAGAGGAATAAAACACTTTAAATTGTATAGGAGGAAAAGAAAATTAATAAACTAGAAAACAGGTTGGGCACGGTGGCTCATGCCTGTAATCTCAGCACTTTAAGAGGTCGAGTTGGGAGGACTGCTTGAGGCCAGGAGTTTGAGACTAGCTTGGGCGACATAGCAAGACCCTGTCTCTACTTAGCCAGCATGGTGGCATGTGCCTATAGTCTCAGCTACTTGAAAGGATTGCTTGAGTCCAGGAGTTCGAGGCTGCAGTGAGCTGTGATGATGTCACTGTACTCCAACAGGGGTGATAGTCAATGAAGCAAGACCCTGTTGATAAAGAAAAGAATAGAAAGCAGTACATTGCCCCTAGCTCAGAGAAATGTTATTGTAAACATGACTGCATTCTCTGAATTAATACATAGATTGAATGTAGACTCTATTTACATCCTTGGAAAAAAATGCTTTTTTAGAATTAAAATTTAGACACTCTAGCTTATTTGAAAATACTGTAAGATGTAAACATGAAAAACCAAGACAAATAGACCACTGGGCAAAAAAAAAAAAATAGACATAAATTCAGACTATTACAGGATGTTTAGGTGTCATAAAACAAGAATAATTTAACAAACATGAATCACCTTTAATCAATTGTGCTAGGATATTTAGGAAAATTGACTTTTTTTTCCAGTTGTGAATAAAAGACCAATTTAGGACATTTAAGATAACTGTATTTTTAGAGATCAGATGGGTTGAACGGCGTTATAGTGATTCTGCAGAAATATGTTGATATCAAAAAGAAAACAGCAATGAAGTGGGCAGAATGTGGATGGTTGTTAAACCTGAGTAATAAATACACAGGAGTTCATTATACCAATGTTTCTTACTCTGTAAATGTTTGAAATTTTCCATAAATAAAAGTTTTTTTAGCCGACTCTAACCTCAAACTCCTGGATTCAAGCGATCCTTTCACTTTAGCCTCCCAAGTACATAGAACTAAGGTGTGTGCCACTACACCTGGTTAATTTTTTTATTTTTTATAGAGACAGGGTCTCACTGTATTGCCCAGGCTGGCCTAAACTCCTGCCTTAAATTATACTCCTGCCTTGACCTCCCAGTATGCTGGGATTATAGGCAAGAGCCACCATGCCTGGCCACAATAAAAACTTTTTAATGAAAATAGCAGAATGGGAAATACATATACTAAGTATAACTGATAAAATTTTTATTCAAAAAATATAAATAATCTTTATCTTAACCGTATGTAACTTTCAAAACCAGGTTTCACTCACTCTGAAAAAAAGGCAAACAGTACAGTGGTCACTCCATACCCACAGGGGATAACACCGAATATAGTGTCACTGCCGGCAGTGTAAGTTGTAGTACATTGCCTTTTTTTTTGAGACAGAGTTTTACTCTGTTGCCCAGGTTAGAGTGCAGTGGTGCAATCTCAGCTCACTGTAACCTCTGCCTCCTGGGTTCAAGTGATTCTCCTGCCTCAGCCTCCTGAGTAGCTGGGATTACAGATGCTCTTGCCACCACGCCCAGCTAATTTTTGTATCTTTGTAGAGATGGGGGTTTCACCGTATTGGTCAAACTGGTCTCAAATTCCTGACCTCAGGTGATCTGCCTACCTTGGCCTCCCGAAGTGCTGGGATTACACAAGCCTGAGCCACCGCGCCCAGGCTGCATTTTAAAATTTATATAACTTTTGTTGTATTGTTGTATTTTATTATTTGTAGTTTTTTCTTTTCACATATTTTTCCCTTTGTAGTTGGCTGAATCTGTGGATGCAGAAGCCATGAATATGGAGAGCCAACTGTAGATTGTGATCACAGAAAAACTGTAGCTTTTTAATTAAATAGAAATAAAATGAACATGAAAGCATTGCTATGTGCTTGTTAAGCTAGAAAAAAATAAAGATTATTCTATACTTACTAGTGGATCTATCTTCCTGAAGGGCAAGCTAGCAAAATGGGAAATATTTATAAAACTGTTCATTCACTTTAGTCTTAGGGGATACACATGTTTAAGATGTTAGTGAATGCCACTGTAGAACATAAATTACTCCATTCATACTTAGATGACCTCTTCAGCGCCCTTAATGATTTTATAAAACTTACTGTGTACCGGGCACTGTACCCATTCTTTGAGTCCTCACAACTCTGCTGCAAGGCTAGGTTGTATGACTGCACTTTACACTGGAAAGTTAACTTTCCCCAAATCACACATTAACACGAGCACAGTCAAGATTTGAGCCCAGGCAGTCTCAACTTCAAACTTCCCACTTTATATCATTTCACCAAACTGTCTCAGAACTAAAGCCACTTGTCAAATAGTTGACTTTCCTTGGTTAGGGTCGTTTAATTACCTCTACATGGCTACTAATAGTGATAGCTGCATTTTGGTACAGATTCTAAATGGTTTTGAATATAAAACTCATGGGTTTAAGAAGTGAAACAGATACGATATATTACCAATGACATTATAAATAAGTACAGTCCTTTTTGGAAAGCATTTTGGCAGCAGATTGAAAAAGCATAAAATGCTCATTTTTTTTTTACCTAGTTAGTGCCGCTTCTGGGAATCATCTTAAAAAAACAGTCAAATATGGAAAAATCACTTACGCACTAAAGTGATCACTACAGCCGTGCTTGCAATAGTACAGTGACGGGAAACAACCTTCAATGTTCAACGATGAGGGAATGAATGACCAAACCAACCATGGTATATTGACTTAGACCAGTAAAAATGAAGGGTGATGCAACATGAGGAAAACATAGTCATCAAGGGTGGAAGCAGCACACAGAGCAGTACGAATACTAAAATAACAGCTTTTACAAATATGAAAAAAGGTGGAATATAAAAATGATAATCAGATTGGTGTGACTGTTAATTTTATTTCCATAATTACTTACTGGTTTTCTGCCTTAGTCTCATAACCCTCAGCAGATGATATGCTGCTTGGTGACAGAGGCAGGATACTGGAATCATACAAAGAGCATCACTGGAGGCCACAGGGTCTGGGCTCTTTGCAGGCGCCTCCTCTGTGTGTGTGCAAACCTCAGGCAGCCACTCTGTGCTTCCATGCCCTCAGTTGACCCATGGTGAGCGGTACAGTTTGGGAAGCATGAATGGGATCGTTGGATTCAGAGGGACCTCGCTGTGTGTCTTCGGCTCTTTCCAGAAAACCTGTTGAAACTGGGTAGAGCTCAACCTTCTCATCCATACAAATAAGGCAAATGAGGTTGGGGTCTGGCACCTTTTGTCAGTGCTCTGAAAATGTTCCATTCGGTGACAGCCATTAGAAAGCGTTCCTCACTTTTCTTTGGCCTTTGGACATTAAGGACAGTAACAAATGTAAAGCCTTTCAATGAACTTATTTTGCTGAAATCTTTTGAGCATCAGCTTTTTAAAAAATTTACATGTTCTTCTGTTTTCTGGTGTACCTTATCCTCCATAATTTAGAATTAAGGAGGAAGATAAAAAAAGATTTTGTCATTCAATGTGGCTGTCTAGGTTTTCTGGGGGTTTATTTGTTTTTATTTTTAGTTTTTAGAGATGGAGTCTTGCTCTTTAGCCCAGGCTGGAGTGCAGTGGTGCAATCTCAGCTCACTGCAACCCCCACCTCCCAGGTTCAAGCAATTTGCCTGCCTTAACCTCCCAAGTAGCTGGAACTACAGGCACCTGCCACCATGCCCAGCTAATTTTTGTCTTTTTAGTAGGGGGAGGGTTTCACCATGTTGGCCAGGATGGTCTCAATCTCCTGACTTTGTGATCTGCCCACCTTGGCCTCCCAAAGTGCTGGGATTGCAGGTGTGAGCCACCATGCCCAGATGATTTTCTGTTTTGTCTTAATATTTTTTTTCTGATTATAAAAATGTAGTAAAAGCTCATTGCTGAGCATTTGGAAAACAGAAAGCCAAAAGAAGAAAATTGGACAACAGTTTTCCCACTCAGAAATAACTGTTAAATACATTTCATTTTACCTTCTTCCATGCTTTTCTGAATATCTGATTTTTTCTTATTTTCGAAAGGAGAAATACAGGAAAGCTTTTACTAGAACATTTGCTGTATTTAGAACAAGTTTAACATGATGCTGTGTGTTCATTTTGAGAGAGTTTATCTTTAACAAATAGTTCTTACATGGGAATAAAGACCAGTAGCAATAGGGAGCCAGATGGAAGGTGGGGATAGGAATATCTCTGTCTTAATTAGGAGGAAGAAGTTTTCTGTAATTCTGGTACCTGTCAAAGAAGGAACTTACGTAAAGTGTAATTGCCAAAATCATGCGTCTTAAGGCTTCTTCAGGAGGATTGCAGTTTAAAATAGTTTGTATTGTTTTCATCCTAAATGCCTTGTATCTTTTCAGACCATGAATTGTGAATTTTGGTTTGGTAAAATATCATCCTACATAAACTTGGAATAAAGGAGAAACTTGCAAAATATGACTTCTTGGCTCTTGGCCTTACTATTTTTAGAACATGCAGTTTTCAGAAATCATTAGTTCCTGTAATGTCCTCTGTAGAAAAGTGGAAAATTCCTCCACTTCAAAGATAGAACCAATAGCAATACCTGGAACACGTGGAAAGACAGCCTAAGTGACTGTGGCCATAGGGGGCTGGGCATTGGTGGAGCATCACTCTCACTTGTGCTTTCCTTATGCTTAAATCAGAAGGAGAGGGTTGGGCGCCATTGGCTCATGCCCATAACCCCAGCACTTCAGGAGGCCAAGGAGGCAGGCAAATCACTTGAGGTCAGGAGTTAGTGACCAGCCTGGCCCACATGGTAAAACCCCATCTTTACTAAAAATACAAAACAATAAATTAACCAGGCATGGTGGTGAGTGCCTGTAATCGCAGCTACTTGGGAGGCTGAGGCAGGAAAATTGCTTGAACCAGGGAAGCAGAGGTTGCAGTAAGCCAAGACCACACCACTGCACTCCAGCCTGGGTGATAGAACAAGACTGTCTCAAAAAAATTAATAATAATAAAAGGAGAAAATGGACTTGCTAGTGGATTCAGCGCACTGTTTTCTGGGCTTTACTGCTCAAGGGAGTGTTTTAAAGGTTGGAAAAAGGGTCTTTGTCCATTTCTTTTCTTCAGAACAGCAATCGAAGCTTTAAAAGTGGCAGAGCATATCCCACATAGATAATTTTCAGTGTGAAAGATCTGTCACTGCCATGACTGAGGAAAACATGAGAAATGTTTCGGTCAGTGTGTTGTGTTCACTCTCCTTTGAAGACACCATGGTGGCTTGTGCCCCTTTGACTTCTGAGCTCTGCTGCCACAGGCAAGAGACTCCCGCTTGGCTGGAAGTAGGTTCTCACACTCCCGCCTAGTGTCTGCACGTCAGGGAAGTCACTTGTCCTTTTGAGTCATTTCTTCTGACAAGACTGAGCATAAACCTTTACTCATGCTTGTTAACCTTTCTAACCAGTTCCTCTTTGAGGAAGGTCACTTACTTACAAGGGGAGAAAACCAAACCTAGAGCACAGTTAGAGTGTCCAGCTTAGAGTTTCATTGACATCCACAGTTTTAGACAATACTTACATACAAAGGGGAAAATGAAAATTTGCCAGTGTCTTATAAAAACGGAATGAATACCCTTAGCCTGAAACCTTCTATTTTGAATAACTGTGGCCCATCTAAAACCGGGCTTGTATAAAGTATAGCTTGGCACTCTGTGAAAAGATAGATGGATGTGATCTGAGACTTTTGAGAATTTTGAACTGCTAGGGAAAGTAGTCACCAAGCAGTAAGAGGGAGGAAACCACATAGAAAGTTAGTTGAACTTAACACACTGGTCTCATGAGAGATCGTCAGTGTTGTTTAATTCACTTTACTTTGTAGACTTCTTCTGTAATTGACTACTGATCAGAGTGATGTCATTTTTTTTCAGTATTGCCTATCTGGGCACCCAACCTTACCATGCAATGTGCTCAAATTCAAATCAACCACCATTATGTTGGACTGCGGACTGGACATGACTTCCACCCTCAATTTCCTTCCTTTGCCACTTGTTCAAAGGTATGTGCTCATGCATCCAAAGACAGAATGAGCTTTAAATTTGCTGGAAAATGGTACCATTAGTATAAAGATTACTAGTACCTAGTGTATTGTCATAAGTTTGCTTTGTTCCCTTAAAAATGTTCTTTATCAAAATAATTTCATTGGCTGAGTTGATGGAAAGTGCTCTATTGATTTATTGATTGGCTGCTTTATTATAACTTCTTCTGAGATTCTGTAAAATGTTCTTGCAACTGCTCAGTACAACTGAGGTCATGTATATTTCATCTTTCTTGCTAATTCATATGAGAGCTGGTAAATTGTCAACTGATGGGCCCAAGAATTGAATTTTATAATTATTTAGCAGCCTTTGCAGAGACTTAACATCATAGAGTCTGACATTTCTTTTCGATAGGCATCTGTGCATTATTTTCAAACTAAGTCAACTTTAAATTTAGAACCACATATGTGGCCCAAGTTGTATCTTAAATGAGATAGATAGCCTCAGGCCTACAATCAGCACTGTTTACGCTTAACTAAGACTTTGCCTTAGGAAATTCGTTTGCCAGCATACTAGTATTTAGGAACAGTTTGTAAAAGTGGCTGCCTTGTAGAAGCAAATATACTTACAGTAGCAAAAAGTGACACCACATACAAGCTAGGATAGCTTTTCTAAAGCTCTCTAAAGCAGATTTAAGAGCTCAAAAGCATAGCAAGCTGCATAAGCTTTCTAGTTTATCTCATTCATTCCTGAAGGCATCACAGTGCAGTGATTATTCACAATGATAACCCTATGAACCATCTAGAAGAATTATCATCAACTATTGATTTTTCTGAGATAAGGGGTACAGTAAGGTGGTATGAGGATAAGGTCAAAGATAAGTCCAGATTACATTTTATGCAAAGCTGATGGAATTCAGTTATAATTATACCTAGCACTTAGAAATATATATGCCACCCGCAGGCCAGGCTCAGTAACTCAGGCTTGTAATCCCAGCACTTTTAGAGGTCAAGGCAAGTGAATCACCTGAGGTCAGGAGTTTGAGACCAGCCTCGCTGACACTGTGAAATCCTGTCTCTACTGAAAATACACACACACACACACACACACACACACACACACACACACACAGAGGCCGAGGCAGGAGGATCACTTGAACCTGGGAGGTGGAGGGCGCAGTAAGCCAAGATTACGCCACTGCACTCCAGCCTGGACAACAGAGTGAGACTCCATCTCAAAAAAGTAAATAAATAAATAAATAAATAAATAAATAAAATAAATACATGTACCACCCACAGATATTACCCAAAAATGGGGTTTGGGGGGAGCTTATTTACATGACAATGGGTTGTTTCCTAGTAGCCTGGTATTATTGTCTTTTTTCCCCAGATAACAAAATGTTTGTTTGTTTGATTGATGTTTATTAAAAATCTGCACTGTTCCTGACCAGTGGATATAGAGATGAACAGAATAACTTACTTTTCTTCATGGAACTTACAGTCTATCAGGGAGAAAGACATCACACAGATGCAGATTTTCTTATACTTGTGATTAGAAAACAAGTATACATGCTTAGGATCATCACTTAAAAAATAAAATACACGATACCATGAGAGCTTCCAAAAGGGAGCCCAACCTGCTCTGCGGCGTCATGAATTTCCCAGGTGATCAGAACTGGACCAGGGCAGACAATCCCAGCTGCATGTTTTCCCCTTCCTGTTCGTTCTCATCCTTACTCAGTTCTTCTGTCCTCATGGCACTGGCATCTTCTTCCCCTCTACCGCTTGCCATTCTTTTACTCTCAGAGGGATGTTCTACTAGTGGAATTCTTGCTTAGCTATCCGTACAGTTTCTTAGAAAAGGTATCTCCTTTTGCTCAGACCAGGATGCAGTTACCTATAATAGTATTCCTCACCCTCTCTATCCCCTCAGCTGCTTTATTTGTCTTCATAGCACTTGTTACATTATGAGTACGTTATTTATGTTTTGTCTATCTTCTCCACTACATGTCAGTTTCATAAAGGCATGGAATTTGGTTCTCTATTGTATCCCCAGTGCCTAGAACTGTGCTTGGCATTTAGTAGCTGCTCAGTAAGTATTTGTTGTATAAATGAATTGCTTTATCTTCTCTGGATTCCATCCTAATCTCTTTTTCAGAGTCCTTTTATTATTTGTAATTAACTAATTAAATTATTTTACATCTTTGCTTTGTCTTAGACTTTTCCATCTTGATTGTCATTTAATTATAATCATTTACTTTTAACTTAAAATTTTAAAAAAATCTGACCTTTTTTGTATTCCTCTTCCCCCTCATTTGTAAACCCTGTCCAGTCTTTACTCTGCCCACACCCCTCCTCTAGAACCTCTCAGATCCCACGTGACGTCCATGTCATTAGATGTCTTGGGCGTTTGTCAGTCCTCATCTTATTGGACCATTCAGCAGCACCAACCTCCATGATAATGTGTTCTGGTTTTCCACTTATCTCTGGGACCCTTCTTTCTCTGTATACTTTGGAGATGTGTTTTCCTGTAATTAGCTATCATGTATTGACATTCTTCATTGTTCATTGCTTGACCATCATAGTCTCCACCAAGGTCATTTAATAAATGCTCAGCATTAGTCACCATAGCAAAGGCATAGAAGCAACTTAAGTGTCCCCCAGTGGTGGTCTGGATAAAGAAAATGTGGTACATATACACCATGTAATACTATACAGCCATAAAAAAGAACAAAATCATGCCCTTTACAGTGACATGGATGCAACTGGAGGACATTATTCTTGGTGAATTTATACAAGAATATGGCATGTTCTCACCTGTAAGTGGGAGCTAAACACTGGGTTCACATGGACCCAGTGGCAACAATAGACACTGGGGTCTACTAGAAGGGCTGGGTAGGGAGGGGGCCAAGGATTGAAAAACTAACTCTTGGCTGCTATGCTAACTACCTTGTCAGCAGGATCAGTTGTACCCCAGACCTCAGCATAATGAAATATACCAAGGTAACAAACCTGCACATGTACCCTGTGAATCTAAATAAAAGTTGAAATTATAAAAAATAAGTTGTTAAGAGCTGCAATAACCATCCAAACAGCAGCTTACAAATGTGTATCATTAGTTAGTAACTCTTTTCCAAGTTCCAGATTGATGTGTCCAAAGTGCCTACAAATTGTTTTTTAATTAGCTGGGCATGGTGGTGTGTTCCTGTAGTCCTAGCTGACTTGGGAGGCTGAGGCAGTAGGATTGCTTGAGCCCAGAAAGTCGAGGCTCCAGTGAACCATGATCGTGCCATTGCTCTCCAGCCCAGGTTGAGTGATAGAGAGAGAGAGAGAGAGAGAGAGAGAGAGAGAGAGAGAGAGAGACTATTTCTCAAAAAAACAAAGCAAAACAAAACATTAACTCTCAACATCCCCTCAGCCTGTTTTTCATGATCAGATTGGGTCCAGAAGAGGAAAACGTGTCCTTCCAGATATGGTTTTCTCCAAGTTGCTATCTTAGTGAATGGTATGCTTTTATAAAAAAAAAAAAACAGAAAACAAGGTCGGGCGCAGTGGCTCAAGCCTATAATCCCAGCACTTTGGGAGGCCGAGCGGGTGGATCACGAGGTCAAGAGATCGAGACCATCCTGGTCAACATTGTGAAACCCGGTCTCTACTAAAAGTACAAAAATTAGCTGGGCATGGTAGCGTGCGCCTGTAGTCCCAGCCACTCAGGAGGCTGAGGCAGGAGAATTGCTTGAACCCAGGAGGTAGAGGTTGCAGTGAGCCAAGATCGCACCATTGCACTCCAGCCTGGGTAACAAGAGCGAAATTCCGTCTCCAAAAAAAAAAAAACCAGAAAACAGAGTTAACTTTGATTCAGCCTTCTTCCTCATTCCTCCATATTCATTCTTTGATTATGATGTAAACCAAACAGACTCCATCTTGGATGTGAACCTGACAGACTCCATCTTAGCCTTTCCTTCTTTGCCATTCCCTCCTTCAGGTGCACAGCTGGGTCATGCTGTACCCAGAGCTTTGTAACCGTTGTAACCACATCCTGCTTGGCAATTCCCCAGCTATTGTGAATACCCCTCTTGGTAACCAGCAACTGTGGGAACCTCCTGCCTCCTTGTTTCCAGATTCCTTAACTTGCTTGTTCTGCTTCTGTAAAATTCCACTTCAGCCAGACTCCCCCTCCCCTTTCTCCTAGAATAGGTATAAAAAGAAATGACATCCCCCTTGTCGGGGCCAAGAGATTTTTGAGCATGAGCTGCCTCTTGGTCGCCGGCAATAAAGGACTCTCAGTTGAAACTCAGAGTATGGCGCTTTCCTTCTGACTTGCTTTGGTATAACAATTAAGCCTTGTCATTTTTACCTTCTAAATAGTTCCAGAATTCAGTCACTTCTCTTCAGTGCTGCAGTAGTCATTCTCGTCTTTTATAGGTATCACTGCTAAAGCCTCCTCACCAGTTTCTTCAGTTCTGATCTTGACCCCGTCTCAATCAAGGGTCATCTTTTCGTGTGACTTTCTATTTGAAATCCTGCAGATTTACAGAAAAGTCACAAGAATAGTACAGGCAATTCCTAATTGCCTTTATCAATTTATTGGCATTTTAACAAGTTTGTTTTATCATTTCCTCTTTATATATATACACATACTTTTTTTCTGACCCATTTGAGAGTGAGATGCAGACATAATGCTCCTCACCCATAAATGCTTCAGTGTATTTCCAAAGAGCAAGGATATCCTTTAACATAACCATGGTACAAAAACATTGATTGTGTACCAGTGTCTAATCTGTATACCTTATACATATGTCCCTACTTTTACCAATTTATAATTTTACTGTGAAACCCTTTATAGCAAAAGAAAAAATGGTAATTTGTCATCCAGAATCTCATGTGGATTCCATCCACACCACATTTAGCTGTCATTTCTTTAGACTCCTTTAGTCTGGAAGACTTTCCTAGTTTGTCTTTTAGACCTTGAGGTTTTTAAGAGTGTGGCCAATTATTTCATACAACAACTTTCAATTTGGGTTTGTCTGATGTTCCCTCATGATTAGGTTGGGGTTATTGTTTTTGGTAGGAATACCATGCTGATGATGGTGTCTACTATCAGAAGGCATATGGTTCATTTTCCCCACAGTCATCTCATAGAAGCACAAATCTAATCTTACCTTATTTGTTTAAAACCTTTCAGTGGTTTTTCATTGCTCTTAGGATAAACACCACACTCATCTCTGCGTATCAGGCTTCATGCCTGCCCCTCCACTACCTTCCTTATACTCTGCCTCTTGTTCTTTGTTTCCGTCTATTAAATAGTTTCAAAGAAATCTTTCGACTCCTTCCTCAGAGCAGTCACATATACTGTTTTTTCAGCTTGGAAGGCTCTATAAGATCATCTGTGACTACAGTTACAATGTAGGAAGGGCATAATGATGGTGTTCTAGCTGATGGGGACTGGGAGGGAGTGTCTTGGAATCTGCTCAGTTCCATGTGAATAACCTTCATGGACGATGCCCATGCCAAGGATGGGTGAGAATGACTGCAGGAACCTGCTGGCTGTTCACCATGGAATACTGCACAGCCATAAAACAGAACAGAATCATGCCCTTTGCAGTGACATGAATGCAGCTGGAGGCCATTATTCTTGGTGAATTAACACAACAACGGAAAACCAATTACTGCATGTTCTCACCTGTAAGTGGGAGCTGAACTTTCTCTATTGTCTCAGGCCCTGCCCCTTGCCTCTGCTCCTGTCCAGATATCAACGCAGTCCTCATGTCCCCAGGGAAATCTTTTCATGCTGCCTCCACTTGTCCCCATTAATTTGCATCCTGACTGGATTCAGGTCCCTCACCTGCTTCCTCAGGAAGAGGGAGTGTTTTGCTCACAGTCCTATTGCCAGCACCTAGTCCTGTTACTGGCATCTTGGCATGCAAATAAAGATTCCTAAGTCAGTGAGTGAAAAGATGAACAGCTCATGCTCCTGCAACACTGCACCCTGTGATGAGGCTCTTCCCTTTTTCTTGAAAGACCTCCTCCACCTTCACTTCCTAACTCGTATTTTCTGCTCTGCTACCTCACTGCAAACTGTCAAAAGTGCCTTTTCTGCATGAACCCATGGCACCTCCTGCATAGTTGGTAGCATAATTTCACTCTTTTTGCCCAGGCCGGAGTGCAATGGTGAGATCTTGGCTCACTGCGACCTCTGCCTCCAGGTTCAAGTGATTCTGCTGCCTCAGCCTCCCAAGTAGCTGGGATTATAGGCATGCACCATCATGCACGGCAAATTTTGTATTTTTGGTAGAGACAGGGTTTCACCATGTTGGCCAGGCTGGTCTGGAACCCCTGGCCTCAGATGTTCCACCTGCCTTGGCCTCCCAACGTGCTGGGATTATAGGTATGAGCCACCATGCCCGGCCATTTTATTAGATTTCTATGGAAAGATCTCTATCTCCTTGTTTACAAAGTTTACATAGTCGAACTTTGTAATCATTAAAAGCAAAATAATAAGTTCCTTCCCCTTTGGTAAATTAAAGTTTACTCTTTATGATTTATTCATTAACTCATTGGAACACAGTAAGCAAATATTTTCATCTCTATGGTCAGCATCCCTTTGCCATGTGGTGACATATTTGCATCCCTTTGTCTTTGGCACTGTTGTCACAACGTGATTGTGATTTCCTTTGAGCATTCAATCCTATCTACTAGCAGTGGCTCTAACCCAAAGTAACCCCCCAGGTATAATAGATGGCTTTGATGTTATTAAAGAATGTTTTCCAGGAGTTTAAACCACAACACCTGAAAGTTTTGCTTTTAAAAAAATTATATTCTGATAAGCAACATACTATTTCTAAACATTTGTTGAGACAGCTAACTGCATTTTTATCTGATTTGTGTGGGTCTGATGGGGAACAGACGGAATGGAGTGTGTCTTTTGATCCAGTTCTCTTTGTAAAGGGAAGTGGATATTTACAACCTTATTTTAGAGAGTTACCATGCATGAGATGAGACCAGTGTCCGCACATTTTTATTGGAATGCTTGCTTTCTTAGTCTGATCTGATAGCAAACATATTTTTCAAGAAGTAAGAAGTCTTCAAAACATATTACTATGAAATGAGATGATAATTAAAACAACTAATGGTAATGGCATAACTATCTGAAGAGTTAGAGCAAAAAAACTCCCAGAGTTTATTTAAAAAAACTTTTTTAGAAACTCCCAGAGTTAAAAAAAACAAATGTTTATCAGGTGTGATTTATACCAGTCAAATTTGATTCTCTCAGTAGTGATTTTTTATTTTTTTTGACACAGGGTCTTGTTTCAAAACAAGATCTTGCTTTGTTGCAGTGGCACCATCACAGCTCTCTGCAGCCTTGATCTCCCGGGCTCAAGCGATCCTCCCTCCTTGGTCTCCCAAGTAGTTGACAGGCATGTACCACCACACCCTGCGAATTTTTTAATTTATTGTAGAGACAGGGTCTCACTCTGATGCCCAGGCTGGGCTCAAACTCCTGGGTTCAAATGATCCTTCCACCTCAACCTCCCAAAGTGCTAGGATTACAGGTGTGAGCCACCACACCCAGCCTCCAGTAGTGATTTTCCTTCTCTAGTATGAAATCAATATTCTCAATTTTGCATAAGTAAAGGCAAAGTGTAAACAGTTAATCTAGATGAAGAGTGTGTGAGAGTCCATTGTATTCACATCCTTGCAGCTTTTCTCTAAGTTTGGAATTACTGTCAAAATTATTTGTACCAACCTAATAATTAAAAGTCTCACCCCCATCCTCACTTTTTTCTGAAATTAGATGCATTTATATTTTATTCTGGTTTTTAACCATTTCTAGAAGACTGACGAATATTCACATATTTAAGCTTTTATGATGACTTCATACCTATCATCTAATTACAGATTTAGCCTCTGATGAGATTATTTTGGGAGGAGGAAGAGGGACCATACAAATACTTGGTTTCTGATTATTTTAGTCCCACACCGTTACTTTGTCCTTAACTTCTGCATCACAGATGTTAATTTCATAGTGATTGTTGAAATCCTTTTGCCATCCAGCATGGAATTCTGATGGGCTTTTTCTTCACACATTGCCTTGGTCATTAAGCTTTCAATGTTCCTGGCATACAGTTTTCTCTCCTGAGTTATTGGCACTTTCAGCTTACATTATATTTCTTCTGGTCAACTAGTAGTACACAGTTAAATCTTGAGATTACTAGTAGTAAATGATTTTTTAAATTCAGATTTTTTAAATGTAACATGTACATGAAATTGACCTCATCTGCTAGAAGCTGTTCACTTTAGACATGGTGTCATTTTGTAACACTTGGGAAAACTAGCTTCATTCTCCAGAATTGGAAACTCAGCTCACAGGTGACAGGTGATTAATCCGCTTGTAAAGCAGTGAACTCAAAGCATGGACTGGACTGGAATTCAGGTGTTCGGGTTTGTGGCGAATGCTGACCGGTAGATAGTGAGCCTCCCAGTAGGGCAGTGTTCTCTTCAGAGCTCCTAACTTCTGCATCTGTTTTTTCACCCGCAATAAGATGATGCCTGTTCTGTCCTGTCCTAAGGACTGTTGTCAAATACAAACGAGGGAAAGGGCCGGGCATGGTGGCTCACGCCTGTAATCCAAGCACTTTGGAGGCCAAGGCGGGCGGATCATCTGAATTCGGGAGTTCAAGACCAGCCTGACCAACATGGTGAAACCCCGTCTTTAAAAAAAAAAAAAAAAAAACAAGGGAAAGAAGACGGGGTGATTGGACAACTATAAAAGGCTCTCGTGTCTCATCTTTCTTTTTTCTTTATTATTCTGCATAGGATTCTTTTTGTTTTTCCAATTTTCTGCTGAACTATTTGACCTTTTAATATCCTATTGCCACATAATTTTTAAGCTTGATACAGTATGATTATTTCTCCTATTTTTTTATTGGTATTTAGGGTAAGCACTATTGCCAGTAATTTTAAACTGTTTTTAACTTAATGGAGACAGTATAGTCACCATGAAATCACAGAGGATTATAATCTATTTAGGTTAATTTAATCTTTTACTTTGCAGTCCCAGGCTGTCTAATCTTCCTGGCTGGTCCCTGAAGGATGGAAATGCTTTCTTGGACAAGGTAATGTCTAAGACTACAAACTAAAGCCACCTACACCTAGTGGAAAGCTGTCTTCTCATACCAGAGCCACCCTGTAGTAGTGCGACTGACGGCTTTTTTTTTTCCTCTCTGAAAAACCCTAAGATCTCTGCTGGGGTCTTCAGGACACAGTAACTACTGTTTTTAAGCGCCTTTTAGAGAATGTCGGTGTTGGGATTCAGATCCAATTTGCTCACATGTAGAAATCGAAGTACTTCTGCTGCAAATACCTTTTATCACCACAGAAAGAAAACTATTATTTCTAGAATCGAAATGAGCATTTCAAAGACAAGGCTTTTTAAAGAATTCAGTTCATTTTGTGATTGGAAGGAGTAAAAATCTTTTTAAAAATAACTTTAAAATCCTCGAGTAAACTGCCCAGATCAGGTAGGGTTTTATAAAAAGCTTGGGTCTTCTTTGGGTCATGAGAGGCCATGGAAGGTTGTGAAAGGACAGTGGCACTGTCAGCTGGGACCACTCTGGCCACTTTGTGGGGAACAGTCTGAGGAGCAGAGTGTTTGGCTTCCAGGGCAGTGCCGCCTTGTACAGGGGGCTGGGGGCAGTGCTCTTAGGTTAACTTGAATAGAGCGTCTCCCATGGTGTGATCTGTGATCCTGTTTCAACCTGTCCTGATAGCCTAGAATGGGCAATCTTTATAGATTATTCAAAAAAAAAAAAGCACAGTTCTAGGAATCTGGGATTTGGAGTCCTATTATGACTTTAATGACTGACTACACCTAAAATAAATGGCTTAAATTACTTCTTTCTCTTCAAGGCTATTAAATTTTTGACATTACATTTTCTTTTCAGTAATTCCTCCCTCAGATCAATAGGGAGTTAGACAGTTAACTTAATAAATGAAAGACCAAAGCTACCAAAAATTGTTACAGCTTTAACCTAGTGAAACTTGGTACTAAAATCAGAGGTAGAGGAAGATTAAAGACTATGAAGCCCACTCAGGCCACGTCTTAGTTCCCTAAATCATTCTTCCTTTCCTAGGTTTTACATTGAAAAACTGAGTTTAAAGATGCTTAAAAGGATTCATCTAAATAAGGCATTTTCTCTTGCAATAGATACTGTTAAATTAAGAGGTGCTGTTTTTACAAAATTAATTCCTGTAACTGCACCCTAACCTCACGTACAAACCAAATGCATAATTTGAAGCCAGATTTTCTTCAGAGCTGACTGTAAAATTATGTGACATTCAGAAACTCGTGCACCTGATTTCAGCCTGAGTCTCCTGCTGGCTATAAATCATTGTTCCCCGCAGAAGGCTCCGCAGCATCCCATTACCAGCGCATTGTGAGCGAAATGACTTGCATGTGTATGTGGGAGTATTTCATTAGAAGGGAGTGGTGAATAAAATACAATGACATTGTAAGTGTTTGGAATGGCAAATACGCTTCTGCAGGCCAGGAAGGATGAGAGCCTTCAAGGAGACTTTATCATATACCCTATTCCTGAAATGTAGCCTTATGGGGAAGAAGATTACATAGCCAATTTAAGACCAGGCGAAGCTTTGAAATTTCCCATGATTTGCCTTTAATCATTTTTAACCTCATCCTGAGGGAGTGGGGAGTCTTCTCCCATTAAACCTAATTGCTCATTTGTTTTTAGCTGGCAGGTACATTTTAAGTGAGAACTGTGTTCAGTCTCCTTTCAGCTCAGCCTGTCACTAGTTAAATGGTATTCTTCTATGGAGAGGAACCAGAGCGTTGAGGAGAAGGCAAGAGGAGGAAATCGTCTATCAAGGTTCTGATATGAGACTTAGAAAATTCAAAAGGACAGTATTACTTAGTGCCCTGTATCCAGATAAACATTGAGAGTAAAATCATTCAGACTCTGATATGTAAATATAGATACATGTGAAGTATTGATATGTGATTATAAAATTAACAGGACAGAAGTATGCCAAATTGCAGGGTCTTTATTGCCAGGGACCACGGAGGACTCACGTCTCTCCAACCCGTGGCCCCAAATGGAGGGTGACAAGACTCTTTTATACCCGTAAACCACCTCCAGGGGTGGGGGTGAAGGGATTCAGACATTCTGAGGGCCAGGGGATTTCGTAAATCACCTCCCAGGCAGAGAGGAGAGAGCGGGTCTCCAGACATTCCAAGGGCTAGGGGACTTGTTGTCACTTTGATTGTTACCTAAGTGGTTTACAGAAGTCAAGCTAAGCGTTAGTTTACACATTGTCTGGGCAGTATTAGAATCCACAGATTTTAGTTACTTATTACGAGTTGCAGGAGCCAGGATGGAATTAACTTGGGCTGCTTATTCTGGTCATTACCGGTAAGCAAAGGCCAGCAATTCTGGTAGTCACTGATAAGAAAAGGTAAGCAGCTTTACATAGTGAGCACTTTGCAGAGCAAACTAGCAGTTTTATTTACAGAAGCCAAGGTTAGCAGTCATTGTTAGGAGAATGGGGCAACTTATTTTTTGGAAAACAGCTTTTGTCCTTTATAAAATGGCGTTGCTCAGGTTCCAGCTGTAGCACACATGTATATATGGATGTGTACGATATATGTTCAGTGACCAATGGAAACATGATAGAACAAACTTACAGCAGTATCTTTCCCTTTCTGGAAAGAGCAAAGGAAGCTGTCAACCACATTCTGTCTTTTACTGGTTTCAATGTAAAGTCATAGGTAGTTTTAACCTTGATGGTGCAAAAAATTCATTGTGGACTTCAGTTTAAAGTGTCAGTGAGGGGAGAAAGCATTTGTGGCCTTCAGGAGGCATTGTAGCAGCCCATATTGGTAGCCCACCCATATCTCTAAGACTTTGCTATTTCAGTGTCCTCTGTCATCACTCCAGCTGTCAGTATCTGTCTGGCTTTGCCTGAGAGATTTTTCCTGAGGCTGCACACAATGCAGGAGTTGGTATATAAACATTCCAGGTGGGGTAGCTCGGAAGTGTCTGTGTTACACCATTTCTAAATTTCCCCATAGGGATAAGTTCCAGTTGCCCAAAGTAGTATGTGGCTCAGTGGCAAAGCCATTATCTGTCAGCTTCCTTTGCACTGATCACTTCCCCCTTCTCCTGTATTGTCAGCACCTCCCATATAAACTTCCTGTTCTCAAGCTCTTTTCTCAGGGTCAGCCTGTGGGGGAATTTAAGACAGGTTTACTAAATCTGGTGGGTCATGGGTGGGATGAGAAGTTGGACTGTATCTATTTCTTTATAAATACGCTGTTTTCTTTTGAATAAATACATTTGGTTTATAATGCTAAATAAACAGTATGTTCTGCAAGGAAAAACATTACATTCATGGTGGTGATGATGGCGGTGGTCATGGTGGACGTGGTGGCCGTGAAGGTGGTGATAGTGGAGGTGGTAGAGGTGATGGTGGTGGTCATGGTTGAGGAGGAGGAGGTAGAGGAGGTGGTAGGGGTGGTGGAGGTGATGGTGATGGTGGTGGTCATGGTAGTGGAGGAGGATGTGGTGGAGGAAGAGGTGGTGGTAGAGATGGTGGAGGTGATGGTGGTGGTGGTGGTGGTCATGGTAGTGGAGGAGGATGTGGTGGTAGAGGAGGAGGTGGTGGTAGAGATGGTGGTGGTGGTGGTGGTGGTGGTGGTGGTGGTGGTGGTGGTAGAGGTGGTAGAGGTGATGGTGGTGGTGGTGATCATGGTAGTGGAGGAGGATGTGGTGGTAGAGGTGGTGGAGGTGGAGGTGGTGGTGGTGGTGGTGGTAGTGGAGGAGGATGTGGTGGTGGAGGAGGAGGTGGTGGTAGAGATGGTGGAGGTGATGGTGGTGGTGGTGGTGGTGGAGGAGGATGTGGTGGTAGAGGTGGTGGAGGTGGAGGTGGTGGTGGTGGTTGTGGTAGTGGAGGAGGATGTGGTGGTGGAGGAGGAGGTGGTGGTAGAGATGGTGGAGGTGATGGTGGTGGTGGTGGTGGTAGAGGTGGTGGAGGTGATGGTGGTGGTGGTAGAGGTGATGGTGGTGGTGGTAGAGGTGATGGTGGTGGTGATCATGGTAGTGGAGGAGGATGTAGTGGTGGTAGAGGAGGTGGTGGTGGTAGAGGTGGTGGAGGTGGTGGTGGTGGTGGAGGAGGAGGTGGTGGTAGAGGTGGTGGAGGTGGTGGTGGTGGTGGAAGAGGAGGTGGTGGTAGAAGTGGTGAAGGTGATGGTGGTGTTGGTGATGGTGGTGGTGGTCGTGGTAGTGGAGGAGGATGTGGTGATGGTGGAGGAGATGGTGGTGGTGGTGGTCATGGTAGTGGAGGAGTTTATGGTGGTAGGGGACAAGGAGGTGGTGGTAGAAGTGGTGAAGGTGATGGTGGTGGTGGTGGTGGTGGTCATGGTAGTGGAGGAGGATGTGGTAGAGGTGGTGGTGATGGTGGTGGTGGTGGTTGTGGTAGTGGTAGTGGAGGAGTTTGTGATGGTGGAGGAGGAGGTGGTGGAGGTGATAATGGTAGTGGGGGTGGTCGTGGTAGCAGAGGAGGTTGTGGCGATGGTGGAGGAGGTGGTAGAGGTGATGGTGGTGGGAGGAGGTGGTGGAGGTGGATGTGGAATCCCTGTTTCCGGCTCTTAACCCTCACTCCTTATGTGCCCCTTTCCTTCCAACCCTTGGTAGGTGGAGAAAGAACCTCTAAACAGTTTATGTAGGGCCATGACTCCTAGCCTGACAGCATAACAGGATCACTGGAGGTGCTTGTTATAAATACACACTCCATGGCCTCATCCCCAGTTTCTGATCCCTTCAGTGTTAGATAGGGCCAGGAATCTTTAAGGTAATCCATATCCCCACATAGTTCTGGTGTTGCCAGTACAGTTTGCATACCTTATTTGGAAATCACTGGATTGTGGGTTATGGGAGCAGCACATACCCATGCATGGCTTGTGCCTTCAATTCCTGAGTCTGCAACTAACCGGCATTTTACCCTTAATAAGACACTTGCCCTGCCTGAGCCTAAACACAGGACAGTTGGCCTAATAACCTCCCAGTCTCCCTCCAACTCCAGTAGTCTGATTCTTCGTGAAAAGTTTGGTTTGGGGAATATATTTCTCTGGTCCTGTATCTACTGAATATCTCTTCCTTGTATTTTTCCTGTTCATTTATTTTAGGAGCTAAAGGAGTGCTCAGGTCATGTATTTGTGGATTCTGTGCCTGAATTCTGTTTACCAGAGGTAAGACTAAAGTAAATCTTATTGTAGAAACAAACCTTATTATGTAATTTCTTCAAATGAAGTCAAGAAATAATTTTAAGAGGCTTAGCTTCCTGTTTTCAATTTTAAATGAATAAAATGTGATCATTTAGCAGCTTTTTATATTGTCTATAAATCATTTACGTCACTTTCTTCTTCCTATTTCTGGTTCTTTCTATAATCCCCGCTAATACTTCCACTAGGGCATAGTTTTGAGCAAGGTAAGGAAATAACTCAAGTCTTCTAGTTTAGTGATTCTGATGCCTTTGTGCTTAGGTTAGCCATATGTGTCTGGTCTTGCTTTATGGTGGGTAATTGAGAATTGCTGTTATTTAGCCAAAGCCAGTCAACTGTAAAAATTCCTGCTGACTTGACATACCATATTGGATATTGTTTGAAATTCAGATTTCTGAACTGAGTCATAGAAAACGGTCACTTACTATTATTATCACAGTGAGACTTGTTAGGGTGTGGGGCCAGTTTCATCCTTTCAAAGGAAACTAAGATCAGTTTCCATTTTTTTAAAGGCAGGTAATCTCAGCTGGGAGGCCTAAACCCCAGAGTAGCTTAGGTGCGGTTCTCAACAGTCATGTGAAATGCGGAAAGCCGGAGCTGCTCTGGGGTTCATGAGAAGCTGCCATCCTCTTTTTCCATATGCCCAGTGGATCACAGTGCCTGTAGAAAATACTTCCACAAATTCAGGGCCAAAGAGAAAAGGAATTTGGAATGCAGTTTCTCTTATTTTTGTTTTCTTCCTTCTCTTTCCATTTCTCCACTTGTTTAATATCCTGTAGATCAACAGTTTTCTCTCTTTTGGAAGTAGGTATATGTGTCTTTGAGGGTACCAGAGCAAGCAGAAAAAGAAAAGCAGATAACATGGTAATTGCAGGTGGCAGATAATGGAGAAAGTTTGAGATTTAGGAGTAAGCGTAGAACTGAAGGAGTCCAAGAATCCAGATCTCTCCCTCACCATTAAGTACAATCATTTTGTCATCCTTATTTGTCACTTAGGAATTGATAGGGCAGGTCCCATCTGTTTCAAGATTCCTAATCCTAGATGCCACATTTATTTTCAGTTTACCACATGTGACACTGACTACTGCATCCTGCTGTTTGTAACACCACTGTAATATTTATGAATTGCTCTTCCGATGGCTCTCTGACTTGCTCTGTAGGGCACTCAACTTTTAAATTAGACAGTTACCATTCCAAGTTCACTTTTGCCAAGCTAAAGGATTATTGATATATTTAGGTTCTAGAGCCATATACATTTTTTCAAGTGAGATTTTAGGGCACAGATTAGTAATGGTCCCTGTTTTAAGATAGAGCCAGGCCTTGTATGATTGGAAAAAAATGAGAGTAATGGAAGCGGGAGAGTGACACTTATTATAGCCCAGTCTTAACTGACTTGTGGGTGAGCCACACAGCCAGAATTCCAGTCCTCATGAAATTTATGAACTAGTATTTATGTGTCTTCGAGGGTACCACAGCAAACGGAAAAAGAAAAGCAGACAAACATGGTAATTGCAGGTGGCAGAGAAGGGGGAAAGTTTAAATAGCTAAATATCTCTGTATTCCCCCAGAGTCTGCACCATAGACTGTGTATACAGTTCCGCACAGTACAG
Organism: Saguinus oedipus; assembly: GCA_031835075.1. Lineage (NCBI taxonomy): Eukaryota > Metazoa > Chordata > Mammalia > Primates > Cebidae > Saguinus > Saguinus oedipus. The sequence goes on along the minus strand of CM063182.1, from coordinate 33,342,587 downwards.
TGTCCAACTAGCAAATGGGGGTTGTTTTGATTGCATTTATGGTCTGTAGAACCCCAGGTGTTTGTATACAGCAGTTTTATTTACTTTTGTTTTTTATTTTGAGACAGAGTCCTGCTTTGTAGCCCAGGCTGGAGTGCAGTGGCGCTATGTTGGCTTACTGCAGCCTCCGCCTCCCAGGTTTCAGCGATTCTCCTGCTTCAGCCTCCTGAGTAGCTGGGACTACAGGCACACACCACCATGCCCAGCTTACTTTTTAAATTTTCAGTAGAGATGGGGTTTCACCATGTTGGCCAGGCTCAAACTCCTGACCTCAGGTGATCTGCCTGCCTCGGCCTCCCAAAGTGCTGTGATTACAGGAGTAAGCCACCACACCCGGCTGTACATAGTGGTTTTAAAGATAGAGTGGTCTTTATTGGATTCCATCAAATGAACATATGTAAGTAAGTATGTGAGTACAGTTGACCCTTGAACAACACGAGTTTGAACTGGGAAAGTTCACTTACATGTAGTATTTTTCAGTATATTGGTAATATTGGAAAAAATTTTGGAAATTTATGACAATTTCAAAAAACCTGCAGATGAATTGCATAGTCTAGATATAGCAAAAGATTAAGAAAAAGTTAGGTGTGTCATGAATGGATAAAATATGTATAAAAACTAGTCCACCATAAAGTATATGCAAATTTATTTTAAAAGGATAATTTTTTTTTTGAGACAGGGTCTCGCTCTGTTGCCCAGGCTGGAGTGCAGTGGCCTGATCTCAGCTCACTGCAACCTTCGCCTCCTGGGTTCAAGCAGTTCTCCTGCCTCAGCCTCCCAAGTAGCTGGGATTACAGGTGCCCATCACTATACCCGGCTAATTTTTGTAGTATTAGTGGATTTTTAATTTTTGCCATTTTGGCCAGACTGGTCTTAAACTCCTGACCTGAGGTGATTCCCCACCTTGGCCTCGCAAAGTGCTGGGATTACAGGCATGAGCCCCACACTCGGCTTTTTTTTTTTTTTTTTTTTTGAGACCAAGTTTCACTCTTGTTAACCCAGGCTGGAGTGCAATGGCGCGATCTCGGCTCACTGCAACCTCTGCCTCCTGGGTTCAGGCAATTCTCCTGCCTCAGCCTCCTGAGTAGCTGGGATCACAGGCACGCGCCACCATGCCCAGCTAATTTTTTCTATTTTTAGTAGAGATGGGGTTTCACCATGTTGACCAGGATGGTCTCAATCTCTTGACCTCGTGATCCACCCTCCTTGGCCTCCCAAAGTGCTGGGATTACAGGCGTGAGCCACTGCACCTGGCCCTTTTTTTTTTTTTTTTTTTTTTTTTTTGAGACTAAGTCTCGCTCTGTTGCCCAGACTGGAGTGCAGTACCGTGATCTCACCTCACTGCAACCTCCACCTGCCTGGCTCAAGCCATCCTCCTACCTCAGCCTTCCAAGTAGCTGGGATGACGGTTGCATACAACCACACCCTGCTAACTTTTGTATTTTTTGTAGAGATGAGGTTTTGCCTTGTTGCCCAAGCTGGTCTTGAAGTCCTGAGCTCAAGCCATCTGCATCAGCCTCCCAAAGTGCTGGAATTACAGATGTGAGCCACCACACCCAGCTGAAAAAGTTAAAATTTATCAAAACTATGCACACCAACATTTCAGACCATGCATGACACCATTTGTAGTCAAAAGAAACGTAAACAAGCATTAAGATTCGGTATTAAATCATATGTATGAAACTAACAGTAGTACAGTATGTAACTTCATAGCCACCTCCTGCGGCTGTTGTGGCCAGCTCAGGTATCTGCTTAAAACATCGTGTGGTGCCAGTCATCTCCACATGAGCAGTTCGCCTCTCCTGTAAATTGCATATGGCGATAAAGAATGATCTCTTGCAGTTCTCATATATTTTGCATCTTGTTTAACACAGCACTGTAAACCTTGAGTGACACTATGGAACCCATGTGAAGTGCCACTAGTGATGCTTGAAGTGCCCCCAAGAAGCAAAGTCATGACATTACAAGGAAAAGTTGAAGTGCCTAATATGTACATTGAGGTCTGCAGCTGATATTGCTCGCCATTCAAGACAGATGAATCCAGCCATAAGGATCATTGTTTAAAAAAAAAAAAAAAAAAAAAAAAAGAAGAAGGGCCGGGCTTGGTGGCTCAGACCTCTAATCCCAGCAGTTTGGGAGGCCAAGGTGGGCGGATCACGAGGTCAAGAGATCAAGACCATGGTGAAACCCCATCTCTACTAAAAAATACAAAAATTAACTGGGCCTGGTAGTTCATGCCTATGGTCCCAGCTACTCGGGAGGCTGAGGCAGGAGAATTGCTTGAACCCAGGAGGCAGAGGTTGCAGTGACCCGAGATCGTGCCACTGCACTCCAGCCTGGCCACAGAGCGAGACTCTTGTCTCAAAAAAAAAAAAAGAAAAAAGAAAAACAAGCGAAACTACTTGAAGCTGTCACTCTAGCTACACCAGCAGGCATGAAAACCTTGTACTTCTTGTGAGATGCATTTTTTACCTTGTATTGAAGATGCGGCTTTACGTGGGTACGAGACTGCTATAAGAAAGGCATACCTGTAATGTGATTCAAGAAAAAGTGAAATCATTCTATGGAAACTTAAAGCAAAAGGAAAGCTTAAAAAATGTTTTTTTTTAAGAGATAACAGGAAAAGCAGCTTTCTGCGGCCAAGAGATGACAGACAAATTCCTAGATGCCATTAAGAAAATCATTGAGGAGAAAGACTATCTGCCTGAACAGGTTTTTAATGCAGATGAAAGTGTCCTATTCTGGGAGAAAATGCCACAAATGTCATTTATTAAGAAGAGAAGTGAGTTCCAACACTTAAGGCAGGAAGAGATAGGCTAACTCCACTGTTTTGTGCAAATGCACTTGGGTTTATGATCAGGACTGCCTTTATCTATAAAGCTGCCAACCTCTGATCCTTGAAGGAAAAAGAAAAACACCAGCTGCCAGTCTTTGGCTTGTACAACAAGAAAGCCTGGACAGCAAGAACCACTTTTCAGCTTAGTTCCCTTGTTGCTTTGTTCCTGAAGTCAGAAGTACCTTGCCACTAAGAGGCTGCATTTTATAGTTCTTTCAATATTGGACAATGTCCCTGGCCACCCATAATCCCATGAGTTCCACTCCAAAGGTATCAGAGTGGTCTAATGCGCTAAACACAGCATCACTAAATAAGCCTCTAGATCAGGAGGTCATAAGAACCTTTGAGCTTCATCACACACGGTACTCTGTGGAAAGGACTGTCAAGTCTGTGGAAGAGAACCCCGATAGAACATCATAAAAGTTTGGGAGGATTACATTGAACCTGCCATCACTGTTAAATTCCTGCTAGAGAATACCATGTTCAGATGTTGTACTTGACTTCTTCACAGGATTTACAACAGAACCAATCAAGGAAATGATGAAAGAGATTGTGGATGTGGCAAAACAATTTTAAAAAGTGGGAGATGAAGGGTTTCAAGATACGGAGCTTGGAGAAATTCAGGAGCTCCCAGCACACCAGAGGAGTTAACAGACGACCCAACCAGGAAGAGTGCTTCTGAACCGGGCCAGATGAGGAGGAAGAAGCAGTGCTGGAAAACACATTGATGTTAAACAGTCTGGCAGAAGGGTTCTGATTATTCAGCACTGCTTTTGACTTCTTTAACAACTTGGATCATGATATGGGCACAGAAACTAAAATGGTGGAAGGAGGATTGGTACCATATAGAAACATTTTTAGAGAAATGAAAAAGTGAAAACATCAGACAAGTTACAATGTATATCTGTAAGCACTCCAAGTCGGCCTGCTTCTCCTGCCTTACCCTCAGCCACCCAAGACAGCAAGACCAACCCTCCTCTTCCTTCTCGTTCTCTTCATTGTGAAGATGAAGACGTCTATGGTAATTCACTTCCACTTAGTATATAGTTGCCCAGCCTGAAGTATAATGGCACAACCATAACTCACTGCAGCCTCAACCTCCTGGACTCAAGTGATCCTCCTGCCTCAGCCTCCGAGTAGCTAGGACTGTAGGTGTGTACCACCATGCCCAGCTAATTGTTTAAACATTTTTTTTTTTTTGAGACAGAGTTCCGCTCTTGTTACCAGGCTGGAGTGCAATGGCGCGATCTCGGCTCACCGCAACCTCCGCCTCCTGGGTTCAGGCAATTCTCCTGCCTCAGCCTCCTGAGTAGCTGGGATTACAGGCACACGCCACCGTGCCCAGCTAATTTTTTGTATTTTTAGTAGAGACGGGGTTTCACCATGTTGATCAGGATGGTCTCGATCTTTTGACCTCGTGATCCACCCGCCTCAGCCTCCCAAAGTGCTGGGATTTCAGGCGTGAGCCACCGCGCCCGGCTTAAACATTTTTTATAGAGACAAGGTTTGACTGTGTTAACCAGGCTGGTCTCAAACTCCTGGCCTCAAGCAGTCCTCCCACCTCAGCCTCCCAAAGTGCTGGGATTACAGGCATGAGCCACCGCATCCAAATTCCTTATGATTTTCTTAATAATGTTTTCTTTTCCCTAGCTTATTTTATTGTAAGAATACAGTACATAGTTTATATGCAAAGTATGTGTTAATTGTGTTATCAGGAAGGCTTTTAGTCAACAGTAAGCTATTAGTAGTTAAGCTTTGGGGGACTCAAAAGTTACTTTCCACTGTACAGAGGGTCAGTACCCCTAGCCTTTATGTTGGTCAGGAATTACCTATATATAAATGTGGTTTGGCTGTTAAATTTATTTCTCAGAGGAAAAAAAATGTTTTATGTAAGCATGCGCTCTTGATATATACCGACAGAATAATTTCTTTATTTTTTATAGTTCTAGATTATGTGGGCTGATTCTTAAATAGTAAAGAAAAGTTTCAAGTTTTCTCCCCCAGTTTCTGTATACCTGAGAGAAGGTGGTGATGGTTTTGAGCTTTGTTGTTGCTTCAGCTGTCCTTTGCATTGTTTTCTTCTGGTTCTATCACTGTGCTACTCGGTCTGAATTTTCTTATTTGTTTAAAAAAAGTGATGCTTGGGAGGTGGTGGAGAGTAGGACCAGCAAAGAGTTCTATGGTCCTTCATGAAGAGGACACTGTCTTGCAAGTGCAGTGCACAACTTGGGGTGAAGGCTGGGATAGTCTGGCTGTTCATTAGGCATGGTGTTCACATGGTGTTCACATAGGCACTGTGTAGATTTTGACCTCTGCTGGCATCCTGTCTTCAAGAGCCAATGATGCCCTGGCTGCTTTATTAAATGACTCATTTTATGTGTAAAGTTACTCAACCGGAAAATATCCACAGCCAGAATGACATCTGCCTCTCATCATCTACTTGTGCCATAGCATCTTTGTTATTTCTTCTTTATGGGGCTGTATCAGCCCAAGGACCCACCTCTTAACCAAGTCACTTGCTTTTCCTCAGTGCACTGTGCGTCTCCCAGGGTTGGCTCCTCCATGGTGGAGGGCTCTGTGAGTGATGGCTTGTCTGAACCACGGTTCTCACTTCTGGTCCCAGAACATGCCGCTAATAAAGCTTCATCCCTTCTACGGAAGCACACCAAGGCCTGTTAGGTACTGGCTGCCACTGAGGACAGAGGAGTCATACAGGACAAAGTGCTACTTGGAGGTGTTGTGTATAGATTGAGAACTGTCATAAGAGTAGCACATACAGACTGGGCTTGGTGGCTTGGTGTAATCCTAGCACTTTCGGAGGCTGAGGCAAGCGAATCACTTGAGGCCGGGAGTTTGAGACCAGCTTGGCCAACATGGTGAAACCCCGTCTCTACTGAAAATACAAAAATTAGCCAGACGTGGTAGTGTACACATGTAATCCCACTTACTCTGTCTCAAATAAATAAATAAATTGAGTTACACATACAATACTTCGGGAATTCTGAGGAAGATGTGGTTTCTTTCATCTGAGCAAATCAGGAAGATCTAGTGGAAGAAGAGAAGTGCGCCTTGACAGACCGGCAGACTTAAATATATGGAAAAACTTCTTCTGCTAAAAATGTTTTCCTAAAATTTACCCAAACTTGGGTAGCCTTTTCCCTCACCTGCTAACCTGTCTTTTCTCCCTTTTTACATGACCTTAAGAGGGCAGATCTGGGGTTAAGATTAGGATGGAAGATGAAAGTATAATTTCCTTTCATGACTGCCACTACACTTTTGCGGGCGGGGTGGGGGTCTCTATAACCAGCACTAAACTAACAAAAGGTGCCTGAAAAGAAAAAAAAACAAGCTGTCTCTGCATCTGGCTTTTGAAGGGCTGGTTTCCTTCCGTGTGCTGCATCCTTGTTGCCCATTAATCCACAGCAGTGACGTGTTACGTTCTAGTGCGCGCTTGCAGCCTATATGCTGCTCTCTCTGCTTCCAGTTACCTGGTTTCACGTGTTGGCAGCAGCTGCCGACGGGTCCTGCTGTCATTTAACCTCATATGTCTAACTCAGAAGAGCTCAGTTCTAGTAAAATCAGAGTGCTGCCTCTGTGAGAACAGTGGCTGTTATCATTGCTGGCTGTCCTGTCCTGCTACTTCATGTCAATATAGAAAACCTCTTCAGATGAGAGAATGGCAGTGTTGCAGGAAAGCCATCATGATTCTGCAGCACAAACTACTTCTCTGCATTCTGACATCATTTTTAGTCACATCATATTGATCGATCCCTGAACAGATATATATCATTTCCTTCCTTTTCAGACCGAGCTAATAGATCTGTCTACGGTAGATGTGATTCTCATCTCTAACTATCACTGTATGATGGCATTGCCATACATCACTGAGCACACCGGCTTCACAGGCACAGTGTATGCCACGGAACCCACTGTCCAGATCGGCAGGTGAGACGGTTGATTCTGATCCTGCTTGGATGTGGCTGCAGAGCTCCTCCTTCAGTGCTGACGGCGACACAGTATTATACCAGGGTGGTGGTTACTTCCTTCAGAACAACTAAGCTGAAGAACAGGCAGGGTAGAAAACTCTCTAGATGAGGAATGTTCATTGAAATGCCTAAGGATGGATGCTGCAAGTAGCTTTGTTGGTCTTTTTTCATATAAATTCATTAGAAGGAGTTCATGGAGACAGCTCCCCTGTACAGAGGATGCTAATTAGGGGAGGCTTTTTCATGTTTAAGAAGACACCACAAAGATGCAAGGCAGAGGGCTTCAGAGGGAAAGAACGTAGCATCTTTAAAAGAAGAAATTTTATAGCTTTGCTTTCAAGAATACCCCTTTTGTGCTTTGTTGTAGACTATAAAGGGAGACAGAGCTTGTAGAAAATATAGGATGGGTAAAAGTAAATAGATGGTTGTCTCTGCTGTTGACAGAGTGAAAGTCAGCAGTCTAGGAGTAAATCTGCAATTTCCTTTGACTCTGAGAAGCTTCTGTCATCCCTTTCTCTGCCCCCACTAAGCCTTTGTGATACAGGTGGTTACCACAAGTAACTATATTATCATTTAGTGAGAAAAAAATTATGTGAAGAAAACTACTTCAGAAAAAAAAATTGTTAATTTATTTTTTTGAAATAAGTATGGTATAAGTTGAAACTGTCAGGACCCAAAATGTGAGACTTAAGAATTGCTATAGATCCCTAGGTTGGATTCTAGAGTCTTGCAGATGAAATAATATGTTTTCTTGTTTTTATATCAAACCATATTACCTGCACTGTAAGGGAGCTGAGGAAGGGCTCTCATAGGAAAGTAAAACCCTCGAAGTGATACATTGGTTTCAATTGAGAGGATAAGCTAAAAAACTACCTCCTAGTTTGGAAAAGTTAAAGCAGTGAGGATCAGCACACCAAACTTCCTATGAAAGGTACATCCAGGGCCAGTGTGGTAGCTCACGCCTGTAATCCCAGCACTTTGGGAAGCTGAGGCAGGTGGATCACGAGGTCAGAAGATCAAGACCATCCTGGCTAACATGGCGAAACCCTGTCTCTACTAAAAATACAAAAAATTAGCCAGGCGTGGTAGAACGCACCTGTAGTCCCAGCTACTTGGGAGGCTGAGGCAGGAGAATCATTTTAACCTGGGAGGCAGAGGTTGCAGTGAGCCGAGATCATGCTACTACACTCCAGCCTTGGTGACAAAGCAACACTATGTCTTGAAGAAAAAAAAAAAAAAAACTACATCCAGGACACCAGGAAGCCTGAATCACAGGTCTTGAGATGTTGAAACTAGCACTCTTTCTTCAAGATGGAAGGAAGAGATGGGTATTAGGCCAAAATAAATAAATGAGAATGAAGTTGTTTAGCTTTCAATTGCTAATACATTTATGGCTTACCAGTATGTATATGTTAACTTGGAGGGGATTTAAGTCAATCTGGGTCACCTGTATTAGATTATGAATGGGGATTCAAGGTGTTAAATCCATTTCTAGCTTTGTAGTCACCCTCTGGCCATCAAGAATTCCCATAGTCCTCTGTCTTGTGAATGCCCAGAGCATGTGTACCTTGATCCAACTTATGGCAGCATTTCTCATTTCATCCCTGGTTCTGTGTATTCCAGCGCATCTTAGAGCCAGCCTTCTGCATGGAGCAGCCTACTCCATTTGTCCTTGGAGTATTCTTCGACGTGGAATTTTGCTAATTCCTAAAACACATGTCAAGAAAACTTATTTTATCCATTTAAAATGTTCATTTAATACCATCATTTAAAAAAAAATCCTGCCTACACCCTGCTGTGTCTCTAAAATTAGATACTTCACAGTCATTTAACTTCTCCCTATATATTTTTAGTAATGTAAAAGTAGAGATCTTAGAGTGAGAGTTAAAATAGGCTTGTGTATTTCTGTGTTTAGAGACAAGAAATGTGCCAGGCTTGTTTTAAAGGTGAATTACATTATTGAAGTTCAGAATTTTTAGCATAAAAATGCAATAAGAAACCAAGGATTTTGTTTAACTTTATATCAAATGATGATCAAGTTTACAGGCAGCAGAGAAGAAGACGAAGATGAGATGGGGAGGGGGAGGGGAAAGGGGAGGTGGGCAAGTCTTTTCTCCTGGACAACTGCTAAGAGTATGGTGTTTCTCAACTTTTTTAATGGGTGTGCCTCACATTTTTTGTTTAAACTCAGGCTTCTCATGGAAGAGCTGGTGAATTTCATTGAAAGAGTGCCAAAAGCTCAGTCTGCCTCCTTGTGGAAGAATAAGGACATTCAGAGGTGAGGAGCAGACCACTCTTCCCAGAGATTATAGAGCCAGGTGCTTTGCAAAGCAGTCTCATTTGATTTCTTCTTTTATGCTTAAACAATGATTTGATTATATTAAAGATTATCTTTCCATAATGCACGAAAGGGGTATGTTTGATTCACCCAACATTTTTCAAGACGCAGCTAAGTGCAGGGTGCTCTGCTGGGTACTGGAGTTTTTAAGAACAATTGGCTCTGTCCTTGAGGTGCTCAACGTTTAATAGAAAGTCAGATAACTCAGCAGGTCAGTTACAGTTTTCATGGCATGTCTTAGAAGAGATGTTTGCCTGCAGTGCTGTAGGCACTCAGAAACTGAAGAACTCTGCTTAGGGAGGCTGAGAAGGACAATCCTTAGGAGATGACAGTTCAGGAAGAAGAAATGGACTTGTCCAGATCACAGAGGTTGAGAAGAGAAGTCCAGGCACAGCATCTTGGGACATAGTATATTTAGGGAGCAGCGAGAAGTTCAGTGTGGATTAGGGTGAGTAGAGAGGTCAGAGGTGAAAATAAAGGGGTGAACTGGAGCAAGAGAATGAAGACTCCCATATGTAAAGCTTGAGTTTTACATTGTCGAGAGTATGAAGTGGGCCAGCAAAGGTTTATAAGGAGGCAAATGACATTTGTTTTGTGGAAAGTAACTCTGGAAGCAGCGTGGAGGGTGGATGGGAATGCAGACACAGGCAGGAAGACTAGCAGTGTGACTGCTGAAACCTAGGGGAGACAACAAAGTCTTGAACTAAGGTAGTATCCCTGAACATGAAGCTGAAGTCTAACTTCAAAGGAATTTCTGAGATAGAATCGAAAAGAACTGGTAAGAGTTGTAAAAGAGGCTGTAAGTAATTAATAAGGTAGGAGGAGAGCCGAGTGGAAGGCAAGGGACAAGGAAGTTGCAGAAAATACAGGTGGTTTTTGGTCTCAGGTGCTGCAGAAGTATGAATTAAAACAGCAATAGGCCCTTGGTTATGGGAATGAGAAAGTCATTAACGATCCCAGAGAGGTGACTTGCCATAGAGTGCTCAGTTCAGAAACTAGGCTGTAAGAGATGAAGCAAGGAGAAACACCATAGAAGCAGCAGCTGGATTGCACTTCCATGCTCTCTTATTCAAATGGGCAGCAGAGTATCCTGTCAATGTTAACACACTGGGCTTTCTCTAACCCTAGCAATTCTGCCTTCACCTCTAGGCCCCACAGCAGCCATGCCTGATGGGGCATCAAGTCTGGAGTAAAAAGTAGTCTTTTCTTAGGCAGTTTGTGTTCCATATGCTCCTACCCAAGTCCGCTTTTTTTTTTTTTTTTTTTTTTTTTTTGAGATGGGGTCTTGCTCTGTCGTCCAGGCTGGAATGCAGTGGCACTATCTCAGCTCACTGCAACGTCTTCTTCCAGGTTGAAGCAGTTCCCTGCCTCAGGCTCCCAAGTAGCTGGGATTACAGGTGCCTGCCACCACGCCTAGCTAATTTTTGTATTTTTAGTAGAGAGTGAGTTTCACCATCTTGGCTAGGCTGGTCTTGAACTCCTGACCTCATGATCCACCCACCTTGGCCTCCCAAAGTGCTGGGATGACAGGCATGAACCACTGCACGCAGCCTCAAGTCCACTTTTTTCCAGTTGCCACTGGTTTCTCTTTCTCTGTAGATCAGTGGTTTGTAGTCATCTGCTTCTTTCAGTGTTAGAATGTCTTAGTTTTTGGAGATCTTCTTTCTGTTAGAATATCAATATGCAGTTAGAAGAATATACTTTTTCTATGATGACTGTTTCGGAGCTTGAGCATGAGTCTCCTCTGCATTCCTTTGTACACATGTCACTCATTTTACTGTAACACTTGCTGTGTGCCAGGCGCTATTCTAAATGTGTTATTTAATTATGTATTTTTTATTTATTTTATTTTTTATTTTTATTTATTTATTTATTTATTTATTTATTTATTTTAAAGAGACGGGGTTTCACCATATTGGTCAGGCTGGTCTCGAACTCCTGACCTCGTGATCCACCCACCTCAGCCTCCCAAAGTGCTGGGATTGTAGGCATAAGCCACTGCGCCCTGCCTTAATTTATTTATTAACAACTCAATGAGTTAGGTAGTGGTGTTATTACTTTTTTTTTTTTTTTTGAGATGGAGTCTTACTCTGTTGCCCAGGCTAGAGTACAGTGGCACAATCTTGACTCACTGCAACCTCTGCCTCCCAGGTTCAAGCCATTCTTCTGCCTCAGTCTCCCAAGTAGCTGGGACTGCAGGCACGCGCCACCACGCCCACCTAATTTTTGCATTTTTAGTAGAGATGGGGTTTCACCATATTGGCCAGGCTGGTCTGGAACTCCTGACCTTGTGATCCACCTGCCTCAGCCTCCCAAAGTGCTGGGGTTTCAGGTGTGACCCACTGCACCCGACCAGTGTTATTACTTTTTTATGGGAGAGAAAACCAGCACAGAGAGGTTAAGTAACTTGCCCAAGGTTGCACAGCTAGTGAGTGGCAGCATCTGGATTCAAACCTAGACAGCCGGCTAGCCTGGCTGCAGAGCCCATGCTCCTAACCACCTCTGGTGCACACACACATGCCTCTTCTCATGTGCATGTGAGCTGCTTCTCGTGTCAGGGGATGAGGAAGTAGGTTTGTCTGTGCACATTTGCTCTTGTGTTTTAAGGATCTTCTGAATGTCTCTTTCCTTGTTTGGGGCCATATGGTGTGGGCGTGGCTTCACATTAGGAAACATTTTCTGAACATGCGTGTATCTAAGTCTTCGGTGTATATGTGAGTGGCCTCCTTGATCCGACTGCCCCAGTGCAGTACTGCATTCTTGTTCCCAGCTCCCTTTTCTCTCGCTCTCGGTTCTGATGCCTCCCTTCTTTTCATCTCCTGTGTGCCCACTGGATGGCACAGGACCTTGGCTCCCTGCATCTCCCTCTTAGAAACCTCAGGCCTTTGTTTTCTTTCCCATGGAATGTGCATGCTCTGGCTTCCCTTCTTCCTCTTAAATGTAAACCCTTTAGAATGTTTTGCCGCAACTAATTTTGGCACACCACAAATAGTGTTCAGAAGTCAGTATTTGTTGGCTGGGCACAGTGGCTCAGTCCTGTATCCCAGCACTTTGGGAGGCCAAGGTGGGCAGATCACTTGAGGTAGGGAGTTCAAGACCAGCCTAGCCAATATGGTAAAACCCTGTCTCTACCAAAAGTACAAAAAAAAATAGCTGGGCATGGTGGTGGGTGCCTGTAGTCCCAGCTACTGAGGAGGCTAAGGCAAGAGAATCACTTGAACCCAGGAGGCAGAGGTTGCAGTGAGCTGAGATCACACCATTGCACTCCAGCCTGGGGGACAGAGTGAAACTCTGTCTCAAAAAAGTCAGCATTTTCTGACTCTCAAATCTTGGACCAAGTCTTAGGAAGCCCCAGTTCCTTATTTCACCTTTTCTCCTGTGTTCTTGGGCAAAATCCTCGACAGTTTTGCCTTTACCTACCATTTGGCCACACAAAAGTAGTGCCACCTACATTGATATGTGAATGAAGCTAAAGGAAGAGAAGGCTAGGGAGGGGTCTGAAAGACACAGAGGAAATCTCTCTTTAAAAAAAAGAAATTAAGTTCTGGGATACATATACAGGACATGCAGGTTTGTTATACAGGTAAATGTGTGCCATGGTGGTTTGCTGCACCTGTCAACCCATCACCTAGGTTTTAAGCCCCATATACATTAGCAGTTTATCCTAATGCTCTCCCTCCCCACTGCACACTCCCTGAGAGACCCCAGTGTGTGTTGTTCCCCTTCCTGTGTCCATGTGTTCTCGTTGTTCAGCTCCCACATAAAAGTGAGAACATGCGATGTTTGGTTTTCTGTTCCTATGTTAGTTTGCTGAGCATCATGTCTTCAGCTCCATCTATGTCCCTACAACAGACATGATCTCATTCTTTTTTATGGCTACATAGTATTCCATGGTGGATGGGTATCACATTTTTTTATCCAGTCTATCATCGGTGGGCATTTTGGTTGATTCCATGTCTTTGTTATTGTGAATAGGGCTGCAGTGAACACACACTTGCATAGATCTTTATAATAGAAAGGAAATACCCCTTTTAAAAGAAGCTGCTAGTTTTGCCTACCTGGTAGGCAAAAATCAGAAACTATTGAGACTAACTTGCTAGAGTAGCAAGGAGAGTAGTAACGTGCAGTACTGGAGAAGGACATCCTTCATTCTCACCCTGGCCAAGGATTGTGTTTTGATTTTTGAGCATGAGGTGAGCCATAGTTATTGGTAGAGAAAGGGAAGAGTCTAACTATTAGAAAACATACTGAGGTCTGAAAGAGACACTCCATAGCTCTGTCCTCTTCTTCTCCTAGATAAACTCAGCATAAATATTAGAAGTAGCAGAAGAATTTGAAGAGCTATTTACTTATATTTTCATTTTTACTGAGACAGGGTCTCACTCTATCTCCGAGGCTGGAGTGCAGTGGCACGATGTCTGCTCACTGCAGCCACCACCTCCGGGATTCAGGCGATTCTCCCACCTCATCCTGCCAAGCAGCTGGGATTACAGATGCACGCCACCACACCCAGCTATTTTTTGTGTTTTTGGGTTTCACCATCTTGGTCAGGTTGGTCTCAAACTCCTGACCTCAAGTGATCTGCCCACCTCAGCCTCCCAAAGTGCTGGGATTACAGGTGTGAGCCACCGTGCCCAGCCTGAAGAGCTATTTATTATTTAATTGACATCAGACAAAAAAGTTCTTTTGAAATATTCACTTAGAATTTAATCTTAGACCAGAATTCTAAAAGTGCGGCATTGGACAATGTTTGTGCTAAGGGATTTACATCACCTTTCGATCTCTCTCTACCACAAGCTGGCTGATATCTAGTGTCTCAAACTACTGTGGTGTGCTACATTGACAAACACTGTTTTTTCCTATCTATTCATGGAAATATTTCCCATTATACAGGCTGTATCTTCTCTGTTTTTGTTCTTTTTTTTTTTTTTTTCATTCTTCACTTTCCCTGTCCAGGTCCTCCAAAATAGGGATCACAGGTCCACATGCCTACAGAGCTGAGGAAGGTACTCACAGGAGTGAGGTGGGCTAGGGGAAAATGTGGACCGGCAACCACACCCCCTGTCTGTGCCTCTGTAGGGACAGCTGACTTGCAGCTCCAGTAGATCATGTGGGAATATGAGCCCACAGCTGCCAGGCCTTCCTTTTTTATTTTTATTTTTTAAGAGAAGCTCAAAGTCTAGATGTTGTAAATATGACTTTTAAAAAGTCTTGTTAGAAATGTTGGCTCTCCTACATTAGAATAAAATCCTATATGATCTGAGCAAAGTGCCTCTTGGAGAGGTACTTTGACAGGTGCTCGATTTGAGACTTGAGCCCCCAATTTTTGACTTATATTGTATATAGGCAGCGTCAAAGTAGATCTTGTCAAGTATCTCGAATTAATACATCTTAGTAGCTTACATTACTAATAAAACTATCAACTAAAGAATGTAGTAAATTAAAAATTTTCAAACTTGGTCAGAAGAATCTGACAAATTCTCTTAAATCATCTGAAGTTAGTTTGAATTAGCATCTGATTTATTATTAGTACATGTACCAAAAAAACTGTGAGTCCTGCTTTTTGGCAGCTGTATAACTTCCTGCCTCAGTCGACAGTGTTCCTTGAGATTTATGTCACAGAAGTTAGCCATACTTCTTCCTAACTTTGACATTGCAGTTTACTCTTGACAAAGAGATAGATTTTTGAAGGGAAGGGAAAGGAGAATCCCTCAGTATAATTTTGGGTTTCTGACTTTCCCATACTCACTTATGTTTAGGTTTTTAACAGGGAAATGTAAAGCAAGGTATTCCACTTAGGAAAGTAACTTCACCTCTAGTATTTTTTTAAATAAAGCTAGCATTTTTAATGAGATTAGAACTCTACAGCTACAATAAGGCTAAATCATTACAAGATACTGTCATCAGCCTCATGCACGCATTAAGCAATTAAGCATTAATATAGTTTTGGCTGAACTTTTATGGCAATTTTTAATACTTACAACTTAAAACGTGGGTTCATACCTCACAGAAGACTTAAAAGCAGCTGGGTGAGTGGCTCATGCCTGTAATCTCAGCACTTTGTAGGGCTGAGGTGGGTGGATCACTGGAGGTCAGGAGTTCAAGACCAACCTGACCAACATGGTGAAAGCCCATCTCTACTAAAAATACAAAATTAGTCACACTTGTAATTCCAGCTACTTGGGAAGCTGAGGCAGGAGAGTCGCTTGAACCCAGGAGGCGGAAATTGCAGTGAGCCAAGATCGTGCCATTGTACTTCAGCCTGGGCAACAAGAGTGAAACTATGTCTCAAAAAAAAAAAAAAAGACTTAAAACTATGCATGTTAAAGTTGAAGTTCCTCTGCTCTGACACTCCTTGGGTATGCATACAGGAATTTACCATCCCTAACTCTGTGATAAGAAGAAAAGATGGAAGTGTGTGCTTGGATGTCAAATAGACTTGTATTTGAATTTCAGATCTGTTTCTTGGTAGCTGTGGCAGCTTATTTCTTCTAGGCTCTGTTCCTCCTTCATAAAATTACAGTCATATTCACAACTTAATAGGGTTGTTGTGAGGACTAAATGAGTAATATGATAAAGTTCTTAAAACGGTGCCAGTCACACAGTAGGTGCTCAGTAAATGCCAGTGTCCTTGTCTCCTTTAATAAGATACATAGCTTACAAAACCTTAACCCAAACACATCTGTCTTCCACAGCCTAATTTACCTTCAGACACTGCCTTTCTGATGAAAGCAAGAGAGTCAAGTAGACAGAAGGAAAACTGTTTTCAAATTTCGCTGTTACCTATAGTTAGTTATCACTGTCACTCAGACTCTCAGACTCAATCTCCTTTTCTGTAAAATAAGAATTAAATTCTAAGTCCACTTGTGTTCGAGTTCTGAAAGATGTCCAGGAGTAGGATCCGTAAGGCAGGCCCTCAGAGAGCAGCAGTGCTTTGACGGGTAATCACAGCATGTTGGGCTTTGCGATTCAAGACACTTCACCGTTTCATTTAACTTACAGTTGATTAGCCTCTGAGGGATGATTCATGCTGACCAGACTCCCAGGAAGTTTAGTGACGAACAAAAATCCCGATTAATCTCTATAAGCTAAGACCTCTGACTGGCTCCAGAACTAGAGTGGCTCCTTTACCTAGGACACTGTGCTGGTGAGGAAGTCCAAATTATGAATAAGAGATTTTTCCATGAGCGTAGGATTAGAGCAAAGATAGTTGAGTTGCTCTCAAGAGCTGTTCCTGTCATGCTTTGGTAGCATAAGCAATTGCTGTGTTTTTAGCGATCATTTGATGTAAAATAAACATCCAGGGTGATAACCTAGTTTCTGGTTAATATTGAAACATACTTCATTTTGAGGCTCCACAAACTCCATATGGGTTCTTACTCTGCCAACATACCCAGACTATCCCAGCCCTCACGGGCATGTTAAGCACTCTGTGTAATGAGAGTTGGGCGAGGAACTTTTCTAATTTCTGTCTTCTTTGTATTCTATTCTTATATTAATTTTGTTCCTTCATTCATTCATCCATTCGTTCATTCAGCAAACACTTAGTGCCCAGCCAGTTTTTTACTTACCACCTTCCAAGTGGTCCTTCTGGACTTAAAAGTCTTAATACTTAAGAAAAACACAAAAGTGTGCTGCTTGTGCTGGCAGGATGGAAGATGAGGCCACCGAGCTTTGGCATCATATCAGACCACTGGGAAAGAAGCTCATTAGGCACTCAAGTGTGGTAAGGACAAGCAAAACAATGATATCCTTTACAAAGTATTTATGAAACATTTAGACTCTGAGAACTTGACTTTGATAAATTAAAAAGCCAGAAAAAACAGAACTAGTTCCCTCTGGGTTTCCTTATCCTCCTTATCCAAAATCAGCCAATAATCCTAATGGCTTTAAATGGCTCTGTAAATGCCTCTCTCTAATTAGGACCTCAAGTAAGCATAAGGAGAGTTTCTGGGAAAGCTAAGTTAGACAAGATGTGTTAGGAGGTAGAGAAAGCACAACAAAGTAACTAAATATCTAGAAAGAATAAAAGAGGATTTCAGAAAAAAGACTTTGCAGGCATAAATATGGAATTCAGAGAACTGCAGACTTACTTGTTAGCTAACTACCAAATGCCTGGTATTATGGTAAGTTTTTACTCAAGGAGTTTGTCTAGCAAAAATTAGGTGCTAAATGGCAAGACTTAGGCTGGGCTGGGCAGATTGAGTAGGGTTTGAATGAGGAAAAACAGACCATTCTAAGTGGGCAAGAGAGAGAGTGAGCAAGATGGAAGTCCTGGTCTTCTGTAACCTAATTGCTGAAGTGACAGCCCATCATCACCTTTGTCATATTCTCTTTATTAGAAGCAAGCCACTTGATCCAGCTCACATTCAAGAGAGGAGGATTCCACAAGGGGTAAATTCTGGAGGTGGGGGTCACTTGGAGCCACTTCAGAAGCTCCTGCCACAAAACTCTGAACCGGGAAGGTCGGATGGGACTAGAGGCAGTCGGGCGGCTTGGCTTTCCTTTTCCGGGTCACCCCTGAGCTCCTCCCTCATTTTTTGCACCACTGTTCACAGTTACAGGGCTCACCTCTACCCAAATGTGGTGCAGTTCAGACGGGCCGTGTTTAGAATTGCATTGCTGTTTCTTTTCTTTCCTGGGATAGCCGCTGAACTTGTTTTCTTTTGAGTGTCATTCATATTGGGCACTGTACTCAGTGGTGAAGAGACAAAAATGAAAAAGATATTTCTGTGTGAATCATATGATACAATGGGAGAAAAAGATACATGTTACTCTTTTCGGTGGGTGTTAGTAAACTACAAAATGAAAGGCATATTTAACAAGACTTTTTTCCAACTACAGTGTTCTACTGATCTAATTAGCAGAAATCATTTTTAGTGAAAATTTCTGTATAAACAAATGCTCTCTTCAGTTTTTGTAGAATGTAAGTTTATTATTTCTATGCCATTTACTTTAAAGGGAAAGATGGGAAAGATTTAAGCTGAAATGTACCTGGATCTTTCAGGAGCCTTTTGTTTTGCTTAGGTGTGTCCCTGCTTGAAACATCCCAGTAATTTCTCTAGAAATAAATTCTGGGCTGTTGAGGACAAAAGTAGCAGATACTTTGCATCTTCATGCTTCCCACTTTCCTTCTGAGGGCTCAGTCCGAACGTGGCTAGTACTTGATAGGCTGAATCTAAGACTGTTTCATCTCCAGCACACAGTGAAAATGTTAGTGACCAAAGTCTCTTTTACAGCAAGGTTGTTCCAGATCTTAATCTGCTGAATTTTCACAGGACATTGTCCTAGATGGAAAGGGGAGGCTGTGCTGGGAAGGGCCATCAAGAGAAGACAGAGCTAGCAGGAAGGGAAGCCCACATGGTGTGTGGGGTTCTGGGTAATGGCAGTACTGGTTGTCAAGTAATGGGTACGAAAAATCACAGAAAAGAAAGGTGTAGTTCTATCCTTGTGTGTGACTTTCCAGTCAGCCTTTAAGAGGGGTGACTGTTGCGGGGCCCTGGCAAAGCCGGGGACAATGTGAGAGAAGTCCAGCTGAGGGGAGAGATGTGGTTGGGGTTGGGAGTGTTCTTCATCACAGTCCCTGCTCTCCAGCCACTCCCGTGACAGCCTTCCAGCACTGGCATTGTAAGTCAAGAAACTCTTGCTTCTGCCCGGCCCAGAGCCAGAGGTCTTCATTTTCTGTGCAGGGCGGGCCCCAGGAGGTTCAAGCTCTGGGGCTGTCTGACCCTGAGAGCTTAAAGGAGGAGCCAAAGCAGGGTAGAACCTTGGGCTTTCCCTTGAGGCCTTTCACGTTCAGAATCATGGCTGTTCATCAGAGTCAATCACGCAGGGTTGGAGTCCACTGCAGAATTGTTGGGAAATGTGTATGCTCCTGGGGCTGTGTTGGAGCAGGGCTGGAGACACGAACGTTGATTAAGCATCTCTTCTGCACCAGACACTTCATATGCATTATATATCATTTCCCCATTGCAGAGAAACTCAAAGGAGGGTGGTATTCTCTCCATTTTATAGGTGAGGAAACTGAGGCTTAGAGGTGAAGAGCTAACACCAGAAGGCTTGTCTTGTTATAAATTCTCTTTTTTCCATGATTTCTGAGTGCCTCTCAGAACGCTCTCCTTCTTGAAAGCAGGCAGTTGTGAGTTATAGGGATGTGGAGGAAAGAGATGCAGAAGTAGCAGCCCTGCGGTGGCCTCAGTCTAAAAGGGACTTCTGTGCTATTTCCCCACACTCCGAGACTCAGGGCCAGCCAGCCTTCCCAAAGAGCACGTGAGTGTGCACCTGGCCTAGACTGGGGGCACAAGATCTGAGAGAAAGTGACACGTGGTCTCGGTTTTAAGCAAGAGCAAGTAAGTGTTGTCCACTTGAAATGTAGAAGAAGAAGGCAGAGGGAGTTAAGTGGGTGGGGTGCAGGCAGGCAGGGCCTTGCACTAGAAAAGCCCAGTCTAGACAATACAGGCAAAAGCAGCACCCAGATAAAGAAGAGCGTTAGGCAGTCAGGCTGAGAGCCTTGGATTTTATCCCGAACATATTGGTGGATCATTAAAGTGGGGGGATGCAAGAGGGGAGGTGTGCATATGATCTTGAGATTTGCATTTGTGGTGTATTGTTTAGGCCCTTCTGGAAGGGAAGGCGAGCCTGTGTAGGCAAGGGTGACTCCAGGCTTTTGGCATCCTTTTTGTTTCCTTGTACTATTAGATTTTTTTTAGACTTAAGCACAGTGTGAGCAGAAGCCCTGTATTGTGCGTGTTATTCCCCTTATGTGACTTAAGTGCTGCGGCTGTAGTCAGTGCTAAGTAAATACGTGTAGAATAAATATTGCAAAACCTAAAGCAGTTCACTATGTGTACTTCATGTATCTGTTTATGTAGAAGGTAATGAAAATGGATCATTGATATTTTGTTGCTAAAGAAACAAGTAAGAAGCATAGGAAAGATTTGATCTATGTGCCACTCTCGTTAAATCTGAATTCAGTGTTTCTATGATTAAGGCTGTATAAATGCATTTCACTGACCATATAAGATTATTAGGATTATTTTTTCTATCTTGCACAACTTTTTGTTTTCCCTTGAGTTAATAATTACTTTGTTTTCTTATTTGTCTAGTTGTCTTATGTACCTATGGTCTCTATGCTGTTTCCCTACTTGTCTCTCCTCAGTATGTTTGAAAATGATTAAAAATTTCTCCTCTACCCTCTTAGGGTGTCCAGTTATGTCTAAGAATTAAACTGACATAAAACAGGTTAACAGAAGAAAGGCACACAGATTTTATTAAATTAAGTATATGTAGGAGTCCCCACAAGAGAATGAAGACCCAAAGGAGCCATTGAAGTTGAACACAGACACTGAGTTGGGCGAAGAGTAGGATATTGGGAAAATGTGACAAGGGAAAGGGACTTGGGCTATGACATTTAATTGGGTGGAGAAGTGACTAGGAAGATCAGAGTTTAACAAGGTTTGCTGGGATAGGTTTCTCTTGAACTCCATTCCCTTTCCCTACAGAGAAGAATGTTACTTTCCTCTTGCTCTAGGGAGGACATCTTCCATATGGGGGTTTCATCTCCTTCAGGAAGAAAAAGAGGCGATCAGAGAGCTCTTCCTGCACCTGCTGTTTTTCAGGTGCCTTTACCTCAAAATAACCTCTATGCTGAAGTGGCATATTTTGGGGTGGCATATCCTGCCACCCATCATGTTCAGTCTCAGTAGGTATTCTGACAATTTTGATCTCCTTAAAAAGTCCTTTCCCAAGCCTTATTTGATGTCAGCTGTCTTGGGCCCAATGCTGTGGCTTTCAGCTGAGGATTTTCCTCACCATTCTCCCAAAGATTTTTTTGCTGCTTTCTTCTGTCAGAAGCTCTGTTTTCTGGATCTTCCTTTTTCTTGTTTATTTCTTCATTTTTCAGGCCACATTGTCCAGTAATTCCCTGACAAAGTGTGTGTGGGAAGTAAATTTTCTGAGATCTGCGCATCTAAAACTATTTGATAGAAATAACCCTCAAACTGGCTGCAGGAAGATGGCGGCTCAGCCTCAGCCGCGTTTTTCGCCGCGTGCTAGGCCGCCCCAGGTTGACTTTTGCTATGGCACTGAGAGGACGATTGACGAAGCTTCTTTTACGACCTCCATGGAGTGGGATACTCACGTGGTGAACGGGTCCTCACCGCTCGGCCCCGCGGGGCTGGAGGCTGAGGAGCTGGCCACCGGCCAGCAGCTACCGTCTTGGCTGCAGCCTAAGCGGTGTGCTGTGTTCCAGTGCGCACAGTGCCACGCGGTGCTTGCCGATTCGGTGCATCTCGCCTGGGACCTGTCGCGATCCCTCGGGGCCGTGGTCTTCTCCAGAGTTACAAATAACATCGTTTTGGAAGCGCCCTTCCTAGTTGGCATTGAAGGTTCACTCAAAGGCAGTACTTACAACCTTTTGTTCTGTGGTTCCTGTGGGATTCCCACTGGTTTCCATCTGTATTCTACCTATGCTGCCCTGGCTGCCTTGAGAGGTTACTTCTGCCTTTCCAGTGACAAAATGGTGTGCTATCTCTTAAAAACAAAAGCCATAGTAAATGCATCAGAGATGGATATTCACAATGTACCTCTATCAGAAACTATTGCAGAGCTGAAAGAGAAGATAGTGCTAATGCACACTCGCTTAAATTCACTAATGAAGATTCTGAGTGAAGTGACGTCTGACCAGTCCAAGCCAGAAAACTGATATGTACCCAAGCTTGAGTGTCAGGTTCAGGCTTTATTGCTGTCTTCAACAACAGGTGCTGCTGACGTCATTTCTTGAAAAAGACTGGCTTCAAGAATGGGGGAGGGAAATGCAGTTTCTATTTACTTCTAGGCTGATTTTCCAAATGATTTGTGAAGCTGTTTTCAGAAGATGAGAAACTAAGGATTCATTTCTTTTATAGCTATTTGCCTTAAGAACTTATTTTAGATTCTTAATGAATTCATAGTACTTACCTCTGAAAACGTCTTTGAGTGTAAATTTAGGAATTAAGATGCAAAGTCTCATGTGTCCTCTGATCTACAGTTGCATGGTTGGTCTGAAAATAGAGTTGGGCTTAATGTTGACTACCCGTATTCTTGCATGAAGCAGTTGTTAGGAATACTATAAATCATTTTTTATTAGTAAAATTTTACACTTATATAAAATACAGACCATGATACTCTATAGGTAATGTTTAATAAATTGCCTGAATAATAAATAAATAAATAAATAACCCTCAAACTTTGATAGAAATCTCAGTTAGATATAATTTTCTCTGATCCTGAAAGACTAGCTGCTTCTGGTTAAAAAAAAAAAAAAAAAAAAAAGATATAATTTTATCTTACAGTTTTTCAAGCATTGTTCTATTTTCTTCTAGCTTCCAGGAATGCTATTGAAAAGTCCGACGCTATTTTGAACCTAGATCTTAAGTTGGTACCTCGTTATTCCCATATGGTAGCTTTTAGAATATTGCCTTTATTGCTTGAGTTTATGATGATGGGTCTTACTAAAGCAGTTTCATTCATGTGCTGAGTACTGAATGGGCCCTTTCAATGTAGAACAGGAGTGGCAACTAAGGCTAGCACTCTGTTTTATGGGCCAGATCTGGTCCACCACTGTTTTTACAAATAAAGCTTTATCAGAACACAGCCACACTTATTTACATATTGTGTGTGCTATGATGCAGCTAAGTTGAATAGTTGTGGTGAAGACTATACGTGGTCTACAAAGCCTAAAATATCTGCAGCGACTGACAGAAAAGATTTGCCGACTCTCAATTTAGAAAATTAAGAATCGTTATTGTCATTTTTAAAAAAGTTTTCTACTCCTTTTGTGTTCTTTCTGCAACTCTTGCTGTTAGATGCTGAACCTCCTAGATTGTCATTCAAATATTTTATCTCCTCTTTTCCATCTCTTTTTCTTTTTGTTTATTCTTCTGCAAAATGTCCTTGACTTTATTTCCCAAGCTTTCTATCAGTTTTTCATTTCTGCTGTAATATTTCATTTTTGACATTAAAGTTTCTGATTTTTAAATTAACCTTTTTATTATAATATAAAACACAGATATTGGTCATGCCTGTGTTTGAGAGGCCAGCACTTTGGGAGGCTAAGGCGGGCAGATCGCTTGAGTCCATGAGTTTGAGACCAGCATGGGCAATACGGCAAAATCCCATCACTACAAAAGATAAACTGAGCCGGTGTGGTGGCACGTACCTGTAGTCCCAGCTACTTTGGAGGCTGAGGCAGGAGGATCACTTGAGGTCAGGAGGTTGAGGCTTCACTGAGCTATGATTATGCCACTGTACTCCAGCCTGGGTGACAGAGCAAGACTTTGTTTAAAACAACAACAGCAAAAATATCCCACAGATATCGACACACACAAAACTAATGTATTGCTTAATAAATTATTATAAAGCAGCCACTCTTAAAGCCACCTCTTACATCAAGGAAAAGAACATTTCCAGAACCTCAAAAGCTCTAATCTAATCACACAACCCTCTGAAATATTGCATGGTTTCAGCTCATTAAGTGGTGGTGGTGGTGGTTGTTTCAGCTGGAATTGCCCCATCTTTGAACACTGAAAGCCTGTCAGGTGTTGATATGGTTTGCCTGTGTCCCTACCCAAATCTCAACTTGAATTGTATCTCCCAGAATTGCCCTTGTGTTGTGGGAGATTGCCAGGGGGAGATAATGGAATCATGGGGACTGGTTTTTCCTGTGCTATTCTCAGGATAATGAGTAAGTCTCACGAGATCTGATGGGTTTATCAGGGGCTTCTGCTTTTGCTTATTCCTCATTTTCTCTTGCCACTGCCATGTAAAAAGTACCTTTTCCCTCCCGCCATGATTCTGAGGCCTTCCCAGACATGTGGAACAGTTAGTCCAATTAAAGCCATTTTTCTTCCCAGTCTCAGGCATGTCTTTATCAGCAACATGAAGACTGACTGATACAGTAAATTGGTACAAGTAGAGTGGGGTGTTGCTGAAAAGATACCCAAAAATGTGGAAGCAGCTTTGGAACTGTGTAACAGGCAGTTGTTGGAACAGTTTGGAGGGCTCAGAAGGAGACAGGAAAATGAGAAAGTTTAGAACCTCCTGCAGACTTGCTGAATGGTTTTGCAAAAATGCTGATAGTGACATGAATGATAACATCCAGGCTGACATGGTCTTAGATGGAGATAAGGAACTTGTTGGGAACTGGAACAAAGGTAACTCATGTTATGTTTTAGCAAAGAGACTGGGGGCATTTTACCCCTGCCCTAGAGATTTGTAGAACTTTGAACTTAAGAGATGATTTAGGGTATCTAGTGGAAGAAATTTCTAAGTAGCAAAGCATTCAAAAGGTGACTTGGGTGTTGTTAAAAACATTCTGTTTTGGGTTTTTTTGTTGTTGTTTTTTGAGATGGAGTCTTGCTCTGTCACCCTGGCTGGAGTGCAATGGTATGATCTGGGCTCAGTACAATCTCTGCCTCCTGGGTTCAAGCAATTCTCCTGCCTCAGCCTCCCTAGAAGCTGGGATTATAGGGGCCCACCACTGCACCAGGCTAATTTTTATATTTTTAGTAGAGATGAGGTTTAACTCCTGACCTTAGGTGATCCACCCGCCTTGGCCTCACCTGCCTTGGCCTCCCAAAGTGCTGGGATTACAGGCGTGAGCCACTGCACCCAGCCCAGCATTCCGTTTTAAAGGGGAAACAGAGCATAAAAGTTCAGATAATTTGCAGCCTGGCATTGCAGTAGAAAAGAAAAACCCATTTTCTGAGGAGAAATTCAAGCTGGATGCAGAATTTGTATAAGTAGCAAGGAGCCTAATGTTAATCCCTAAGACCATGGGGAAAAGGTCACCAGGGAACGTCAGAGGCCTTCATGGTAGCCCCTCCTGTCACAGGCCCAGAGGCCCAAAAGGAAAAAGTGGTTTTGTTGGCCAGGCCCAGAGTCCCTGCGCTGTGGTCAGCCTAGAGACATGGTGTCCTGTGTCCCAGCCTCTCCAGCTGTGGCTGAAAGGGGCCAATACAGAACTTGAGCTATGGCGTCATAGGGTGGAAGCCCCAGGCCAGGTGCAGTGGCTTACATTTGTAATCCCAACACTTTGAGAGACTGAGGTGGGCAGATCACCTGAGGTCAGGAGTTCAAGACTAGCCTAGCCAACATAGTAAAACTCCGTCTCGACTAAAAATACAAAAATTAGGCAGGCGCGGTGGCATGTGCCTGTAATTCCAGATACTCAGGAGGCTGAGGCAAGAGAATCTCTTGAACCTGGGAGGCAGAGGTTGCAGTAAGTCACGATCATGCCATTGCATTCCAGCCTGGGCAACAAGAATGAAATTCTATCTCAAAAAACAACCAGAGGGACAGAGAGTGGAAGCCCCAAGCCTTAGCAGCTTCCATGTGGTGTTGAGCCTGCAGGTGCAGAGAAGTCAAGAATTTGAGGTTTGGGAACCTCCACGTAGATTTCAAAAGATGTATGGAAATGCCTGGATGCCCAGGCAAAAGTTCACTGCAGGAGTAGGGTCCTCATGGAGAACCTCTGCTAGGGCAGTAGAGAAGAGAAATGTGGGGTTGGAGCCCCCACACCGAGTCCCTACTGGGGCACTGCCTAGCAGAGCTATGAGAAGAGGGCCACCATCCTCCAGACCCCAGAATGGTATATCCACCACAGCTTGCACGGTGCACCTGGAAAGGCGGCAGACACTCAATACTACCCGGTGAAAGCAGCCAGGAGTGGGGCTGTACCCTGCAAAGCCACAGGGGCAGAGCTGCCGAAGACCATGGAAACCCACCTCTTGCATCAGCGTGACCTGGATGTGAGACCTGGAGTCAAAGGAGATCATTTTGGAGCTTTAAAATTTGCCCTTCTGGATTTTGAACTTGCATGGGGCCTGTAACCCACTTGTTTTGGCCAATTTCTCCCATTTGGAATGGCTGTATTTACTCAATACATGTACCCCCATTGTATCTAGGAAGTAAATAGTTTGCTTTTAATTTTACAGAATCATAGGCAGAGGGGACTAGCCTTGAGATTTTGGACTGTGGACTTTTGGGTTAATGCTGAAATGAGTTAAGACTTTAGAGGACTGTTGAGAAGGAATGATTGGTTTTGAAATGTGAAGACATAAGATTTGGAGGGGCCAGGGGCAGAGTGATATGGTTTGGCTGTGTCCTCACCCAAATCTCAACTTGAATTGTATCTCCCAGAATTCCCACATGTTGTGGGAGGGACTTGTTTTTCCCATGCAATTCTTATAATAGTGAAGAAGTCTCACAGTATCTGATGGGTTCATCAGGGGCTTCCACTTTTGCTTCTTCCTCATTTTCTCTTGCTGCCGCCATGTAAGAAGTACCTTTCACCTCCCACCATGATTCTGAGGCCTTCCCAGCCATGTGGAACTATAAGTCCAATTAAACCTGTTTTTCTTCCCAGTCTCAGGTATGTCTTTATCAGCAGCGTAAAAATGGACTAATTGTCGCCTGGGTCCTTTTATTGTGACCCTCATAGTCTTTTATTGTTTCCTTGCCATCTGTGATAGAAGGATGTTTAAGCCTCTTCTTGTACATTCTTTGCCCTGAATTACCCATTTCTCCAAGAAACCCTGATTTCTTCAGTGAAAAGTGGAATTTTAAGATCCCATTATGGTTGTTATTAATGCTCATTGCTACTAAATTGGTCATTGTTTCTCGGACCCTTTGGAGAACAGAGCATGTATATTTTCCCCCACTTTTTTTTTACACTTTGACCATATCTGTGTTGTGAAAGTATATATTCATTACATACTATCCTCCCTTCCTTTTAATGTTCATTTAGTCTGTCTTCTACAATTAACTGTATATTTAATGCTCACCACTGGCCCATGCGTGCTGATGTATCTTGTTCATTCTGATTGTCTGAAACTCAATCTTCAGTAGATTTCTCAGGGTGGGATCACAAGAACAATACTCCCTGGATTCCCATATGTTCATAATTGTTTATCTGTGCTCTTTGGCCTTGAAAGTCAGTTTTGCTAGATGTATAGTCCTTGGTTTGTATTTTCTTTGTTTGAATATCTTAAATATGTTATCGTATTTTGTTCTGGTATTAAACATTGCTGTGAAAAATGCTAATAAGACCTAATTTTCTTTCCTTGTAAGTTTCTTGCTCTTTTTGCCTAGATCCCAAAGGTTTGCTTATAGTCTAAATATTTTCCTAGAGTATGTCTGGTGTCCACTGTTCTGGGTCAGTATTCTCAAGAGTGCACTATGTTCTTGTGGTGTGTAGTTTCATGTCTCTTTCTTTTAGCAATTATAGCATTTAGTAATTGGGTATTATAAATATTAATTTTTATTGTTGCACTTGGTTTTAATATTATGAGTATTAATTTTTATTGTCTCATTTGCTTTTCTGTTAGGGACTACTATTACCCTTACGTGGCATTTTGCCTATCTGCCTTCAACATTTGTTACTTTCTTTTGAATTTTTAAGTCTCTTCATTTCTTTTTGGTGTTTTTTCTTCCCATTTTTCTTGTGTCATTATCTGTTGTGTTTATCTACTCTGTGTTTCTCTTACAGGTTGAACGTCCCTTATGTGACGTGCTTAAGACCAAAGTGTTTCGAACTTCTGATTTTTTCTGATTTTGGAAAATTGCTGATTGAGCATCCCAAATCTGAAATCCAAAGTACTCCAGTGAGCATTTCCTCTGAGCATTACATTTGCACTCAAAAAGGTGCAGATTTTAGAGATTTTTAGTTTCAGGTTTTCAGATTTGAGATGCTCAACATGTAGTTTAGTCTTCATTTCCAAAGTGCTGTTTTCTTTCTAACTCTTCATGGAGCTCTGTTACCTCATTTATAAGCTTTGCTGGCTTTTCTTATATGTGCCTTGTTCGTGTTTGTGTAACTTTTCAATCTTTTTCGCTTATTTTGAAATTCAGATATTTTGTTGGCATGCTTTCACTCTTTATATGACATTGTATTTTTAATTTCTAACAACTCTTTTGATTCTCTTAATCTTTTTTTTGTAGCAGTCTCTTCTCATTTTGTAGCTATACTATCTTATTTTTCTAAGGATATGAAGGACAAGGTGTTTTTAAACTTTTCTTCTACTTGCCTAATTTATTTCTTCTAATCCCTGCCTGCTCCTCTGCCCCTGTTTCAGGCCTTTATTGTTTTAGAGGCTTTTCTCAGATTTATCATAGTCCTTGGCTACTGGCTCATGTTTAAGAGTTGGACTAGGCCGGGCGCGGTGGCTCAAGCCTGTAATCCCAGCACTTTGGGAGGCCGAGGCGGGTGGATCACGAGGTCAAGAGATCAAGACCATCCTGGTCAACATGGTGAAACCCCGTCTCTACTAAAGATACAAAAAATTAGCTGGGCATGGTGGTGCGTGCCTGTAATCCCAGCTACTCGGGAGGCTGAGGCAGGAGAATTGCCTAAACCCAGGAGGCGGAGGTTGCGGTGAGCCGAGATCGTGCCATTGCACTCCAGCCTGGGTAACAAGAGCGAAACTCCGTCTCAAAAAAAAAAAAAAAAAAAGAGTTGGACTATAAGAAAAACTAATTAGAAAGTCTGTGTGCCATGAGTAGGGCTTGTTCGATTTCAGACTTTACCATAAAGTAATCTGGTTGAGCTGTTTCTTTGTGGAACCCCCTGTGTTGGAATATTTTTATTAATTTGTTTTCTTTGAGGCTGATTAGATTCTTCAGAGAAGATTCTTCCAGCCCCCTACCATGGAGGGTATAAGCTTATTCATATTGCTTTGGAAGCCTTGTTCCTCTCCATATATGAGGTTTTGTTTAGGAAGGCTGCCTCAGTTAGTGGCTTCCTCTAGTCCAGACTTCCATTTCTACTCCCTCTGGAGAACAACCTCTAGTAACATGCCTGAGAGGAAAAGGGACAGCTGCTGAGCTATATGGAAGGAGCGAGGATATCTGGAAGGTTCTAAGTATCTTGTCTCTTTTTTCAACAGTTCCTCTTGTTTTTAGGTTGATTCAAGTTCCACATGTACCTGTTATTTTCAGTTGCCATACTTTTTGTGGGTTCTGCAGTAGAAGTTAAACATTTACATTGAACTTTCTTAGATCTACTAAGTCAGTTATGTTTGTCCTTCTACTTTCTAAAATGCCTTGCTATTGTCTCTTCTCTCATTCTCTTTGTCTTAAATGGGGTGTGTGTGTGTGTGTGTCTGTGTGTGTGTGTGTGTGTGTGTGTGTGTGTAGCCCTCTACTATTGTTGGGTGTTTCAGGAGAGAGAGGAGGGGCTAATGGCATGCGTTTATTTCACTCCAGTACTTGGACCTATATTGTACAGTGAATGTCAGGGAAGTTACTCTTCACTTCTCTTCCTGATTCTTTTAGAGCAAATGATAAAACATTTTTCTGTTGACACGTGTTGGGCGACAGAGCAAGACCATGTCTCTATTTTTTTTTTTTGAATGATCATAAAGGAATCCCATGAATAATTATATGCCAGTAAATTAAACCCTGTAGATCAAATGGACAAATGACTAGAAAGGAATGCCAAAGAACATGAAGAAATGTTCAACTGGTAGTTGACATTGTGATTTATTTGCAGGCTGTTACCTTCTCCTCTCAAGGATGCCGTGGAAGTGTCAACCTGGAGAAGATGCTATACAATGCAAGAGGTGAACTCTGCTCTTAGTAAAATCCAGCTGGTGGGATATTCTCAGAAAATTGTGAGTGTCCGTATTATGTTTCAGTCATTCATGAATTCATATTGTTGTTGTTTGGAAGGATCCTATAGTTAGCTTTTTAAAACTGTTTCGTTGCTGAGGATCCAGAGCCTCTGTTCTTTCCTCCATTCCGCTCAGGATTTTATTGGTGCTCTTTCCCCACCCTCCCATCTCCATCACTGGCCAGCATTCAATGGGCCAGCGTGCAGGGAGTCGGGAGAAAGGCATCTCATCCTGTTCACATTAGAACAGTGAACACTACTTTATAGACTTTGGATGAGTGAAACAGGAAGAGAAGAGTTTGCCAAGTATGACTTTTGAGCTCTGACCTAAATGATGAGCCTTCCCATTTCTTCTTGTCAACCTGTGCCACAGCTACTCAGTGCAGAACAGCAAGGGCCTAACACCTAATTGAAAATGAAAAAGGAAAGCCAAAGCCTGTGAGTCTTTGGTCTGTTTGGTAATTTTTCATCTTTCCCTTTTAATGTGTGAAGCTTGAGTGCCTGGGGACACGGAAGAGGGCCGAAGCTTCAGGTGACAAGTAAAGATTATAGGATTGCTTTCTTTTTTTGCCAGTTGATCTCCATCATCCCTCTGTTTTCCTTAAAACTTTCTGGTTTACTTTATTGATTGATTGAGACAGGGTCCTGCTTTGTCACACAGGCTCGAGTGCAGTGGTACAAACATGGCTCACTGCAACTTCAACTTCCCGGGCTCAAGTGATCCTCCTGCCTCAGCCCCCCAGTTAGCTGGGACTACAGGCATGCACCACCATGCCCAGCTAATTTTTGTATTTTTTTTGTAGAGATGGGTTTTCACCATGTTACCAGGCTGGTCTTGAACTCCTGGTCTCATGCAATCAACCGGCCTCAGCCTCCCAAAGTGCTGGGATTACAGGTGTGAGCCATTGCACCCAGTCTCTGGCTTACTTTAAAATTTTTTTTGTTTTTAAACTGAAGATATTTTTTATGTTGTTTTTCTCTGCAGAATTACCTGGTGTGACTGTCACTGTAAGCTCATTGCATGTTCTTACTGTGGTTCTGTTTTAGGAGCTTTTTGGTGCGGTCCAGGTGACTCCTCTGAGCTCAGGCTATGCCCTTGGGAGCTCCAACTGGATCATCCAGTCTCATTATGAGAAGGTGTCTTACGTCTCTGGATCCTCCTTGCTTACCACACACCCCCAGGTAGTTCAAAATTCTCTTCTAATAACTCAGCTTTTTGGTTTCTTAACTCAAATTCAGAATGTATCCAGCGTACCATCAGCCATTTTAAAATCTTCCCAAATTGGTTTTCTGCAGATACTCTCTAGCCAAGGTAGACCATTCGAGTCCCAACATTTTGACCTATAGGCTTCTCTGAAATACTCCTGCTACCTTGAGGGTCACTCCTAGGATTCTGAAATCCCCCAGTTCTTCCAAAGACCATAGCCTGATGTGGGACACAGACGGTTATGCATTTACTCAGCAAATATTAACTATTTAAAATTCTTCCCAAGGACCAAGTGTCAAGTGTCATATACACATATGGGTATTGGGGAGCCCCTGCTCATGGATCTTATGTTGTAGGGGAGAGGATGGTGTATAGGACATAAACAACTGTGTGGTCATTTCCGATTGTGATATGAGTACTGAAAACAGTAAAGCACGGTGGTTTTCAGAGTGATAGACACTGGTTTAGATCGGGTGCCCAGGAAAGCCAGTGGGAAAATCTCACGTGAACTGACACCTGGAGAAGTCAGCCATGTCAGCGGTGGCTCACACCTGTAATCCCAGCACTTTGAGAAGCTGAAGTGGGAGAATTGCTTGAGCCTAGGAGTTCAAGACCAGCCTGGCCAACATGGTGAAACCCTGTCTCTACAAAAAATAGAAAAACTAGCTGGGTATGGTGGCACACACTGTGGGCCTAGCTATTTGGGAGGCTAAGGCAGAAGGATCACTTGAACCTGGGAGTCAGCTGAGATAGCAGCACTGCACTCCAGTCTGAGTGACAGAGCGAGATTCTGCCCCAAGGAAAAACAAAAAAGGCTGGGCATGGTGGCTCATGCCTGTAATCCCAACACTTTGGGAGGCCGAGACAAGTCTATCACTTTAAGTCAGGAGTTTAAGACCAACCTGGCCAACATGGTGAAACCCCGTCTCTACTATAAATAAAAAAATTAGTTGGGTGTGATGATGTGTACCTGTAATCCCAGCTACTTGGGAGGCTGAGGCAGTTGAATCACTTGAACTTGGGAGACAGAGATTGCAGTGAACTGAGTTTGGGCCACTGCACCCAGCCTGGGTGACAAAGGGAGACTCCATCACAGAAAAAAGAAAAAAAAAGAGAAAGACAAAAGAAAAACAGAGAAATTAGCCATGTGAAGCTGTGAGTGTTTGTGTTACAAACAGGTGGCCAGTGAAGGGCCCCTAAAGCAAGAACAAGCTGGAGGGCAGAGAAGGCCATTGTGGTTGCAGCATGGAGGTCAGCAGTGAGGTCAAGAGAGTGGCAGACACCATGTCATGTAAGTGATAGCAGGCTATGGGGAGGAATTTTTGTTTTAATATGGAGAAGGAAACTGTTGGAAGGTTTTAAGTTATTCATTGAAGTCATATTTGACAAGAAGCCTAGTACATATAAACATGCTTATGAATGTGATACTTACTCCTTTAGGTATTTATAAATAAGTTACTGTTCATTTCCTGAGTGTTGGTTGGTTGTGTTTGTAATAGGGAGTGGAGAACATTAGTTAACTGTTGAATAGATATATAGATACATAAAGTAACTTGTGGAAGTCTGTATTCTATTTATTTATCTACCTATATCTTTACATAGAGAGAAGATCTTGTTCTGTCACCCAGACTGGGGTGCAGTGGTGCAGTCATAGCTCACTGTAATCTCAAACTCCTGGGCTCAGGCAATCCTCCCAAGTAGCTAGGACTACAGCCACCACACCTGGCCTATTATTTATTTTTTAACATAACCTCAAACTTTTATTGCCTTCATAATAAAAACCAAAGATGAAGCTAAGAACTGGATCACTTGGCCTTTCCTCCTTTCATCCCTTCCCAGTTAAAAATGTTTGCATCTCTTAGTAGCCAGCATTCTCTTAGATCTCTGCAGTTGGGCCCAACACTTCAGCCTTAGCATAATCTCGTTTGCAGTTTTAACCTCTTTCCAGATTGGCTTGGTCTGCCTGCATAGCCACTCCTTCCTGCCATTCAGCCACTTTCCCTCGGCATACAGATCATCCTTACCCTTTTCGTACCGTGTCACTCTGTGGGGTTGGTTTTGACCATGCTTCTTACACAAAGTCCAGTGGTTTTGAGGAACATTCACCATGTTCCTCAAACATAGGAGCACTACCGGCAAGGAAAGAAACTATTCATTTTTTAATTACAAATAAAAATGGTATATATTTATGGTATGCATGATGTCTTGATACATGTACATGTTATAGAATGGCCAAGTCAGTGATTGGCAGAGCCGCATTTTAATACAGGGAAAAGCATGCTGTGCTCTAGTCGGGAACAGTGGGATGTTCTGAGCTGCCATTCTGCATTGTTTCTTCATACCTTCTTTTATAACCAAGTTTCATCTCAAGGTCTAGAGGGGACGTTGCTGTTTTTTCCTGCATCTAGCAGAATTCTGGGCCTTTCCTGCTTATTGAAATCAAAAGCCCATCAATATCACCATCATCTGCTTCATTGAATCAGAATTTTTTATTGGCAGCTTCTGTCATTCCCTCAGTTCTTCCATTAAAGACAGAAGGATGACTTGGCTGCCAACTCTTCCACTTTGTCCTATTTAGTTCAAAGCCTTTACAGTACTATTGATGTAATTTCCAGTAAATTATTCTTACAAGGTCTATAAATTTAAAGGGAAAATAAGGTCTTGAAAGTAATGAGCAGCGTACTTAAGTAATTAATTTTAACTTCTAGCTGGCAACCTGTGTTATATGTAAAAAAGAAAAAAATAGATTTTTCTCTATCCACGTAATTGGATTCTGTATTGAATTAGCAAGGATGAGAAAAGTTTTAGTTTGAAAAACTTGATAGTTTAATGCAGATGTTAGCAAATTGTGGCCTGGGCACTATGTGTGGCATGCCACCTGTTTTAGCGTATAGTATTTTGTTTAAGTACAGCCATGCCCATTTGTTGATGGATTGTTTATGGCTCAGTATGCACATGGTGGCTCATGCCTGTAATCACAGCATTTTGGGAGGCCAAGGCAAGATGACTTCTTGAGCCCAGGAATTCAAGACCAGCCTGGGCAACATAGCAAGATCCCATCTCTACAAAAAGTAAAAAAAAAAACAAAACAATTAGCCAGATGTTGTGGCATGTGCCTGTGGTCCCAGCTGTTCCAGAGGCTGAGACATGAGGAATACTTCAGCCCAGGAGGTTGAGGCTGCAGTGAGCCATGTTTGTGCCATCGCACTCTAGCCTGGGCAACAGAGCAAGACCCTGTCTCAAAAAAAAAAAAAAAAAAACATTATAATGGCAGAATTCTACTTTAAATGTTACAGCAAAATTTGCTAGTCACTGGTCTACTTGAGTGGAATCCCTACTAACTAGGAAGAATATCACAGGCTGCTGTAGAATCCTGATAAACACAGGGAAATAAGGCTTTGGATTAAGCCAGAGGCAGTAAGAATGGAGAAAAGAGTTAAAGAAAACATTGGGGGGTCTTTAATTCAAGAAACATTTGTTGAATTCCCACTATCTTCAGAAAAGGAAGAATAAAAGTTAGAGATCTCATTTCTGCATGACATTGAGAATACCATTAATGACCACTAATCCAGTTAACAAGGAAGAGTTGGCAGAGGGCCATTTGTTGCAGAAGAGGGTAGTGGGTTTCATGAAGGTGAATTTGGGAGAACATTAGACAGATGGAAATATCCAGCTGGAACTGTGATGTGAAGGCAAGTCTGGAGACAAACAGGAGGGTTGTCACAGTTTTAAAATCTAAATAGGCTGGGCGTGGTGGCTCACTCTGTTATTCCAGCACTTTGGGAGGCCAGGGCAGGCAGATCTGGAGGTCAGGAGTTCGAGACCAGCCTGACCCACATGGTGAAACCCTGTCTCTACTAAAAATACAAAAATAAGCCAGGCATAGTGTGCACCTGTAATCCCAGCCACTTGGGAGGCTGAGGCAGGAGAATTGCTTGAACCTGAGAGGTGGAAGTTGCAGTGAGCCAAGATCATAACATTACACTCCAGCCTGAGTGACAGAGAGAGACTCCATCTCAAAAAAAAAAAAAATCTAAATAAAGGCCTAAGAGCCAAAGACTGCGCCATAGGGGACTTTTACCAACAGACAGCGAAAGGAAGAAAAATAGTATTGTGTAAGAATGGTTGCATTAAAGGAAAGTTGAGGCCAAAAAGTGTAGTCTCCCACATGGAGAGGAAGAGAGCTGGCCTTTACTGAGCATGGAGTCTCAGTATTTTTTAATTCGATTTTATATTTTTTAAATCAGTTTTTTAATTAATTTGATATTTAGCAACCATCCTGATTTCTCTTAATTCTAATATTTATCTATTGATATTATCTTCCAAAGAAGTAACACTTTTCTCACCTCTCTCTAACCTTTATATTTTTTATTCCTTTTTCTCATCCTGTGACTGAGCCCTGTTATACTGGGTTGCACAGCAGTGGTGATAGTAGACTTCCTCGTCTTATATAAGACTCAAAGGAAAGCTTTTGCAGTTTGTTCATTAAACATCATGCTTACTGCACCATTTTTATTTGTCAAGTTAAGGAGTGTCTCCTTTATTCCCAACTTTCTGATTTTCTAAAAGTCAGACATAAGTGTTTTACGTTATCAGATGCTTTTGAGCATGTGGTAGCAACTTTGATGTTTCTCCTTTGAGACCGTGAATGTAGCAGACTGTAATGTTGGCTTTTCTCACATTTAACCATCCTGTATTCCTGGGATAAATCTTTCTTGATTACAATCTATTCTTTTTTTTTTTTTTTTTTTTGAGACGGAGTTTCGCTCTTGTTACCCAGGCTGGAGTGCAATGGCGTGATCTTGGCTCACCGCAACCTCTGCCTCCTGGGTTCAGGCAATTCTCTTGCCTCAGCCTCCCGAGTAGCTGGGATTACAGGCACGCGCCACCATGCCCAGCTAATTTTTTGTATTTTTAGTAGAGGTGGGGTTTCACCATGTTGACCAGGATGGTCTCAATCTCTTGACGTCGTGATCCACCCGTCTCAGCCTCCCAAAGTGCTGGGATTACAGGCTTGAGCCACCGCGCCCGGCCTACAATCTATTCTTTTTAAAATGCTCTCCAGGAATCAGTTGGTGAGTATTTCATTGAAGTTTATAATCTATAGTCATAGGTGGAAAACGAGCCCATGTATTATTTTCTTCTATCTTCATTTGTTGGAAACTAAGGTATGTTAGTCTTAAAAAGTGATTTGGGAGCCTTTCCCTCTTTTTCTAATGTCAGAAAAAAAAATATGAGATACGGATTATCTTTTCCTGAAAGCTTGGTCAAATGTTCCATAAAACTGTCTGGACCTGGATTACTGTTACTGAACTATATTTTCTGGGCCAAAACGGCGCCAGTATTTTGGCAGAGATTTGTCCTTTTGGCCTAGGTTTTCAAAATCAGAGGCATAAAACTATTTATAATCCTCTTTTATTTGTTGAACCTTTTTATATAAGTCTGTTTTCATTCTAAAGTTTATTTTCACCATCTTGATCAGACTTGCAAGAGGTTTGTCTAATTATTGATTTTATTCAAAAAATAAGTTTTTGGTTTTAGTTGTTTTGGTTGTATTTGCATCCTCTGTTCTGCCCTTCATTTCCTTTCTTCCTTCTTTCCTTCGGATTTACTCTGTTTATTTTGATACTTACCAACTGTGTTTCAGGCTTTGCTTTTCCATAAACGTGTTTAAAGCAACCGGTTTCTGTACTCTGTTACATTTTTTATATGCAGTGCTGTGTCATTCATCTCTAAGTATGTCGTAATATTCTTTATAATGTTCATGATTTCAATAACCGAAGGTTATTTTACAGTTTGTTTCTAGTCCATTCAGTCTGATTAGACATAGGATTAGAGGAACTTTTTTTAAGGATATGTTTCAGAATTCTAATCTTTTGCATTATAATAAACATATCCTGATGTACCGAAATTTAATTAGGCTTCCTTTGAAGCACAATCTATTTTTGTAAATGTTCTACGTGTATTGAAAAAAGAATGTGTATTCACTGTTGGGTAAAATTTTTCTTTATGTATTTGAGTTTTTTTGCGTCATTCAAGTCTTTTATCTTTGCTTAGCTACTGATTTCTGAAAAGAGTATGTTACTTGTTGATTTATTTATTTCTCCCTGTAGTTTTACCAGTTTTTACTTTTCATATATATAAGCTGTATGCTCAGTAGTCTGTATATTCATGATCATTGTATTTTATTGATCAGATATTCTTTTTTATCAGGATGCTTCAATGCTTTCTTTTTTTTTTCTTCTATTAAAAAAAAGCCATTAGAAGCCAAGAGACTTTTTCCCATTTCATATGTGCCTGTGTTTTCTTTTTCTTTCTTTTTTTTTTCTTTTTTTTTTTTTTTAATTTTTATTGCATTTTAGGTTTTGGGGTACATGTTCAGAACGTGCAAGATAGTTGCATAGGTACACACATGGCAGTGTGTTTTGCTGCCTTCCTCCCCTTAACCCACATTTGGCATTTCTCCCCAGGCTATCCCTCCCCAGCTCCCCCCTGCCGCTGTCCCTCTCCTATTCCCCCCAATAGACCCCAGTGTGTAGTACCCCCCTCCCTGTGTCCATGTGTTCTCATTTTTCTCACCCGCCTATGAGTGAGAATATGTGGTATTTCCTTTTCTGTTCTTGTGTCAGTTTGCTGAGAATGATGTTCTCCAGATTCATCCATGTCCTTACAAAGGACATAAACTCGTCATTTTTGATTGCTGCATAATATTCCATGGTGTATATGTGCCACATTTTCCCAGTCCAGTCTATCATCGATGGGCATTTGGGTTGGTTCCAGGTCTTTGCTATTGTAAACAGTGCTGCAATGAACATTTGTGTGCATGTGTCCTTATAGTAGAACGATTTATAGTCCTTTGGATATATACCCAGTAATGGGATTGCTGGGTCAAATGGAATTTCTATTTCTAGGTCCTTGAGGAATCACCACACTGTCTTCCACAATGGTTGAACTAATTTACACTCCCACCAACAGTGTAAGAGTGTTCCTATTTCTCCACATCCTCTCCGGCATCTGTTGTCTCCAGATTTTTTAATGATCGCCATTCTAACTGGCGTGAGATGGTATCTCAATGTGGTTTTGATTTGCATCTCTCTGATGACCAGTGATGATGAGCATTTTTTCATGTGTTTGTTGGCCTCATGTCTGTCTTCTTTTGTAAAGTGTCTGTTCATATCCTTTGCCCATTTTTGAATGGGCTTGTTTGTTTTTTTCCTGTAAATCTGTTTGAGTTCTTTGTAAATTCTGGATATCAGCCCTTTGTCAGTTGGGTTAACTGCAAAGATTTTTTCCCAATCTGTTGGTTGCCGATTCACTCTAGTGACTGTTTCTTTTGCCGTGCAAAAGCTGTGGAGTTTGATTAGGTCCCATTTGTCTATTTTGTCTTTTGTTGCCAATGTTTTTGGTGTTTTGATCATGAAGTCCTTGCCTACTCCTATGTCCTGAATGGTTTTGCCTAGATTTTCTTCTAGGGTTTTTATGGTGCCAGGTCTTTAAGTCTTTAATCCATCTGGAGTTAATTTTAGTGTAAGGTGTCAGGAAGGGGTTCAGTTTCTGCTTTCTGCACATGGCTAACCAGTTTTCCCAACACCATTTATTAAACAGGGACTCCTTTCCCCATTGCTTGTTTTTGTCTGGTTTATCAAAGATTATATGGTTGTAGATACATTGATTTGCTTCCGATGCCTCTGTTCTGTTCCATTGGTCTATACCTCTGTTTTGGTACCAGTACCATGCTGTTTTGATTACTCTAGCCTTGTAGTATAGTTTGAAGTCTGGTAGTGTGATGCCTCCCGCTGTGTTCTTTTTGCTTAGCATTGACTTGGCTATGTGGGCTCTCTTTTGGTTCCATATGAAGTTCATGGTGGTTTTTTCCAGTTCTGTGAAGAAATTCAATGGTAGCTTGATGGGGATAGCATTGATTCTGTAAATTACTTTGGGCAGTATAGCCATTTTCACGATATTGATTCTTCCTAACCATGAACATGGAATGTTTCTCCATCTGTTTGTGTCCTGTCTTATGTCATTGAGCAGTGGTTTGTAGTTTTCCTTGAAGAGGTCCCTTACGTTCCTTGTAAGTTGTATTCCTAGGTATTTTATTCTCTTTGTAGAAATTGTGAATGACAGTTCGTTCTTTATTTGGCTCTCTTTAAGTCTGTTATTGGTGTATAGGAATGCTTGTGATTTTTGCACATTGATTTTATATCCTGAGACTTTGCTGAAGTTGCTTATCAGTTTCAGGAGTTTTTGGGCTGAGGTGATAGGGTCTTCTAGGTATACTATCATGTCGTCTGCAAATAGAGACAATTTGGCTTCCACCTTTCCTATTCGAATACCCTTTATTTCTTTTTCTTGCCTGATTGCTCTGGCTAGAACTTCCAGTACCATGTTGAATAGGAGTGGTGAGAGAGGGCATCCTTGTCTAGTGCTGGATTTCAAAGGGAATGCTTCCAGTTTTTGCCCATTAAGTATGATATTGGCTGTTGGTTTGTCGTAAATAGCTTTTATTACTTTGAGATATGTTCCATCAATACCGAGTTTATTGAGGGTTTTTAGCATAAAGCGCTGTTGAATTTTGTCAAATGCCTTCTCTGTGTCAATTGAGATAATCATGTGGTTTTTGTTTTTGGTTCTGTTAATGTGGTGAATGACGTTTATAGACTTGCGTATGTTGAACCAGCCTTGCATCCCCAGGGTGAATCCTACTTGATCATGATGGATAAGTTTTTTAATGTGCTGTTGCAATCGGTTTGCCAGTATTTTATTGAAGATTTTTGCATATATGTTCATCATGGATATTGGCCTGAAGTTTTCTTGTTGAGTCTCTGCCGGGATTTGGTATCAGGATGATGTTGGTCTCATAAAATGATTTGGGAAGGGTTCCCTCTTTTTGAATTATTTGGAATAGTTTCAGGAGGAATGGTACCAGCTCCTCTTGGTGTGTCTGGTAGAATTCAGCTGTGAACCCTTCTGGACCTGGGCTTTTTTTGTGGGGTAGGCTCTTAATTGCTGCCTCAACTTCAGACCTTGTTATTGGTCTATTCATAGTTTCAGCTTCCTCCTGGTTTAGGCTTGGGAGGACACAGGTGTCCAGGAATTTATCCATTTCTTCCTGGTTTACTAGTTTATGTGCATAGAGTTGTTTGTAGTATTCTCTGATGATGGTTTGAATTTCTGTGGAATTTGTGGTGATTTCCCCTTTATCGTTTTTTATTGCATCTATTTGGTTGTTCTCTCTCTTCTTTTTTATCAGTCTGGCTAGTGGTCTATTTTGTTGATCTTTTCGAAAATCCAGCTCTTGGATTTATTGATTTTTTGAAGGGTTTTTCGTGTCTCTATCTCCTTCAGTTCTGCTCTGATCTTAGTTATTTCTTGTCTTCTGCTAGGTTTTGAGCTTTTTTGATCTTGCTCCTCTAGCTCTTTCAATTTTGATGATAGGGTGTCTATTTTGGATCTCTCCACTCTTCTCATGTGGGCACTTACTGCTATATATTTTCCTCTACAGACTGCTTTAAAAGTGTCCCAGAGATTCTGGTATGTTGTGTCTTCGTTCTCATTGGTTTCAAAGAACTTCTTTATTTCTGCTTTCATTTCATTGTTTATCCAATCAACATTCAAGAGCCAGTTGTTCAGTTTCCATGAAGCTGTGTGGTTGTGAGTTAGTTTCTGAATTCTGAGTTCTAACTTGATTGCACTATGGTCTGAGAGACTGTTTGTTATGATTTCAGTTGTTTTGCATTTGCTAAGGAGTGCTTTACTTCCAATTATGTGGTCCATTTTGGAGTAGGTGTGATGTGGTGCTGAGAAGAATGTATATTCTGTGGATTTGGGGTGGAGAGTTCTGTAAATGCCTATCAGGTTTGCTTGTTCCAGGTCTGAGTTCAAGTCCTGGATATCCTTGTTAATTTTCTGTCTGGTTGATCTATCTGATATTGACAGTGGAGTGTTAAAGTCTCCCACTATTATTGTGCGAGAGTCTAAGTCTCTTTGTAAGTTGTTAAGAACTTGCCTTATATATCTGGGTGCTCCTGTATTGGGTCCATATATATTTAGGATCGTTAGCTCTTCTTGTTGTATCGATCCTTTTACCATTATGTAATAACCTTCTTTGTCTCTTTTGATCTTTGTTGCTTTAAAGTCTATTTTATCATAGATGAGAATTGCAACTCTTGCTTTTTTTTTGCTGTCCATTTGCTTGGTAAATCTTCCTCCATCCCTTTATTTTGAGCCTTTGTGAATCCTTGCATGTGAGATGGGTTTCCTGGATACAGCACACCGATGGGTTTTGGTTTTTTATCCAATTTGCCAGTCTGTGTCTTTTGATTGGTGCATTTAGCCCATTTACATTTAGGGTTAATATTGTTATGTGTGAGTTTGATACTGCCATTTTGATGCTAGCTGGCTGTTTTGTCCCTTGGTTGATGCAGATTCTTCATTTTGTTGATCCTCTTTAGCATTTGGTATGTTTTTAGAATGGCTGGTACTGGTTGTTCCTTTCTATGTGTAGTGCCTCTTTCAGGAGCTCTTGTAAAGCAGGCCTGGTGGTGACAAAATCTCTGAGTACTTGCTTGTTGGCAAAAGATTTTATTCTTCCTTCACTTATGAAGCTCAGTTTGGCTGGATATGAAATTCTGGGTTGAAAGTTCTTTTCTTTAAAAATGTTGAATATTGACCCCCACTCTCTTCTGGCTTGTAGAGTTTCTGCCAAGAGATCTGCTGTGAGTCTGATGGGCTTCCCTTTGTGGGTGACCCGACCCTTCTCTCTTGCTGCCCTTAGTATTTTCTCCTTCATTTCAACCCTGGCGAATCTGACGATTATGTGCCTTGGGGTTGTTCTTCTTGCAGAATATCTTTGTGGTGTTCTCTGTATTTCCTGGAGTTGAGTATTGGCCTGCCTTGCTAGGTTGGGGAAATTTTCGTGGATAATATCCTGAAGAGTGTTTTCCAGCTTGGATTCATTCTCTTTGTCACATATTGGTAAACCTATCAAACGTAGGTTAGGTCTCTTCACATAGTCCCACATTTCTTGGAGATTTTGTTTATTCCTCTTTGCGCTTTTTTCTTAATCTTGGTTTCTCTTTTTATTTCATTGAGTTGATCTTCGACTTCTGATATTCTTTCTTCTGCTTGGTCAATTCAGCTGTTGAAACTTGTGCATGCTTCGCGAAGTTCTCGTGTTGTGTTTTTCAGCTCCTTCAATTCATTCATATTCCTCTCTAAGTTGTCCATTCTTGTTATCATTTCCTCGAATCTTTTTTCAAGGTTCTTAGTTTCTTTGCATTGATTTAGAATATGTTATTTTAGCTCACTGAAGTTTCTCATTATCCACCTTCTGAAGTCTGATTCCGTCATTTCGTCACTCTCATTCTCCGTCCAGCTTTGTTCCCTTGCTGGTGAGGAGTTTTGGTCCTTTGTAGGAGGTGAGGTGTTTTGGTTTCGGGTGTTTCCCTCCTTTTTACGCTGGTTTCTTCCCATCTTTGTGGATTTATCCACCTGTCGTCTTAGTAGTTGCTGACTTTTCGATTGGGTCTCTGAGTGGACGCCCAGATTGTTGATGATGAAGTATTTCTGTTACTTAGTTTTCCTTCTAATGGTCTAGCCCCTCTGCTATACGAGTGCTGAGGTCCACTCCAGGCCCTGCTTGTCTGGGGTACACCTGTAGCAGCTGCGGAACAGTGAGGGATGCTACCCGTTTCTTCTGCTATCTTTGTCCCATAATGATGCCCGCCAATGTCAGTCTGATTAGTCCTTTTTTGAGGTGACTCTTTGGATATACAGGGGTCAGGGAGCTGCTTGAGGAAACGGTCTGTACTTTATAGGAGCTCCTGTGCTGAGCTGTGAGCTCCATTGTTCATTCAGGGTTGTTGGGCGGATGTGTTTAGGTCTGCTGCAGCAGAACTTATAAAACCCCCTTTTTTTTTTCCTCAGATGCTCTGTCTCAGGGAGTTGGGGCTTTCTTTATGAGTATCTATTGCACTCTCCTGCCCAGCTAGGAGGCAGTCTATTCACTATTTGCCTGCCGGGGCTCCGCCCTGCTATCGCGGGTCTGCCCTGCTGCCGCGGGGCTCCGTTCTGCTGGTGTGCGCTCCACCCTGTTGGCGGAGTCTCTCTGTTATGGCTGGTTGCCTCGGCAACGGCAGGCTGCATCAGCAATGGGCGTGTACCTCAGTAGGGGCGGATTGTGTCCCTAGTGGCGGATGCCCCTCCCCCACTGAGCTGCACCATCCTGGATTCAGCTGAGCCCGCAGCAAAACTCTCAACCCTGAGTGCCTCGAATCACCATCCTGCTTGTCCCCATGAGGGTGGGACCCGCCGAGCCCGATCACCTGGCTCCCTGCCTCAGAGTCCCTCCTCTCTCTCTCTCTCTCTCTCTCTTTCTCTCCAAGTTGAATGGTTGACTTTCTCACAGGCGCCCCAGTCGCCTGCTGATTGGGCACTGGGATCCGTGCAATCTCCTGTGTGGCAGCCCACTGCACCGGCTCAAATCGCTCTTCCCAGGAATCTCCTGGTCTGGCTCACTGTCCAAGTCCCGTTCAATGAGATGGACATGTCAATCTGCCCTCCCAAATCTCAGATTGCCGGTTTAACAGGGCACCCAGACCAGTGAGTTTTGTGCCCAGTGCCGCTGTGCTGCGGCGCCGGCCAAAACGGCCGCGCTAGCCGAAAGAGCTGCGCTGCTGTCCTGTGTCTCTCCTACACCTGGGAATTTCCCCGTTCTGTGGGCAACAAAGGTCCGTCTGAAAATGCGGCTAGGA
Source organism: Saguinus oedipus (assembly GCA_031835075.1). NCBI lineage: Eukaryota > Metazoa > Chordata > Mammalia > Primates > Cebidae > Saguinus > Saguinus oedipus. The sequence goes on along the minus strand of CM063182.1, from coordinate 33,298,779 downwards.
CTCACCCTCTGCACCTTCACTGAGAGCTGCAAATCCTGAGTTGTTTCTACGGCGCCATCTTGGAAATTCTCCTCTTTTTTTTTTTTCTTAGGCAAGGTCTGGCTCTGTCCCTCAGGCTAGAGCATGGTCTCAGCTCACTGCAGCCTCTGACTTTGGGGTTCAAGCAGTCCTCCCACTTTAGCCTCCCAAGTAGCTGGGACTACAGACACATGCCACCATGTAGAGACAGGGTCTCCCTATATTGCCCATGCTGGTCTCTAACTCCTGGGCTCAAGTGATCCATCCACCTTTGGCCTCCCAAAGTGCTGGGATTACAGGCATGAGCCACTGTGCTTAGCCAGAATTTTTTTTAATCTAGTGTCTTTTCATTGGTGAGCCTGTTTATGTTTCTTGTGATGACTGTTGTAGTTCTGCTGTCTTCTTTCATATTTTTAGTTCATTCTTTCCCCAGTCCTTTTTTGCCTTCCTTTAGAAGGGTAAATTTCCTTCTGTATGTGTGAAAATTTACATTTTATTTTTATTCTTCTGAGTTATTTTTTTTTCTTTGAGACAGAGTTTCGCTCTGTCACCAGGCTGGAATGCAGTGGCATGATCTCAGCTCACTGCGACCTCCACTCCCAGGTTCAAATGATTCTCCTGCCTCAGCCTCCTAAGTAGCTGAAACTACAGGCATGCGCCACCACGCCCAGCTAATTTTTGTATTTTTAGTAGAGATGGAGTTTCACCATGTTGATCAGGATGGTCTCCATCTCCTGACCTCAGGTGATCCACCTGCCTTGGCCTCCCAAAGTGCTGGGATTACAGGTGTGCACCACCACGCCCAGCCTCTTGGTTTATTTTTTCTGTTACTATCTTATCAGTATCTGTATCTTTCCCTGCAAAGCCACACAGTACTCTTGTCTCCTCCATCTTTCTCCCTTCCTTTGCACACCATACCCCATGCCCATCAGTGTGAAACCATCTAGAATTTTAGTTCTGGGTCATTTAGAATATACATAGGATGGTGAATATATTCCTTATTGCAATAACAGTGATCTTCATCGAGATACATTGTAAGTTTTTCAACCTTACTTTCCACGTACAGGATCTCATAACATCCTGCTAGATTGACTTTTCTTTTTTCCAGAAATGCTTGAGGAATGGGAATCTAGGGGGTCTTGAAGTGGTAAGCTTTCGGCCTTGAATTACTAAGAATATCTGTAATTTTTTTCTCACTTTTAATAATAGCTTGCATGGATTAAATATTGAAGGCAAAAAACTTTGACATGAGAAGGCTTTGGAAATGCAACTTCATTTTCCACTTGTGTCTCTTGTTGTCATTAAGAACTCTGACGCCATTTAGATTTGTGTTCCATTATATGGGATATCTGCTTTTAGAATTTTCACATTAATATTTGTGAGTTTTACAGTGATTTCTCTTCAGTGTGTTTTTCCTGTTAGTGTGGTATCAGTGAGATCTTCCAATCTCCTTTAACTTAAAAAAATTCTTAGTCATTTCTTAAATTACTTACTCCTGTTTTCTTTTTATGGAATTTCTTGTATGTAGATCCTGACACATCTCTTTCCTTGTGCATTTCCTGTCTACTTCATGAAACCTCCAGAAAAAAATCTGCCAGCTCCTGAATGCATTCTTGCTCCTCAGCCTATGTATTCAACTCTTCATTCCCACAATTACACTTTTGTTCACAGTACTTCTGGTTGTTTCTCTTTAAACTTGCTCATTTTAATCTCCCTGTGTGTATTTTTGGGGACATTTTAATACATGTATTCCTACTCTATCTGGAATTCACTAATTCTCCCACAGGTTTAAGGGCAGGTTTTAGGTCACCGTGAGTAGTAGATACTGCTTTCCTCAGCGGTCTTGTTTGATTCCCTGGAAGCTCTTCTTGCTTCAACCACAGGGACCCCCATCTCATGCCTCTGCTTCAGACCTTGTTTCTCCTGAAGGTATCTCCCTGACTTGTCACCATTTTGCCCTTGTGGTGTGAGGGAACAGGCAAGAGTGTCGGGGTGGCCTGTGAACCTCTATCCTGCTGTGCTGGCATTTTCATTCTCACAGGAGGCTGGAATCGGCCACAATCTGCCAACTGTTATATGGAGGAAAGAAAAAAGGCCGAAGAGTTTTTATCCAACCTGTCCTCCACCCACAGTAGAGGCGTTTGCCTGACATTTTCTCCCCATTCCAAGACCCTCAGTTTCCCCAAGAAGTTATTCCAATTTTGGTTTAGTTTCTCAAATTTGTCAGCTGTCCTTCTAAGCACCTCTGTCCCTCAGTTTACATTCTGGGAGTGTGGCAGAGCACAGTGGCTCACGCCTATAATCCCAGCACCTTGGGAGGCCAAGGTGGGAGGATCGCTGGAGCTCAGGAGTGTTTGAGATCAGCTTGGACAACACAGTGGGATCCCGTCTCTGCAAAAAATCAAAGAGGCTGGGTGGCACACGCCTCTGGTCCCAGCTACTTGGGATCCTGAGGTGGGAGGATCAGTTGAGTCAGGGAGGTTAGGCTACAGTGAGCTGTGACTGCACCAGTGTGTCCCAGCCTGGGCAACCGAGCGAGACCCTGTCTCTAAATAAATAAATAAACATAAAAAATAGATTCTGGGAGCATGCCAGCAGCCCATGCCCATGTGTGGTCTTGTTGGGAGCCATAATAGACGCCTTATTTTGAAATAATATTATTTTCTTCTATTTCTGATTAGAAAATTTTAATTTGTATTTATTGTAGTAATTCTGGAAAATACAAAAATCTCAGAGAAGAGATTAAAAATTATACGAATCCTAACATTAAGAGCTGTTTGCAGCCTGCTTTTCTCCTCTTTCTGATGAACTGTAGAGTGAACTTTCCTTAGGTCATCGTGGATTCTACCACATGACGTTTGATATCTGCCTGGTGGTCTGTCATGTGGCTGTACCATGAAATGTTTAACTCTCTCTCACTGTTAGACATTTAATGGTTTCGAGCTGTTTTTCCTGAAAAAAATCTTACTTCAAACAGTTGTACAGTCTGCCCAGAAAGAGGGCCCAGGGCACAGATTAAAAGTGATAATACTAATAGAACAAAACAACCAGCACCTGTTGGAAAGATCCCATGCATGTATTGGCAGTAACAGCAAGCACTTCTGATTATTGGAGCCGTGGCCTTTCTGGCCCTGGAAATCAAATTAATGGATTTGCTTGTGGCTTGTGAACCTGTATGTGAATACTACATTTTGTATTATGTTGGTTTGAAAAGGCAACGTAATAGTCCTGTTATTTCAATAGCTTCTTGGCTATTCTGCCTCACTTCAGGGGTACACTTGAATTTTAGATGTGAAATTTCCGAGCATAGTATAACAAAGGCTACATATACCTGGACATTAGGGCTTAGTTTTATTATTTATTTTTCTTTTGAGACAGTCTCATTCTGTTGCCCAGGTTAGATTGCAGTGGCATGTTCATGACTCACTGCAACCTCAGACTCTCCAGGCTCAGATGATCCTCCCACCTCAGCCTCTTAAGTAGCTGAGACTGTAGTGCACCAGCACACCTGTGTTGTGGTTTTTTTTTTTTTTTTTTTTTTTTTTTGTAGAAACAGGGTTTTGTCACGGTGCCCAGGCTGGTCGCAAACTCATGGGTTCAAGTGATTCACCGACCTCAGCCTCCCAAAGCGCTGAGTTTACAGGCATGAGCCACCACCCCTGGCCTGGTTAGTTTCTAATAGTGTGTGACACTGATGTTCTTACAAGGCTGAGATTTGAAGTATGGAAAATTGTGGGGCATGGTAGAGTATTTTATTCTTACTCTTGGCTGTGTGTTTTCATTTGTGTTTAGGTGTAGTTTGTTTATTGTTTTGATCTTTTCTCATCCTTCTGACCACAAAAGAGACCTGGAAAAGTATCCATTCTACCCCTTTAGCTCTCACCTGAAGGCCTTGAAGACTCTCCAACACTCTCCAACACTTTGGTCTCTGGCCTGGAATAAATTTGGAAAATGAAACACAGCCAGTCAGTGGGCTGTTTTCTTCCCATATAACTTTTGGCCTTGAAGCTAAGACACGTGGTTCTCTGGTTTCTAAGGCTCCTGGGGCTATGAGGGAGAAGGAGAGGACAGATGATTTGAAGGCAAGGATTCCACAGGGGGTTATCTGCCTTAGAGCAGTGGTTCTTAACATTTTCTGGGTCATGAACTAAAAGCTTGAAAGTAAGAATTTGATGAAAACTACTCCAAAGAAAGTAATACAACGTATATGTACGTCAATGCGGACTTCGCTTTCTCTTTCTGGATACCCTGAGTTATGGAGTCCTCAGAAGCCCATTGTTTTTTATCAGGTTAAGAATCTCTGGCTTAGAGTTTTGGAAAGAATTTAAGAAATGAAATAAAAGAAAATGAATTTTTCTGATCGATGTGGTGACGTCAAAGAAAAAGAAATAAAAAAATAAAAATAAAGAAAAGAAATGAATTGGCCTTTTCCACCCCATCATTCTCTGAGCTTATGATGTTTTATTCTTCACTATGGGAAGTTGTTCTTATCCGGGCGGTGGAAGGCGGTGGTTGGCTTATGAGAAGGTCTCCTAGAGCTGGCACATTTCCTGCCCCTGTACACTTCATGATCCTTTCCCTTTGAATGTCAGGGGAATGCTCCTATTGGCTCATTTTCTTGGGATCTTAAAGACTCTGGCACTGGTCGAGCCCGGTGGCTCACACTTGTAAACACAGCACTTTTGGCAGTCGAGACAGGAGGATCACTTCAGCCCAGGAGTTCAAGACCAGCCTGGGCAACATGGCAAAACTCCATCTCTACAAAAAATACAGAAATTAGCTGGCCATGGTGGCACGTGCCTGTGGTCCCAGCTACTTGGGTAGCTGAGTTGGGAGCTACCCAAGTGCAAGGAGGCTGAGGCTGCAGTGAGCTGAGATCACACTACTGCACTCCAGTCTGAGCAACAGAGCAAGATTCTGTCTCAAAAACAAGTAAGTAAAGACTGTGGCAGTAATCGATGCAGTTTCTTCTCTTAAATCTAAAGAAGATCATCTTAAATTTGGATTTCTTGAATCAATTTGTGTTTGTGTGTGTGTGTGTGCGCGCGCGTGTTTTACACACAGTTCTCTGTCACTCAGGCTGGAGTGCAGGGGTGGGATCTCAGCTCACTGCAGCTTTTGCCTCCTTGGCTTAAGAGATTCTCCCATCTCAGCCTTCTCAGTAGCTAGAAGTGTAGGTGGACACCACCATGCCAGGCCAATGTTTTTGTGTTTTTTTTGTGGAGTTGAGGTTTTGCCATGTTTCCCAGGCTGGTTTCGAACTCCTGGGCTCAAGTGATCCACCTGCCTGAGCTTCCCAAAGTTCTGGGATTACAAGCATGAGCCACTGTGCCCAGCTGAGTCGAATTTTAGGTTTATTTTGTTTTTTGTATTGTTTTCTTCCCCCTGAATTTCCCCAAATGTTTTGCTGTTTCTGCAGTACTATGCTCTGATCTGGAAGCTCTACAGTAAAAGCTAAGCCTAATACATGTGGCGGCAAGGGCAGCAGGGAAGCTGAGCTACTAATAGTCCATGGATCAGTTGGAGGTCGGTCCCATGAAGCAAGGAGCAGGAGACCGGACAATTTGCTGGCCCTCCACCTGTTTCCTTCCACGCCTGCTGTCTTGTTTGTGTTATCTAGCTATACAGCTTATCTCTGCAGAATATTTCCTTCTTCCAGAAATAATGAATACCGTTTATGTGCATTTGTTTAGTTGTTCATTCATTACCTCATGTAGTTAGTGCTATTCCTAAACCCCTACTTGTGGGAACAGAGTATGCAAGGCTGTAGAAGAAACATGAAATTTACAGAAGGTATAATGGGGGAGAAGGTATGTACATACAGAACTTTTCTCCAGGGTGCAGGTGGTCAGTCGAGTGAATCTGCTGCTTCCATCTCCTCACCTGCCATGATGTTATAATTTGTTTCTCTATGTCGGGACTGCTACCCGGGCCTTAAAAATTTTCTGTTTGCTCTCACTGCCCTCCTTTAGTGAAATCTCCTAATTGCTGTTACCAGAATGTCATTTGCTGCTTCAGACTGTTGGCTCCTCACTGCCCGCTCTGTCAGTGGGCATGATGCTGACCTTTTTCGCCCCTTACCAATTGCATTGTCTTTACTTGACCCCTTTCTCCGGCCCAAAGTACACTCTCCATCCTGGCCAAGTAGATTCATTTGGTGTCTGCACTCTTTCTTCCCCTGCCCGTGTCCTCCGCCCCTTCTGCAGTGAGCAGTGCTTCCTCTCACCTTCCTGGCTCCCACTGCACTCTCTCCTGGTATGAAATTCTCATGTTTTCTACCATACCATGTTGTTTTTATCTATTTGTCTGTTCAGCAAACGTTTGTGTAGTAAATGCTGTCTGCCAGGCATTTTGCTAGGCAATGGGGAAACAATGTTCTTTCCTTCACGGAGCTTCAGAGTCCCATGGGGACACAGACAAGTAAATAGTACTTTAAGTTTGGAGTGATCAGTGCTGAGATGGAAAGTGTTAGATGCCCTGGGGCACATGTTAAAGGGACAGCTTGGTATAAGGGAGGGAGTTATGTCTGGGAGATGTCCATGTTAAACGGACAGCTTGGTATAGGGGAGGGAGCTATGTCTGGGAGATGTTCACGTTAAAGGGACAGCTTGGTATAGGGGAGGGAGTTATGTCTGGGAGATGTTCCAAAGGCAGTGAGTGACCCAGGCTGTTGAAACTGAGTGTTAAGTTCCTTAGCCAAGGAAGAAAAGAGAACTGGAGCAAAACATCATCTGCCAAAAAGCTGTCTATTACTGACCTCACCTGGCCTGGTGCAGCTGGCTAGTGTGCATTCCTCTTGGCGTCTGTATACTCAGTGCAAACTCTTAAAATGTGTGTTATACTTTCTGTGGCTTTTTGAAAAATCTGTTTTTAAAAATTATGCATAAATGTTTTCTTCAACTGGATTATATGCTTCTAGGGACCAGGATTATATGCTTCTCGTGCCTTGTGACATGCATTCAATCAAAATGAAGCATCAGAGGCCTGACACCATGGCCACAGCCCTCTTAGGCTTGGGGTTTATCAAAATATTGTTCCTCAGGTTTGTGATAGCAACAGGAGGCAGCCAATGCCTGGGCAGACAGGAGTGGGTACTCATTGCAACCCTACCTCCAAGTGGAAGACAGTTTCAAGCCTGAAAGCCAAGCTACAAGTTAAATCTTTGGACCAGATTGAGAATCTGTCTTCCTGTTTGGTGCACTTTTCCCCTGATTGATCCCTACCCTTCACCTGTTTGACATATCCCTACCCTTTCCTAATTGGTTTTCTATACTGTGATATCCACCTTTTAGTGGTGTCTTTGCTTTAACCTTTTTTTTACAAACTCACAAACCAGTCAGCATGCATGCCCAATCCTCTGCCTGTAAAGACCCCAGATCCAGTCAATAAGAGGAGAGAACCACCTGACTGCAGGGTGGGGGACCACCCCCCACAGCCCCTCTCTGCTGATAGCTGTTCTGTCACTCAATAAAATTCTTCTTTGCCCTCCTCACCCTTCAATGTTCAGTGTATTCTCATTCTTCTTGGGTGCTGTACAAGAGCTTGGGAACCACTGAACACAGGTTCAAGCAATAACAGATAAGCTGCGGCACACTCGTGGCTGAATGAGGCCTGGGTGATGCGTCACTGGCCCAGGGTCCCCAGCTTGCAAAGTGACCAAGGATAAAAATCAGTTGTTTGTAACTGTCAGCTTATAAGGTATTTTTAGTTGGTACTTGGACAAGATGGGTTTTTATTTGTGTGTGTGTTTGAACAAAACGTTCCCGTTGGCAGCACTCGGTAAGTGGTCATTGACATGTGTAATCTATACATTTGCCCTTTGGTGGTGAAATGGAGATGTCTGAGGCATCAGCTTTGTTTGGAGAGTGTCACTAGAAGCCTTTTAAGCCTGCTTCTTCACAGTAGTCCTGGGAATCAATGAGAAATGTCTCTGAGTTAAGGGCTAATTACCAACATCCAGTCTGACCTGATCATGAGGTATCTTACAACGGTTCCAACTCGGTGACATTCGCACTGTAGCACTGCCTCTGTCTGTCTGTTGGTGGTCATTTAATTTTCAAAGGAAGAAGATGCTGATGGCTAAGGTTAAGAGGTAATGTTTTCAGAGTTTGCTCTCTGTTATTGTTTTTAACTGGATCAATAGTTCTTTTGTGTTGTTTGAGAGAGTCTTGCACCGCTGCCCAGGCTGAAGTACAATGGTGTGAATGAACATAGCTCACTGCAGCCTCAAATGTTGAGCTCACACGTGCATCAGTACTTCTTAATCTTTTGGGGGTCATGGCCTTGTTTCACCACTGCGTTACATTTATGGAAAAGTATACACAGTGTATACTGTGGCTGGGCAGGGTAGCTCGTTATAGTCATAATTCCAGCACTCTGGGGGGCCAAGGCAGGCAGGTCACTTGAAGTCAGGAGTACAAAACCAGCCTGGCCAACATGGTGAAAACTTGTCTCTACTAAAAATACACAAATTAGCCAGGATTGGTGGCGAGCACCTGTAATTCCAGCTACTCGGCAGGCTGAGGCAGCAGAACCACTTGAACCTGCATTGCAGTGAGCCAAGATGGCACCACTGCACTCTAGTCTGGGCAACAGAGCTGTCTCAAAAAAACAAGAAAAGTATACACAGAATTGTATATACCATTTCAGAAGATTCCTGGGTCCTCTAAAGTCCCTCATCTCCCTTCAGCTCTCAGGATTATTATTGGCTTATTCGAACAAGGTCCATGTAAAATGGTTGCCATCTTAAGCTAACTCTGCTACCCATTGACGCTAGGTTCCTTTGTCACCATTCAAGTTTCTTTCCAGTTGATATTCGCACACAAGAAACAATCCAAGGCCCCTTACACTTCTGCTGCTAAGAATCACTGTGCTGTACTTCCCTTCCTCTCTTCTCTCAGAATAATGGATGCATATGTATTTGTTGGAGAAGTACAAATAGACGAGTTCTGGCCAAGCAGAGAAAACGCTCTTACATCCATTGGAATATACTTGTGCAAATAGAAAATAGAAGCTGTTCACTTACAGCTGTCTCCATCACTGGTCTTTTCCTGTGTCCATGTTAAAGAAATGTTTTTCGGGATATAAACTTGCTTATAACATATGCTGAAAATTATGTTATTTAAAAAATAATGAAGCTCATGTATCCATGCTTCTGTATAAGAGATGGTGAAAGGAAAATACTCAAAAGGCACAGCTACTCAGAGACCACCATACAGATGATGAGACTTTGCTTTATTTGGATTTTTATTTATTGTGAAATCGGGTGGGACAGAAAAAAGAGGCAGAAGCCTTCTTAGTAAAGTGTGTTGTGTTGCTGGCTTTTTTCTTCTGATGATCCACGGGGTATTTTCAGTGGAGATGAGGAAAGGATGTGTTACAGATGGAAGCCTTTCTGAGCTCTCCTGTGAGCTCTCCAGCTTCTCCATCCATGGCCCTCATTTTGGTTTCTTATTTTAATCTTAATTTATTTAGAAAGGGTAATATTTTTTGAAATGCTCTGAAAACAATCAAAATTAAATTCAAGCTGTGGTGAGTAAAAATAAAAACATAGCATCCTAAGAATCACAGAGTAGTGTGTCCTGGGATTTCGTAGTTCACAAGAAGATCGTGGATGTTAACCTTTGATTGAGACTTATAGAAGGCATCTAAGGGAGATGGGTCAAGAAATAGCCCCTTGTTACAGGAAACCCAGCTCAGAGCCTTGACTGAGATCATGAGGCTGGTCATGGAATTGGGAGTAGATTTGACCCTCTAATTCCCAATCCAGGGTTCTTCGTGGCTTCTATGCCACTGGGACTTAGTGTAAATCTCCTTATGTCTTTGAGTCCCAGCTTCCATATTCCTGTAGAGTATGTTTGTTTCCTGTGCTTCAAAGTTCCTGTGAGAATCAAATTCTATAATGTGTGCTTCTCAAAGTGTGATTCCTCTTGGCAATGTGAAAATGCAGATTCTCAGGCCCCACCCCAATCTGAATCTGAAACTCTGGGAGTGGGCCCAGCGATCCATGTTTTAGCACACCCGCCAGGGGATTCTGACTCACATGAAGTTTGGAAACCACTGATGACATGTCAGATAGCATTTAGAAAATAAGAAAGCATTACAGAAATGTAAGATACCTTGTTTTAATGTACAAAACTGAATTCTGATATGATATAATCACTGCCCCAGTGAAGATATAGAACTTGTTCATCCCTCCATAGAGCTCCCTTGTGCCTCCTTCCATCAGTCCCCACCCAACTTAGGCAGCCAAAGGTTAAGTGGTTAAGGACCAACTATCCTTTAGAGAACCCGACAAAACTCGATGATGGGTTAAACGTAGAGCAATGACTGTGTTCTCTTATTCCTTCACTGTTTGTAGGTAATGTGCCTTTTAAAATTGCTAACCATATTTTTCTGTTCTTTTTCAGCCCATGGACCAAGCTTCTCTCAAAAACAGCGATGTTCTTGTTCTGACAGGCCTTACCCAGATCCCCACTGCAAACCCAGATGGCATGGTGGGAGAGTTCTGCAGCAACCTAGGTGTGCAGCCATCTCTCATCTAATGTTGGATGGTCTATCTTGGATTTATTTTACAATAATAAATGTAATACTTTACAATAATAGGGGAAGGAAGGAGTGCTTACAGGGTAGCAGCTGTCAAAGTTTAAGGGAGGCGGTACATCTTTGCAATTAATAGCGCAGAAAAGAGTGTTACACTTTGAATTCACAACGGCAATACAGTGAACAGTTTATATAAAATAGAATATATTTTTATATATAATTATGTTTTATATATATATATATATATATTTTTTTTTTTTTCCGAGATGAAGTCTTGCTCTGTCACCCAGGCTGGAGTGCAGTGGCATGATCTTGGCTCACTGCAACCTCCATCTCCTGGGTTCAAGCAATTCTCCTGCCTCAGCCTCCCGAGTAGCTAAGACTGCAGGTGTGTGCCACCACACCTGGCTAATTTTTGTATTTTTAGTAGAGATGGGGTTTCACCATGTTGGCCGGGCTGGTCTGGAACTCCTGACATCAGGCGATCCGCCCACCTCGGCCTCCCAAAGTGCTGGGATTACAGGCGTGAGCCACTGCGCCTGGCAAAACAGGTATATTTTTTTCCCCACTAATATTTGGTTGGTTTGATTTTTTTTCTTCTTTTGGGGAAAGACTAAAGAGAGCTGTGGGGCATTTTCTACCTGGAAGAAATTTATTTTCCTTTTTCTATAACTGTCACTAAATCTGGAAGTTCTGCCTCTCATTTAGACAAATAGATTGGTTACTGTCTTAGTTTGAGTGGCTGTAATAAAATACCATGGACATTAACTTCTCACAATTCTGGAGACTGGGAAGTCTGAGATCAGGGTGTCAGCATGGGCGTTTCTTGATGTGGATTACCGCGATCTTGCTGTATATACGTGGATGTCATTGTTCTTTGAAATTTCACTTAGCCATGCTAATAAACCTAGTCTTTTTTTGTTCTTTGATACTAACCTAAAGGTAATTTATTTGTACCTTAGAAAAATAATTGGAATAATCTCAAATAGAGTCTTGGGGTGTGTGTGCGTGTGTGTGTATGTATGTGTATGTTTGTTTATGACCTAGAATCATAGACTGAAAGAACTTCACACTTGAAAGGAGCCTTACGACTAATTTAGTCTCCCAAAGTGGGGTCCACATGTCTTAAGATCAGTGGGGTTACTTATTAAAAATACATGTTTGGGGGCCGGGCCCTACCTTAGACCTAGTAAGTCAGAAAGTCAGACTCTGGGGAAAGGAGACCCCTGAGAAAAAGCTGCATTTTCAACATGTTCTCTGGCATTTTTCATGCAAACTGAAGCTTGAAAACTACTGATCTCATTCATTCTTTTCACGTAACTGATGCAGAAACTGAGGCCAAGGAAGGTTGTAGCAGCTTTATTGTGGTCCCTTGGGTTGGGACAAAGGATTCGAGCCATGCCCTTGAGCTATGACCAGCGATGTTGATTTTCTCCACTGCGCCATACTCTAGAAATAACAAGCCCACCAGCACTCAGGTTACAGCAGCTATATGAGCTGAATACTTAAAGTATAGGGGATTTTCCTGCAGACAAATGTTAATGAAAGAAAATAAAATACTGCTATCTCATTACTGCACACAAATATTAAACAGAAGAACCCAGGCTATTTCCTTATAGGTCATTCAGCCGTGGTCAGAAACTGAACAGAGACAAATCCAGCACATTTTTGAGCAGACTCTGAAACAGGAAGGAGCTTGGAGGCTCTGTCCTGAAGCTTAGCTGACATTGGGAAAAACCCAAACCTCTAATCACACACTCTTTTCCCAGGGACCTAGATTAGACAATGATGAAAAAATAGGTCTCCGCCTATAGCGTCCCCTGCTTTGGTGTGTTCTTCAAAAGAAGCAGATGATTAGACACATGAGTGAATCTTGAAAACAGAAGTAGGAAAACAAATGCAAATCCTACTTGACAAGTTATAGTCTGTCTTTGTAACACTGTCCTTTGGATGTGATGTGTTTTTTCTCCTCTGGCATCCACTTTTCTAGCTCTGACGGTCCGGAATGGAGGAAACGTGTTGGTTCCCTGCTATCCTTCTGGAGTGATCTATGACCTCCTGGAGTGCCTGTATCAGTACATCGACTCGGCCGGGCTCTCCAGCGTCCCCCTCTACTTCATCTCCCCTGTGGCTAACAGTTCACTGGAGTTTTCCCAGATTTTTGCTGAGTGGTATGTCAGTGTTTTTTTCTATAAATTTTATTTGATTCAGGACATTCAAGTAGTAAGAATAAAAGTAATCTTTTTTTTTCTCACAATACTATGGAAATTTCATTTTGTTGTTTTTCTGTGTCTGTGATGAGAAGATGGCATTATTAAAAGTCAAATCAGTTGCATTGCTAAGTTTAGAGTAATAGTGGTAAAAGAGAGAAGGATGCAAGGCAGAGACTTACCTTAGTCCAGCACTTTCAAAATTGGTAACAAAATGTTATATACTTCTCACATGTCACCCTCTGCCTGTTACTGGGTGAAATGACATTCTAAAAGTTAAACACGTTTTCAAGCCCAAGCTCATGTTGTCTAAAATGTATAGTACAAAATCTGAGAAGAAGACTTTTTTTTTTTTTTTGAGACAGAGTCTCACTCTGTTGCCCAGGCTGGAGTGCAGTGACGCGATCTTGGCTCACTGCAGTCTCTGCCTCCCAAGTTCAAGCAGTTCTCCTGCCTCAGCCTGCCACATAGGTGAGATTACAGGCACTCGCCACCACCCTGGCTAATTCTTTTATTTTTAGTAGAGACAGGGTTTCACCATGTTGGTCAGGCTGGTCTCAAACTCCTAACCTTGTGATCCGCCCACCTCAGCTTCCCAAAGTGCTGGAATTACAGGCGTGAGTCAGTGCACCTGGCCAGAAAAACTAGATTTAAAAAAATTGTAGTATGATATTTGACAATTTTATTACATCAGAAAATTGATCAAATCCTAGAGATGGTGGAATATTAAACAATATGAAGTTAGTGAACCTTTTTGGGGTTATTTAGATGCATGCTTGAATGTAATTCACCTGACCAAAAATAAAGGAAGGAGAGGGAAATAACCTTTACAGTATCTCCAACGGTGCCTCCCAAACGTTCCAGGGCTGTGACACAGGCAGTCTAGGTAGCCAGACAGACACAGCACCTACTGAGTTTCTAATTAAAAAGGAATGTGTACACCATCCTCTCGTACCATATTCAGTTACGCTGCCCCCAACCCTTACTTTGTTAAAGTACTTTTTCCTTCCCTTCTGTGATCTTTTTTCCCCCGTGTTTAGGCTCATATGGGCTTCTCTATCCCATGTACAAATTATTATTCTTTGTCACTTTTTTTTTTTTTTTTTTTTGAGACAGAGTCTTACTCTGTCACCCAGGCTGGAGAGCAGTGACAAGAGCTCAGCTCACTGCAACCACCACCTCCCAGATTCAAGCAATTCTCCTTCCTCAGCCTCCCGAATAGCTGAAATTACAGGCATGCACCACCATACCCTGCTAACTTTTGTATTTTTAGTAGAGATGCGGTTTTTACCATGTTGGTCAAGCTGGTCTTGAACTTCCAACCTCAGGCGATCCACCCGCCTCAGCCTCCCAAAGTGCTGGGATTATAGACATGAGCCCCCGCGCCTGACCCTTTGTCACTTTTTATTCACACCCAGTGAGTTTTATCCTTTGTGAACAGTCTGTTTTTTCCCAGCAGAGGAAGGTTATCTTGTGTAATGAGCAGTCTACCCTCAGTATCACTTGCACATTTCATCAGTGTGCTCTGAATTTCTGCTTCCAGATCCTTAGAATTATCCTAAAGAAGATACCCCCAGGCCAGCCCTGTGGGCCTCGGTGGTTGGAGCCAGCAGGGTGTGTGCTCTTCCCCAGTTTTCACCCACCACATGTTTCATGGTGTTGGAGTGTTTTATTTGACAGAAGTCAGGAATACAAAAATGATAGGAGGTTGTTTTTGTGTTTCTGGTTTTTAGATATTTGTTAGTCTTTGATATACATATAATATGTATTCACCATAGAAAAAAATTAAAGTTACACGAGACAGTAAAATAAACTGACCCCAGCCAGGTGCAGTGGCCCACACCTGTAATCCCAGCACTTGGGGAGACTGAGGTGGGTGGATCACATGAAGTAAGGAGTTTCATACCTGCCTGGCCAACATGGCGAAACCCTGTCTCGGCCAAAATACAAAAATCAGCCAGGCCTGGTGGCAGGCGCTGTAATCCCAGCTACTCAGGAGGCTGAAGCAGGAGAATCACTTGAACCTGGGAGGCAGAGGTTGCAGTGAGCCAAGATCAGCCACTGCACTCCAGCCTGAGCAACAAAGTGAGACTTTGTCTCAAAAAAGAAAAAACTGACCCCATAATCCTGCTATTCAGAAATAACACACCACTTTTAGCATTCTGATTTATTTCTTCTTCCTATGTCAGGATCATACTGAATATTTAATTTTGAATTCTGCTTTTAAAAATTAAATATTTGATTAAAGCATTATCAAATCTTAAGAACATAAATTTTACATGACTACATTATTACATCTTGTGTACATTATTTGTATATGGTATAATTTAGTTAACTATTACTACTGGATGGAAAGGCTTTTCCCAATTTTTTTGCTTTTCTTTTGAGATGGAGTTTCGCTCTTGTTACAAAGGCTGGAGTGCAGTGACGCAATCTCTCAGCTCACTGCAATCTCCGCCTCCTGGGTTCAAGCAATTCTCCCACCTCAGCCTCATGAGTAGCTGGGAGTACAGGCACACGCCACCATGCCCAGCTGATAATTTTTTTGCTTTTCATAATAAATGTTCAGTTAATATTCTCTGTGTATATCATGACACCTTTTGCTTTAGGTAAATTGCTAAAAGTAGAATTACTGGAACAAAGGGTATAAATATTTTTTAATGTTTATTATCTGAATCTAAATTGCTTTCCAGAAGGATTTTTCTGTAAATTGTTCTCTTCCTTATTTTCTCATTAGAGGTTTTGTACCTCTTCGAACATTTATTCAAACTCCTTATATATGTATTACGGATATATTTATTAGACCTTTCTTCTCATTTTTTTTCTTTTTTTTTTCACTTTTTAAATAATAAACTGACTACTTCAGAATGACTTTAGATTTACAGAAAAGTACACAAATAGTATAGAGGGTTTCCATATACTCTTCCTCGCTGTCCCTAATGTTAATGTCTCATGTGACCATGTTCACTAGTCCATATTTTTAAAATGACATTAGTACATTATTATTAACTCTGATCTTTATTCTGATTGCACCAGTTTTTCCACAAACTTTTTTTTTGTCTTTTTTTTTCCGTTCAGGATCCAAATCAGGGTACCACATTGCATTTAGGTTTTTGATTTTTTTTGTTTTTTTGCAAGAAGTTTCTTTTTAGTTTTTTATACTGACAGTTTTAGTCTTTTCTGCAGTTTGTTCTTTTGATACTATGTTTAGAGAAGTCTTGCCCCTGTAGGCGTCACATGGCCAAACATACCTTCCTTCAGTTTTATTCTAGCTTCTTTCTTTTTTTACATCACCCCTTATCTATTTTATCTGGAATTTGTTTTAGTACAAAGTATGAAGAGAAGCATTAACTTCATTTTTTCCCCAAATAGTTAAGTAGTTACCTGCCCAAGTACTATTTATAGAATAATGGTAATTTTTCAGCTGATTTTGTATTAATATGCCAGACTTCCGTATGTACTTGGTTTTGTTTGTAGACTCTCTTGATTGAGTGATCCATTCATTCTTTGGCCATCATGAGGCTAATAAATCTTAACAACTGCAGCCTCACTTATAATTTTACTCTGTGCTAAAGTACATTTCTCCAGCATTTTTCTTAGAATTCCTGGAGCTATTTTTGCTTACTTATTTTTGTGTAAGAATTATAGAATCACTTTATCAGTTTCAGAGTATCTTTTTGAGTCCACAGACCTATAAATTAGAAATCAACATCTTTGCAGTAGTTTTCCCATGCTGAGACATGAACTGTGTCTCTGTCGTATAAGCTTGTCAAATATTCCTCCCATAGACTCTTAAACTCAGTGATCATATTATTCTTGTTTCCATCTATAGTTTTATTTTTTTCAATCCATAAACTTTTAAGTGCCAAAGCACTGAGGATGCAAAGGTCCCTGGCCTTGAGGAATCTGTACTGTGAAGGAAGAGGCAGCTGTGGCAACCCCTCACCACTCAGAAATAATCTGATGGAGATACATAGACACACCTACATATAGCTGTATGGTATTCAGAGAAGGGGTGGTGACCCTATTTGGGGGTTTAGGAAAGGCATTCTGTCTGGAAGGAGGTACTCCTGAAGAATGACCGAGAATCAGCCAGACAGAACTCCTATTTAAGGATGAGCCAGGTGGGCTGCTGGGGGTGATAGTGTAGGTTGAGAGGATAACACAGGCTGAAACATAGATGGGAGGTTTGAATGGTTTGGTTTGTTCGGAGAACAATCCACAGTTCTTTATTGTTACGCTGTGAAGTTCAGGGTAGGGAGTGACGGGGTATGAGGCTAGAGGGATCCTGTCCATGGTGGGAATTCACTGGAGGATTCTAAGCAGGAAATGAACATGATTATAGGTGCATTTTATGTAGATCCTTCTGCAATTAAGTGAAGTTTGTTGTGGGGGCGGGTAGGAGGGGGTGAAACTGAAGTACAAGACACTAGTCTTTGCAGAGGCTGAGGACTGGAGACTCCAGTCTCTACCGTCCTGGAGGAAAGCAAGGCAGGAAGCAATTTGAGAGGCAATTAGGAAGTGCGGCAGGCAGGACTTACTGGTTGCTTGATACAGAAGAGGTAGCAATCGAGATTGACACCTCAGTTTCTAGTGTGGTAGACTGTGTTGACCCCAAACAAAATAGGTTCTACAAAGGAAGGGTAGGTTCATACAGCAAGGGTGGTTAACTTAGTCTGGTTTTGTCCCTGAGGACATTCACGGTGCCTGAGGCAGGGGATGTGCAGGTGAAACTTTTCTAATCCAAAGATCTGAGACGCCCAGGCTGGAGTCACAGGTTGGGTGTCCTCAGCGTTGAGGTAGTTCAGTGGTGGGGATTGCCACAGGAATGAATGGGATTGCCAGGGGAGAGGAGTTCAGCTTTGAAGAACAGGCAGCGGGAAAGGATGGAACTCCAGGTAAGAAATGCCTGCATTTTGGGGGTCAGTAGAGAAGAAATATTTAGGAAAAGTGTGAAGATAAATGGTTAAAGAAGTAAAAAGAGGCCTGTCAGAGAGGTTTACACCTGTAATCCCAGCACTTGAGGAGGCCAGGCAGGAGGGTTGCTTGAGTCCAGGAGTTCGAAATCAGCCTGAGCAATACAGCAAGACCTCATTTCCACAAAAGATTAAAATATAAGCAGGGCATGGTGGTGCATGTCCGCAATTCCAGCTACTCGGGGGCTGAGGCAGAAGGATTCCTTGAGCCTGAGAGATTTCTCTGTTTCTCTTTTTCACTTTTCTGTTCTCCTTCATGCAGCCTCGTTGTAAAGCACCCTTTCTCCCTAAATAAGGAACTCAGTTACTAAAATTGACAGCTGCTAGCTCCAGACCTGCATTAACTTAGCAAGTCCCAGCCCCCATGCCAGGACCCCCACGCCTGATCTGAGGGGTTTGGCTTCCTCTCCTCTTTGGTGCTCCAAATGGTTGCCTCACAGCTGGGCTGCTCTGTGCTCAGCCTCAGGCCTGGCCTGCTGTCCTGGGCTTACTCCCTGCCACTCTGGTTCCCTGGCTCTGTGCTTCCTGTTCTCAGAGGTTCTGCCTTGGCTTCTACATGGTCCCTTCCTATCTGGTGTCCGCCCTTGCTCCAAGCAAAGGGGCTTGGTTGTTTGGGTTGGTTTTCTTTTTGCAGGGGATGGAGTTGGGAGAGAATAGGTCTCAAAAGATCTCTCAGCTCTTTTGTGGGGCTTGGGGTATGTGTTTGTTTTTGAGACAGGCTCTCTGTTGCCCAGGCTGGAGTGCAGTAGCACAATCACGGCTCACTGCATCCTCAACCTCCTGGTCTCAAGGGATCCTCCCACCTCAGTCTACTGAGTAGCTGGGACTACAGATACCACCATCATGCTCAGCTAATTTTTGTATTTTTTTACAGATGGGATTTCAACATGTTGCCCAGGCTGGTCTCTTAACTCCTGGGTGATCCTCCCGCCTTGGCTTCCAAGAGTTGGGTGGGATTACAGTCCTGAGCCACCATGCCTGGCCCTGATCCTTTGTTGAACAAGCAGTACCCTGGGGAGTGTGTGGTACCTGAGGTCTGGCCATCAGGGAACAGCAGGGTCTCTCAGATTCCCAATTTGGGATGACCCTGAAAGCATCGTTTATTCTTCATTCTTCCTGATAATCTGGTATACACAGCTCTCCTTTTTTTTTTTTTTTTTTTGAGACAGAGTTTCGCTCATTACCCAGGCTGGAGTGCAATGGCGCGATCTCAGCTCACCGCAACCTCCGCCTCCTGGGTTCAGGCAATTCTCCTGCCTCAGCCTCCCAAGTAGCTGGGATTACAGGCACGCGCCACCATGCCCAGCTAATTTTTTGTATTTTTAGTAGAGACGGGGTTTCACCTTGTTGACCAGGATGGTCTCAATCTCTTGACCTCGTGATCCACCCGCCTCGGCCTCCCAAAGTGCTGGCATTATAGGCGTGAGCCACCACGCCCGGCCACAGCTCTCCTTTTAAACCCCAGCAGCTTCCCTCAGAAGACGCAAACTATAATCAGGTCCTTCAACCTCTGTCTTAGAAAGGGGATGGGTCCCTGTCTGTTGGGCCTGCATGAGGATTCTAGGGCAGAGCATGAAGGATCTGTTAGCAGACGTGGCCTAAGCGTTACGTAGGTGAGCTTCACGGTCTCTCATCATACTCTTATCTCCTCTGTATCCCTAGTCTCTGCCTTTAATGGATGTAGGATAGTCCTTTGGAACAATCCGAGTAAGTTTAGAACTAAGCTCTTAACATTTGTCTCTCTTCCTGAGCTGGAAGTAAAGACACAGCTATTGTCTATTTAGATATCATAAGGTAACCCTCCAAAGGCATCTTGCTCTTCCATATTTGTATCTTCCAAAAACGGAATAAAGTGATGTTTATAAAACCAAAGTTAAAGGAAACTAAGGGTAGGAAAAATTAGATACAGTGTATTAAGTTAATACAAAACCCAAGCCCTGAAGTCCTGAGCCCTCTCCTCAAAGTAGTGACATTTTTTAAAACGTCAAACCTGCACAACAGCCACATATGTTGATTTATCAGCTGTAAACTTTTTGCCTCGTTTGCTTTATCCAGACATCTCAGTATTTCAGAGTCATCTCTGCCTAGGAAAAAGCAAATGTAAATTACCAGAAACATTCACAGTGTCTCTAGCCCGTGCTGCTTGGTTCTTGTCTGGTTAGAGTTAGCAATGCTGCTGTTAAAAAGAATTCATGGGCCAGGTGTGTGGTGGCTCATGCTTGTAATCCCAGCACTTTGAGAGGCCGAGACGGGTGGATCACCTTAGGTCAGCAGTTTGAGACCAGCCTGACCAACATGATGAAGCCCCGTCTCTACTAAAAATACAAAAAGTAGCCAGGTGTGGTTGTGGACACCTGTAATCCCAGCTGCTCAGAAGGTTGAGGCAAGAGAATCACTTGAACCTGGGAGGCAGAGGTTGTAGTGAGCCGAGGTCACACCACTGCACTCCAGCCTGAGCAACAAGAGTGAAACTCCATCTCAAAAAAAAAAAAGGCATGGACAAAAACAGAAGCCATGTGTCAAGGTAGATCACTTTCTTTATGAAATTGATCACAACTAAATGCAATGTGGCATCTTGGATCCTGAACAGAAAAGGGGCATGATTGGAAAAACTAGTGGAGTCTGAATGAAGTCTGGAGTTCAGTTAATTGTCCTTTCCTGATGTTATTTTCTTGGTTAACAACTGTGCCGCTCATGTCAGATGTTAACTCTGGGGACACAGGGTGAAAGGTACGTGGGAACTCTGTACTGTCTTTGCAGTTTTTCTTTAAAATTATTCTAAAATAAGTTTATATTTTAAGAAAAAAATGTATTGAAGAATTCTAAAGTTTAAAAAGTGCTCACAAGGTACGTCTGTGTTCTGTAGTCACTGGCTTTCACTCACAGTCAAGTTCGCTGGCAAGAAATTTTTAAATAAACTTCAGTATTTAATATTTGCACTGCTGCCACTAGGTGGCAACAGATGCCAGCGTGTGCTCTTCCTCCCATGCTGATGTGTTTTTCCTCTTCAATAGGCTTTGTCACAACAAACAGAGTAAGGTGTATCTTCCAGAACCACCTTTTCCTCATGCAGAGGTAAGAAAACAGAATCACGGGGACATGGGAAGGACGCAGTGTGGATAACCTGATGCAGATGCAGACAGCAGGTTGTAGATAAAACAGATCCCTAAGTAAACCTGTAGACCCTTTGCCTCCTGTCAGACACAGGGAAGTATTTTAACTCCAGCTTCACTTGTTTTCCTCCTGTTAAGACTTTCTCTTGCACACGGGGACCACAGAATTGTTTCAGACTTGGGACTTGGAGGATTTGGGAATATACTTCCTGGCTGAGCATCCCAAATTTGAAAGTCTGAAATAAGAATGCTCCAGTGAGAATTTCCCATTATGTTGGTGCTCAAAAAGTTCAGATTCTGGAACATTTTGGGTTAGGGATGCTCAGCCTGTACTATGTTCGTGCAGTTCATAGCCTGCTTCTGTTCTGCTGACTGCATGAGGAATTATATTTTGATACTTCCTACTCCTTTTTTTAATTGGATGTATTTATTGTCAGAGGGTTCTTTCCCATTACGTCAGTCATATGTGTACATTTTTAAGATGAAAATAACATTTACAGAACGAGTGGGCGTTTTCGATGTAGCTGAACACCCAGCTTTGTTACCAGGTTCTTTTCACCCAACTGTGTTATTACGAACATCTTCCTGTGTCTTGTGTTATTATTTCTCCCTAATATTCCATAGCAAGGCATGAACACACTACAGTGACACTAACAAACAGTAGTTACTCGCTATTTTGGGTTCTGTTTTCACTCAGAGATTGTCTAAGTTGGTATCACCATCTTAGAAAACTGTCAGTGTCTGCTGAAGCTGAACAACATCCTCAGTGCCTCAGCAGTTTCCTTCCTGAAGTCTACATCGAACAGAAATGCATAGGGATGTTACCAAAAGATACACACACAAATCTAGAATGTGGTCAGGCCTGGTAGCTCACACCTGTAATTCCAACACTTTGGGAGCCTGAGGTGGGAGGATCACTGGAGGCCAGGCATTTGAGACCAACCTTGACATCACGGCAAAACCCTGTCTCTGCAAAGAAAAATACAAAAAATTAGCCGAGCATGGTGGCACACACCTGCAGCCCTGGCTACCCTAGAGGCTGGGGTGGGAGGATCACCTGAGCGGAGGGCACTTGAGGCTGCAGTGAACTGCTGTTGTGCTATTGCACACCAACCTGGCTGACAGTGAGACCCTGTCTCAAAAAAGAAAATAAATAAAATTTTTGGTAATAGTACTGAAATATACCAAATGCCCATCAACAATAGAATGGATTTTGTGGCATAATCACAAATGCCTTACATCACTGTGAGCAAGTAAGTTCCAATTATATGCAATGCAGATAAACTTCACACACATAATGTGAGTGAAAGATCCAGATATAGAACAGTAGATACAGTAGCAACAGGACGGGGACAAAGAGGGATTTCTGAGGAGCTGATAATGCTTTATTTAAATGAAGTGAAGTGTGGAATGAATCCTGTGCTGTTGGATAGAATTGATGGTATTAGTGTGAACTATTTGCAATACACGTAGATAGACACAGAAGGAAATACACTTGTGCGTGTGTATGTATGTATGTACCTACACATACATATCTTCCAGCTCTGGCCACTAACTGAGAAACACATTTAGCTCCCAGGAGTTGGTTTCTAGCTGCCGTTCTCCACTAAAAGGAACCAGGCCTCTTTGGAAAATACAAGGTGAGGCTGAAAGATCGTGTTGTGTGCTCAGAAAATGATGGGGACATGTCGGAAGCCGCATCTGAGGTCACTGGAACATCAAAATCAGTAATGCTAGTAATGAATATACTCCATTGAATAACAGAAACTCCTGCATCCATGGTGCGGTAACTGAGTATATAGGAAAGAGGGGAGAGTTCTTTCAACAGTAAACTCACATAATTAGTGTAGGAAAGAACCTTAGAATTAGAATATCACCATTTGGCAGCCACCACAGTAATAATTTATTCCTGCAAGAAACACCAGTGGGTGCTAAAACCAACAGGTGAAAATTTTATGAACAACTAGATAATTTGTAGTCCCAAAAAGTATGTCCCCACCAAATTTATGTTTATTACAAAGAGAGAAATAGTAACTGGAGTTTTGACAAACGTGACATACATGCAGTCAACGTTAACATCGTCAGTAATTGGACTGACATTGTGTGGCTCTTAACACAAGTTATTGAGAAAACATAGCATGATTTCTGTGACCGTGCTCCTAAAAATGCCTCACCTGAGTCTAATCATGGAGCTGAGCATTCAAACCTAAGTTGAGGAGACTCAACAAAATAACTGACCTGTACCCTTTGAGAATGTCAGAGACCCAGAGGACAGGAAAGACTGAGGAACTGCTGAGAGAATAAAGAGATGTGACAGATAAAAGCACTCCTTGGCCATGGGCTGGATCTGGAAATGGAAGAAGAATAATCTGGTTTGTGTCCCTTTAGGAGCATCGATAATAGGTGGTAAAGCTGGGATTTCGTTGTTTTGTTTTAGAGTTAACTGTTTAACACGTATTTCAACAAATGTCCTGCTAATTACTTTAAATGCAACTACCTTTTTCATACTGTAAAGGATAGGTCTTTTATGAACCACTGGATGCCCAGGAGAAGGTTTTGAAGGAGTTATTTTTTAGTCTTAATAGACTAAATATTATTTCAGCAGCCGGGGTTTTTGCAAGCTGTGTCAATGCTATTGTGAAATGCAGGCTAGAAATATTATAAAAATGTCAGAAAATTAAGTGTGGCAAAACATTTTGTGTGGATTTGGCTCTTGAATGTCTGTTTTCCTTCCCTTGCAGTTAGCCTTGCTGTCAACCTTGTTTTCTAAGAGTGTGATCACATTCTAACCACACACCTGTCACGGATGACCTGGTGCCATTTCGAGTCAGGAGTGTGAGCAGACTGTGGTCGCACCATCAGGGTTCCTGAAGTGCACTTCTCACTGTTAGGGCACGAGGGAGTCGACCCTTGGTATTGTTACCATGGCCCATGAGAAATGATGGTTCTGTCCTTGGTACTGGTGACAAACTACTGTTCAGAATTCCTGCCCCACAGCTTCATTTCCACTGGTCAAATACAGTAAGTTGGCTAGAAAGGTAGATCCAATTGGCAAAAAATGATGAATTTATCTTAGTTTCTGTACATTGATCATTAGAGCTACAGGAACTATAGATAATGCTTAAAAGTGACTTAAGTGTGCAGAGACCTGCTGCTATTCTTAGAATCGCATTCTTCATCATGACACCTCCGGATACAATAGACTCCTTTTGACAGCTGCTCACCCATTTAACTGAGACAACTAATGATTTGGGCCATATAGGTTATAGAGAGAATGTCAGTTTGACTTGCAGACTACCTGGAAGCAAAGTGGGAATTCGACCTTTGCTCCATCTTTACTATTCCTGTCCCATCCAAGCACGTGACAGTGGAAGAAGATCTCTGGGATAGCGTTATGTCTTCCTAATACAACCAGGTCTCTAATTAAAGATTAGATCTTCCAGGTGAAGAGAGTTTGGCTTCTGTTGGGGGCATGTCCCATTCTGGCTACATCCCCACTGTTAGGGCGATTTCATTTCCACTTCAAGGTGTCGACCCAGGGCCCTCTCATGCTGGATGGGCGGCCACAGGATTGAGCCTGTCACGGGCCATTGCTTTATCCATGAAAGAGTATCTCAGGGCGGTGCTTCTTTGGCCTGGTTGAGATTTAGGGTCTGTGAAGTCTGGGTGTCTGCCCTCTGGATGCTGGAGTGGGACAAGGATGCCTGGGCAGCAGGTACAGTGTCTGAGAAGCATTCCAAGATACCATCTCGTTGTAACTTTGATGTTACCTTGAAGTCGGCCTGACACTGAGAGATTACTGTCAAGTATTGGGCTGCAGGGGAGACTTGTGGTTCAAACCATACATTTAAAGAAAGCTTTGAGGCTGTGTGCCACCTACTTTTACTTATTTTTACTTTTTTACTTTTTTTTTTTTTTTTTTTTTTTGAGATGGAGCGTTGTTCTGTTTCTCTGGCTGGAGCGCAGTGGCGCGATCTTGGCTCACTGCAACCTCTGCCTCCCAGGTTCAAGCGATTCTTCTGCCTCAGCCTCCTGAGGAGCTGGGATTAGAGGCACGCACCACCATGCCCAGCTAATTTTTGTAGTTTTAGTAGAGATGGGGTTTTACCATATTGGCCAGGATGGTCTCGATCTCCTGACCTTGTGATCTACCTGCCTCAGCCTCCCAAAGTGCTGTGATTACAGATGTGAGCCACTGCGCCCAGCCTTAATTTTTGTTTTTTTTATGACAGGGTCTCACTCAGTCACCCAAGCCGGAATACAGTGGCACAATCACAGTTACTACAACCTTGAACTCGTGGGTTCACGTCACAGTATCCAGCTAACTTTTTTTTTTATGTTTTGTAGAGACGGGGTCTTGCTTTGTTGCCCAGCCTGGTCTCAAACTTCTGGGCTCAAGCAATGCTCTTTTCTTGGTCTCCCAAGGTGCTGGAATTATGGGCGTGGCCATTGTGCCTGGCCCCTGCTTCTTAATATAGCTGTCTGTGTTACAAGGACATAAAAGCCAATGTGATCTCTGTCATGCATGTGTGCATGCATGTGTGTGGATGGGTGCATAGGTGCACATGCTGTACACATTCAGAGAAGCTTCTCTTGTAGCAGACAACACAAATGATCGCGAAAGGACAGTGTTTGTCTTGGTCCCTATTCAGTTGCCGTAGTAGCTTAACATAGCTCTGGCTTCAAGGAAGAGGTCCTGTACTGGTCAACAGTGGTTCTGGTGTGACTGATGTGTTTACTGTCGCCAGGACTTAGTGATTCACGAGTATTGGGAAAGTCACTTGCACTTCAAACAGGAAACGAAGACTTTAGGCCCGGTGTGGAGTGCCACACAGCTTATAAAGGAAGAGTTGGCTAAATCAGGCCGTAGCAATCTGAGTAAGTTTCCAGGAAGTGTGTCAGTATTACCAGAAAGAATTGACATGCCCATGTGTTCCAAAAATCACATTATAGGTAAAAACTAATTTTAATAAGATTCACTTGTATTTTTTAAATTAATACATGTTATTTTTCAGAACGGTTTTGGGTTCACCGCAGTCATATGCCCCTGCCCCCCCACACGCATTTGCCCACCGTCACCATCCCACACCAGAGAGGTGCGTCTGCTACAGCTGATGAGCCCACATTGTCACGCCACTCTCACCAAAAGCCCAGAGTTGACACTGGGGGTTCCTTTTGGTATTGTGCCTTCTGTGGGCTTGGACACGTGGACAGTGACCTGGATTCACCATTACATTGTAGCTTCCTCGTTCTGCAGATCCTCTGTGCTCAGCCAGTTCATTTCACCCTCCACAAATCCCTGGTGACTGCTGAGCTTTTTACTATCTGTATAGTTTTGCCTTTTCGGTGTGGCGGACATCCTTCACTTAGGAATAGTTTCCTCCATGTCTTTTCATAGCTTGGTAGCTCATTTTTTAGTGCTAATATTCCATTGTCTGATGTATCACAGTTTTATTCACCTGCTGAAGGACATCTTGGTTGTTTCCAAGTTTTAGCAATTAAGACATTCATGTGTAGGTTTCCTGTGGACATAGTTTTTCAACATATCTTTCTAAGTGGCCGTGTCGCTTTGCATTCCCACCAGCAGTGAATGAGAGTCCTTGTTCTTCCATATCGTTGTCAGCATTTGGTGCTCTCAGTGTTCTGGATTTTGGCCATTCTATAATAATAGGTATGTAGTGGTGTCTCGTCATTTTAATTTCCAGTTTGCTAATGACACGTGGTGTGGAGCCTTTCCTCACATGCTTGTTTGCCAAGTCTGTCTTCTCTGATGAGGTGTTCTGTTCGGGTTTTTTTGCCCACTTTTTAACAGGGTTGTTCGTTTCTTTTGCTGAAGTTTCAGAGTTCGTACATTTTGGGTCACAGTCCCCTCTCAGATGTGTCTTCTGCAGATATTTTCTCCCAGTCTGTGGCTTGTCATCTTTGTTAGTATTTTAAATCCAGTCCTGCTCACCCTCCAGCACTTTGGTTCCCCTCAGCCTGGGCAGACTCACATCTCTTTGTACTTTTTCTGTTTTCCAGCTCATTCAGACCAATAAACTGAAGCATTACCCCAGCATCCATGGAGACTTCAGCAACGACTTCAGACAGCCCTGTGTGGTGTTCACCGGGCACCCTTCCCTCCGCTTCGGGGACGTGGTCCACTTCATGGAGCTCTGGGGAAAATCTAGTCTCAACACTGTTATATTCACAGGTAAGTGAAAAAAATAAAACCGTTCACTCCACTGAAGCCATTAGTGAATGCACCTACAAGATAGAGACCCAGGGAAGGCTTTTGCAGTGAGGCATAAATATGAACATTGTTCTACTGTCGGTACCAAAGAATGAAGAAACGCAGGAGAAAGAGTGAAGCAGTGTATGCCATTGGACAGCTGGGCGTCCGGCGAGGCTTTCATGCCTGTGTTTGCAGATTTCTCTGAAAGAGAATCCTGCTGAGTGCTTTGCTAGGATATCGTAAGCCATTTCAAGAACTGCAGTGATTCCGTAACCGTCTTGTTTGACCTGTTAGGAATTGTTTACAGATGTAGATCTTTCTCTTCTGATTATAGTTTACTCTGGCTGTGGAGTTTCTTCTGGAGACAAATGCCTCAGGAGAAAAAATTCCTTTGATAAGGTCAAGTAGAGGGTTTACTTAGATAATCTCTGCATCATTTTACCAGTGCAGCCTGCCCAGCCCTTTGAATGCAGGGACTTTTTTGCTTCTCTGTGGTGGGGGATATCATGCAAATTATGCGCTGACCTTTTTTATTTAGCTCATCAGCAGTCACTAGTGTTAGTGTAGGTTGTTTGTGGCACATGACAGTTCTTCCGTTGTGGCCCAAGGAAGCCAAAAGCTTGGTCACCCATTAGGGTCTTCAGTGAGGCTTGGGTTAACATAGTAAGAATGGAGCCAGCATAGCGTGGGGTGCACTCAACTGTCATTCCCATCACGACAGTTCTGTGTTGTGTGTTCAGGATGATTGTGGAGGGGTCTCGTTTTTGGTTGGGTCCATCGTGGTCAGACAAGACGTTGGTGTTCCAGGAAGTTGTGTTCGCACAGCAAGAGGACACGTGGCCTTGTGGGTGCCAAGCCGGCTCTTGCTGGTACCAGGCCGGGCAGAAAGTGCCCAGAGAGGCCCTGGTCACCAGGACAGCTTTCCTCTTCTCAGGCCCGCTTTGGGCTAAAGGCAGAGAAGTTGGGCCACAAGATACTGATTCACAACACTCAGAACTTTACTGTTGCCCAGATGTCATTCATCAGGAGGTTGTCCAGAGAGTATCGTACATAGTGGGGCTGAGGTTGGTCTCTCCTGATGAGTGGTGACTCTTGACATTTGCCATGACAGTGGTCACCACATCTACACAGACAGTAGGTAACCTTGCTTTAGTACAGATTTTTCTTCAGCTAAGAGGAAGTCAGGATGGTGTGGTTTCCCGTGACAACCCTGGGTAATGGGTTTGCATTTCAACTGGTTTGTGGGGCTCCCAGGGCAGAAACTGTCGGGGAGAGGTTGGGGCCACCTTTTTTATTGTGTTGTGACTCCTGGATACATGAAAAGGGGGTCAGTATTCTCAGAGAAGCACAATCCACTGGGATGGGCATTTATGTGCCTGGCACTGCCAGTTTGTGCTGACACTGAAGATGTCTGTATGACAGGTGAGCCTAAGCCACGCTACCTTGTCTCTGGGCACAGCTGCCCTGGGGGTTGAAGCATCACATCAGTCAGGACCAAGCGAGGTCTTTTGGCTCAAGGCAGGCAGCCCCCTCAAGTGGGGGGAATGTCCCTTGCCAAGCAGGCTGCAGCGGCCCTCAGGAGACAGGTTGAGCAGAGGGCGAGGACCCTTCCCGGTTGGTCGGTTGGAGGCGCTGGGCCTGCTGGGGAGCACTGCGGCACCCCCACTCGTCTCCTAGCTGCCTCTCACACCTGCGCGTTAACTCAGAGCTGATTCTAGGTTCCCTAGGTTTGTGCCAGGCCTCTCCGCTAGGAAGTCACGCTTTTCTCATCGTATTAAATCAGTATCTTGTGGGGGACACTTAGACACTATGTACATATCCTGTTCTCCCTCAAAATGGTATTAATACTGTCAGCATTTATTGATGATTCTCATCTGAGTAAGTGGTGAACTGTAATGGTTGCCACGGGGTGGTTTTGGTTTTTATTTCATCGCTGATGTGTTTTGGCGTTTCGTTGTAAAGAAGAGCTTTCCCTTCTCCCCCACATAGGTATTTCTCCCTTATTTACCTCATCTGCCTCTGTTGAAGCTTGGAGCCCACCCCTAGGGTCCATTCCAGCCTGCCTGTCCTTCCACAGGGTCCCTCTGACCTCCGTCCCCCGCATGTGCTTCCTGGCTCCCTCCTGACCCCGGGACTGTCTCCTGGGCCCTCGACGCCCCAGCGCTGCCTGGCTCAACAGCTCCCGTGTGGCCTGCATTGTGATATTTCTTTCCTGTACTTTTCCTAGAACCGGACTTCTCATACCTGGAAGCCCTGGCTCCTTACCAGCCACTGGCCATGAAGTGCATCTACTGCCCCATTGACACCCGGCTGAACTTCATCCAGGTATCAAAGCTGCTTAAAGAAGTGCAGGTAAGGAAGGGCACTGCTCGTGCCTTCACATGGTCATGGCATCTGGGCATGGCCCGTCATGCGTGGGGTGATGGAGGGAGATCTAGCTGCATTTGATTCTTGTCTTCAGTTCTCACGTGTCTACATAATGCTGGGACGCATGCCAGCTCCCTCCACTGAAAAGGAGTGGTCCTTACACCCTGACAGAAGTTTCCGTTCTCAAGAAATCAGAAATGGAAGGGAAAGAAAACCATCTCACCCCTACCAAAAAAAAGTCATTCTAGAAACATATTTACTAAGCCGAGACAGTTTAGTTGAAACACGTACTGAGGCCACGCTGCACATGTAGGCTGTACCACGAGCAGTGCTGTTGGGTTTGGGTTTTGTGGTGGTTTTTGGTATTTGTTTCACTTCACATGTTCTGCCCTGGAGAAAGGGAGGAAGTAGCTGGGGTGAAGTGTAACCAGGAGAATCCATGCCCAGGAGCGCATGGCAGGAAAGCGGGCTACGGAACCACTGTACTGGGTGAGCCCCTGCTCGCCCAATGGGTTTCTGGCTGTTGAGAGTCAGGAGAGGAACTGAAATTGACAAGGATGACAGCTGAGCACGGGCAAGGAAGCACTCTCCCTTCCCACTCCCTGGCATCCCAGGAGTGACATGAGGGCCCAAGGGGTCCGGCCCCATCACCCTCAGGATGAGAGGCCCTTTGACAAAACTCTTAAGTTTTTCTCCTAAGGGGAACCCCAGGAGAGCCCAGAGAGTGGATTCTGGTGATTATTAACATGCTTGCCCAGTGAAGACAGAACACTGCACTCTCTAGGCATGATGAGAGCGGAGAGCCACCGTCTGCAATGATTCACCACCCACTGCAGGCTCATCCACATGCTAGAAGCAGCTGCAAAGAGCCTGTCACTTTCCATGCCTAACTTCAAATCCCAGTCCCTAAACCCACTCTTGACCCTCGTCTGTCAGATGCTCATCCTGGAAACTGGAGGCCACCTGGTCTCTACTTTAGTTGAGGAAAACCTGGGAGAAGCCTTCAGGCTACAGTTGTGACGGGAGATGCTGTGAAACGGATCAGGAAGAGGAGCACAGGGCAGTTTGGAGAAAAGTATTAGCCCTGAGGAACAGGTGCTCCTGGAAGCTCAGCCTGGTCAGCCTGGTGGAAAGCCATGTTCATCAGGAAATTCGGGGCCTGGCCCAAGCTCTTAAGTAGAAGCAGGGGCGTTATAGCGCCCCGTGGGCTGCCAGCATTCCTTTTCAATTGGGTGATACTTGTGCAAAGTAAAAATTGGTTTATAATCTTTTCCTTCTCAAGATAACAAAAGAGACGTTTTGTTTAGAAAGAAAAAGCTCTATCTCTACGTCTTGGTTGTACACAGCGAGCTCATGACCTAAGCTCCCGCCACCCAGTACCAGCTGACCTGCAGATCCAGCAGAAACTCCAAACCCACAACACCAGCCCAACACAGAAAGCAGTGGCTCTTGCTAAGCAGCCAAGAGCTTATACTAGCAGACCTGTGGGAATGTTCTAGAAAGACTGTTCCCCCAGAAAGCCCAGAGATCACTGGGAGCAGACACATGGAAGTCACCATGAAAATTATGTAAACAGTGAAAAAAATGAAAACAAATGCAGGCTGAGGCAGTTGAGGGGTTTCCAAGATGTTTTTCTGCCCTGAGCCTTCACATTCCCTCCCTGCAGTTTGTTGGGCTTGAGAGGATGAAAGTTCTCCTTGGCCTGGAGGTGGTGAGCCTGTGATGAGGGGAGTAGATCCGGGTCAAGAACCGGCCTTCCACAAGGGCCACTGTATTTCACACCTCCTTTCTTGTCTGTCCCACTCGTTCCTCAGCCGCTGCATGTCGTGTGTCCCGAGCAGTACACCCAGCCGCCTCCAGCCCAGTCCCACAGGATGGACCTCATGATCGACTGCCAGCCCCCTGCCATGTCCTATCGGCGGGCCGAGGTCCTCGCCCTGCCCTTCAAACGTCGGTACGAGAAGATCGAGATCATGCCAGAGGTAAGCTGTTCTCCTTCCTGGGGTTAAATGAGAGCTTTCCATGGAGGCTCTTGAAGAGGGTGCAGGGTGGCCTTCTTTTGGATTTGTGTCAAATGTGAATGAACCAGGCTGGGTACAGTGGCTGATGCCTTTAATTCCAGCACTTTGGGAGGCCGAAGCCGGCAGTTCACTTGTGGTTAGGAGTTTAAGACAAGCCTGGCCAACATAGTGAAACCCCATCTCCTAAAAATACAAAAAAAAAAAAAAAAAAAAAAGCCAGGCATGGTGGCCGGGTGCCTATAATCCCAGCTACCCAGAAGGCTGAAGCATGAGAATCACTTGGACCAGGAAGTGGAGGTTGTAGTGAACCGAGGTCACACTGCTGCACTCCAGCCTGGCTGACAGAGTGAGTCTCCATCAAGTATGAATGAACCAAAGAACATGGACCCTTAAGCAAGTAACTGGAAAGCAGGGGGATTTTGAGGTTCTTCTTGTTTTTCAAATAAAAAAATAGCAGCTGTTAAAGTCAGGACTGCTCCTTACCTGACATTCAGCAGTGTGACCCTTGGGCCACATCACAGGCCAGATCCCTGAGGAATGGAGATGCTGTCACCTACTCTGTCCCTAAATACCGTAGGACGGTGGCTTTTCTCTTCCCCCTGGACCTCAATTATGAGCAAGGGTCAGAGTTCACTGAATTCAGAGGTAGATGGGGGAGATAATAGGAACCCAGAATAAGGATGTTAAACTTGGTTCTTATTTACATCCTTGTTAGCATACTTGCAGGATTTGGCCTATCGGAGTCTAAGTATGTTGTAGTTCTGTGAACTCTGAGCTTCAGTTTTGGCAGGGAACACGCAGAAGCATGCTGTCGGTGTGGAACAGCTGTGGCGTGCTGTGCTCAGGCCACTCCTCTGAGAGGGAGAGGAGGAGGAACGTGGCCCCTCCTGAAAGCCAGCATCCAGGGCGGTCGGAGGCTACCTCTGCCTTCCCTTGACCTCTTGAAGCAACTTGAACATGTTTTCAACAGACAGGACAAAGAAATACAAAAACTTAATGTTAAAACCAGTGTGCCCAAAATTATTTTGGAGTTTGAGGTTCAGAAATGGCCTCAAGACCTTGGGTTGGAGGTCTCAGCTCCTGAATGTGACTCATTTCCACGGGCCTGGAGAGGCTGCCAGAGACCACCAGGTGCCGTCTGTAGGTTAACGTGTTTGTGTTAGTTTGTTATGACTTTGTTTTTCAGTTTCTCTGATTTCGTTTGCATTTTCTCTGGATGGCTCTGGATTGTTTTTTCTGGTATTTTACAGGGGCTGGGATTGGCAGCCTCGGTTTAGATTTCAGCTCTCTGAGACAGCATTCCCTAAACCTTGGTCTCGGCATCCTTACAAATAGAACTCCAAAGAGGTTTTGTTTATGTGGGTAATGTTCACCTAATATTTGCTATAGGAGAAATTAAAACTAAGACATTTTAAAAATACTTATTTAAGAATAATACAAACCTATTATATGTTAACATAACTAAGGGATAAAGACAAAAGCAAAAATCAGTCCCAAAACCAGGGATAACTGTTACCATTTTGATGTATTTGCCGTGTCTGTTCACTGTGTGCACACACTGGAATCGCACCTTATACAGCCGGGCACGGTGGCTCACACCTGTAATCCCAGCACTTTGGGAGGCCGAGGTGGGTAGATAATGAGGTCAGGAGTTCAAGACGAGCCTGTCCAAGATGGCAAAACCCCGTCTCTACTAAAAATATGAAAATTAGCTGGGCATGGTGGTGGGGGCTTGTAATCCCAGCTACTTGGGGGGTGAGGTTGCAGTGAGCCAAAATCGCATCACTGCACTCCAGCCTGGGCAGCAGAGCAAGACTCTGTCTCAAAAACAAAAAGATAATTCAAAAGCTTCAGCTTTAATGGTTGCATAATGGTCTGTCAGAATTTATTTAACAGCTCCTTTATTCATAGATTTTCATTTCTGGTTTCTCTGTGTTATAAATAACACTTTCAGGAACATCGTTTTATGTAAATCTTTGTCCACGTGTGTTTATTTCCACAGGAAAATTTTGTGAAATTAGAATTTCTGGGTCAAAGACTCTCAGCACCCCTTTAGGGCCCTCAGCTGCACACCGCCAGCCTGTCCTCTGAAGGAGTGCAGCGGTTTAAGCTCCCGCAAGAAAGCCAGGACCAGCTCCTGTTTCTGCCTCCTTGCTAACATTGGATGTTGTCCTTTTTTTGTTCTTTTCCAGTTTTAGTCAGGTCTTTTCTAGTTATGTAAGCATACACTGATATCTCATTTTAAATTGTATGTCTTTTTTTTTTTTTTTTTTTGAGACAGAGTCTTGCCGTGTTGCCCAGGCTGGAGTGTAGTGCTCACTGCAACCTCTGCCTCCCAGGTTCATGCAGTTCTCCTGCCTTGGCCTCTAAGTAGCTGGGACTACAGGCATGTGCCACCATAGCTGGCCAATTTTTTTTGTACTTTACTAGAGATGGAGTTTCACCATGTTGGCCAGGCTGGTCTCGAACTCTGAGGAACCCACTCCACCTCCCAAAGTGCTGGGATTACAGGTGTGAGCCACTGAATCCAGCCAACTTGTAATGTCTTTCATCATTTATGGAGATAATGTTCTCAATCTGACTTGCTGCAGTGATTTCTTTGCCTTTAAAAGACATTATGGCTGGGCACAGTGGCTCAGGCCTGTAATCCCAGCCCTTCAGAGGCCAAGGCTCCCAGCATTGGCATGACCTGATGCCAGGAGTTCAAGACCAGCCTGGACAACACAGCAAGACTCCCATATCTACAAAAAAGAAAAAGTAAGTTAGCCAGGTGTGGTGGTCCGTACCTCTAGTCCCAGCTACTGGGGAGGGAAGACCCTCCCAGGAGGTGGAGGTTGAGGTTACAGTGAGCTATGATCACACCACTGCACTCCAGCCTGGGCAACAGGGGAGTGTTTTGGCCTCTTGCATGTTTTGCTTTTATATAAAGGTGGCTTGGCTAGGTAGAGGGCTGCGTGTCTGTTAAAAACCATGCAGCTAAACTCAGCAACAAGCACCTAATAAGGTCAGGACAGCAGGGCACCCATCAAGTACAGGTGGTCAGAAAGACACCACTCCCCAGGTAAAGCCATGGCTTCCACCATTGGGCAAAGTCAGACTTTCAGGAAGGGGAGCATTCTCTCAACCCCCATGCAGCTATCCCTGTCCTTCCTACCACTGGTCACCTGGAGAGGGGGTGAGGGTGACTGAAAGGCCAGAATGAATGAAAGGCAGCTCTGGTAGGTTCCTGTGACACTGTAAAAGGGTCTTCAGAGTTGTGTGGAAGCCACTGGAGAGGTCGGTGAGGCCGTGCGGTTGAGATGGGTGCCTGGGCCAGGTGCTATCATTCTGTTGTTGGTGGGGTAACCAACCAGAGGGAGACGCAGAGGGGTCAGCAGGCAGTGATGTGGCTGCCCCATGACCTCTGCTGCAGAGCGCAGATGCTGCTACGTCATCTGGACAGTTGGGCTCAGTCGGGTTCATGCCCCTTTCTCTTCCTTCCTGTCTGGATTCTGATTGATTGAGGTGGATGTGTGTGAGATAGATTATTTTTTACTTAAATGCTTTTTAAAAGTTGTTTACCTTTAAAGTTATTTTCTCTTTAGACTGCAGTGATGTAAAGAGATTAAAGGAAAAGTCAGTAACGGTCATCATTAAAGGTCCGCAGCCTGAACTGTGCCCTTTGCTTTCAGCTTGCGGATTCACTGGTGCCCATGGAGATCAAGCCTGGCATCTCCCTGGCAACCGTCTCGGCCGTGCTGCACACCAAAGATAACAAGCACCTGCTTCAGGTAGAGGGTGCTGGGCAGGCATGCAGGGGACCCTCTCCCCAGCCAGAGACCCTGCCCCCTAACAGAGTATATTTGAAACAGAGCTTCATAAGAAGTGTTTCTGTGGCCACGTGCCTCAGAGAGACTGCTGTCTCCCAAGGGCTGCCCCAGGCACATTCTGTAGGGGAGTGCTGCCGTGCAAGGCTGGCTATAGGGAGACATGCAGGTGCAGCACTGCCCTTCGGGGCTGTGGCAGCCTGACTACCTGGCCCTGCCACTGATCCATACACAGGTGGTGGCACTTTGGCTCCAGGGCAGGTGCTCTGTCTTAAGAATTCCTTTCAGGAATGGTGTCATCCTTTGCGCCGTAGGTAGAATTGCTCCTAGCTACCACTTAGTCTGTTAGACCCCGTGCTGGGTCCTTGTGTTACTGATCCCTCAAATAATGTGCTACTGTCACCATTTTGTAGGCAGCTTCTCTGACTTCAGCCGGATGGTGGCAAAGCTGGGGTTTCCGCCCTTTGGTCTGACCCCACAGCCAGTATGCCCGGCCACGGCGTCATGGCAGTATCTGCAACATGACAGTATAATGTGGAGAATTTATTCAGTAGATACTGCAGTGAATCACCTGAAGGTTTAAAAATGGATCTTGATAGAAGGCGGAGAGCTCAGTGAATAAAGGTGTTGGTTGGGTGGACAGTTGAGCACATGGATCTGGGGCCCTCAACAGCCAGGGAACCTGAACCGAGTGCCAGCTGAGGAAGCCGGGCTGGGGCCTGTGAGGATGGGATAGCCTCAGGCTCCCTGTGTGGCTTGCGGTGGCACCTGCTGCTCAGAGGAAGCTCAGGAGAGCCACTCTCCCTTCTGCTCCAGCCCCCTCCTCGGCCTGCCCAGCCCACAAGCGGGAAGAAGAGAAAGCGGGTGGGCGATGACGTCCCAGACTGCAAGGTCCTGAAGCCTTTGCTGAGCGGCTCCATCCCCGTGGAGCAGTTCGTGCAGACGCTGGAGAAGGTGAGCGGTTTCCCGGGCGCCATGGACACGCCACACACAGCAGCCTTTGGCTGGCTCACTACGGTCCCTGGCGGCAGCGAGGGGATGTTCCTGCTTGGACCTGCTTGGTCCAAGATCCTGCTGGGAGACCCAGGAGAAGGTTAGAGAGCGAATGAAGAGTGCCCCCCCTTTCCTCCCAGGCGTGAGGTCAGCAGAAGGCCTCTCTAGACTGAGGAAAAAGCTGCTTCCACACACACGTGACCAGAGGGGGAGGGTAGGACAAAGAAGGGCCCATCCCTGCCGGAGCCTCGAGCTTCCACAGCTGACTCCTTGTTGTCAGAGGGGAGCCAAGGCTTCACTTGAGTGTCAGGATTTTGGGGAAGCAGCAGCCATGGTCCCAGATGCCCAAGAATTCAAATAGGCCCAGCCATTCAGACTGGCCCGGACAGGCACCTGAGGGGCACTGGCCCTTCCCCTTCCCCTCTCTCTCAGCAGCCTTGATGGCTGCTTCTCCCAGAGATGAGGTTTCTTGACTCTGATTAAAAGAAAATAACCTTAGTTAAAGGTGTAATTTTGGCTTTAGTCACAGGACCTCACAGATCACTGTTTTTTTATCAGGATTATAGAATCCTTGATGGAAGGAGAAGGAATTGACTAAAGGTAATGCTGTTCATGCTGCTCCTTGCAAGAACTGCAACAAATTATAATCATCACAAGGAAGGAGATTTCTATGAACGTTTTATCCAATGTAAATATCACAGTTGCTGACCTTCAGATCTTAGAGGCTTCCCTTTCCTAGGATTGGTTTTCTCCACCTATCTTTGATTTTCCTGCAGGAAAGTCTCTTCTCCCCTCTCCCCCGTGACCTTGCAGGGCTCCTGGGCCTTACTGCTGGGCCTCAAGCTGGACTTTTTAAAAACTGGAGATGAGGACCTTCGGCCTAGCCCAGCCTAGGTCCTGACACATGTTCCACCCTGGCTTCTCTCTGCAGAAGGAGCAAGTCCCTGTCCCAGTCCCTAGGGGAGCCTGAGCCACAAACTGCAGGTGGCCTCCCCACACGGATGCCCTTCCCTGCTTTGTGTCCATTTCGGGCACATGCCTCCTTTCCACATCACACCTGATCTGTAAGGAAATTCTGTCCTTGGTGGGAGCAATAGCTGAGAAACGTTCTCTGTGCTGCCTTCTCCTTCTCTCTTGAGAGAGCTCTGCCAAGTCGCACAGTCCAGGGTATCTTGCTGTCACGCATTTCCCTGGGAGCTCAGACAGCTGAGGCTTAGGAAGCTTTGTCACCAGGGAAGGGCATGGCGTGAGCAGCTAGGGTCCCAGACTCCTGAACACAGTGCTTGGACATGCCCTCAAAAAGCTTAGGCAGATTGTAGAAATTCTGTTCTATTTGCATGAGATTTTGCATGTTTAGGGTCTCAAGTAGGTGAAACTATTGCTAGCATAGGACCTATGACTAGTCTGAAGAATTGTGTTGAGGCACGTCAGTTTCTGGAATGTTCGGTCGAGTCTGGGAGGTGTCGTTGGTAGGTCTCACAGCTGTAGTCCACTCAACCCCGTCTTTTTCTTCTGGAGCAGCACGGCTTCAGTGATATTAAGGTGGAGGACACAGCCAAGGGCCATATCGTCCTGCTCCAGGAAGCTGAGACGCTCATCCAGATTGAAGAAGACTCAACCCATATCATCTGCGACAATGACGAGATGCTCAGAGTGAGACTGCGGGACCTCGTCCTCAAATTCTTACAGAAGTTCTGAGTGGGCCATGCGCCACCTCCCTGAAATCCTGCAGGCCCTCACTAGCCGCCTGAGGAGCAGCATGAGAGGCCATTCACCATGTCTCTGGTGTCCTCTGGCTTGAGGAGTGAAGCGGCGGCTCTGGAGGGAAAGGGTCTGGACTGACTGGGATTCCCAGCACTGTTTCAGGCAAGAACTTTCCACTTCAGGCTCATTTTCTTCTTGACTCTGGCTCTCCTGCAGAGCTGAGGGGTGGCAGAAGAGGACAGAAGCAGTTTTCCAAGAGGCTCGTGGTGGCCAGGGAGGTGGAGAAGACCAGCTGGCTGTCTCCCATGGGTCCCAGGGCTCGGGCAGGAGCCAACCTTGGTTTACTTGCCTACAGTGCTGCGCCTAAATAGATGATCCCAAACATACCATAAAGTGAACCCATCGACCCGCCTTTTCTACTGTGAGTCCATTTGTTAATAAAAACTTATTTTTGTAAAATCAGCTGTCCTCTGTTGAACCTATAATCTATATATTAATAGCTAAAAAATATGAAAATATACAGAACAGCATGAACTCAGAAACCACCACAGCAAACTCAAGTGTGATGTGTATATTACATAAGTTGTACTGTTTACAAAAGCATAGATCTCTCTTAAATTGCATGAGGTGCTCACCTTTAAGCTGGGTCTGCACAGAAGGGTATCTAGGTCAGCACCCAGCCTCAGGCTCCACCCGCGCCGCCTGTCCCTCACATCCTCAGTCTTTGCAGTCCACCGAGCATTGCTCACGACTACCCACAGAGCCACTGGCTGTATGAAGGTTTCAGACAAAAGTAACCTCACAAAAGATGGCTGCTTGTGAAATGTATAAAACCAACAGTTACCATAGCAGACAGCATGAGCTGTGGCACCCATGCCAACTTTGCCAGTATTACGAACAAGACCTAGCCCTGGCAGGCCATGCTAGGCAGTATGCCTGGGGCAGGCTCTGTTCTTACCACCTCATTGGAGTGAGTGAAATTCAGTCAGAAGTCAGTCCTCCAACTCGGGTAACAGCTACACAGCACACAGGGATTCATGAGCCAATAAATACATAACATGAACGGCTGCAGAACCGACTGCCCCGGCTCTACGGAGCATGACCACGTCTCTCAGAATGATCACATCCATGGGAGCGAGGGCTTCACGTTTGCCATCTCCAACCTACCCAAACTCAGGCTCCGGAATGCTTAAGCAGGTTTCCGTTTTCGAAGGTTTCGGTCCATTCCAGTCAACAGACAGGCTACGGAATGAATGAGAGGCTACCAGCCGTGGGACAGGACTGACGTTACAAGATGAATGCCATGACTGGGAGCATTTCGTTTTGAGAACTGTAAATAGGCATCTCAAGTAGGCATACTTCCAACAGAACCTTTGAGACAATCAACTGAAATTAAATTGTAAAAACACCTGAAATGCAAAAATAGCGTCAGCTAGAGCTCAGGAGAAACCAAAAAGGGTTATTTCATTTAAATGTCCTAGCAGTGCTATCTAGGAATGATGGGATAGGTCAAGCCTGGCTGCCGTGAGGGGGCTCGATCAGAGAGCCCGGTGCTGGGGGCTGCGAAAGAGGTGAGCAGTAAGAACAAGTGAGTTGGTGGACACCAGAGGAGCAGGGTGAAACTTTGGAGGTTTTCATCATGTCATCACCACCCACTTAGTGGCAGAAGTCAGAGGCAGGAAGCAGCAAACACTCACACTTTAGAGCAGAGAGAGAATCCAGAGCCAGACTTTCCAGATATGAGGAGAGCAGTTATGAATAACTCTGCCCAAAGTTCAGGTGTGTAGATACCATGCCAGTTTGGTTAGTAGAAGACTCAAAAGTTAAGTGGCATAAGTGGCCTGGCTCTGAGATGCAGCCCACTGACATTGACCGATACTGACTAACCTAATAACTCTGACCTGGAGAAGACTGACATCCAGCAAAGTTTCTACTCAAAACCAGTGGAATCCTAGCGATAACTGAAAAAAACTTAAAAACTAGTTCAAACACCTCATATTATTTCAGTCTTAGTACAGACTGATACATTAGGTATCTATTGTTGCACAAGTTACCCCAAAACATAGTGGCTTAAAACAGCAGATGTTTCTCATCTCATGGTTTCTATGTTTAGGAATCTGGCGTGCCGTGGTGTGGCGTGGCGTGCCGTGGTGTGCCATCGTGTGGTGTGGTATGGCGTGCTGTGGTGTGGTGTGTGATGTGTGGCGTGGTATGCCATGGTGTGGTGTGGTGTGTGACGTCGTGTGGCGTGGTGTGCCGTGCCGCGGTGTGGCATGGTAGGCTGTGGTGTGCCTTAGCTGGACAACCCGGCTCAGGGTCTCCTCCCCACACGGCTGCAGTCAAGGTGTTGGGTAAGGGAAACAGAGGTTACGTAACTTTCCCCAAAACAGCCAGTCACTGGCTTCTGCCTTACCCCAACACCATGGGTGAGTATCAGGTCAGCAGCTGGCCAGGAAAAGGAAACCTGCCTTTTCAAGTCACATCTGATCCCTGGAGTGCTTGAAGCTTTTAGCCCTCACAGTTGTCTAAGGCATTTCCAAACTGTACAGAAGTATCAACAGAAACGAGTGAAGACACCTTTAAACCTGCAGGATGACGCATTAACGAGAGCCAAGCCACCAGTGGGAAGGAAAGGAGGACACGTTTCCTCTGACCCTGAGTCCAAGGGGAGAAGGGAATGCTCTCTTGCCACTTTATGCCATCTATAAGAAGGTGGACAGCACTTATCTTTCTTCAAATGCACTGCAGTGGGACTACACATCAATAGCAGTAGTCTTGAACCTAAAATAGAGTGGAAATAACCAATGACAATTCTGGAGGGAGTCACAGGTAAATCCTGGAGACCAGCAGTGCCAAGGGGAGCTGGAGGGCCAGTCTCCATCAGGAGCTGATCTGAAGTCAAATGCCAGAGTCTACTGCTCCGTGCCAGTCTATTATGGGTTCTAATCACACCATAAAACATTATATACATTAAATGTAAACGAGTCATAGGACCACAGATCTTGGAAAGGGGTATAAACTCCCATCTCATTAGGCATAATACTCCTTGCTTCTCTTACGTTGGTGTTGGAGGCCACTGAAAAACATGTGCGTAGTCCCTGTGTAATGATGCTTGTGTTAGCAGGATTTACCCTTTACCTTTCTCTACAATAAAAATTCCTAACTCATGTATAAGCCTCGCTGATGTAGTTATCAATCAGTAAAAAGTCGACTTAATTCTCATAATATGCAATAAATTCTGAGTTAGCAAACACATTATCGACTAAAATAAGTTTGCTAACATTTTGTTAAATTATCCAATATAAGTTTTAGTAACTACTTACAATTGTTCCACATGCTTTGGAAATAACGGACTTCATTTCACAAAGCGTTTCCCAGTCATCAGTGAGCATCGGTTGGCACCTGCTGGTATATGTAGTGTGTGGTGCTGTCTCTCCCGGCTTGAGCTCACCATCACGGACGAGTTTCTCCCAGACTTACAGCTAGAGAGAAGCACATTTCCAGGACCATGAGCACCCTGGGGGCAAGGTCTGCTTCTTCCACCTTGTCCCACAGCATGAAGCTTGGGAGAAGAAGGGAAAGGAAGAACATTTCAGAAATACTTAGGAATTACAGGCCAAAACAACATTTCCTGCGGGTCAGTTTTAACTGCAGTGTTCTAAACATGGAACCCTGCATGTAAGTGTAAAGACCCCTATCATTCAGCCCATGCTTTAAAACAGCTACTTGATTCAGTGGGCAGCTTCCTGATGAGATGGATCGGAGGTTGGTAACTGTGACCGACAAGCAGAGTTGGTGGGAAAAAAGGTGCAACAGAAATCACACATGGCCTACAGAGCCTAAAACATTAACTAAGCCTTTACAGAAAAAGTATGCCAGTCCCTGCTCAAGTGTTTTGTATTGAAACATTTTTGTAGTACTTATTCAAATCAAGGTTAAATAATGGAATGGCTCTGTAACAGCTCCCGTCGGAACTGACTCTCCTAAAGGTAAAACTATAAACTCCAGACGTAAGTAGGTAGGTAGAAAGAACAACCACCTACCACAAAAAAATGATTCCATTAGCATAGAGAGTTTATCACCCTTCTCGTAATAATTAAAATGATTTGACAAAAAATAGTAAATTCATAGATGACCTGAACAAAATTATCAAAAACTGCGATGTGATACTTTAAAGAGTGCTTACTCTCCCTCGGCAGAATGTTTACTATGAAAACCATATGTTGGGTGTTAAATCTCATTACATCTAAAAGGACTGAATGCATACAGAAGACCTTCTCTTACCACAATGAAATTAAATCCACTCAACAAAATATTTTAGAAAACCACAAATATTTAGAAATTAAACACTTCTAAAATAGCTCCTGGATCAAAGATGACATCACAAAATGAATTGGAAAAATATTTTGAACTGCATAAAATTAAACCTCAAAATTTACAGAATACTGCCAAGGTAGTGCTTAAAAGTCATCTTATACCTTTAAATGCTTACAGAAAAGATGAAAAGCCTAAAATTGACCTAAATTTTTCTTAGATGACTATAAAAAGAGCTAAGTAGACCCCAAAGAAAGTGGAGGAAAGAGGCTGGGCGCACTGGCTCACGCCTGTAATCCCAACACTTTGGGAGGCCAATGCAGGCGGATCATGAGGTCAGCAGTTCAACACCAGCCTGGACAAACTGGTGAAACCCCCGACTCTACTAAAAATACAAAAATTAGCCGGGCATGGTGGCACACACCTTTATTCCCAGCTACTCAGGAGGCTGAGGCAGGAGAACTGCTTGAACCCAGGAGGCACAGGTTACAGTGAGCTGAGACTGCCCCACTGCACTCCAACCTCGCCAACAGAGTGAGACTCTGTCTCAAAAAAAAAAAAAAAAAAAAAAAAGTAGAGGAAAGAAATCATAAAAATAAGAATAAATGAACAAAACAGAATAGAGAAAACTAACAAACCCAAAAGCTGGCTTTTGAAAAGATCAGCAGAACTGATACACACTTCATTAGATTAATCAAGGAAAGACGGGACATATTTCCCATATGGGCAGGGAAAAAACTTTGGTGTCACTACAGATCCTATGGACATGAAGACAACCAATCAGAAATGAAAAGGGGGTTATTACTAAAGAGCCTACAATTATTAAAGGGATAAAAAGAATGTCAACAAACCTATGCCAACAAATTTAACACCACAGATAAAATGGAAAATTTCCTTTGAAGACAAATAGTACAAAGCTCATTCAATAAGAAAAAGAACTTGATACTCACTTAAGAATTTATTATCTTCTCACAAGGGAAACTCTAGGCCTAGATGGTTTCCCTGGGAAACTGTATCAAACATTTAAGGCGGAAATAACACCAATCTTGTCCGACCTCTATCAAAAAGAAGAAGAGGGAATACTTCCAATCCCTTTTAAGGGGCAGGCATAACTCTAATGCCAAAACCTTATGAAGTCATTGCTGAAAAGGAAAATCAGAGGCAGCTTCGCACAGTGCCAGTATCATAACCAATGAGGTTTATCCGAGGCACGATTGTTGCTAATTGAAAACTTTTCCCAATAACCCGCCATGACGACTTGAAATACAGTCGACGTAGGCAATTTTTGGCAGTGTCTATGGAGACTGAATAAAAAAAAAATTTTTTTAAAGAATTTTAAAAAATTTTTTAATTTTAAAAAATTAAAAAAAGGTAAATCTGGCCGGGCGCGGTGGCTCACGCCTATAATTCCAGCACTTTGGGAGGCCGAGGCGGGTGGATCACGAGGTCAAGAGATCAAGACCATCCTGGTCAACAAGGTGAAACCCTGTCTCTACTAAAAATACAAAAATTAGCTGGGCATGGTGGCACGTGCCTATAATCCCAGCTACTCAGGAGGCTGAGGCAGGAGAATTGCTT
This sequence comes from Saguinus oedipus, assembly GCA_031835075.1. Taxonomy (NCBI): domain Eukaryota; kingdom Metazoa; phylum Chordata; class Mammalia; order Primates; family Cebidae; genus Saguinus; species Saguinus oedipus. The sequence continues at coordinate 33,254,923 of CM063182.1, read as the reverse complement.
GAACCCAGAAGGTGGAGGTTGTGGTGAGCTGAGATCATGCCATTGCACTCCAGTCTGGGTAACAACAGTGAAATTCTGTCTCAAAAAAAAAAAAAAGGTAAATCTGTCTCATGAACATCAATGCAAAAAAAAATTATCAGCAACCTGAATCCAGCAATACACAAATAGGATAATATGACATGAACAAATAGGGTTTATTACTGGAATGCAGGATAAATATTTGAAAACCAATCTATAATTTACAATAATAACAGAACAGAGGAGAAACCCCATATGATCATTGCAATAGATACAGGAAAAAAGCATTTGATGAAATTCTCATAATAACACTCAGCAGACAGGAATAACAGGGAACACCCTCAAAAGGTCATGGATGAAAAACTTACAGCTCAGTGAAATATCAGAACTTTTCCACAAATACTGAGAGCAACACAAGGGTGCTGATCCATACTATTCTATATTGTTCTTGAAGTCCCAATTATTGCAATAAGGCAAAAATGAAGAGGAGAAGAAATGAAGGCATACAGAGAAAGCATAAGGGTAGGAAAGAAGTGCAACTGTTTTCAGATGACTTTTTACATAGAAAATAAGGAATCCAGAAAACTACTGCAATAAGTTCACGAGACTGCAGAATACAAGGTTAGTATATAGAAGTCAACTGTCTTTTATATATTAACATGTTTTTGAGAGAACCTTGCTCTATCACCCTGGCTAGTATGCAGTGGCACAGTCATGGCTCACTGCAGCCTTAAACTCCCAGGCTCAAGTGATCCTCCCACCTCAGTTTCCCAAGCAGCTGGGACCACAGGCACATGCCACCACATTCAGCTAATTTTTTTTCTTTTTACTTTTGTAGAGATCCACCTTGGCCTCCCAAAGTGCTGGGATTACAGGTGTGAGACACCACACCTGGCCAGAAAACAAAATGTTTTCAAAACAGCAACTTCATAATAGTGTGAGATAACTTTTGAAAAGATATGCAGATCTCTACCCTACAATCTCAAAACCTTGCTGATAGAAATTAACAATTTGAATAAATGGAGAAATATACCATATTCATGGATTAGAGGACTCAATACTAACATTTTAATTCTGCCTATTGATTTACAGATTTGATTGAACAACATCCAAGCAGACTGCCACACCACAACCTAACCCACTGTTTTAAGTAGGTAAGGACTGGAATAAACATTTTTCCAAAGAAGATATACAGATGGCCAATAAGCACATAAAGAGATACTCAACACAAGTCATTAGGGAAATGAAAACCAAACCCATGATGAGGAACCACTTCACACCTACTAGGATGACTGTAACATTTTTAAAATTCTCGATCAGAAAATAAGTGTTGGGAAAAGTGGAAAAATTGGAACCTTCATACACTACTAGTGGAATGTAAAACCAGACAGCCTGGCTGTTCCTCAAAAAGTTAAATACAGAATTACCATATTGTCCAGCAACTCCACTCCTACACTGACACCCAAAAGAACTGAGAGCAAAGACTCCAGTGTTTGGCCACCTATGTTCTTAGCAACATTATTCAGCACCTTAGTAACCAAAAGGCAGATGCAACGCAAATATCCACCAACAGATGAACAAACACAATGTGGAATACACACACAATGAAATATTAGCCTCCCACAAAAAAGGATGAGATTCTGATAAATTCTACAACATGGATGAATCTTGAAAACATACTAAGTGAAATAAGCCACATACAAAAGACCACATATTTTATGACTTCATTTATATTCAAATGTCCAGAATAGACAAATCCATAGAGGCAGAATAGAGGTTATCAGAGGCTGGAAGTAGTGGGGGAATGGGAAGTTACTGTTTAATGGGTTCAGAATTTCTGTTTGAGATGATGGAAAAGTTTCAGAACTAGTTAGTGGTGATGGTTACACAACACTGTGAATGTACTTACTGGCACTATAATCCCAGCACTTTGGGAGGCTGAGGCAGGCAGATCATGAGGTTAGGAGTTCAAGACCACCTTGACCAACATGGTGAAACCCTGTCTTTACTAAAGATACAAAAAATAGCCAGGCGTGGTGACATGTGCCTGTAATCCCAGCTGCTCAAGAGGCTAAGGCAGGAGAATTGCTTGAACCTGGGAGGCGGAGGTTGCAATGAGCCAAGACTGTGCCACTGCACTCCAGCTTGGGCAACAGAGCAAGGCTCTGTCTAGGGGAAAGAAAAATGGCTAACATGGAAAATTTTATGTTTAAATTTTTTTTATCTGATAATCCCAGGTTTCTTAGAAGAGACCAACAATATTGAGATGGATTTTATGTAAGTATAAGAGCTAATACCATACAGCTAATTCTAAATTTTACAGAGAAATACAAAGTAATATAGACCTAATACCATACAGCTAATTCTAAATTTTACAGAGAAATACAATATTGAAAGCGATCTTGGAGATGAACAAAGTTGGAAAGCTCCATTTATCAAGACAGTAAGGAACCGGCACCAGGACGAACAAAGCAGCATAACAAAGATGGTTCAAAAATAGAGCCCCACTTCTACAATGACCGTATTGTCAACAGAGGCCCTAGAGCAATCCAATGGGGAAGGAAAAGTCTTTTTAACAAATGGTGCTGGAATACCCATGTAGAACAAGCATCAGAAACCTGACCCATTCACCCATGCCACACCCCATACATAAATACTGAGATGCATCTTTAAGTATAAGAGCTAAAACAATAAAGCATTTGGTGAAAAACACTGAAAATACCTTCATGATGCTGGGTAGGAAAAAGGTTTCTTGGGTCAAAGAAAGTAGTAACAAAAGAACTGAAACTCCTCAAAATTCTGCGAATGAGATGACACCATAAAGAAAATGATTAGGCAAGCCACAAATTACAAAAATAATTTACAAAACATATCTGACAATGGACTAGTGTCCAGGGCAAAGAATTCCTGTAACTCAGCAATAAAAAAGACAATACATCCATACATATTATTCAGTGAGGAAAGAAAGTAGTTATCAAACCGTGAAAAGATACAAAAGAACCTTACATGCATATTATATTATATGAAAGCAGCCAAGTGAACAGGGCACCTGCTGTATAATTTTATGTGACATTCTGGCAAAGGCCATAGTATGAAGACAGTAAAAAAGATCAGTGGTTGCCAGAGATGAGAGAGGAAGGGAGGGACCAATAGGTGGAGCACAAGAAGTGTTTAGGGGAGTAAAACTATTCCGTATGATACTGTAATGGTGGCTATGTGTCATTACGTATTTGTCAAATGTTAGAGAATTTCATCAAATGCTTTTTTCCGGTATCTATTGAAATGATCATCTGGCGTTTCACCTCTATTCTATTACTGTAAATTATAGATTGGTTTTCAAATATTTAACTATCCTTGCATTCCAGTAATAAACCCTACTTGTTCATGTCATGTTATCCTATTTGTGTATTGCTGGATTCAGGTTGCTCATAATTTTTTTTGCAATGATGTTCATGAGAGAGATTTACCTCTGATTTTCTTTTTTGGTAATGACTTTACAAGATTTTGGTGTTAGAGTTTTGCTTGCCTCTTAAAACGTATTGGAAGTATTCCCTCTTCCTCTATTTGATAGAGGTCATACAACACAATCAATGAAGTCTAATGTAAATCATGAGCTTTAGTGAATAATGTGTCAAAATCAGCTCATCAGTTGTATCAAATCTGTCCCACTAACAGCAGATGTTAATAGAGAACAAGTGAGGGATTAGGTGGAAGAAGAGGAACCTTTTTCCTTCCCATGCAGTGTTGCTGTAAGTCTAAAACTGCTCCCCCAAAATCTATTAAAAATGCAGGAAGAAAAGAAAGCAATTCAAAAAAGGGATAATCCAGTTTTTCTTAATGGGCAAAAGATGTGTACAGATAATTCGCAAAGGAAATATATGGCTTAAATCATTAGTCATCAGGGAAACGCAGAAAGAACTAAGACACCATTACTCACCAGAATGTCTAAAATTTGAAAAGACTGACAAAACCACGGACTGGTAAGGATGTGGAACTGGGAGTCTCATCATTACTGGTGGGACTACAAAATGGAATGACTGCATAAGAAAAGGTCTAGAAGTTTCTTATAAAACTAAACATTTATACATTTGCCATATCACCCAACAATTCCACTCCTAGGTATTTATCCAAGAGAAATAAAAATCCACATTTCTTTCCACTTGCACATGAATGCAAAACTCCTATTGTGTGCTGTGTTCTGGAGAGGCTGCAGTCTGGTGTGGGGAGCAGAGCAGTGGCCAGCACAACACAGTGAGGCAAGAGAGCATGGGGGTTCTAATAGGAGGTGGACAGGCCACACAGCCAGGCACTGGTGTTCAAACCAGGTGGAAGGCAGAAAGAGCCATGAAGAAGTGGCCACTATTTTTCCCCAGTAATAGTTTATTTTTGTTGGGTCAAAACAGTGGACTCTTTACATTTATCATGTTATTTAACTTTTAACATATGCTTAAGAGATGGGCAAACTTCTGCCACTGGATGTGGGATTCGAGCCTGAAATATGAATAGGTTACTTGCTCTCCACCATTGGTGGGCAGCCCAGGATCTGTACCCAGTCCGCTCCAGAGCCCAGACCTTTCCCCAAACATTTTCCTCCTTTCTTCTTTGCAGTATCTTCATAACATTCTAATTTTTTTGTAGGGATGGGGGTCTTGCTGTGTTGCCCAGGCTGGTAACGAACTCCTGGCCTGTGATCCTCCTGCTTGTGCCTCCCCAAATGCCAAGATTAAGACGTTAGGCACCACACCCCGCATCAACATTCTTCCTCACATGATTTTTGTAAACCTTGTGGAGCCTTCACTTCAGTGACAATCCCATTAACAGCTGACATTTACCACCTTGGCTGACCGTAAGTCCAAGCCACAACTCGACAGGAATAGACTCAAAGTAGACATCATATCTCTATAGCAAGATGCATTTTCCACAGCCTCATGCCATCTTCTCAAGTCTCTCTGGTCCCAGGACAATCATTAACATAGCGATGGATGGCTGGAAGAACAGGAGCTGACAGCCAAAACTCCAGACCCAAAGAGAAACACCCCTCAATGACCTCTTCCCCATCAGCTGCTGCAAACCTGCCTGATCAGTTATGAAGCCCACTTGAGGAGGGACAATGACCATTATGTCTCACCCATTCTTAGGGCTGTCAGTGTGATGTGACCGAAGCTGCTACCTGCAGAGCCCAGGAGAGAAGCCTTCGCCTTCATCTCCTTTCCCTTCTTCATCTGTCTCCCTGAAGCCCCTGGTCAGTGCCCTCTCTTGAGGAAGCCTCTGATCCCATAGCCAAGCACAAGGTCCAGGCCCATGGGCACCAACAGGATGGGGCTCTGTAGGCGGGAAGCATCAGCTTGGTACAGGTGCAAGTGCAGGTGGCTTAGTGACCTGTAGGCCAGGGATGACCTGTGGACCAAATTGAGCCATTCAGGCAAGGCCCTGCCTCCTTCCTGGGATCACAGGCACACACAGCTCCTCATAGCCACTACACACACACCGTTATCAATTCCCGTGAAAAATTTACTTGCATATATGAGCCACATGCCTGCCACATCCTGCTTACAGCAGGTCAACAGCACCTGAGTTCCTGTTTACTCAAAATGTCTTGCCCTGGAACTGGGCACAGGCCAGGCTGCCCATGTGAGTGCAGGTCCACTCACCCACCGCTGGTCCACACACAGCTCACACCAGGGCCTGGTCTTCCTCTACAAGCAGGCCCAGCTGGCAGACAGGTGGCGACCTGGAGTCAAGCAGGTGCCTTCTCTCAGGCCAATCTTCCATACCTGCCGAGAAGAACCACAAAAGACCTCCAAGCTGCTTGAGTTAAAGTCTCCATTTATTTTTATTTTTTTACAAAAATCCAATGTAAGACCATTGTGCTCATGACAAAAAGGGGTGGGGTGAATGGACATGACATGGATTCCAAAGAGCTTCCCCTCCAAACTAGGAGCTGCCCGCTCTTTCTGGCACAACTCCCAGGAAGATCCCCTTCTCCCAGACAGGACCCCAGCAGGTGAGCCCTGGCCTGAGTTGCAGTCCACACAGAGGAGCCTTGCCTGGAAGCCAGTGCTCACAGTGGCCTGCAGAGCCCTGGGGTGGCGTCACTGGACAGCCCAAACCAGAGAGCAAGCCGGCCACCTGGAGGGCGAGGCAGTCCTGCACCCTGCAAGCCAGGACACGATGGCCAGGGGTGCCCCATGGACAGCCAAGAAGACCCGGGGTCCATGACACTGCTTTTCCACCTCACACAAGTCACAGGTCAGTGGCATTCCTGTGGTAAGAAGCACCTGACCAGTGATGCCACAGCTGCCTTTCTGCCTTTCACCAAGGAGGGTGTGCCCCTCAGCACCTATCTGCAGTCCAAGCCTATGTTCCTTTCAGGGCCAAAGAGGGCTGTCCCTCTGGGAGGTTCTGGCACCACAGCCCTACCCACGGCACGTTTTGGTAGCATGTCACTTCAGCCCACTCTGCCCTTCCTGGATCCACCAGTGACACTCGGGGACCCAACAACTGGCTCCACTAAAGGGACAGGCCCCTGGCCCCAACACATAGACGGCCTCGGCTCACTGAGTCCCACTGATGTCAGTATATGAATTCCTCACATTAAAAGAAACCAGATAAAATAGCAGCCGCAATAAAGCCCCACACACCACTCTCTTTGGCTCCCAGAGGGAAGGCTACTGCAGAAGGAATCGAGTCAGGAGTCCGGGAAAGGGCAACTAGAAAGTTCTGAGGAGGGCGCCTACCCCCCACTGCTGGGCCTGAGCTGCTGGGAACAAAACCACACTTAATAGGTGGCTGCCTCAGCAGAGGAGCTACAGACTGAGGCTGGGGGAACCTCAGGAAACACAGTCCTGGGAGCAGCCGGGTCCTGCTTGCCGATGGGGAGAGTTCCCTTAAGCCGAGCTAGAGCCCTACAGGTGGGTGGGAGCTACACAAAAGAACCCAGCTTCAAAGCAGTACTTGAAGAGGCCTCATGTAGTACAGGCAGGTCAGAGGAGAATGGATCCCGAGAAACAGAAGCACAGGATGCCAAGGTCTAGGGAAGACGGGACTGGCTTAAGGCATGTGCATGACCAGGACAGACCTGAGCTTTTGTTCAGTTGCTAGAAACCTTCAGAGTCAACTCCACTTCCAGAAAGCAGGGCTCAAGAAAGAGAAGTCATGGGCTAATCCCTGACAAACGCCACTAACACCCTCCTAAGTTCCCCTACTGCAACCATCACCCCCAAAATTAGCTTATTTCCGTTTCAGCCCAGGGAACGGAATTCCAAACAGGGAGTGGAAAGTGGTAACACGGGCTGGAATGCCTGTTCGACTCCAAGGCTGCATGTGAGCTTCCACAGCAAACCACGACCTCCCACTGTTCCAGCACATACCAAACCTTAGCAGGTCCTACAGCCACACTGGCATTAGGGGTCCAAAAACCACTGGTAACACAGGATGGGACTCCAGACAGAGGCGGGGGGGGAAGGTGAATTTCACCAAGGAATTATCCCAAGGCAGGCGCCTTGCTGTAAGACTTCCCGGCCAGCCGGGTGGGGTCCTGGAAGGACACTGGCTTGCTCTACACCAGGGAGAGGCTGACCTGCAAACCACTCAGACCACAGCGACGTGCACCCTGCTCGTTTCCTGTCCTAACTGAGAGACAGCATTTCAGTAAAGCCTGAGGCCCACAGCACGTCTTTCAACAGAAGAGCAGGACAAAAATAGCCATCTGGGAGAGCCGTCCTCAGACTCTATTCCTTTCTCACTCTTCGCTTCCTCATTCTTCTCTCAAACACAGGAGAAATGGGAGATCAGGGATAAGTACTGGAGCTAGCCTGGCCTAAAGATAAATCTTCAAAACCACTGGCCCCAGCAGCAGGAGGCTGAGAACCCCACCAGGGTCAGGTGCTCCCTGGGATTCACTGGGAGGGGAATGTTGCATTACAGGGTTGCTGACTGGCAGCGGAAAGGCAAGAGAACAGACCCACAGATCTTATCTCGCCCAGGCCCGTAAGAGGGCCAAGTTCATCCCTTCCTTGTTTCTGCACACAGAGGGCCCTGGGGAGAATGGAAGATGATGGCTGAGGATAAGCCAGGGACACAAGGCCAGGACCCATCTCTACCAGAATACAGAACAAAGGAGCCTGCGGGGTCCCTCCCTTAGAAAAGCAAAACACACTCCCCAGCCAAAAATATATATATGTATGTGAGTGTGTGTGCATATATATACACACACACATATATATATAAATAAGCCTCGAATGACAAATCTGAAACTTTCTCTTTTTAAATAATCATAATAGTTGTTACTGAATTTAAAAACCACAAACCAGCTGTCCTGGGCATATGAACTGTGTGAGTGACTCTGCAGAGTCCCCACAGTCCTCAGTGTAAGCTATCAGTCAGTGCCCTGTGTGGGGAACCCCGGGGCCTCCGCCCAGGGCTCCAGGCCCAGTGTGGCTGACTTCAAGATAAAGGCAGCGGTTTCCTTCCACTCTTCCTGCTGCCCCTCCCAGCGGAGGGTCTGGGTCACCCACCCAGAAGATGTCCCCAAGGTCCTGCAAGGCCTAGGAACCTCAGGTGCCATCTCCCTCCCTCTGCCCATCCTCTTCCCCAGACTTTGCGCTGCCCCTAGATGAACTTGAAGCACTTAGTCTTGTCATGGGGCAGGCGCGTCTTGAAGAGCACAGAGTCCACCCTGAACTGCGTGTACAGGAGGGGCATGTAGCCGTACACCTTTACAAAGAAGTTGATGCACTTGTGCCGCTCATGGAAGTGGGAGTCATCATGTGACAGGGCCTGAGGGCATCCTGGGCATCGGAACGTCCATCGTGAGGTCACCTGGAAACCGGAGATAGAGAAAGAGTGGGAATTCTGGCTAATGCCAACAGAAACCTTGCAGCAGAGCTGATCCCACACCCCCATGGCCATGGTGAAGATGCCGATCCCCCAGAGGCAACATCCCTGTAGAGCGTGGCAGGAGCTAGAGGCCTGGCGCAGACCTCCTGCCTACCAGGTGTTTCCAGAACATCGTCAGGTTTTCTGCCCAGACAGCCTACATGTCACAGATGCCAAAAGCCTTAACGTGTATAGTGTCAGCTGTCTCGGTAATTCTACTCCTAGTGTCTCCTTGGTTGCACAGCCACAGGTAGGTTCCAAGTTGTTCCTGTCATCAATGTTTTGAATCAAAATACTGAAGACTACCTGAAGAGGGGCTAGTCAAATGATTCTTGAATACTGTCCAAAAAAAGATGCTTAACTCCATTTAAAGCCATGAGAAAGTGGTCATACTATAGTCAAATTTTCATTCATTAGAAAATTTCTAACTAGAAAAGTATGAAGCGGGACAGCTTCATTACAATGTGGCAGGCCAAACAGCATAAAAACTCCTCAGTACGGAACACCTGAACATGCAGGACAAAATACAGAAACCATCTCTTTAAATACAGGGCTGAGCCTGTAATAAGAACTGAAATCACCTGGTGATTAACCCCAGCACTTCTGAAGGACACAGCAGGAAGATCAAAACCAGCCTGCTAACATTTTAATCTTTTGTGGAGATGAGGTTTTGCAACAACGCAAAACCTCATTTCCAAAAAAGATAAAAAAGTTAGCAGGGCGTGGTTGTGTGCCGGCTATTTAGTGCAGTCCCAGTTACTTGGGAAGCTGAGACAAGAGGTTGCTTGAGCCCAGGAGTTTGGGGCTACAGGGAGCTATGATGGTACCACTGCACTCCAGCCTGGGTGATGGTGAGACCCTGTCAATCACTCACTCACATACATGCATGCATGAATAAACAATGAATAATGAATGAATGAATGAAATCCTCAGAGGCCAAACAATGAAAAAGCAAATCCTTCGAGGTAGCCACGAACTTGGTTTTAGATGGGCTGGGGAAGTGACACCTCCAATGCAGGCTTGGGGCCTCTGGAAACACTGGCTTCCATGGAAGGGAGCATGGAAGGGAGGAAGCCCCACCGGGAAAGAAATTTCTTTAAATTTATCTCCTACTTCCTTAATTTTCTTTTCACCTAAGTCTGATCTTTTGATCTCATTTCACAGAGATTTTAATAACCATGATTTTCATTTTCAGTAGTTCCCTTCAGGGCATTCCAATCTGTTTGCTCTTTCCGGAGTGATCTGTTGCTTTTTTATGTTTTCATGTTAGTCATTTTAAGCATACCTGTTTTATAATCCATCTAATGGCTTCATTATTGGAATCCCTGGAGAACTATAACCTGTTCGTTATATGTGTTCACTGTTGCTCATCATCAGCTGTTTCCTTGGTGGCTGACTGGTAACTATATTTCAAGCTCATCTCCAATGAGGCTTTACCTATGAGTGTCCTGTATGGCCTGAAGTGAAGAAATTTCTTTTTCTTCAGTGGGAACTTCCTCGGCTGAGAAAAATTTCTCCTTATAACAGAGTACTGGTTTTATTCTGTCAGACAGTCCAAGGGTATCAATGACTGAGTGTAGTTTTCTTTTTTTTCCCCTCTGGGGACTCCCTAGTTTGCTTAGGCTGGTCTCAAACTCCTGGCCTCAAGAAATTCTCCTGCCTCAGCCTCCCAATGTGCTGGGATTACACACTTGAGCTACCTCATGTGGCTCTAGGTCTAGTTTTCATATAGAACGAGTCTCTAAACCCATGGAGGCTCAAAAGATTATTAAACATTCTCAGCCTACACTTTCCCCCCAAAACCTGTCAGAGTCTAGGTTAAAATAAACAAGGTACGTGTAATCTCTCTGGGACAACAGGTAGGAGATCTCCATTCTAATTCTCCGCCTTTAACAGGCCCAAAGGTTCTTTGCTGCTTCCAGTGAGTGATAAAACCCAAGCCTGTAGACAACTAAGGTGAGAGCAGCGCCCCATGGCAGCCTCCGTGATGCTGCCACACTTGCCACCTGGAGTTCTATTCCTCCTATCTGCTTCCTTTCTTGCAATTCTCTTACTTTTTTATTAGCTCAACTATACACTGAAAAAAGACGTTTGTTACTTACAGTGATCAGGTTTTTAAATTACCTATCCATTATATTACAAAAACTAGAAAATTTACTATCAAGTTTTTAAAAAGCAGACTGCAAAACAATTATATAAATTTAAATTATAAAAATAAGGCCAGTTGTGGTGGCTCCCACCTGTAATCCCAGCACTTTGGGAGGCCAAGGTGGGTGGATCATTTGAGCTCAGAAGTTCGAGACCAGCCTGGCCAACATGGCAAGACCCCATTTCTACTAAAAATACAGAAACAATTAGCTGGGCATAGTGGCACATGCCTGTAATCCCAGCTACTCTGGAGGCTAAGGCAGGAGAATCACTTGAACCCAGGAGGCAGAGGTTGTAGTGAGCTGAGATCATGCCACTGCATTGCAGCCTAGGTGACAAATCAAGTCTACATCTCAAAAAAAAAGAAAAAGAAAAAACCATACACACACACACACACACATGTGTGTGCATATATGTGTGTGTATATATATAAATAAATAAATCACAATAGACAGGATACCAAAGAACCAAAAGATAAATAAGCCAAAGATTTTAGTACTTTTGATTTCTTTCTCCATGTCTGTCTTTTCCCAAATAATTTTTAAATTGTTATTTCTATTATAAATTGGAGGGAAAATTTTTAATTGAAAGACACATCCCATGACTTATAACAGAAGAATAATCACTGTGTACAGCCAGTATTCACCGTCAGAGCCCAGGTCCCGGAGTTTAAACCGGGAGGAGACAAAGGCCAGCACTGGAAGGGTGGCTCACCTCAGAACCGAGCCTCTGGGCAGTCATGACCTCCACAGGTCCCCTCTGGGGACCCACCTGTCTCCTCGCTTTTCCCTTCATTCACTGGCTGCTCTCTTACAACCTTTCAGGATCACATCGACACTGAGTTACTACTCTTCCCACAGTTCCCACTGGAACAGGATGTGGAGGTCAGGAATCTTGGGAAGGACGTTCTCAAACAGCATCTATGTCCAGTATTCCACGGGGCTCTTGCTGGACCTAAAAACCTTTCTCCTCATCCCAGACACCAGAATCTAACCCCAGGAGAAACACCCTCTAACCTGCTGCACATGATTCCATGCAACACAAAAAGTGACTTGATAACTGTTGTTTCCACGGAAGCAGAGGCTTCCAAGTGTTTTTAATTATGTAATCCATCAGTAAAAAAAGCACTGAAGACTGCATCCCCAATATATATATTCTCAAAACTTTCCGGGTGACTTTTTAATCTCTTATTTTGAATGAAGCCTATTTACATTCTGTGTTCTCCTCCTTGCAAAGGTAGCACATTATTCAAAGCAATAATATGACATTAACTCCCCACTTTTTAGTCAGCATGGTTAAGAGATTAACATTACAGAAAGATTACCAATCATGCAAAGCAGTCCAACATCCCAAATTCAAACAAGCAATAGTCTGACAGTAAAAACTTGAGGTATTGAAAGCAAAACAAAAAAATTACTTTTGAACACAAAAGAGGACATATACCTGATACAATTAGGTAAATAAAATATTTAATTCAAACTGGTTCTATATCATGAAGTAAATAATTAGATTCGTAAGTTGAAGGAATTAACTAAGAGTCTGAAAACACTCTTAATTTCAGCCTTTGAATTGTCATCCCGATCTTGAATTCTTCATGTATTCCCGAAAGATCAAGAAAATTCAGAGAGAATACACAGTTTTGAAGTTCTCACTTGCTAAGAATCTTGTGCGCTATATCCAGATTACTTCCATCTGCACTGAAGAGATAGCTTAGCTAATGAAACACTGGCCCAACAACGCAGTAGACAAACACACTTCAACAAAGATAAAAATTCCCCATGTCTGTGCCTCCTCAGGTAACCGATGCTATTATTAGGTACCTACTCACTCAGATATTCAATTTTCACTTCTGGTCTACTAGGGAGGCATAAACTGATGCATACATCTTGAATCAAGTCCAGTCCCTGGCTATATAAGAAAGAATATATAAGGAATAGAAAATGGCACACATCATTAATTGCTTTCTAAAACCTTTGCCTCTCTACCTCAAAGTCTACAAAGTCTTTTCACTGTTTAATATGAGACCTAACACTGTACCTGGAAAACATACTACTTTTATATAAATACTTGTGACTATTATTTTTCACAGTTAAAAAAATCAATACATTATTTTGCTAATTTTTCTTCTCTTGTGAGGCTTTAACAGAAGTCTCGGCAATAGAAGGAAACCCTGGGACAATCAGGAGTAATGTTCTACCCAGGGGCCACAGTTGGCCTCCAAATGCATTTCTATCTTCGTTAGGCTTTGCTGCATGGAAGCAGCATCCTCTGGTGACCACTCTGCTTAGCACTAAAGATACAACTTCTTTTTCACTACGCTGCCCAAGATGGAGTGCAGTGGCTGTTCACAGACACATCCATAGCACATTCAGCCTTGAACTCCTGGATTCAAGCAATCCTCCTGCCTCAACCTCCTGAGTAGCTGAGACTACAGGTGTGTGCCACTACACCCCACTTCTAAAGATATGATCTATTAGTACATGGTGGTGGGTACTTAGTCTAGAACACAATTATCATCATCATTACTATTTTTTTTTTTTTTTTTTTTTGAGACAGAGTCTTACTCAGTCACCCAGGCTGGAATGCAGTGGTGTGATCTCAGCTCACTGCAATCTCCGCCTCCTGGGTTCAAGCAATTCTCTTGCCTCAGTCTCCAGAGTAGCTAGTACTACAGGCGCATGCCACCACGCCTGGCTAATTTTTTGTATTTTTAGTAGAGACAGGTGTCACCATGTGAGCCAGGATGGTCTAGATCTCCTGACTTCGTGATCCACCTGTCTCAGCCTCCCAAAATGCTGGGATGATAGGCATTAGCCATGGCACCTGGACAAATTTGCATATTTTTTTAGTAGAGTCAGGGTTTTACCGTGTTAGCCAGTATCATCTCAAACTCCTAACCTCAAGTGATCTGCCCTCCTCAGCCTCCAAAATGCTGTGATTACAGCAGTAAGCCACTGTCCTGGCCGAACACAACATTTATTCATGGCAATGACATCCATGAAAGTCAACTTATTTCATAAAATTAAGTAATCTGCCTTTATAATAATGAAAATAAGACCTCATTAGTTTGCTGACCCTTCTAAGGACATCTGGTATAAATTTATGAAATAAACACAGACAAAGCACAGTCACAAACATGCATTTGAAGTGACAGATTCTGTAGCATTACTGGTTCTCATAACGTCTCCTTCTGTAAGGACTGAGCTATGCTGACCCTTACCAGCATGCTCTAACTTGCTGACAGAGCCCGCAATGATGACAGGAAGGGGGTGAAACCAGCCTTTCTGTGCACTGAGTGTACTTGTTAATTCCTCCAAGGAAAAAAAGAGAAGAATAATGTCTAGACTTCTGAGGGTATTGTTGGCTCTGAGTAAATAATTTATGTAGTACTTATGCGCTGGGCACTATTCTTTGAGCTTTATATATATTAACTCAGAAATTCTTAAGGTTTTTGATTGATAGACATCCCCTGCGCCTCTGGCTTGGCAATCTGGTCAAGGCTGTGGACTCCTCAAAATAATAGTTTTAGATATATAAACTGCAGTACATAGGATGACAAAGGAAACGAGTTACACAGTAGACAAACACACTTCAACAAAGATAAAACATGGTGATATACGTGCTCTTTTACTAATGCATTAAATAACAAGATCTAAGGGAAGCGCAATAATGGCCGTGAATTCAAAGCAGTAACAAACAGAAACAATACTTTTTGCAGATACTGCAACATGTGATAAGAAGATACCTATGATTTCTACCGGTGACAAATCAGTTACTACAAATACTCTTATGAATTGTATAGCCTGTTTCAAAATTGAAGAAAATGCTAAACTCCAGTAAGAGATTAGTAAATATTATGATGCAACATCTTTCTAAACCTTCTGATTTCTCTCCATCTGCCTTGGAACGAAGGGCCCCTGTCCTAACATCTCACGAAGCCCACAGACAATCCATTCATGAGGTGGCTAGTATAATCCCTATTAGACAAATGAGGACTCGGAGGTCCAGTGCAATTATGTGCCACACAACTGCAAAGCAAGTGAATTAAACATGCGCGCATCTGCAGCCCGCCAGCATCAGGACCTCACCTTGATGGGGGGCTTCCGAGTGATGTGGGAGACAAGAAAGTTCATGGCAATGTCCTCACAGTTGATGTATTCATCCACCATGTCCCGGATGGCCTGGGGCATCACATAAGAATACAGGTAGGCGTAATACTGTCAGGAAGAAAAAGAACCACATGCTCTGTTAGAGGACATAGGCTGTTGGCTTTCAGACAATACGCATGACTAGAGGGGCTGTTTGGGTGTGGTAGTAACTGGGAGGTATTACTGGCACTTAGGAACTCGGGCAGGGGATGCCAGACATCCTGCGTGCAGATCTTCTGCAGTGAGGAATTATCCCATTCAAATGCATCATCACCCCCTTCAGTAGCAGAACATCATGTCATCTCCTTGGTACCGCAGCGATTTTGAAATCAATATAAAGATTTGTCAAACTAGGTCAGACGCTGGTTCAGTTGAACACTATTTTATCTCTAACAATGGCAAAAGGAAAAAAAAGGGTAAGTGAGGGGAAAAAGCCTGGTTATTTTCTCAGACCTCAATAAATCACAGAACCATGAAGCACACCATCCCTCGCTGCCTTCCACAGAGATTCTTGAGTCTGGTCACTTCTCACTATTGGCCCTGGCTATTCACTGCTCCTAACCCCCCCGCCTTCATCTCTTGCCTGGATTGCCTGCATTGGCTCCTAAATATTCTCCCTGCTGCTGGATTCTCTTCCCCATGTGCTAGTCCCAGCACAGCAGGTGACTGTGTTAACACTCAAGCCAACTGAACATGTCACCCCTTCACTCTAAAGCCTCCAAGCCTTCCCCTCAGTCAGAATAAAAGGCAAAGTTCTTTTGCAAGCACTTTTTCACCAAAAAAAAAAAAAAAAGAAAACTTTTAAAAAGGCAAAGTTCTCAGACTGTTCTACAGGTCCACAGAGGGAAGAGTTGGAGCCACTCACACCTGCTCATGAATGTCGATTGCTACCTTTTTAGAATGTTGTAAGCTTGTTGTTAAACATAGCCATTATTAAAGATGTAGTTATATAAACTTCAAATTAAACAAATTAAAATTATATTACAAATCCATGCAATGAATACCTTAAACTCATTACTTCCTAATTTATTATATCTTGAGGTTACTTATATCTACTGTTGACGCTGAAAATACTACATAATGGTGTACAACTGCACATCTCTTCCAAAATCCATGTTCAGTGGCTCATGTTAACTTCAAATCAGCCAAGTTAAGAATATTTATACCTTAGAAATCAGCAAATACTACAAGACAGAGCACATGTTAACTGCTACATGTTGCACTTTGCTGTAATGAACAGATAAACAGGTGAGGCTCCCAGTTAAACCAGTGCACTATTAGCACACTTCATTACTTACAGTACAATCTGTTTACAGAAATAATGATCATAAAATGTTTTTGTGACACAGAATAAACGTGCTTTATTAATTAAGAGTTGGTAAACTTAAAAAATGAATTGTACTTTTTATTAACAAAAAGGTGATCCAGGCTGGGCATGGTGGTTTACGCCTGTAATCCCAACTACTAAAAAACTAAGAAAAGTACCACCAAAAAAAATTAGCCAGGCATGGTGGTAGGTACCTGTAGTCCCAGCTACTTGGGAGGCTAAGGCAGGAGAATCACTTGAACCCAGGAGGCAGAGGTTGTAGTGAAACAATACTGTGCCACTGCATTCCTGCCTGGGTGACAGAGCGAGACTCCATCTGAAAAAAAAAAAAAAGTTTAATTTGGAAACAAATAATAAGAACTGCAAGAAAAATGATCATATACTTGGATTTCATTAAGTGAATGATTTCATGAAAGGAGAGGTATCTGACCATTTGTGTTTTTAAAGAACAGTCTGAATCTGAGAAGGCAGACTTTTCAGAATTTAAGTACATCCTCAAGGTACTTAAAAAATGAATTGTACTTTTTATTATGAGTATGAGTATAGACACTGCTAAGATCAGTGGCTCCTTCTGAGCTGAGCAAGTGTGCAAATCTCCGCCAGTTGCTAACACCCTACTCCTCTCGTCCTACTTGCAATCCCCAGCCCAACCAAGGCCCACCCAAGGAAAGAAGTTCTGAGGTGAAGTGCAAGAATGGGATAATCAACTTCCCACATTAAGTTTTTAAAATAAAAAGAACAGCTGAAAGTTTAATGACTGCTTAGGCAGGCTCAAAATGTCCCTGTAGGTTAGGCATGGTGCCTCACGTCTGTAATCCCAACACTATGAGAGGCTAGAGCGGGGCAGATCGCTTGAGCTCAGGAATTCGAGACTAGCCTGAGCAACATGGCAAAACCACAACACTACAAAAAATACCAAAAAAAAAACATATATAGTCAGGTGTGGTGATGCATTCCTTTAGTCCCAACTACCCAGGAGGCTGAGGCAGGAGGATCACCTGGGCAAGGCTGAGGCTGCAATGAGCCAGGACCCCACCATTACATTCCAGCCTGGGCAACAGAGACCCTGTCTTAAAATATAAAATAAGTCCCTATAAAAATGAATGTTACTGTTCTATTTGAGGTGACTGGCAAGATGCCACCATCTGAGATGTGAGACAGGTACCAGAGAAAAGACTTCAAGGAGCTGGGGAGAGATGGTGACCTTTTGTGGGAAAAGTTAGTATGAAGTACTGAGGGACAAATGAGAGAGATCCCGTAAACAATGAAAATACACTAATGCAGACCTCAGCAAGAAAGGCCACGGCTGGAAGAAGATGAGGAAGTCAGCAGTCTGCAGATGCTAAGAAAAGCCTCGAAACCTTGAGTGTGTGAGAGAACCCCAAGGGAAAAGAAAAAGAGCAACAGAGGCTAGATCCCAGGACATGACACCTTCCAGACAGAGAGGGTGTGGTAGGAGGGTCTTCTGTGAGGATAGTGAAGGCACCAGAACCACAGGGCGTGGACGCAGACAAAGAGGAGGCAGCAGGTGCCACCGCCTGTGGTGACTATCAGGGCACAATGAAAAGGCTAGTTGATAGCAGCAGGACAGACGACAGGAGTTGCAAGTGAGACTTTATGTGACAGTTGGGAGGGAGGTGTCATTGGTAAGCAATGAAAATGTTCCCTACACCTGCCCCGTGCTGAAGCACAGATGTGGGGATATGAGTGCCTCAAAGTATAGAAGAAAAGGCTTAAGGGAGCACTGTCTTCAGAGAAGACCCAGCGGACAGAAGAGGTGCTCTGTGAGGTGGGCAGTGGGGGTAATGCCAGGGTAGTCTTAGAACAGGGGCTCCTCAGGGCCTGGGTAGGACTTTAGGAGGGAGGTAGAGAGCGGCACCCACAAACACAGAGCCACATACAGCGTTGTAAACTTTCTAAAAGCCACATCAACCACATCATCAAACAGTAAAAAGAGACAGGAAAATTGAGTAATTTTAACCCAGGATATCCAAACTAACTGCATTTCCACATGCAATCAATATAAACAGTTACTGAGCTGTCCGACACCCTCTGTTACAAGTTTCTGAAGCTGTTGTGCACTTTACACTGAACAGCACATCTCCATTCTGACCAGTCACAAACCAGGTGCTCAGCAGCCACACATGGACAGGGGCCACCTTACAGAATGGAAGAGGTAGAGAGGGAAGATGGGCCAGGAGCAAAAAACACAGAACAGTAGAGGAAGAAAGACTGCAGGGTCGTAAGCTTCAGATATTCAGTGAAAATCAGATTATGAGGCACAGTGAAAGTAATAAGCACGGAAGCATCACAAAGAACCAGCAGAGCCACACAGAGGCTCGTTGTAGGGCCTGAGTCAGGCATTGTACATCTAACTCAGAAAAGTGTCCAGGTCATTTTCTGACAGCTGGGCCACATCTGGAGTGGCAGTGTTGAAAATGTAAGATATTTGAGGGGTCTTTTAGCCCAGGGCCCTCAGTTTTACAGAGGGAGAGCCAACACCCAAAAAAAAGTAGTTTCCAAATGGCCAACGTGCTGCTGTACAGGCAGCCCTCTCATCCTGACTTTTTATCTGAGTTGCTCCAAGCATCTTGATCATTGTCTCTAAAAATGGAAACAATTGACATCTAGCACAGAAGAGACACAGAAAAAGTGTTAGCAGAGCTAAGCTGAGGGCAGCATTCCACTATCACACAAAGGCGAAACTCTTACCAAGTTGATGCCATTCTGACCAGCTTTTTCTTACCTTGTGAAAGAAGGCAGCACCTGTCAGCACCATGGACAGCTCACAGGAGTAGTTGGAGTTGTAGAGCCAGGACTGATGGGGGATGTCCCAAGCATGGTAACGGCCAGGGAAGCCCACAATGCGGTCCCGAGCTTCTCTCCACACCCTTGAAAAACACAAGTGCATACGCAGACCTGAGTACAGAGCTTCTAGGGTTATCAGAAGTGTTCACGATTATTGCCTTTACCTTACAAGCTCTGGCTCCTAGGCTTTTACTTCTTTTATCCTTTCAAAATAAAACAAAATCAATGACAAGCCAAACAGGATAAAATCAAATTAGGTAACATATTCAGCTTCCTTAACAAGCACCTGCACACTGTCCCTCTAGCAGTCAGCATCTTCCAGCCCTTCCAGAAAGAATAAGCCATAACTTGGGAAGGGCCTGTATGCACAATAATCTATTAAGGGGGTCCCCAGAATGGGGTATGCCCAATAATCTACTAAGAGGCAGAAAGATGATATCAATTTCAATTCATTTTTTAGTTTATTTAATTTCCAAGAAAGGGCTGGGCGAGGTGGTTCATGCCTGTAACCTCATCACTTTGGGAGGCTGACACAGGAGGACTGCTGAAAGCAAGGAGTTGAGACCAGCCAGAGCAACATAGCAAGATCCTGTCTCTACAAAAAAAAAAAAATTTTTTTTTGTAATTAGCTGGGCATGGTGGAGCACACCGGTACTACTAGCTACTTGAGGGGCTGAGGTGGAAGGACTGCCTAAGTCTAGGAGTTCAAGGCTGCAGTGAGCTATGACTGCACCACTGCACTCAGCCTGAGTAACAGAGCAAGACCTGGCTCTAAAAATGAATGAATGAATAAACAAACATTTTCTAAGAAAGGCTTTGTTTTCTTTTATCTTTTTCTTTTTTTTTTTTTTTTTTGAGATGCAGTCTCACTCTGTCACCAGGCTAGAGTGCAGTGGTGTGATCTCAGCTCACTGCAACCTCCGCCTCCTGGGTTAAAGTGATTCTCCTGCCTCAGCCTCCTGAGTAGCTGGGACCACAGGTACGCACCACCACATCCAACTAATTTTTCTATTTTTAGTAGAAACAGCGTTCAGCATGTTGGCCGGGATGGTCTTGATCTCCTAACCTTTGATCCACTTGCCTCAGCCTCCTAAAGTGCTGTTTAGGAGGCGTGATGACAGGCGTGAGCCACGTGCCTGACCAAAAGGCTTTGTTTTCAATGAGCATGACATATTAGTTCAGTAGGACATGTATGTAATTTACATATATTGCACACTTATTACTGAGAGGGTACATAATAAAAAGGTTTAGAGACCACTGGTTTAACCATAGAAGACTACTGAACTGCACCACTCCTAATTCAAAACGAGCAGGGCTGAGGGAGAAATGTGTATCACGAGAAGTGATTTACAGAACCATACAACTGAAAGGTTTCATTAAATGGAAGAAACAAATGGAGAATTCAATATGTTTCGGTAGAAACTTTTATATCATCTCCAAATTTATAGGTAAAATAGAACAAATAAAATTGGTCCCCAGTTTCCCAGGATAAACTGGAGAATGGAAAGCGCTTAAGCTCCACAGAAACCGACAGGCCTGCAGAAGGGCTTCCAGGGATTTAAACTGCCTGCAAACGCCCTCATCACTTACATGCAACTTCATTTCCTAAGACACAGAAGATTTCATTTCAAAAGAGTTCCTCTCCTAGTAAGTCTGAAAGCATCAAATCTAATCCAACAGATGAGAAATCCAAATTCTATCTCAACGTAATAGACTTCTAGGTGGGCTTTTTTTTTTTAGACAACTGATTTTAATTGTGGCAAAATAAACATAAAATGTACCATCTTAATCATTTTCAAATGTACAGTTCAGTGGTATTATGCACATTCACAGTGCTGTGCAACCATCACCCCCATCCATCTTCAGAACTCTTTCATCTTCCCAAATGGAAACTCTGTCCCCATTCAACACTGATCCCTACTCCCACCATCCCCAGCCCACCAGCCCCTATTTCACTTTCCGTGTCTATGAATGACTACCTAGGGACCTCACATAATAGAACCACAGTATTTCACCCTCTGTGCTGTTTGCGCTTCTGTTGTAAATAATGCTGCTCTGGCCATTCGTGTATTCCCTTCTGTATGCATACATGCTCTCAAGTCTATTGGTATACCTTTTCTATCTGTCCCTTACGATTCTATCTGCCTCTTTCTTGGCTATGTAAGTTGAAGTGAGTCAACATCTATCTTTGCCAGAAGAAAGAATTCTCAGACTTACCCTTTCCTTTGAACTTAGGTCTGTTTCATTCCCATTAAGGTGAAATAAGCAAATTGGGGAGATGAATAAGAAAAAGGTTTCAGATCAAAGGATGCCCAAACACATGAGAAAAGAGTCAGCGTGGGAAATGGTTAGAATGTACAGACAGCAATGATAATTCACCAGCTCCATTACCAGAGGCTAAATCTCAAACGCGAATGATGGTTAAGAGACACATTAAAAGGCTTCCAGTTATTCTCTCACCACCTGCAAATCTGTTAGAAAATAGCACAGGCAAGGTCAGAAGCCCCTAAATCAGGGGCTTAGAAGATAGCTAATGCCAGCTATGCTAACAAGCTTCAAATTCCTCAAAGCTGGGCTCCTTATCAAAATCACTCTTGGATCTAAGGGTTGGCAGTTCTCCTGTCAACACCCCACGACTCTGCTCACCGCATCAGTCCTTTAGCATGCTCCAAACCACATCATGCTGCAACAGAAACACCCCCTCCCACCTACCCCCCACCACTACCACCTGCAGCAGCAAAGACCTCACCTGGAGCTACCACATGACTTTCTTCCTTTCATTAAAACAAGTGGAGAGAGCCAGCTACTTACTATCATCAACAAAGAAATACACCTCTGTTTACCAGAATTTTTTTTTTAATCACGGCTATGAACAGACTTGCTGCAATACTATACTGGGCAAGAGGTCAAAGGAAATGTGAGAGGCTGGGGAGAGTAAGAACAGATGTTCTAATTTGTCAGAAATGTGTTAAATCATTCTTTATAGATGGATTTAAGATAGATGGGCAATAAAGCCGCTGTTCCTTTTATTGGAGCTTCTGCTCTTACAAGCCTAAGCCAAAGGCAGGGCCAGAACCACGAAGGTCAGGTTAGGCCTTCAGTGAACAGAATGGAAGCACAGAGAAAGAACTCTCTATCCTGGACTCACACTTAATTTGAAACAAGACCTTCAAAGAAGTCTACTCCAGTGGTTTTGTTTTTGTTTTGTTTTGAGCTCTGTCACCCAGGCTAGACTGCAGTGGCATGATCCTGGCTCACTGCAATCTCCACCTCCCGGGTTCAAGCAATTCTCCTGTCTCAGCCTCCTGAGTAGCTGGGATTACAGGAGCACACCAACACGCCCAGCTACATTTTACATTTTTAGTAGAGACAGGGTTTCGCCATGTTGGCTAGGCTGGTCTCGAACTCCTGATCTCAGGTGATCCACTCGCTTCAGCTTCCCAAGGTGCTAGGATTACAGGCATGAACCACCACACCCAGCCTCCAGTGGTTTTCAAACGATATAAGAACTAATTTTTCCCCAAAATTGTTATAGATTAATACTTTGGTAAAATACAACAAAAATGAACTGCATGGTTTCTTAAATGTGACACCCAAAGCACAAGCAACCAAAGAAAACAGTTACAGTGAACTTCAAAACATGATCTCTGTGCTTCAAAGGACACCATCAAGAAAGTGAGAAGCTAACCCACAGAATGGGAGAAAAGATATGCAACTCCTATCTCTGATAAGGAACTTGCATCTAGAATACATAAAAAACTCTTACACCGCCATAATAAAGACAATCCAAACAAACATGGGCAAAGAATGTGAAAAGCCATTTCTCCAAAGAAGATATACAAAGACGAAGTGGTCAAAAGGACATAAAAAGATGCTCAACATCATTAGAGAAATGCAAATCACAACTGTATGGCTGGGTGCTCTGGCTCAGGCCTGTAATCCCACCACTTGGGGGCTTGCTTGAGGCCAGGAGTTTGAGACAAGCTCAAACAACAAAGTGAGACTCCATCTCTATAAAAAAATTTAAAGATTAGCCAGGTGTGGTGATGTGACCCTGTAGTCCCAGATACTCAGGAGGATCACTTGAGCCCAGGAGTTCAAGGTTACAGCATGCTAAGATTGTACCACTGCACTCCAGCCTCAGCAACAGTGTGAGATCCTGTCGCTATCAAAAAATATACATATATATATACACACACACAGACATATATACATATACACACACACACGTAAACATATATATATAATGAGTTGTCACTTTACAATGACTCAGATGGTTATAGATTTTAAAAACGGAAAATTACAAGCATTGAAAAGTACGTGGAAAAACTAGAAGCTTCATACACTGCTGGTGAGAAAGCAATATGGGGCTGCCACCATGCAAAACAGTCTGACAGGCTCAAAATGTTAAGGCAGCTATCATGATCCAGCCACGTTACTCTTAGGTATACACTCAAGACGAATGACCTGTTCGTACAAAAACTTGCACATGAAGGTTCATAGCATTATTCATAGCAGCCAAGAAATAGAAACGACCCAAATATCCATCAACAGTCAATGAATGAAGGACTGGTACCTGGGTCAGGCTCCATGGCTCATGCCTGTAATCCCAGCACTTTGGGAGGCCAAGGCAGACAGACTGCCTGAGCACAGGAGCTCAAGACCAGCCTGGGCAACATGGTGAAACCCCATCTCTACTAAAATACAAAAAAAATATATTAGCTGGGCGTGGTGGTTCATGCCTGTAACCTCAGCTACTTGGAGGCTAAGGTGAGAGAATTGCTTGAACCCAGGAAGCAGAGGTTGCAGTGAGCTAAGATCATACCACTGCACTCCAGCCCAGGCAACAGAGCAAGACTCTGTCTCAAAAAAAAAAAAAAAAAACTGGTACCTGCTATAAGATGAACTTTGAAAACATCGTGTTCACTGAAAGAAGAGTCACGAAAGGACATGCATGGTTGTAGGGTTCTATTGATAGAAAGAGTCCAGAATAAGCAAATCTAGAGAGACACAAAGACAGAGTGGCTACCTAGGACTCAGAGGGGTTGGAGAAAAATCAGGAGTAGCTGTTAATAGGTACAGGGTTTCTTTCAGTAGTGATAAAGATTTCTAAAATTAACCATGGTGATGTTCACACAACTCTGTGAATATTCTAAAACCACTGAACTGTACATTAAATGAGTGAATTTTACGGTATATGGATTATATTGAACAAATGTTGTAAAAAAAAAGAACTGCAAGAAAAATGATCATATACTTGGATTTCCTTTTGTCAAATTGCTTTAAAAAGTTTCTGAATGCTTACCCTCAATTTTTGTACTTACCTCACCATAAACAAGTAACAAAACTAACATCACACTCCCTGATACACTTGGAGTGGCCTTCATCTACTCCCCCCTCTTTCCTGCAATGACCCTGAAGTGGGATCCTTCAGCAGTTACTAAGACTCAAGTAGGCAGAAGGGTTGAAGGCCAGGTGAAGTTCTGGAGTGCGACAAACATGCCTTTCAATCTACAGCTCTGCCTGCCACTTTCTAGCTTCTACATGGTTCTGTTCTCCTGGATCTCAATTTACTCCTATAGGAAACGGAGACAGCTACGATTTATGTCATCAAATTTTAGGAGGATTATTGAGGTAAGACAAAGTCCTCGGCTAGTCCCTAGCACACAGTATAGGTTCAACATATGTTTAGCAGCAGCAGCAGCAGCATCATTACCACCACCTCCTTTTCTTCCTCCCCTTCTTTTTCCTTTTAAATCATTGCTTCCGACGCCTTCCTTCCGCCAAATCTTTTTGGGTCCAGGATCCTGGCACTGTTCCATTGCTCCAACACACAGCAGCAAGTTGCTTCTGCCTGCCTGGGAGTTATTTCCCATTCCTCTAACAACAAAACCCTATTTCCTTTAGAGAACTAGCCATTGCCTCTACTCTGTCCATGTGGTTTGGGTTTAAGGATGATACACCTGCAGCACCAGGAGCAGGCAGGTAACCACGGTCTAGCCAATCAAAGAATTCCACCTCCCTGGCCACAGAGGAAAGGCCTGTGGGAGCGCAGATAAGAACCTAGAGATGAAGAGAGATGGATTCCTCCAGCGCCATCTATGAGCCTGCATCCAGCCATGTCTTACATCAGCCCTGACTACTTGTAAGGGTTTCTCAGTTACCATCAGCCAAGAAATTCATTTTGCTGCCTAATCTAGGTTTTCTGTCACTTGCAACCTAAAGTGTTTGATTGGAAATTAGTCTCTCACCGAAAGCCAAACATGATTTCGTCATGGCGAAGGTGAGCATCATCATCGATGGACAGGATAGCCTCAGTCTCAATTTCATTCCAGGGTAAGAATCGGTTGTTCAAACTGTTCTTCTCAGTGCGGACCACCTGTGACAAGGAAGGAAAAACACTAAAAATCAAGGATGTGTTATGGAAGGCAAAACAAAACCTCTATTTAGGTCAAAGGAGACCATGGCTGGATTTACTGAATAATTGTGCATGATCTCCTCACTTGTAAAATCCAGCATAAATGTTTCAGGAATAAAAGCTGCCTTATACTTCAACAAATGTATACGGATTTATCTTTTAAGTTTCATTCATTTGTTAGCTAATTTTCTTGTGAATCAAGTGAAAGCTGAAGATTATTTTATGTATGTAATAAACACGACGCAGGGAAATTAAAAATAACTCTCCCAAGAGAACACAAGGTGGCAGAGTGGATCTGAGATTCCGATTCCTGGTTGTGGAATTCCCAGCATGCAGGTTAATTTTAAAACTGAACCCAGAAACCTCGTGGGTCTGCCACTTCTGACTCCCAGTTCTAATGCCTTTTTTGGAATATAAACCCAAATAAAGAGCATAGCCCATTTGGTCGAGATTAATTACTTCACCTATGCGATTCCTACCTACATTGCTGACTACTCGTACACAAACTTTTTCTTTTCAAGGTGTCATGAACTCAGTACAACAGCTTCTACATCTTCAGCAAATCCCAATTCAAAAAACATCTATCCTAAGTGACTCAACATATACGCAAAGCAATATTTTCTTCAAAAATCAAAACTTGATGCATCAAACAGTACATACATGACACAAAAATTGTTATTTAACCCTCTTAGTTTACCCACAATGTGGGTGGGTAGCTATGTTATTCACCTTGCCACCTAATACTCACATAAATGATGATCACAGTCAGTACTTGGATGGCTCATTTTATTCTTAAAGTATTTTTATCTAATTAGTCCAACCAATGGGGAACCATTATTTTGTTCTCAAAACCCAAAAACAGAGCATCTCACGAAGAATAATCTTTTTAGAATGCCACGAAAGATCACCTTACTTCCAACAGACCGTTTTACATGTATTGAAGACAACCTCTACCTGGCATGACAAATTAATTGCATCTGAGGGCTTAAATTCATGAATGGTTTCCAAGGGCCTCTGTGACCTACTAGTATCTCTCTTTGGCTTCAAATACCTTCTCTTCCATCATCCCTCTGGAGGCCAGCTCAGACACCTCTTGCCACGCCCTCCTTACCAGGAGAACCATTTAAACTATGTTCTTAATGCAGACTCCTCATAACTTCAATTAATTCATTCTAGCAAACTTAGAATCCAATTAATTCAGAACTAGAAGGGCTTTGGAGATTATAGCATCTAACCCTCACTTTATACATGCAGAAACTGAGGCTCGAATGACATAATACAACTGGCTAGTTGCAAGAGCCAAAACTACCTTTTCTAGGTACCTTTTTTAAAAACAAAAACAAAACTGAGGTCCCGAAGTCTCATCACTATGTTCTCTAGGCTGGTCTTGAACTCCTGAGCTCAAGTGAACTCCATGATCCTCCCATCTTGGCCTCCCAAAGTGCTAGAATTACAGGCGTGTGCCACCACACCTGATCCTAACTCATACCTTCTGATTTCAAATCCAGTCCTTTTCCTGCTAAAGTTTTGCTAACTTTATAAACTTCTTCAAGCCAAAGGCACCATAGGAAATGCTTTTTTCTTGAAGATTAGAGTCTCACTCTGTGGCCCAGGCTGGAGTGCAATGGTGCGATCTTGGCTCACTGCAACTTCCACCTCCAGGCTTAAGCGATCCTCCCACTTCAGCTTCCCAAGTAGCTGGAGCTACAAGCTACAACACATCCAGCTAATTTTTGCATTTTTGTAGAGACAGGATTTCACCATATTGCCTAGGCTGGTCTTGAACTCCTGACTTCATGGCATCTGCCTGTCCCAGACTCTCAAAGTGCTGGGAATACAGGCGTGAGTCACCACACCTGGCCTGAAAATGCATTATTATTAATCTGTGTACCATCAAGGAAAAACAATGTTGCCAATTAAGAAGACATGTGGGCCAGGTACAATGGCTCACGCCTGTAATCCCAGCACTTTTGGAGGCCAAGGCAGGTGGATCACCTGAGGTAGGGAGTTCAAGCCCAGCCTGACCAACATGAAGAAACCCCGTCTCTACTAAAAATACAAAATTAGCCAGATGTAGTGGCACATGCCTGCAATCCCAGCTACTTGGGAGGCTGAGGAAGGAGAATCACCTGGACCTGGGAGATGGAGGTTGTGTTGAGACGAGATCACGCCATTGCACTCCAGCCTGGGAAACAAGAGCGAAACTCCCTGTCAAAAAACAAACAAAAAGAGGGCATGTGAAAATGTTGATCCTTTGTTTACTTTATTACAGAACTTTTATTTTATTTATTTATTAAGAGATGGAGTCTTGAGTTATCACCTAGGCTGGTGCGCAGTGGTGCTAGTATAGCTCCCTGCAGCCTAAAACTCCTGGGCTCAAGTAATTGATCCTCTTGCCTCAGCGTCCCAAGTAGATGGGACTACAGGCATGCACCACCACACTGGCCAATTAAAAAAAAAAATCTGTAGAGACACGGTCTTGCTAAGTGGCCTAGACTGGCCTCAAACTTCTGGTCTCAAGCAATCTTCCTGCCTCAGCCTTCCAAAGAAAGTGATGAGATTACAGGCGAGAGCCACTGCTCTTGGCCGAGTCTTTTTTTAAGACTTCACCTCAGCCCCAGAGAAGTTCCTGTCCAACTCAAGACAAAGAAGGATTTGTAACATTCACCACTATGGTTAACAGATGTCCGAGACAAGCCACAGACCAAGAAATCCACCTTGCCCTGCAGCATGTATGACCAACATAAAAACCCGAGTGTACAGCGAAGGATGTCCTAAGTTCAGACTCCACAGTGACGGAACGAAGGACTGAGTGAGGCTTCGGTCACACAAAAGAGCGACGAGGAGCGGAGACGCCAAGTGCTCACCTTGATAGCCGATGGCTCCACTCGCCACAGGGCAGGAGAGTGGCCAGAAGGGGCCGGACTTGATGGCAAGCTCGGTGATGGTAAGAGGCCATCCAATGTAAGACACATCTCAATTTCAGAGATGACAACATGTAAAATAAGGTCCACCTTGGAAATGACAGCATTTGGTAGATGTTCACAAACTTCCTCAACAAACTACCCCCATCATTCATTTTACCTTCCAAACACACCTAGCATTCACTCAGTACAGAACTGTGATTCTGCCAGTTCAGCAGAACAAAGCTCCCCCTCACCCGCAGCAGTGAATACACACAGCTTAAAATGAAGAAAAACTACTTGAAAATGTCAATTCTTGAATATTCGCTTGTAGATGATCAGTTTTGTGGGTTAACCTTCAGAAGGATTATCGACAGCACAACTAGCAAACCAGGAATCTAGTAAGAAGCCTCAATGTTCAAAGTATGAAGACCAGCAGCACACATGAGGGCTGGAGGGGTGCAGGGGTACAGACCCACCCCAAGCCCATTTTAACATGCCCCCAGGGGATTCCTGTGCACGTTAAATCGGGAGAAGCACTAGTACAGTGGGAGACAGCATGGCTTTGGAGCCAATTGGAAAAGCCTGGGTTCAAATTCCAACTCCTCCACTTACTAGATTTGTGAATGTAAGCACCCTCTCTGCTAAATCAACATACCACCACGTTGTTTGCAAAATCTGAGGTTACTTATCAGCCAAACTTGACCATCCTATAAACAACCTAACTCTGAACCTAAAAATGAAACCCAAGAAAAACTAAACTGATCATGATTTGATACCTAGATCATATCCAAATTTATCTAATTTACAAACAACCAAATCAGGAGAACCTATTGGGCTTTGGAAGACAGGTAGGCTCACGGAGCTGGAGGGCAAATATCCAAGTGTTTTGGCCTAGATTTCACACCAGTTTTTTTAGTAAGTTTATTAAAGTCCATTACTTGGATATCAAGAAGCAACAAGGGAACAACTACTAAGGACTCCTGGAACACAGGATACCTGCCACCTCTGCCCACCCTCTGAGCACAACTGCTCTCGGCTGGATGACAACAGCTGTTCAGGTATAGCAAACTGAATTTTAGCAATCAGAATAAATGGGCCAGGCATGGTAGTTCATAACTATAATCCCAGCACTTTGGGAGGCCGAGGCAAGCTGATCACCTGAAGTCAAGAGTTCAAGACCAGGCTGACCAACATGGCAAAACCCCGTGTCTACTAAAAATAATCTTTAAAAATCTAGCCAGGAGTGGTGGAGGGCACCTGTAGTCCCAGCTACTCAGGAGGCTGAGGCAGGAGAATCACTTGAACCTGGGAGGTAGAGGTTACAGTGAGCCGAGATGGTGCCACTGCACTCCAGCCTGGGCAACAGGGAGACTCCATCTCAAAAAAAAAGAAAAGCTGTTAAAGATTCACAGAAACACAACACCAAGCACTACAGTTTATTTGTGGTTAGCTGACAAGCAACTGCAGTTACTTTAAGAATTTAGAGTAGTGGTTCTCAAGAGTGATTTTGCCCCAGGGTACATGTGGCAATGTCTGAAGGGATGTTTGGTTGTCACAACTGGGGAGAAAGGGGTGCGCTACTTGCATCTAGCATCTAGTGGACAGGAGCCAAGGGTGCTGCTAGATCCTACAGTGCACCAGACACCCCCACAACAAAGAATTACCTGACCCAAAATGTCACTGCGCCACTGCTGAACACCCTGATTTAGAGTCAACCTCCAGGAGACAGTAAATGAAACTGAACTTGGAAGAATAACTACAGTTCAGCACCTAAGACAATCCCCTTTCCCCCATAACCATAAAAAGACTTTTGCCCTCACAAACTTTGCAAACACCAACTAAAACTAAGTAGATGGAAGAGTAAAGGTTTTCTTCTAACAGTTTTGCTTCAAAGCTGTTGAGCCTTTTCTGTGTGCTAGGCACTGTGGATGGTCTTTAATTGCATTCTCTCATTTGCTGTTGACCTGCTCACCTACGGTGTTTTACCTGCACTTGCACTGGAATCGTTAGCAATTTTTTCTCTTATAAGTTAATGGCTACAGTAACGCTGAGCAAACCAGCTATTATCTATTCTGGCACCAAAATCAGAAGAACAGAAAGGCTCAAACATTTCTAAATGCAGACTCACAGATCAGCAAAGCCTCTAAGAATGTGAGAAAAGGCAGATCGAACATAAAAGAAACAAGTCAACCAGAGGGAGTGTGTCATGTTTAAGAAAGGTTCTCATTTTTGTTGATGCTGTTTTGTTTCAAATTAAAACAACACTCTTCCCTCGACCCCACAATACTGGCTATTTCATGTTACTATAGCTTATTGCTATTAGACGCCTTATGATTACACCTTGGTAACTTGTGAACAGGAAGACTGACTTTCAAATTACTGCTTTAATTACTGGTATGACATTAACCAAAAGGAACAGACCATAGTGCCTGGCAATAAAGCAGATGTTCAACAAATGTTTTATAAAATGAATGAATGAGCAGAAAATAGAAAATAATTTAGCCCTGCCATTCTGTTTACAGAACATGAAATAAAGACTTGAGAACTTTCTACATCAAAATTATAGGTAAACAGTATCTTTAATAATCTTAAAGAATGATAACTAGAGAAGAATTAGGAAACCTCTTAGTATTTAATGTAGTTCTCTACAGCAAAAAAACCCATCCACCTACAACAATCTAGCCAGGAGCAGATACCCACTCCTCACCTGGCTTGTCTCACACAAGCTCCCAATGGTGCCTTGCTAGCTCTTTTGCACAACATCATTCACAGGACCCCTGACCACCTCCCATCTCAAAGGAAGGGGAACAACAATCGTGGCCTAGAACCCTGCCACCTACGAAACTTGGCCATTTAAATATACTTTAAATGCCCTTTTTCCCTTCAAAATTACATCTGGCTCAAGTTGGACAATCTTCATCCTCCAACAAAACATATCCACACATAATATATCCCTAGAGTAAATCCGTATCTGAGAATGAAACTTAACATCAAGCCATCATACAGGCATGAAAGGAAACAGCAACTAACCTTAGTTCTCCATCATCCCCTTCCTCCAACTTAAAAGAGGAACCCATCAGAGAACTCAGGAATCAGGAAAATGAGGTCCACGAAGAAGCACACAGTCATGCCCACCTAACTCAAAAGGAGCTTGGAGCAAGTGGGGAGGGAGGTGAGCAACAGAGAGAAGATGATAGAACGAGGACAACATTATTTAAGGAGCTCACACATTCAGTAAATGTCAAGTGATGAAGCAGAAGGCAAGGAAATGCAAAGGCAGGAAAAGGAAGTAAGAAGGTAACAGTGCATTGGTTTTCCATTTATAACTTTACATAGAGACGTCATTCAGTACAAACAAAATTGTACATGTTTTAATTTATAAGAGAAAAAAATTGCCAATGATCCCAATGTGCAAGTGCAGGTAAAACAGCCCATGTGAGCAGGTAAGCAACAATGAGAGAATGCAGGTAAAGACCATCCACAGTGCCGAGCACATAGAAAATGCTCAAAAACTGTTAGCCATTATTATAACATGAAATTAGCACAGCCTCTTTTTCAAGTGTCATATATTTTACATGTATATTCTATATTCTGTACATATTTTAATTTTGATACATTTTCTTATATTTTATATACATATTATTTAAAAGACAAGCTTTTGCTTTTCCAAGAAATTTAGACATGAACAAAAATAAAGAGAAGAAAAAATACATCCTAACCTATTGTCAGAAGTCCTGAGACCTGGGGCCGGCGGTGGCTCACACCTATAATCCCAGCACTTTGGGAGGCAGAGGTGGGCAGATCACCTGAGGTCAGTATTTCGAGACCAACCTGGCCAACCTGACAAAACCCCAACTCTACTAAAAATACAAAACTGTGGGTAATACCCTCCATGGGCACCGAGGAAGGACAACTGTCCAGACCCCAGGCACAATTAGTGCCTGAAGAATATCTTAAGTTTATAGTGTTATTACTCAGCTATTTCCTTTATATAATCCTTTATATATAATCATATATTAGTTTACAGAATTAGTGCCTGAAGTATAACTTACTGCTTACATATATCTGGCTTATATAATCATACTTAATACTTATATCTAGCATACTTAGTTCTATATAATCTTTCTATATAATCGTATAGGTATTGTAGTCGGAGCTGCACTGACACATTTAGTGCTGATTTACAGAATCCTTCCATATAACCACATAGTAGTTTGTAGCAGGAGGAATGCCTAGGGCAGTGACAAAACAGAAGCAGTACATGGGGAAACAGCCAGACCAAGACAAGAACCAAAGACCCAGGCGGTGGCATCCCTGCCTGAAAGGGCATACACTATATGGCAGGCTTGGAGCAAGAGCCTCTCCTCCTGATAAAGGAGTTGCAGCACCTTGCATCCAGTTTCTGTGGAAAGCAGGCCTCAGGCCTGAGATTCTGGAAATAACCAAGGGAAAAGAATCCCTCTGGTGTGTGACCAGTCACGGTGGCCATACCATCAGTCTTTTCTTGCTTCTGCGCTAGCTTAAATCATTCTCCCATAAATATCTTAAGAGAAGAGCACAAGTCTGTCAGCTCCCACTGCATTAGCTTACAGTATCCTTCTATCAGAAATCCTTTGAAGTCTCCAGCTCCCAGATAAGAAGTGTTACACAAGACACCTGTTGCACACAGCCCACCTCCTTGCCTCGGTAACCTAATGGGAGCGGACCCCTTTTCTGTACACGACCCTCTACTACTGTGCACGGCATGGCCCCCGACTGCACAGCCCACCTCTCTGCCCAAGTGACATAATGGGGTGGCCCCCTCACTTGTGACCCGCTTATGTATGCCCTGTTACTAAGCCTACAGATGATAACCTCACTCACAACCTTGCGCCCTGCTTATATCTAATAAATACAGATGCTCCTGGACATTTGGGGCTCTCGCTGATCTCCGCTCACGGGGGGCATGGCCCCCCAAGTCCAGATGCTCTTCACCAGTTCTTCAGTGTCCTGTCTCTTTACTTCTTGGATCCTACGTCTCAGCACAGCATAAAGGACACCCCACAACCCTGTGGGGCCCAAGAGCTATACACAAAAATTAGGGTGTGGTGGTGTGTGTCTGTAGTCCCAGCTACAAGGGAGGCTGAGGTACAAGAATCACTTAAACCCAGGAGGCGGAGGCTGCAGTGACCCCAGTTCACACCACCGTACTCCAGCTTGGATGACAAAGTGAGACTTTCTCCCCAAAAAAAAAAAAAAGTCCTGGGCCAGGCGCGGTGGCTCACGCCTGTAATCCCAGCACTTTGGGAGGCCGAGGCAGGTGGATCACGAGGTCAAGAGATCGAGACCATCCTGGTCAACATGGTGAAACCCCGTCTCTACTAAAAATACAAAAAATTAGCTGGGCATGGTGGCGGGTGCCTGTAATCCCAGCTACTCAGGAGGCTGAGGCAGGAGAATTGCTTGAACCCAGGAGGTGGAGGATGCGCTGAGCCGAGATCCCGCCATTGCACTCCAGCCTGGCTAACAAGAGCAAAACTCTGTCTCCAAAAAAAAAAAAAAAAAAAAAAAAAAGTCCTGAACCCTCGTTCTAATACAGGTATCAATTAGTCAAATGACCTGAACCAACAGAATTCTCACAGCCTCACATTCCTTACTTTCAATTGGCAAAAAAGAGTACACACAAACTAAGAGGGGAACACATTACCTAAAGAATCAATTTGCTGCAAGTTAGTCATTTATGCAACATGACTTTCTGCTAATTCCTCTACACTTCTCTATTTCTCGCTATTCGTTTTGGTTGTAGGTAGCCCTGTTTTGTATAATTTTCCTTTGCAGCCATACAGCTCATTTGCAACATAAGCCATAGCTATAGCCACCATGTTATAAGTAAAATGTTGTCAAGAGAAAAACAAACCACCCACATGTGCCAATCCCTAGGGAGGTACACCAGTCCTTGCACAGTCTTGGACCTGGAGAAGCTGGACAAGGCTTTACCTGCTGGCTTCACCTAGATATCACAATTTTGGGAAATTATGGTCTCATTCATTCAAGGGATATTTTTAAAAGTAGAGTGGGCAGGGGTAAAAAATACAGCTTATCAATACTCTAAGGACTAAGCACTGAGAACAATCTCCCATCTTGTCTGAGGTCTAGTCAGAAGCCAAGCCTCTTAGCTTGAGGCAGAGTCCCCAGCTAGAAAGTTCATGATGCCAATAGCGCACTATGGATGCAGCTTCTCTTCTGGTCTTCCTTTTCCCTAAGAGACTACTGGGGAGAGAGAACAAAAACAACTCCCCTGGAATGATATTTACATTCCCCCAAAGAATTCTCCCTGTTCAAATTGAGTATCAAGGGCTGGGAGAGAGGGAAAAGGGCATTGAAAAATCACGTATCTTTTTTTTTTTTTTTAAGAGACAGGATCTCACTCTATCACCCAGGCTGGAGTGCAGTGGAACAATCACAGCTCATGAGCCTGGCAGCCTTGACTTACCAAGCTCAAACAATCCCCCTACCGCAGCCTCCCAAGGACCTGGGATTACAGGCATGCATCACGATGCCTGGCTAATTTTTTTCTTTGTTTGTAGAGATGGGGTTTCTCTATGTTGCCCAGACTGGTTTCAAACTCCTAGGCTCAAGCAATCTGCCTGACTCAGCCTCCCAAAGTGCTGGGATTACAGGCATGAATGAGCCACTGAGCCTGGCACTATCATTTTCGCTTGGGAAAAAAAAAAGGTGCATTCTGACCTTATCACTTCCACAGAGACCCTGCAGTCGGCAAAGATGTGTGCTATGCTGATCTCTGAACTGGCTCTCTCCATCACCGTTCCTCACCTAGGCTGCTGCAAGTCTTTTGACTGCTTCTGCTCTTTTCCCCCCAAGTCACCCCCAAATCAGGGGCCTCCTCTGCTTAACAGCCTCCAGGGGCATCCTAAGGCACAAAGGATAAAACTCAGACTTCCTGACCACACGTATGTCATCCTGCACCTGCTGGCCATGCCACCTTCTCCAACCTCCTTCAAACGCACCACCCAGATGCAGTAGACATTGCTTCTGGCACTTGCCACTCCCCCATACATCCCTCCAGAATTTACGTGGCCTGCTCTCACTCCATTCAGGCTTCTGCTCAAATGTCACCTCTTCTGAGGGCCCTTCCCAGGCACCCTGAGTAAATTAGCCATACCCTTTATAAAGAAGAGAATGGGGGCCCAAAGTGGCTCTGGCCGGATGTCTTGGCGCTTGCGAAGGCGAGGCCAAGAGTTCAAGGCCAACCAACCTCAGCAACCTTACAAGCTCTCAATGATTGGCAAAAAAAAAAAAAGAAGAGAATGAAAAACTAAGACTCAGGGACGGGCTGCCAAGAGATTGTCTCACCAGTCAGTAAGTACACAGCGTGAAGAGAAGCAATGCCTTGAGCGAGCTAGACTACATTGTTAGTCACTGAAAGAAGTCCCTTTCCTAACAACCCACGTTACAACTCCAAAAGGACAGATTCTGAAACAGTCACCCTACTTACTATTTTCCAGAGTATAAAGCAGAGTAAGGAAGATGTGTAAACTGGTCAGTATATAGTAACTAAAATTTTTAATGGGACTATCTATCAAGAAGGGATGACTTGGTGTTTCTGCCTCCAGATGGGTTGAGTAACCTCCTACCAGACCCAGTCCTCCCTCAGATGACTATAACCACTGGACAAAAACGCCAAAAAAGGAATTTCCAGAAGGCACTGGAGAGTGAAGAAAAGATAACCAACTATGGAGGGGTGCTAAAATTCAGAGGGAGGGAATTACTGACACAGGGAGAATCACTGCTGCTTTTACCCTGAGAGTAGGCCAGATTTGGTACCAAGAAAGATAGCCAAAACTCCCATACAAAACCTCTGGTCTTTCTGGCCTGTAAAGAAAATGTGTACGGTAACCATAGCTCCTAGTAAGAAAGGAGAAAATTCCAGAAAGGAGAAAGCCAGGAAAGGGGTACTCCAAGCTCTTCAAAGAAACTGCCCTGTCTCTGGCCAACTCCTAAGTCACTCATGCTTGGTGCAGGTTGCAAGCAGAGCAGCTAAATAGAAAAGAACAGAGCATGCGAGTGGCCACTCAGAAGACAGGCTTTCAGTCTAAGTCAACATAACTAACCACCTGCTAAAACACAAATATCAACACTTTCCAGAATAAAAATCAAAGAAAACCAGGCTGAGGCATACCACAGCCGAACTTCTGAAAACCAAAAAAAAAAAAAAAAAGATTAGCAGCAGTAAGAAAATACAAAGAACAAAATCTCAAAAGCAGCCAGAGAAAA
This sequence comes from Saguinus oedipus, assembly GCA_031835075.1. Lineage (NCBI taxonomy): Eukaryota > Metazoa > Chordata > Mammalia > Primates > Cebidae > Saguinus > Saguinus oedipus. The sequence goes on along the minus strand of CM063182.1, from coordinate 33,217,999 downwards.
CCAAACCTTACATACAAGGAAACAAAAACTGGAAAACCACTGACATATCATCACAAACCACGGAGGCCTGGAAACAGTGGAACATCTTTCAGGTGCCATGAAAATGGTGGTCCCCAGCATAGTGGAGAGTTTTTCAAAAGCCTAGACCTGAAATCCCTTGGCATAATAATACTCTCTAGCTGGCTTTCATTAAGATATCTTTGTTGTTATGCTCCAGGAGCTAAGGGACCTGATTCACGTGCTTACAAAATATGCAAGAGCCAGGGAGAGAGCAGACACCCACCATCGCCCGTTTGGTAGTCCCACACCATTCAATGGGAAATCCACTTCAACTGGTGGCACTTCTTCCATCTCTCTGCAAGTCCTGTCTCCCTGCCCAGATACCATCCCTTTTGTGAAGCTGTGTCAGAGAGCATTTGAAACAGGAGTGATCAAGCCTGCTGGCAATAAAGACCACCTTCATTCTAAGCTAGATCTTTTTTGTAAATATTTAAAAGAATGAGGAATTTTTAACATGTAAGTCCTGTGAGGCACCCCTAAGACAATCCTTCTCCACTTAAAATAGCTGGAGTTCATTACACTTCACAGTCCATACACATTTGCACTTACGCCTCTTGCTTAGTGGGAGCCGAGCATAAGAGAAGCCCGTATTGCCCAGCACTTTCTGAAATAGCAGGAACATTACTGGGTATATTCACTGATACCTGGGAACCACCCTGGTGCTAAATTTATAAAGATTTACTAAGCTTAACATACTGAACTGGCTATATCTACATCTAGATGGAGAAACCACTCTGAGGTAGATTACAGTAGTGTCATTTCTCTATAGCAGAGAAAGCTACCAGTCTCTTTCCAGCTCTGATACCTGGGTACATCCAAGATGTCAGCAACTTCAACTACTGCCCAGAACACATGACTCTCCTAGACAGAAAGCACAACCAGCATATTTACAAGAGGGAGTGAAATTCTCCAGCTTGAAGCTATTTCCTCATTTTTAAAAGGACCAGAAAATAACTTGTTTTGCTAATATGAGAAAGCTGTTTAGAATGGCCAATTTGGAAAGTTTCTGGCATTTTCCAATTAGGTATAATTGCAATGGACTGCCCAATTACCAGGACTAGTTATTTCTCACCAGAGTTTTAAAAAAGGATTCATTCTGGTAAGTTCTCTGATGAATTTCAGTCAACTTAACTGTGGTGACACCAACTTCTCCACATCCCTATCGAAATCAAAGAAAACTCAGGAAAACTGGAAAACAATGGCTACTCTATTATTCTACTATTTGAGGAGCATATACCTTTCACAGAGTAAATGCTTTTTTAATTTCAATAACATAAAGTTGTAACAAAGTGAACTTTGAGACGTCTATAAAAAAATTCCGTTTACTTAATATACAAAATAAACTGGGATAAAAAGGATTTATAACCCTACAGTCTTTGAATAGCCTGATTCTAAATTCAATTAAATTTAAAAAAAAAAAAAGACAAGATCAACTGCAGTAAGAAAAAATTTAAAGCAAAGACGTACTTTGCATAGGAGGAAGTAGGCAGTAACGACTGAAAACAGAAATGATGTAGAGAGGATACAAGAAGCCTTTATGAGTGAGGTCAGTTAAAGCTACCCACAACATAGGCAGGACAGACATACTGCTTCCATCTCCTTTAACATCAAGGGGTAAGAGGGAATCAAATAAGTGAGCACCTTTCTAGAGTCCTTAGTTGTCTTATCTTAGATTCCTCTTTAACGCTGAGATCAAAAAAGCTAATTATCAAAGATCATAAAATGACTACTTAATCCTGGGTATATATCACTCCAAATCTCATTCTTATTACACCATGCTGCTGCCTAAAAAAATAATTCAAATCTATCAGCTTCCCAATGAAACAAATGTTTTTTAAAAAAACTAGACTTCTAGCAATGTGTGGCCCATCAGACCTCTTGCTACCTTTTGCCATAAAGTAACTACATGGGTTGCAGGGTAAATAGTTGGCAGTCTGCTTGAGACTTGCTCTAAGGCTACACATTTAAGATGGTTACCATCTCTCTTCTAGAATCTAAGTTTAATTCTGCAGGTGGATTATATCCTGCATATTTAGCTGTTATTTTTTCTGTAAACTACAGCACTAACTATGAGATGGAGTAAAGAATAACAACCTACAAGACACCCTAGAAGGTTCAATTGGAGTTGGTTCTCCAACTCCAAAATATCAAACCCCAACTCCAGTCTTATAAAAGACTTCTATGGCCGGGCACGGTGGCTCATGCCTGTAATCCCAGCACTTTGGGAGGCCGAGGAGGGTGGATCACGAGGTCAAGAGATCGAGACCACCCTGGTCAACATGGTGAAACCCTGTCTCTACTAAAAATACAAAAAATTAGCTGGGCATGGTGGCACACGCCTATAGTCCCAGCTACTTGGGAAGCTGAGGCAGGAGAATCGCTTGAACCCAGGATGCAGAGGTTGTGGTGAGCAGAGATCGTGCCATTGCACTCCAGCCTGGGTGACAGCAGTGAAACTCTGTCTCAAAAAAAAAAAAAACAAAGACCTCTATGAATACCTGGAAAAAGGACACAGGCCTCACTAAACCCTTTGGGAGGTGACTAAAGCTGCAGTTTCTGGAATTAGATACACTCAATTCAGCTTTTCCATTACTCTGATCTTGTGCAAATTTATTAATCTAAGTCTCAGCTCCATACAAATAAGCTGAAGAAAGAGTGATATGTCACAAAACGCTTATTTTAGTGCCAAGATGCTAAGTGCTTCCTAAATGGTAGCTTATCATTATCGTCATCAACACGTCATCTTCCTTGTCATGACACGGAAGAAGTCTATGGGATAACAGACGGGATAACCCACGAGGTCTATATATTGACTATAGAATCAGTTTCAGTTTTGGGGATCTGAGATTTAGGAAGTAACAGCAACAGAACTACCAGGACTTGAAAAAGCAGCAAGCAAACACTTCAGGAAGAAAGGAATCTATACAGGCTTTTTAAAAGTATGTGTGTATTCGTCTCTGCTAGAACTTACAACTGCTAAAGTGAAGGAAAATGGAAAAGGCATTAAGAGTGAAATGCTATTTCATGCAGCAAAACGAACTGCTCGTTTTCCTATTACCATGATGGGGACGCCAATGTCAGGCCACAAAAGGTCCTCTGATGGTAGCTTGGGAGAATTCCACACCACCACCACCTTGTTCAGGTAAGGGAGGCCGTTCAGCCTCTCTAAAGAGTTCATAAGCACTTCCTCCCGCTCGTAAGTCAACATCACCACCGTGAACTGCTCTCGGGGAACATTGCCTCCAAGGGCAGCCTGAAACTCCTTGCCAGAACCCCCAGCTCCGCCGCCAATAGGCCGAAATCCAGTCCCTGAGCCCAAGAATTTGGCCTCTGAGGGCAACACAGGGTCAAAGGGAGTGTGGGGGAAAAGATGGAAAGGCCCTGGAGCGGAATTCCAGCTGCGGTAAAAGTCAGTGACAGTCAGCGTGAAGTTGCGGAGGTATCTGGGAGAGGCATAGGGCGGCTCCGTCTCCACCGGCCCCAGGTCCAGGTCCCCATTGTCCGCCATGTTGGGGTCGGTTCCAGCCGCCTTGCCTGAACGGTGGGGGATCTCAGCTGCTGCCTCTTCCCGGATGGGAGCAGCTGGGATCTGGATGCGAGTCCTAATCATAGCCAGCACAGTATTAAAAATACTGTCAGTGGTGGAGAAGTAAGTCTCCCAGAGAAAGCGGCCTTGCCGCCTCATAGCCAGGAGGTCACTGTCGGAGAGGCTTCTGAGCAGGAAATGAACCTCGGTAACACGAGGCTTGGGCACCACCAGGGCTGCCTCATTCCACTGCAGCATGTCCTGGTATGGAAGCTGGACCTGCTCCCCCAGCACCACCGGGATGGCACCAACTTCCAGGGCTTCAAAGAGCCTCGTGGCACACCCAGAGGAAATAATCAAGCGAGGGTCCCCAGGGGTGATGATGAGGGCGAAGGTGGAGAGCTTCAGCAATTCCAAGCGGTCCTCCCGCTCCCCACACAGCGCCCACTCAGTCGGCAGGCTGGGTTTGGGCTGGTTTTTACAGGTGAATTCCACCAGGACCTGATCTAGCTTGCTGTCCTGCACTGCCTTCAGGGTGGCAATGATGCGGTCATCGTAGTCGGCAGGAGGGTCACCCTCCATTTCCTCTTCGAAGGAGCGGGCCTCCTGAAGGCTAGACCTCAGAGACTCAATCTTCTCCCCCTGGAAGGTGAAGAGGTATTTCCGCTTCACCGGCACCTGCGGTGGGATTTCCATGAAGTTGGGCTCAGACATGGCATGGACCAGTGGCGACACGACCAAGTCAAAGCCAGGTCTGTACTGGACAGTGTAGAAGGTGGACTGGGCCACCATGGCACGGCCGGTACTGACATTATACAGGAGGTTCTGTGTATCTGACTTACGCGACAGATTGATGATGACATGGTTGTGTCCATCCGTCCGCCAGTGCGGCAGGGAATACAAGTGCTTCTCCAGCTCGGCAGGCCGCAGCACCACTGGCTCCTGCATCTCTCCCACCAGGACCACGTAAAGGCAGGCAATGTCTGCGTTTTCTGTAACATACACGTTAGCTCGTGCTGTCGCCTGAAAAGCCTGCTTGACTAAGGGATCCAGGTAGCTGCCAAAGACAAACTGGTCACTGTCATAGACGTAGACTGGGAAGCCAGAGGTAAGAGGGCAACGGGAATAATCGAAGCAGTTGTGTAGCCGGCAGCCCCGGGTGGCCTTCGGGGGAGGGAGGCCAACGTCGTCTTTCTCCGGGAGCAGTCGGATGGGCAGGGACAGCTTGGGCTGGTTCTGGGCCATGAGCTCCTTGTAGGAATGCTCGGTCTGGCTGATGACATTCTTCAGCTGCAGCAGGTCCTGCTTGGCGTTCTCGATGCTCTTCTTACAGGCTTCGATCTTCAGATTCAGCTTGGCGATCTCACTGTTCAGCTCTTGGCGCTTGGCCTCCAGCTGCAGGAGCTCTTCGCTCACCGACTCGCGGATGCGGCACAGATCCAGCACATGCTTCACCTCACACAGCTCGTTTCCTACCCGGGGGCCAAAAATCCGCTTGCCAGCCTCGTCGGCCTCATCCAGAGTGGTGAGGTAATAGTGGGCGATGAGCGGGAAGAACACCAGGATGACGAAAAGCGTGAAGCTGAGCCACGTGAGACGGATGCGGTTGGACCAGCGCAGCATGCAGGTCTGACCTCCATTCCCCGCACCCCCATTCCGCAGCATGGTATAGCCTGTCATGAGTCCTCTGCGGCCTGCCCGCCAGATCACGTCGGGTCACTCGCCATAACCATGGGTTGCAATTCCACAAAACGATCTCTTTCACTGACACGTTTCAGGAAGAGTGCCTGTGCTCCCTGGACGAGGCACCAAATAAAATGGAAATTTCATTTTCCTCAGCTGCAGCTGAAACAGTCTCTAAGCCTATTATAGCAGATTTTAAGTTCTGGCTGTTGACCAAAGAACATGTCCTTAATCTTTATCAAAAGGTAAAAGGTGCCACATTCTTGCTGAGATGAAAGGGAGGAGATACCTAATGATGAAACCCAGGAAGAACACCCTGGAATCGGACAGACTGTTTCAACTGCCATAGCTCTTATTTCTTCATTTTGCTGACCAACAAATATGCATGGTGTCTATTTGGTTATATAGCAATGGGTTAGAACAGAAATAAATGCCAGCTTGCCAACAATCAGGCCTGCAAAAGAAAGAGAACCACGTCAGTCTTGATGAGATTACATACAACACCCCCCGCCACTGAACATTTCTAGAAAATGCTTAAATCTTAGATGGAACCATGGCACAAAGAACATTACACCAATGTAGAGATGTTGTTTGCTGTTTGGAATGAGCATTTTACTCAGGGAAATAAAAGGCTAAGTGCCTCCAAAAGCTGCAGTTTACACCCCCTCCCCACTTCTTATGTAACTGCATACAGAGCAGCATTACAGCCCTATAACATGATGACCAACTAAATTCATGGGGCAAAGACGTCCACAGTCTCAATTTCTTATCCTATTCCACACCTGGACATCATCTTCATATGAAGAGAAATACCTTCCTATCCAACCTGAGTAGCTTATGTTTACTCCTAACCTGTAAGTCTTCTTGGAAATACTTAACGAAAAAAAACTCTGAAAAGCTCAATTTGTTCAATGTAGAGTTGAAAGGGGTTGAAGAGAGCTCTTTTGATCTTTATCCAGTAGTAGATGCAATAATCCTGAGACAAAATGTATTTCCCAGTTTGCGTCTCATTTATCTTCCATTAGCAGACATCATGTGCTCTTTCTTAAAATATAAATAGTAACTTGCTCTTTTAGAAAGAACACTATACTTAGAAATGAGAGGCATTCGTTCTCATTCTCTGCTGACAGATTTGCTATCAGACCTTGGTTTCCTAATCTTCTCAGAAGTGCGGTGGATGGGAGGGGACTGAGGCGACTCAGTCCCCCAACAACACTCCCGGCCCAAACTCTCACCAGGCCTCACTGCCACTGGCTACAGAGGATTGCTACTTGCTTTCCTTCAAATTAAACACAGCTAGAAGCAAATCATAATATCCTATCCCAGGGAATATTGCTGGTTTCTTTATTCATTCTTCCAAACGATATTCACCATACTCTTAACAGGGCTAAGACATGCTATGTGTAACTGTGGGAGAATCCAGGATGTATAATCCTCGACCTCATGGAACTTCCTTTAGCCTAAGAGATAAGATACAAACAAACAACAAGGGTACAGGCAGCATAAAATGAGTGGGACCTCACAGAGGCACAATCACTCTCTAGCTTCTACCTCTGTCAAAAACGTTTAACTATTAAAGGTGTGATCACCTTCTCTCCTTCTTACCATGTTTATAATCATAATTTTTATTATTTTTCAAAAAAATTTCTTGAAACAATCTAACATTTTTTTCAAGTTGATTAAATTTCATTGTAACATCTGATACTAAATTTTAATCTATCAATATATAACAACAATTTCTAAGAAAACGGGATATTACAATCAGCTAACAGCAAAGAATGAGAGGAGGGAAATGATGGCATGAGTCACTGCGTCCAATAGAAAGAACATCTGACAAGACATGAGACCTAAAGTTGATGACAAGGTTACTAAAAGGTTTAAGTACTTAAATAATCGAATCTTGGCAAATTAATAGCTGCCCAAATATCCAAATTTACATTATCCTTGTGATTCAAATGTTTAAATCTCTTGTTGCTTTCAAAAGAATATTCTTTGCATTCATGACCAAATCATAACAAAGAAACAACAGAATGGGAGAAAAAGAAAAGGCGTAATCATGGCAATCCAGCTGACTCATTCCTTCCTCACCATGTGTTTTGGGATTCTTCCTTCCTCTGAATTGTGTAGCATTATACTTCAGCACATGATTTCTTGAAAGAGTGAACCTCCAGGGCTTGATCTCCTGATTAAAAAAATATATATAGAATAGTGACACACTATTAGAATTTACTGTCCAAACAGAGACTCTTTGAAGTGGAAAGGGGGACTATTAATAAATACACCAGGACAAGAGGTATACACAGGGACTCTCGCGGGCAAACCATCCAGACAGACGTTACCTATTTATGTGCTCTAAGGGGGAATAAAACCAAACACTAAAGTATGGCAAAGTTCTTACTTGTTGGAAGTATATACTGAGATGTTGACAGATGAAATAATGTACTTGGAATTTGCTTCAAAATAAACAGGATGAGGGTGCGGGGAGCGTTTGGAGGTAGAAAGGAACTCAAGATCGGCTGTGAGCTGACTGCCACTGACACTAAATGATGGGCACCCATGGGGGCTTATGACATTAGGCTCTCTGCTTTTGCCGAGGTTAAAATTTTTCATACCAAAAATTCGAAGACATTACATACAGAGTCTAAACAGAGGGTTTTAAAAAGTCATTTGGAGACTGACTATACTTAGTCTAATCTTTCTAGTGCTATATCAACTTACCTATAAGCAGAGCTGAGAGTAGAAACAAATTTTCTCACAGACACCAATAATTCAACAATGATTCCAAAGAATGCATACCCACTAAGTTCCCATCTCTTTTATGGGAGCCAGGCAAAAGCATCATCCATGTCCAATCACATGAGCATGCCTTCCTAAACAGCTAAATTATTTCAAACACAAAAGAAAACTCTCAGAATCTCTTCTGTGATTCTCTGCAAAATGAAAATAAATATATCAGCCTCTAGAAATAAATGTTAAACAATGCTAAGGAGCAACCTTCAGGAATTTTTTAATTCCAAATACAATGTACATGTCTAACTCATTCTCGGTCACCTGCCAGGGCATTTCGCACTTAACTTGCCAGCTGGCCTCCGTTCCTGCCCCACAACGCACTTCACAGGCAGCAACCAGGACCGCCTAGAAACGTGAGTCAGACCACGCCTCCCCTCTCCACTGACTGCCGGGCCCTCCAGCCTCCTCTCAGTTCCATCGCTCTTCCCCTTGCTCTCTCAGCTTCAGCCAAACAGGCCTTCTCTCACCTCCTCGACTGTGCCAAGCTTCTCACTCTCAAAACTTCATACCTGTTTCGTCTGAAATGTTCTTCCCCAGGCTTCTGCCTGGCAGACTCTTTCTCATCCTTTAGGTCTCAACTTTTCCTGGCATTCCCAGGTAAAGTTGCCTTTCTTACGCCCTGATGCTCTCTAGCACCGACCCATTGATTTCCTCCCTAATATCTTTTCATTCCCTCCCTTCCCCACCAAAGCTTAATCCTCCGGGGGAGGAACCCTGTGTGCCTGGATCACAGCTGCATGGCCAGCACCCAGCCCAGTGTCCGGGACACTATACACACTATAAATATTTGTTAAATAAATCATTATCATGGATCACTTCCTCATCCTACAAACTCTCGATTCTCCCCTGCATTTCCACTAAGCTGTGTTTTTTTAGTGTCCCATCTACTTCCCTGACTCATCCTCCCTTTCTGCTTTGCTGGGACCTAGTCCTCTTACCTCATACTAAAAGTGTTTCCCGTGGCTCTCAAGCTAATCTTAATGAATTAATGAATTGATTTGTTAATGAATCCACTAACAAATAATACATTGTATTGAATACAGGTAAGATACAGAGAGAGAACTTCAGAGCCAGGAGGCAGCTGGATGGCCATATGGACCTGCAGCTAGACTACCTGGCTCAGGACGCAGCTCAGCCTTGAGAATTTGGGAATGTTATGTATCTCTCTGAGCTCATGTTCTCCTTTGTAAAGTGATGCTAAAAATCTCTACCTACCACCAGGGTTACTGCACGAATTAAGTAAGTTACTATAGATGGAAGGAAAAAAATGGAAACATCGCTAAAACAGTGCTAAGAGGAAAATTTATGCATGAATTCTTGCACTGAAGAAAAGTCTCGAATCAATAACCTATGCTCCTCCTTCAAGAACCCAAAAAAACAAAACAAATCTAAAGAGCAGAAATCAATGAAACCAAAAACAAAAGCAGAAGAGAAAAAACAAGAAAACAAAGGGGTCTGTCACCGGTTTGACAAACATGCAAGAACAACAAATAGGAAAAACACAAATTACCAATAGTAGGAATGAACAGGGGCTATGACTACTGTTCCTGCAGGCTACATAACTACACACTTCAGTGAAATCGACCAACTCCTTGAAAAATACAAAATACCGTTACTCATCCAACAGTTTTATAACTATCAAGTAAATTGACTTCATACTTTTAAAAAATCCCAAAAAAATGGCCAGGCACAGTGGCTCATGCCTGTAATCCCAGCACTTTGGGAGGCCAAGGTGGGAGGATCACAAGGTCAGGATATCAAGACCATCCTGGCCAACATGGTGAAACCTCATCTCTGCTAAAAATATAAAAATTCACAGGGCATGGCAGTGTGTGCCTTTAGTCCCAGCTACTTGGGAGGCTAAGGCAGGAGAATCGCTTAAACCTGGGAGTCAGATGTTACAGTGAGCTGAGATCATACCACTGCACTCCAACCTGGTGACAGAGTGAGACTGTCTCCAAAAAAAAAAAAAAAAACCAAAAAAGAAGAAATCTCCAGCCCCAGATGGTTTCACTAAAGAATTCTACTAAACATTTAAAGAAAAACACCTATTCCACACTGTCTCTTCCAGAGAAGGAAACACTTCCCAGTTCATTTTATAAACCTAGCATTACCATGACACTAAAGCCAAAGACAGTACCAAAAAAAAAGGGAAAACTACAAGCCAGGTGCAGTGGCTCACACCTGTAATCCCAACACTCTGGGAGGCTAAGAGGAAAGGATGGCTTGAGACCAGCCCTGACAACACAGTAAGACCCCATCTCTACCAAAAAAACAAACGAATTTAAATTAGCCAGGTATGATCCCAGCTACTCAAGAGGCTGAGGTGGGAGGATCACCTGCACCCAGGAAGTAGAAGTTACAGTGAGCTATGATCACACCTGGGTGACAGAGCGAGACCTGTCTAAAAACAAAAACAAAAACAAAAACAAACCAACAAAATCTCATGAATATAGGCACAAAAATACTTAACACAATATTAGGGTTAGACTTCAGCAATATATAAAAAGAATCCCATTATATTGCATTTCAACAGGGAAGTCTTAAGTATTTTAATATAATCTTATCCAGAAGCATAAAAATTCTCTCCACTTATACCTTCATTTCTCAAAGTGTCCTGCCTTTCTCACGCTGGGCACCTCATATCAAGTCAGTCTGCATTTTACACTTCTCTCCCATGCCCTCTCCTGATTCTCTTTCTCTGACCCCTTTTAACCACTCCCTAACTGTAGCTGTTCCCGCAGGCTTGTCCTAAATCTCTTCAGTCTTCACCTCCTCGAACTTGCCAATGAGCTTCAGTTAGCTAAGACTGGATGACTTTCAAATTCACTTTTCCCATCTTTGCCTCCCTCCTGATATCCCTTTTCCGGTGGTCAGAAACACAGACATCTAACCTCAAAGGTCCAATGGCAGCAAGCACATGCCTTCTACGATTAGAAGGGGGTCATAACAGCATCTTCTCCGGAGGGAAAAAAATGTAAAACAGTTGTATATAGAGATTTACCATTCACATTGTGGCCAGCGTCCTACCTTTTACTTTTTTTCCTAATCAGACATTTTTGCTGACAAAAGCAAAGCAGAAGTCTCCATCTGCTAGCTACTCACTGGAGGGCTGAAACAAGCTGTAGCCCTGGAAAGTTGTAATGTAATCACTCCATTCGAGAGTCTGAACAGTGGTGAGAAGACCGGGCTCAGAGTTCCAAACCGCAACTGTGCACGTGCTGATGTTCCCCTTCACCTCCATGGACCAGGGCCCTCCTCCTCTCACATCCCTTATCACAACAGCAAACCGAGATAATCAGCAGGAACATTACTAACGGCCTTGCTTTCAAGAGTTTGTTGATATAACAACCATCCTACAGACTTGACTTTTTTCCTTATAAAACTAAAACACTGATACTGAAACTTCCCATCACGGATCTGGGATATGTCTCTATTTAGGTCTTCTTTCTTGTCTTTTAATAAAACTAATTTTTTTTACACGCAGAAAATTATCAGATTACAATGTAGCGCTAAAAGAAAGGAAAAAAGTTAAACAACGACACTAAAACACTCACCCAGAGAGACTGGAGGCACAAGGAGAATAAGGGCGCCGCTGGTGTATCTGGCTATTATGCCTTCCATGTGGAAGGAATGAAGAGATAAGTGGGCGAGAAAGAGAGGCTAGACGCTTTCCAGATGTTCCCAATGAAACATTCAGTGGCCTCTAATAGTGTAAATAATTAGGATAATAGCTAACAGGTACTGAATGCTTGCTGTATGCCAGCTAAACCTATTACCACATATTCCTCAACACACTCACTTAATCCTCACAACAATCCTGTAAAGCAGGTTTACTGTTATTCCTGTTCTGTACATGAAGAAACCAAAGCACAGAGGCTAAGTCATTTGCCGTAGATCATCCATATTAAGTGGGGAAATGTGAATCCAAACCAAAGCAAGCTGACTCTAAGGCTCAAACCTTTAATGCCTTAATTGCGTTCCAATGTCTATATTAATTCAAGTTAACAGTGCGAAGAGGCACACACACGCCTATCACATATATTATTTTTACATTCTCCATAACACTGCAGCTCCACTGTAACCATGAATAATGATTATAATTGAAACACATAATATTCCTCCAAAACCCAAAGCCAACACCATATTCAAAGTATTTATCTGCTAAAGAGAACATACTCAAAACAAAACATGTTTGCCAGCGTGCCTATGACTCACCTGTATAGCTGTGCTTATAATACTATTTTCTTTTTCATTTAGGTCAAAATGGGCCCATCTAGTAGCCGAATTCCATGACAACCCAGACGTGGGTTCTACAGAGCTGTCTGCATGCTGCTGCCTTGCCACCATCACCAGGAGCCCTTTCAATTAGGTAAAGAGTTCTGCACAGGAAACCATTTCAGTGAGGTCGTTGGAAGCAGTATTTCACAGGATTGTTTTGTTTTTAAGTACTAACAACCTAAAAGAACATCATTTCCTGATTTCCTTACTAAGTACAGGCACGACAAACAGCCTGTCAAGGCATGACAGCACCTAGTTCATGAAATCAGGAAGTATGTTAATAAGCACTAAAACGCATTTCCCACACTATCACTGATTTCTCTCTTCTGTTTTAAAAAAAAAAAAAAAAAAAAGGCACCTCCCAGGGAAGCTAATTGTAGATAAAGAATAAACTCTAAGAACTACACGTAGGCAGTTCCCAAGTTACAGGAGATCAAGGCCCTGTGTTTTTCACAATCCAACAACCACAGTGGCTTCTTACTGGATAACTTAACCTGGATGAAGAAAGGGCAACAGAATATCCTCAGCAATTAAAAAGCAAAATGAAGTGTGAAAAACTGGTTGTGCCTTGACCTACTGACTGGAGAGTGAAGACTATGATGCAACCAGAGAACGAGCGTTTGAGCCACCCTTATTACATGGCTGCTACAAAGGGCAAACAAGTTATTCTTTGGGCTTACGAGCAGATTTCTAAATCCCAAGGTGTTCCCGCAAATGCCACTAGCAGACAAGTCACAAAATACAAAAGGAACTCATCAATAAGTGATGATCATTCCTTCCAATGCTCAATATATAGATATTAACAAGGAAAATTAGGCCATTGATTATTCCAAGTTACCTGTTTACTTGGCAATAAACCTGAACCCAGAAGTCTCAACCACTGCCTGTATCTGTTTCCCTTCCCACCAGTTTGCTAATGTGCCACAAATCAAAATGGTATTGTCTTACCAGTCAGTTTAACTAGGTGTAAAAATCAGATTCACAACTCAAGAATTTTTCAAATAAACCCAGGCCCACACTACATTAACTAAATCAGAATTCCTAGGTGTGGGGCCAAGACTCCAACAGTTTGACAGAGTTCCCAGGTGATTTGAATGCATAGCACACGATCCTAACTCCACAACCATTGGTCTAAGGAAGAATTGATGGTAATGGAGATTAAGATTGATGGCAGCTGAATCAGTGTAATTGCAGAAAGCTAAGGAAGACAAACAGCAATACCCCTTAACTCATACAGGAAGTCCACAACTGCAACGCACTGCACACCCTTGGAAGATGGGGAGGAGAGGGCTTTTTCAAAATTGCTACTGATTTATATTTACAACGTGCTAGACACAGGACTCTAGATAAACACATTTCACACATATTATCTCACTTCATCAACCACATGGGAGTAGGTACTGTGATTTCCACTTTACCGATGAAGCAGTGGTGGATCATTGAGGCCAGGAAACTTGTTCAAGGCAATACAGCAACCAAGTTACAAATCCAGGTCCAGATGACCTACAGCCCTGTATACTGCTTCCCATGTATCTACCACTTGTTTACTTAGAGGCTTCATTTTGTCTTAATTTATTTTACAATCAGTATATATTACTTTTGTAATTAAAATATTACCTTCTTGGAATCTTTTTAAAGAACACCTCATTACATTTTTCAATAAATAATGTGACACATCTATTTCGAAAAAAAAATAAAGTCAGATTACTGCATGGCAAACCAGATCCAAAAATACGTTCCAGATGGATTCCAGAGTTAATTATAATAAATGAACCATAACAAGAAAAGGAAAACACACATGTAATTTCATCTCAAGTTAAGTATAGCCACTTTTCCAGGAATCCAAGCAAAAGTATCCAGAAATGTTCAACAGGTTTGACTACATAAGAATCAAAGGATTCTATGTGTTCAGAAGAAAAAAGCTTCAATTTGATTAAAAACTGGGGGAAGCCCGTGCAGCATGACAGAATTAAAACAAGGCAATCAACAGTGGTCAAAGGATACAAACAAAAAATTACACAAAAAAGCGTTCAAGTGATAAACATGTTTATATGTTTAACCTTTCTAGCGATCAAATAAATACACATCTCAAACAAGATGCTGTGATATTTTCCACCCATATATCATCAAATAATTGTAATATTTTAATATTCAGTGCTAAGCAGGATCCAGGGTAAACAGTCCCACGCTTGGCTGCTGGGGCTGCAAATTGGCACACCTTTCTGGAGCACAATTTGGCAGTAATACAAACACTAAAACTGTGCCTATCCTCTTTCCCTGTAATTCTATCCCAGAAATTCTTCTTCTAGAATCATGAGTGAGAAAAAATATTTAATTTCCAGAACGTTCATACTAAAACATTAAAATAAAGTGGTTAAAGTACAGTATAACTCTGAACTATGCTGGCTGCCACAATGTGGCAGGTACTCTTGCATTAGTAGAAAACTAAAAAGTAATTTGCTATTTGTAAGAAAAAGCCCTTGAAAATGTTCTTATCTTTGATTCAGCAATTTCACTTTCTAGGAATGTATTTTAGGTGAACAAGATTTGTATAAAAAGATGCAATCACCTCATTATTCTTTATCATCTATATAAAATATATAAATTAAATGTCCAAGCCTAGCAGCAAGGTTAAACAAATTATGACTCACTGATACGACTATCATATCATTAGGAAGCTTTTCAACGGTTTTAAATAAAAAGAAAAAACATGTTTGCCATCTAATGTTAAGCGGAAAAATACAGATTCAAAGCCATATATCCAGTATAACATAAAATATTTAAAGCAAAAACACCAACAGAGGCACTTCTAGATTGTGAAATTATAAGTGATTTTTGTATTCTTCTTTCTCACTCTCCCTCCTAAAATGAGATGCATCATTTTCATAAGGGTTGGGTAGAGATGTAGAAACGAAGTTTTTTAAATACGGTCTTCAGATGGATTTTGCTAACTTATTCTCAGAACAGTCAACTTAGCGTGCAAGTGCCTAGATTATAAGCTAATATAACATTTTCCACCTCTCGAGAACACGTGATTTTTATGGAGGCATGCACTAACTGATATCGTTAGTGCCCTGGGTCTCCCTGAATGAGATGGAGAAAGTGAAGCAAGTTTGCTAAGCCATACATAAATCAGTTTTGTTTTTTGTTTTTTTGAGAGACAGAAACTTACTATGATGTTGCTCAAGCTGGTCTTGAACTCCTGGTCTTAAGGTGATCCTCTCGCCTCATCCTCCCAAAGTGCTGGGATTATAGGTGTGAGCCACCGTGACCAGCTTTAAATCAGTTTATGACTTGGGCATCCTCCTTCACCCTTCATGGGTAAATTCGGCTTGAGACATTTTGCCAGCCCATCATCAATCATTACCATCTTTCTGATTCATCAGGTCCCCTAACTGCCCAATTCCTCGTTCTTGACTCATAAACTCCTTGTCCTTTGTTAACTCATAAATTAAGGGGTTGGACCAGATGACCTCAAAGATCCTCTTAGACTCTAGGCCCTCACTGACTTACAATTGCCTTGCTCCCAGAGTACATACACATGTTTTACTGCGGGGGAATTTTCACTACCCTATCCACTCAAGGCATCAAAGCCACTCCCAAGACCGCCTTCTAATTTCACCTCCAAGATTTCAAGCATAAGGCTTTCCTTTAAGGCCCCCGTTAATTTTGAACTGACTCCATTAATAATAATTTGGGATCCCATCAAGTATTTTCTCCATTCGAAGCCACTTTGATTTTATATTTCACAGCTCAATTTCAGAAATAAAGGAAGCCAGCCAGCATGGGGCTTACGCCTGTAATCCCAGCGCTTTAGGAGGCCAAGGAAGGTGGATCACCTGAGGTCAGGAGTTTGAGACCAGCCTGGCCATCATGGTGAAACCCTTTCTCTACTGAAAGTACAAAATTAGCCAGATGTGGTGGCATGTACCTGTAATCCCAGCTACACAGGAGGCTGAGGCAGGCTAATTACTTAAACCTGGGAGGCAGAGGTTGCAGTGAGCTGAGATAGTGCCATTGCACTCTAGCCTGGGCAAAAAGAGCAAGATTCCGTCTCAAAAAAAAAAAAAAAAAAGGAAAAAAAAAGCCATGCTGGAAACACTAAGTGAAAATTGCTAACATTTAAAGGCAAGTTGAAAAAGCAGCTTGAAAGGGAAAACGGTCAATAAGGCAAACATCCAGGACGTTAAACATTAATATTACTGACCAGTCCAAAAAGTATTGGACACAGCCAAATCAAGGAATATGCCAAAGGAAAGGCATGTGTGTGAGGGTGGCGCTCTAGGGCAGGCCTCGGCAAGCGGAAGCTGTCTGCTTTTGTAGATAGTTTCACTGGAATACAGCCTTGCTCATTCAGTTATGGATTCCGTTTGTATGGCTGTATATCGGAGGTTTTCTTTCTTTCTTTTTTTTTTTTGAGACTGACTTTCCCTCTTGTTGCCCAGGATGGAGTGCTATGAGGCCATCTTGGCTCACCAGAACCTCTGCCTCCCAGATTCAAGCAATTCTCCTGTGTCAGCCTCCAGAGTAGCTGGGATTACCGGTGTACACCACCACACCCAGGTAATTTTGTATTTTTAGTAGAGACAGGGTTTCTCCATGTTGGTCAGGCTGGTCTCGAACTCCTGACCTCAGGTGATCTGCCGGCCTCAGCCTCCCACAGTGCTGGGATTACAGGCAAGAGCCTGGCCTATGGTAGGTTTTCTTATATATTATGTATATGATGCTTTCACCCTCCAGCAATCTCCAGTTCATCTTCCTATGGCTCCACTTCCAGAATGTTAATGGGTCATTTGGGTGCATGTGAGCATCATCCTACACTGTGCTTTACAGCCTAAGTGTGGGAGAGGGTAGCATGTTAGTAATGAGTCTCCACATTCCTCCTCTATTTTCAAGATCACAGGTTTTTAAAATCCTGCTTCTCTTCTCCCTAGTAACATCACCCAAGAGGTCTGAATGATTGAAAATTTAAAAGGGCTGTGCATCTGGTTCAGGCAAGAAAAGACAAGACGAAGCTTACAGGTGAGCCCACCTCTGTCCCTCTTGAGCTCACAAACT
Organism: Saguinus oedipus; assembly: GCA_031835075.1. Lineage (NCBI taxonomy): Eukaryota > Metazoa > Chordata > Mammalia > Primates > Cebidae > Saguinus > Saguinus oedipus. Next base: position 33,200,601 of record CM063182.1, on the reverse strand, counting down.
CTCTCTGCCTGGGCTATGCTATTTCCATGAAACCTCCAAAGGTGAAAAATCCTTTCTTCCCCCTTAGTCAGCTGCCGTCATTGAAAGTCTTTGAAAGACATAGTTGCCGAAAATGAAGAGGAAACAAAAATAAAATATAAATACTTTAACAAAAGTTTTCTGAGCTAAACTTAATCACCAACAGAATGGAGTGGGCAATTTTAGGATGTTATGAAAGGTCCTGGTTGCATATTCCTTGCCTCGCTCTAGAGTAACTACACGCAAAGGCGCTCAAACCTTTACCAAGAGTAGACCTGGTGGGACCTTCATTTTTTTCCTAACACCTGCGTCTCCATCAGGGAATCCCTGGCACCCTCCTCCAGAAGACCAGCAGTCTCACTGGGACAGGCACCCCACGTCACTCCTGCAGCCCCTCTCACCCATGACCGTCCACTGCACAGCTGGCCTGGGGCCCTGCAGAAAAGGACCCGTCTCTCTCTAGTCTAAGACATTCTTCTGCTGGCTTCAAACCATCCTCTGGACTTCTCTCTCTTCTAGTAATCCATTTACCATGTTCAGCCTGGCCCCTGACTTATTTCTCTCCAAACTGTTCACTTAAAATCTTTTTACTCTGAGGATAAAACTCTGAGGCTTAATCACTGAACAATCCCAACTACACACCAAATATTTAATAACAGGGTTTCCCCCACCTAGAAAAGCAAGAGGTGGAAGGATGCGGACACGTCTGTCAATCATTTTTTAGGTAGGTATGCCCCTCACATCTCCGGGTATTAAACACATGTTGCAGGAAGTCTGAAGAGCCACAATTCTGACTCTTCCAGAAAGCACTTAGGCTAGATTTTCTCACACTCATGAATTCTTATGATTCCTGGGGCTCCCCACAGGCAAAAATGGGAAATTCCCACAGGAGAAGGTATTTTTAACACACCAAATAACAGTTTAAGAAAACTGTTTTTCTTTCATCACAGAATATTTAAAAGTCCCTCTGCTAAATAGCAAGTCGCTGAGGTTTCGCTTCGCTCCAAACTCTGCCCCGCGGTTACTATCCCAGCACACAGGACACAGCGGTAGTCACGGTATCAGAATGCAGGACTCACTGAGGAACAAAATACGGAAAAGTGCAGAGTCGGCATGGCTGCAACGCATAAAGCCTTTAAAAACAAAAGAACACACGGGGAGCTCAGCCAGTAAAAATGAAACTACCGAAATCGGAGAAAGAGTAGGACAAAGTGACAAGAAATGCTAAAGACGCCTCTTAAGTAAATCTCATACGGGGAAAAAATGGACATGTGGTGTTCTGCGATTTCTCCTCCACCGAAGAGTCGAACCAAGAGGACTTCACGAAGCCTTTGGAGTTTCTTAAAAAGGGAAGGAAAACAATCCAGGTTGCGGGGAAATGCGTGGGGGGGGGGGCTTGTGAGGCGAAGGTGGCGGGGAGGGGCAAAATCCACAAAATTTAAGTCTTCTAAGAGCCACGCAGATTTTATTAATAAGAGGAGCCGAACCTCTCGCTCAACGTGGAGAAGAGAAAGCAGCACCTATCGGCAGCCGGGCAGCCCTGCCTCGCCTCCAAGGGACTCGGGATCGGTGCTGTCCCAGCAGCCGGGCTCGGAGCTCGGCCGCGCACACACTCCCCGCGCAGCCCTGTCCGGACCCGCCCGTGCAGCGCAAGGCCGGCTCTACCGGGAGCTGGGCCTGGGCGTCAGGGTCCTGCAACACCTGGACCCTCGGACAGGAAGCGGCTCCCCAGACTGTGCCTCCTGAAAGGAGGCGAGCCCGGCAAAAGGAGCTAGGGGGAGGGCAGCAGGCGACTGCGTGTGGGAACAGGGGGCAGATGTGGGAGGGTGTGCACGGGAAGGGGTAGGGGAGTTCGGAGCTGCGCCTCCCCGGACAGAAGATGCTCGGGGCCAGCAGCCCGACAAACACCACGGCCACAGAGGGTGGAGGGCTTCAAGGAGCAGAGGCGGCTCAACAGCTGCAGCCAAGCGTCCATGAAAAGAGGTGGAGGCGCGTCCGGAGCAGCTCAAACTGGGGCGAGAGGGGGCGTGTGGGGGCGAGGAAGGGGTGCCCCAGCCCGGGGACCCGTTAGCCCTTCCCGCTGCCGGCCGAGGGCCTGGAGGCCTCTCCCCAGGCCCCCGAGCCGCCGGGCAGGCCTACTTCGCTCGGAGGCTGCACGCCTCCCGCAGCCGGGCAGCAGCCTCCCCTGGGCACGGCGGACCCGGTCCCTCCCGCCGCGTCCCTAGCACTCGGGGCCAGCCCAGGTACCCTCCCACGAGCCACTGCAGACGCAGCCCCCGCTCCTCGGACTCACGCGCCGCCAGCAGCCCTACCGGCTTCCACCTCAGGGACCTGCCGCTGCCGCTGCCGCCGCCGTCGCTGCCGCCGCTGCCTGCGCGAAAGTCGGCGTCCCAGAAGCCGCTCTGGCTGCCGGCCGCCCGCCTTCCAGGCCGCGCCGTATCCGCCGCTCCCCCTGCCGGCCGGCAGCCATTTCCGACAGGCGACTGCGGAACTTGCCGAACGGCGCCGCGCCGGAAATGGCCGAAGCCGGCGTTCGCGCGCGGGGGCGCGGACGCGGGCGTGCGCCAGCTACTTTCTCGACCGCGTCGGAAGACCGCCGTGGCCTCCCGTTGCGCAGCGCGGACAGCCGGGTCGGGGGTGCGGGGCCGGGCGCCAGGAATTGTGGGAGGCACGGGGTACGCGTGGACCGCCCTCGGAGCCCCAGGACCCGCGTCCTGCAAAGGCCGCTAGGCCCGGTCGAGAAAACCCGGCCGCGGAGGGCTGGGAGGATGCTCCCTGCGGCTGGAACCGGGTCTGGCCTCGGAGCCACCGCCGCTTCCTCAGGGGCGCAGGCGTCAGGAAAGTCAAGTCACAAACCCGAGTCTAAAACTCCATCCCCAGAGAAAAGGCGTCCAAGGACGGGCCCTGTGCGCGGCAACGGCCTGCAGTTTTTGAAGCCCTTTGACTATTTCCCAACAAAGACACGGCCGGGCCGCTTGGATGCTTAGGAAAATCCTGGGGCTTTGCAAAAACAACAGGTTAATCCCGTCGTGTGGGATGATCACCAAAGCAAGACAGGAAAGGCCACCGTGTCAGTGCTGTGAGCTTCGACGTGCACGTTTCCCAAGGAACACGTGACTGTTTCCATACTTGGGAAATCAGGATGAGACCTCTTGGATCGTGGAACACAGAATGGGGGTGGGAGCAGGCACCCTATACCTGGTCACCAGCTTAACTCCGAAACCATTTTTTAAAACCTGTAACTGCAGTATGAGCTACGATCCAATTTGCCTCAACGTATTTTTTTAAATGATTTTAATCCCCAGAGCACAGGGCTTCTCCAGGGTTTCCTCGCCAGGGAACCCCAACACACAGGGCCGGGAGAAGCCGGGGAGAGCACGGCCAGGCTGGCTTCTGGCCCTGCGCTTGGGTGGTCGGCTACCTTTAGAACTGCACCCCAGAGACAGGCTCACAGCTGCCGAGCTTACCCACTCGCCCTTCCTGGAGCCCAGGCCCAGTGCTCTAGCGAGGCGGCTGAGGAAACGCTTAAGACTGATGGCCACGGGGACAGCTTGGGCTAAGGATAACGTTTGCAAAACAAAACTTGAAAAACCCATAGCAACCTGTTTTCTAGAGCACCCTCTTCATCTCTCCACCCCCAAACCAGTCCCTGCGGGGATCCTCCTTTTCCTTTCCTCTTTCTCTTGCTCTCCCCTCCTGTTCACTCTTTTCCTCTCCTTTCCTCTTGATTACTGCAAACAAACGCTTTCCAAGTCCTACCTCCATCAGATGTATACATGCAACTCCTTACTGTTACCAATTTGTTGAGGAAAGTCAAGAGATGGGGAGGCAAAGTTTCAAACTCAGAAACACTGCAGGAAATGAAAATAGAGTGAGTGTTGCCCAGGTATCATGAATTGTTTTGTTTGTTTTTTTTTTTAACAGTTCCTCTACTCGGTTCTTCCTCCAAAGGTACGCGATGGCAGCAGGCAGGGGCTTGGCAGTGTGGGAGGAGACACCACAGAAGACAGGGAAGAACTGCCAGGTCCTGGTTCATCTCCACACTGGCAAGAGAGGACGTGCAGGTACCTGCTACCTGTTGGACTCAGTCTTCTTTTATGTTGGAGTAACTTAACACGTTGCTGCCCTTAACCTTGACTTACTTGCTTAAGATGATAAAGCTGGCTGGGATCACGCCTCTCATCCCAGCACTTTGAGAGGCCGAGGCAGGTGGATCACGGGGTCAAGAGTTCGAGACCAGCCTGGCCAACATGGCGAAACACCATCTCTACCAAAAATACAGAAATTAGCTGGGCATAGTGGCGCACACCTATAATCCTAGCTACTCGGGAGGCTGAGACAGAAGAATTGCTTGAACCCGGGATGCCGAGGTTCTCAGTGAGCTGAGATCGTGCCACTGCACTCCAGCCTGGTGACAGAGCAAGACTGTCTCGGGGGCCGGGGGTTATATGAAGCTTAAGAAAGAACTGAGATAGTCACCTGCTCCTGAGCCCTCTACGCCTTTGATCTTGTGAGCCTGCACTCTCCTGCTCCTCTCTCAGTCTCCTCTAGCTCCTGGTTCCTTCTCCTACCTTGTGTTCTCTGCCAATGATACAACTGGGGCTGCTTCTTCCTCCTCACACTCTCTTCTTGCTAATTTCAGCCACTTTCCCTGCATCATCTTCACCTGCAAGCTGATCCTTTGCAGCAGAGCTCAGGGTCCTGCTGCCCAAAAGCACTCTGGACAGCCTCACATCATCGTCGTCCTATTTTTACTTGTTTTTTTTGGAGACAGGGTCTCGCTCTGTTGCCCACCCTGGATTGCAGTAGCATAGCAGCATTATCACTGTTCACTCCAGCCCTGACGTCCCTGGGCTCAGGTGAAACTCTTGCCTCCATCTGCAGTAGCTGGAACCATAGATGCCCACCACTGTGCCCAATTTTTGTGGGGTTTTTTTGTTTTTGAGATGGAGTCTCACTCTTGTTGCCCAGGCTGGAGTGCAGCTGCACGATCTCGACTCGCTGCAAACTCCACCTCCTGGGTTCAAGTGATTCTCCTGCCTCAGCCTCTGGAGTAGCTGGGAAAGGCAGGCACTACCACACCTGGCTAATTTTTGTATTTTTACTAGAGATGGGGTTTCACCATGTTGGCCAGGCTGGTCTTGAACTCCTGACCTCAAGTGATCTGTCTGCCTCAGCCTCCCAAAGTACTGGATTACAGGCATGACCCACCATGCCCAGCCTTTTTTTTTTTTTTTTTTTTTTTTTGGTAAAGACAGGATTTCACCATGTTGACCAGGCTGGTCTCAAACTCCTGAGCTCAAGCAGTCTGCCTGCCTTGGCATCCCAAGGTGCTAGGATAACAGGCATGGCCACCACGCAGGGCCATCATCACCCTATTAATACATACTTTATGAATACTTAATTGCCAGGCAATAAGCTAAAACCTTTATATGCACTGTCTCAATTTAATCCTTACAAGGAGGTATCAGGTGCCAAACAGGGAATTGAGACTTGAAGAAGCTAAATAAATAAGGTGCTCCACAGAGCATGGAGCAGAGAATATAAGGGACTCCAAGTCTTCCTAACTTGTGAGTTCATATTCTGACCAGAACAATCTGGCTCTCACCAGGGCCTTAAACTTAATATAGCCCAAACGGAACTCATCTTTATCCCTTCCCACTTTGCACTCTTCAGATGTCCTTATTTAATAAATAACGTTACTTTTTTTTTTTTTTTGAGACAGAGTTTCGCTCGTTACTCAGGCTGGAGTGCAATGGCGCGATCTCGGCTCACCGCAACCTCTGCCTCCTGGGTTCAGGCAATTCTCCTGCCTCAGCCTCTTGAGTAGCTGGGATTACAGGCACACGCCACCATGCCCAGCTAATTTTTTTGTATTTTTAGTAGAGACGGGGTTTCACCATGTTGACCAGGATGGTCTCGATCTCTTGACCTTGGGATCCACCCGCCTCGGCCTCCCAAAGTGCTGGAATTACAGGCTTGAGCCACCACGCCCGGCCAATAACGTTACTTTTATCTTTCCTAACCCAGAAAATCAAAACTTGGCATCATCTTCAACTTCTCTCTTTCCCCTCACATTCAGTTTCCAAGACTTAAAGCCTTTACTTGTAGGATCTCTACCATCCAGCCTCTACAATTTCACACCTACATCCCATTCTCATTCCCAAATCCCCATAACTCCTCTCCTGGCCCATCCCTTAACACTGAAATTCCTGGCTTGGAAAATATGGTCACATTCACAGCAGCTGTCCTCAAGAAGGAAGCCAAGGCAACAGTATGCACGAAGAAGTGAGTCTTCACTGATCTCTCCATATTTTGATATTTTACAGCACTTATCTCTACTTAGCATTTTGGAACTGAATTCAAAATAGTTTTGCATTGTTGTTTAGCAATCATGTATGTAGACTTTTTTTTTCTTTTTGGAGACAGAGTCTGGCTCTGTCACCCAGGCTGGAGTGCAGTGGCACCAAGTAGCTGGGAATACAGGCACGTGCCACCACACCTGGCTAATTTATTTTTAGTAGAGATGGGGTTTCACCGTGTTGCCCAGGCTGGTCTCGAACTCCTGAGCTCAGGCAATCTGCCCACCTCAGCCCCCACAAAGTGCTGGGATTACAGGCGTCAGCCACCACGCCCAGCCTGTCATGTATGTAGATCTTTATTCACATCCAGAAATTAGGAAAAGCAGGATGCATTGAGCCTTTGGTACCCAGCAGCAGGAGCCTGTGGGTCTTCTCTCTGGAGCACAGTCACAAGGACCGAGCATCAGCAGCACCCAGGCTCCTTTCGGCTCCAAATTTTAAACTCCCATAAGACAGACATCATTGGCCCAGCTTGGATCACGTGTCCACCCCTTTAATCAATCAGCTTTGGCTAAACAGCAGGTCAGCCTGGTCCAAACATGGCAGCTGGAGGCCTCACCTGTAAATAGAGCTTGTTCCCAAAAAAGAGGGAGGCACACACCATTCATTTATTCAATCAATCAATCAGCAAATAGTTGAGTATCTATAGAGATAATATGCAAGGTTCTACTATGTACACAAAATGTGTAAAACATGGCCCTGCCCTCACACCATGAAAGTCACCACATAAAAAGAAACCAGATAAAAAGCATAACAGTATTCATAAGTACTCATGAGTGATCAATTCAGTTATACATGATGGAAGATAATTCATTATACCTAGTATAAACCATTGGCAGTAAAAGTAGTCAGCAGCAATATGTACATGATCAACAGAAGCTCACAGCAACACCATTTACACAAAAAGAGAAAGTACCCAGATGTCCATCAGAGGCAGACCAGAGAAACAAAATACAAAATATAATACTGCGCAATGGCTCACACCTATAAACCCAGCACTTTGGGAGGCTGAGGGGGGCAGATCACTTGCCCGAGGCGGACAGGTCAGGAATTTGAGACCAGCCTGACCAACATGGTAAAACCTTGTCTCTACTAAAAATACAAAACTTAGCCAGGCATGATGACATGTGTAATCCCAGCTACTCAGGAGGCTGAGACAAGAGAATCGCTTGAACCTGGGAGGCCAAGGTTACAGTGAGCTGAGATTGTGTCACTGTACTCCAGCCTGGAAGACAGAGCAAGACTCCATCTCAAAAATAAAAATAAAAAAGCATATATTTAGTGTATGCATGCACTAAATATATATATATTTATAAATATAAATGTATATTAAGCAATATAAATTAAGAGCAATAAGAGCAAATGCTCTACAAATATACACATTATTGCTGAGTCTCCCAAACAATGTTAAAAATATCCATACACACAAAAATGTGTATGGTATATGATTCCATTGACAGAAAGCTTAAAAACAGAAAACTAATCCACCCTTATGGAGTCTTCAGTAAGGGGAACAAAAGCGGACATCTGGGCAGTGATAATGCTGTTTCTTAAGCTGTGTGCTGGATTCACAGGTGTGTTCAGTTTGTCACATTCATCAAGCTTACACTTCCCGTACATCCTCTCTTATATATGTATGTCATCCTTCAATAAAAAGTTTTTAAAAAATAACTGGGCTTGTTTGGTGGCTCACACCTGTAATCCCAGCACTTTGGGAGGCCAATGTGGGAGGAGAACTTGGATCCAGGTGTCTGCCCACTTGAGCAACACAGGAAAACCCTGTCTCTACACAAAAATTTTAAAAGCCTGGCATGGTGGCACCCTTAAGTGGCTAAGGTAAGAGGATCAATTGAGCCAGGAGGTCGATGCTGCAGTGAGCCGTGATTGCACCACTGCACTCCAGCGTGAGTGACAAAGTGAGACCATGTCTTAAAAAAAATAAAAATAAATAATATGCACTCAAAGTAAGACACCTTTAATCTCCCTTGAACATCAATGTCATGATTTTCCTAGAGTTGCCAATTGTTGCCACATTCCTCACCACCACCACCATTATGCCCCCTTCTTAGAGACGTAAGACACCAGGCCCTTCGGAAGGAACCACTATATTTACAGCATGATCTTCTCCCCTCTGGTCCCAGCTGACTCGACTTCTCCTTACCTGGAAATGTGGGAACAGGTCACTGTAACTGAGTCACATGACGGAGTGCTTGATCTAATGATTTACACAGATTTGAGGGATAAAATTTCTGGGCACGTGCACAGTTGGTAAGCCTAGAAAGCTGGTCTGTGAAAACACACCCACCCACCAGAGATGGAAGGAGAAGCCTCAGAGGCTGTTGACATTGACCTCTGGTACCCACATGACCCAGCTGATATGGAGTGTCCATGTGATTGCTTATGTAGCCTTATTATTTTAAAAATATCCTCATAATCCTAGCACTTTGGAAGGCTGAAACAGTTGGATCACAAGGGCAGGAGTTCAAGACCAGCCTGGCCAAGATGGGGAAATCCCATCTCTACTAAATATGCAAAAATTCCCAGCTACTCAGGAAGCTGAGGCAGAGAATCACTTGAACCTAGGAGGCAGAAGTTGCAATGAGCCAAGATCATGCCATTGCACTCCAGCCTGGGCAACAAGAGCGAAACTCTGTCTCAAAAAAAAAAAAAAAAAAAAAAAACCTCATTTACTTAAGCTAACATGAATACATTTCTGTCCCTGGCCCCAAACACGGCCCTGACTAAAGGTACCACGTTCTTCCCTGGAAGTAACTAAGTAGTTATTTTATTTTTGTTTGTTTGTTTGGAGACAGACTCGCTCTGTCGCCCAGGCTGAAGTGCAGTGGCGTGATCTCGGCTCACTGTTGGCAATCTCTGCCTCCTAGGTTCAAGCAATTCTCCTGCTTCAGCTTCCCAAGTAGCTGGGATTACAGGCATGTGCCACCACAGCCAGCTAATTTTTTGCATTTTTAGTAGAGACAGGGTTTTGCCATGTTGCCTAGACTGGTCTCAAAATCCTGAGCTCAGGCAGTCTGCCTGCTTTGGCCTCCCAAAGTGCTAGGATTACAGGTGTGAACAACTGGCCCGGCCCCTACGTAGTTATTTCAGAGCCACACTCAGCCCTCTGCATGTGTCAGCCCATGTGCTCCTTAAACGACCCTAAACAATAAGAACTGTTATTATTCCTTCATCACAGATGAGAAAACTGAAGTCCAGGGAGATTAACTAATTTGCCTAAATCATCAACCTAGTAAGTGGTGGTGCCGGGTTTTAGACCCCAACAGTCTAACTCCAGAGCCTGAAACTACGAACTCTGCTCTACTGTGGTGCAGGAGAAATGCTGACCATGGTGATATGAACTGTCTGCTGCATTAGTAGATTCAACGAAGGCTTTGATTTGTTAAATATTTGAGTTCAAATGTAGAAATGATACAAAAGATCGGCTGTCTAGAGAAGCTGATGCACACATTTCTTTCAAAAGGGAATTATCGTTTGAGGTGTACAAGCTAGAGACATGTAAACTGCAGAGTGTGACAAATATACCAAACAAGTCTGTGTTCTCTTACCAAGAAATATTTTACAGATTTCAGCAGATGCTCTCTTGGGGGCCCCCACTGATTGCTTATTTTTCCCCAAGTGTTTAATATCCAGGAGAAGGGGGTCTGAGTCCCAGGGAAGGAGAAACTGGTGATAACCATTACTTCAAGTCTCAGGGAGGAAGGTGTCTGGGTCATCTTCCAGACTAATGGCCAGCCCCACAATCCACTCAGCAAGCCTTCTAGATCACTCTCAAACAAGCCATTGGTGACCACCAGCAATATTCAAAGGGAATTATCAGTGAGGTTAAGTCAGATAAGAACTTAGTCTATCTGTAAGGCTTTGATTTTAAAGAAAGTGCTGACACCCACTATTCAAGATCTTTCCTATACATAAATGACTGAGCAATTTGGGGCTTATAATTAGAACAATGCATGACAATTTCTAGATTGAGGTTCCAAGGTTACTCTTCTCTTTGGTCTATCAGCACCAAAAAGACAAAAGGTCATCTTCTAAGGCTCCAGGGATAGTACTCATTACCCTGATAAATGGCTTACTTTAGAAGTCCTGGCTTTGATGTTACCTTTTAAAAGTGGCTCCTTTTTGTCTGGCCAAAGATGGGGCCATTTGGGTGGCCCACAGATAATTTGAGGCAAGAACACTGAGTTAACATCAGTTTTAAGACAAAACACATTTTACTGCTAAAAGAGTATTTGTTAACTCATTACCTCATGTCATAGTATTCTCTGCCTGGCCATGTGGCTGTAAAAAAATAAACATTCAAGTTTCCCATCAGAAAGCTTAGCCTGATTCAAAAATGTTATCTGCAGCTGGGTGCTGTGGCTCATGCCTGTAATCCCAGCACTTTGGGGCGGCTGAGATGGGTGGATCACCTGAGGTCAGGAGTTTGAGATCAGACTGGCCAACATGGCAAAACTCCAACTCCTCTGAAAATACAAAAATCAGGTGGGTGTGGTGGCTGGCGCCTGTATTCCCAGCTACTTGGGAGGCTGAGGCAGGACAATTGCTTGAACCTGGGAGGCGGAGATTGCAGTGAGCTGAGATTGAGACATTGCACTCCATCCTGGGCGACAGAGTGAGATTCCATCTCAAAAAAAAAAAAAAAAAGCTGTTATCTGTGTAACACACCTAACCTGTAATGACCAATTAAGATTCAAATTAGCTAGCACCAACAGCGGGTATCAAAATGCCATCAAAAATTTCTAAGCTTGCACCTACAAATGTTCCCTAAGGCAAGCATAAACGCATCTAACATTTACCCTAAATTATGCCAATGAGTAGCAAAAATGTGCTCAGTTAGACGCAACATGTCACAACATGGTCTGACTGTTGGAAGAACTTAGTGCAGTGAGAGCTATACCCAGAGGAAAGAAGTAAAATTAGGCAGAGTGTTGATGGCTGAGTTCCAGTGTCACATTTAAATACAGCTCAGTGACTTTAGAATTGTCCTTACACCAAAAGAAAAGTTATTCACGTCTTCAAAAAATCAACTGCTCACTACTTTCATTTAAATATGCCTGTGTGAACAAGGCATTCCAACTGAAAACTGGCAAAAATTCATAGAGGTTCTCAAAGAACCTCAATTAGCTTCTTAGTCAACCAATCTGGCTATAAAATCAAAACCAAAAGTGCAATTTCCAAAACTAACTATGCTAAATACTTTTAGATATATATAACTTGTTAATAACATTTGGTTTCATGTATAGAATGAAACAGTAGTTTTCACCAAAGGGATTTTCAAAATAAAAATGTATAGGTTTTATACCAATTTATGAAGATCTGCAACAAGATTTTATTGAAGAGAAAGTTTTCCCTTATTTTCTTAAATATTACTCGAAATTAATTATCAACCTAAATGGTTACAGCATGATTCTAGTAGGGTCCAGGTCAACCCCAGAACAAAATAATAATTGATCCTTTTCCCAACCCAAGCCTTCAGTCTTGCAAACACTAGGCCATAGATTAAAAAATGGAACCAAATGAAAAGGTGACCACATTTCTACAAACACATCAATTTGGAGGGCAAAACACTAACAATCCGAAGTCTATCTCTAATGGATAGAATGTCAGCTATTTCACCCTCATGTCAAAAGAAACATGTATAATTACACCATCTAGGTTACTAAGAAAAGCATATCTTTAAAGTGAAGAGGTGATTATTTAGAAAAGGATACTTGACATAAATGAAGCAAATAATCAAAAAACATATTAAATACCTGTGAAATGTATTAACTATGAAAGCTGTTTAAAAGCTAATGCCAGGGGGTGGGAGGCTAGGGGAGGGTTAGCATTAGGAGAAATACCTAATGTGGATGACGGGGGGATGGATGCAGTAAACCACCACGGCACATATTTACCTATGAAACAAACCTGCATGTTCTGCACATGTACCACAGAACTTAAAGTATAATAAAAATAAATAATAAAATATAAAGCTCATGCTGAGACTTGTATTACTTTTATGTACATTTAGCCAGGCTGCAGTAATGCTCTATTTATCTTTATTCATTAATTAGCTTAAATAATAAACATCTAAATATTAGTAGGAACATAAGTAGCAAAAAAAGAATCACAAAAACTGATACATTAAATATTTGCCAACTCTTTGGCTTCCATCTAGCTCATGAGCACAATTTTATAAAATTGCTGTCTCTATGTGTCAACCATTTCAAGTCCTTCTTTTTCACTTACTTTGAACTATTATGTTTCCACACGATTCTCACAGTCATCTCGAAAGTTACTGGAGCACCCTATGGTCTAGCTCAGTGGTTCCTGAGTAACAATTTGTGAACTAAGATAGGATGAAGTTTTCATCGGTCCACAGTTAAATGTGAAAAGCTCTGACAAGTTTGTGAGTTTTTAACAAAGTTGAATGATCCCATAGAAAGGACTAGCCTTTATTCTGAAATTATATCCTTCTCCCTTTTTTATGTTAAAATGTATTTTTATGAAATGATCGTGGTGGTGGTCAACGGCAGGTTTTTCTTTTTCTCACTTAACAAAACACTGAAATATACTAATTTTGGTATCCCCTCCCCAGTTATTTTTTATTTTACTGGTTTATTAAATCTAAAAATCTGTTAACTATACTACCAGTCTAGCCTGTCTAACAATACACATATAAATTAAGACACACACTTCCCATCATCTCACCCCACAACACAAAATGTTTTTTGAGACTCCCATGGCATTCAGCCTCTGAAAGGGCCCCCAATGATCCCTGCGCCCTGGTATTCACATTGGTGTGAAGTCTCCACCCACACCATAACCAGGGTCCATCTGTGCGGCCAATGGAGCACAGCAAAACTGATGGTAGGTCACTCCCAGGATTAAGAGACGTGAGGCATTTCAGCTTCCATCTTGGTTGCTTTCTCCTTCTCGGATCACACTAGGAGAAACTCACTGCCATGCTGTGACGACAGTATGGAGAGGCCCGGGTGAGGGACTGAGGCTTCCTGCCAACAGCCACATGCATAAGATTGAGAACAGACCCTCCAGAGCCAGTCAAGCCTTCAGATGACTGCAGTCTCATGAAAGACCCTGCACCAAAACCACCCAGCTTGACGAAATAATCTGAACAGCAAACCCCCATGACACAGGTTTACCTATAACAAACCTGCACGTGTACCCCTGAACTTAAAAACAATTTTTGCTCTAAGCAATAGGAAGGAATAAGAAAGAAAGAAAGAAGAAACAAACAAACAAACAAAACCATCTCCACCACCAACAACACCCAGCTAAGCCACTTCGGAATTCCTAACCTACAGAAACTGTGAAATAATAAATATTTGTATTTTCAAAATTAGCTGGGTGTGGTGGCGGGTACCTATAATCCCAGCTACTGGAGAGGCTGAGCCATGAGAATCACTTGAACCCAGGAGGCAGAGGTTGCAGTGGGCTGAGATCATGCCACTGCACTCCAGCCTGGATGACAGAGCGAGACTCTGTCTTAAAAAAAAGCAAAGAAAAGAAAGAAAGGTCTAGAATATTTTTTTAAATTAAAATTAAATAAATAAATATTTGTACTTTCAACCATGAAGTTTGAGATAATTTGTTATGGAGCAATAGCTACTAAATACAACCCTTTGATCCTATTTCAGCTGCAAAACAAACATCCTTGCAGCCCCCCAGGAAGGCAATGTGGTACAATGCAGAAACTGTATTTATGGCTGAGTCGGAAGAGCGATGGATCAGCAAAGCCTGTGATCTCCTTTACCCTGGCTTTAGTTCACATACTCTGACTTTTTTCTTCTCTGTTGCTTTTTCTACTTTTCTTGTATTGACCAGAGTACTCAGTAAACCGAGTAATCCATCTTTAGCAAGGGAACCAATCCTACAAGTTTATGTGCTTAAAGGAATTACCTTATGTAAATATGGTATTTTATGAAATTTTAGAAAACTGGTGAATTTCTGTTGACAGAATCCCCAACCCCAGCTGTCCAAATCTTTGCTAGACTCATCCCATCCTCAAAAGAGGAACATGTCTTATATTTCACTAAGAAAATAGAAAATAACATATATGAACTCTTTGAAATGCCTTCCTTCTACCTTTAAGCCTATCTATAAGTATTGAGGTGACAAACTATTATTTTAGTAGATACTAGAGTTTTTCTTAGGGATGGAAAATGTCTTATTTAGGAAACTACTTTGAAATGACATTTTAAGTATGGAAGAAAAGAGGATGGCTGAGAATAAAACTCTGAAGCAAAGAGACAGCTAGTCAGATCTACATTTTTTAAAATCCAAAAACATGGGGACTGGAGGAGAGGAAATGGGGGTGGCTAAGAAGAGATGGGGCTCAAATAACAGTGTGGGAGGCTGGAGCTGGGGGAGAGAGTTCCCAGTGATAGGGGAGCTGGAGAATGTTTAAAATAGAGATATCTATTGTCAGAATTTTAAGTTATTTGTGTTGCTAAGGATATATAATCCCCTAAGCCTTCTGCAATATCTGTCACATTCACAAATGCCTTATGTGAGTGATTTAGGGGAGAGATAAGAAAAAAGATTGCGAGAGGTTGAGTTCCACAACTCAGTCAGCAAAGAACCAAGAAATGAGAACAGCCACAGAGTTCAGTTACAGTAAGATAAAGAATTTAGTGAAAGCAGACACTCAAAGCCAAAGAAACCATAAGAAGAGGAGCTTCCAGGAATTCACAGAAATCTTGGACTGAGTGTCCCAATGGATGCGGAATGGGGACTTAAGCCAATGTTACTTAAATCTCAGAAAAGAATGTTGCCTTAAGCTGACAGCTGAGTACATATTCACTGATTCTTCTTCCATCATCTATTCTGGACCTCGACAAAGAGATGTCCCTAACTCCTTTCTGAAACTTAGGTGCTCCATTTTTGAATGTGATCTAATATCCTTCCTTTAAATCTTGATCAATTATTCTCTTTGCTATATACATGGTCAATATCCTCCTCACTATAAGGTTTTACTCCCAATCTGCTTATAAACAGGCTCAGGCTCAGGCATGGGGGAAATAATAACTCAGCTCAAGCTACCATCATCTTACAACACCAGCATTCAACCCAGACAGATTTAGATGTGAATCTGCGTTCCACTATGTATTCATGGTAGAACACCTTAGGCATATTACAAAACCTCTCTATACTCTCTCCACTACAGTTTCCTCATCAGAACATGGGGATAATAATGGTACCTACCTCAATGGAGTATTGTAAGGATCATCCCAGATAATGCATGTAAATTGCTGGCCCAGGGCCTGGTATACAGTAAGCCTTCAGTAACATCGACTGCCGTCATCACCATTTGCCCAAATTCTTAAGAATCATCTCAGGCTGGGCACAGTGGCTCAATCCTATAATCCCAGCACTTTGGGAGGAAGAGGTGGACGAATCGCCTGAGGTCAGGAGTTCCAGACCAGCCTAGCCAACATGGTGAAACCCCATCTCTACTAAAAATACACAAAAAAAATTAGCTGGGCATGGTGGCGGGTGCCTGCAATCCCAGCTACTTGGGAAGGTGAGCAGGAGAATTGCTTGAACCTGGAAGGTGAAGGTTGCAGCGTGCCAAGATCATGCCACTGCGCTCCAGCCTGGGAGACAAGAGCATCTCTGTCTCAAAAAAAAAAAAGAGTCATCTCTTCTCTACCGCCATTCACTCTTTAATCCCTGGGTGGGGCTGGCTGCTGCCAATCTACTGAAACTGCTCTCCTTAAGACCAGTGATCACTTCTAAAATGAGGTTATAGAAAAATAAACAAAATGAAAAAAAGATAATCAGTAACTTCCCAATTTGTTAATCCCACTGAATCTTTCAGGCCTCCCTTTGGAACTCTTCTTCAGAAATTAGCAGTCCTAGTCACTCACCTTCTTGAAATGGTCCAGCCTGTACTTTGCAGGCATTGCCTCTCCCCATCCTTTCTCTTTTCTTTCACTGAGTCTTAATTCTCCACCATCCTTTAAATGCCTATGTGCCTGGGTCTCCACCCTTAGCCATCTTTTCATCACTAGGTGAACACTTCTAAGACTTCAGCAGCCAAATCTCTATCTTTAGCCCAGACTTTTCTTCTGCGCTCTTGACCCAAACTGTCCATTAGATATCTTGCCCAAGGTTTTCACAAACCCAGTCATGCAGGCCAAATTTACAGAGACTGTTATAAAATCATTATTTTATCTCCCTTCCCCAATTCTTTCCTTTCTGTAGTAATCATTTTCTTTCTTTCTTTTTGAGACATTCTTGCTCTGCTGCCCAGGCTGGAGTGCAGTGGTGCAATCTCAGTACACTGCAACCTCCCCCTCCTGGGTTCAGGCAATTCTGCCTCAGCCTCCCAAGTCGCTGGGATTACAGGTACATACCACCACAGCCGGCTAATTTTTTTATATTTTTGGCAGAGGCAGAATTTCACTGTCTTGGCCAGACTGGTCTCAAACTACTGCCCTCAAGTGATCTGCTCACCTCGGCCTCCCAAAGTGGCTCACAGGCGTAAGCCACCACGCCCAGGCCCTAGTGATCACTTCCTCAAGTTTCCAGCGTGGACTAGAATGTCATTGTTACAGTCCAGCCAGGAGTCCCAGCCGGAAACACCAGTTGTTATCTTTATGTCTTCCTCACCCACCATGTCCATCTGGCCATCAGAGCCTAATGGCACCACCTCAGCATCTCATGGCTCCCCAGAGTCCTGCTCCATCCTACGTGACCACACTGTGTTTCAGAGTGGGCTTCTGAGTCACATATACCTGGGTTCAAATATTAACTATGCCATCAACTTACTAATGACTGTTTTTGCTCAAGTGACTTAACGTCTCTGACCTCGGTTTTTGCCATAACGAGATATCATATGTAAAACAGTTGCACGCAGTAAGCACTGAACAAACATTCCACTGCATCCCCTTCGCTTGGGTCTTCATGGCTCCCTGGTGGAGTGCAGTATCTACCTTGTTGGTCTATCTTGTCCTTTCTCCTCTTAATTGCCCTAGAGTTAATTTTTCTAAGAAAAAAAAAAAAATCAATCAATCTGGTACTGTCATCTCTGGCTTTAAAATCCTCAACATCGGCCGGGCGCGGTGGCTCACGCCTGTAATCCCAGCACATTGGGAGGCCGAGGCTGGTGGATCACGAGGTCAAGAGATCGAGACCATCCTGGTCAACATGGTGAAACCCCGTCTCTACTAAAAATACAAAAAATTAGCTTGGCATGGTGGCTCATGCCTGTAATCCCAGCTACTCAGGAGGCTGAGGCAGGAGAATTGCCTGAACTAAGGAGGCAGAGGTTGTGGTGAGCCGAGATCGTGCCATTGCACTCCAGCCTGGGTAACAAGCGAAACTCCATTTCAATAAAAATAAAAAAATAAAATAAAATCCTCAACATTTTCTTTATTCCTACGGAAGAAAGTCCCAATTCCTTAACATAAGTGGTAAATTCCAGCTGCCTTTCTGGTCCCTGCTCCCCCAGCTCATTTACTCCAAAATATTGGCTTTTTGTCAACCACTTCATGTACCTACAGGCTTAATCTCCACACATGCAGAGCCCTTTGGCTAATTCCCTTCCCCACATCACGTTTTGTCCAATGGGCAAGAATCTCACAGCCCACTGCAAAAACTATCACATTAAGGGTGACACCTATTCTTAAGTAGTTCCATTTTTTCTTTTTCTTTTAGAAAGAGAGGGTCTTGTTATGTTGCTCACGCTGGTCCTGAACTCCTGGCTCAAATGCTCAAATGATCCACCTCCCCACCTGCCATCAACCTCCCAAAATACTGGGATTATAAGTGTAAATCCCTGTACCTGGCCCGGTTCAATTTTTTAAAACTATTTTTTACATATACACAAACATAGGCTGGGCACGGTGGCTCATGCCTGTAATCCCAGCACTTTGGGAGGGCAAGGTGGGCGGATCACTTAAGGTCAGGAGTTCGAGACCAGCCTGGACAACATGGTGAAACCCTTCCTCTACTAGACATACAAACATTAACCAGGCATGATGGCAGGCGCCTGTAATCCCAGCTACTCAGGAGGCTGAGGCAAGAGGATCATTGAATCTGGGAGGCGGAGGTTGCAGTGAGCTGAGATTATGCCACTGCTCTCCAGCCTGGGCAACAGAGCGAGACTCTGTCTCAAAAAAAAAAAAAAGACGGTGGCTCAAGCCTGTAATCCCAGCACTTTGGGAGGCCGAGGCGGGTGGATCACAAGGTCAAGAGATCGAGACCATCCTGGTCAACATGGTGAAACCCCGTCTCTACTAAAGATACAAAAAATTAGCTGGGCATGGTGGTGCGAGCCTGTAATCCCAGCTACTCAGGAGGCTGAGACAGGAGAATTGCCTGAACCCAGGAGGCGGAGGTTGCGGTGAGCCGAGATCACGCCATTGCACTCCAGCCTGGGTAACGAGCGAAACTCCGTCTCAAAAAAAAAAGAGAGAGAGAAAATACTAAAACAAATGTAGATGTGACAAAACATCAAACATTGGTGAATCTCGGTAAAAACAATTTCTAATGTACAAAAAGTTGCAAAATGCTATACAATTCTAGCAACATTTCTGTAAGTTTGAAAACATTTCAAAAGAAAAAAGAAAGGACGGGCAGGGTGGCTTGTGCCTGTAATCCCAGGCCTTTGGGAAGCAGAGGCAGGAGGATCACTTGAGCCCAGGAGTTCAAGGCGACAGTGAGTTATGATCCTGCCACTTCACTCCAGCCTGGACAATGGGGTCGAACAACTAGCCTATGTTTAAAAATGTCAGTGTCATGAAAAGAAGCAAGGGCGGAAGGAAGGAAAAAAGGAACGGAGGGAGGAAAAAGGAGAAGGGGAGGGGGAAGGGAAAGGAAAGAGAGACAGGAAGAAAGAAGGTGAAGCTGAAGAAACATTCAAGATTACAGGAGACTAAAGAAACATGAGAGCTAAGTGCAATGTGTGATCCTGAATTAGATGTTAACTTGGCATTTAACAAATTGCTATAAAATACATAATTGGGCTGGGCACTGTGGCTCATGCCTGTAACCCCAGCACTTTGGAAGGCAGAGGCAGGCAGGTCACTCGAGGTCAGGAGTTCCAGACCAGCCTGGCTAATATGGTGAAACCCTGTCTCTACTAAAAATATAAAATTAGCTGGGTGTGATGGTGTACACCTATAATCCCAGCTACTCAGGACACCAAGGCAGGAGAATCGCTTCAACCCAGGAAGCGGAGATTGCAGTGAGCCTAGACTGTGCCACTGCACTCCAGCCTGGGCAACAGAGCAAGACTCCAGCTCAATAAATAAATAAATAAATAATGAATGAATAAATGAATGAAATTGGCACAATCATTGTGGCAAAACAGTACGGAGGTTCCTCAAAAAATTAAAAATAGAACTACCATATGACCCAGCAATTATACTTCTCTAGTATTTACCCAAAGGAAATGAAATCAGCATGTTAAAGATATATTTACACTCTTATGTTCACAGCAGCGCTATTTACAATAGCCAAAATATGAAAACAACCCAAGTGTCCATCAAGGGCTGCATGAATTTTATTTATTTATTTATTTATTGAGACAGAGTCTTGCTCTGTTGTCCAGGCTGGAACACAGTGGCACAGTCTCAGCTCACTGCAACCTCTGCCTCCATGGTTCAAACAATTCTCATGTCTCAGCCTCCTGATAGCTGGGATTACAGGCATGTGCCACCAGGCCCAGCTAATTTTTGATATTTTTAGTAGACACAGGGTTTCACAGTGTTGGCCAGGCTGGTCTGGAACTCCCGATCTCAGGTGATCCGCCCACCTTGGCCTCCCAAAGTGCTGGGATTATGGGAGTGAGCCACCGCGTCCAGCCAGGATGCATTCAATTTTTAAATTGAATACTATTGAATAAATTCCATTTAAATTTTAAATGGAATACTATTCAGCCTTTTAAAAATAAGGAGATCTTATCATTCACAACCACAAGGATGAACCTTAGAGACATTACACTAAGTGAAATAAGCCAGGTACAGAAAGGCAAATACTGTACTGATCTCACTTATATGTAGAATCTAAATAAGTCAAACTCATAAAAGAAGAGAGTAGAATGGTGGCTGTGAGGGCTGGGGGGTGGGGAGATGTTAGTCAAAGGGTACCAAGCTGCAGTTAGACAGGATGAGTTAGTTCTGGAGATCTGTTGTATGGCATGGTGACTACAGTTCATATATATTTATAAATAGCTAAGAGATAGATCTTAAATGTCCTCACCACACACACAAAAATAAGTATGTGAAGACATGTTAATTCATTTGGTTTACTCATTTTATAATGTGTACATATACCAAAACATCATGTCATACCCTGTAAATATACACAATTTTTATTTGTCAGTTATACCCTAATAAAGCTGGAGGGAAGAAAAGAAGAAATATAGGAAGCAAATACTTCTCTGGATATGCCTTTTTTTTTTTGAGACAAAGTCTCACTGTGTTGCCCAGGCTGGAGTGCAGTGGTGTGTCCCAGCTCACTGCAACCTTCACCTCCCAAGTACAAGCAATTTTCCTGCCTCAGCCTCCTGAGTAGCTGGGATTACAGGCACCTGCCATCATGCCCAGCTAATTTTTGTACTTTCATAGAGATGAGGTTTCACCATGTTGGCCAGGCTGGTCTTAAACCCCTGACCTCAGGTGGTCCACCCACCTCAGCCTCCCAAAGTACTGGGATTAGGTGTGAGCCACTGAGCTTGGCTGAGGATTTCCTTCTTTTTTAAGGCAACAGTATTTTGTCTACATAGTATTAACCTACACCAAAAAAAGCACAAATATTACAGTCTAGCTTGCTCTTCAAAAAGGAAAAAAAAGACTAATGCCGCTTGGTTTAAGCTGCTGTAAATGTTTTTATTTTTATTACAAAAAGACTGGATTGGGTTGTAATTATTGGTTTAAGCATTTGTCTTATTCTATTAGATTGAGAGCTTCTTGAAGTAAGAATTTAAATTGCCTTTTGGAATTGAATAATGAGACAAGTATCCTAATTCAGGGCAGTATTTCTTCCTGGCATGGTGTTATTAGAGTACTTTTATGCTACAATTTAGGATCATAGTAAACAAGGCTGGACATTT
This sequence comes from Saguinus oedipus, assembly GCA_031835075.1. Lineage (NCBI taxonomy): Eukaryota > Metazoa > Chordata > Mammalia > Primates > Cebidae > Saguinus > Saguinus oedipus. Next base: position 33,179,139 of record CM063182.1, on the reverse strand, counting down.
TTTTTTTAAGAGGTAGGGTCTTGCTTTGTCACTCAGGTTAGAATGCAGTGGTATGATCACAGCTCACTGCAGCCTCGAACTCCTGGGCTCAACCAATCCTCCTGCATAGCTATGACTACATGAGTGCCTCACAACACCCAGCTATATTTAGTTTTTTGTAGAAACAGGGTCTTGCTATGTTGCCCAGGCTGGTCTTGAATACCTGCCCTCAATGAATCCCACCTTGGCCTCCCAAAGTGCTGGAATTATAGGCATGAGCCACCAAACTTGGACTGGACATTCTTAAAATGGTAACAAGAACAGAAAATGACCCTTTGGTTTGGAGCACAGCACAGTGCTGGCATTAATCTACTCAACATACTGTTCTGTGTCTTCACAGAGCCTTCCACAGGCAAGACTGGAGAGCCCACCCCTGGTCCCAGGCAGATGCCCAAAGGAGCTGGTGTGAAGGAGAGGCCTCATGAAAGTTGGAGCTGAATTTGCCATTGATGCCTAGGATTGCAGCCCCTGGTATTTTTTTTTATCACTGCCACCACATGCACTGCAGGAGGGCAGCCCATCCTTGGTTGGCCAGAGGTTTTATTTAAAAACCCACAGGTTAAGAGACCAAACAGTTAGAACATAGAGGGGAAAGCATGCTCTTCCCTTCTCCCCATGCTTGCTTTGATCGAGAATCTAGGAAACGTTCTCTTCTCTGCAGTATTGAAGCGAGGACATCTGTCTTAGTCCATTTACGTTGCTATAAAGGAAGATTTGAGGCTGGGTGATTAATTGAATAAAGAAAAAAAGGTTTCTTTGGCTCATGGTTCTGCAGGCTGCACAAGAAGCATGGCACTAACATCTGCATCTGGTGAGGGTCTCAGGCTGGTTTCACTCATGGGGGAAGTTGAAGGGGAGCCAGCGTGTACAGAGATCAGAGAGAGGAGAGAGGGGTGCCAGGCTCTTCTTAATACCAGCCCTCTCAGAAACTAAGAGTAATAACTCACCCCCTCCTCCTACCATTAATCTCTTCCTAAGGGATCCACCGCTGTGACCCAAGCATCTCTCATTAGGCTCCACCACCAACACGGAATCAAATTTCAACATGAGATTTGGAGGCGACAGACATCCAAACTATCTCAGCATCCATCCTTCTCTCTGCCCACTCTGCTTACTTACTCTTCCTTGTAGAAGAAAACAATTAAGTGCGTGATCAATTGCACACTCACCGCCCACAGGCCACATGCATTCTTCTCTCCTCCATTTGGCAGCAGATAACGGGGGTTTCCAGTGACTATGCCTATATCCAGGACCAAGTTCAATTCATGGAGACAGAAATGAGAAGCCTGTTCTGACCTTGGAGCCAAGCCACCTTCTCCAGGCTGGCTTCAGTAGCAATCAAGCTGACATTTTCAACGCAGTCTGATTCCTATGACTGTAACATTTGGTTCAGGACTTGAAAGAGAGAGGAAGATGAAGGGCCTCTCAGAACCCCAACGGTGTTTCACCAATCTGTGGATCCCAGCACCTCTCCTGGTGCTTGTTCTATTACAAGCCCTCAATAAATTTTTGTTTTCTTGAACTCACAGTGTGTAGCACACAGGCAGATAGCTGCTCACAGCTATTATTGGGGTGGTTGTGGTTTTTTTTTTGTAACAGAACAAAGTGATTTTTGATGCTTTTCTAGTTGGTCAGAGGGCTCTGAGGCTGTAAGGAAGCAGCTTTAGTGAACAGAGGAGAGCGAGCTGTGTCTTTGTGCTTCACCATGATTGCAATGCCAGAGAGTGATCTCCCAGGGGAGCTGTCAAACAGCTTGACAGCAATTCTAGCAAGAAGTGGTAGAAACACAATTTTGCAATAATGATCATAGGTTTTTTGAAATTTTCCTTTATCCTTGAAATGCCTTGTGTTGCCGAAAATCTATTCATTACTGTTCAGTGGTCTGTAGCGAGTCATCCCTTTAGGTCTCTGTACCCGGAAGTGACAGCCCTGGGAGGATTTTGGCAGAGAGACAAAGGCTCCTAGGCACAGTGGGAGAGTCAGAAAGGTACAAGTAAATAGTAGCTCCAAGGAGTTAGGAGATTTTTTTAAAAAATAATAAAAGGAGGGGAAGTGAGAAATCATCTTCCTCAAAGGGGCTTTAGTTCTCTAAAAGCAGGCACCATGGTTCTTAATTTTTACTGAGCACGTCTCTGGTGCTTTCATTTTCTCTTCCCTCTAATCTTTTTCATGCATTTCCTTCATTCATCATCCCTTTCTTCTCCAGGATGTTCAACTTCTCCCTGTCTCTACTGCCTCCTTCATCTTGACCTATAAACATGTACGAGTTTCTTACATCCCCAGAAACTTCCAGCCACCCTCAAATCCTCTCTCTCTTCCCTTCTCTTTGTAGTCAAGGGATGAGCCTATTCCAGGGCTACCCAAACCATGGTCTGTGGACCAGGAGCATCAGCATCCCAAGGGAGCCAGATTTGACATGCAGTTCTTAGGCTCCCAGACCTACTGAATCCAAATCTCCGGGGTGGGGCCCAAGAATCTGTTTCAACACACTCTCCAGGTGATGCTCAGGCAAGTCTGAGAAGCACTGCCTCCACTTCCTGTCTCTGCTCACCATTTTGGGCCATCTCCTTCTGTCCCCTTCAGCTTAGCACCTTCCCCAGGGTGCGGTCCTAGGCCTTGGCTTCATTGCATTCTATCATTTCCCTACGTGATCTCATCCACTAAAGGTTGATTTGGTTATTTGTGTTTTTTAACACAGGTTTATACCAGTGATTTTCAAATTTACGTCTCTATCCCTGGCCTCTTTCTCTGAGTCCTCAGAATGTCTGGGTGCTTTCTGGACTTGCTTACCAAAACGTTACACGGTTCTCTCAAGTCAGAATGTCTAAAACCAACTCAGTATCTCCTAAACCCACTCTGCATCAATATCAATAATCTGGGTGGTATGAAAACTCTGCCACCCCAGAAGCCAGCTACACCCATTGCATTTATGCTCCCAGTTCACTAACTGAAGTTCACACCTCGAGGCCTGGCCTACAGATGAGGAATCACAGGCTCTTCAAGGATGCTAGGGCACCCCTCACACATTTATTTCTCACAATATTGATGAAATGTATGCCTTCTAGACCCTCCCAGCATGGTGAGTAGGTCTCAAATGACAATGCACTCTAACCTGCCAACCCCCTAAGTCTCTGAATCTCTGTCTCCACATTAAACCAAGGCATGCCCACCATTTCCAGTTCACTCACGTGGACCACCTCTGAGTCCATGTTTCAGCCAGACAAGCAACCAATCAGACTCAACGCTTTTTTTTTTTTTTTTTTTGAGACCAAGTCTCACTCTGTCATCCAGGCTGGAGTGCAGTGGCATGATCTCAGCTCACTGCAACCTCCGCCTCCCAGGTTCAAGTGATTCTCCAGCCTCAGCATCCCAAGTAGCTGGGATTACAGACGTGTGCCACCATGCCGGGCTAATTTTTGTTTTTAGTAGAGACAGCGTTTTACCATGTTGGCCAGGCTGGTCTCAAACTCCTGACCTCAAGTGATCCACCTACCTCAGCCTCCCAAAGTGCTGGGAATACAGGCATAAGCCACCGTGCCCCGCCAGATTCAACAATTCCTAATGCCCCAAGCTGCAACACTAAATGGAGAATCTCTGCTTAGTGAGCCCACATCAAAACATTCAGCCCCATCCAACTTTATATTCCTTCTACCTGCTAGGTGAAGTGTCAGAGGCCCAGCATCAGAAAGTGGTCGGCTTGTGGGTAGCACGGTAGTAAGAATTTACTGACAACAGTATAGTTCGGAAAAGGGCAGTTTATCAGAAAGAAGAGTGCAGCGGGGTGCTTCCACAGGAGAGGACTCAGCGTGCTGCAGTAGACTGTTCCTTGGGGTATTTATGGACCTTGCGGGAGCTTAAGGGTAGTTTGGACTACACTAGCCACAAGGTCATGATAGATGATAACGTTTGTGGACATTTTGGTGCCTTGATGTCAGCAAGGGTTGCACAATGAGTTTCGACATGCATGCATTCTAGAGATGTATCGACATTCCAGTTACTTACAAATTTTTCGGAAAGAAGCCCCATACCAGATGCCTACTTTGGATGATAGCGAAGTCTCATTACTTCTACATTCCTCAGGTGAGGAGTCTGGCCTCTGGATGGCCTGCTTGGTGGCCCCCCGGTGACCTTTGCTCTTCCGCCACCATGGTCCCACACTCACAGTATCCATTCCCATACACATTCCCTGAATTTCTGTCTGCAGAAATTAAAAAGCTCAAGTAGCTGAATGGAGTGTGGCACACCTTCTGGGCCAGTCACACAGTACCTCATCTGCAGGGGCGGCAGGACTGACATCTAACAAAGAGGGGTGGTGGGGGGTCCTGAGGGGTGCAGTACTGTTGCTTGGCACCTGTCTCCAGGGAGGCCACTACTATTTCCTCAGGCAATGCAGGGTTCATCCTCTCAGAGGTGGAAAGGCTAGTACCACTGGGGGTGGGGAAGCAAAGGAGGGACTGCTCTTTCACTAATAAAGGAGACATCAGAATTTAGGGGCTCAATGTCCCATTTTTTTTGTTGTTATTTTTGTTTTTTGTTTTTTTTTAGATGGAGTCTTTCTCTGTCCCCAGGCTGGAGTGCAGTGGCATAATCTCAGCTCGCTGCAACTTCTGCCTCCCAGGTTCAAGCGATTCCCTGCCTCAGCCTCCTGAGTAGCTGGGACTACAGGCATGAGACACCACGCCCCGTCCTGTGACCTCATGGTCTACCTGCCGTGGCCTCCCAAAGTGCTGGGATTACAGGCGTGAGCCTCTGTGCCCGGCCCCTGTCCCCAGCTTTAACAAAATGTTCCCAAACACCCCCATCCCAACTTGCAAGATCCCATTCTTTCCCAGTTAATGCTTTCACTTTAACTGTACGTAGCCTGCAAAGCTGTGGCTTCAGCTTGCGTTGTAATTCAGCCAGTTGCAGGATAAGTTTCTGCGTTTGATTTTCGGTAATTTCAGCCCTTCTGTGTAGTAAACAGAGGTCTCCCTCAGGGCACACGTAGAAGCTCCTAGGTCATTTATGTGGTGCACAGACTAGGAATGTGAGTCCCTGACTCATCCTTTCCTTCCAGTAGCATGACATCAGGGTTCCAACCAACATCATTATATTCATTCATTTCCAAAATGTTTGAAAGTATCACATATATGCCAGGCATCGTGGCTCACACCTGTAATCCCAGGATTTGGGGAAGCCAAAGTGGGAGGATCACTTGAGCCCAGGAGTTTGAGAATAGCCTGGACCATGTGGCAAGACCCTGTCTCTAAAAAAAAGAAAAAGAAAGAAAAGCTGGGCAAGGTAGCATATACCTGTAGTTCTAGCTACTCAAGAGACTGAGGTGGGAGGATCATTTGAGCCTAAGAAGTCAAGGCTGCAGTGAGCTGTGATTGTGCTACTACACTCCAGCTCCAGTGACAGAGTAAGACTCTATCTTAAAAAAAAAAAAAGGTATCATATATAACATTGCTGCGCTCCTTGATTCTGTAGTTGGCTGATTAGGAGTATCCAACACAGTATTCTGGGTATCTCTACAAACAGCTCACACTATGGATTATTAGCACTCATTTTACTACTGGAGATAGAGTCATTTGTCCCTTTAAATCTAATCAGGTTAGAGAGCCAATTCTAGAAACCCCGGAACCAGTTCAGAAAATTCATCCTTAAAATTCTGTTCCTCTAGAAGCAACCTCAGTGCCAAAATCTATACAGTCAACATTTTCCAGAGAAACAGAACAATAAGGAGATAGCTCTATATATAGGCAGACATAGAGATATCTCCTTCTGGTTCTGTATATAGATAGATACAGAGAGCTAGTCTCATCCACAAACACCCTCAAAGACACAATGAAAGAGAGAGATTGATTAAAAGGAATTGGCTCACACGATTATGGATAGTTAAGTCCCACGACCTGCCTTTCTGTAAGCCAGAGACCCAGGAAAGCTTGTGGTATAATTAAGTCTGCATCCAAGTCCTGAGAACCAGGGAACCAATGGTGTGGTAAATCCCAGTCTGGAGATGTTCCAGCTCAAGCAGGCAGGCAGGAAACAAAAACAGGGTGAACTCCTCCTTCCTCTGCCTTTTGTTCTATTCATCTGAACCATGGATCAGATGATGCCCGCTCACATTGGGGCAGGCAATCTACTTTACAGAGTCCACCAATTCCAAAGTCAATCTTATCCAGAAACAACCGCAAAGACACATCAGGAAATATCTATTTGGCGTATCCCACGGCCAGTCAAATTGGCACATAAAATTAACCATTTCATAGGCATATGACTAAACTGAGCAACCATACAGTCATGAAAATGTCTGCTGAAAGGAAGAGTGTCATCTGCACAGTTTGAAGTTCTCTAGAATTATGGTTTGTTACTGTATTAGTCCATTTTCATGCTGCAGATAAAGACATACCCAAGACTGGGTAATTTATAAAGAAAAAGAGGTTTAATGGACTCACAGTTCTACGCGACGGAAGGCAGAAGGTGCATTTTACATGGCTGCAGACAAGAGGGAATGAGAGTTTGTGCAGGAAACTCTCCTTTCTAAATCCATCAGCTCTTACCATCACAGGAACTGCACAGGAAAGACCCACCCTCATGATTCAATTACCTCCCACCAGGTCTCTCCCAAGACAAGTGAGAATTGTGGAAGCTACAATTCAAGATGAGATTTGGATGGGGACACAGCTAAACCATGTCGGTTGCCTTTCTAGGTCTTAGGTCAATTTCAAGATGTATGCATCACCACCAAGTAACTATATGGCAAAAATACTCAATCCATGATTCTGAAACATGAGCATGCATCAGAATCACCTGGGTGGCTTTTTACCATGCAGACTTCGAGGGTCCACCCACTAGAGTTGATGTAGTTGTTTTTGGACAGGACCTGAGATTTCCTAGTTCTAATAAATTAATCCCCAGTGATGCTGATGCTGATCAAAGGACTTCACTTAGAGAACCAGTAAATTCAAGAGTACGACTGCTATACCTGACAGTCTTCACCACCAAGAGAAACTAACCTGCTCTCCCTTAGAAAAACCATATATATATTTTTAAGACAGTGCCCAGGCTGGAGTGCAATGGTGTGATCTCAGCTTACTGCAACCTCTGCCTCCCAGATTCAAGCGATTCTCCTGCCACAGCCTCCCGAGTAGCTGGGACTACAGGCGTGCACCCCCACACCCAGCTAATTTTTTTTTTTGTATTTTTAGTAGAGATAGGGTTTCACCTTGTTGGCCAGGCTGGTCTTGATCTCCGACCTCAGGTGATTCACCCACCTTGGCCTCCCAAAGTGCCAGGATTGCAGGTGTGAGCCACCACGCCTGGTCAGAAAACCATGTTCTAAGGAAAGCCATCATCACAATTACACACTTCAGCACCCTCCACCTCCTCCATGGTACTTACAGGAGTAAAACATCAGCTGGGTATGTAAAAGCTAAATGTTCGAAAAGCGAAGGACATAAGTTTTTGTTTTGTTTTGTTTTGTTTGTAGAGACAAGGGTCTCACTATGTTACCCAGGCTGGTCTCGAACTCCTGGGCTCAAGCCCTTTGCCTGCCTTAGCCTTCCAAATAAGTTCTAACATTTTAAATTCTGTTCATCTCTGAAAAATCACTGCAAGAAAGGCCGAACACACTGTACAATAAAGAAATTATGCCCACAATGTTATTCTGGGGTTCCCTTTTCCTCACAAAGTGGTGCCCGTGGAAGGAAGCATTTCAACCTTTATCCTAGTTTAGTGACTGATGACTTAACATGGAGTGAGTTTGATTAAAGCGTGAGGCCAACATTTACAGGCTAATTTTATGTGTCAACTTGATTGGGTCAGGAGTGTCCAAACATTGGGTCAGATGTTATTCAGGTGTCTGAGGATGACATTAACATTGGAATTGAGTGACCAAGTAAAGCCTGCTGTGGAGCTATGGGCTCCACAGCCCACTATGTGGGCTGGGCATAGTGGCTTATGCCTGTAATCCGAGCACTGTGGAAGGCCAAGGTGTGAGGATCACCTGAGGTGGGGAGTTCAAGACCAGCCTGGCCAACATGGTGAAACCCCGTCTGGCCAACATGAAGAAACCCCATCTCTACTAAAAATACAAAAATTAGGCAAGCATGATGGTGCCAGCCTGTAATCCCACCTACCTTGGAGGTTAAGGCATGAGCATCACTTGAACCCAGGAGGCAGAGGTTGCAGTGAGCCGAGATCATGCCACTACACTCCAGCCTGGGCCACAGAGAGAGAGTTGGTCTAAATAATAATAATAATAATAATAAAATTAGGCCAGGCACAATGGTTCATGCCTGTAATCCCAGCACGTTGGGAGGCCGAGGTGGGCAGATCACCCAAGGTCAGGAGTTCAAGATCAGGCTGGCCAACCCTGGTGAAACCCGGTGTCTACCAAAAGTATAAAAAACTAGCCAGGTGTGGTAGTGCACACCTGTAATCCCAACTACTCAGGAGGTTGAGGCAGGAGAATCACATCTAACCCATAAGGCGGAAGCTGCAGTGAGCCAAGATTGTGCCACTGCACTCCAGCCTGGGTAACAGAGCGAGACTCCATCTCAATAAATCAATTAATTTAATTACATTTAAAAAGTAAAACAGAAGCTATGGTTCTGTCAGGACAGGGAGTGAAGATTTGCTCTCATTCTATTATCTCCCCCTTTATGTTTCAGGAAGTTTAAGGGACTACCCAAATACCAAAATGATATTGAGGAGGAGGCACTTGGTGATGGCTAATTTTATGTGTCAACTTGATTGGGTCAGGACTGTCCAAACGTTGGGTCAGATGTTATATTCAGGTGTCTGGGGATGACATTAATGTTGGAATTGAGTGACTGAGTACAGCCTGCTATGGTTGGGCCTCATTCGAACAGTAGAAGACCTGCCTAGAACAAAACAGCTGAGCACAAAAGAACTCCTCCTGCCTCACCTCAGCTTTTTCCTGCCTTCAGACTTGAACTGAGACATTGGCTCTTCCTGAGTCTCAAGCCTGCTGGCTTTCAAACTGGAATTTATTCCACTGGCTCTCCTGGGTCTCTGGTCATCCAACTGCAAATCCTGGGACTTGTCAGCCTTCATAATCATGTGAGTCAATTCTATAATAATCTCCTTATAAACCCACATACTCAATTGGATCTGTTCTCTGTCAATCCCTTAATACAGCACTGGACCAAAAATTCTTTCTAAATCACTGTTTGCTGCTTTAATTTCTACCTCACTAAAAATTAGCACTATTTCTAGCAATCTCTCTCAAAGACCCCCACCACTTTTTTTTAATGAGACAAAGTCTCACCCTGCCACCTAAGCTGGAGTGCAGAGGGGTGATCTCGACTCACTGCAACCTCTGCCTCCCTGGCTCAAGCGATCCTCCTGCCTCAGCCCCACAAGTAGCCAGGACCACAGGCATACACCACCACGCCCAGCCAGTTTTTGAATTTTTGGTAGAAATGGAGTCTTGCCACGTTGCCCAGGTTGCTCTGAAATTCCTGCCCTCAGGTGATCCACCTGCATCAGCCTCCCAACGTGCTGGGATCACAGGCATGAGCCATCTTGCCCAGCCTCAAAGTCCCTTTAAAGGACATCTATAACTTGGCATCTCAGTACAGGTGATTCAGATTCAATGGAAGTGAAGTTAAGGTTGAGGCTTGCTGGGGGGAACACATGCTGATTTAGACACCCATTGTAATACTCTGGGTGATGCTAATTTTTCTTGCTTAATATCTGAGAACAGAGAAGTTAAGAGATGCTATCAAAAGCGGAAACACTATCAACAGTCCCCATAATTTGTGGGGATCCTGTTCCATTTCTGTTGTTTGTCTTAAAGCTTCTATGTGAACTACTATAAAAATGAGAGGACTTGGCTGGGTGTGGTGGCTGACGCCTGTAATCCCAGCACTTTGGGAGGCTAAGGCGGGCAGATGATGAGGTCAAGAGATCAAGACCATCCTGGCCAATATGGTGAAATGCTGTCTCTACTAACAATACAAAGTTAGCTGGGTGTGGTGGCAGAGGCCTGTAGTCCCAGCTGCTTGGGAGCCTGAGACAGGAGAATAGCTTGAACCCGGGAGGCAGAGGTTGCAGTGAGCTGAGACTGTGCCATTGTACTCTAGCCTCGTGACAGAGAGACTCCAACACACACACACAAAAAAGACAGGGCTTTCTGCCCCACATTCTCCCCTTATTTTGCAAAACACACACATCCCTTCTCAAAATTCTGAAAGCTCTCAGACATACTTTTGAAAGGAAAGAGGCTAAGAGGACATATCAATTAATCTAATAGGGTAATAGCATTACGCAGGAAATGGTAACTTGACGAGAAACATTTGATGATAGGCATGACAAAGCAGCGAAGCTGTGTAACATTAACACCACACTCCACTTAAGGACTGATGTAGGTAACTGCTGTTATAATTATGCCATTAAAAAAGTGTTCCAATGGCCTTGATACATGCTGCTATTGGAATAATGTTAGGAGATTTTCCTCATAGTTAGTGCAGTGCAAGTTGAAGAAGCCCCAGAATGCTTTTCAGAGTAAGAGCGGTAACCATAGAGGGCCTTAGAGATTTGCTTCTATCAGGACGGGCATGGTGACTTATACCTATAATCCCAGCATTCTGGGGAGGCCAAGGCAGGTGGATCACTTGAGGTCAAGAGTTTGAGACAAGCCTGGCCAACATGGTGAAATCCCATCTCTACTAACAATACAAAAATTAGCTGGCATGGTGGCACATACCTGTAGTCCCAGCTACTCAGGAGGCTGAGGCAGGAGAATCGCTTAAATCCAGGAGGTGGAGGTTGCAATGAGTTGAGATTGTGCAACTGCACTCCAGTCTGGGCAACAGAGTAAGACTCTGTCTCAAAAAAAAAAAGAAAGAAAGAAAGAGAGAGAGAGAAAGAGAGATTCTGCTTCTATCAAAGGAAACAAGGGTATGCTATTGGTTACTGGTACTTATTAGATGCTTGCCAGACTGCCAAGCCTAGGTAAACTTATACATTAGCCATGATCCAGGAAGTATATTGGGGCTGGCTTCAGGAGAACTACATGGTGTGAGGCTGGGACAATGAAATGCAAAAATTAACAGTAGTTTTCATTTAGTGAACAATGAAAATAACATCAATAGTTAACAACTCTGTAAAGGAAGTATTCTTTTTCTTTTCTCTTTCTTTGAGATAGGATCTCACTTTGTTGCTGGAGTGCAGTGGTGCAATCATACTTCACTGTACTCCTGAGCTCAAGCAATCCTCTCACCTCAGCCTCCCAAGTAGCTGGCACTACAAGTACATGCCACCATACCCACCTAATTTTTTCAGTTTTATTTTGTAAAGACCATGTCTCACCATTTTCCCCAGGCTGGTCTTGAACTCCCAAGCTCAAGAGATTCTCCTGTCTCAACCCCTCAAAGTGCTGGGATTACAGGCGTGAGCCACCACGCCTGGCCAAGGGAAGAAAACATTCTTAAGTGACCTGCCCAAAATCGCACGGCTAATAAGTGGCAGAGACGAGATCTGAACCCAAGTGCTTCCAATTCCAAAGCTTTAGCTTAAACACAATCTGATTCTGCTTGCCAAAGCATTAGAGCTGAGTAAGCTTTAAGGGAACCTCTCCAATCAGAACCATGCAAAACAAAAAAATAGCAGAGGCCTGAGCTATCAAGGCCAGTGAGGAGGGTAGCCACTTGACCAGGAGGCGCAGTACTGAACAGAAATATTTACAGTAACTTGAATGAAGGAGGGGCCAACAGTGACTCCCTGTCCTTCACCAAATTTGAGTCAGGCTCCTCTGAGCACTTTTTTTTTTTTTTTTTGAGACAGAGTCTTGCTGTGTTGCCCAGGCTGGAGTGCAGTGGCACAATCTCAGCTCACTACAACCTCTGCCTCCTGGATTCAAGCAATTCTCCTGCCTCAGCTTCCTGAGCAACTGGGATGACAGACGCCCACCACCATGCCCAGCTAATTTTTGTATTACTAGTAGAAATGGGGTTTCACCATGTTGGCCAGGCTGATCTTGAACTCCTGACCTCATGATCCACCTGGCTCGACCTCCCAAAATTCTGGGATTATAGGCGTGAGCCACCACGCCCAGCCTGAGTGCTCTTCTTGACCAGGCCTCATCCTTGGGCTGCTGAATCTGGTTCTGCAAGACTCCCCTACCCTTGTTACTTTGCCAAGTCCCTCACATTACCTTTAAATCCACTGGCGTTTGCACCCTGTCCATTGTCTACAAATCCCCAGCTGCCCGTTACATTCAGAGTTGAGTCTTGACCCCCAATGCAACAGTCTTTAAAAAAAGTATTCTTTGCCTACTTAACTTGTCCAATGCAATTTTTCTCTGACAGGTAAACAATGGAGGAGCGCCATTAGCACAACCAAAGTCTTTCCTCCTTTTCACCCCAGAGGATCTGGTGTCTGGGTCAACAGACCAACCAGCTAAGGGAGCTCCCATGCCTTCAAGTCGAGTCTGCCACGAGGACTGTCCAGGATGCATTGCCATGGGGACCTTTATGCAAAGTAAGGAGATAAACCAGGGAGTCAAAGGCAGGAGGAGAGAACTGGAATACAATTTTATTAAGAAAGGAGTGGCTGGGGCTGGGCATGGTGGCTCACACCTGTAATCCCAGCACTTTGGGAGGCCAAGGCAGGCAGATTACCTGAGGTCAGGAGTTCGAGACCAGCCTGGTCAACATGGTGAAACCCCATCTCAACTAGTAATACAAAAATTAGCTTGGCATGGTGGCATGTGCCTATAATCCCAGCTACTAGGGAGGCTGAGGCACGAGAATCGCTTGAACTTGGGAGGCAGAGGTTTCAGTGAGCCAAGACTGCACCACTGTACTCCAGCCTGGGTGACAGAGTGAAACTGTGTCTCAAAAAACAAACAAACAAAAAGAGTGGCTGTGTGTGAGCACACCTGTAATCCCAGCACTTTGGGAGGCTGAGGTGGGAGGACTGCTTGAGTCCAGTAGTTTGTCTCCATCAAAAAAAATTAATTAGCCAGGCATGGTGGTACATGCCTGTGGTCCCAGCTACTCGGAGGACTGAGGCAGGAGGATCACTTGAGCCCAGCTTGAGAATGTCGTGAGCCATCATCATACTACTGCAGTCCAGCCTAGGTGACAGAGTGAGACAAAAGAAAAGAAAAGAAGGAAAGAAGGAAGGAAGGAAGGAAAGAAGGAAGGAAGAAAGGAAGGAAAGAAGGAGAGAGAGAGGAGAGAGAGAGAGAGAAAGAGAGAGAGAGAAAGAGAGAGAGGAAGGAAGGAAGGAAGAAAGAAGGAAAGAAGGAAGGAAGGAAAGAAAGAAAGAAAAGAAGAGAGAGAGAGAGAGAAAGAGAAAGGAGCTTCCAGAGTTTAAACTGATGCACTGAATACCTAAGATCTCTCTCTCCTCTCCTATTCAAGGACCATTGAAATGATGAAACAGATATTTTGAAAAAGAATGAAATAATACGAGGTACAAAAATAAGAAAGGCTGCCATCAGCAGGCCAGAAATCTTAAAAACACCCAGAGGGCAGAAAGCATTAGGATGAGACTGAAAGAAGCAGACAAGAAAACTGCAGACTCAAACGCCACCGGGAAGGCCAGGTCTTGAAAAGAAGTCCATGGAAGCTTCTAACTGGGTGGAGGGCACCCCCACGATCATTAGGGTAATTCATTAAAGCTGGAATAGTTGGGACCTCCAGTGTCCTAAACACATTCAGCTTTTACCCTCCAGCTAAACAGAACACTCATCCAGAAAAGAGTCAAAAAGAGTACTTGGTAATTAAGGTATGATTACAGGGCAAAAAAAAAAAAAAAAAACAAATAGAAGGACTGCCTTCCTTAGAATGTACACAAGTACACCAGGCACAGTGGCTCACGCCTGCAATCCCAGCACTTTGGGAGGTCGAGATGGGCAGATTGCTGGAGCCTAGGAGTTTGAGCCCTGGGAAACATAGTAAGACCAAATCTCTACAAGAAATACAAAAAGTAGCTGGGTGTGGTGGCATGTGCCTGTGATCCCAACTACTTGGGAGGCTGAGGTGGGAGGATCGCTTGAGCCCAGGAGGCTGAGACTGGAGTGAGCCATGGTCACACCACTGTACTCCAGCCTGGGTGACAAAGCAAGACTCTATCTCAAAAAAAAAAAAATGTACACAAGTAAATACTGAGCTTGAGATATGAAAGTAAAGGTGGCCAGGCGCAGTGGCTCACGCCTATAACCCCGGGACTTCAGAAGGCCGAGGTGGGCAGATCACCTGAAGTCAGGAGTTTGAGACTAGCCTGACCAACATGGCAAAACCCCAGTCTCTACCAAAAATATAAAAATTAGTCAGGCATCGTGGTGACGGGCACCTGTAATCCCAGCTACTCAGGAGGCTGAGGCAGGAGAATCACTTGAACCCGGGAGGTGGAGGCTGCGGTAAGCCAAGATGGCGCCACTGTACTCCAGTTTGGGTGACAGAGTGAGACTCCCTCTCAAAAAAAAAAAAAAAAGAAAGTAAAGGAAAACTTTCAGAATAAAAAGGAAATAGATAAAAATAGGTAAATGTGAGAGAAAAGGCTCCAGGATGACAGCATCAGGTAGTCCAATATTCCTTTCACCGGAATTCCAAATGAGAAAAAGAAGGAATGGGAGGAAATAAGCAAAGATATGAGAGAAAACGGCCCTGAGCTGAAGAGGAACTCATCTTCAGATTACAATGGCCACTGACTGCTGTACAGAGTGAATTAAAAAAAGACATAATGCTGTTGCATTCTTGTGAAATTTCGGAACGCTGGGAAACTTTGAAAGCTTTCAGTGGGGGAGATGTTTATAAAAAGGAAAGGGAATTAAACTGCCATCAAATTTCATCAACAATACTGGTTGCTGGAAGACAATGGAACAGTATCTTCAAATGCCTGGGGGAAAGGAATATTTTGAACTCTGGATTCTATAGTTTAAGAATCTTCTGATACAGTTCAAGAATCAATATTAAAAATATATATATTCAGACCTGTCAAAACTCACATCATTTCCCACCACTCATTCTACATGAAAAAAAGTACTTTAGGTGTTTGCTTACTCAAAATGAAAAAGACCCCAGAGGCCAGGCACAGTGGCTCAGGCCTATAATCCCAGTACTTTGAGAGGCTGAGGTGGGTGGATCACCTGAGGTCAGGGGTTCAAGACCAGCCTAAGCAACACAATGAAACCCTGTCTCTACTAAAAATACAAAAATCAGCCAGGTGTGGTGGCGTGTGCTTGTAATCCCAACTACTCAGGCGAATCCGGGAGGTGGAAGTTGCAGTGAGCTGAGATCACGCCACTGCACTCCAGCCTGGGCAAATGAGCAAGACTCCATCTCAAAAAAGAAAGAAAGAAAAAAAACCCAGAAAGAGGATGGCCTGTGTCTCCCGGAACCACCACTGTAAAAACTGATTTTACAGATGAGATGCTCACCATTTTTCCGTGGGCCATTTGTCTTCTTTCTGCCCTGGTAGGGGCTGAGAGGTCAGTTAACAAACTCAAATTCAGCCTTTGGGCTTATTATTTTCCTTTAATGAACCCAACCCTACACAGACTTTTCGGTCCTTTTTGTCATCCCTCTGGGGCTGGTATACTGTAAAACCTGACTTATACGGGGTTGGCGGGGGTCTCTGGAAAATTAAACTTTTCTTGTTAATGCCTTAAATTAGATGTTTCGTGTTAATGCCCTACTCTCTTTCAATGGTTATTATTTTTAAAATATTTTTTTGACCAAGCACAGTTGCTCACATCTATAATCCCAGCACTTTGGGAGGGCAAGGCAGATGGACAGGTTGAGCCCAGGAGTTCAAGACCAGCCTGGGCAACATGGTAAAACTCCATGTCTACAAAAAATTACAGAAATTACCTGGGCATGGTGGCACATGCCTGTAGTCCCAACCACTCAGGAGGCTGAGGTGGGAGGACTGCTTGAGCCCAGGAGGTGGAGGTTACAATAAGCTGTTATCACACCACTGCACACCAGCCTGGGTGACAGAGCAAGACCCTGTCTCAAAAAAAAAAAAAAAAAAGCAAAACAAAACTTGAATATGTTATCTTCAACTCTGTCAGAATGCAATTTGCTTCTAACACAGAATCTTGTATATATAACCACGAATGGGTCAGCATTTCCCCATAATCATACATGCCTGCCTTGAAACCCAGAAAACCAAGCAAGTCCATTAGGATCACAGCCACTTAGTGGCAGAGTCAGGGTCAGATGCCTCATATCCTGATTCTCAGTGAACCAGTGAATTGTACCCCAAAATTCATATGTTGAAACCCTGGATTAGTCCATTCTCACATTGCTGATAAAGGCATACCTGAGACTTCATAAAGGTAAGGGTAATTTATAAAGGACAGAGGTTTAATAGACTCACAGTTCATATGGCTGGGCAGGCCTCATAATCATGGTGGAAAGCAAGGAAGAGCAAGTCATGTCTTACCTGGTTGGTGGCAGGCAAAGACAGAGAGCTTGTGGAGGGGAATTCCTCTTTATAAAACCACCAGATCTCTTGAGACGTACTATCACAAGAACAGCAAGGGAAAGACCCACCCCCATGATTCAATTTCTTCCCACTGGGTCCCTCCCACAACACATAGGAATTATGGGAGCTACAATTCAAGATGAGATTTGGGTGGGGACACAACCAAACCATATCAAACCCTAACCCCCAATGTGACTAATTATTGATAAAGCTTTTAGGAGTTAATTAAGGTTAGATGAGGTCATTGGCTAGGATCCTAATTTGATAAAAACTGGTGCTGATTGGCCCCTTTATAAGAAAAGGGAAGCAACACAGTGAGACCCCCGCCCCCAGTCACCTTAAGAAAAATTTAAAACTTAGTTGGTCTTGGTGGAGCACACCTGGGGGCTTCACTGTTTTGGGGGCTAAGGCAGAAAGATCAATTGTGTCCAGGAGACTGAGGCTTCAGTGAGCCATGATCACACCACTTCACTCCAGGCTGGGTGACACAGCAAGACCCTGTCTCAAACAAACAAACAATGATGGAAAGATTCTGTCTCTGCCCATGCACTCACCAAGGAAAGGCCACATGGGCACACAATGAGAGGCAGCCACCTGCAAGCCAGGGAGAGGGTCCCTACCAGAAAGTGACCATGCTGGCACCCTGATCCCAGACTTCCGGCTTCTAGAATGGTGAGAAAATAAATGCTGGATTCAATACCCAGCCTGTGGTATTTCGTTAGGGCAGCCCAAGCAGACCATGACAGCCCATGAAAGCCGGGTCCTTCTCTCTGCTCATTCTCTAGCCCTGCCTGTCAAGTGTGTCTTCACCAATGGTCATTCTGTCACCGGTGAAGAAGGTGTCACCTGGTCAGGCCCACGTGTATTTTTGAAGGATAAGGAGACAGCAGTTTTCTCACTTATTTTCTTCCTCTTTTCCCAGGGGTCTATTCACTGCGTAATGCCTGTCTACTGAGCAACCAAATTCTTTAGCATGCATTTTTAGCTATGGGAAGGAGCTGTCAACCATGTGTCTCAGTCCTGCAGGCTGCCTGCAATGGCAGCCTCCTCAGCCCTGCCCCAGAGAGGAAAGCCCAGAAACCAGCTTCTGTCTGAAACCATCCTGCTGAAAGGAGATTGGAGAATGCTGTCTAGTAAACTGGAAGAGATTAGGGGTTTTAAAGAATACTGGTCTTCAGGCCAGGTGCAATGGATGTAATCCCAGCACTTTGGGAGGCTGAGGTGGGTGGAGTGCTTGAGGTCAGGAGTTCGAGATCAGCCTGGCCAACATGATGAAAGCCCATCTCTACTAAAAATTTAAAAATTAGCCAGGCATGGTGGCATGCACCTGTAATTCTAGCTACTCAGGAGGCTGAGACAGGAGACTTGCCTGAACCCAGGAGGCAGAGGTTGCAGTGAGCCCAGATTGCACCACTGCACTCTAGCCTGGGTGAGAGAGTGAGACTCCATCACGAAATTAAAAAAAAAAAAAAAAAGTGGTCTTCAAATGGAGGAATAAGAACACTTCCTCCTTAGTACAAGGGCATCAACAGTTTTAAAGGAATTGATTTCCAGGTATTCACCAGGCCCTCTTTTCTGCAACTGCTCTGCCTGAGCCCTTGCCTGCGAGGGAGGGACAGGCTCTTCCTTTCCCCAGGATCCCTTCCTCCACTTTATAAAAAGACGAGGACACCCCTCAGCCATCCTAACCTTACCATGACGTGTTTCCTGGGGCACCAAACCCAATCCCGGTGCTAGTGCTGAACCAACATATAACTGGGAGGACCGAGTAAAATTCACTTTTGCAAAGTCAGGGGCTTTCCAGCATTTTTCCTTTCCCTCAAGCCCAAGATCTCACTGAATTGCATGTGGATAGAGCATTAAAAATTATTTTTGATAGTAAATCAGAATAGGATTTTCGGCTCAGAATGAGCTCAAAGAATTAACTGACAGTATGGTAATACAATTATTTCCATTTCTATCTACTTTTTTATTTTTGGAGACAGAGACTCACTCTGTCTTCCAGGTTAGAGTGCATTGGCAAAATCACGGTTCACTGCAGCCTCAAACAACTGGGCAATGGCGCAATCACAGCTCAGCTCACCGCAGCCTGGACCTCCCAGGCTCAAGCAATCCTCCCGCCTCAGCCTCCCCGGTAGCTGATACCACAGGCACGTGCCACCATGCCCAGCTAATTTTTGTATTTTCTACAGAGACAGGGTTTCACTATGTTGCCCAGGCTGGTCTCGAACTCCTGGACTCAAACTATCCACCCACCTTAGCCTCCCAAAGTACTGGGATTACAAGGGTGAACCACCAAGCCTGGCTCTGCTTTTTCTGCAAACAAGTTTCCTCTGCAGTGTCATCAAGAAACAGAATTGATTCTAGCAGTGAGTAGAAACCAAACCTAGACACATAAACTAATCGGAGTAAAAAGGCCAATTATTTCAATAAGGAATGCATTTCTAACTTAAATCTAACGTCCTATTTAATAAGGATTTAGTCACTGGAAATACATATTATTGTTTTGACCAATTTGTATTACTACTACTGATGACAGCTTCATCAGAAGAAATGACTAAATGCTTGTTCAATGGTCACAGGAAATAAAAATATCAGTTTAGGTCTATCCTTTTTGTGCATTATGGTAGGGTGACCAGCAAATAAAAATATAGATGAGAAAAGGCTATGTGGGAAGTGGAATGGAAATTCAAATTTAGGAAAAAAAAGAATAATATCACATTTATTAAAGGAGAGCTTGTCCAGGTAGTATTTTAATGGAGGATGGCAGGAGTCAAACACTATGAGATTCCTTTGTAATCATCAAAAAAATAATAATCTAACAGGTCTCTGTGTATGTATATGTTACACCCATGGATACATCTATACACATATTCATGTTAAGGACCTATCATTTACCATCTGTAGTTAACATAAACATATATTGTATACGGTATTATATATATTTATACTTTACATATTTAATACTGTTTATGTAATATGTAAAACAATGTGTCATATGCATTTATAATTTATTTCGTTTTTATTTATTTATTTTTTTGAGATGGAGTCTCACTCTGTTTCCTGGGCTGGAGTGCAGTGGTGCAACCTGAGCTCACTGCAACCTCCACCTCCTGGGCTCAAGCAATTCTCCTTGCTTGAGTAGCTGGGAGTACAAGTGCCAGCCATCACCCCTGGTTATTTTTATTTTTATTTTTATTTTTCAATTTTTTAGTAGAGGCAGGGTTTGATCATGTTAGCCAGGCTGCTCTAGAACTCCAGATGTCAAATGATCCACCCACTTCAGCCTCCCAAAGTGCTGGAATTACAGGTATGAGCCACCTCACCCAGCCTACATGTATAATTTACATAACATACAGGCTTAATATCAATACATATGTGTAGTATAAACATATGTGTGTTTATATATACCCCAACTACATATATTTATGTTAAGGCTTCATATTTAGGTATGTGTCTTTGGATATTTATTATATATACATATACATATCTATGCATATGCATATATGCATTTTTATTTATGCTAAGGCTTTAAATCATGTAATACACATACTGTATGTACATGTGTGTATATATAATAAAGCTCATATTATATACATAATAAAGCCTCAACATGAATATGCTGATTGTTATGACATTACACAATTCTGTACCAATTACCAAAATTCATCCAATTATACACTTTAAATTGGGTGACTTTATTGTATGTAAATAATAAAAACAAACAAAAAAGAGGAAAACTTTCCCCATTAAAATAGCAATAGAAAAAAAGAAAAAACTCAGAATAGAGGCCTATTTCTTTAGTATGAGATAAGTAAGAAATATTGTAAACATGCCTATGGGAGGCACACAGAGTAGTGAGAATTGGAGGCAGAGTGGAGTGGGGACTGCCAGGGGCATGGAATGGAGAGTTAGTATTTAGTGGGCACAGAGTTTCAGTTTGACAAGTTGAAAAGAGTTCTAGAGAAGGACAGTGGTGATGGTTGCACATTATGAATGCATTTAATACCATTGAACTATACACTTAAAAGTGATTAAGATGATAAATTGTGTTACGCATATTTTAACACAACAAAAAATTGAGAGAGTGTGTGTGTGTACATATATATATGTAAACACACATATATAAAAAATTGGGGGTGCATATATATATAGTATATCTATATGTTTGCATAAGAACTTAATCATATATATACATGTGTACATGTCCACCTAACAATTTTTCATTTTTGAAGATAGGGTCTCACTGCTCTGTTGCCCAGACTGGAGTGCCATGGTGCAGTCTCAGCTCACTGCAGCCTCAACCTCATTAGCTCAAGCAATCCTCCCACCTCAGCCTTATAAGTAGCTGGGACTACAAGTGCACACCACTACACCGGGCTAATTTTTTAAATTTTTTGTAGCAACAAAGTCTTGAACTCCTGGCCTCAACTGATCCTCCTGCCCTGGCCTCCCAAAGCACTGTTATTACAGGCATGAGCTGCTACACCCAGCCCAACTTTATTTTTTTAAGTTGAGGGTCAATATTAACAATATTCTATAAAATATTTTCTTACAACTATTTAAACGTATAATAAAATCTTGGATGTAGATTGTCGACATGTGAGGGGGCATGCAATTTTACAAAATTCTTTCAGGGACTATTTGAGCCAAAGAGTCTGAAGACCCCTGGACCCCCAGGCAGATTAGACATAGGGGAGCCTCTAGTGCAGTGGCAACTGAAACAACAAAGAAACCCCGAGGACATGTTCACTACCAGGAAATAGGCAAACCAGACTGCAATGATGTCATGTTTACATATGTGGCAGATACAAAAGGCTTAAAAGCAGCTGTTTGTTCCTTGCTGAGTTTGGGGCAGGCGCTGGCACAAATTGAGGAAAATAAGTGATGGCACTGGCAGCAATTAGACTTGCTAATGTTGGGTGGACCGTGGGGTTGCATGTGGGAAACCCACACTCAGATCCGGGATAGAATCTGACACAGAAGGAAGCAAAACTTCTGTAGGCCCCGGTCAAGGGCCCTCAGGATTCCTCCTACAACTACCTAAAACAAGGATTTGGAATACCTTGACTTCAGAGGGAGAAACTGAAATCAGTTCGGCTGAACTCTAACCAGGCGTGAAAATCCTCTTGTCATTCAAGTTTAATTGGCTTAATCTCCCAAATGATACTGAAGGCAGAAGTAGTTCTTAGACTCCTAGGGTGCAGTATTATATTATTTATGAATGCAGACACTTCAAAAGCAGTAAAACGCTTGGCCCTTGCTCTCAATAAACTTGCCCTCTAACTGGGAGGACAGCATCCAAATGGAAAAAAAAAGTGAAGAACCGTTAAAGGCAACATATAAGAAGTATACAGTAATCACCCAAGAGAAACAAGGACTGTGTCGCATACTTTCCCGGTAGAAGTACAAATTGGCAGAGCGCCCCGTGGAGAGAATTAGGCCACAGAGATCAAAATTACAAATGAGTATCTCCTTTGACCCAGTAATTTAACTTCTGGGAATTTATCCTTCAGCCATAACATAGGTTACTCACGGTAGCATTGCTCAAAATAATTGAGCATTGCTCAAAAGATTGGAGAGAAGGCAAATACCCTTGAATAGGAGACTGACGAAATACATTGTGCTACATACGTACAGTGGAATATTTTGAAGGTATAAAAGTGCATGAGGAGGGCACGTACAGTGGAATATTTTGAAGGTATAAAAGTGCAATGGGAGACTGAGGTGGGTGGATCACTTGAGGTTGGGAGTTCAAGATAAGCCTGACCAACACGGCAAACCCCATCTCTACTAAAAACACAAAATTAGCTGAGTGTGATGGTGGGCACCTGTAATCCCAGCTACTCAGGAGGCTGAGGCAGGAGAATTCCTTGAACCCAGGAGATAGAGGTTGCAGTGAGCTGAGATCATGCCACTGCACTCCAGCCTGGGCAACAGAGTGAGACACTGTCTAAAAAAAAAAAAAAAAAAGTGCCTGAGGAAGCTTTCAATGTACAAATATTTTTAAAGTCTCCAAGATATATTAAGTAGAAAAAAAAAAAAAAAACCCAGCAAGGTATAGGAAAGGTGTATAAGATACTTCTCTTTCGTTTACAAGGAAGGAAAAAACAATAGAATATATTGGTATGTGCTTTAGTATTCACAAATGAAGTCTAGACAAATACATACAAAAATGAAAAGCTGATTACCTGGAATGGGTTAGGGAGGATGGAAACGGTGGATGGGGCTGAGCAGGAGGGAGACGTCTGCTCCATGAACCACGTGACTGTTCCTACTCAAAACAATTGAGAGAATAATGAAAAGCATCCCCTGCTGAGGGCTGACATAAGGAGAAGGAAGTTGGTTTCTGGGGGACCCCCCATCCCCCTTCCAGTGTCAAGCATACGCCCTCAGCTTTGGCCGGCTCTGAACATGTGAGCGCAGGACCACGTGGCTTCTGCGAGGGCAGCCCTGCATTCCCCTGCCCAGCTGCTGAGCTTCCTGCCCCATGCCTCTGCTTCAGCCAGAGTCTGAGCCCATCCTTTCAGCCTGCCCTCCTGCCAGGGGGCTCAGGATCAGCTATCCTCACCAGTTACCAGAATCCTCAAGCAGCTGGCTTTAATTCTATCTATGGGAAGGCAGAAAGTGGAGGGGAAGGTCGATTAAGTAAACCTCTATTAAGGGAGGAGTGAAGCCCAGGAGGTCAAAGAGCCCAGGAAAGAAGCAAGGCCAGCTGCCAAGCCAAGCTTGGAACGCTCCCCAAAGATACCACAGAAAAAGATGCCCAAAGGCAAATGCTACTGGCTTCAAGTTGTGTAATGATGGGTAGGCTTGTTTTTCCCCTTGGTCTTTATGCTTTGATGTGCTTTCCAACTTTTTTTTTTTTAATGAGCACAGATGACTCTTACAAACCAAAAATATAGTGTACAATGTGAAAGATTTATAAGTTACAGATAATAACCAAACCATGATTGTAACCAAACCCAGCAGTCCAGAAACCTTGAAGGATAAAAAAGGAAGCTCAGATGGGCAGCATAAGAATGTTACAGTTCTGAATAATTAAAATTAAAATATTACAATAAAAAATGTTCCCATAATGCTGACGATATCTTTGGACTTCAGGTCAGTGGGGCCAGGCAGAGTGGAGCTGTCCAAGGTGCCAGGGTAAGAAAGGGCGGTGGATGCAGAGATGACTGCGTTACTCAGTGCACTGGCCAGGCCAATAGCTCCTCCCCAGTCTTCCTCATACTGAGTTTAAAACTCCCTTTCCAGCACTTCAAAGCACTTTCTTCCTTCCACTTGCTGAAGTCCATAATGCAGCTGGGTAAGATAGCTCACGCCTGTAATACTAGCACTTTGAGAGGCCGAGGCGGGCGGATCACCTGAGGTCAGGAGTTCAAGAGCAGCCTGGCCAACATGGCAAAACCACCTCTCTACCAGAAAATACAAAAAAAATTTAACTGGTGTGGTGGTGGCAGATGCCTATAATCCCAGCTACTCAGGAGGCTGAGGTGGGAGAATCACTTGAATCTGGAGGCAGAGGCTGCAGTGAGCCAAGATCATGTCCACTGCACTCCAGCCTTGGCAACAGAGACCTTGTCTCAAAATGAAAGAGAGAGAGAGAGAGAGAGAGAGAGAGAGAGAGAGAGAGAGAGAGAGAGAGAGAGACCGACCGACCCTAATGATGGTGACATTCATCTCAGAAACAACAAATAATTTTTGAGTTTTCACCAGTTTTTTTTTTTTTTTTCTCAGTTCTTTAGAGGTTATAGAAGGAGTAAGCAAGTATTTAAACCATTTGAGGAGTTTGGGGCATATCTGAAGCCAGCAAAGTTTCCCTCCATTTAACACAAGGCTTTATATAACGGAAAGTCAGAAAAATGTGATGCAAAATCAAGGCCCTTAATGCTTGAAAAAATAGAGTAGACCTTGACATGTGCAAGGTATTTAACCTAAAA
Organism: Saguinus oedipus; assembly: GCA_031835075.1. Taxonomy (NCBI): domain Eukaryota; kingdom Metazoa; phylum Chordata; class Mammalia; order Primates; family Cebidae; genus Saguinus; species Saguinus oedipus. The sequence continues at coordinate 33,154,711 of CM063182.1, read as the reverse complement.
CCTTTTCTAATCCCAAGCTTGAGAACAGCCCTATAGCACAAAACTTCCCTCTTTATTAGTCAGGATGCTTTTGATTATAAATTATAGAAACTCAAATGACAGAGAGGGAAATAAACTGGAGGATAGAATTCAAAAAATGGTTGAACAGGTTGGGCGTGATGGCTCATGCCTGTAATCCCAGCACCTTGGGAGGCTGAGGCAGGCAGATCACTTGAGGTCAGGAGTTCAAGACCAGCTTGGGCAACATGGTGAAATTCTTTATCTACTAAAAATAAAAAAATTAGCCAAGTGTGGTGGCACATGCCTATAGTCCTAGCAACTCCAGAGGCTGAGGCAGGAGAATTGCTAGAACCTCCTGGGAGGCGGAGGTTGCAAATGAGCCAAGATCATGCCACTGCACACCAGCCTAGACGACAGGAGAGAAACCCTGTCTCAAAAAAATATATATATATGAGTGAATGATCAAATCTAGGAAAAGACAATGTGAGTTAGCTGCCATAAAAACAGGAACTGAAACCACACAACTGAATTCTCTCTGCTACTCATTTATGCTCCTCCCTGCGTGGCTCTGCCGTGGTCTTCTCCTCATGACAGGAAATGTGGCCATTGAGAGGTCAAGAGGTGCCACTGGCAAGGAGTTCCTCAAGACTTTTCTAGTTGTAAGTTCAAAAATCTGGAGAACAGGCTGGGTGCAGTGTCTCAACCCAGCATTTTGGGAGGCCAAGGCTGGAGGATCACCTGAGGTTGGGTGTTTGAGACCAGCCTGGCCAACATGGTGAAACCCCTATCTGTACTAAAAATACAAAAAATTAGCTGGGTGTGGTGGTGCATGCCTGTAATCCCAGCTACTCAGGAGGCTGAGGCAGGAGAACAGCTTGAACCCAGGAGGCGGAGGTTGCAGTGGCAGGAAAATCGCTTGAACCTCCTGGGAGGCAGAGGTTGCAGTGGTGAAATCATGCCATTGCACTCCAGCCTGGGCAACAAGAGTGAAACTCCATCTCAAAAAAAAAAAATCTGGAGCAGAGCCTTCTATTGGTCAGCTTGGGTTGGGTGTCCACCTCGGACTGACCAGCTAGAAGAACATGGTAACTCCTGCCAGAAATGAACAGCTGGGGAGAAGCAGCAGCAGTTCCCAGAACACAGAGGGTATCGGACAGACCAAGATAGATACACAGACATGTAGAGGTCTACAGACATCCAGTAAAAAGGAATACTGTATCACTGAAAGCTGTGAGTAGCATTTCAGATCCTTATGGAAGTCACTTATGCAGCAGAACTGCAGTGAGGCCAAAGGGATGGGCCTTCCCCTGGGCTCTCCCAGTACTAAGAGCTTCCCTGCCATGCCCTAGCCTCCCAGCCCACACACAACTTAAAATCATTCCACCTTAGCAAAATCCAAACTGCTACGTGTCATCAACCTTCTGATTACTCACGGATGATAAATTATAAATGACCACAGTCTAGCACACCACGGAGAAAAGAAGTTTTAATGGTAGGCACTTCCCTGAAATGAATAGATGTATTGTGTAAAAGGCAGAAGGGTTCTTGTGTGTGAAAAAGAAAAAAAAAAAGGCAGAGGGTTTTCAATGATCCTGCCTCTGGACTCATCTTGACACCACCTGCTCTTTCTCACGCACTCCGTCATCAATTAACTCCTATTGTTTCTAGGCCAGTGATAGGCCTCCAATCAGTCCCTTCCTCTCTCTCAACTACTGTCCTTATTCAAGGCCCCATCATGACCAGGTTGAATCATTCTGTAAATAGTAGATTGAGAAATGTAATGCCTGCACTTGGTAGCTAAATACCCATTTAGGCCAGGTGCAGTGGCTCATGCCTGCAATCCCAGTGCTTTCGGAGGCTGAGGCTGGCGGATCACTTGAGCCCAAGAGTTTGAGACAAGCCTAGAAAACAAAGCAAAACCCTGTCCTCTACTAAAAATACAAAAACCTAGCCAGATGTGGTGGCACATACCTGTAATCCCGGCTTCTCCAGAGGCTGAGGTGGGAGGATCCCTAACCCCAGGGAGGTCAAAGACGCAGTGAGATATGATCGTGCCACTGCCTGTGCAACAGGAGTGAGACCCTGTCTCAAAAAAAAAAAAATGATTTTTATTCTCAAAGTACATCAAGGAAGCCAAGACTAGGAAAATCACAAGAGCATGGGTTTCAGAATCAGGTAGCTCTGGCTTAAATGTAGCTCTATCACTTACTCTATGAATGATCATGGCAAAGTATTCAATCTGAGTCTGACTTTCTTATAAAATAGGCAAAATATTCATCTTGCAGATTTTTTTTTTCTTTCTTCTTCCTTTTCTTAAATACAGACAAGGCCTTACTCTGTCACATAGGCTGGTCTTGAATTCCTGGACTCAAGTGATCCTCCCACCTTGGCCTCCCAAAGTGCTGGGATTACAGGTGGGAGCCACCATGCCTGGCCTTGTGAATTTACTATGAAGGTTAAATCATATGGCAGATCTTTAAAGCGATCAGAATACTGAGAGAATATTCAATATATGCTGCTAACATCAGCGGTCTCATGCTAACCTTATAAAAGTCAATAAACAAGCATGAGGGAAATGATGAGGGTCAGAAAATATACTGGACTTACTCTTCTCACCTTGCTTTGGCTCCCAGACAAAGGTCTGTGATCATTTTATTTCTCCAAGCCCAAAAAGTTTGACAAAATAATAGTTATCCGTTTGCCTTGTTAAGTAGTGATTTATGTGGTACCATCACCTGAAGAAGGAAGTCAAGAATAATTCTTGGAAGAGGGTTAGAATGTTTGAATTCAGGTTTGAATGTTTGCAGAATTACAACAAAATTGGGATATCAGAAAGATCGGGCTCCAGAAAGTCAAACATCCGAAGTGTTTGTTCTATATTATCACGTGATACAGACTGCAACGTGGATATAAGGACAGAAGACGGCATTAGAGAAGGTATTACAGTATTGAACATGGATTCAGCAATAACATCTTCCTGAAATATTTTTTTAAGCCAGACTCCCAGCCTGGGCAACATAGAAAGACCCCATCTTTACAAAAGAAATAAAAAGTTGGCTAGAAGTGATGTCACACGCCTATATAGTCCTAGCTACTCACGTGGCTGAGGCAAGAGAATTGCTTGAGACCAAGAGTTGAGGCTGCAGTAAGCTATGATGACACTACTGCACTCCGGCCTGGGCAACAAAGCAAGACCCTGCCTTTAAAAACAATAACAATACAAACAAAAAAAAACAAAGAATAAAACCATTCAGCACAGGGTAGATTTATCTCACTGTGACCTGCCAAACATAATGAAATCAACAAAATCTCCCAAGAATCTGAAAGCCAGACAAGTTTCTTTCCACTGTGGTTGAAGGATTCTCAAAAATCATGACTGGGGAAACGAATTCTGATATTAAAAATAAATATTGCTTTCTCCCTTTTTAGCTAAATTTTATAAGATTCAGCATCTCAGAAAGACCCTCTTATATTCTAGGGACTTTCTACTCCCTTCCTACAGAGCATCAGCAAACAACTAACTTAAAATGCAATCAATGAAAAAATATAAAACATTGCCAAAATAAATTTTAAAAGACCCAAATAAATTAAAAGACAACCCATGTTTATGGATTGGAAGACTTAATATTGTTAGGATGACAATACTATCCAAAGCATTATATAGATCCAGTGCGATCCCCATCAAAATCTCAAGAGCATCCTTGGCAGAAAAGAAAAATCCCATCCTAAAACACATAAAGAATTAAGAAACCCAAAACAGCCAAAAATAATCTCGAAAAAGAAAAAGTTGGAGGGCTCACACTTTGATTTCAAAACTTATTACAAAGCTACAGAAATCAAAAAAGTGTAATCAAAACAGCACAAAGTGTGGTGCTGGCATAAGAACAGACATATTGGCTGGGTACGGTGGCTCACACCAGTAATCCCAGCACTTTGGGAGGCTTAGGTGGGCAGATCACGAGGTCAGGAGATCAAGACCATGCTGGCTAACACAGTGAAACCCTGTCTCTACTAAAAACACAAAAAATTAGCCAGGCATGGTGGCATGTGCCTGTAGTCCCAGCTACTTGGGAGGCTGGGGCAGAAGAACCTCTTGAACCTGGGAGGTGGAGGTTGCAGTGAGCTGAGATTGCGCCACTGCACTCCAGCCTGGGCAACAAAGCAAGACTCCATCTCACACACAAAAGAAAAAAAAAGAATAGACCTATTAACCAATGGAATAAAATTTAAAACCCAGAAATAAACCCCCATGTCTATAGTCAATTGAGTTCAGCAAGAGTGCCAAGACCACTCAATAGGAAAAGGATAGTTTTCAACAAATGGTGCTCAAAAAACTGAATATTCACATGCAAAAGAATGAAGTTGGACCCTTGCCTTATACGATATATAAAAACTCACAGTGAATCAGAAGCCTAAATTTAAGAGGTAGAACTGTAAAACTCTCAGAAGAAAACATAGGGGGAAATTTGAATGGTCTTAGATTAGGCAGTGGTTTCTTAAATATAACACTTAAAAAGCACAGGTAACAAAAGAAAACATCAACTAAACTTTGTGAAAATAAAAAAACCTGTATGCACCAATGGACACCATCCAGAGAGTGAAAACACAATCCACAGAGTGGGACAAAATATGTATAAATCATATACCCAATAAGGGTTTAACGTCCAGAATACATTAAAAACTCCTGCAACTGAACAACACAAAAAGAATCCCATTTTAAAATGTGCAAAAGGAGGGATTAGCAGGAAGAAGAAATGAACAGGATGAGGACGGAGGATTTTTAGAGCAGTAAAACTATTCTATGTGCTACTATAATGTGGATTCATGGCATCATACACGCATCAAAACCTGCAAACCAACACCAAGATTGAACTCTAATGTAAACTCTGCCCTCTGGATGTGAATGATGTGTCAATCTGTTTCATCATCTGTAATAGATGTACCGCTCTGACAAGGGATGTTGAATGTGGCTGAGCCTATGTATGTGTGGAGGTGAGAGGTATATGGGAATTCTCTACTTTCTGCTCAGTTTTGCTGTTAACTTAAAAACTACTTCAAAAAATAATAAGGTGGGGAAGAAAAGAGGACCAACAGCTTGACCAGACATTTGTCAAAGAAGATATCCAAATGACCAACAAGCACAGGAAAAGATGCTCCACACAGCCAACCATTATGGAAACCGAATGAAAACCATGATGAGATAGCGTTTCACACGTACTGAGATGGCTTTTTTTTTTTTTTTTTTGAGACAGGATCTCACTTTGTTGTCTGGGCTACAATGTAGTGGCACAATGATGGCTCACTGTAGCCTCTACTTCTTGGGCTCAAGTGACACTCCCACCTCAGCCTCTTGAGTAGCTGAGTCCACACGCATGTACCACTACACCCATTGATTGATTGCAATGTGGTCTCCCTATGTTGCCCAGGCTGGCCTGGAACTCCTGGGCTCAAGCAATCCTCCCACCTTGGCCCACTCCCCCGACCCCCCTCACCCAATGCTGAGATTACAGGCATGAGCCACCACACCAGGCTGACTATAATTTTTTTTTTAAAGGAAAACAGCAAGTGTTGAAGAGGATGTAGAAAAATGGGAACCCTTGGACACTGGTGGGAATGTAGCAACGTGGACACTGTGGAAAACAGTTTGGCCGTTCCTCAGAAAATTAAACATAGAATTACCATATGATCAGCAATTTCACTCCTACGAAAATACCCGGAAGAAATAAAAAGGACTCAGGCAAATACTTGCACACCAATGTTCACTGAGGTGTTATTCACAGGAGCCAAAAGGTAGAAACAACTAAATGTCCAACACGGAAAGAAACAAAACATGGTTAAGGAGCTATAGACACACAATGGAATCTCATTCAGCCATGAAAATTAAGTTCCGATGCATGGTATGATATGGACACTGAAGACGGGCTAAGTGAAAGATGCTAGACACAAAAGGACCCAATTGTATGATTCCACATATAACAAGAGGCACAAACTCATTGAGTAGTCTCATGGTAATTACCAGAAGCTGGGAGGAGAAAGGAATTGGGAGTTAAGAATCTTGGTTAATGGGAAGAGAGTTTTGTCAGAGTAGTGATGCTTGCACAGATTCTGAATGTAATGAGTACCACTGAGATATACACAAAAGTGGCTAAAATGGAAAAAGTTATGTTATACGTATTTCAACACAATTTTTTGAAGAAAAAAGTGACCTGTGCAAAATGATCTGTGAATACAGGAATTAGAGACCGTTGCTGGCCAGGCATGGTGGCTTATGCTTGTCATCCCAGCACTTTGGGAGGCTGAGGCAGAAGGATCACTTGAGCCCAGGAGTTCAAGACTAGCCTGAGCAACATAGGGAGAGCATGTCTCTACAAAAGAATAAAAAAGAGCCGGGGATGGTGGCACATGTCTATAGTACTAGCTACTCTGGAGTCTGAGGCAGGAAGATTGCTTAAGCCTAGAAGTTCAAGGTTGCAATGAGCCATGATCATGTCACTGCACTCCAGCATGGGGGGGACAAAGTAAGACCCTATCTTTGAAAAAACAGAAGAAATTGTTCCGAAAGCTTGTCAGGAAGGATAATGTCATGGCCTCTAGTGCAATCAGCAGTGTGGTGGTCTAGATGAAGCCTAGGAAAGTACTCAGGATCATGTATTCCAGGGTGTGTGTGTATGTGTGTGTAGTGTGTGTGTGTGTGCATATGTATGTGTGTATATGTGTGTGTAGTGTGTAGTGTGTGTGTGTGTGTGTGTGTGTGTGTGTGTGTGTGTGTGTTTTGAGATGGAGTCTCACTCTGTTGCCCAGGCTGGAGTGCAATGGCACAATCTTGGCTCACTGCAAGCTCCGCCTCCAGGGTTCAAGAGATTCTCCTGCCTCAGCTTCCCAAGTAGCTGGGATTATAGGCACGTGCCACCACACCCGGATAATTTTTATATTTTTAATAGAGATGGGGTTTCACCATGCTGGCCAGGCTGGTCTTGAGCTCCTGACCTGAGATGATCTACCCACCTCAGCCTCCCAAAGCGCAGGGGTAACAGGTGTGAACCACCGCGCCTGGCCCGTATTCTATTTTTTAAGGTTCAGATCGAACATGACAAATCTGAAAATCCAAAATCCTAAACTTCTGAGCAACGACAAGGCACTAAAAGGACATGCTCATTGCAGCATTCTGGATTTTGCAGTTTGGGATTGGCGTGCTTAACTGGTAACAGTGCAAATATTCCAAGACCCAAAAAATCAAAAATCCAAAACATTCAACATCTATGGAAAGGAGAAAAAGAAAAAGAAAATTCAAAACACTTCTTGTCCCAAGCTTATCACATAAGGGAGACTCATCCTGTAGTAGATAAGCTGATTCTAAAATACATATGGAAAAACAAATAACTGAAAATATGAAGTAATTCTGAAAAAAGGAAAAGAAGGTAGACTTCATTATCCCTATGAGATAGCAAGGCTTTTAACAAGGCATAGTGTTTACACTGTACAATTTTAGCCCAGAGTAGATAACCAGATCAATCAACGAAGGGGCCCAAAACAAACTCCTACCTGTATGGAAACTTGGCAACAGACAGACATACGAAACTAGTATGGAAAGAACAGATAAGAATAAATACAGGCTGGGCACAGTGGCTCATACCTGTAATCCCAGCAGTTTCAAGGCCAAGGTAGGCAGATCATGAGGTCAGCAGTCTGACACCAGCCTGGCCAATATACCGAAACCCTGTCTCTACTAAAAATACAAAAATTAGCCAGGTGTGGTGGCATGTGCCTATAGTCCCAGCTACTTGGGAGGCTGAGACATAAGAATCGCTTTAACCGGGGAGGTGGAGGTTGCAGTGAGCCGAGATCACGCCACTGCATTCCAGCCCAGGCAACAGACCAAGACTTTGTCTCAAAATAAATAAATACAATAAGGGTGCTGAACCAATCAATTAACCATATTAAAAAGAAAAGAGGCCACGCAAGGTGGCTCAAGCCTGTAATCCCAGCACTTTGGGACGCTGAGGTGGGTGGATCACGAAATCAAGACATCGAGACCAGCCTGGTCAACATGGTGAAACCCCATCTCTACTAAAAATACAAAAAAAAATTAGCTGGGCATGGTGGCGTGTGCCTGTAATCTCAGCTACTCAGAAGGCTGAGGCAGGAGAATTGCTTGGGCCTAGGAGGCGGAGGTTGCGGTGAGCCGAGATCACGCCATTGCACTTCAGCCTGGGTAACAAGAGTGAAACTCCATCTCAATAAATAAATAAATGAAAAGAAAAAGAAAAGAAAGATGGACCCCTACCTCATATCAATCACAGAATAAATTCTGAAACTGGGTAGAGGTACAGAGAGGCCTTCAACAACATCTGGATTTTTTTTTTTTTGAGACAGAATCTCAATCTGTTACCCAGGCTGGAGTGCAGTGGTGTGACCTCAGCTCACTGCAACCTGTACCTCATGGGCTCAAGCGATTCTCCTGTCTCAGTCTCCAGAATAGCTGGGATTACAAGTGTGCACCACCAAGCCCAGCTAAATTTTGTATTTTTAGTAGAGATGGGGTTTCACCATGTTGGTCACGCTGGTCTCGAATCCTGACCTCAGGTGACCCGCCTGCCTCAGCCTCCAGAGTGGCTGGGATTACAGGTGTGCGCCACCGCACTCGGCCTTTCAGTAACATCTGTATTATGGACTATCTGCTTATTGCTTGTATGCTTGATGTAAAAAAAAATCAAAATCTTAAAGAATTTCAGAAAGAAAATATAGAATGGTGTATACATGATTTGGGAGTAGGGGAAGAATTTTTAGAATAAAACTTGAAAGTTAGGGGAAGAATTTTTAAAATAAGAGTTGAAAGTATAAACAACAAAGAAATTATTGTGAAATGGCTGACATCAAAATTAAACTCACCTACAAATCGAAATACACCAACAACAAAGCAAGGAAGCACGAGACTGCAGAAGATAAAGCAAGGAAACCTTTACAAGCTGGTAAAGGATTAGTAACTAGAATATGTAATTACCTCAACCAATCAGAAAAATGATGACACAATGGACAAAAAAAAGCAAAGAATTTGAACATATCATTCAACAGAGGTGAAAATGATCAATAAACACATGAAAAGATGTGCAACTTCATTAGTAAAAGGCGCACCCAAACAATTACAAGACAATTTCACAGGCATCAGACTGGCAGGACAAGTCAGCCAACAGGAGTAGGCATGGTAGAGGCAGAGGAGAAGCAAAAGCTGTCACACACACCATCAGCTGGGACAAGCACTGCACATACAACAATGTGTGGTGTACACAGGAGGCATCAACTCTTGGATTTCTTCACCTTAGCCTGGTAGCATGATCAGCATCAAAAGACCTCCACTGGTGGTCTCCCCTAGCAGCCCCCACTCCCAACCCGCCTAGTGTGCCCTCAAGGCTGCACCTCAACTTCTCCCTCTAATTGAGACCTCTTTTCTACACACAGAGTCACCTGCAATTCCTGACTGATCAAAGAAACATTCTAAGCAGAGCTGTCATTTATGCCTTCTCCGATCATTTCCTGCAGAGATAATTAAATATTTTAATATAAAATGAGGAAAACGCAAGTGTCTTTCCCCGACAGCTCCTGCTGCCTAGCAAAAAAGTGTTGGCAAGAATGTCAGAAAAGAACCATCAGCAAAAATAACAGCCTCACACAGAGGCTGGAAGCGAGACTCCCAACATGCAGGGATCAGGCATCAGTTTCAGAGACAGACGGCCTGGGTTTGAATACCATCTCCTCCACTAGCTTGTCTCCTGAACTTAACATAACCTCTCTGATGCTCAGCTGCCATACCGTCAGATGACAACAGGAACCCCTGCCTCACAGAGTTAATGAGAAAATGAGATTATGTCTGAGTGATTATGCAGGCAATCACTCCACACAGTGGCTGTCACGTAAGAACTAAATTAATAGGAATGATTAGCAACAGCTGTGGATTAGAATACAGTTTGTCATGTTTGCATCTACTTGAATGTAAGCCTCAAAAGAACAGAGATTTTTGTCTGTTTTGTTCACTGAAAAGACTAAGTGCCTAGAACACTGGCCCATAGTAAGATCCAGTTAGTGAATGAATTCACTGATGAATGAATGGGGCTTAAAGCTCAGTACTTGGCACTTAGCTATAATTTGTTGAGAATTTACTATAGTACTGGGTATGATGCATTTTGTATCTCATTTAATCCTTACAACAATTATGTATGCATACTGTTTGTTTTATAAATGAGGAAATGGCAGCCCAGAGAAATTAACTGACTTCCCCAAGCTCACAGTTAAATAGCTAAGCTGGCATGTGAATCCAGGCTGTGAATATTCAGATATCTGTTGAATTTATGAGTGAGTAATGACTCAGATTTAACCTGATAATTTAGTGAATGTGCATAGTAGTCACACTGAAAGTTGCAAGGGAACCTGGCCAGTTACCTTATAACTTCCTGCTGGCCAGGATGGACCATGTTTCATTCCTGGAGGGGAGTCCTCGGAGACTTTTAATACATCTGCTAAGGTAGTAATGAGAAAGGCATTCTCCACATTTCTCAGAGAGTTACTGGACAAAAAGCAGAAAAGTAAATATGCCAAGGTTATAAAGAGAATTAGTATGTCAATCCTAAGGAAAATCCAAGTCACCTGTTCTCTTTTCACAAGGCTCTAACTTAACCGAGCTATGGATTCGGAGCCCACCGCAGCAGGGGAAAAATGTTACCAATGCAAGAAAGTAAAAGAAATGAGTTCCTTTTCACAGACCTCAACTATTAACAGTCATTTATTTGTAATTGATTACTTCTGAGGAAAAGCAGCTATATAAAATAACAACATTAATAGAAGCTAGCACAGTGCCTCACACCTGTAATCCCAACACTTTGGGAAGCCGAGGTGGGTGGATCACTTGAACCCAGGAGTTCAAGACCAGCCTGGGCAACATGGCAAAAGCCATCTCTACCAAACATACAAAAATTAGCCCAGTGTGGTGGCACACACCTGTAGTCCCAGCTACTCAGGAGGCTGAGGTGGGAGGATTGCTGAAGCCTGAGAAGTTGAGGCTGCAGTGAGTCATGATCGCAACACCGCACTCCAGCCTGTGTGATAGAGCAAGAACCTGTCTCAATCTACCAATCAATAAAAGAATAACTTTTTTTAAAAAGTCCAGGAGCAGTGGCTGATGCTTGTAATCCCAGTACTTCAGGAGGCCAAGGTGGGTAGATTGCTTGAGCCCAGGAGTTTGAGACCAGTCTGGGCAACATAGCAAGACCCCATCTCTTAAAAAAAGGAAAAAGACCAGGCGCAGTAGCTCATTCCCATAATCCCAGCACTTTGGGAGGCTGAGACAGGCGGATCACAAGGTCAGGAGTTCAAGACCAGCATAGCCAACATGGTGAAACCCTGTTTCTACTAAAAACACAAAAATTAGCTGGGCATGGCGGCATGTGCCTGTAATCCCAGCTACTCAGGAGGCTGAGGCAGGAGAATCGCTTGAACCTGGGAGGCGGAGGTTGCAGTGAACTGAGATCCTGCCACTGCACTCCAGCCTGGGACACAGAGTGAGACTCCATCTCAAAAACAAAAAACAAAAAACAAAAAAAAACTTTAGAAAGGCATATTTTATAGTAAGACTATAGGCAGTTACAAAAAATAAAAATAAAAAAGAAAGGTTTATTGTAGAAAAGCTTAAAACACAGATAAGCAAAAGTTTAATTTCATCACCATCAAATATTCTTTGTGACTGTCCTCCTAATCATTGTTGTCTTGTACAAAAATAGGATGACACTGGACATGACAGCTCATGTTTTCCAATTAATAAATCATAAACATCCATGTCAGTATATATATTATTTTTAACAGAGGAATTCCATTGCATTTGTGTTAAATCCCCATGGTTGAAAGTTTGTTTTTAATTCTTCTCCATTATAAACAAGGCTGAGACGAACATGTTAGACCTAAATCTTTTCATACGAGTTTTAATTATTTCCATAAGATAGATTTCCAGAAGTAGACTTGCTGGGTCAAAGGGTTGCATTTGGAATTTTTAAATTAAAGCACAAACATCTGTTTTAAATATATTTTAAACTTGTCCTTCATTTCACGTTAGTTTCTTTTTTTAGTGTCAAGTACTACGACAAATACAGGGCAGGCCCCCAGTAGAGACAGTTGAGCAGTTCCTTCTATTATTCCCCTTCTTGCTCCCTTCTTCCAAAGAAACAATGTCCCCAAGTTAAGAAGAAAAGAAAAAAGGAGAAAAGATGAAAACAATATGATCATGTTAACCCCAAATGAGAAAGACTAGTTGACCTGAACAATATCTACGGAAAGAACACTCCATCACCACAGGCATATACAGAACATTGCATCAGGCAGCACGGTAAGATCTAAGACTTGTGAAATCCACAGGTCCAGTACTTGCCCTTAAACTTCATTTCAGAAGCAAAATTATAATAAATGAAAAGATTCAGAAGTATAGAACAAGCTTACAACATACAGTACACGAGTAGGTAGTGCTATTAACTGAAATAACCAGTTGAAGCACGGAATCATAATGAAAAGATACATTGAACATTTTTTTTTTTTTTTTTGAAACGGAGTCTCTCACCCTGTCACCCAGGCTGGAGGGCAGTGGTGCGATCTTGGCTCACTGCAACCTCTGCTTCCCGGGTTCAAGTGATTCTCCTGCCTCAGCCACCCAAGTAGCTGGGATTACAGGTGCATGTCACCACAGCCCGGCTAATTTTGGTATTTTTAGTAGAGACGGGATTTCACCAAGTTGGCCAGGATGGTCTCAATTTATTTTTTGAGAGACGGGGTCTTGCTCTGTCCATCATAGCTCACTGCAGCCTTGCGCTTCTGGGCTCAAGCAATTCTCCCACCTTGAGCTTCCAAAGTGCTGAGATTATAGGTGTGATCCACTGTACATGGCTAATTTTTTTTTTTTTTGAGGTGGAGTCTCATTCTGTTACCAGGCTGGAGTGCATGGGGCAATCTCGGCTCACTGCAACCTCCGCCTCCCAGGTTCAAGTGATTTTCCTGCCTCAGCCTCCCAAGTAGCTGGGACTACAGGTGCGTCCCTTCATGCCCAGCTAAGTTTTGTATTTTATTAGCAATGAGGTTTTACCATGTTGGCCAATATGGTCTCCATCTCTTGACCTCATGATCCACCTGCCTCCACCTCCCAAAGTGCTGGGATTACAGGCGTGGTGAGCCACCGCATCCAACTGCCTGGCTAATTTTAAAATTTTTCTGTAGAGATGGGGGTCTCACTCTCTTGACCACGCTGGTCTCAAACTCCTGTCCTCTAGTGATCCTCCTGCCTTAGCCTCCCAAAGCGCTGGGACTGAAGGTGTAAGCCACCGCACTGGGCCAAACATTTTATTTTAAATTGACAGTTGAGACCGCAGTCCAGAGATTTTATGTCCAAGCATATGCCCAGAGTAACGTACATAGCAGCACTAATTTACTAGCAAAAAAGAAAAACAAATTTAGTGTCCTAAATGTCCAACAGCAAAACTGGTAAGTAAACTGTGATCTCTTTATGTAACAGAGGCCTAGTCTAAATAAATGAATCGCACCCAACATCTCTCAAAAACATAATAATGAACAAAAAAAGGCTCATAAGCATGCAAATAGTATAATTTCATTCATATAAGTCAAACTAAAAAAAAAAATCAAACTGCAAAAATGTTTTAAAAACATTGCTTAGGCTGGGCACAGTGGCTCATGCCTGTAATCCTAGCATTTTGGGAGGCTAAGGCAGAGCTTGTTCTATGCTTCTAAATCTTTTCATTTATTAAAATTTTGCTTTTGAAATGAATTATAAGCTTCTCAAGGGCTAGTATTGGACCTATGGATTTCATATCAAAAAAAAATTTTTTTTAATTAGCCAGGTGTGGTGGCCACCTGTGCTCCCAGCCCCTCGGGGGGCTCAGGCAGGAAGATCACATAGGCCTGGGAGTTGAACCTACAGTGAGCCGTGATTGTGACACTGTATTCCAGCTTGGGTGGCAAGGAAAGACCCTGTATCATAAAACCAAAACCAAAACCGAAACAACCCATATGGTTAAGAAATACAAAGACGTGGTTAAATAAAGCAGGAGGATAATGGGTTCAAAATTCAAGAGAGTGGTTACTTCTTAGGGGGAAGAAAGGGAGGAGAATGGGCCCATGGGGAGGGAGGCTCTAAGACAAGCCGACACGTTCTTAAAATGGTTGATGAGTGTACGCAGGATTCTCGGTGGTGGTATTTCTTTTTCTTCCTTCTGAGACAGAGTCTTGCTCTGTCACCCAGGCTGGGGTGCAGTGGCTCAATCTCAGCTTACCGCAACTTCTGCCTCCCGGGTTCAAGTGATTCTCCTGCCTCAGCCTCCTGAATAGCTGGGATTACAGATGTGTGCCACCATGCACAGCTAATCTGTATTTTTAGTAGAGACAGGGTTTTGCCATCTACTCAATATTTAAATAAAAGACATTTTACAAGTAGCTTCTACATGCTAAATTTAAAATTAAAATGTCTATAACTATATATCCCAAAAGTGAATTTTTTGCATGTTATTTTTTAAAATAAAATTTCAAAGTAAAAAAAAAAAAGTTAATGGTAAAAAAATAATTAACATCTGAAGAAAGCTTATGTGAAATCTGTGGCCAAGGAATTTCTTTTTGGAATAGGGCCATTCATTAGTGTTTCATAACACATTGGTCAATTGCTTCCACTTTTGGTTTTCTTAAAATGTTTCTTCTGTAAGAGCTAGGGTCTTGCTCTGTCACCCAGACTGGAGTGCAGTGGCACAATCATAGCTCACTGCAGCCTCCAACTCCTGGGCTCAAGCAATCCTCCCACCTCAGCCTCCCAAAGTGCTGGGATTATAGGTGTGAGCTATCACACCTAACCCTATTTTTTTTTTAAATAGTGTCTCTCTGTGTCACCCAGGCTGGAAGGTAGTGGTGCAATCTCAGCTCACCACAGCCTTTACCTCCTGGGCTCAAGTGATCCTCCTGCCTCAGTTTCCCAAGTGGCTGGGACCACAGGTGCATATCCCCATGCCCTGCTAATTTTTGTATTTTTTTGGAGAGATGAAGTTTCATTATGTTGCCCAGGCTGGTCTCAAACCCCTGGACTCCAGCAATCTGCCTGCCTAGGCCTCCCAAAGTGCTAGAATTTACAGGCATGAACCACCATGCCTGGCCTAAATTTTTAATTTAAAAAAAAAAAAAAAAAAAAAAGGCTGGGCATGGTAGCTCAAGCCTGTAATCCCAGCACTTTGGGAGGCCGAGGCGGGTGGATCACGAGGTCAAGAGATCGAGACCATCCTGGTCAACATGGTGAAACCCCGTCTCTACTAAAAATACAAAAAATTAGCTGGGCATGGTGGCACGTGCCTGTAATCCCAGCTACTCAGGAGGCTGAGGCAGGAGAATTGCCTGAACCCAGGAGGCAGAGGTTGCAGTGAGCCGAGATGGCGCCATTGCACTCCAGCCTGGGTAACAAGAGCGAAACTCCATCTTAAAAAAAAAATACAAAAACTAGCCAGGCATGGTGGCATACACCTGTAATCCCAGCTATTCGGGAGGCTGAGGCACGAGAATCGCTTTAGCTCGGGAGGCAGAGGTTGCAGTGAGCTGAGATTACACGACTGCCACACTCCACCCTGGAGGAGAGTGAAACTCCACCTTAAAAAAAAAAAGTTAACTAAATACTTTTCCCCAATATTTGTTTTTTAATCCATACTCAATTCTAAAACAACTATTTTCCAAGTGTTACTCTTGTCCGGTCTTTTTCAAACCTTAACTTGGTTTTTATAGAAACAACTCTCTTTTCAAGCTCATATTTCATAATGGACTGTTCCATTGCCACTGTGAAGTTGACAGTGAGTCCTGTAAACTTCACAGAGGCAATGAGGAACTGTTAATACAAAGAGTTAAACCAAAGTCTGTTACTTCTTTTACACGACATGAGCATTCCCCAGATCATCAAATCCAGATGGCATCTACTCAGTAATTATCCTTCTGAGGTGAAACTGTAGGAGAACTGAATACAGTGTGGAACATCTGGCTCTTTGTGTTAGGTATTCACCCAGCCCCTGAGCACAGAACCTTAGAGGATGCCCAGGCGTCTACTGACCTGGGAGTGATTTTCCTCCTGAAAATCTGTTGAAATGTACAGGATCCAAAAGTACACTTTAAAAAGTAAGATGTGAGGCTATAAGCAATAAGAGTCCTTTGTGTTGATACAAAAAAGTCTTACTACACTAGTGTGTTCAAAGTGCTAATAGCCAGGCGCAGTGGCTCCCGCCTATAATCCCAGCACTTTGGGAAACTGAGACAGGAGGATGGTGTGAGCCCAGGAGTTTGAGATCAACCTGGGTAACATATTGAGGCCCCATCTCCACAAAAAATAAAAACGTAGCCAGGTGTGGTGGGGTATATGCCTGTGGTCCCATCTACTTGGGAGGTTGAGGCAGGAGAATTACTTGAGCCCAGCAGGCTGAAGCTGCGGTGAGCTATGATGGCGCCACTGCACCCCAGCCTGGGCAACAAAGAAAGACTTTGTCTCAAAAAAATAATAATAATAAATTAAAAATTCATACAAGGGCTGTTCCTACCATGGTGAAGCCCTGGACTGAAAGTCGGGGGCTCTGAGTTTGAGTTTATGGAGCTAATTACGCAACGATAAGTAGCTCTGTGGTTTGTGCAAGTTACTGAGGCTCTGAGCCTCCCCCTCCTAAGCTGTCGAAGGAAGTGAACTAGGGCTAGATTTTACTAAGATGTTTTCAATTCTCAAACTTTACTGTTTGTTAAGGGGGAACCGTAAGCATATAAAGAGAAAGAGTAGACATTGTGTTTTTAGATTTTTCCAGTAGTTTATGGAATCCATCTAAATTAAATCTAGAAGAGACTGGAAAATCACTAACACAACTGTATCTTGTTTTATGGTATAAGTCAACAAATACATATCGAGTTCTACTCTGTGATATTGGGGAAACTTCACAAAACAAAGCAATTATCTGCACTCACGATCCTTAGAGTCTGCAGAGGGGTATGGTTTTGTTTTGTTTTGTTGAGACAGAGTCTCACTCTGTTGCTCAGGCTGGAGTGCAGTGGCATGACCTCAGCTCACTGCAACCTCTGCCTCCTGGGTTCAAGTGATTCTCCTGCTTTAGGCTCTGAAGTAGCTGGAATTTCAGGCATGCACCACCACACTTGGCTAATTGTATTTTTAGCAGAGACAGGGTTGTGCCATGTTGGCTGGGCTAGTCTAGAACTCCTGGCCTCAAGGCATCTGCAGACCTTGGCCTCCCGAAGTGCTAGGTTACAGGCATGAGCCACCGTGCACAGCCCATAGGCATGGATGAGTTAACAAGTAATTCCAAGAAAGGGTGGGAAGTGCTAAGCCGGAAAAGGTAGAATGTTCTAACAGGAAGAGTATGTACGTACGTACTGCAGTGTGGAACCTGTCCTCGGTGAAGTTACCTCTAACTTGCGACCCAAAAGGAAGCTGTCAGGAGGGACTTGAGAGGGGAACCGGGAACAGTCCAGGTGGAGGGAACAGGATGGGGAGAAAACCGGGAGGAAGTGGCTCATTGGGCATCAGGCTGAACTGCTGGGACCAAGAGGGGAAGTATAAAGAGGTAGGCAGGTAGGGCAGGCAGGGGCCGCAGCAGGCAGCGCCTTACACAAAACATAACAGGGAGTTTTGCTTTCAGCTTCCTACTAATGGGGGCTCTGTATACCGAAGGGATGGGAGCAGATTAACGTTTTCAAAAGATGGTCCTGGCTGTGATGGGAAGAGAGGACTGCACGCAGAGCAGCAGGACCCGAAACCCCCGGGGAGCCGGGCAGGGATGAAGATGAAGGACAGTAACCTGAATTAGATTAGTGGCAGAAGGGAGGAAGGAAGATTGAGAACCCGGGACTGGAGTTGGTGACTGAACCAATGTCGGGAAAGAGGAGTCAAAAATGATTCCTAGCTGGGCACGGTGGCTCAAACCTGTAATGCCAGCACTTTGGGAGGCTGAAGTGGGTGATCACTTGAGGTCAGAAGTTCAAGACCAATCTGGCCAACATAGTGAGATCTCGTCTGTACTAAAAATACAGAAATTAGCCGGGTGTAGTGGCGCATGCCTGTAGTCCCAGACACTGAGGAGGCTGAGGAAGGAGAATCACTTGAACCTGGGAGGCGGAGGTTGCAGTGAGCTGAGATTGCACCACTGCACTCCAGCCTGGGCGACAAGAGCAAAACTCTGTCTTTAAAAAAAAAAAAAAAAGATTCTTAGATTTCCAGCTGAAGAAGTTGGGTAGAAGATGGTCTTGTGTTTGCTAAGTGGGCTGGGTCTCAGCCTGGAGATGCTGGCAGACATTTTGCCATCACTTGGAAAGAGGCTGCCTGAGAGTGGAGCAAACAGAGGAAAACAGTGCCAAGAAACAGGCAGAGGGAGGTTGAGCATGACAACCTTGCTTTATGTCTCTGGGCCAGATGTCACAGATCTACCTCTGGATTTTCAGGTGAGTGAAACAATGCATTTCCTTTGTCATAGGTTTCGTTAGTCGTGGTGCTTTAATTGGCTGAGTTTATGGAGCTAATTATGCAACCACAAGTATAATTAGCTCCATAAACTCAACTATCCCTTTGATTGGCTGTTACAAGCAACCAAGCAGAACACCACTACCAACAAAACCAAGAGTTTGGGTTCTGTCGCTTGGAACCAAAAAAATTCCAGGAGGCTGGGCGTGGTGGCTCATGCCTGTAATCCTAGCACTTGGGGAGGCCGAGGTGGGCGGATCACCTAAGGTCAGGAGTTTGAGACCAGCCTTGCCAACATGGAGAAACCCCAACTCTATAAAAAGGAAAAAAAATTAAAAAAAAAAAAAAAAGAATTCCAGGAAGATGGGTACAGGGAGAGTAGGGGGCTCAGGGTGGAACTGCCATGGAAGAAGGGATCAGGAAGATGAGACCAAGAACAAATAGCACGAGGAAAAGGAGGAAAAAAGCGGGAGAGGACGGGGCCGGCAGAAGAGAATTTCTCAGACACATGAGTCAGGAAAGCCAAATGCTTTGGGGAGATAAGTTAGATAATGACCAAGACATATACACTGGGTTTAGCAGCAGAGAAGTAGTTGTGACTTTGGGGAGGATGGTTTCAGTGGAGCCAGGGGAATAGAAGCCAGTGGGAAGGTGCTGGGAGCCAAGGAGGAAGAAGGCCCCTGGATAAAAAGAACTGTAAGTCAAGAAGCTGGGCTGTGAAAGGGAGGGTTGCTGGAGGAAGACGGATTTTGACAGAGGAGATGGGACAAGGTGCCGATGGGAAGGATGCAGGAGAGGAGATCATCAATGACAGAGACCCAGGAGGGAGGAGGGCGAAGGCCTAGAGCACAAGCCAATCCACAGATGGTTAATTTTTTTAAAGAGATGGGATCTTTCTATGTTGCCCAGGCTGATCTTAAACTCCTGAGCTCAAGTGATCCTCCTACCTGAGCCTCCTGAGCAGCTGGGATTATAGACACAGGCCATTATCATGCTGGGTCAATGAACAGATTTAAAGGTTGGCCCTAATCAAAGGAATGATACTTCTTCAGCTGGAATGAGCTAGGAAGAGAGAACTTTACTCAGATGCACCTGCATGGCAGCAGGAACTGTCTGACAGTCTCTCCTGCCTCCATAAAGTAGCTGGCTGGCTCTTTGCTGGGAGTGATGAAGCCCGGGAAGTTCCAGGGGCATGGGGCTGGTTGAGAATCTGCTGTGGAAAACAGGAGAGAGAGAAAGCTGGCTAGAAAACTGACTAAGCGAGGAGACTCCACAGAAACCATTCCATTTTACCAGAACCTGGTGAGAAAGAACGGAATCTAGAAGTTTGATTACAATGAGATGACTGATCTATAAAAGGTCTCTTTTATAAAGAAATGTTATTACTGGGGTATTTTTCACTGATTACCTGAAAGAGGAACTTTTGGGTTGATGATATAACACTACATTTTCTTTTTCTTTTTTCTGTGACAGAGTCTCACTCTGCTGCCCAGTCTGGAGTGCGGTAGCGGGATCTCAGCTCACTACAACCTCTACCTCCTGGTTTCAAGCAGGGATTACAGGCACATGCCACCGCCTGGCTAATTTTTGTATTTTTAGTGGAGACAGGGTTTCACCATGTTGGCCAGGCTGGTCTCGAACTCCTGACCTCAGGTGATCTGCCTGCCTCAGCCTCCCAAAGTGCTGGGCTTATAGGCATGAGCCACCATGCACCAACCTGCTATAACATTAAGTTTTCTGCAGAGTAGATGGCCAAGCTGATGGCGATCTGCCACCCTAGGAACTCAAAACATGCCCAAAGTGGCCGAAAGGATTCCTAGGCTAGAGAGCGAGCAGGAAAACAACAACTCAAAATGTGCTTATAAGTTAAAAGTCTTGAGAGCTCAGCAATCACTCAGTTGAGATCAAAGTTACAGACAACAATTTTCTTAAGGGCAGATACCAAGAGGCTATTAGATAAGATCCTTCCTTAGATAAGATCCTTCCAGCCCCAAATCCTTCCTTGTCTTGTGACAAGATTCTGTTGGGAGTGATAAGAGCTCATGTGAGACATCTGTACTTGAAAGATCTTGTCTCCTGGCCAAGTTAGACACTTGCTTTTTTTTTTTTTTGAGACAGAATCTCACTCTGTTGCCCAGACTGAAATACAATGGTGTGATCTCGGCTCACCAACCTCCGCCTCCCAGGTTCAGTTGATTCTCCTGCCTCAGCCTCCCAAGCAGCTGGGACTACAGGCACACACCACCACACCTGGCTAATTTTTTGTATTTTAGTAGAGACAGGGTTTCACTGTGTTGACCAGGCTGGTCTTGAACTCCTGACCTCAGGTGATCCATCTGCCTCAGCCTCCCAATGTGCTGAGATTATAGGTGTGAGCCACCGCACTGGGTCAACATTTGTATTTTTCAAATTCTATCCTTGGCAGGATGCGGTGTCTGATGCTTGTAATGCTAGCACTTTGAGAGACTACCTGGGTGGATTGCTTGAGCTCAGGAGTTCAAAACCAGCCTGGCCAACATGGCAAAACCCCATCTATTAAAAAAAAAGAAGAAAGAAAGAAAATTCTGTCTTTGTATTTTATCATCAACAAAGTTGTTCGATAATATTGTCTCAGCCCTTCCTGGAAATGTCTTCTCTGAATTACACTGTAGCCTTGTGCTATAAGGTATTACATGAATATTCTGTTTGAATAGTGTGTGTGTGTGTGTGTGTGTGCGTGTGTGTGTGTGTGTGTGTGTGTGTGTGTGTGTGTGTGTGTAGAGTTAGGGATCTTATATATTGCCCAGGCTGGTCTTGAACTCCTGGCCTCAAATGATCCTCCCATCTCAGCCTCCTGAATAGCTGTGAGTACAGGTACACATCACTGAACCCAGATAATTAAAAACATTTTTTGTTTAAGAGATGGGTTGCTATGTTGCCCATGCTGGTCTCAAACTCCTGGGCTCAGGTGATCCTCATGCCCCAGCCTCCCAAGTAGCTGGGACTACAGGTTTGTGCCACCATTCCTTGCTTAGTGTTCTCTGTCTTTCATAGTTAAGGGCATTTCCTACTGAATTATTCAATATCCTTCATAAAGGAAAAGGAAAGAGCCCAGCAGGAACGTTGCCACTCCAGGCCTTCCCTGCTTGAGTTTCCTTTTATCAGCATTGTCTTTTATTGAGGAATTTATAGTTCTTGAGCTAGAAAGTTCTTTCCTCCTGGTCCTTCAGAGGACTCCAATCTTCCTTTTCAGCCTTTGCACACTCTAGGTTACCACGGCCAGGAACCCTGTTGGGTGCTAAGCTTACAACGCCATCTCTAATAGGAAAGAATCCATAGACAGTGGACACTGCCCATGCAGAGGGACATGTGGTAGGATAAGAGGTAGAGTGCAGCAAAAAGGCAGATGTTGGCCGGGCGCTGTGGCTCACGCCTGTAATCTCAGCACTTTGGGAGGCCGAAGCAAGCGGATCACTTGAGGTCATGAGTTCAAGACCAGCCTGGCCAACATGGCAAAACCCCATCTCTACTAAAAATACAGAAAATTAGCTGGGTGTAGTGGCACCTGCCTGTAATCCCAGCTACTCCAGAAACTGAGGCAGGAGAATCACTAGAACCCAGGGGGTGGAGGTTGCAGTGAGCCGAGATTGTACCACTGCACTCCAGCCTGGGCAACAGAGACTCCATCTAAAAAAAGAAAAAAGAAAAAAAGAACCAGGAGGGCCTCCCAGAGGAGGAGGTGGCACTTCAGCAGAATCTTGAAGGCTGAGGATTCTGCCAGGTTGGGAAGGTGTGTAGGGGTGGGAAACAGAAGGAATCACAGAGAATAAAACAGCATGAGGGGTGTAGCAGGCTTCCTCTGGGGTGCTGTGAGCTGCACGGCCTGAGCAGAGCCAGGGCAGAGGGAGCGATTAGCAGGGGAGCCCCGACAAGGAATTGACAGGGACCAGGCAGACGCCACATGGCTAAAGAACAACAAAGCAGTCCGGACTCTATCCTGGCCCCGAGGTGAATCAATCTCGTCTCCCCCTTGCTTCAGCTTAGATAAGATTAGAGTTTTAAAACAGAATTTCTGCTAAAACACAAAGAGAAAAGCAGACAAATACGAAAGCATATAAACAAAAAGCTCAGAGACCCAGATCTCTCAGCCTGCTCCACTGAGTTCTGGCCCCAGATGGGCCTGGTCCCAGCCCTGTTTCTCTCCTTACCCTAGCCCATGTGGGTGCCGGGCCTGCCCAGCACCAGCTGTCGGTCCCAACAAGGGGGCAGGTGGGATTTCTGCTCCTTCCGGATCCCATGTCTGAAGAGTCAGCTCTGGACTGACTTGCTTACACAGAGGTCGGCTGAGTTTCAGTTCTGTAGCTGCCCCTGGAGGTCTTCTTCTAAATCAGGGATCAGCGAACGCTTTCTGTCAAGGGCCACGTAGTAAACATGCTGGGCTGGGCAGGCCATTCATGTCTCTTTCACAGCCACTGCAAATTAGGCTTCAGATGGCACGTAACATCTTTAGATGGCATGTAAACAAAAGCGCATGAATGTATTCCAAGGAAACTTTATTTATAAACACTGAAATTTAAATTTATATCATTTTCATATGTCATAAAATATTATTCCTTTTTTTTTTTTTTTTTTTTTTTGAGACAGGGTCTCGCTCTGTCACCCAGGCTGGAGTGCAGTAGGATAATCACAACTCACTGCAACCTCCACCTCCCGGGTTCAAGTGATTCTCGTGCTTCAGCCTGCCAAATAGCTGGGACTACAGGTGCACCACCACCCCCGGCAAATTTTTATATTTTTTAGTAGAGGTGGGGTTCTACCACGTTGGCCAGGCTGGTCTCAAACTCCTGGCCTCAAGCGATCCACCCACCTCGGCCTCCCAAAGTGGGATTTCAGGAGTGAGTCACCACACCTTGCCTGATTTATTTTTTTAATTTTTTACAGACAGGGTCTCACTCTGTTGCCCAGGCTGGAGTGCAGTGGCACAGTCATGGCTCACTGCAGCCTCAACCTTGCAAGCTTCACTGATCCTCCCACCTCAGCCTCCTGAATAGCTGAGAATACAGGCATGCACCAATACACCTGCCTAATTTTTAAATTTTTTTTGAGGAAATGGGTCTTCCTATATTACCCAGGCTGGTCTTGAAATCCTGGCCTCAAGTGATCCTCCTGCCTCAGCCTCCCAAAGCACTGGGATTGCAAGTGTGAGCCACCACACCCAGCCCCTATTTTAATTTTTTTCCCAACCAGTTAAAACTTTTTACACCATTCTTAGCTCATGGAGTACAAAAACAGACAATGGGCCAGATTTAATATTTTTATTATTTATTAATTTGAAGCAAATGATACTAATATATAGCATCTGCTGAGCATCTTCTAGTTGCCAGGTAGTATGCACCACAGAGAGTTACTATTGAGAATAAGTGTGGCTGGGCATGGTGGCTCACGCCTGTAATCACAGCACTTTGGGAGGCTGAGGCAGGCGGATTACCTGAGGTCAGGCGGATCACCTGAGGTCAGGCGGATCACCTGAGGTCAGGAGGATCACCTGAGGTCAGGAGGATCACCTGAGGTCAGGAGGATCACCTGAGGTCAGGAGGATCACCTGAGGTCAGGAGCTCGAGACCAGCCTAGCCAACATGATGAAACTCATCTCAATTCAATACAAAAATTAGCTGGGTGTAGTGGCATGCCTGTAATCCCAGCTACTTGGAAGGCTGAGGCAGGCAAATCCCTTAAACCCGGGAAGCAGAGGTTACGTGAGCTGAGACATGTCACTGCACTCCAGCCTGGGCAACAGAGCGAGACCTCATCTCAAAAAAAAAAAAAAAAGAAGAAGAAGAAATGAGATAATGCAGGTAAAGCATTTAGCAGAGGGCCTACTAAGGTCTCAATCATTGTCAGCATTCATCATTATCACCATTATTATTGTTTATATACCTTATCTTTAATTGGCAAAACAACTAAGAAATACAAGATAACTTTTTTTTTTTTTGAAACGGAATTTCACTCTTGTCGCCCAGGCTGAAGTGCAATGGCATGAACTCGGCTCACTGCAAACTCTGCCTCCCAGGTTCAAGCAATTCTCCTGCCTCTGCCTTCCAAACAGCTGGGATTATAGGCATTGCACCACTTTCGGCTAATTTTTGTATTGATGGGGTTTCACCATGTTGGCCAGGCTCATCTCAAACTCCTGACCTCAGGTGATCCACCTGCCTTGGTCTCCCAAAATGCTGGGATTACAGGCTTGAGCCACTGCGCCCAGCCCAAGATAATGCTTAATATCCCATTGAGGATCAGAAAATTAAGTACTTTGTGAAACTATATGGCTAGCAATCAGCAGATCTGAACCTGATATACCTGACTTCAAAGTCCATGCCTTTTCCACGACATCATCCTCACTCCTGTTTGGTTTATCTGAAGCGTATTTCCTGGTTGGCTGCTAATCCCTGGTCTGCCCATCAGCAGCAGGCGTTATCATCCCCAGATCCTGCTATCTTGTGTCAGGATTAGCACAGGACTTATTCTATTCCTGTTTCAACACTTCGACGCCTGTTGGACCACTCAGCTCTTATTCCATGCTGAGGGATCCTCTGCCCCGTAATACAGAAAAAATAACTGAGCTCAGAACGATGAGAACTTTCCAGTCCTCTCACTTCTCCAGGTTCTTCTGATGACTCAGCACCAGGTAACTTCCTGAAAGTGACTCTCCCGGCATCCCAGCACGCCAGGTTCTAACAGTAAATCACTGTACACACCAGTGACAACTCCAGATAGCTTCCACCAAAGGGAAGAAGAGTTCCGTGGTATAAAAACCATCAGAGCTGTCCATAAAATGTTACTGATGGTACTCTTCACAGCTTCAAAATTATATTCAAGGGAGCCCACGTGATAAATCCTTCCTTGATTTAGCTCCAGAAAAAAAAAAAACACGTCCTCTCTGAAGTTGAATCTGTGTACTTTCTCTTGCTAGAATAGGAAAATGATGTCACCCAACCTGTTTCCTTTTCTGTCATGGCTTCTAAGAAATTTAAAGCCAAATTCTCTGCCAAGATGTCTCATCTCAGGTGTACTATGGGATTTATTTCTGCTTTACTGCTTTGATCATTTTTATGTTTTATAATTTTAAAAACACCTAGCATCTACTGTGTGTCTCCTTTATGCCTGGCACCATGCCATGCCTCACATGCCTTCCTTCCTTCGGCACACATTTCCTGACATACCTTCTTTTCCATATGCATTTTCAGTAAAGTTCTTTGACACCTCACCTACTTGTCTATCTACATATCTGTCTTCCCTCGCCCCAGTTATAAGCTTCTCAAGGGCAAGCACCTTGTCTTACCCATCCTTACCTTTCCTGCTCCTAACACAGTATTGCCACTAACCTGGCACTCAGTCAAAGTGCTGAATGAAAACATTAATGGATTTCTAATTCTCCCAACAACTCTGTAAAGTTGTTATTACCTGCATTTTACAGATGAGAAAATGCAACATTCTGGGAGGTTAGGTAATTTTTCCAAGGTCCCAGAGTTTGGTAAGTGGTTTCAAAGCTGGTGGTTGTTTTACTAAATTACCCTAGTACCTTATTTTTTAAGTTATGTTTTATCTTGTATTCTACAACTGAAGTCTTCTGCAAGTGGGCAGGTACAAATAGGGGGTTAATGTATTAGTGCTGCTAATAAAGATACACCCGAGACTGGGTAATTTATCACGAAAGAGAGGTTTAATGGACTCATAGTTCCACATGGCTGGGGAGCTCTCATAATCATGGCAGGAGGAGGAGGAGGAGGAGCAAAGGCACATCCTACATGGCGGCTGGCAAGAGTGTGTGTGCAGGGGAACAGCCCTTTATAAAACCATCAGATCTCATGAGACTTATTCACTATCATAAGAACAGCATGGGAAAAACCTGCCCCCATGTATCAATTACCTGCCACCAGGTCCCTCCCATGACATGTAGAGATTATGGGAGCTACAATTCAAGATCAGATTTGGGTGGGGACATAGCCAAACAAACCACAGCAGTTAAAAAAGAAAAAGAGGGCCAGGCACAGTGGCTCACGCCTATAATCCCAGCACTTTGGGAGGCCGAGGTGGGTGGATCACAAGGCCAAGAGATCAAGACCATCCTGGTCAACATGGTGAAACCCTGTCTCTACTAAAAATACAAAAACTTAGCTGGGCATGGTGGTGCGTGCCTGTAGTCCAGCTACTCGGGAGGCTGAGGCAGGAGAATTGCTTGAACCCAGAAGGCGGAGGTTGCAGTGAGCCAAGATCGTGCCATTGCACTCCAGTCTGGGTAACAACAGCGAAACTCTGTCTCAAAATAAATAAATAAATAAAAACTAAAAAAGAAAAAAGAAAAAGAGGCTCTATTCACCTTTACGCATTGTTGTGAAGAGTCAACCTGGCTTTATCCTTTGAGGCTACAAGATTGGGATGTCATTCCAGGAAAACTGTGGTTCTTCCAGATTGTACTCTCTTCCACATCTCTCTCTCTCTCTGCATCTCTGCTTATCTCTGAATATCTCTCTTTTTAGTCTGTCTTTTTGATTTTCTGCTGCATGTATCACTCTGAACCTCCATGCAGGCATTAAGACCTCCAGTGAATCCCCATGCCTGGTCTCTGCCAGAGTGAGTTACACAAAGAGGATTCCAGGCCTGCATCTTCAAGCCCCTAGACACATGTCCGAACTGGAATCCGGTAACTCTGGGTGGCTTCCTTGATGGAACTGAAAGTCTCTCTGGTATTTGGCACCCCACAAATTCATGTCATATTTCCTCCCTCTATTCCCGAGTGACCCCATCCAGGAGTCAATGAAGGCTTATATAACAGGAGTTATGGCCAAGGGCAACTGGCAGAACATCTAGAATAAAGATGGCAGACGGTTGTTGGTTGTTACTAGACAGAAAAACTGGAAATTGGAGAGGATATTTGACACATCATTGGCCCTCAAACATCTGATAATAAATGAACTAACGTTAACATCACCACTTTCCCACCATGAGACCTAGACAGCCAGCAACCACACACCAAATTCTGAGCACCCAAATCTCTTCAGCCACAGTAGCTCAATGAATGTGCTGTAGCAAGGCTGATGGAGATGGAAAACTCAGTTTGTTTTCTGCTTGGAAAGCAAGCCAGAGCACAGCTTTGTCAGTCAGCCCAGAGATTCCTTCTCAGTACCAGGCACTGGCTGTCCTTCAGGAGGAATGGGAGGGTGCAGGCGGGGGAGGGTGGACAGATTTTGGTTTCACACTCTTCCTTTGCTTGAAGTTGCTCAGTGACCCTAGGCAGTCACTGGATAGCTGAGGCCTCACTGTTCTCATCTATAAAAAGAGGAAGTTGAACTAAATGCCATCTCTGCCACCTTCCAGCTTCTCATTCTGTGACTTCTCCTCCAGGAATCCAGCCAGCATTCTTTCCCTGGGCTGGCTTCTATGAGATGCCCATTTTAATCTTCCCAACTGCATATCCCTGTCTTCCTTATCACACATCTGTCAGCTGGGCACAAAGGCTCGTGCCTGTAATCCCAGCACTTTGGGAGGCTGAGGCAAACAGATCACTTGAGGCCAGGAGTTGGAGATCAGCCTGGCCAACACCGTGAAAGCTCATCTCTACAAAAAATACAAAACGTGGCTGGGCATGATGGTGTGCACCTGTAATCCCAGCTACTCGGGAGGCTGAGGCAGGAGAATCACTTGAACCTGGGAGGCGGAGGTTGCAGTGAGCAGAGATTGTGCCACTGCACTCCAGCCTGGGCAACAGAGTGAGACTCTGTCTCAAAAACAAACAAACAAATTTTTCACAAGCTCCTAGACCTTGGGAATCTGATAACATGACTTTCCATGGGACTTTATGTGTGTGGTAAAATAGACTAAACATAAAATTGACCATTTTCATCATTTTTTATTTAAGAGATGACATCTTCCTCTGTTGCCCAGGCTGGAACAGTGCACAATGATAGCTCAATGTAGCCTCAATCTCAGCTCCAGTGATCCTCCTGCCTCAGCCTCCTGAGTCACTGGGATTACAGGTGTGAGCCACCATGCCCAGCTGTCTTAACCTTTTTTTTTTTTTTTTTGAGATGGAGTCTCATTCTGTCTCCCAGCCTGGAGTACAGTGGCGCGATCTCGGCTCACTACAATCCTGCCTCCTAGGTTCCTCCTGCCCGAGCCTCCTGAGTAGCTGGGATTACAGGCTCGTGTCACCACACCTGGATTATTTTGTGTTTTTAGTAGAGATGGGTTTTCAACATGTTGGCCAGACTGGTCTTGAACTCCTGACCTCAGGCGATCCACCTGTCTTAACCTCCCAAAGTGCTGGGATTATGGGTGTGAGCCACCGCGCCTGGCCTATCTTAACCATTTTGAAGTGCAACAGTCTGCGACATTAGGTCCGTTCACATTGTTGTGTAACCATCACCATCCTCTTTCTCCAGAACTTTTTCCATCTTCCCAGGCTGAAACTCTGCTCCCATTAAACGCTAACTCCCCACTCCTCCTCCAGCTTCTGGCAACCCCCATATTTCTGTCTCTATGAACCCGACTGCCTTAGGGCCCTCATACAAGTACAGTCATATAGTCTCTGTCCTTTTGTGTCTGGCTTATTTCACTTAGCTTGATGTCCTTAAAGCTCATCCATGTTGTAGCACGTGTTGGAACTTCCTTTTTCAGACTGAATAATATTCTGTTGTTTATACTGACACGTTTTGTTTATCCATTCATCTGTCCCTGGACACTAAGGCTGCAGCCACCTTTTGGCTATTGTAAAGAACATTGCTAGGCATGTGGATGTACAAATAGCTACTCATATCCCTGCTTTCAGTTCTTTTGGGTTTAAATCCAGAAGTGGCATTGCTGATCACACGGTAATTCTGTGTTTCATTTTTTCCAGAACTTCTATACTATCTTCCTTCTTCAAGGAGACTTTTCTTTTTTTCTTTTTTTTTGGAGACAGGGTCTCACTGTATCACCGAGGCTGGAATGCAGTGATGCAATCACAGCTCACTGAAGCCTCAACCTCCTCAGCTCAAGTGATCCTCCCATCTCAGCACCCCCAGTAGGTGGGACAACAGATGCACACACCACCATGTCAGGCTAATTTTTGCAGTTTTTGTACAGATGGGTTTGCCACCTTGCCCAGGCTCAAATATCTGCCTGCTTCAGCCTCCCAAAGTGCTGGGATTAGTAAGTGAGCCACCACAACCCGTCTCAAGGGAACTCTGAAATGCATAAACAGCATTGCTTGAGAAGTGAGGCACTGCAGTCTCATTCCCACGCTGACACGTGAGGTCTGGATTTCCCTGGAAGGGTTGTCCTGCCTCAGTCTTCAGAGGCAAGGACCCACCTGCTGTTCAGAATGAGCCCTGTAAGAAAGGCTGCACCTGGGGCTGATTCTGCCTCTGCCCTTAGTACACACTTCTGGGAAGTGGGCTAATACTCAATTCATAGGGTTTTTATTTATTTTTGAGACAGAGTCTTGCTCTGTCGCCAGGCTGGAGTGCAGTGGCGCAATCTCGGCTCACTGCAACCTCCGCCTCCTGGGTCCAAGCGATTCTTCTGCCTCAGCCTCCCGAGTAGCTGGGACCAGAGGCGCATGCCATTATGCCCTGCTAATTTTATTTTTAGTAGACACGGGGTTTCACCATGTTGGCCAGGATGGTCTTGATCTCTTGACCTCATGATCCACCCACCTCAGCCTCCCAAAGTGCTGGGATTACAAGTGTGAGCCATAGTGTCCAGCCTTGTTCATAGGGTTTTTATAAGAATCAGGGATGGTGGACACAAAGTGTCTAAGTAAACACTTACAGAATGAACCTATTAATCTACCATAAGAAGAGCAGAGGGTGGCTATAAAAACCAAATGAAATCATGTCTAAGAAAGCTGAGACTGTCTAAGAACACGTGGCCATTTGGTCACTCGTCCCACCAACGCTGCACCCTCATCATTTTCCTAATCGCTGCTGCAGCCTCCTAACAGCCCTTCCTGCCTCCTCCCCTCATAAGTCCATTCTTCACCCAAGCCTCAGAGCGAGCTGCTTAAAGCAGATCTGATACTGTTACTCTCCCACCAAAGTTTCCAGCACCTCCCCCCGCCTTTACAAGATCTTTTATGATGTGACCCCTTCCTCTTTCTTTAGTCTTATTCTGTAACTTTCTGGGCTTCATATTTTGCTACTTTATCTCTGTCATTTTTAAAAATGTGTTAATTTAATTTTTTTTAGACAGGGTCTCACTCTGTTGCCCAGATTGTAGTGCAATGGTGCGATCTCGGCTCACTATAACCTCCACCTCCTGGGCTCAAGCCATCCTCACACCTCAGCCTTCCAAGCAGCTGAGACAACAGGCGCGCACCACCACACACGACTTTTTTTTTTTTTTTTTTTGTATAGATGTGGTCTCACTATATTGCCCAAGCAGTCCTCCCACCTCGGCCTCCGAAAGTGCTGGGATTACAGGCGTGAGCAACCACGCCTGGCCTTTACCTCCATGATTAATGTTTGTCCCCTCTACCTGGAGCCTCTTCTCCCACTTCTGGCTAAAACTTAGACTTCCTTGAATACTCATTTCAGGCACTGACTTTTTCAGAGGTCCACCAGCACTGTGAACAGACATCTGTCATCATACCAAGCACAGACTACAGTTACCTCTGGGCTGATTTCTCCAACTACATCAGCTTCTTAAAGTCAGGTGTTAAACTACTCATTTCACATTCCTAATCCGAGAACTGTGCTAGATTGTTTATTGAGCAAATACATGAATAGGAATAGAGTGGTGTTTTTATTGTTAGAAAACTGGATAGTTCATGTATGAGTAACTCTCTCCTTCAGAATGTTTCTCTAGCCTCATATTACATGATTATTATTTAAAAATTAGTACCATTAAATAACTTTTTTCTTTTTTTTTTGAGACAGTCTTGCTCTTTCACCCAGGCTGGAGTGCAGTGGCCAAACTCGGCTCACTGCAGCCTCCATCTCCTGGATTCAACTGATTCTCCTGCCTCAGCCTCCTGAGTAGCTGGGGCTACAGGTGTGTGTCACCACACCCAGCTAATTTTTATATTTTTAGTAGAGACGGGTTTTTACCAAGTTAGCCAGGATGGTCTCAATCTCCTGACCTCATAATCTGCACACCTTGGCCTCCCAAAGTGCTGGGATTATAGGCATCAGCCACCACACCCAGCCAGAACTTTTTTTTTAATTGGCACCACGAAGGTGGAAGCCACAGAGGAAATGCTCCCAGTTCCTTTCTGCTGTTCTTCTCTACTGCTTTTTCCCTTCAAAATAAATGATGTGTTTTAACATCGAGCTACTCATGTCTTTATGGTTCTTCTGAGAGATGCTTCAGTTACATCAGTGTCTAAGAAATACACTGGGCCCCTGCTTCTGGGATCGTGATGACACGGCCTCCATTAATGGATCCTACATGCAGTGTTTTCACTAGGAGTCAGCTAAAGCTATGAGTCCAGTCTTGCACTTAGTAGGTAAATAATCTGCAGAAAAAATGAGTAAGTGATGAGTCAGTCACCTGTTTGTGTTAGCTCCTCTAAGTGCCAGTCTAACTACAGCTCAGTTTTGAAAGTTTACCTCTTTTAGAAGCAAGAACTATGCCAGCTGTGCCTTTTTGGAAGCATTATGGAAATTGGAAGGTTGTAAAAAACAGTGGGTCAAGTGTTTTTTAAATTAACCTAAAGCGCGTGGATTTACAGTTGATGTGGGAGACATTCCACCTGCTTATGTTTTTAAGTGAGCCCACGAATTAGTATTTAAATTTCGTGATCTGAGTGTGTCTTTCCATAGGAATCACTTGAGGCCACGGGCTTACTGATGTTTGCAAACCACCGTGCAAAGCTGTTGTCTGAATTTAACATGTGTTTAAACTCTTCCTTTTAAGCTTCAAACGGTGCATTCGAGTTCTTATGGTGTAGTGACTATTAATGGCTAGATTTTGGTTTTATCTTTTGGGTTTACTGTCACTCCAGGAAGTCAAAATGGTAATCACTAACATATTAATTTTTTCTTGTTTTTAATCTTTTAAGGATTTTTAAAGATTAAAATCTTTTAAATCTAACAAGCTAATTTTTTCTCATTTTTAATCTTTTAAAGATTTGTTTCTTTTTACTCACAAATACACAATGATTTTTATTTTATTTATTTATTTATTTTTGAGACGGAGTTTTGTTTTTGTTACCCAGGCTGGAGTGCAATGGCGCGATCTCGGCTCACCGCAACCTCCGCCTCCTGGGTTCAGGCAATTCTCCTGCCTCAGCCTCCTGAGTAGCTGGGATTACAGGCACGTGCCACCATGCCCAGCTAATTTTTTGTATCTTTAGTAGAGACGGGGTTTCACCATGTTGACCAGGATGGTCTCGATATCTTGACCTTGTGATCCACCCGCCTCGGCCTCCCAAAGTGCTGGGATTACAGGCTTGAGCCACCGCGCCCGGCCTGATTTTTATTTTTTGAGACAGGGTCTCTATCACCCAGGCTGGAGTGCAGTGGGGTGGTCTCTGTTCACTGCAACCTCTGCCTCCCAGGCTCAAGTGATCCTCCCACCTCAGCCCTCTGAGTAACTGGGACCGCTGGCACTCACTACCACACCCGGCTAATTTTTCTGTAGACAGGAGGTTTCACCATGTTGCCCAGGATGGTCTTGAACTCTTGAGCTCAAGCGATTCTCCCACCTTGGCCTCCTGAAGTTCTAGGAGTACCGGTATGAGCCACCACGCCCGGCCTTGAAATGTTTTTAAATGAATATTAATGTGAGATGGGAACTAGTATATGTATTAGGCAACTCATAATTTCACATTTTGAAAAAGAACTGGTAATTCCAGAGGAAAGTACTCAGAGTTCATTAAGGACCAGTAGGAATTTAGCTTAACAAAATATTCAGGATCTCAACAACTCTGAGACTTACCTCCTTTCCTTGGGGATAGGTAAGGTGAGGACAATTTGAAAGAATTTTCAGCCAGGTGTAGTGGCTCACGCCTGTAATCCACACATTTTGGAGGCCAAGGCGGGCGGATCACCTGAGGTCGGGAGTTCAAGACCAACCTGACAAACACGGTGAAACCCCGTCTTTAAAAAAAAATTTCTTCAGTTCTGGGGATAGGGAGAATTTTCTTATTTTTTATTATCTCAAGTCAACAAGTACAAACATCCAACAAAAAAGGAATCTGAGTTCATTGCTAGCATTTTAGACTTGGAATGAACAATAATTTTAATTGTTCAATCTTCTCAGAGGCAGAAATGTTTTAAAACCAAGCATGCCTGATTTCCCATCTGCAGTCTTTTACGATCAGCAAATTTGTTAAGGTGGATCAGGTTTACCTGATGAGTATCTTTCAGTTCTCCTAATTATAACCTTTATTACTAAAAGCTTAAAGGAGTTCACAAGTAAAATCAACCAATTTGTATTTATGGGAATGAAAATATAGGGTGAGGGTTTTAAATGAAAACATACCTTTAAAAACATGAATTATGGTACGTGGGGGATAAGGATCAAAAGACACACGTGCTTTGCCAAGCCTTGAAAAGTAGGCAAAGATAGGGTCACCTAACACTGTCAGCCTGGAGCCTTCAGGGCGGGACATTCTTACCAAGGGATGAGACTGAACGCATGGAGCCCCGCAGGGTGACCCAGAAACAGGCTGAGGACAGACACCAACAAGCTTCAGCATTCCGAGCGTTCCCTATTCCCGGGCTCCCAATTTGCCAAACTTAACTTTTGAAAAGCTCAAATTGTAGGATCCCAAATTAAAGTCAGCTGTGCTGAGGGGCTCGCGGGTACGGCTTTGAGGGCCGCATTCAGTGGTGTCCTCTGGGATAGGCGTGTTTGGGGCTGCAGGGACCTAAGGGCACCCACGGCACGGGCTCACCCACCGGAAAGAGCCTCCTGACAGAGCGCGAGGCGGGCGCGTGGCAGACGCCGCCACCCCGTACCCGAGGCAGCAGGGGTAGGGTCCCCTGCCCACAGTGTGACACGGACCCCTACGACAGCCACACTCTCCCGGCTCTCACGCATTCCCACCTCTGCTGAAACCCAGCCCAGCCCATCCTGGAGTTCACGTCCACCCTCGAGGCACGGGGCACCGACCGCGAGCTTGCAATCGCCCGCCCCAGACGCCCAGAGCAAGGCGCCCCACGCCCAGCCCGCGGGCAGGACCTCGGGGCCAGACAAAGAGTTTTAAAATCGATCCCCGGGGCAAAGCCCGGGCTTCGACCAGAAGTGCGAAGCAGTCTCTAAATTTTAGCAGCTCGCCGCTTCTCCCATCGGCACGACGAAGAAAAGACTTCCCACCCCCGAAAAGGACGATCCCGAAGAGCCCCTACCTCGCTGCAGCACCAGGTCCCGCGGTCTCCAGCGTCGGCTACTGCGGCGGGCGACAGCCCAAGCAGCCCCGCCCCTTGAGGCACCGGCTCCTCCCTCTCCACGGCCCCGCCCCCTGAAACCCCGCCCCCCCTCTCCGGGGCTCCGCTTTTTATGCCCCACCCCCTCCGGTTCCCGGACCCACCTACTGCCCCCTGTGCTGCTCCGGGTCCCGCCCTCGGAAGCCCCGCCCACCGCCGCCGCGGCGTCTCTTGGCCCCGCCTCCGAATGCCCTGCCCAGCGCCCCTCGGCGGCTCCCGGCTCCGCTCCCTAACGTCCCGCCCACCGCCTCCGCGGCGGCTCCCGGCCCTTTCCTCGGTGGCCCCGCCCCCTTCAGCTCCCGGCCCTGCCTCCTCGCAGCCTCTCTGCTGGATTCAAGATCGTCGTGCAGGCCCCAGAGCCCGGTGTATTGTGGGATGCCGCAGCCAACGCCGAGCCTGCGCCGCCCCCTGGCGGGCGCCGCTGCAACAACACCCGCACCCTGCTGCACACCGCGGGCGGCAAGGGCGCAGGTGCCTGGAGTCCCGGTAAAGCAGGAAACTGAGCCGGATGCTTAGAGTGCGGGGCCACCTCCCGCTTAGTGTCGTAAGGAAACGCGAAAGCAGCATTCAGACTAGGGCAAGTTTTCCAAACTAGGGAAAATCATTACAAAGGATCAAACGAAATGACGTCAAGGGGAGGGAGAAACCTGCACGCGTCGTTTTTATTTCTGGGGGAACCACGGATCGGCTCAGTCTAGAGAAGAACGGGGTTCTGTGTGACAGGGGCTAGAACTGGAATCCAGGACTTTTCCCATACATGCCCCGAGGAAATAGTTTAAATGGAGTTAGAAAGTAAATTACACAAAGATGTAGCGAAAAATGAGAATATAACAAATGACTAATAAGACGCTATTTAAATAAGAATATGAAATGTCACTACGTGGAAATATTTCTATCAAGCGATGTGAAGTGACAAACACAACACAAGATAGCAGGTGGCCAGTGATTCCAACTGTGTGGCAAATCTGTGCGTCCACAAATAAGCAGGAGCTGCTGAGCAGTTTAGAGTTTAATACGTCATAAGTTTCATTATTTTTATTAGATCAGTTTTTAACCTTTGAGTGGTTGGGACTAATCATAATTGTGGATGGCACTGCAATCTTTCAGTTTTCCCTCAATGTAAGTAATAATTTTAAGGCCGGGTGCGGTGGCTCACACCCGTAATCACAGCACTTTGGGAGGCCGAGGCAGGCAGAACGCAAGGTTAGGAGTTTGAGACTAGACTGACCAACATGATGAAACCCCATCTCTACTAAAAATGCAAAAATTAACGGGGTATGGTGGCCAGTGCCTGTAATCCCAGCTACTCGGGAGGCTGAGGCAGGAGAATTGCAAGAACCTGGGAGGCGGAGGTTGCAGTGAGCCGAGATCCTGCCACTGCACTCCAGCCTGGGCAACAGAGTGAGACCCTGTCTCAAAAATAATAATAATAGTAATAATGATTTTTAAAAGCGATCTAGGAATAAAACATTCTGAGGCGTTAGGGAACCAGGACGATATTGCTTGTCTGCAAATCCCGGTGGGGCACAAATGAAAAAGTACATTTTGGGGAGGAATGTGTTGGTTAGCTAGCGCTGCTGTGAGAAAGTGCCATAAGCTGTTTGGCTAAATCAGCAGCCGTGTGCTGTGTCACAGTCCCGGAGGCTGGAAGTCTGTATTCAAGGTGTGGGCAGAGTTGGTTCCAGTTCTGACGACTGTGAGGGAAGATGGTTCCAGGTGTCTCTCCCGGGTTGTAGATGGCCAGCTTCATGTACACGTGGCATTCTCCCTGTGTCCAAATTTCCCCTTTTTATAAGAACGCTAGTCCTATGAGATTGATATTTGGGACCTGCCTACTCCAATATGCCCTCATCTTAACTAATCCCATCTGCGATGACCCGATTCCCAAATGAGGCCACATTCTGAGGTACTGAGGCTTAGGACTTCAGCCTGTTAGTGGGGAGGGATGGGGACAATTCAACGCACATGAGGGAGCAGGAGTTGGAGATTCAAAGTGTCATCTTTGGAAAATTGAACACACTGAATGACAAAAGCAATCATAATTAATAATCATGTACTCGATCTTAAATGCATCAAAAAGCTAACAATGGGTGCCGTGGCTCACAGCTGAAATCCCAGCATTTTGGGAGGCTAAGAGGGGAGGATCGCTTGAGCTCAGGAGTCAGAGACCAGCCTGGGCAAGATAGCCAGACCCGGTCTCTACAAAAATAAGAAGTTACGAGGGTGCCCACTGTCGGCCCAGCTACTCAGTAGGCTGATGCAGGAGGATCACTTGAGCCTGGGAGGTCAAGGCTGCAGTGAGCTATGACACATCACTGCACTCCAGGCTGGGCGATAGAGTGAGACCCCATCTCTTAAAAAAAAAAAAAAAAAGGCTAAACAGTTAAATACAGTCAAACCAAATTGATTACAACGTTTTTGTTTCTATTTAACACCCTTCTGGCCTTTCCAGTTTAACTCCGAGATGCTCATGAGCTAAGACAGCCTACACGGCATATCAAATGTATGCCAATTTGATATGGTATCAAATGCCTGCGATGGGTGTGGGGGCAGCATTTGAACCTCAGGAACCTAAGAGGACATGGGTTGGCAGTTATGGGAAACAGCATCCCCACTCTTTTTTTTTGAGGTAGAGTCTTCCTCTGTCATCAGCCCTGAGTGCAGAGGCGAGATCTCAGCTCACTGCAACCTCTGCCTCCTGGTTTCAAGCAATTCTCGTGCCTCAGCCTCCGAGTAGCGGGGATTACAGGCACACGCCACCACACTCAGCTATTTTTTTGTATTTTTAGTAGAGATGAGGTTTCACCATGTTGGCCAGATGATGATCCCCTGACTTTGTGATCCGCCCGCCTCGGCCTCCCAAAGTGCTGGGATTACAGGGTGAGCCACCGCGCCCGGCCCACATACTCATCCTTGAACTGCACACACAATCCCTGCTGAAGAGTTCAAAGCTCTGCTTCAAGAATTCCACAGGAGCCCGCAGAATGTCTTTGTGAACTGAGGCACCTCTATCAGTTAGCCCCACCACTTGGGTGGGATGAGAAGCGTTACAATGTCAGGGAGCACTGGTCCTGCCTCCTGAGGTGGTGGGGACCTAGTGGATCTCAGAGAAATAAAGCCCTGCCTGGCACTATGGGATCGGTTTTTTTCTTGCAGGAGTCTGTCTACAAGAACCAGAAGGCCTGTCGGTGGTGCACGGATGCGGATGACAGCTGGCTCTCTAGAAATAAAAGCTCTGATGTGTGGTGTCTGCAGATGCCTGTGTTGTAAAACTGCTGCCCTCGCTAATTTCAAGCTACCAACATGAGGTCACTGAACATGGAGCTGGGGCCCAGGTGACTGAGTTAACAGAATTTTCGGACTGGAAGAAAACCCCCTTCTTTTGCTACTCCCACAGCAGACCTTGCCAGGGAGATAGACATTTAGGTTAGAGCGTCCAGGGCTCACATAGATGATTTTTATCACTAATTTATTTTTTTTGAGACAGAGTTTTGCTCTTGTTGCCCAGGCTGGATTACAATGGCGTGATCTCGGCTCACCGCAACCTCCGCCTCCTGGATTCAAGCGATTCTCCTGCCTCAGCCTCCTGAGTAGCTGGGATTACACAGGCATGCGCCACCACACCTGGCTAGTTTTGTGTTTTTAGCAGAGACGGGGTTTCTCCATGTTGGTCAGGCTGGTCTCAAACTCCCAACCTAAGGTAATCTGCCCTCCTCGGCCTCCCAAAGTGCTGGGATTACAGCACTAAGCTAATTTCTACGTGAGCTTCCTCCCCAGTTTAGGGACTTGGTATCCAGGGAAGTCCCGAGGATGACATGTGGGCTCCTGTTAGAGCAGGTAAAGCTCGTGCTAAAGCAGGTAACAGAACTGAGACAGGTGGGCTCCCTGTGTCTTACGCTGGCTCTTAGGGGCACTTGGGGATTCGGGGGAGTGGGAGCCAGGCTAGAGCCTATTCTGTGCCTGGGCCTGACCCTGCCGGCTTCTCTCACTGCCTTCAACCCGTTCTCAGGCCATAAATCCCCCACACTTGCTGAAGTGATTTTGCCCACAGTCAAACCTGATCAGCCATATGCTGCTTCCTGTTTAGAAACCTTGCTGTGCTGGGTTCAACCTCTTTCCTGCTGGACGTGAGGCTTCTCCTGATCTGACCTCCACTCAGCTGCCCAGCTTCGTTCACCACTAGCCCCTGGTGACTTCACTACACCCAGTTACCATTTCCCAATGAGCTTCATTTGCTTCTAATTCTAGGCCTTTGTGTTTTTCCCTCAGTCTATTCCCATGCCAGAAATCTCCAGTCACATCCATAATTTTACTATTATTATAATATACCTTTTCTTTTAGTAGAGACAGAGTTTCACCATATTGGTCAGGCTGATCTTGAACTCCTGAACTCAGATGATCCACCCACCTTGGCCTCCCAAGGTAGCTGGGATTACAGGTGTGAGCCACCAGCCAGCCTCACTGTCTTTTTTATTACGGTAAAATATTTAAGATAAGGGAAAGTTTGCCATTTTAATCATTTTTAAGTATAGAGTTCGATAGTGTTAACTATGTTCACTGCAACTTCCGCCCCTTCATGGAGGTCCACTGCATTCACCACCCTTTCATGATAAAAAGTCACCCTGGGGCTTTTATATAGATTATGAAGATAACAATAACTTTTTAAGGGAAATTATTGGTTAAGCATACTGGGAGAGTTGACTCACCTTGCTAGAGTTTTGGTTTTGGTTTTGCTTTTTTTTTTTTTTTGAGATGGAGTCTCACTCTGTCACCCAGACTCCCAGGCTGGAGTGCAATGGCATGATCTCAGCTCACTGCAACCTCCGCCTCCCAGGTTCAAGCAATTGTCCTACCTCAGCCTCCCCAGTAGCTGGGACTACAGGTGTGTGCCACCATGCCCAGCTAATTTTTGTATTTTTTTGTAGAGACAGGGTTTTGCCATGTTGGCCAGGCTAGTCTCAAACTCCTGACCTCACGTGATCTGCCTGCCTCAGCCTCCCAACGTGCTGGGATCACAGGCATGAGCCACCATGCCCAGCCCACCCTGCTAGAGTTGTAAGACATGTTAGAAATGTACAACCACCAAAAAGTTACAATAGGAGCTTTCAACATCCGAAGGACATTTGCACTGAAGATAGGTTTTGAACAAACATCACGCCACTCAGGTGGAGCGGCTCTTCCTGTCTGCTGTCAGAATGCTGTTCTGGACCCAGGTGGGCACATGCCAATAAGAAAGAGCCCTTTGCCCTTTGCTGTTGCCAAAGCCTAAAGGAAGTGATGGTCCTCTTGCAGGGAGCCCCGATGATGAGGTCTAGCTGGGGCGGGTGACAGCGGCTGGCTTTGCAGGGAGAGCGAACAGACTCGGTTCTGTATTTAATCCTGTGACCCCTTTGACACTCCCCAGCAGAATCAGTCTTCAGAGCACCAGGATTTAGAAAATGAGAACTATTTTCCAGAGCTAGGGAAAGAAAGACACTGTGGGCAAAGGGAGCAAAGTAGCTGTGACAGAATCCTTTCTGCTTCCAAGAGGCCTTTCACCTTGGGCTCGCAGCAACAAACCCCTGCATTCCAGGTGCCCCAGCTGCTGGGTCATCACCCCTCTTGCAGGGAAAGTGTGGAAATCATGCTCTGGCTGAAGCATGTCAGTTACAGTAAGATTCAAAGTCACTTAGAAAACTGAAACATACACACACTCAAATGCATTCAGAATCCAGACTATTACAGCTAGATGAGACCACAACAGTCAACGTGGTTTTTTTTAGAAGCAGGGTCTCAATCTGTCACCAAGGCTGGAAGTGCAGAGGCACAACCACAGCTTACTGCAGCCTCTAGCTCCTGAGCTCAAGCAATCCTCCCTCCTCAGCCTAACAAGTAGCTGGGACTACAGGCATCCATTACATAACTAATTTTGTTTATTTTTTGTAGGGACAAGATCTCACTATATTGCTCAGGCTGATCTTCAACTCCTGGGCTTACCCGATTAGCCTGCTTTGGCCTCCCAGAATGCTAAGATTACACAGGCCTGACCTAAGACACCCATCCTAATAATCGGTTTTTTTAATGTCCCACTTAATAAATGAAGAAACCCTAGCCCAGAGGGACTAAAAATCTGGCATAGGGCATGCAGCGAGGAGAGGTGATACAGAAAAACAGCATCAAACAGATCCGGGGGGCGCGGTGACTCACACCTGTAATCCTAGCACTTTGGGAGGCCGAGGTGAGTGGATCACTTGAGATCAGGAATTTGAGACCAGCCTGGTCAACATGGTGGAAACCCATCTTCACTAAAAATACAAAAATTAGCCAGGCATGGTGGCAGGCACCTGTAATCCCAGTTATCTGGGAGGCTGAGGTGGAAGAATCACTTGAACCCAGGAGGTGGAGACTGCAGTGAGCCGAGATTTTGTCACTGCATTTTAGCCTGGGTGACAGAGCAAGACTCCATCTCAAACAAAACAAAACAAAAATACAAAAAACATTAGCCAGGCGTGGTGGCGTACGCCTGTAGTCCCAGCTACTCAAGAGGCTGAGGGAGGAGAATTACTTGAATCCAGGAGGCGGAGGTTGCAGTGAGCTGAGATCGCACCACTGTGTCACCCTGGAAGACAGAGCAAGACTCCGCCTAAAAAAAAAAAAAGAAAGAAATAGATCTGGGCTTGACTTACAAACTTGAAGAAGCCATTTTACCAACCGGAGCCATGTCTTCATCTGTAAACTGGGGAAAGTAAGAATCATCGCGTAGGTCTGGCATGGAAATGAAGACAGAGAGCCTGGGAAGCATCTGGCAGGTGCTGCCACAGGAAAGTGACTGAGAGCTGTGATTTTTCTTTGGTTCCTGGAATCAGAGCCAGTCCTCAATACCTGGGCTCTGGGATTCCAGTTCATCCCTGTTTCCTCTGGTCTAAAATGACAGCCACAGGTAATGTGTTTGCCAGGACTGGGCCAGGCTGGAAGTAAAAAATGTGCCTGGTGTGTGACAGTGGCTGCCCAGCACACAAGACACCGAACTGGACCCAATTAACAACCTGTTCACAGAGAGATGAGGACATTTCCCCTGCTGCCCCAGGATCCCCCACATCTGTATTTTCAGCCCTGACCTCTTTTCCCAGGATACTTGACTAAAACTGGAATTGTTTCATATCCATATATATATATACACACACACACATATATACAAATATATATATATATAGTGCTAGGAGATATACATATACATCTGTATACATATATACATACATATATACACATCTGTATATATACATATATATGTGTGTATATATACATATATATATAGAGAGAGAAAGACAGAGTCTCGCTCTGTCTTCCAGGCTGGAGTGAAGTGGTGCCATCTCAGCTCACTGCAACTTCTACCCCCTGGATTCATGTGATTCTCCTGACTCAGTCTCCCGAGTAGCTGGGATGACAGGTGCACACACCACACTCAGCTAATTTTTGTATTTTTAGTAGAGACAGCGTTTCCCCATGTTGGCCAGGCTGATCTCAAACTCCTGGCCTCGGTGATCCATCTGCCTCGGCCTCCCAAAGATTACAGGTGTGAGCCACCGCGCCCGACCTTTGTTTTTTTAGCGAGTGTCTCACTCATTCCATAGTCCAGGCTGGAGTGGGGTAGCTCCAGCCTCAG
Source organism: Saguinus oedipus (assembly GCA_031835075.1). NCBI lineage: Eukaryota > Metazoa > Chordata > Mammalia > Primates > Cebidae > Saguinus > Saguinus oedipus. The sequence continues at coordinate 33,112,167 of CM063182.1, read as the reverse complement.
CCTCCTGGGCTCAAGCAAACCTCCCACCTCAACATTCCAAGTAGCTAGGACTACAGGCTCACACCACCACACTCGGTTATTTTTAAAAAATGGTTGTAGAGACGGGGTTTCGCCATGTTGTCCAGGCTAGTCTTGAATTTCTGGGCTCCACCAGAGATCCACCCACCTTGGCCTCCCAAAGCACAGGTATGAGCCACCATGCCTGGCCTTGCATACATCCCAAATGAACTTACACAAAAGAGAACTTTTTTTTTTTTTTTTCTGAGACAGAGTCTCACTCCATCTCCAGGCTGGAGGGCAGCGGCGCAATCGCAGCTCACTGCAACTTCTGTTTTCCAGTTTTCAAGCAATTCTCCTGCTTCAGCCTCCCGAGTAGCTGGGACTACAAGCACACACCACCATGCCCAGCTAATTTCTTGTACTTTTAGTAGAGACAGGGTTTCACCATGTTGGCCAGGATGGTCTCGATCTCTCGGCCTCCCAAAATGTTGGGATTACAGGCGTGAGCCACCGCGCCGGCCAAAAGAGAACTCTGGAGTCCACCTTTCCCTTGCTCAGCCAGACCTCCTCCCCCAGGCATCCTCATCTTTAAAAAGGCGACATAATCCACTGAGTTGCTTACACCAAAACTCTAGGAATTTCCCCAGATTTCTTTTTTTTAATCTTCTTTATTGCTTGTGGAATTAATGTCTGAAATGCACCCAAGTTCATTCACTTCCAGCCAAATCCTCATGCTGGTGACCTTTTAAAAATATGCAGCATATCAAGTTTTCCCTGTTTCCAGCTTTCCAAAGATTTTCCACTGCACTTAGAAAAACATCCAGACTCCTGTCTCTGAGTCACAGATTCTCTGTGATGGCCCCAGGCTATTTCTCTAACTCGTAGCATACCCACTCTCTGTTCACACCACACTCTGGACAAATTGGCCTTGTTTCTGCCTCAAATGTGCCAAGCTCAGTCCTGCCTGAGGGCCTTTGAATGACCTGTGGCTCTGCCTGGGATGCTCTGCCCGCAGACCTCTGTGTGGCAAGCTCCTTCAGAACTCAGCCTAATGTCACAACCTCAGATCACCCGAGACAAGAAACCAGCCATTCACTGTTATGCCATTTTATTTTAATTCTCATGGTAGCTCTTACTGCTTTTTAAAATAATTGTCTTGGTTATTTATTTGGGTTTTGTGTGTGGTGGTTTTTTTGTTTTTTGTTTTTTGACTGTCTTGCTGTGTCTCCCAGGCTGCAGCACAGCGGCATGATCTTGGCTCAACCTCTGTCACCTGAGCTCAAGCGATCCTCCCACCTCAGGCGCCCAAGTAGCTGGGACCACAGATGTGCATCACCATGACCAGCTAAGTTTTTGTATTTTTGGTAGAGACCAGGTTTCACCATGTTGCCTAGGCTAGTCTTGAACTCCTGAGCTCAATCGATCCTCCTGTGATGGGTCACATCATGGAATGATACACAGCCAAGAAAAAGGGTGAATTGTTGCTACATGCACCACCATCCGCCATGAATCACAAAGACAACCATGAGCAAAAGAAGCCGAACAACTAACACATTTAGAGATGTTTCCTTATATCTGTCTAGCTCTCTCTCTGTCTCCACAGGTACAAACCACACAGGCAAAGCCAATGCACAGTGATGGAGACTAGACAACTAGTCACCTCTTGGGGATACTGACTGGGAGGGCACAAGGAGCCCACTGGAGTCCAGAAGCATCCTATGTCTTAATGCAGCTGGTGGCCACACGGGCCTATACCCATGTAAGAAATTGTCATGACTTGTGCCCTTTATGTAAGTTACACCTCAGTTAAGAAGTGAGGAAATAGATTCTCACACCTGTAACCCCAGAACTTTAGGAAGCTGAGGCAGGAGGAGTGCTAGAGCCTGGGAGTTTGAGACCAGCCTGAGCAACATAGCAAGACCTCGTCTCTACTATTTTTAAAAAATTCTTTTTAAAAAATTTAAAAATTAGCTTGGTGTGGTGTGGTGCACCTGTAGTTCCACCTACTCTGGAGGCTGAGGTGGGAGGATCGTGTGAGCTGGGAGGCTGTGTGAGTGGTGATCGCACCGCTGCACTCCAGCCTGGTCAACAGAACAAGAGCCTGCCTCAAACAAACAGCAAAAAGAAAATATATTTAGAAATCTAAAATAAAGTAACCCATAGATCATCGCAAATTATAAACTACAAACAAGTAAGACTCTGTCCGTCTTCCCACGTTCTCACTCCGCTGCCTGCTTGGTGTCTGTGCCCAGGGGCATCTGAGGGCGCTGTGAGTACAAGACGAGCAGGCACACAGCAGGTGGAAGCACACGCCCATCAGAGGCGGCGACCTGGACCCTCCCTCGGCACTTGTGCAGTCTCCTAGGCCGTGGATAGAGGTGAGTGTATGCCCTGAGAAAAGCAGCAAAACAAGAAGTTTTGTGTTTTTCTCCGGCTTTTTCCCTGACTGCACACTCATGCTCTGTCTCATAGTTAAGGAAAATTCTCAAAAAGCTCGGGACCTGTGGTCTAACTTCTACTGGTGGGATCCACTATGGGCAAGGGTCCCCGCACCCAGCAAGCCTCTGTCTCTCCCTTTCGCTCATCATCTCCCATTTTATCCTATTTCCCCCCGGGGCCTTCTCTGTGCCCACACAGCCTTGCCTTCCTCTTTCCTTCTTCTGTCTCCATCCCTCTTGGTGATTCCCTCACACAAAACCTTTAAGGTGTGGAAGAAAGTCCTCACGATTGCTTACAACGTTCTAAGTTATTTCCTTTTTTTTTTTTGAGACGAAGTCTCACTCTGTCTCTCAGGCTGGAGTGCAGTGGCGTGATCTTGGCTCACTGCCGCCTCTGCCTCCCGGGTTCAAGCAATTCTCCTGCCTCAGCCTCCTGAGTTACTGGGATTACAGGCGTGTGTTACCATGCCCAGCTATTTTTATATTTTTAGTAGAGACAGGGTTTCACCATGTTGGCCAAGCCGATCTCACACTCCTGAGCTCACGTGACCTGCCTGCCTCAGCCTCCCAAAGTGCTGGGATTACAGGCTGAGTAATTGTGCCTGGCCCCATTTATTCTTTTTTTATTTTGAGACAGGGTCTTATTCTGTCACCCAGGCTGGAGTCCAGTGGCACCATCTCAGCTCACTGAAACCTCTGCCTTCTAGGTTTATGCGATTCTTCTGCCTCATCCTCCTGAGTAGCTGGGATTACAGGCATGCACCATCACACCCAGCTAATTTTTGTATTTTTGGTAGAGACAGCGTTTCACCATGTTGGCCAGCTGGTCACAAACTCCTGACCTCAAGTGATAACGCTCACCTTGGCTTCCCAAAGTTCTGGGATTACAGGTGTGAGCCACCATGCCGGCCTACTTATTTCCTTTTATTTCTTTATTTTTGAGATGGAGTCTCACTCTGTCACCCAGGCTGGAGTGCAAAGGCATAGTCTTGGCTCACTGAAATGTTTGCCTCTCAGGTTCAAGCGAATCTCCTGCCTCAGCCCTCCTGAGTAGCTGGCACTACAGGTGCGTGCCACCACACTCAGCTCATTTTTTATTTTTAGTATCACTATGTTGGCCAGGCTGGCCTCAAACTCCTGACCTCGTGATCCACCCACCTCAGCCTCCACCACCAGGATTACAGGCGTGATTATAGGCATGAGCCACCGCGCCCAGCCTATTTCTTTTTAAAAAGGAATTTGGCGGCAGGGTGCAGTGTCTCATGCCTGTAATCCCAGCACTTTGGGAGGCTGAGGCCAGTAGATCACAAGGTCGAGAGATCAAGACCATCCTGGTCAACATGGTGAAACCCCGTCTCTACTAAAAATACAAAAATTAGCTGGGCATGGTGGCGCACACCTGTAGTCCCAGCTACTCGAGAGGCTGAGGCAGGAGAATTTCTTGAACCCGGGAGGCTGAGGTTTCAGTGAGCTGAGATCGCATCATTGCATTCCAGCCTGGGTAACAAGAGTGAAACTCCGTCTCAAAAAAAAAAAAAAAAAGGAATTTGGCAGAAGCTCAGTTTCGTTTTACCAAACACGTTCCCTGTTAATTTAGACTCAGGTACATTACTACTTGGAAATTTGATTTTTTTTTTTTTTTTTTTTTTTTTTTTTTTTTTTTTTTTTTTTACCTTAAGAAAAACCAATCACTTTATTTTTCTTCAATATATATTTAGAAAATTGGTCTCAGGTTTCATGAGACGGACCAGACGACTACATACAAAATCAAGAGTTCTAAACCAGTAAGAAAGGCCCAATGAAGCCCACGTCCCCAGGGCACACGGCCTAAGACCTTCCCATGAGTGGGGAGGCAAGTTCTTTGACGGTTTTCGAGTTCAGCTGAGGGATCGTGCTGATCTTCAGAAGTTTGCTGCTTGCATACTTATTCTTGATGGCGATGAATTTGGTTAGGTTTTCGTTCACTCTCAGCACATTTTTGGCCATGTGCTGCATGACTTCCAGTACCTCATTCTCTGTGTATCCTGTGTAATACTGCTGCTTTAAGTTCCATTTTCCTTGTCCTAGAACCTTCTGAGACAAACAGGAAGCAGCTGCTGCTACCTTAGAAGGATGATAATGCACCATATCGTAGTCAATGAGAGTCAGCTCCATCAAATACTTGGCTAAAGTGTGCTGTTCAACATCAACCTCCCCGGCTTTTGATGCTCGCCTTAAGAAGTGTAGTGGCAAGGGTCGACCCAATTCAAATTTCAGTTCTTTCAAAATAAGAGTTTCCATTTCTCGGATTTGGGAACTGGTATAAGCATTGTCTGTGATGTAAACAAAGTCTTCAATATTTGGAGAAAACATCTCCTCATACTTGGAAGCCAAAAGCAGAGCAGTAATCCCAACTAATTGAAGCTTCTTCCGGGAAACTGGCTGAACCTGTAAAAATCGATCCATAATGGCAACACACATGTACAGAGTCTCCTGCAGAAGCCTAAACTTGGAGTGGACTTGCACCAGCCAGTCTACCAGGATGGCACGCATGCGTCCATTTATATCTCTTCCATCTAAGAAATGTGGGTTTATGGACTGCAAAACCTCCAGCTGCCTGAGATACTGATAGATGTCCTTAACGTAGTCACTGCAGAGTTGAGGGTTCTCCCAATCTTCATTATCAATGTCCTCGATTTTGCAAAGCAAGGCATCAGAAAAAGCTTGGCAGAGATTCTCTTCCTTCATGGAGACATCTTCAGGTGTGGGAGAAGGACCCTTTGAAGCCAACATTTCCATTTGTACTGGTTTCACAGAAGCAGTCGGTTTCACTTGTTTATTCACATTTGTTGTTTTGGTGGATTGAAATGGTACTTTGGAGTTCTGAGCTTTCTTAGCTATTTGTGCTGCTCTGGTTGTAACTTTATTTCCAATTTCTTCTAAAACAGTTCGCCTAATAGTCACATGACTCTTGGCTTTAGAATGAACACCGGTGTCGATATTCTCCAAATCACTGGAAACCGTCGGGCGTCGGAGCAGAGCCATGAGGGACGGGGAAGGCAAGAGTGTCAGCCCAGCCCGGGGAGGGACGCGGACTGAAAAGGGAGGGCACTAGCGTACTAGGTAGACGCCGTTACGGATGCTTTCGGGACCCTGAGCGCTGAGAACCTTCCGGAAATTTGATTTTTAAACTACATAGCTGTCGCTCTAAAAGTTAAAAAAATAAGTAAAAAAATCACGCCTGTTGGGGTCGTGGTATGGCAGGCTTGCTGTTCTCTCCCCAGGAAAACAATTTATAGCAATGCTGGCATTAAGTACAGAAAAAATTTACTCCGACTGAAAATCACATCCAGTTTCTAAATGGCCTCCATTTATATACACAGTAATTTACAAAACGCCTCGTGGCGGGAGCACTGTTGTGGGAGATGTTTCATTTATTCTGTGTGACCTGCAGAGAGAGGAGATGCAGCCGGGGTATGCTTGGGAGGAGAGCTGAGGCCCCCTGGGAGGCTGCCCCGGCAAAGAGAGGCCTGTGTGCTGGTGAGACAGGGCTTGGCGCAAGTTACCTTGGGACCACAGGAGGCCCATCACCTGCCTCCCCTTCAAACCAAGAGCCATCTCTGTGTCCACACATCCTACTGTGGCTTCCTCCTTCTTTTTTTATCCCCACCTGCTCTCGGTGATTCCCAGTCTTCCCTCACATAAAACCTCAAGGCTATGGAAGAAAGATCTCATCACTGTTTACAGCATTCTAAGTTCTTTCCTTTTATTTTATTTATTTATTTTTGAGACAGAATCTCGTTCTATCGCCCAGGCTGGAGTGCAGTGGCGTGATCTCAGCTCACTGCAACCTGTGCCTCCTGGGTTCAAGAGATTCTCCTGCCTCTGCCTCCTGAGTAGCTGGGATTGCAGGTGCACACCACCACACCCAGCTAATTTTTGTATTTTTAGGCGGGGTTTCACCATGTTGGTCAGGCTGGTCTCAAACTCCTGACCTCGTGATCCACCTGCCTTGGCCTTCCAAAATGCTGGGATTACAGGCATGAGCCTTCACGACTGGCAGTTATTTCCTTTTAAAAAGGAATTTGGAGAAAGCCAGATTTTGTTTTACAAAACACACCCCCCATTCATTTAGACTCCTGTACATGAGTGAGTGGAAATTTGATTTTTTTTTTTTTTTTTTTTTTTGAGACGGAGTTTCGCTCTTGTTACCCAGGCTGGAGTGCAATGGCGCCATCTCGGCTCACTGCAACCTCCGCCTCCTGGGTTCAGGCAATTCTCCTGCCTCAGCCTCCTGAGTAGCTGGGATTACAGGCACGCGCCACCATGCCGAGCTAATTTTTTGTATATTTAGTAGAGACGGGGTTTCACCATGTTGACCAGGATGGTCTCGATATCTTGACCTCGTGATCCACCCGCCTTGGCTTCCCAAAGTGCTGGGATTACAGGCTTGAGCCACCGTGCCCGGCCTGGAAATTTGATTTTTAAGCTACATAGCTGTCACTCTAAACATTAGAGCATTCAGTATTTGGAAGGGAGGCCACGTCCTATGGTGTGATGGGGTGGGGTTGCCGGGAGGAAGGATAGGGGACCCTCTGGTGGTCCTGCTCAGCATTTCCTCTATTGCCCTGAGAATTCAGGTATGGCTGCAACCTGGCCCAAACCCTGCATTCATCAGGCCCTGCTCCACCCTCCGCCTAGTAGCCAGGGATATGACTCATTGACTGTGTCTTATTATCTGCTGTCTATGTTCCTTTCCCCAAGAAAAGAGTCTCACCTCATGATGTGTCCCGTAAAATAGCTACATTCTTGAGAGATTAATGTCTGGGCCACTACAACTGACTCAGCCTTTATCATGTTCATTTATTTTGAAATGTTTTTTATAGAGACAGAGTTTTGATAGGTTGCCCAGGCTGGTCTCGAACTCCTGGCTTAAGTGATCCCCTCCTGCTTCAGCCTCCTAAAGTATTGGGATTACAGGCATGAGCCACCATGCCTGGCCCTGGCCCACACTTTAAAATCAGCCCTGCAGGGAGTTTGTGCTGGAGCCTTTTAAAAAATCCCCAGTAAGGCCATCGAACATGAAAAAATGCTCATCATCACCAGTCATTAGAGAAATGCAAATCAAAACCACATTAAGACACCACCTCATGCCAGTTAAAATGGTGATCATTAAAAAATCTGGAGACAACAGATGCTGGAGAGGATGTGGAGAAAAAGGAACACTTTTACACTGTTGGTGGGAGTATAAATTAGTTCATTCATTATGGAAGACAGTGTGGTGACTCCCCAAGGATCTAGAAACAGAAATTGCATTTGACCCAGCAATCCCATTACTAGGTATATACCCAAAAGATTATAAATCGTTCTATTATAAAGACACATGTACATGAATGTTCATTGCGGTGCTATTTACAATAGCAAAGACCTGGAACCAACCCAAATGCCCATTGATGATAGACTGGACAAAGAAAATGTGGCACATATACACCATGGAATACTATGCCACCATCAAAAACGATGAGTTCCTGTCCTTTGTAGAGACATGGATGAATCTAGAAACCATCATTCTCAGCAAACTGACAGAACAGAAAACCAAACATCGCATGCTTTCACTCATAGGCGGGTGATAAATAATGAGAACACTTGAGCACAGGGAAGACAGCAACATTCACTGGGCTGGGTGGGGGAGTGGAGGGGAGAGGAGGGGAGGGGAGGGGAGGGGAGGGACAGCAGGGGGATGGCGACCATGGGGAAGGATAAAACCGAGAGAAATGCCTGATGTAGGGGAGGGGGAGGGGGGATGAGACAGCAAACCACCATGGCATGTATGTAGTTATCCAGCAATCCTGCGGGAATCAGGACGTGCACATGTACTCCAGAACCCAAATACAATTAAAAAAAAGAAAAGAAAAAGAAATAAAGTCTTTTAGACAGAAAACAAAAAAATCCCCAGTAAGAATATAAAAAATCTGGTCACTTACCCTAATTATCAATTCCCAGATCTTCAAGATGAGGGTGATAATACTTAACACACAGGGTCGTTTTAAGGCTAAATGAGACACGAGGCCTGGCAAACAGCAAGTGTGCAGCCACGATTGTTTCTCTCACTCGAATCCCACTGCCCCTGTTCCACGCCCCGTAAACAAGAGGAGTTGGTAACTCTATTTCCGGCTGCTTGGCCAACAATTAAGAGACACTCCCACCACCTGGGCACAGCCAGCTTGGTTCCAGCTGATGGTCTCTGGACCTCCATATTCTACTAGATTTCTGACCGTTTGATGTGGCTGCTTTGATGCAAGAGCATTTTTGATACAGGTTTTTTTTTTTTATTATTTTTGAGACGGAGTTTCGCTCTTGTTACCCAGGCTGGAGTGCAATAGCGCGATCTCGGCTCACCGCAACCTCTGCCTCCTGGGGTTCAGGCAATTTTTCTGCTTCAGCCTCCTGAGTATCTGGTACTACAAGCATGTGCCACCACACCCAGCTCACTTCTATATTTTTTAGTAGAGATGGGTTTTGGCAATGTTGGCCGAGATGGTCTCGAACTCCTGACCCCAAGTGATCTACCCACCTCAGCCTCCCAAATTGCTGGGATTACAGGCGTGAGCCACCGCGCCTGGCCACAGCTGAAGCTTTTTACAGTGGTTTGCCATTAGGGTATTCATTCAGATAATGTTTTTCTGCTAGGAATTACACACTTTAAGCATTTTTTAAACCTTAAAAATATTTAAAACAAATTAAAAGGATCTGCTACTTCTTACATTTTTTTCTTTAGTAATCATTTTGGATTTTTTTTTCCTTTGAATTATTAGGCAGGTATGATACTTAAATATGGAAGATTATTGCTCTGATTTGAATGAAACAGAAGTTTATTAATGTGAGCAAAAAAAGAAAAAAGAAGTGGACCTGCAGCTAAGTTCACCCGTGGGAACCAGATAGTGTTTTACAGACTTAAGAAAAAAATCACAACCCTTAATAGCACTTGTGTAGTATATTCAAAACTGGCCAGGCATAGTGGCTCATGCCTGCAATCCCAGCGCTTTGGGAAGCCGAGGTAGGAGGATCAGTTGAAGCCAGCCATTAGAGACCACACTGGACAACACAGTGAGACCCCCATCTCTACAAAATATGAAAAATAAAAAATTAGGGGCCAGGCACAGTGGCTCACGCCTGTAATCCTAGCACTTTGGGAGGCCGAGGTGGGTGGATCACCAGGTCAAGAGTTCGAGACCAGCCTGGCAAACATGGCGAAAACTCGTCTCTACTAAAAAAAAAAAAAAATTAGCTGGGCATGGTGGCAGGCATCTGTAGTCGCAGCTACTTGGGAAGCAGAGGCACAAGAATCTCTTGAATCCAGGCAGCAGAAGTTGCAGTGAGCTGAGATCGTGCCACTGCACTCCAACCTGGGCAATAGAGTGACACTCCATCTCAATTTAAAAAAAAAGAAAAAAAAGAAAATCTTAGGCCAGGTATGCTGGTGACTGACTCACACCTGCAATCCCAGCATTTTTGGGAGGACACCTGAAGTCAGAAGTTTGAGACCAGCTTGTCCAACATGGTAAAATTCCATCTCTACTAAAAATACACAAATTAGTTGGGTGTGGTGGCACGGGCCTGTAGTCCCAGCTACTCAGGAGGCTGAGGCAGAAGAATGACTTGAACCTGGGAGAAGGAAGTTGCAGTGAGCTGAGATCGCACCACTGCACTCCAGCCTGGGTGATAGAACGAGATTCCATCTCAAAAAAAAAAAAAAAAAAATCTTGTTTTGGTCCACTAAGCTTATTCTACTTCTTGCTAATGGATTATGATACACTTTGAAAACCAGTGGGCTAGAATGCGGAATTGCTGTGTGAAATAGAGAAAAATACATGTGTAGCTCTTGGGGAGAACTGAGAAACTGTGGGAGGAGGAGAGATGAGAAAGGGAGGTGTGAGTAGAGCTGTGAGATGTCACGAGAACAGAGCAATAAGGGCCAAAATGACCAGGAGTCACGGGCTGCAGGAGAAACTCTTAAACACACACATTACTGATGTCTGTTTCGAGCTGTCTGCCTTGAAGCATTGTAATTTTTCTTTTTTTTTTTTGCAACAGAGTTCTGCTCTTGTTGCACAGACTGGAGTGCAATGGTGCGATCTCAGCTCACTGCAATCTCCACGTCCCAAGTTCAGGTGATTCTTTTGCCTCAGCCTCTGGAGTAGCTGAGATTATAGGTGTGTACCACCACACCCAGCTAATTTTTTTATTATTAGCAGAGACAGGGTTTTATCATGTCGGCCAGGCTGCTCTCGAACTCCTGACCTCAGGTGATCCACCTGCCTCAGTCTCCCAAAGTGCTGGGATTACAGTTGTGAGCCACTGCGCCTGGCTGACCTACTCTTTATTCCTTTCTGTGAGCCTATGGATTATATTGAAAGACCTACTGTCTGTTTCTGAATATCAGCTAAGTCTATTCTTCACACAAATGCCTCTGGAAAGTAGGTTTTAGGTGGAAAAGACGGGTGGTGGGGGAATGGCTGAATCTGGTTTCTGGGTCAAGGCAGTGCAGAACTCAGACAGGACCTACAAGGTGTGGGTGAGATCCATCAGTTCAGTTCACGGTGGGAGCAGGGCTCACACTCAGGAAGTCACAGAAACGTGTGCAAATTCCTGGGCACGCGACCGACATTCTCACCAATCTTATTTGGAGAACAGGGTTATACCAGCACTATCTGACCACAAAGCCCAAAACTCAGTGACAGTTTTGAGAGTGGCAAGAGGCAGCCAAATACCTGGGCAGATAGGGGTGTGTGCCCCGTGAAACCCACCTCCAAGCTGAAGATAGTTTGAAGCCTGAAAGCCAAGCTACAGGTGAAATCCTCGGACCGGACCTGATTGAGAACCTGTCTTCCCGCTTGGCGCGCTTTCCCCTGATTGATCCCACCCCGCACCTATTTCACATATACCCGCCCTTTCCTAATTAGGTTCTCACTCTGTCACGGCCACCTTTGAGCGGTGTCTTCGCTTTAACCGTTTTGGCATACTCAGAAACCAATCAGCATGCACTCCCCATTATGAGTCCACAAAAGGCCCCAGACCCAGCCACACAGGGGGGACTTTGCCACCATCAGATAGGGGAACTACCCAACCCCCCGCCCTCCGTCCTGCCCTGTCCCCTATCCGCTGAGAACTGTTCCGTCGCTTAGTAAAATTCTTCTGCACCCTCCTCACCCTTCAACATCCAGTGCATCCTCATTTTTTGGGGGGCGATATGAGAGCTTTGGGATGGCAAGGCGGGAGGATCACCTGAGGTCATGAGCTTGAGACCAGCCTGGCCAACATGGAGAAACCCTGCCTCTACTAAAAATACAAAAATCAGCTGTGGTGGCGGGCACCTGAAATCCCAGCTACTCTGGAGGCTGAGGGGGGAAAATTGCTTGAACCCGGGAGGCGGAGGTTGCAGTGAGCCGAGATTAGGCCATTTTGCTCCAGCCTGGGCGACAGAGTGAGACTTCACCTCAAAAAAAAAATAAATAAAATAAAATAAAATAAAAAATTGTCCTTAGACAAAGAGGCACTCCGATTTGGGTTATCACTTAAACCCAAAGGTCAAGGTAACTTTTGCCAGTCCCTAAACGTGCAATAGGGAAACTGCTTCATTGGAGACCATGCCCCCTGGGTGTGGTAGGCACAGCTTTCCCTGCTCTGTGCTTCGTTACTGCACCTTTTCCTCATACCGCACCACACACAGCGGAAAGGCAAACACACAACCTTCTGCTGGGCGGAAGAACCTCAGCTCCAGGCATCTGTGTGATGCAGGCGGCATCCTCAGACTTAACAGCCTTGACTTTTTTCTCTGAGTCTGTTTCAAATTACTCGTGTTTTTGGTCTTGCTTTATAACGTTGAAACAAGGCTTTTTAGGACAACTCCTTCTTCCGGGAACTGCAATCAATCATTTGATTGACTCTCAGAGGTTTTGTCTGGATTGTTTTTATCATCTTTATTTCTGGCAAGGACAGCTGGAGATTCTAAAACAGAGTTACCTGTTTCAACTTCAACGCTGTCATGTTCGTATTGTGTTGGTTCAAACGTCTTTGAAAACTATGACTGATTATTGCCAGAGATTCTTAACAGTTATTTTTCTTTCAGTCCTTGTTCCTTACCTAGGCATCTGAGAACACTTCCTAGATGAGCGCACGTTTATTCCACTTGAAAATCAAGCTAGTGTTCAACTCTCTAAACATATCTCAAAATGTAAAGGTTTCACTTTTTTTCGAGACAGGGTCTTGCTCTGTTGCCCAGGCTGGAGTGCAGTGGTGCGATCATAGCTCACTGCAACCTAAACTCCTGGGCTCAAGTGATCCTCTGCCTCAGCCTCCTGAGTCACTGGGATTACAGACATATGCCACCATGCCCAGCTAAAATTTTTTTTGTAGAGATGGGGGTCTTGCTATACTGTCCAGGCTGGTCTCAAACTCTGGGCTTTAAGTGATCCTCCCACCTTGGCCTCCCAAAGTGCTGGGATTACAAGCATGAGCCACTGTGCCCGGCCCAGATTTTTTTTTTTTTGAGACAGAGTCTCACTCTATCGCCCAGGCTGGAGTACAGTAATGTGATCTCAGCTCACTGCAACCTCCACCTCCCAGGTTCAAGTGATTCTCCTGCCTCAGCCTCCCAAGTAGCTGGGATCACAAGAGTGCGCCCACCACGCCCAGCTAATTTTTGTATTTTTAGTAGAGGTGGGGTTTCACCATGTTTGCCAGGCTGGTCTCGAACCCTGACCTTGTGATCTGCCTGCCTTGGCCTCCCAAAGTGCATACTATGACAACATTGTGCCAACAAAAATACCAGTATTTCAACATTGAAAAATAATACAGCCGGCCGGGCGCGGTGGCTCAAGCCTGTAATCCCAGCACTTTGGGAGGCCGAGGCGGGTGGATCACAAGGTCAAGAGATCGAGACCAGCCTGGTCAACATGGTGAAACCCCGTCTCTACTAAAAATACAAAAAAAAAATTTAGCTGGGCATGGTGGCGTGTGCCTGTAATCCCAGCTACTAAGGAGGCTGAGGCATGAGAATTGCCTGAACCCAGGAGGCGGAAGTTGCGGTGAGCTGAGATCGCGCCATTGCACTCCAGCCTGGGTAACAAGAGCGAAACTCCGTCTCAAAAAAAAAAAGAAAAGAAAAATAATACAGCCTACAGGAACATTTATACACCAAGACATCAGAGCGCCACAAAGTGGGAGCACAGTCTGTACCCTTGAAGATCAAAGGGGTGCTCTCTGTAACTGTTGAGGCAAATCATGAAAAGTCTCGCATTGCTGAGGAGCACAGTATCAGCTCTTCCTTTTTGCCCCTGCCTCTGCAGCCACCGGTCCTGGCAGCCTCACAACCTGCTGAAAGCCAATCCCGTCCGCGGACTAGAATTCTTACTCCCCTTCCGCATCCGAGCAATATGCAATCTGAAACAGTGACGCTAGGGGGAGCCATTACGCTCCAGATGCCTAAGTAGGCCAACCTCGGGAACTTCCCATTCACCGGGTTCCTGGGGAGCAACATGAATTGTCACAGGAAAGTCAAAAGCAGCCTGCAACTATCCTCATAAAAAAAATTATTTTAAGAAAAAAAAAATCCAGCTAAGTGGATTTCAAATTAGGAACATAGGAAGTCCTAGCCAGAGCAATTAAGCAAGAGAAAGGAATAAAAGGCATCCAAATAGGAAGTCAAAACTCTGTCTCTTCACTGATCATATGATTCTATACCTAGAAACCCTAAAGACTACATCAAAAGCCTTCTGGAACTGACAAACGACTTCAGTAAAGTTTCAGGATACAAAATCAGTGTACAACTAGCCGGGCGTGGTGACACACACCTGTAATCCCAGCTACTCGGGAGGCTGAGGCAGGAGAATCGTTTTAGCCTGGGAGGCAGAAGTTGCATTGATTCCAGATCATACTACTGCACTCCAGCCTGGGGGACAGAGCAAGACTCTGTCTCAAAGAAAAAAGCGATATACAAAAGCCAGTAGCATTTCTATACACCAATAACGTTCATGCTGAGAGACATAGCAATAATGCAACCCCACTTACCCACACAAAAACAAAATACCTAGGAATGAATACACATGACTAAGGAGGTGAACGATCTCTGCAAGGAGAACTACAAAACACTGTTGACAGAAATCAGAGATGACACAAACAAATGGAAAACCATTCCATGCTCATGGATTGGAAGAATCAATATGCAGTGCTATTCCCACGAAACTACTAGCATCATTTTTCACAGAACTAGACAGAACTGTCCTAACATTTCATATGGAACCAAAAAAGGGCCCAAACCCCAAAGCAATACAAAGCAAAAAGAACAAAACCAGAGGTATCACGTTACCCAACCTCAAACTATGTAACAAAGCTACCATAACCAAAACAGCATGGTACTGGTACAAGAAAACAGACACATAGATGAATGGAACAGAACAGAGAACCCAGAAATAAAGCTGCACCCCTACAGCCATCTGATCTTCAACAAAATCAACAAAAATAAGCAATGGGAAAAGGAACTCCTATTCAATAAATGGTGCTGGGATAGCTGGCTAGCCATATGCAGACGAATGGGCCCCTACCTTTCACCAGATATAAAAATTAACTCAAGATGGATTAAATATTTAAATGTAAGACCTCAAACTATAAGAATTCCACAAGAAAACCTGGGGAACATCATTCTGGACATAGACCTTAGGAAAGAATTTATTATTAAGTCCTCAAAAAGCAATTGCAACAAAAACAAAAATTGAGAAGTAGGATCTATTAAACTAAAGAGCTTCTGTGCAACAAAACAAACTATCAACATATGGATCACCTGAGGTCAGGAGTGCGAGACCAGCCTGGCCAACATTGTGAAACCCCATCTCTACTAAAAAGAGAAAAATTAGCTGGGCGTGGTGGCGCCTATAGTCCCAGCTACTTGGAAGACTGAGGCAGGAAATTTGCTTGAACCCAGGAGGCAGAGGTTGCAGTGAGCCAAGATCACACCACTGCACTTCAGCCTGGGGGCCAGAGTGAGACTCCGTCTCAAAACAAACAAACAAGAACAAAAAACAGAGTGAACAACCCAGAGAATAAGAGAACATATTTGAAATTTTGATTTGACAAAGGTCTAACATCCAGAATCTACAAGGAACTTAAACAATTCAACAAGGAAATAACTTCATTAAAAAGTGGGCAACAGACGTGACTTCTGAAGACATATAAGCAGCCAAGAAACATGAAAAAATGTTCAACATCACCCACATCAAAACTGCAAATGAGATACCATCGCACACCAGTCGGAATGGCTACTATCAAAAAGTGAAGGCAACAACCCATTTCTCTGGGACCCCTCTCTCTGCAGAAGGGAGAGCTCTTCTCTTTCTTTTGCCTGTTTTATTTTATTTTATTTATTTATTTATTTATTTATTTATTGAGACGGAGTCTTGCTCTGTCACCCAGGCTGGAGTACAGGCACGATGTCTGTTCACTGTAACCTCTGCCTCCCAGGTTCAAGCGATTCTCCTGCCTCTGCCTCCGCCTCCCGAGTAGCTGGGATTACAGACACATGCCACCATGCCTGGTTAATGTTTGTAGTTTTAGTAGAGACAGGTTTCACCATGTTGGCCAGGCTGGTCTTGAACTCCTGACCTCATGATCCACCCACCTCAGCCTCCCAAAATGATAGGATTACAGGTGTGAGTCACTGCATCCAGGTTCTTTCACCTATTAAACTTCCGATAAAAAAAAAGTGAAAAAACAGAAGCTGACAAGGCTGTGGTGGAAAGAGCGCTCTTGCACACAGTTGTTGGGAATGTAGATTAGCTCAGCCACTGTGAAAAGCAGTTTGGAGATTTCTCAAAGAACTTAGAACTACCATTTGACCCAGCAATCCCATTACTGGGTGTATATCCCAATGAAAATAATTTGTTCTACAAAAAAGCACATGTACTCCAATGTTCACTGCCATTTTCCCATAAAATAGACGACATGTTTCTATACTCCAGGGATCCAGGAGCCCCAAGTTAACAACTCCTGGTCTAAACAGAGCTACACAGAAGCGGAAGCCGAGGGAAAGAGGCAGAGAGGCAGGAAGATGGAGAGATGGACAGAAAGAGCCAGAAGGAAAGAGAGTGAGCAGCAGGGAGGGGGCCCACCAGCTTCTTCCCCCTCCGCACCTCCGCTCCATTTGCTTTTGCCTGTAGCCCTTGCAAAGCTAACCCTGGGCTCATCTCTGAAGATAGGCTCCCTCAGTGCCCACTCCCCACCCCTCTCTCCTTATCAAAGCTGGCTCCCCACAAGAAAGGGAGCACATGGTCTCAGAAGTCACTAGGTGCACCATTCCAATGCAAAAGCAGGACGCACAGCCCTCCCGTCTATCAGGCCGTATTATCTTGGCTCTCAAGTCCCCTGTTTCTCACTTGTACAAAGGAGGTTTCAAATACAGATGCTCCTCAATGAGGACTGGGTTATAGCCCCATAAACCCATCATAAATTCAAAATATCGTAAGTGGAAAATGCATTGAGGAGGCCAGGCACAGTGGCTCACTCCTGTAAGCCCAGCACTTTGGGAGGCAAAGGCAGGCAGATCACTTGAGGTCAGGAGTTCGAGACCAGCCTGACCAACATGGTGAAAGCCCGTCTCTACTAAAAATACAAAAATTAGCTGGGCATGGTGAGGGGCACCCGTAATCCCAGCTACTCAGGAGGCTGAGGCAGGGAAATCACTTGAACCCAGGAGGCGGAGGTTTCAGTGAGCCAAGATCATGCCATTGCACTCCAGGCTGGGAGACAGTGATACTCCATCTCCAAAAAAAAAAAGTATTGGATAAAC
Organism: Saguinus oedipus; assembly: GCA_031835075.1. NCBI lineage: Eukaryota > Metazoa > Chordata > Mammalia > Primates > Cebidae > Saguinus > Saguinus oedipus. The sequence continues at coordinate 33,094,911 of CM063182.1, read as the reverse complement.
CTAACCTATAGAAAATGCACTGGATACACCTTCACCTATAGAACAGCACAGCGTAGCCACGCCTGTCTTACATGTTCTCAGAACACTTACATTAGCTGATAGTTGGGCAAAATAATCTAACAAGCCGATTTTACGTAGTGTTCAATACCTTATGCAATTTAGTGAAAATCAGAAAAGTTGTATGGGTAGGGGAAGTGTGGTTTCTACTGAATTCATATAGTTGTTACCACCATCGTTAAGTCAAAAAATTGTTATGTTGAACCTATCTGTAGAGGACAATGAACACTTCTGAATGAACACAATCTCTGCTCAGAAGTGCAGGGCCCACTGGGAGTCGTGGTGTCACAGCCAGCAGGTACAAAGGAAGACCAGCGAAGGCTCCCTCTCTTCCAGGACCTGGGGGTGATGGGACAGGATGAAGGGAACCTCCCTCTTTTGGTGCAGGGAGGAACCTCCATTTTTGTACTTCTACATAGTGTGGTCCTTTTTTTTTTTTACATGGAGACCTCAGGTGATCTGCCTTCCTTGGCCTCCCTAAGTGGTGGGATTACAGGCGTGAGCCATTGCATCCAGCGTGCATAGTGTGTGTGTGTGTGTGTGTGTGTGTGTGTGTGTGTGTGTGTTTTGAGACAAAGTCTTGCTCTGTCTCCCAAGCTGGAGTGCAGTGGCGCAATCTCAGCTCACTGCAACCTCTGCCTCCCGGGTTTAAGCGATTCTCCTGCCTCAGCTTCTCAAGTAGCTGGGATTACAGGTGCCTGCCACCGCACCAAGCTAAATTTTGTATTTTTTAGTAGAGACGGGGTTTGGCCATGTTGGCCAGGCTGGTCTGGAACGCCTGACCTCAGGTGATCCACCCACCTCAGCTTTCCAAAGTGCTGGGACTACAGGTGTGCCTTTTTCTCCCCCCACCAGACAGAGTCTCACTCTGTCACCCAGGCTGGAGTGCAGTGGCATGATCTCAGCTCACTCCAACCCCTGCCTCCCAAGTTCAAGCCGACTCTCCTGCCTCAGCCTCCCGAGTACCTGGGATTACAGGCGCCTGCCACCACACCCAGGTGTTTTTTGTATTTTTAGTAGAAATGGGGTTTCACCATGTTGGCGGGGCTGATCTCAAACTCCTGACCTCAAGTGATCCATCCAGCTCGGCCTCCCAAAGTGCTGGGATTAAAGAAGGTGGTTACTGCAGGAAGCCATCAACTTCGCGTCTAAATCTGACCTCTGCCCTTTCCTCGGGTATCAGCTGGGAGATGACACAGGAAGGCATTTTGGAATTGACGTCTATAAATTCCAACTGAACTTTTAACTCCAAATGTCTAGGCTTGGCTGTAGAGTTTTCATTCTAGAGTTCTTGCCAGGAGAAGCAGGACTAACATAAGGAATGAAGAGGCTGGATTAGGCCCGCCCCTTTACAGGAATAATGGCTGCTCACCTGCTGTTCTTAACCTCGTGTTATTTTCTTAGGGGTTATATTTCCTAAGCATCTGGGGGCTGGGGGCAGGTATTGTTCAAAAGAACAGAGGCTTTGTTTTAGACGACTTGGAGCAAACAGTGTTCCCATTCAAGGGATCAAGGTGGGAGCAATGGATGGAGGAAGAAAGGAGCAGATCAAGTGTGAAAATTCTGTGCCAAACAACTTCCACCAGCTTCCTTCCAGCTGATCTGACCCTTTTCAGTGAGATGTGTGAACTACACTGTTGCTTTGAGATCTTTCCACTGAAGAGAATGTGGGAGCCACAGGCATGCCTTCATTTGCAATCCCACAAGACAAGGCTCTGGGCCAAAAGCTAGTAATGAGCTCCGCCCCTGCAGTCCGTCAACAGGCAGTGCTCATTAGGAAATCTCCCTAGAAGGGACAACCCCCTGGGCTTGCAGGCAGGTGTGTCTGCACACTCCCCACCTGCTCCCATGGCTGAGGCCAGCTGCCAAAGAGAAAGGGCTGCTGGGGCAAATCGGAAGGGAGGACAAATCCAGAGACACTTTAGAGACATCTTGTCATCACCTGCTTGTCTGTCTGGGATACAGAGGGTTTACCTGTTGCACAGGGGACTCAAAAATCTATGATAGGGGTGGGGACTGGGCACAGGGGCTCATGACTTTAATCCCAGCACTTTGGGAGGCTGAAGTGGGAGGATCAGTTGAGCCCAGGAATTTGAGATCAGCTTGGGCAACATGGCAAGACCCTGTCTCTTAAACAAAAAAGAAAAAGTAGCCGGGCGTGGTGGCATGCGCCTGTGTCCCAGCTACTTGGGAGGCTGAGGTGGGAGGCTCACTGAAGCCAGGGAGGTCAACACTGCAGCGAGCTATGACTGTGCCACTGCACCCCAGCCTGCGCGACAGAGTGAAATCCTGTCTCAAATAAAAGAATCTATAATGTGGGGAAATGCTTTTTCAAGCATGACCCCTGGGCCATACAGGGCAGAATCGTGTATGCTTTAAAAATTCAGATTCCTGGATCCTACTGCAGACCGACTGAATCAAAAATCCCTTAGGAATGTGTTTTCTCATCATCGCCCCTCACCTCTCTAGCTTCCAGGTGATGTTGATGCAAAGTATAATTTGAGGATCTCTGTCCTAGCAGAAGGAGCTCTTCTCTGAGGCTCACTGGAAGTGGATTTCTAGTCCTAGTTTTCCTTCAAGCTGATGGGGGCTCCGTTTTATCTGTTGGTTTGGATCAGGGGCCAGCAAACCACAGCCCTCGGACCCAGTCTGGCCCACAGCCTGCTTTTGTAAATAAACTCATTTGTTTCTGTATCATCCATGACTACTTTTGTGCTGTAACAGCAGAGATAAGGGGTTGTGACAGACTGTTGTGGGGCCCTAACAAATCAGTACGTTAACAGGAACTGGGAAGGAGCCAGGCTCGCAGGACAGGGACCTAATTCAGGGCCCTAACTCTGTTTGCAACCCTTCTGTGTGAAAAATCACAGCCACTATCTTGCAACTCCAGAAGTAAAGGTATGTGAGTTGCAAGAAGGCTAAGATCAGCAAAATGTTTCCCTCAGGCACCTGGCAAGGCTTGGCAGTCAAAAATCATCCCAACATATTCTGAGTGTATAGCCCAAGCTTACTTGCACGTAACCCCCTCTAGCATGACCTTGCACAATTGCCCTCTGGCCCCTGAATCTTCACAGACAGCCCTTCTCTGCTGGGCTTCCCCTTGCACTCTTGCAACTTACTCTCATCCTTTCTCTAATATATCTGCCTTTCTTCACCCAGGACTGTCTTGGTAAATACTTTTACCACCTGCGACCACACGGGCCCCAGCCCCAGTCACACCCATGATGACTGTCACAGTTAGAGAGCCTGAAATGTGTCCCGTTTGCCTTTTATAGAAACAGTCTGCCAGTCCCCAGGTTGGATAATTTCTAAGCATTTTTTCAATCCTGAGAGACTCTTTGCAAGAGAATGAATTGCCCCTTCCATAGACACATTTATTGTTCCTGCGTTGAAAATTTCTTTTGCACATGGCCAGGGAGAGTGAGGAAAACCAGGATGGAAGAGGAAGAAGACAACATCTGAAGCCTGGGAATTAGGCAATTAGTACCGCTGAAGAGATGAATGAAGCGGGAACTGAAAAGAAGGCAGAGTGTTTTTAACCAGTGAAGAAGAGTGATCTGATCTAAAACTGTGAAGTATCAGGTTGGTACAAAAGTAATTGCAGTTTTGACATTAAAAGTCAAGTCAAATTTTAACGGCATTAAAAGTAATGTCAAAATCTGCAATTACTTTTGCACCAACCTAATAGATGACATTGGTTTGGGGGCCTACAACCTTTTGCCTAGCCTCACTCAGAACATTCTCCAGACTTAGCGCTTACATCCCAGACCAAACCATTGTATTGCCTTCTACCTGACACAATTTCCTATCTTTATCTCATCCATTCAGAAATAAAGATGTTAATCTATACATTAATCCATGCTGGTAAGCCAATGGGGAAGAGGAAAAAAGGCTCTCTCAAATAGAAAAAGGAATCTTAACCGCATCTCTGTTGTCTAATGGTTCGACTCTAACCTGTGAGTCACTCTGATGTTGAGAATTTCCATGTAGTAAGTGAATTGACCATCTACTGGGTTTTGGGCTGGGGCCACGTGCCCTGCTCCTGCGAGGAGCGCTGCATCCATCTGTAGCAGTCTCCCCCACTTCCTGTTGCAACAGCCTCTCTTCACCACTCCTTTTCCCTCCCCGCCTCCTTCAAGCACTAAAGACCACAGCACCTGTGCCAGTTTGCTTCTGCAACCTGGCTCCTGCAGCTTTCTCAGCAACTTCAAAGTATGTGTCAACAATAGGTCCAACACTGAAGCCTTGTGGTTACCTGCTACCCTCATCTCCCGTGAGTATCTCCTCCCCTCCACCTTGGCTACCTGCTACCGCAGTCAGACTCTGGACTTATTTCCAGAAACTGGAGCCAGAGTCACTCAAAGCCTGGAGTGTCCACTCACTGTCCCCATGCCCAACACATACCACCCGCTTTTAAACTCATGTCACCCACTTTTTAAGCCCATGGTTAACTCTTCCTAGGATTATGACTTACTGCATGCAGCAAGACTAGGGAGACGAGAGGACTCAGACAGAGCCTCATGACCATTAGCTCATGACAGAAGCCAAGATAGCCCCAGTATTGCCAAGAGGAAGGAGAGCTGAGTCAGCAATCTGTCTGGTTGAGGGACCTTGGGAGGCCCCACAGAACTATTAGATGGGGAGAGAGATGGTTGGTTTGGGCACTGAAAAGATGAGTGGCACAAATATAATTCATAGATTTTTTTTTTTTTTAGGTGAAATCTCGCTCTGTCACCAGGCTGGAGTGCAGTGGCACAATTTTGGCTCACTGCAATCTCTGCCTCCTGGGTTCAAGTAATTCTCCTGCCTGTCTCCAGAGTAGCTGGGACTATGTGTCACCATGCCTGGCTAATTTTTATATTTTTAGTAGAGATGGGGGTTTCACCATGTTGGCCAGAATGGTCTGAAACTCCTAACCTCAAGCAATCCACCCACCTTGGCCTTCCATAGTGCTGAGATTACAGGTGGGAGCCACCATGCCCAGCCCATAAAATACATTAATATGTTTAAGTTCAAATAGCACAATGGCTCTGGCTCAGGCCTGTAATCCCAGCACTTTGGGAGGCTGAGGTGGATTATTTAAGCCTGAAAGTTCAAGACAAGCCTGGGCACCACACAACTGGGCTCTGTCTCTACAAAAAAAAATTTTTTTTTAATTAGCTGGGCATGGTAGTGCATGCCTGTAATTCCAGCTACTCAGGAGGCCGAGCAGGGAGGATCGCTTGAGCCTGTGAGGTTGAGCCTGCAGTGCGCCGCGACTGCACTGTTGAACTTAAGCCTGAGTGACAAAGTGAGACCCTGTCTCTAAAAAGAAAAATAGCATTTTAAAAATAAGTAGCCTTATTCTGTGGAAAACACAGTTTCACCAAATTACAGATTATTTTAACATTAATTATAAGATAGAGCATAAGGTATAACAGAAAGTAAACAGGCTGGGCATGGCAGCTCATGCTTGTAATCTCAGCACTTTGGAAGGCCGAGGCAGGAGGATTCCTTGAGCCCAGGAGTTCGAGACCAGGCTGGGCAACACAGCAAGACCTTGTCTCTACAAAAAAAGAAAAACTAAAAACTCAGCCAGTGTGGGGGTGCACAGTTATGGGGTGGGTGGTCCCGATATCGGGAGGGTCAGGTGGGAGGACTGCGTATAAGCCCAGGAGGCGGAGGTTGCAATGAACTGAGATTGAGCCACTGCACACCAGCCTGGGGATACTCTAAGAAAAAAAAAAACAACTATAAGGAATGATAGAATTAGCAAAATAAACTGTTTAGCAGCTGTCATAATAATACTTTGCTTACATTTATTCAGGTAAAAGTCATAGAAGGATGTGGGTTAAAGAAAAAGCAAGTGGATAAGAATTTGTTGAGGAATAGAATATATACAGGGGCTCAAACTAAGTGCTTACAATTTGATAGGGATCCATGGATTACGTGGTAGTCCTGTAGCAATGTTAATGTCCGGATACTGAGTGCTGGGACTTTTTTCATTTTCTTCCTTCTCCTTCCTTGGGGTTTAGTGTGCTCTTTTTTGTCGTTGTTGTTGTTTGGTAAAAGTTTAGGTTATGGATTTGAAAACTTTTTTTTCTATTTTGTTTACAGCTATAAATTCCCCTCCAAGCACTCTTCACTACATCCCATAAGTTTTGGCATGGTGTGTGTGTGTGTGTGTGTGTGTGTGTGTGTGTGTTTGAGATAGAGTTTTGTTCTTGTTTTGTTGCCCAGGCTGGAGTGCAATGGCACAATCTTGGCTCACTGAAACCTCCACCTCATTTTGCAACATTCTGCAATTTCCCCTTGTGATACTTTTCCCCTTTACTGCTCAGTTTCCACAGGGCACTTCTGCCTCGCCTGCTCCCCATTTTTTTACTCTCTTTGCCCCAGAAGATGACTGCCTTCTCAAATCTTGCATGCACTCTTAAGCGCCTGTGACCTCTAATCTGACAGGACTCTTTTCTAATATTTTCAAAATTTGAGTTGAACTTTGATTTTAGCTCAATCCCCTTTTCTCTTTTTTTTTTTTTTTTTGAGACGGAGTCTCGCTTTGTAGCCCAGGGTGAAGTGCAGTGGTGCAATTGTGGCTCACTGCAACCTCCACCTCCAGGATTCAAACAATTCTTCTACCTCAGCCTCCCAAGTAGCTGGGACTACAGGTGTGTACCACCCTGCCCGGGTAATTTTGTATTTTTAGTAGAGATCAGATTTCACTATGTTAGCAAAGCTGGTCTCGAACTCCAGACCTTCAGTAATCTGCCTGTCTCAGTCTCCTAAAGTGCTGGGATTATGGGTGTGAGCCACCGCTTGGGGCCCATTTTCTCTCTTAAGTGCGGTTTTTCTAGACCCTCTGGCTCTCTGCAAAGTTTAGCAGTGGGGCCTCAAGAGAAATCTCTGCCAAAAGACAGTGTTTATTTTGCAGCTTTAGGTAATTTGAAGTTTGTGGTGTTTGTCTTGTTATGCTAAAGGTTTGTGATGAGTATGGTTGTATTTTCCTGTTGAAAAACAGTAAGAGGTAGACATGAGGGACTTGGTGTAGGTGGCCACAGTGATCTTGGCTACCCAGATCATTTGAGCCTTCATTCTAGAGAGGTAGTTTTGCTGGCTTATAATTCCTGGTTTACAGTTGCTTTTCTTTCAATAAACTAAGATACATTCCCGACTCCTGACATTCACTATTGTTGTAGAGAAACCAGCCTTGGGTGTAATTGATCTGTCTCCATTCTGGCTGCTTTCTTTTTTCCCTTCTGATATTCTTCCATTTTCCTATAAGGTGTCCAAATGCACTTAAAAAATTACTCATCTTAGCATTCACTGAGGTCCATGGACTTGATGATTAATCCTTTCAACAATTCTAGAAAATTCTTAGCTATTAGCATTTGAAATGTATCTTTTTCCCATTACTCTTTCAGGAATGCTGATTTCATGTCATTTCACTTGTCTATTTCTTTGTCTCTCTTTGCTGCATTTGGGGTAACGCCTTCAAATTAATCTTGTGTTATTTATTGTGACATAACAAATTATTCAGCATAATGCAGCAAACATTGATCATTTCACAGTTTCTGAAGGTCAGGAGTCCAGGAGTGGCTTGCTTGGTGGTTCTGGCTTAGGGTCTCACAAGGAGCCGTCAGCCAGGCTGTGGTCATGTGAGGGCATCACCAGGGCTAGAGTAGCTGCTTCCAAGACCTTGGCTCGCTCTGAGGCCTCAGCTCCTTGTCACCTGGCCTCTCCACAGGGCTGCTGGAGTGCCCTCATGACATGACAGCTGGCTTCCCCAGAAAGGGATCCAAGAGAAACAGCAAGAAGCTACAGGAAGCCACAGTACCTTCTATGACCTTATCTCCAAAGCTTCACTTCTGCTTCATTTTATTTGTTAGAAGCAAAATGCTAAAAAATTCTGGACATTAAAAAAAAATCATCACTTTTTAATTTTACTAATCCTCATCAGTTGTTTTTTCTGTTGTTTCTAATTAAATTGTTCATACCTAGAAATTCAATCAGGTCTTTTTTTCCCAAATCTGCCTTGCCATTTTTCATAGTTTCTTGTTCCTTAGTTATACCCCTGATGCCTTCTTTTATTTCTTTAAATACATTGTTATTTTGTATTCTTTATTGATTTTAAAATATGGAAGTCTTTGGAGAATAGGCTCTCACTCACAATGTCTTGTTCTCTTTTGTGTGTTTTGCTAGTTTTGACTGTGAACTTTTCATTTACCTTGCAAATTTCTCTGTGGGAATTCCTTGACACCTGAACTGAAATTGCATTCCTCCAAAGAAACTGCATTTGCTTCTGCCAGTTGCATGAAATTACAGTAATCCAGGACTCTTTGAGTTATATTCTTGGCCTCAGGTTTAAACACACAGAGAACAGTGTCTATTTGGAACAAATAATGTGCATGAAGGCAGTTATGGTTACAAATTCTCAGGGGAGATTCCACCATACTCCTGCCAACCATCGCTATTGGAAGCAATAAAGTTTCTTTGATGTCCTGTTCTGCATGACTTTCTTCTTCCTCCCTCACCTTCACATTGGAAGTATACCCCTTTGGAGTTCCAGCTTTACCCAGAAGTCTCCTATTAGAGTCTCTCATTGGCTGGAGCTTAGGCTCAGCCTCTTGCCCCCCACATGCTGTGCTGTCTCTAGTGATTCTGCAGAACTCTTACAGCAGAAGCTGGTGCTGGTGCTTGTTTATTACCAATGATTTTTGCTTTCATTTTGTTTTTGACCTTCATTGGTAAGATCAGGGCAGTTTAGCAATGCAAATTACAAAGATTTTCATACATAGTGCAGAATTTGGGTTGTTTTCATTGGGAAGGTCACTGAAAGTAATCTTCCAAGTGCTGGAAATGCAAATTCCCCAGTTATTCCTGGGGAATCCATTTGCAACTGCCTTTACTCCCATCCACTGAAGTTGTTCTTTTCAATAACCTCCATGATGTCAAAAGAAATTGTCTTTCTCGTGTCATCTTATTCCATCTTTTTTTTTTTTTTTTAAACAGGGTCTCTATCTGTCACCCAGACTGGAGTACAGTGGTAGCATCAGAGCTCACTGCCGCCTCAAACTCCTGGGCTTTAAGTGATCCTCCTACCTCAGACTCCTGAGTAACTGAGACTATAAGCCAAGCACACCCGGCTAATAAATGTATCTATTTCTTTTTTGTAGAGACAGGGGTCTCACTTTGCTGCCTAGCTGGTCTCAGACTCCTGGTTTCAAGCAAACCTCCCACCTCGACCTCTCAAAGTGCTGGGATTACAGGTGAGTCAGGTGCCTGGCCTTATCTGATTTTTTTTTGAGATGAAGTTTCTCTCTTATTGCCCAGGCTGGAGTGCAAGGACACGATCTCGGCTCACTGCAACCTCTGCCTCCCGGATTCAAGCAATTCTCCCAAGTAGCTGGGATTACAGGTGCCTGCCACCATGCCCGGCTAATTTTTGTATTTTTAGTAGAGACGGGGTTTCACCATGTTGGCCAGGCTGGTTTTGAACCCCTGATCTCAGGTGATCCACCGGCCTCATCCTCCCACCAAGTGCTGGGATTACAGGTGTGAGTCACCGCACCCGGCTGCCTTATTTGATCTTTAAGGATCATTTGATTGGTTGAACTTCTCTCTCCTTTACAAGCACCTTTCTCTCCTGGCTTCCCTAATTAACACATCGCCTTGACTGTCTCCCTATCTTACAGGTCTCTCCTTCTCACTCTCCTTTCCTGACCTTTTGTCCTCTACACAAATTCTGTTCACTACAAAGTCTTCTCCAAGGCAATCTCATGTAGCCTGATAGCTTTAAATACCATCTAAATCTTGATGATTCTCAGGTTTCTATCTCAGGCCAAAATCTCAACCAGAGCTCCAGACTCCTATATCTACCTGCTTACTTGCCATTTCCGCTTGGATGGCTAACAGTCACCTTACATCTAACCAGCCCAGAATAGAACATGTGACTTTTCTCTCTCCAGCACCTGCTCTTCCCCCAGTCCTCATTTCAGTGACACCATAATCCACGAGGCCAGTCTAGTCAAAGAGCGAAGCCATCTTATTATTCATCCCCTTCCTTCATCTGTCACATACAGTACATCAGTAAGTCCAGCTCTGCTTTCAGAACACTTGCCCCACTGTTCGTCTGAGTCCCAGCCACACTATTATCTCTTACATGTACCAGTATGGTTGATTTTTGAATTGGTCTGTCTCCCTGTGTGCTTTTTTTTTAAAATACAGGATCTTAATTGGTCACCCAGGCTGGAGTGCAGTGGTGCAATCTTGGCTCACTGCAACCTCTGCTTCCTGGGCTCAAACGATCCTCCCACCTCAGCCTCCCGAGTAAAGCTGGTGGGACCACAGGTGCACACCATGGCGCCCTGTTAATTTTTGTATTTTCTGCCCAGGATCCTGTGTGCAATTTTGGTTCTCATAATCAGTTTTCCATGGAGCTGCCAGAATAATTAAAAAAATAAATAAAATTTTGTTAATTCCTTAACTAAAGCCACTGTTTAGTATTTAAACAATCTCCACATTGTTTATGAAGACCTTTAGGGGTCTCTTATCGGACAGTGTTGTAATATTCATCACTAACTGAAATTAATGTTTATTGTCTGTGTTTTCCTTCAGATTCAAAATTCTGATTACAGGACTTCAACAGAACAAGTGAGTTTTGTTCCCTATCGTAATCTCAGGAATCAATAGGTGGTCAATAAATGTCAATTGACTCTTTCTTATTCTCTAAAGCCCTCTGGATGCTCAGTCCTCATGGCAGAAATAACTTCTTCCACATTTGTGCCTCCAGGATGCTTTGAGCACAGCAGTATTGCAGTACTCAGGTGTTTAGGAGCTCTCTCCTCACTAGAGTGTGTGAACTTTGCAAGAGTAGAAACCATGTCATTTTCTCCTTTGCATGCCTTGGGTCTTACATAAGGAGTAGGTAAACAAATGAGTATAATGAATAAATAAATGAATAAATGCTATTGAATAGTTACAGATATTTGAAACATCATTTTCTTTTCTGTTGTTTGTTTTCTTCTGTTTGTTTTTTTGAGATGGAGTTTTGCTCTTGCTGCCTAGGCTGGAGTACAGTGGAGCCATCTCGGCTCACCGCAACCTTTGTGTCCCAGGTTCAAGTGATTCTCCTACCTTAGCCTCCTCAGTAGCTGGGACTACAGCATATAATAATAATGACATCATAATCCATGAGGCTGCTCTAGTCAAAAAACGAAATCATCTATTACTCATCTCCTTCCTTCATCTGTCACATATAGGACATCAGTAAGTCTAGCTCTACTTTCAAAACACTTCTCTTTTTTGTTCAGTCATAACAGATGACTTCATTTTTTGGCAGAAGTCACTTCTTCCACATTTGCACCTCCATGATGCTTTTTTGCATTTTTAGTAGAGATGGCGTTTCTCCATGTTGGTCAGGCTGGTCTCGAACTCCTGACCTCAGGTGATCCACCCACCTCAGCTTCCCAAAGTACTCGGATTACAGGCATGAGCCACTGTGCCTGGCCTGAAACATCATTTTCTAAAGCAACTTTCAACAATAGACAAGAAATAATATACAAATGACTCTTGGCTCTGAAAAAAACCTAAAATTATTACAGCTAAAAAACAGACTTACAGTTAAATATGTCATGTAAAGAGCCATTCTAAATGAACAGGACAAGAAGAAGAAACAAAGGATCTTTCCATTTTTTTTCTCCCCAAAAATAGAATGTCAAGGACTTTTTGATGAAAGGATTTAGCTTGTTTCTTTGTAAAGAAACAATTATTATAGTGAACTGGCAACTAACAGAATGGGAAAAAATTTTTGCAATCTACCCATCTGACAAAGGGCTAATATCCAGAATCTACAAAGAACTAAAACAAGTTTACAAGAAAAAAACAACCCCATCAAAAAGTGGGTGAAGGATACGAACAGACACTTTTCTAAAGACATACATGAGGCCAACAAACATATGAAAAACTGCTCATCACTGGTCATTAGAGAAATGCAAATCAAAACCACATTGAGATACCATCTCACGCCAGTAGAATGGCGATCATTAAAAAATCTGGAGACAGATGATGGAGAGGATGTGGAGAAATAGGAACACTCTTACACTGTTGGTGGGAGTGTAAATTAGTTCAACCACTGTGGAAGACAGTGTGGTGATTCCTCAAGGATCTAGAAATAGAAGTACCATTTGACCCAGCAATCCCATTACTGGTATATATAAGGGTTCATTTGGAATTCACCAAAATGATGAGTGGAGGCACGCACATTACCTGTGCCCTAGGGGGCTGTTAGCAACATTTCTCCTATCTGGCCCAACTGTACCCAGTCTGTTGTCAGAGAACAACCTCCCTCTTTCTGCCTTTCTGGCCACTTGGACATATGAGAAATGAGAAGCTGCATACATAGTGTATGAACGTATTTCCCATATTTAGCAAATGCTTTTCCAGGTCTGATGTCAAAAAATGATTCATTGCATGTGGAGTGTTTAAATTCTTCTGTTGTCTTTATTATTGTACAGTAGCTTGTCTAATATTATTTGAGGCTGATGAAGACCTTCCATTAGCTCCAAAGGGCCTTTAGTCTTGAGCTGTCTACAGAGATAGTAAAAAGAGCTCAACATAATTCTTCAGCTGCAGAATAGAAGACAGTGACTCATCAGTACCATAGCAGAGAGCTTTTGTTATTTTCAAAATATTTTTGAGTGCCTGGTGTTGTAGCTTTTGTTTGTTTAAATAAGTGGATTTGTGTATAACTCTTTTTCATGGATGTTTACAGTCTCAGGAGAACCCAGATGCTAGATAATAAAGCTGTGCTTCCTAACGTTTTTAATAGTTGTTACACGTGAAGATTTCAACATTTTTCCAAAGCCTAAGCTGCTCCTCATCTCCTTCTGACAAATGGGTGCATTTGCTGGTGGAAGTGTGGGGTTGGAAAAAAACCCACCATGCTTGATTAGATTAAAAGAGAAAAGCTAATACCATATGGAAATTAAATAAAACTGAAAAAAATAATGGTGAAAAGAGTAATAAAGGAGATGAAATCAGAAGAAAGGAAGCAGGGATTGATTGCTGTTATTAATCTCAATTCCTCCAGCCTGCCTCCACCCACCTCCAGTCTGCTTCATGGCAACCGGCCAGCTCTCTGCGTTGTTTCTGACTTTTAATGGCCTCCTTGGGCCATTTTCCATTACTTATTTGTTTACTGCCTACACTTTGCAGATGTGGAGGTGTGAGGCTTAGTGTAATAGTTTCCTATTGCTGCCATAATAAATTACCCCAAATTTAGGGGTTTAAGCAACATGAATTTATTATCTTACAGTTCTGTAGCTAAGAAGTCTTGACGTGGGTCTCACTGCCTCAAAGTCATGATGTCAGCGCTTCCTTTGTGGAGACATCTGGGAAGGATTAATACCTTTGCTCATTCTGGTTGTTGGCAGAATTTAGTTCCTTGCAGTTGCAGGACTGAGAGCCATATTTTTTTGACAGCTGAAAGGCATTCCCAGCTTGGAGAGGCTGCCTGCATTCCTTATCTCCTGGGCTCTTTCCTCCATCTTTAGAGCCAGTGACCTTGGGTTAAGTCATTCCAATGTTGAATCTTACTTAGCTTTCTTCCATTGTCACGTCTCTCTCTGACCACAGCTGGGAAAGTTCTCTTCTTTTAAGGAATCATGTAATTAGATAGGGCCTCCACGGATAATCCAGGAAAATCTCCCCATTTCAAGATGTAACCTTAATCGTATCTGCAAAGCCCCTTGCCTACATAAGGTAAGGTATTCTCAGATTCTGGGGATCAGGGAGTGGACATCTTTAAGAGGCCATTCTTCTGCCACTCTCGGAGTAGGGGTGCTGAGCAATTTGATTTCTGAATCATTGCTCCTGGGAAGCTTAGAGGAAGTGGGGGGTTGGGGGAATCGGTAGAATGTGAGGGCTACTTTCTAATTATGTAAATGACATTATAGCAGTGTCTTGTTTTCACTGAGAACTCCCAATTAGGAGGGCTAAGTAAGAATCGAAAGATTCCCAGGTAATACACTTTTACCAAGAGTCTCTTCAAAACAAATGCTAACCATTTCTTTAAAATTAACAGAAAGGAAAAGGCAGCTAGAAAATGAATGGGGCATTAATCAGAGAATTTTAGAAGGGACCTAGAGATCATTTTAATTTACCAAAAAGTTTTGTTACACATTAACATGTAGATTTACATGCAGTTTAAAAAATACCCATACCCAGTTTTCCCCAGTGGTAACTATAATATCAAAACCAGGCAGTTGGTATAGACACAATCCATCTATCTTAATCAGATTTGTTTTATATGCGTTCATTTGGGTGTGTGTATATACAATTCTGTGCAATTTTATCACATGCAGATTTGTGTGACCACCACCAGTTAAGATCAGTTTAGTAATTTTTTTTTTTTTTTTGAGACGGAGTTTCGCTCTTGTTACCCAGGCTGGAGTGCAATGGCGCGATCTCGGCTCACCGAAACCTCTGCCTCCTGGGTTCAGGCAATTCTCCTGCCTCAGCATCCTGCGTAGCTGGGATTACAGGCACACGCCACCATGACCAGTTAATTTTTTGTATTTTTAGTAGAGACGGAGTTTCACCATGTTGACCAGGATGGTCTCGATCTCTTGACCTCGTGATCCACCCGCCTCGGCCTCCCAAAGTGCTGGGATTACAGGCTTGAGCCACCGCGCCCGGCCCAGTTTAGTCATTTTTAAAGTGGGCTCTTTGAGCTGTAAGAGTTCTGTCTAGCTGCTTCAAAGGATGCTGTAGTGGAGAGGGGTTAGAAGGGCTGGGCCAAGTAAGTGGAATTCAGGGACCTTACTTTCCTTTTAAAGAAAAGGCTGCTTTTATTTATTTTATGTACTGAGACTACATATACTATTTTATTTGATGAAGGATCCCATAGCTAAAAACCATTGTCTCAGTCCAGTGCTTTAATTTTGCAGATGAAGAAACTCTGCATATGTACCTCTGCGCTCCAGCATACACATTGACTAGTTCTCAATTGGCTCATTACCAGTATTTGCCCACTAAGTCGGCCAATGATCAATATAAAACACTCAAAAAAACCCTCCTTCTGGCTGGGTGAGGTGGCTCACGCCTGTAATCCCAGCACTTTGGGAAGCCGAGATGGGCGGATCACCTAAGGTCAGGAGACCAGCCTGGCCAACACTGTGAAACCCTGTCTCTACTAAAAATACAAAAAATAAGCTGGGCTTGATGGCGCGAGCCTATTGTTCCAGCTACTCGAAGGCTGAGGCAGGAAAATTGCTTGAACCTGGGACGTAGAGGCTGCAGTGAGCCAAGATCAGGCCACTGCACTCAAGCCTGGCAACAGAGCGAGACTCTGTCTAAAAAAAAAAAAAAACAAACAAAACAACAACAAAAAACAAACCTCCTCCCTTCCCTCAGAGGCAAACCTTAAATTTAGCAACAATAACAACTGAGGATATTTTTCCATCTTAATTAAGTCTTCAGTTTATCTTAGAAATAAATTATCAGATTAAGAAATTTATTTGGTTCACTGGCTGGCACATAGTAGATAATCAGTGCCTCAGGGAAATATTTGACTTTAGTTGACAAACTTCAGAGTTCAGACAATTAATGAATATGCATATATACGTATCTTCATCATATAAATGGCTAGACCCTTCAATGGTTAGAGGGAGAGGATTATAAAAAGTGGCTCCTGTTTTTCTGCATTAACTTAGAATTAACAGTAATGTATGGAATATTACGTACCATGCAATCTTCATTATTTTACAGCATCTGGAGATGAGTGTTCAGTTCTGTGGAAGACTTTCAGAGGAATATTCGCAACTGGAGCGTTTGGGAGAAGAACTAGGGTCTGACCGGATGTCACAGGAGAACTGGAGAATAGGAATTGGAGAATAGGACATATTTTGCATGCAGAGATTTGGAGGAAACAGGATACCTTTTTTCAAATGTCTAGAAAGTACTTCTGTGATAGAATTGCTGTATATCTGTAGATCAGTATCAATGAATGAAGGTACAATTTCCACTCAATATACGGAAAGTCTTTTATAACAATCAGAGGTGTCCCAAAATGAAATGGAAGGCTTTAGTGAGTTTCCTGCTACTGAAATCATTCAAGCAGAGGGTTATGAAGGATGGCATGAAGAATGTATGCACTGGGTTAAGCTGGACCTTATACGTACGTATAAGGAACTAATACATACTACTAATAGTTTAAATCCAGTTCCGCTTCCTGTACATGAAAATAAATCACCTGATAATCTATTTGCTTATATGGGTGGGATTTCTTATTGGGAAATTGATACAAACACAATACTTAAATGCATTTGTTTTCAACAGGTATTTTTTGAGCCTCTAATATGTATCTAATAGTGTAATGTGCTGGAGATATAAAAATGAACAGAGATAGGTTTTATCTGTTATTGACAAAGTAAGTATGAGAAAAAGGAATATAATGTAGGTTGGTGTGTGTTTATTTCTATGTGGCAGATTACTGTGGCTCCTACATTATTATGTGAAAATACTTAATATAAAGTATGAAAACATTTAAAAAGGCAGTGAAATAATATTAAATAGACCATTTAAAGAGTCTGGATTATGACAAAGAAAATTATAATTAGTCAGGTACTAATGACAGAAAAGAGAACAAATTATTTAATTTTATTAAAAATTTCCAATTTATAACCAAAATATACAACCACTACATTTAAAATCAGTTTGTACACTCACAGTTAAAGTGCTAAGAAAAAACATTTACAAAAACTGACATCAGTCTACTGTAAACAAAATAAATCTGTAAGAGCAGAGTGCAAAGCACATCAGCTAATGTGAAATTCCCAGTTCATGCTCTAACCAAGTGCACTTGCCCTGTACATCCCAACAACAGCAACTTTTTCACTCATTTGGAAATGAACAATTTTAATGAGCATATAAAACACATGAAAAACTAATGCCACAAAATACAAGTCTTTAGCATAAACACTAATTAGATGTTTATATGATAAATCAAGATTAGAAGTTTAGAATCACCTCAGCAATTTGACTCAGAATAAAGTTTGGAAAACTAAACTGCTAAGTGCCAGCTGTTTATAATTTTTTTTAGAATAATGAAAAAGAATACCTTTTCTACCTTTATAGCTCTTGAAAAATTGTAACAGTAAAATGGGGAAAGAATTTTTTTTTTTAACAAGCATGGATAGTATTCATCTGTAAATTTAATATCAACGAGCAGAGCTGGAAGACAGACCTAGCTCTAGGTCATGTAGAAAGATGGTGAGTGAGATCTAGGATGCTCCAGGCATTGCCCTTGAACTTAAAAACAGGATCAGGCTCTGACTTCTTAAGGCCCGTAAATACAAATGACTAGCTCCCTTTTTCAAGGTCACTGAAAATATACAGCAGTTTCAGACATTACATGGGTTTGAGCAAGGGGAAAGATTTCCAAGCTAGGTCACGTAATGGAATCTGTTGTCTCAAAATAGTCCCATCAACACTAATTTAAATTATTTCCACTTTTGTTTTAAAGGTTTTCTACTCATTGAGATTAATTTGTGCTAACAGCAACTGTTTGCTTTTAATGCAGATTTCTCTTTAAGAGAGATAAAAGGGCTACAGTCACTAACACTTTAACATAAATTAGTTAAAGCAAATTTCTTTCTTTCTAAAAAGAAGTATTGATAAGAATGACTGGGACATAGAGGCAGGTAGGGAAGTTTTGGAGAATGTAGCATTTGAGGACTAGATCACGTGAAAAGGGTAACATGAGCATATTGCCTAGGAGAAGGGTACCAAGCAATTACTGAGAGATCAAAGTAACCTTTCTCCACTATCAAAATTTATCCAAAACCAAGACACCTAGAGTACTTCTATGGTGTACTAGATTAGCTTTTGTTGGCTACTCTTTAAGCTTATTATTCATAATTTTATATGATGAGATGTAGTCTGAATTCGGAACAACCCAATTTACAACCTATTAAATCATAAAATTGGGGATTTTCCTGTGTAGGAGTTTCATATTTTTTATGTGATCTTCCACTCATATATTTTTATTCTTATAACCTGAAATAAAGGTCTAAACTTTAAATGGCATTTTATGGCAAATTTGTTTACTATATAACATAGTAGTATTCATTAATTCGGAATGCCTACCAAGAGGATAAAATTCTAGTTGCCAAAATTTGAGTCCATATTAGATGTGAAGGAAAATTATTTTGCCTCAAAATGACACTTACAGATGAATCCTGTTATATTAGGTTGGTGCAAAGGTAACTGCAGTTTTTGCCATTTAAAAAATTTCTTTAAATTTCATTTTTTAATGGCAAAAACTGCAGTTACTTTTGCATTAACCTGATACAAACAATATCTCAGATTATAAAAGCTTTAAACTACACACAGATTTACTGAAAGTCTTATGTAACAAATATACTTCAAAAGGTATTTGCTTCAATTACGAAGTCATTTTGATAAAACATTTTTCAAAACTGGGAAATTTAACAACAAAATAAAGGATAATTGTTTTAAAGGAGAATTTTTTTGATAAGACTTGTGGTTATCTGTAGAGTCTCCTTCATAAAGCCTCTGGTATGTTGATAAGGTTTATGACGAGAAGTCAATGTATCTATTCTAAAAGATCTTTTGTTTGGTTCCTTCTTAAATATATATTATGAAATTGCTAGCATCTGTTCATTTTTGACCAATAAAACCAGCAATTTCATGTAGTTCAAAATAATGCTGTATTATCGAACTATGACTCGGTAGAAAAAACCTCCTTGGCCTGACTCTGAGAACGGCTGATCTACAGTAGAGTTTGTCTGCTGAAATGTGACCATGATAATCTAACAACACTGAAAAAAGTTAAGAAAACAAAATGAAACAAAAAAGTCTCAAAAAACAGTTCACATTAAATAAATATGAGTCGGGTATCACAAATTATGAGTGAAATAACTAATAATTACTATTAATTATAGATATATTACATAAATAATCCCAAATTCACTGTCAGATTAAAATGCAGAAAAGGTTTTTTTTTTTTCGGTAAAACATTTGAATTTTGAAGAAACAGCTTCCACTGTTCTATTAAATACAGATAAAATAATTTAATAGTTTTTGAGTTGTCAAACTTATACAGATAAAATAATTTAATAGTTTTTGAGTTGTCAAACTTTTTTTGGGGGGGACTAGAGGAAAGGGATGGTGTGTGGTATCAATATCAATCTTTATTATGCCAAAGTAAATGTCTAAACTAGTCATTTCTTTATACATGTGATACCTTAACACTTCAATGAGAAAATAAAACACAAAAATAAAATTGGCATTTGAAAATAAAAGTAGAAAAGTTGTGGGAAGCTGGGGTTAAAGATGTGAAATGGGATGATTCTAGGGAAGTTAAATATTATAAAAAAAGATGAATGATACAAAATTCGGATTTAGTCTAACTCACAGCTAAGATAGAAATAGCACCTGATGGCAAGAGAACGACGTCCAGACTAATATTTTCACACTGTAGAGTCCTTTATATGATTTAAAATGTTAAGTTCATATAGAAAGAAAATAGATTATTTTTAAGTATACATTCACCTCAGCTCAATGAAAAGAACTACTGTGTTGATCTTGTCTCAGAAATATAGAATTATTTCCTAATAAATGTTTCTGCTGACAAGATGAGTTCAGGGAAAAATTGTCTGAGGCAAGAACAAGTGAAGACATTTGTAAATTTCCTTTTAAAAATGGAGAATGGGAGGAGTAGAGAAATAGAAAAATGGTGGATGTCTAAACATAAAGTAAATCACTCTAGGATTGTTGCTTTATCTTACAGAATATCCTATTATCAAAATCCAGAAAATATTAAATGTAATATTTGAACCTCAGATTCAATTTAATAAATGTGATCACAAAGACTTGCAGAGCCAGAGAACTGAAAACAGATCTTTTTTTTTTTTTGGTAGGCAATCAAAATAACATAAGAATATAGGCATCTCTGAATGAGAAAGGCTGGGCATCTAATTTAATTTCTGAAAGCTAGGAGAATTACATGATCCATGAAATGACGTAAAACAAGGAATCAAGTGTAGCTAAAGAAATCACACCAGAAACCAGTCCACCTTGCTATATCAACTTTCCACTATTCTCTACTCGTCAGATCCTAACCCAACACCTAGACTGTAAATCTATACCCCAGTGTTCAAAAGATTAATATGAGCTAATGTAGACAATCAGAGCAAAGACAATGATCTTTAAAAGTAACAGGAACATCCTTGGCCTAGTCCACAGAGAACACTACCAGAGAACTCTGCTGAGAGATGGAACTAATGTAATCTCTACCTTTTTTTTTTTTTTTAAGACAGTTTCACTTTTGTTGCCCAGGCAGCTGGAGTGCAATGATTCCATCTTGGTTCACTGCAACCTCCATGCTTGGGTTCAAATGATTCTCCTGCTTCAGCCTCCTGAGTAGCTGAAATTATAGGCACATGCCCCTATGCCCAGCTAATTTCTGTATTTTTAGTAGAGATGGGGTTTTGCCATGTTGACCAGGCTGGTCCCAAACTCCTGACCTCAGGTGATCTGCCTGCCTCAGCCTCCCAAAATGCTAGGATTACAGGAGTGAGCCACTGCGCCCGGCCTCAACCTCTGCATTTTATCAGATGACAATAAACCTTTCTGGAAACATTTTTTGTATACCCAGAAAAAAATTAAAAGTAACAAGCCACACTGATCTCTAATAATATTTCAAATGAAGACATTCACCTGACCATAGCAATCTGGTAACTATATTTATGTAATAAATATTATAATGCAGCTTAAGAATAATTACTGAACAAAAAATTTTCAATCAATTCCTCTGAAATATTTTTTGCATTTTTAAATTATTTTAATATTGCTAAATCTGATAGCCTTTAAATTAGCCATATGAACCACTGTTGTCATTGCTTTGTTCACTAATTTCATCTTGAATACATTTTGTTTAGCTATATTCATATTTAAGAGAACAAAGACCACAAAATTTTATGTCATTATTTTCTAGATACCAATTTAAGGTGCTTATATTGGTTCTTAAGAAGACTTTCCTATTTAAAAGATAATCCATGTCCAATATTTATAGCTTTCTTTCATTTTTATTATCTGTAATATAAATTTCCTTCTTTAAAATTACTTAAAATCACTAATGGAAACACAGTTAATAACATATCTGAATCCCATCAATTTACATGTAAATGGCACTAATAATACAAGTTGATCTCGTTTATAGGATGAATAACAAGAATGGGAATGAGACCAAAATAATGATTATAAAATGGTCAAAGGAGAATAAAATAAGAACTGGGTGGAATTTAAGATTCTACCTAAATAAATTCTTTTTCCCTAGATAATGAGAAAATGGAGGCATCACGAGGTAAAATGTCTAGTCCAAAGTCACACAGCTAAGTGCAAAGAGAGGCAAGGCCAGAAATCAGGTTTCTTGACTCAAAATCCTATGGTATTTAAAAAAATAACATAATGCATTTTTACTAATCATTAAAAAAATCTGGCCAATTTAGAAAATAGAATTTTTTTTGTTGTTTAATTTTAGACTCCAGGATAGAAAATAGAAATTATTAAGCTCTAAGTTTTAAAAAAAAAGGTAATTAGCAAAATAATAAAGCAGTAAATCTTCAAAATCTGAATTATTTCAAGGTAAAAAAAACTTGTTTAATCTCTGTTGGGAAAAACTGGTGATAGTGACCAATAAATAAAATGAACATAAAGTATAAGCAATGCTTTCACACCAACAAAAATATTCAAAAAAGAACATAGCAGATTTCCTGAGGCAGATGATGATTAAAAAAATAATCTGAAGGAAATTATCCTTCAATGCATTTCAGCAGATGGCAACTGTGTCTTATAGGAAGTACGTAATGTACTGGTTTGGTGTTTGACTAAAATATAAGTGAAAACTTTTATATTTATGGCAACAAAATTTTACTTTCTAATTAGAGATCACAGAATAAGAAATATGTTTAATTCATATTAAATCTATATAAATCAACTGAATAGAAATGTCTACAAGGATGGCTGGTTCAGGGTAGACTTTAAACATTTTCATTCTTAGAAGACTTGGATCCTGAGAGAAAATTGTAATCCTCTATCAATTTGATGACTAAAGAAGCACAGGATTAAAATTAAATTAGAAAGAAACCCAGGAGACTAATTACAGTCAGATGGAAGGCATGGGATGCCTAGTCTTCCTATTCCTTTCCCAAACTCATTTAACTGGAACAAAAGAGGAGAAGAGAATTAGATTATGAAGAGATGCCAACACAATTGTTTTCCTGTAAAATAGGTCAAAATTATAAAAGAATAATGTATAAGATTATACAGCTACCAGGAAATACAGCTGAATTAAACGTAAACATTTTTTCTTAATCACTTGTAAAAAGACATAAAAACATTTAAAAGAATCACAAGTTCCTTTGCAAATCTAGGTTCCATAAAAATGCTATTCCTTTGTGAGTGAAGACTGGAGAAAAAAATCTTTACAGTTTAAAAAATTATAAATGCGTACAAACAATTCTCGTAGTACGATGACTTAAAATTTAAAGTTTTGCAATGATGAAAACCAACAAGTGAATCACTATTTCAAAACTTGTTCTCAATCAGAAAGAATTAGGTACATAAAAGCCAAAAAGTCAAAGACAAACATTATAGGGTCTACATTCTTCTTTATATTTTTCTTATAATTTAAGTCAAGCAGATGTACTTATACAATTTGATATAAAAGGAAAAATATAATGAATATCCCCAAATTTGTTCTACAAATTCAACTACATAAAATTTGAGAGCATACTCTGGTATAACACATATTAAAGAGCAAATAGAATTTAAGAGCGTAACCTACCTTTTAAAAGTTAATTGGATCACTGATTTAAATACTGTACCAAATGAATACAGGTCTAATTGCCTATCTTGTTGTTGTTGCTAAAAAGAAATACTAGTGAAGACTATATCCTTGATTTCTACAGCCTCCCAAATTCTAACAAAACCAAATGGTATCAGTAGAACAATTTATGGATCAGGCATGATGGCATGCTTTTAATCCCAAAGCTTTAGGAAGCCAGGAGTTCAAGACCAGCCTGGTCAACTAAGTGAGATCCATCTCTACAAAAAATTTAAAAAATTAAAATTAAGCTGTGTGCAGTGGCTCATGCCTGTAATTCTAGCACTTTGGGAGGTCAGGGCAGGCGGATCACTTGAGGTCAGGAGTTCGAGACCAACATGGCAAAACTCCATCTCTACTAAAAATACAAAACTTAGCCAGGCGTGGTGGCACGCACCTGTAGTCCCAGTTATTTGGGAGGCCAAGGCAGGAGAATCACTTGAACCTGAGAGGTGGAGGCTGCAGTAAGCTGAGATCGCGCCACTGCACTCTAGCCTGGGCAACAAAGCTGCACTCCATCTCAAAAAAAGAAAAAAAAATTACAATTAGCCAGGTGTAGTGGTGCATGCCTATAGTCCTAGCTACTTGGGAGTCCGAAGCTGCAGGACTGCTTGAGCCCAAGAGTTCAAGGTATGATTGTGCCACTGCTCTCTAGCTCGAGTGACAGAGCAAGACCCTTGTCTCTAAAAAAATGTTTTCAAGTAGAGTAATTTATGGGTTACAGAGCATTACAATAAATGTTACTTCACTTGATCTTTACAGTGTCCAGTGAGGGAGTCTAAAACTGAAAACTACCTTATCCTTATATTGAAGAAACAAAGATTCAGATAAATTAAATGACCAGTCCAGTTGACATCATAATTATGTCTTTTTTTTTTTCCAGGCCCATACTGGCTAAAATTATGAGTCTTAAAATTCCAAGCCCAGGGGAATTTTCATTATACTAGACTATGTAAGTCATCCAAATATGGTAATACGTAAATGTACCTTTGGCACATCAAAAAGCAATATAAATATCGTCATAATGAAATTTTGGTAGGTTAATGTTTTCTAAGCTCTGGCAAATGATTCACTAATTTATATAATAAAAAAATTAAGTTGTTCCTTTTATTTCAAAGAAATAAAGCCTAAACGAAGATGGGTACAATTTGAGTTATTTCCAGCTGTTACACAAAGAAACTGATGAGGTAGGTTAAAATGCAGTAAATTTTTCTAATTTGAAGACATTCTCAGACTTTTTATAAATCTGCTCTAACAGCAGCAGAAAAAGGAAGGTTGGTTTGAAGATTTATTTACCCAACTGGTCCACAAAGATCTAACAGCATAAGACTAACAGGAGCCTAATTACTTACTTGTAAGAATCACTATTCATCTTCTAAAACTAAAAGGATTGGTACATGTTTGTGCATAAATTTCTTTAATTAAAATAGTGATATGGACTATCATCTATGCAAAATGTTTTATTTGGTGTAATTTATATATTTATTACCTGCCACATATTATTCTGGTAAAGCAGAGACTTCATTTCACATAGATTAAATTTAGATCTTACAAATTTCTTTGATGTGAGACTCACTACTAGGGTAAAAGCAAGTTGTGTAACATGAATTGTTAATTTAAATATTTATTGAAAAACTGTGTATGAAGCCCTGTGCCAGCTGAGTTATTAACCAATTGTTCTTTGAAACAAACTGTTCTGAGTTTAATATTATCTTAGGTCTTCTGTCTAATTATTGAGTAAAACAATGTTCCTGAAAGCAGAGTACTTTTTGAAAACCTTTTGATAATATATTAACATTTTAGAGAGAACCATTATTTTCTCAGTTGTCAACTGAAAAAAGAAAACACTAAACATTATCATATGCCAATCAAAGTTAAACATATGGTAGGAAAACTGTCCAGAATTGTTCAAATTGGTTTAAGCTGGTTGAGACTTGAAACTGCTGCCCAAACTAAATACTGTTGTTTAAAACCATGAATTCACAAGATTACATTATGTAATTTTGCCCCACAGTATTACATAAATTTTGTGGGACAAAATTAAGATACTTATTCAAAGTAACTGAAAAGTCAATACAGTATTCCCATACATACCAACAATTAAAAGGGAAAGTACAAACGAATATCTAAAAATCTGGAAGCACAAAGTTAGGATTTTCATGGTGATGTTCACTTAACTGTCTATACTTGGCCCACTTGTAGGAGAAAACCAATTAACATCTTGGCAGTTGATAATATAATGCAGATGGCAATGGATGACAACATCTTCAGGCTCAAACTGGTACCTTCTATTTTAACTTATTTTTGTTTGTGAATGTTTGTTTTGGTTCTCTCATGCTGTTTGCAGGACAGATTCTCAGACAAAAGCATCATGAATTATTGATAAATGAGTTGTTTTATATTTGGCTTTCAGAGAAAATGTTTACTAATTATCAGTTATGAGGGAATTCAGACCTGCCTGCCTTGAGTGTTAACTCCAGTTACAAGGAGAAAGGCAATGAACACAGAGAAAACCAAAAAACATTTTGGGCCAAATATTCAAATATATCTCATGAAGAATAATTCATATCATGTATGTACTTTGAAATATATAACATAATAAGACAAATTATTACTATCAGAAAACTGACTTTGCTGCCTGAAAAGATTCTTTTTCAACACCTAATTTCTTGGTAGTTTCTATTTTAAAGGGTGAGAAAGAAAAGTACACATAAATTCAACACATATCAAGGAATGTACTACAGCAGTCCTCAAACCTCTTAAATCCACAATAACCTAATCCCTTATCATTCATGCTTTACAGTTTTCAAAGAGCTTTCACATGATTTTTTTCATTTGATCTTATTTGACAACGTTGTGAGGTAGGTAGAGTAAGTATTTTTTTATCTTCATTTACAAACAAGGGAACTGAGGCTCGAAGAGTTGAATTGTTAAAGGTCAGAAACAATAATGGCATAAGGCAGAGCCAGGCCTCTTCAGAGTCTAGAATAATTCTTCAAAGTATGATTCTTGAATTACCTGCATAAGAATCACCTGTGGTGTTTTTATAACTAAAGATTTTAAAGTCCTATCAATTTGGCCTTACAGAATAAGTCTCTCTAGGAGTGGAGCCCAGAATTCTGCATTTTATAATGAATAATAAAGTGGAGAACAATTAAATATTAGATAATGATATAAAATTGAAAGACTGAATCCATGTGGATGGATGTTCATATGATATAATATGATGCCATCAGATCATCGGGGCAAGTTAAAGTAGTGAGTTTCAAGCCAGGCTGCAGATTAGAATCACATGGAAAGTTTTTTTCCTTTTTAAGAAAGCTACCAATTCTTATTTGTATGAGAGGAAGTTGTTAGGTATCTGAAGTAACCCAAGTGATTCTTACCTGCAGTCAGGGTTGAGGACCCTTTAAATATGCTTTTTACATAACACATCCAGCATGTTCCAGCATTTTTCTTTCTCTTCAGATCGATTTCACGCCTAATAAGGTTTACAGTTTATATTGTAAATTATTTAAACAATACCAGATAAACATTTTTTACTCAATTTTTTAAGATTAAATGATATAGTAAGACTACTAATCATGCTTCATTTAGCTACAATGATTTTCAAATACTCAAATCAATCACCACTTTGGACTGAGGTTATATATATTTCGGTTGTAAACAAGAATGATCCAGAATCTGAAAATAAGAGTGTGGGGCAAAAGCTGTAGCCTACTAGCTATAGGGAAAGGCAAGAGCAGACAATCAACTCACTATAGGAGGGCCTGGATGCCAAGGTCTGGTGGCTTTGGCAAGATCACATCTCACTGTAGAAAAATACAACAATGAATACAGAGAAAATACTTTGCCATTTTATAATTGTGGTTACCACAAAGAGCCTTATAATGTGTGATGTTTATCTTATTACATGCCTCCACAAAGCAGATTTTGAACATTAAGTTTTCTATGAATCAATACTATTACATGGGAAAAGATGGCTACAAATTAAAATTTTTCCATCATGCACATGGATAGGTTATAAAAACACAGCCAGTAAAAGTAATATTTACAAAAGTTATAAAAACAGCATAATTATAGGGGAAAGAATGCCCATCTCTTTATTCTACTACTAATCCAAATCCTGAATATCTCTGGACGAATATTATTTCAATAGGATTTTGAGAGAATCTTTCACAGACTAATCAAATTCTTCTGTTGCACTTTTATTCTATAGCTAAAATACCCTTGCTGATTTATTAAATTCTCCTTACAGTTTAAAAACACAGTTCTTTGTTCACTTAGTGGAAATAAATCTACAAAGTCCTACTATTGATCTGAGAAGTAAACCTTGCATAGAAAATTTCTTTAATTCTGATATTGTTTTATTAACTGAGCTACCAGAATGTTATCTCACAACTAGTTCATAGTATATGAAAGTTCACTACAAAGCAGTCACCACACATTTAGGATTTTTCTAAATATAAAATGAGTGGGTTTATAAAAATGCTTACCAGACAAATAATTATCTCTTCTTAACCTAGAAAGACTAATTATTATTGTGATGATTTAATTCTTAGTGTTTTGGATGCCTTGATGTTCCAAGTTTGATGCAATATAAAAAGCAAACATTTACCTTTCCAGTGGACACAATCTGCACTTGACTGAAAGCATGTTAACAGCGAGTTACAGCAATCAGTCATGCAAAGGCAAAGAATAAAAATCTGCTTTTTAAACAGCACAAGTTTTCCACCTTAGACAAGACAAATTAAGCACTGGTTCCATCTTCTTCAATAACCCGATTCATGCTGGTGCCATGTGTGATGTGAGTCATGGGATTATTACTGAGATCTCTGATGCTGCTATGTCGTGACTGTTCATTGAGCCGATGAGAACTGCTATGCCTGGAGTGATCTGTCAGTCGTGACATGCTGCCATGAGGTAGTCTCTCTTCCATTCCTCTGTAACTGCAGGGCGTGTACCTGTTATGAGAGAGTTTATTTTGAAGTGGGTAACAGAACACACTAGAAAATGTAGTAACACTAATAATTTTCATGAAGATGCCTCAGTACGGGAAATTATTAGGAAACCAATCATGAGAAAGTAATAAACAACTTTTGATTGCTTAACTTCATTAACACTATAGAATTACTGATATAGCCAACAAAAGAAAAGAGATAATCCACTCAGAATTAAGGTTCCATTCCCTGAAAAAGGACAGAAGCTGAGGTTAAAACAAGGCTGATTTGAAGCTGCGCTAGATATGGATGCCTTCAAATGAGTTTTGAACAGGGTGGGTTCAGGGAGAGGGGTGAGAACAAATAGAAGAAATGTGGCATTGTCCCTGGCAACCAAGAGTGGTTATACTCAGTAGAGGGGTACACTCAAATTTTATTAAAAGACTATGATTGGAAGAGGGAGCATATGAACTCAGGGGAGACACTGTGTAACCTAAAAAAAATAAATGAATAAACTGGCAAGCAACAATGACAGTATGTGCTGAAAGCTGCTTTTCAATTAAAAACTGAATTAACTACCTGTAAATTATCTTAATCACTTCTTAGCAGGGCTTGAGGCTGTGAAGATGCTCCTTCATGGAAGCTACATCTGCTTGGAAGTTACATCCTAACACTTTGTAACCTATATTCCCGCTAAAGCAAATTCTTTCTACCTCCAGCCCTAGGACCTAGCTTGGAGTATGTGAGCTGGGCTCCTCTGCTAACTGCAGGCTGTCTCCTTCTCTGCACTTATCTTGAAAGGCAGCAGTGGGGCTATTAAATTTTCTTTTGTTGCAGTCCTGACTTACTGAGCTTTGCCATGAGGAATGAGATTAGCTCTAGGCCAGTCAAGGTCAGGAAAATCAATTATGACTTTTTTTATTAGTCCTTTGCTTATGGAGCCAGCATGCAATTTATCAATGATTCTGGCTTTATAGTGTGCTCTTTCAAGGTAAAAACCATATTTTATCTTCTAATCCCTAGTGCCTCAAAAAATATTGGTCTAAATTACTTTTTGTTTACACTTACACCTATACACTTTTGTGTATAAGTAAGAGTATTTGACTTAGGAAAATAAACCTCAAAGAAAACTTAGTATAATTTTGCAAATTATACTAAGTATTTGATTTTGTAAAAGTATTTGATTTATGATAATAAACCTCAAGGAAAACTTAATATAATTATAACTTTAATTAACATTAATGTTTCTAAAAATAAAATATAGCAGGCTACGTTTTTTATTTTTGAACAGTCATCAAAAAAACTAATCATAAGCAGTTGCAGATCTGTTGGTTGTCAGGAAGCATTAATCTACCATTCCTTCACAAAAATAATTGTAACAAATTTCATGAGTCAGTGTGAATTATTTATAAAATTTAAAGATAGAATCATACACCATGGAGGTGATCTTTCAGTCTTACAGCAATGCTTGTCAAGTAACATTTTCATTAGATCAGAGTTTAAAACTTGAGAAGTCTTTTCAAATTTTTTCCTTTTTAAAAACATGTCTTTTGTTTCAGTAAAGCAAAAAAGAAAAGTTAAATATAAAAAGAAAAATATTTAAATATTTTAAACATTTCTCATGTTAGTGGGTAAAAAGGTATTTAATTCTTATTTATTAAAAGATACTTCACATTTAGGACCTAAAACAGTTTTAAATTTGTTCTACATGTTTTGGTAAATGATGACATCTTTGCAGATAAAAACATTTCAGAATGGACTGGTTATTCTAGTCTAATAATTATTATTTTGCATAATGATTATTGCCTTAAAACTGAATAGAAGATTTTTTCTAAGTTTCCAAATATGACTTAGCAGCTGATTTGGAGATCTTTCACTTCTCAATGGCTTCCTAAGTATCTGTCTCAAATAAATAGGGCAAATGAAAAAAGCAAAATATAATGCAGTTTTCTAGTAATAATATAAAGTTATCTTTTAAAAATCACTATGTAAAAATATAAACTGAGTATTTTCTAAAATGAAATATAAAGCTTTGAGTTACAAAAACTCAAATAATGTATTTTTCATAGAAAATTTTACTATATTGAATAATTACATCTAAATTTCTTAGTGACACATATGGCTATCCACAAAAAATCAACCTGATCATGGATAACTAAAAGTCAACTACATAGAAAAATAAATTTAAATATACTGTTTAATCTCAATTGTATATATAAGAATTACCAAGTTTATTTTTTGACGGTCATTTAAACCACTGTGACCACTGACTCTAATTAATACACAGTGTGAAAATGTAAATTCATTTTCATATAAACTTAGGCAAAACAATTAGGATGGTTAATTTGTTGCTGTTGTCAAAAAGATAATTTGGTGGCTTCCAAAATCAACATAAAAAAACCTTGAAGATGATTTACTCTTTTTGAGTTTCCATACTATCTGCTATTGTTAATCTAAATAACTAAATTAACTGTAGTTTCACTAACACCTCCTTTTTATATTCCCTAGCTTTTTCTTGTCATGTCACCCACTCAGCCAACCTAATCATTCATTCCCAAACCTCCACCTACCTACTCATCTACTTTCTTTTTCACCCACTCTCTCATCTAACCACCAATTACTTATTCTTTGAAGTTGACATACATGTGTAGGTGTATTCACCTCAACCTATTTTGTTTTATATAGTACAGAGATCAATAATTATCCAGCAAAGAGTCTGGGCCAGAGTGAGTACTGAGAAGTGGGTGTGTGTGTGATCCCACAGCCAAGATACCATGAGATGATGAGAAAATGACCAAAACATAGTGTTAACACACAAAGTTAAAAACTGACTGAAGCAGAAAGAAATCTCCACGAGATGGCTTTTGAAATTATGAAAATCCTTGTTTAGACTTCTGGTTCACCACAGTCTTGGAACCTCTCAAATCTGCACTAAAGTTCTAGGTACAGCAAAGAATCCTACAGTATGAGTATTCATGTGCCACATTACAGAACACCTTCAGTAGGGTGCCATTGTCATTCTGGCTCCTGAATTTCTGGGAAACATCCACAGTATTTCTAAAGTCATTATTTATTTGATAGATTTGTTAATCCGCCTCTATATATAGGCCTAGCACTGTGCTAGATACGGTGGAGGAATATGGTATCACCTAGTTCTTATTCTCCAGAAACTGCAAGCTTAGCTGAGGAAAGACAATTATATAGAAAACAGATCATAACAAAAAGAATGATAAGCAATTTCTCTGACTCATATGCCCACTGCTCTTCTTCCTGTATTATTATTACTGTGAATATTTCCCAAGGTCTTGTTTTTGAGCTGTTATTTTAATAGTGAATCAAGGGATTCTAGCTTACAATTTTAATTGCCAACTATCTTATATTGATTATAAACTTTCTTATCTAAACTCAAGTTCTATTCAGATGAGAGAAGCTTAAATCTATTTTAACTGCCCTCAGAAATTCTCTACGTAATATAAACTCATCTTTTACTATTCATTCACCCTGTTTATCTCCAATATGTTTTCTTATTTTATTGAGACAGAGTTTTGCTCTTGTTGCCCAGGCTGGAGTGCAATGGCATGATCTTGGCTAACCGCAACCTCTGCCTCCCAGGTTCAAGCGATTCTCCAGCCTCAGCCTCCCAAGTAGCTAGGATTACAGGCATGAGCCACCACACCCAGATAGTTTTTTTTTTTTTTTTTTTTTTAAGTAAAGACAGGGTTTCTCCATGTTGGTCAGGCTAGTCTGGAACTCCCGACCTCAGGTGATCTGCCTGCCTCAGCCTCCCAAAGTGCTGAGATTATAGGTGTGAGCCACCGTGCACGGCCTATAACTATTATCTTTAACACTCACTGTCTTAATTATATCCTAACTTGTGCTATTATTTAATTAGCTCATATTTATGTGTCTTATCTTTCCTATAAGGTTATATGCTCCTAGAATGCATAAATTACATCTTACTTTTCTTCCATATATATCTTTTTTTTATTTATTTATTTAATTTTTTTTAATTTTTATTGCATTATAGGTTTTGGGGTACATGTGCAGAACATGCAAGATAGTTGCATAGGTACACACATGGCAGTTCCATATATATCTTTATACACAGTATGCTACATGTGTATATACACATACTGTGTATAAAGATATATATGGAATTATTCACTCATAGATGAATGTATAAAGATATATGTATGAATTATTAATTCATCCTTGAAAGGATAAGGCCAGCTGGGTACGGTGACTCATGTCTGTAGTCCCAGTACTTTGGGGGGTGAGATGGGCAGATCACTTGATGCCAGAAGTTCAAGACCAGCCTGGCCAACATGTCAAAACCCCATCTCTAATAAAAATACAAAAAATTAGCTGAGTGTGGTGGCACACGCCTGTAATCCTAGCTATTCAGGGGGCTGAGGCATGAGAGTGGCTGGAACCTGGGAGGCGGAGGTTACAGTGAGCTGAGATAGTACCAGTGCACTCCAACCTGGGCAACAGAGTGAGACTCTGCCTCAAAAAAATAAAGAAAAGGAAAAACAAAGAAAGTCTAAGGCCAATAATGGCAAATAAAGCCGAGTTTATGGAGGATTGTGACTGATAAATATATTCTAAAGAACTCTAATTCCGGAAAACAAACAAACAAACAAACTCTAATTTCCTCTCTCTTTATGAGTATCTTCAGCTGGGAACCCCTAAATTACTGTAGAAACTTTCTAACTAGCCTTACTTATAATCTCCCTCATTAAGATACTATTGCCAAGTGATTTTTCTAAAATACTATTCTGATTTTCTCACCCCAATGCCCAAAGACCTATGATAGTTTCTTACTGCTGTCAGGGAAAAATGCAAACTCCTCAGTATGAATTCCTCTCCTTCAGTTGCTGAAACATGCAATCTACACTCTAGTCACACCCATGTACCTAACTGCCTGTCTGTCTTCCTTGCCTCTGCATGTGCTGTTTCCTTGTCTTTAACTACCAACCGACTCCTCTGAATCCTATTCAATGTAGAAGTGCAATCTCTTTTGCCAAGCTTTCACTTACTGTGATGTAGTAAATGGTTTTCTTCTCTGAGATCCAAATGCACCCTGCACATATTTTTACTATACCTACTGAAGTGTATTGTAATTGATTACTCTTCTGTCTTCTGTCTCTGCATCACTAGCACTTAGAAGAATCCTTCTCATATAGGAGTACTAAGTGGAATGAAAAAAGGAAGGAAGGAGAAAAGATCCCTGTGGTTAAAATGAGGTCAGTGGTGATGTTAGAGGGTACCATTCAGGCAGGTAGAGAAGAGAAAAAGACTAAACTTACAAGGTATGAAGAATGGATCAGGGAGAAGGAAAATATTCATTTCAAAAATCTAGCCAGGAAAGAAAACGGAAATGGATAAAAGATATATCAGCATCAAAGAAAGACACCTGCTCTTTTAAACACAGGGTAGCTGACCAACAGAAGATAAAAGAAAACAAGTTGAGAGGAAAAAACAGAAGATTAAAATAGGCCGGGCGTGGTGGTTCACACCTATAATCCCAGCACTTTGGGAGGCTGAGGTGGGTGGATCACCTGAGGTCAGCAGTTCAAGACCAGCCTGACCAATATGGTGAAACTCCATCTCTACTAAAAATACAAAAAAATTAGCCAGGTGTGGTGACAGGCGCCTATAATCCCAGCTACATGGGAGGCTGAGGCAGAATTGCTTGAACCCACTGAGGTGGCACTGAGCTGAGGTTGTGCCATTGCATTCCAGCCTGGGCAACAAGAGTGAAACTCCATCTCAAAGTTTCTCAAGGAAATAAGAGAGGACACAAAGAGATGGAAAATCATTCCATGCTCATGGTTAGGAAGAATCAATATTGTGAAAATGGCCATATTACCCAAAGTAATTTATAGATTCAATGCTATCCTCGTCAAGCTACCACTGACCTTCTTCAGAGAACTGGAAAAAAACCACCTTAAACTTCATAAGGAACCAAAAAAGAGCCCACATAGCCAAGACAATCCTAAGCAAAACAAAAAAATCCATAAAGCTAGAGGCATCACACTACCTGACTTCAAACTATATTAGAAGGCTATAGTAATCAAAACAGCATGGTACTGGTACCAAAACAGAGATATAGACCAATGGAACAGAACAGAGGCCTTGGAAGTAACGCCACACGTCTACAACCATCTGATCTTTGACAAACCTGACAAAAACAAGCAATGGGGAAAGGATTGCCTATTTAATAAATGGTGTTGGGAAAACTCGCTAGCTATGTGCAGAAAGCTGAAACTGGACCTCTTCCTTACACCTTACACAAAAATTAACTCCAGATGGATTAAAGATTTAAACGTAAGACCTAACTCTATAAAAACACTAGAAGAAAACCTAGGCATTCAGGACACAGGCATAAGCAAGGACTTCATGACTAAAACACCAAAAGCAATGGCAACAAAAGCCAAAATAGAAAAAGGGGATCTAATTAAACTTAAGAGCTTCTGCACAGCAAAACAAACAAACATTAGAGTGAACCAGCAACCAACAGAATGGGAAAAAATTTTTGAAACCTACCTATCTGACAAAGGGCTAATATCCAGAATCTACAAAGAACTAAAACAAATTTACAAGAGAAAAACAACCCCATCATCAAAAAGTGGGCAAAGAATATGAACAGACACTTTTCAAAAGGAGACATTTATGCAGCCAACAAACATAATGAAAGCTCATCATCACTGGTCATTAGAGAAATACATATCAAAACCGCATTGAGATAACATCTCATGCCAGTGAGAATGGTGATCATTAAAATATCTGGAGACAACAGATACTGGAGAGGATGTGGAGAAATAGAAACGCTTTTACGCTATTGGTGGGAGTATAAATTAGTACGACCATTGTGGAAGACAGTGTGGCGATTCCTCAAGGACCTAGAAATAGAAATACCATTTAACCCAGCAATCCCATTACTGGGCCTATACCCAAAGGATTATAAATCGTTCTATGATAAAGACACATGCACATGTATGTTCACTGTGGCACTGTTTACAATAGCAAAGACTTGGAACCAATCCAAATGCCCATCAATGATAGAAAGGACAAAGAAAATGTGGCACATATACACCATGGACTACTGTGCAGCCATAAAAAGGATGAGTTCATGTCCTTTGCAGGGACATGGATGAAGCTAGAAACCATCATTCTCAGCAAACTGACACGAGAACAGAAAACCAGACGCCGCATGTTCTCACTCATAAGCGGGTTGAACAATGAGAACACATGGACACAAGCAGGGGAACATCACACATCAGGGTCTGATGGTGGGTGGAGACTAGGGGAGGGATAGTAGTGGGTGGGGGGATTGGGGAGGGATAACATTAGGAGCAATACCTAATGTAGGTGATGGGGGAATGGAGGCAGCAAACCACCATGGCATGTATATACCTATCTAACAATCCTGCATGATCTGTACATGTACCCCAGAACTTAAAAAATAAAAAAGTACAGAGTACAGGAATCACATTTTACACTAGCAGGACAGGGATCACAGAGTACAGGATCACATTCTACACTACAAGGACTGAGACTGACAGATAAAAACAGCTGTGGAAACAGAGATGTTGTCAAGAGAACACAGAATCCTGCTACTTTCAGGTATTATAATTTTTATTCTTTCAGTTTTCCAAACTAGAAATTAAAAAAAAAAAAATACCCCCCAAAAAACCTTAGCACATTCCTTTTCTCCAGATGCTAATATTAATTTATTAACAATCTCTATCCTTTCTTCTTTCTAAATATCTTTCAGGTCAGCTCTACCTCTCTTCCCACTGCCACCATTCTCCAGTAAGCTTCTATCATCTCTCAACTGAATTACTGAAAAGCTCCTAGGCAGCTCTAATTCTAGTGTCACATTTCTCAAATTTAACAATAAACCCACAGTCAGGTTTCTTTCACACATTTTCTCTGTGAAATCAACTCCCTCCTCAGCTACTGGAATTAATCACTCCCTCCTCTATGCGACTACTGTACCTAGTAAACGGGTTGGCAAGGCCTGTTGGCCAAATCCTATTTTTGCAAATAGTTATATTGGAAAGCAGTTATTTCTATTTAACTACATATTGTCTATGACTGCTTTTATGCTACAACAGCAGACCTGAATAGCTGCAATGGAGACCATATGACTCATAAGGCCTAAAATATTTACTATCCGGTTCTTTACGAAAAATGTTTGCCAACCCCTGAACTGTACTATCATACTTATATGTTACTTTAATTGTTAATTACAACAATAAAAGAAGCTGATATGAGGTACTTACTGAGACAGGCATTTTCCCAATATATTAGGAATGCTATCTCATTTAATTTGTAGAATATTATTAAAGAGGCAGATATTATTACTATATTTATTTTATAGATAAGGACACTGAGGCTTATCATTCCATATCCATGTTCTAAACCACAACACTGACTACACTGTTTTTCTAAATAGACTGTGAGCTTATTAAGAACAAAGATCATGTCTAAGTCATCTTTGTATTTTCAGAGCCTAGCATAGTGCCAAATGTAATAGGTATTCCATAACTGTTTACTAAATTAATCTTACTAAAATAACCACTTTCATCCTGTCTTCTCCCTGCTCAATTCCCCTATTATATGTTATATTATAAGCAATAACTCCCATATTGCTTACTGCATCAAATCTAAACACCAAACAATTCTAACTGACTTTAAGTCTGACCACAGTCTGGGACAACAATCAGAACACACGGACTATAAGAAAACACATGCTCTATAAGGAAAGCTTGGGTTTAGCTCTCTCTAAACCCAAGTTGCATCTTTCTAATGCAACTCTATTACAGAATTGTTTATATATTGTCCACAGGTGTCCAGGAACGTTTAATTCAAGTCTTTTCCTCAGCATCGTGTTTTACTGTGATTACAATAAAGTTTCCCAAAGAATACACAAATAAATCAGAGTAAATCCCACAAGGCAGGACACTCTAAGAGATCACGGTCTTAGCCTGTTTTGTCTGCTATTGAATCACCGGTATCCAAAAATAGTTGGTGGCACATAGTAAGCGTTCAACAAGACTTTCAAAGAATGAATAAATGCCTAGAAGATATATATTTTTGCTTACTACTGAGTGAACTCAATAGCAAAGTTCAAAGCCTTAATTATGTTCAACTTCTATTTCAGAATTGGCTGCTCTTCTTTCTTAAGCTGACGATCAAAATTTAGCTTATGCAATAAACTATGCTACTAACAAAACTCACCTGCCATCACGTGATCTGTGGAGGCTGCCGTGGTAGCTGCTTACTTTGCTGTGGATGCTCCCCGCTTTGCTTCTTTGATCATCCACCATAGCCAGCTGAGTTGAAGAAGCATGAGTGGATGTTCCTTGAGTGGAAGTCCCCCTCGACTTTCTTATGATAGGAGTATTTGGATCTCTCAGGAGAGACTGAGCAAAATCAGGTTCCTGGAGTACTTGCCGGCTCTCATTCACTATCCTAAACAAAACAGTAAGTTTAAGATACATACGAACCTTCCTATAGACCAATAAGCAATACTTCTGTGCAACACTGATAGCGTTCTTGAAATTAATTGCTTGCCAAAGTAGACCTATAGGACTGATATGAAGAAACATTATTGACAGAGTAAAGAATTTAACGATCCATGTCAATCTCTCCCCTAAGATGGTATGATGGAAAAAGTTCTGTGTTAGAATAAGGAAATCAGGATTTTACTTCCAGCTTTATCAATAACTTAAGCATGTTATTACCTCATTTTTCTCATTTCTTCATCGCAAAATGAAGGTATACAATTTCATCATTTCTAAAAGGTCCCTTTCAGCTAAAGAAATTTGTCATTCTTAAGACACTGAAATATTATGAAGATACAACTCTAAAAGAGAAAAACTGTTTTCTTGCATGGTTTATATGCGTAGTAGAGGCTTCACTGTAGCATGCATACAACGTTTTTTTAAGCTGTAAGAGCAGTTGTTTTAGGCTATGAGTTGATTTTACACAGAAGCAGCTGTCTAGTCCTGGAATAAACATGAGAAGTCATAATTAAAACAAATAGACTTCTCTGTGTCCTGTTCTCCTAGACGCCTACCTTGTGTGGCTCTGTGACCTGCAGGTATTAGAGATCCACAGCTAAGATGCCAGGATCCCATGGAAGCCTAGAAATGGAACGGTTGACATTTAGGGATGTGGTCATAGACTTCTGTCTGGAGGAGTGGCAATGCCTGGACAGTGCACAGCAGAATTTATATAGGAGTGTGTAGAGAGCTATAGAAACCCGGCCTTCCTGGGCAGACAAGCAACCTCATCAAGCAGCTCCCTGACACCACAGCCAGGTAAATCCATAAAGATGGGAAAAAAACAGCACAAAAAAGATGAAACCATCAAAGACCGGAACACCTCTTCTCCTTCAAGGCACCACAACTTCTCAACAACACAGGATCACAACTTGACCAAGCAGTGCAACGAACTGACAGATACAGGCTTCAGAAGGTGGCTAATAACAAACATTTCTGAGTTAAAGGTACATGTTCTAACTCAAGGCAAAGTAGCCAAAAACCTTGAAAAAAAGTTAGACAAAATGCTAATTGGAATAACCAGGATAGAGAAGAATGTAAATGACTTGATGGAGTTGAAAAACAAAGCACAAGAACTATGTGAAGCAAACACAAGTTTTAATAGCCAGATTGATCAAGGAGAAGAAAGGATATCAGAGATTGAAGATCAACTCAATGAAATAAAAAGAGAAGGCAAGAAAAGAGTGAAAAGAAATGAACAAAGCCTCCAAGAAACATGGGATTATGTGAAAAGACCTAATCTACACTTGATCGGTGTACCTGAATATGATGGGGAGAATGAATCCAAGCTGGAAAACATGTTTCAGGATATTATCCAGGAGAACTTCCCAAGTCCAAATTTCAAATTCAAGAAATACAGAGAACTACCCAAAGATATTCCTCAAGGAGAGTAACCCCAAAGCACATAATCGTCAGATTCACCAGGGTTGAAATGAAGGAAAAAATGCTAAGGGCAGCCAGAGAGAAAGGCCAGGTCACCCACAGAGGGAAGCCAATCAGACTCACAGCAGATCTCTCTGCAGAAACCCTACAAGCCAGAAGAGAGTGGGGGCCAATATTCAACATCCTTAAAGAAAATAACTTTCAGCCCAGAATCTCATATCCAGCCAAACTAAGCTTTGAAAGTGAAGGAAAAATAAAATCCTTTACGGACAAGCAATTATTGAGAGATTTTGTCACCACCAGACCTGCCCTACAAGAGCTCCTTAAAGAAACACTAAGCATGGAAAGGAACAAGTTCCAGTCATTGCAAAAGCAAACCAGTTGGCAAAGACCAAAAATGCAATGAAGAAAATGAGGCAACTAATGGGAAAGAAAACCAGTCAGTAACAAAATGGCAGAATCAAATCCACACATAACAATATTAACATTGAATGTAGTAAGTGGCCTAAACACCCCAATCAAAAGACACAGACTGGCAAACTGGATAAAAAGTCAGAACCCATCGGTGTGCTGTATTCAGGAAACCCATCTCACATACAAAGACACACATAGACTCAAAATAAAGGGATGGAAGAAGATTTACCAAGCAAATGGAGAACAAAAAAAAGCAGGGGTTGCAATCCTAGTCTCTGATAAAATGGACTTCGACAAAGAAGGATGCTACATAATTGTAAAAGGATCAATCCAACAGGAAGAGCTAAGTACCCTAAACACATATGCCCCCAACACGGAGCACCCAGATACATAAAGCAAGTTCTTAATGACCTAAAACGAGATTTAGACTCCCACACAATAACAGTGGGAGACTTCAACACTCCACTGTCAATATTAGATCAATGAGACAGAAAATTAACAAGGATGTCCAGGACTTGATTGCAGAGCTGGACCAAGTGGACCTAATACATATATACAGAACACTCCACCCCAAATCCACAGAATATACATTTTTCTTAGCATCACATTGCACATACTCTAAAACTGACCACATCATTGGAAGCAAATCACTACTCAGCAAATGCAAAAGAACAGAAATCATAACAAACAGTCTATCAGACGACAGTGCAGTCAGACTAGGACTCAGGATCAAGAAAAACACACATAAACCCGCACAACCACTTGGAAACTGAACAACCGGTTTCTTAGTGTTGACTGGAAACTCTGTCTCAAAAAAAAAGAAATACTAGACTTCCATAGAATCAACCCAAATGCCCATCAATCATAGACCGGACAAAGAAAATGTGGTACATATACACCATGGAATACTACGCAGCCATAAAAAACTAGTTGTGCCCTTTGTAGGGACTTGGATGAATCTGGAAACAATCATTCTCAGCAAACTAACACAAGAACAGAAAGCCAAACACCGTATGTTCTCACTCATAGGTGGGTGTTGAACAACAAGAACATGTGGACTCAGGGAGAGGAGCATCACACACTAGGGGCAGTTGAGGGGGGTAGGGAGAGACAGTTGGGGGTGGGGAGGAGTAACACGGGGAGAAATCCCAGATATAGTATGCACCTAAAGTAAATAAATTAAAAAAAAAACAATATGAAAAATTAAAGTTAAAATTAAGTCTCAGACATAGTAGAAGCTTAAAGAGAAACGTTTAGGCAAATAATTATTCTCAAGAACAAAAATTTTTAACTACTATCAAAGGATTAAGTAGATGGCTTATGATGATGAACAACGCAGTAATTAAATTAATGTAAGAGCTAATTACACAGTTGTAAAGGTTACTGTCTTGGTTTATATAAGTAAAGGACTTACTATGAAAATCATGAAGTTAAAATTGGATAATCAACTTCATTTCAAAACTAAAACTCCAACATATAAAGACTAGATCATATATTGAGAAATTACATATATTATAAGTTATCAAATAACAAAAGGATTATTGCCGTTGTTTTCATCTTGGGGTAGAAAGCCTAAAGGAAGACTAGTATTTATTGAGTGTTTTATATACATTCTCCTTTGATCCTCTTAATAATGTCATCATTATAGAGATTCATG
The DNA here is from genome assembly GCA_031835075.1 of Saguinus oedipus. Lineage (NCBI taxonomy): Eukaryota > Metazoa > Chordata > Mammalia > Primates > Cebidae > Saguinus > Saguinus oedipus. The sequence continues at coordinate 33,054,000 of CM063182.1, read as the reverse complement.
TCCTAAGAGTATATTTCTAAGGGAACATTGGGTATCTATTGATAATAGATATTGTAATCCCCATTTCACAAAGAAACTAAAATTCCAAGAGATTAAAGAACTTTAAAAAAATCACACAATGAAACCAAGAGTCAAGGATCAAACTTAAGTTTAAAGTCTTAGGGGCTAATCACAAGGTAATGATAAAACAGTATTTACATATATCTGGAAAACAAAGTGTCAAAAACATGACAGAAAAAAGAACAAGTCAAAAAAGTAAAAATAAATAAATAAAATCTGGATTCATACATCCCACCAAGTCATTCTTGGTTGCTGACTTTATTTTCTAAACCGGGCTCAAACTAGCTTCTAGTGATTTCAAAAATTTAATTCATCTTCAAACAGTGAAGGTTGGTCCCCTCATTTTACATATTGTCCAGAGAGATAAAGTGAAATGACCCAGGTAATTCAAAAGAGGATTTCTAAAAATTTTTAAATCTATGTCAGAATTATTAGCATTAGCATGGTCTTAAATTTGGCTTCACTTAAGGAGAGAACATTAATTCGATTAGCACAATGTTAGAAACCAGTCTACAGCATACTGTAACAAAGTAGTTAAGAGCAAAGCTCTGGAGTCAGACTGTTTGGGTTTGAATCTATATGTTAGCAATCACTTGTTATGAAATCTTGGTTCTATGCCTCAGTTTCCTTATCTGTAAAATGATGTCCTCCCTGACAAGAGTGTTTAGAGCATTAAATGATTTAATGTGTAAAGTACTTAGTGCTTTGAGTTTTAAATGTGCCCAATAAATTGATACCCATTATTATGAATATCTTATAGTTGTTTTCAAAGGCTAACCAGACAAATGCTAGAAATAGCCAAAGGGTGCCCACATTTTTGAACTCCAGAATAAGGGGCTGCCACTCCAGCCCAGAGCATTTCCTGGCTTGGAAGATCACAATGACTGTTGGTTGCGAATCCACAGGTGCAGAAAAACAATGGAAGGGCCCCTGAGAGTTTTAACCAGTTTCAAAAGGATTTTCGCCCAACCAGTAACCCCACCAAACTAACTAGGATAAATCTCTATAAGGAAAGCTTGGGTTTAGCTCTATTTGGAATTTCTAATGCAACTCTATTAGAGAATTGTTTATATATGGTCCAGAGGTGTCCAGGAACGTTTAATTCAAGTCCTTTCCTCAGCATTGTGTTTTACTGTGATTACAACAGTTTCCCAAAGAACACACAAACAAATCAGAGTGAATCCCACAAGGGAGGAAACTCTAAGAAGTAGGATCTTGGTACATCACTTTATTTGCATAGATTCAGTGTAGTGTTCAGCATGCAGCAAATTCAATTTTGCTTTTTGGAATTTTCTTGGAATTTTTTTCCCAAATATTTTTGGATCCATTGTTGGTTGAATCCACTGATATGGAACCCCCAGATACAAAAGGCTGACTGTATATTAAACTGTGACTATCTTATGTCTGTTAATGTAATTTGCTAATTACTGGTATTTCAGTAAATACAAACTTTATTAGTGAGGCAGAAACTAAAGTAACTTCAAATTGTATCATATAAGAAAACTACATTAACCAATACAAGGCACATTCTACATGTAATTTAAAAATATTTACAGACTACCCCCCAAAAAAATCATTCTTCCATGTAGCCTAGATTAAGTAAAATCATAATAAATATAGAATCCAACTGGGCACAGTGGGTGGCTCAAGCCTGTAATCCTAGCACTTTGGAAGGCTGAGGGTGGATCAGGAGACCAGGAGTTCAAGACCAGCCTGGCCAAAATAGTGAAACCCTGTCCCTACTAAAAACAAGTAGCTGTAATCCCAGCTACTTGGGAGGCTGAGACAGGAGAATGGCTTGAATCAGGGTGGGAGAGGTTGCAGTGAGCCAAGATTGAGCCACCAGACTCCAGCCTGGGCGACAGAGTGAGACTCTGAAGAAAAAAAGAAAAAGAAAAGAAATATAGAATCCACTGACTCAGAATAACTGAGTAAAGTTTGTTCCACTGTGAAAACTGCAGGGTTTTGTTTTGTTTTATGACTAAGGTACAAGAAGATAAAGATTCCTTAAATATGCCCTCAAATGATACTGTAATATGCAGTATGGCCAAATATGAATTAAAATGACCTCTAACACATTTCAATTTATCTACTAATATCGTTTTCTATTTGGCTTTAACATGTACTATATCAGAATGGAATAGAAGTATTTCTTTATATCACTTTTGGTATGCTTGGAAGAACAATGGACAACTGGAGATAGCAGTTAAATCTAGCTCCTAGCAGTAAACACCTGTGTGACTTCGGCCAAGCACTTAACCTCTACCTTATTTTCTCATTTGTAAAAGAGAGAAGAGAATACATGCCAATTTCAAAGGAATATCAGGAAGATCAGGTAAGAATGTAGAGAAAAGCATTAATTTTCTTTTAATTTTAAGAAAGTTATAATCTGAAGTCTTTTCATAAAGATCGGGCTTCCTTCAAATATTCTGAATTAGTACAGGAGGCCTGCTCATCTTCTGGACTACTTGCCATCTTCTCAAAATAAGTTTTTAGTTTTTAATTATGTGCCAATCATAACTGGATATTGCTGAAAATGTTACAGTCTTGTCTGAATAATTCTCCAAATCCAAGTCATTTTCACGTAAGCAAAACAAAAAAAATTTACATAAATGTGAGGCTTGCGAACATCATGATAATTTATTTCAACTTACTCTTTTTTTCTACGACCATGAAAAAAACTGGCCCATTCAAAGCATGTCTTTTTGCTTCCAACCCAAAATACAGAGGGAATGCCAACTATAAGAGCCATCAGGTATTTCATCAGAAAGAGAATCAAGTCTGGGTGACTCATTTGAGTAACCTAGAAGAACAGAAAGAAAAACATCTTAAATATATAAAAATAACTTTCTATGAAAGACCAATATAAAATCTTTTAAATAAAGTGAGAATAAAATAATTCTACAAATTCGATATTTTCATTTGTAAGGTTTAATAGATAATTTTCTTGTTATGTGGAAAAAATACACTCCTGAAAATTTGACAATAAATTTATGCATTGAGCCAGATCTAGATACCTAGATAGATAGAAGACAGATATTTGGCTGATATTAGCCATCTTCTAAACTAGGAAACAATGGAGATCATATGTACAATAGCAGTGGGGGCAGTGGTGATGCAGATGGACTTTTTAAAAGAGTAATGTGAAAATAAGATGCCATAGAAGGAAAAGACTGACAGGTTTGACCATTAAAAACTTAAAACTTGGGGCCCAAAGTGGCTCCGGCCGGATGTCGTGGCGCTTGCGAAGGCGAGGCCAAGAGTTCAAGGCCAACCAACCTCAGCAACCTTACAAGCTCTCAATGATTGGCAAAAAAAAAAAAACAAAACCTTAAAACTTCTACAGAACAGGAAGCCTTAAATCAAATTAACAGAATAATGACTAACTAGAAATATTAACTGTATTAATCAAAAAAGCAAATCTAAGAAAAAGAAAATGAAGAATAAGCAAGGTGTGGTGACTCATGCCTATAATCCCAGCACTTTGGGAGGCCGAGGCAGGCAGTTCATCTGAGGTCAGGAGTTCAAAACCAGCCTGGCCAACATGACAAAACGCTCTATTAAAAATACAGAAATTAGCTGGGCGTGGTGGTAGGCACCTGTGGTCCCAGGTACTAAGGAGGCTGAGACAGGAGAATTGCTTGAATCAGGGAGGTAAAGATTGCAGTGAGTCACGATCACGCTACTGCACTCCAGCTTGAGTGACAAAGTGGGACTCTTGTCTCCAAAAAAAAAAAAAGAAAGAAAAGAAAAAAGAAATAAAGCATTTATAAGACCAAAAAAGAAAAAAAGGCACAGAACTAATAAGCCCAAAGTTGGTTATTTGCAAAAGGAATAGGCCAGACTCCAGTCTAATCAAAGCAACAAAGGGAAGAAAACAGCTGAACACACAGACACAGAAATAATAACGAAACAGATACAAATAGAGAAAAATTAAAGAATCTTTAAAAGATTGCTTTGCTCAATTCCAGGCAAATAAACTTAAAAAACAATGGATACAAATGATAGAAAAATGAAATTTAACAAAATTGACTCCAGAGGAGATAAAAAAAAAAATTGAACAGATAATTATAGAATAAAGTTGTCTAAGAGCTACCTCCTCTCAGAAAGCACTAGACCCAAAAGTTTCGCAGGAAAATTCTAATAAGCCATTAAAGAACATATAATTTCAAATTGTCTGAAAACACAGAAAAAGGAAACTACTAAAATTATTTATATAAAGCAAGCATAAAATTGTACTTAATAAAGGCTCCATAAAGAAAGAAAACTATTTATGTCTCATTTAGGAATTTGTATGTGAACAGAATTTAACAGCAAATTAAAATATGCCAGGACCAAATGGGAATGCAAGGATGGTTCAACATTAGTCAATTTATTTATAAATTCAACATATTATTAGATCAAAGGGAAAACATATAATCATCTTCATAAATGCCACAAAGGCATTTGACAAAAGTATTCATTCTTGATTATTAAAAACTGTAATAAAATACAAAAAGATGATGGTGAAGTCCTTAAAGACACTATATCTGTATGTCAATGTATCTCAATCCAAAAGCAAACTTCATGCTTAATGGAAACACCAAAAGCCACCAGAAATATTTTCATTAAAATATGGAATACAAGAAGAGTTTCTACTGCCACCACTCTTAGTTAACCAGTTGCAACAGCGCTAGACTGCGATTAGATAAAAGAAATAAAGGTTATAAAAACTAGAAAGGAGGAGGCAATGTAATCATTATTTATAAATAACGTGATTTTATATACCTGGAAAAACTAAGAGAATAAAGTAAAAGCTACTATAAATTATAAGCAGGGTTGCTAGCTATGAAATAAAATACATAAATAACTTTCATATATATAAGTATTAATTAGTAGATGTAAGAAAGAAAATTCTTCATTTACCATTTTTATGGGCTAAATTGTCTCCCCTATCCAAATTCATATGTTGAAGCCCTAACTCCCAGTACCTTAGATTGTGATTGTATTTGGAAGCGGGGCCTTCAAAGAGGTAATTAAGGTTATGTGCACGGATCCTGACCCAATCTGACTGGTATCCTTAGATAAGGAGGAAATTGTAGACATAAAAGACACCAGGGGTATGTACACACAGAGAAAAGACCATGTGAGGACACAGCAAGCAGGCTCCCATCTACAAGCCAAGGAGAGAGACCTGAGAGGAAACCAACCCTGCCAGCACCTCAGCTACCCAGTCTGTGGTATCTCATTATGGTAGCCTTAACATACTAATACAAACTATAACAAAGGAGACGAAACACCTAAGAATAAATTTAATAAGAAAAATGAGTGATCTATTTGAAGACGTTATAAAACACACTCCACTTCAAACATGTTCTTAGTTAGAATTTATCATAAGAATGCAGATTCTCCTTGATTTAGTTATTGAATTTGACACAATCCCAAAATTCCAATAAAAATACCACAGAGTTATTTGAGCATTAAGACAAGCTGATTTTAAAGTTTATATGGAAAAACAAACAAGAACAAACAGGAAAGTCCTGAAAGAGAAGAGAAATATATCATTAAACCATAATAATTAAAACTGTGTAATTACAGAACGCTATTTAACGTAAGCAGTATTAAAGTAAGTGATATTTCAAACCATTCAGAAAAAACGTGTTTATTCAATAAATGTATTCTGGACAGGCTTCTAGAAAAAAAAGAGGCAAAGCCATACAATATTTCAAAACTAGATGAATTTCTAAAAGACAGAAAAATCAGACGGGGTGCGGTGGCTCATGCCTGTAATCCCAGCACTGACGGATGCTGAGGCAGGTGGTTCACTTGAACCCAGGAGGCAGATGCTGCATCGTGCCACTGTACTCCAGCCTGGGCAACAGAGTAAGAGCTCGTCTTAAAGTAAATAAATAAAAACAAAAATTCAAATGTAAGAAAAAAATTAACAACAAAAAAGAAACCATAAAGTTAAAGTTCTAGATGAAAGCTTTTGTATCAGGAAGAGAGGTGAAGAGTGACTTTCTAACAATGACACAACACTTAGAAGCCATCAAGGGTTGGTTGTGGTGGCTCACACCTGTAATCCTAGCACTTTGGGAGGCCCAGGCCGATGGATCATGAGGTCAGGAGTTTGAAACCAGCCTAGCCAATATGGTGAAATCCCATCTCTACTGAAAATACAAAAATTAGCTGGGCGTAGTGATGCACACCTGTAGTCCCAGTTATTTGGGAGGCTGAGGCAGGAGAATCGCTTGAACCTGGGAGCTGAGGATGCAGTAAGATTACGCCACTGCACTCCAGCCTGGGTGACAGAGTGAAACTCTATCTTGAAAACAAAACAAACAAAAAAAGCTATCAAAAAGATAAATGTGGCTACATAAAACCCCACATTGCTGCATGGCCATAACTATCTTAACAACAGCCAAAATACAATTAAAAAGCTGATATAAAATTGTTGCAAATTATATGGCAGAAAAAAGGGCTAATTTTGTTAATGAATAATAAACTCCAAAAACTAAATAAAAGCCCATGACCTAAAGAAAAACAGGTGAAATATATGAACAATTTACGAAAAACAAAAGACAAATCCAGAGCTCAGATTCATAGTTAAATTATATGCTGGCTCTATTTTTAACCTATCAAATAGGTTAAGATCCAAGAGTCTGACAGTATATTGCACTAGCAAATGTACAGACAAATACTCTCATATACTGGAGATGGAGAGGTAAATTCATAAACCTCTATAGAAGACAATTTGGCAATGTCAAAGTTACGCCTTTTGATTAAGCAATTATTTTACAAATATATGCTACAGATAATTCATATATATATACAAGTATTGTACATATATCATATACCAACAGTAAAATATTAGAAGCAATATGATTTATCCACTCAATGGAATACTATGAGGGCAAGAAAAGATACTGAGGAAGCCTTTTCTATTTTGGTATTGATCTCCAAAATATATCATTAAATGACAAGAGCAAGGTGGGGAAGTGTGTATGGGAGCTACCGAGTAAAAAAGAGGGAGCAAAGGAATATACTTGCTTATACATGCATGAACATCTCTGAAAAGAGGATATACAAATTCCTTGTAAAATTCCAAGTTACTGTTGAGAGAGGCACTGGGAAGCTGGGAAACACAGGTGATGATAGAAGGGAGACTTTTCCCATACACTTTTGTAGCTTTTGGGTTTAGAACCATTAAAAATTTTTAAGAAGAAACAGAATTTTTTAAATGTATATATGAAGATTCTAAATATAAAAATAAGTGTGGGATGGGGCCCTGGGAAACACCCTCACTGTTGGTAAACTGGTATAACTTTACTAGTATACAATCTTATAAAACTTATAAAAAATGTAAATGTGTATTCCATTTGATTCAGCAATTCTATTTCAAGAAATAGCATCCTAAATAAATAGCAGGTCAATAATAGGGAGATTGTTTAAATAAATTATGGTATATACAAATTACCAAATATACAGCCATTCAAAAAATTATAATGTAAATAAAAAAAGGAGAGTACAGACAGTGATGTGCTGGTAATTGTTCAACGACTGGTTTTCTGGGTCAAGGGAAGCCCTGATTTGCAGCATCTGCCAATTTCAATGGTCATTTTCTTTCTTTTTTTGAGATAGAGTCTCGCTCTGTTGCCAGGCTGGTGTGCAGTGGCCCAATCTCAGCTCACTGCAACCTCCTGCCTCCTGGGTTCAAGCAATTCTCCTGCCTCAGCCTCCTGAGTAGCTAGGATTATATGTGCACGCCACCATGTCCAGCTATTTTTGTATTTTTAGTAGAGTTGGAGTTTCACTATGTTGGCCAGGATGGTCTCGATCTCTTGACCTTGTGATCTGCCTGCCTCAGCCTCCCAAAGTGCTGGGATTACAGGTATGAGTCACCATACCCAGCTCAATGGTCATTTTCAAGCAACCAATGTGACATCACTGAAGGTGGAGTTGCATCTTACAGGCCTGAAAGCCAGCTACAGCACACAACTAGGTGTAGACTGATGTGCCAAATATGATCACATTTATATTTCAGAATTATACAGTCATGTGTCAGTTGACCACAGGAATATATTGAGAGATGTGTTGTTAGGCAGTTTTGTCATTGTGTGAATATCAGAGTGTATTTAGACTAAACCTAGATGGTATAGCCTATTACACACCCAGGCTGTATGGTATAGCCTACTGCTCCTAGGCTACAAACTTGTATAGCAGGTTACTATACTGAATAATGTAAACAATTATATCACAATGTTAAATATTTGGGTTATCTATTTAAAAGTAGAAAGGGTCAAATAAAAATACAACATTATAATCTTATAGAATCACTATGGTCCCATATGCAGTCCATCGTTGAGTGAAACATTGTTATGTGGTGCATAACTGTAATACCTGTAACATTATTTATACATATATTAAATATGACTTTTGGTATGTTTTTAAATATACCAATATGCACTCTTCTGGCTATGACTGTGAAAAAAACTACACCAAAACTTAATGGCTTAACGGAAGAATTTATTATCTCCCACAGTTCTGTGAATTGACTGGGCTCAGCTGAGTGATTCCCACTTGGGCTCTCACAGGTAGCTGCAGTCAGATGATGGCTGGGGCTGAAATCATCTGGATGTTAGTCTGAGCTGGACACACATAAAGGACGGCTTCTTCACTCAAATGTCAGCTAGGATGGCTGGAAAAGATGGGAGCTGACTGAGAAGATCTCTCCCACTCTCTGTGGCTGGTCTTCTCAATCACGCTTCTCAATCACTTCCTTCCCTTCATGAAGCCTTTCTATACAGCTTAGGGCTAACCTGCACTTCCACACATCTTGTGGTCTCAAGGTAGTCTGACTTCTTACTAGAGGCTGATCTCTCCCAGAGCAAGCATTCCAAGAGATCTTGGCAAAGCCTTGGGGTCATACAGAATCACTTCTGCTGCCTCCTACTAATCAAAGGCAAGTCACAGTGCCAGCCCAATTTAAGGAAAGGAGACTACTCAAGAGCAAGAGATGTGGTTCTCTGGTTGGAGGCAGGGGGCTACATCGCTCTGCAGAGTAGCTATCACAGTGATTACTACAAAGGGTTGGAATGTTTGTCCCCTCCAAAACTCACGTTGAAATCTAAACCTCAGTGGGGGAGTATGCAGAGGTGAGGCCTTCAAGAGGTGATTGGGCCATGAAGGCTCTGCCTCATAAACAGACTAATGGGTTATCACAGGAGCAGGACAGGTGGCATTACAAGTGGAAGAAGACGGACTGAACTAGCACACTGAGCCCTCTTGCTATGTTAATGCCCTGCACCAACTCAGGACTCCGCAGTTCCCATCAGGAAGAAGGTCCTCACCAGATGCAACCCTCAACCCTGGACTTCTCAGCCTCCATAACTGTAAGAAATAAATTCCTTTTCTTTAAAAATTACCCAGTTTCAGGTATTCTGTTATATTCAACAGAAAGCAGACTAGGGCACATAGGGACTAAAAAGTATGTAAAAATGTAAACTGTGGTAACATTGATTCGCAGGGGTAAGGGGGTTTTCCTCTGTTTCATCATTTTCTTCCCATATATTTTCAACTTTTTAAAAAGTAGAAAAGACTATATGTATATAATCAAAACTGACAAAACATTTAACCAGGAAAACTTTTACTGTGTTAATGGAATGCCAAAAGCTCATGAGACACAATGTAAATTTATATTACGATAGCAAATGTTGTACAAATGCTCTAAGAAATTATCAAAAATTATACTGATATTTAATCTAAAGTATACAGTGAATATTATAAATATGCAAAGTAAGCTATATAAATAAATCCATGATCAACTAGATAGAAAACATGACAAATCTGTAAATAAATCAGTACCTAGGACTTATATTCTGCATATACACAAACACACACACACCCTTTCTTGCATTTTCCAGCATGTATTCTCCAATATGGCATACTACTTCTTAAAGGTGGATATTCACATAATATTGAGGAACACATGAATGTAGTAGATAACATAGGCTGAAAAGCATAAAGTCCTTAGAACTGTGTTTGACACCTAATAAATATTAAAAAATGTCTCAGGGGCACCACTATCCCAGAATACATTAAAAGGCAATCCATAGTAAGATATTCTGTGGTAAAATAAAATTTGGGTATCATGAGCCTCCCGCCCCCGCCACCCTCCGGAGGGATTATACATTAGTATATTAAAGGTTCTGAGAAGTCCTGAAGAACTGTTTATTTTTGTTTAGCTCAGTGTTTTCTATGCTGATAGATAAATTTTCCGACTGAAAATTAAGGAGTTGGAATAGGTAAATTCTAAGGTTTATTCTAATAGCCTATGAGCCCTATTAATCTGGAAAAACTTTATAGGGAAATTAGAGACTAGTTTTGCTACAAAAGATATTTTCCTTTTCCAGGATTTAAAAATCTATCATATTAGTTAAAATACACATGTTAACCATGACTATATACATTTTTTTTTTTTTTTTTGGCTCACAAAAGAGAACATCTCATAAAAGTGGAGTGTGTGCCAGGCACGGTGGGTTAAGCCTGTAATCCCAGCACTTTGCGATGCAGAGGCAGGCAGATCAGTTGTGGTCAGGAGTTGGAGACCAGCCTGGCCGACATGGTGAAACACCGTCTCTATGAATATACAAAAATTAGCCAGGTGTGGTGGTAGGTACCTGCAATATCAGCTACTCGGGAGACTGAGGCAGGAGAATCACTTGAACCTGGGAGGCGGAGGTTGTAGTGAGCTGAGATTGCACAACTGCACTCCAGCCTGAATGACAGAGCAAGACTGCGTCTCAAAAAAAAAAAACTGCAGTGTGGTAAGGAAAAGAATGAGAGCTGGGAAACACACTTCAAATCACATTTGCTCTTACCCAATAAATGGTGAGAAAACAAGGACTGACTGAAGAAAAATGATAATTTGTAAAGAGGTGACTTACATAAGTAATACTATGAAGAGGAAGAAGGTAAAGAATATGAAAGTTAAAACTAATACAATTGTAATGAAAGAAAGATAAGATAGCTAATCAGAGTTGATCACATTAGAACAATTGGGTGATGTGAAGAGCATTGGCCTGAGCAATGTGACATGGGTCAAATCGCTTTTTATAAAATAAGAAGCTTCAACTTAATGATTTTGAGGTTGCCTTCAATTCTAGATGACTGATTCTAGAGTCTAAATCCTATCCTTATAGATCTAGTCTTATCCCTTTGTTTTACGGATGCAACCAGACTCTAGGGAAGTGAACTGACCTGCAAGGTCACACAACTAATTAACTGATCTGCAAGGTCACACAACTAATTCACTTAAATATTGAGTGCAACTGTGACCTAGTACAAAAGACGTATTAGCAAATGAGTCAGAAAATTCCCTGCCCTTGTTGAACTTACATTCTAGAGCAGGGTAAGGATGCAGTGCTGTCAATGTACAGGAACTAGCGAAATCGTATAATTTCAGATAGTAATAAGAACTAATTAACAAAACAAGGTAGTGTGTGGGTGTGGTATGGTGGTGAATGAGGCAAGATTTTATTTTATTTTGTTTTTTGAGGCAGAGTTTCACTCTGTTGTGCCCAGGCTGGAGTACAGTGATAGGATCTTGGCTCACTGCAACCTCCTCCTCCTGGGTTCAAATGATTTTCCTGCCTCAGCCTCCTACGTAGCTGGGATTACAGGCATGCACCACCACACACAGCTAATTTTTGTATTGTTAGTAGAGATGGTGTTTTACCATTTTGGCCAGGCTGTTCTCAAACTCCCAACCACAGGTGATCTCCCAACCTCAGCCTCCCAAAGTGCTAGGATTAAGAAGTGAGCCACAGTGTCTGGCCAGCAAGCAACTTTAGATCAAAATAGTCAGTAAAGGCTTCCTCAAGGACATGACATTTAAGTAGGGATTTAGGCAGAAGAAACAGGAGTAACAATAATCCTGACAGAACAAGTTTGTTGTCTCTAAAGAAGAATAACAAGGAGGCCAGCTAGGCTAAAAGTGAGCATGGATGGAGGAGAAATGGTAGGAGATGAAGTCAAAGAAGGAGGCAGGGTTCAAGTCATATATGGCATTGCAGGGAATGGTTAAAAAAAAAGAAAAAAGAAAAAAAAAAAGGTTTTATTCTAAGAGTAATAGGAAGCCACTGAAGGGTTTTGTTCAAACAAGCAAAATGATCTCACTTATGTTTTAAAAACTCCCTCTGGCTACTGTGTTGAAAATAAACTAAAGAAACAAAAGTAGAAGCAAGAAGATGGACAGGAAGGCCACTATGAATTACTGAATGGCTTGGACTAAGGTAGAGGTGTAGGTAATGAGAAGCTGAAGGATTGGATCTGAGGTATGTGAGAAAGACAGGGCTCAAAAATAGCTCCAAATCTGGGTCTGAGCAACTAGTGGATGATGATACCGCAATTCACTGAATGGGGCAGAACTGGGAACAGGATGCAGGAAGCAGACTTGAGAAAAATTCAGAGCTGTGTTTTCCACATACTAAGATTAAAATGCTTTGTAGACTTTCAAAAGGAAGTGTCATGCAAATAGATATTCTGGAGCACAAAAAGGTTGGGTTATAGAGCCTAAAACACGGGAATGGATAAGATTACACAGAAAAAAGGAGAAGGCAAAGAAAACAGAAAGCCTAGGAGAGAAACCCTAAAATATCTTCCAACTTTGATTCTTTAGTGCCTGCACCCCGTCCGTGTAAATTAGAAACATTGTTCACATAACATAAATGCTTGAATAAGAGGGAAGGACCAATAAAAACAAAATCAGTAACAACGAAAACCTCCAATCAGGCAAGAAGATTTAGAAGACAGCAGGGATGTAATTCAGAACATTTTGTATTACAGGGTTCTGGTTAAAGCCAAAATTCCAGAGAAGACAAGTCAGCATCTGCCTACGGCAGGGATACAGGGAGAAAGCAACTCAACACCTGTTTTCTGAAGATGCCATAGGCAGAGTGTTGGAGCCAGAGGGCCAAGACGCTGAGGAAGAACAGCCAATCTACCACTGTACAGAAAGAGTGTCCCCTTATAAATGAAGAACAAAGAAGAGGAGGGAGAATATTATCTACTTCTAAATTACACAGAGACACAAAATAGTGAGGTAGTTGGTATGTAAAACAGGCCGTATACTAGCTAGAAAGGCAAAGCCCACTAAAGAGAAAAATATTGAAATAAAGGAAATGAAATACAGTGTTTAGTTTTTATTTTTAAAAAGCCCTATAATAAACTGAATGTCTATAGTGTTTATTTATTTATTTATTGACAGGTTCTCACTCTGTCACCCAGCCTGCAGTGCAATGGTGCAATCACAGCTCACTGTGACATCCACCTCCTGGGTTCAAACGGTTCTCCTGCCTCAGCCTCCTAAGTAGCTGGGATTACAGGTACCCACCACCACGCCCAGCTAATTTTTTTATTTTTAGTAGACATGGGGTTTCACCATGTTGGCCAGGCTGGTCTCAAACTCCTGACCCGTCTTGGCCTCCCAAAGTGCGGGATTACAGAGGTGAGCCACGGCACCAGGCTATAAAATTTTTAAAGTAAAAACTCACCTGCCAGGCGCGGTGGCTCACGCCTGTAATCCCAGCACTTTGGGAGGCTGAGGCGGATTGATCACAAGGTCAAGAGACAGACACCATCCTGGCCAACCTGATGAAACCCCGTCTCCACTAAAAAGTACAAAAATTAGCTGGTCGTGGTGGCGCGTGCCTGTAGTCCCACCTACTCGGGAAGCCAAGGCAGGAGAATTGCTTGAACCCGGGAAGCCGAGGTCACAGTGAGCGGAGATCACGCCACTGCACTCCAGCCTGGCGCCACAATAAGACTCTGTCTTAAAAACAAGAAAAAACAAAAAAACTCAAAAAATATTTCAATTCCTTGCATAATTAAAATAGACAAATAAGAAAACTTTCAACTATTTTTTTCTAAGTATTCCTGAAAACACCATATTCCTAGTGATGTTATATCACCCTCACAATTGAAAAAAATTACCGGATGTGTTTCTTTAATCTAGCTGAAGAATACTCGCCAAAGAAGGGAGACATCAACATCTACTTACCTTAAGCCCTGTGTCTTGACAACTGTCTTGGTGGTTCTACAACAGCCTGGCTAGCTATAAATAGCTTACATTCACTATTTTTTGAATCACAGATCTCCACTAACACTGCTACGAGTTAATCTACAGAACTGCAATAATTCTTTTCAACCATCATATAAAAAACTTTACCTGTATTTTAATTTTCCTATTTGGATACATAATCCACCAAAGACCCCGGGGTTTAAATTATTTTTAATTAAATAGAAAAAAAGTTACTCATGTTAAGGGGGAAAAATACTCTGCCAAAAAAAGAAAACCACTTAAGGTATATATTCTTATTATTGTGGTGGCCTAAATTCAATACTTGTTTTTGATACCTTAGTTTTGAATCGGGTTGGCAGAGTCCTTGGTTTCTTTCCCTATCAAGAGGAATCTATACTTTACTAATAGAAGTACACATTGCACTGGGTTTGCTTTGATTGACTGATTTATTGATTGGAGACAGTCTTGCTGTCGTCTGGTGCCAGGCTGGAGTGCAGTGGCACAATCTTGTCTCACTGCAACCTTGTTTCCCGGGTTCAAGCAATTCTCCTGCCTCAGCCTCCCGAGTAGCTGGGACTACAGGCGTGTGCCACCACACCCAGCTAATTTTTATATTTTCGTAGAGACAGGGTTTCACCATGTTGGCCAGGATGGTCTCTCTATCTCTTGACCTCGTGATCCGCCCACCTCAGCCTCCCAAAGTGCTGGGATTACAGGCGTGAGCCACCACTTATACCAAGCCTATGGTCACCTAAAGCCCATTTAAAAATGAACTACTGATCAGGTTCATACAGAGTCTGTCATACAACTGGTAAGTGACAACAGTTCCTGAATGGAAGTCTTCTGATTCCCACTTCTGTGTACTTTTTAACTATACTACACTACATTGCTTATCAACCTTTACTGTTATTATGCTTTGAAAAGTCACCTACTTGACCTATCAAATATAAAGGCTTAATATGTGATAGAAATTATGACAATGTAGCATAGGGAAAGCATAGTCAACAAAAATAGACCCTGGAATAGAAAAGCAAAACAAATTTGACATATGGGAACTCGATATATGACTAAGGCAGTATTATACGTCAGTGGAGAAAAGATGAACTAGTCAGTCAATGGTGCATGCAACCTAGATCCGACACATGCGCAGTTCACAACAGGATTTGTGACCCTATGAGAAACTAATGCTGCTGCTTACCTGTCAGGAGGCTCAGGCAGTAATGCAAGTGATGGGGAGTAAATAGAAATAACGCTTTGCTGGCTCACCCACCACTCACCTCCTGCTGTGTGGACCTATACTGATCTGTGGCCCGAGGGTAAGGGATCTCTGCTAAAGAGTACATAATTATCATATTCCTTATTTTTTATTTTTACTAGGTTTCTCCATATGTTTTTTAAAGGGACGAGAGTAAGAACTAAAAAATAACTTTGTTAGTCACAGAACGATCTGATTTCCATGTTTATTTTCTTCTAATAGGCTATGAACTCCGGCAGGACAGAGGCTATATTTTATTCACAGTTGCTTCTCCAGCAACTATCAATATAGCAGAATAGTACATATACAACAAATGGTTTTGAATTAATGAATCAATTTTACAAAAAGGGAAAAAACAAGTTGTGGTTTATGGGGGAATAGTTTCTAGATTCATTTAATATTAGACCTTATAGATTATTCAATCCCAAAAAATTTCAGAGATGAAGAAATTATAAACTTAGTGACTAGCCTAAACACACAAAACTAGAGATACAGCCAGAACTAGATGATGTCTCTCCAAATACTCACACCTGTGTTTTCTGCATACGAAGAGGTGTAAAATGATGTTAAGTCTGTAGGCTTTGGAATCAGTTCACATCCCAGCTCTGTAACTTACTATATGACTTCGAATAAACTGTGTAAATATATGAGATTTAGTTTCCTAATTGGTAAAAGTGAGTACAATGTAACTTACTGAGCTAATGTGAGGATTAAATGATGTGTATAAACTGTTGAGCACAGGACATGACACACAGCATATAACTTAAAAAAACTAGAGGCTGGGCGAGTGGCTCATGCCTGTAATCCCACCACTTTGGGAGGCCGAGGCAGGCAGATCACGAGGTCAAGAGATCAAGACCATCCTGGCCAACATGGTGAAACCCCGTCTCTACTAAAAATACAAAAAAATTAGCTGGGCGTGGTGGCATGCGCCTGTAGTCCCAGCTACTTGGGAGGCTGAGGCAGGAGAATTGCTTGAACCCAGGAGGCGGAGGTTGCAGTGAGCCAAGGTTGCGCCACTGCACTCCAGCCTGGCACCTGGTGACGGAGTGAGACTGTCTCAAAAAAAAAAAAAAAATACTAGAAGCAACTATGATTATTAAACTATGTTGCCTCTACTATTCTCATAAACACTGAAATTATTTCCTTAAATTGGTGTGGTAATGCCTTCAAAAATTACTGGAAATATGCCTTATTGACATGTGTTTATTATAGTGACATATTATAATTCATTTTTATTTATTTACTATAGTGACAATGGTACTAGATTATATAAAATTCTTTCTTTTTTTTTGGTGGGGGGCGGGGCGGGGACAGAGTTTCACTCTCCTTGCCCAGGGTGCAGTGCAATGGTGAGATCTCGGCTCACTGCAACCTCTGCCTCCCAGGTTCAAGTGATTCTCCTGCTTCACCTCCTGCATAGCTGGGATTACAGGCGTATGCCACCATGCCTCTAATTCTTTTGTATTATTAGTAGAGATGGGGTTTTATCATGTTGGCCAGGCTGGTCTCAAACTCCAGACCTCAGGTGATCCACCTGCCTTGGCCTCTCAAAGTGCTGGGAATACAGGCGTGAGTCACCACGCCTTGCCTATATTGAATATTTTTAATATTATTATGCAATAGAGTAAAAGGACGATCCTCAAAAGTAGCAATGATAATCCAACAGTGACAGTTTATATGAGACAAAAAATGCCATAGGTCACCAACCACTGTTATAAAATAGAGTAATGCTTGCTGTAGATGAGGGGTCAACAAACTACAGCCTGGAGACCAAATCTGTCACAATGCCTGTTTCTACAAATAAAGTTTTATTGGAATACTTCCTTCCATTATCTGACATACTATCTGTGGCTGCTTTTGCACCACAGCAGCAAAGCTGAGTAGTTCCAACAAAAACCAATGGCCAGCAATGCCCAAAATACTAATCAGCTGATTCTTTACAGGTAGTTTGCCATGCCCTATTGTAGATAATGGCAAGTACACTGAATTTTTTCCTAAAAATGTGTAAGCTATTTGCATACCAGGTATTTCTGTGTTAAGACTTACACTAAACACACAACTTAGGTTATTCTGTTTAACAGAGGCCAGAAAAATAACTTGCATAGTTTATCATATTTATTCAAAAGTGTCATTTGACAGCATTTTACAACCAGCACATAACAGTATTAACAGTTTCTATAAATTTCTATAATAGTCTATGATTCCTTCATATTCTATTCTGTAATATTTTCTGGCAAAACAAGATATATAGAATATTTTTTCAGGGAATCCTCACTCTTTTCCTCTATGACAGAAACTAAACAATTTTGAGGTTTGGCCCTAGGAAGTCATATGCAGGCAGGATATTTACCAATTTAAGGATTAGTAGCCAAAAAAAACAAAAACAAAAACAGGTTAGTAGCACTACATGGTTTATAAAAAAGAATTACTCATTGTCTAATGTTGGAAGTGTAAAACATACCCATTTCCCTCATGGTCCTTTCATAAACAATTCTGATTCCTTTCGCAACTGCCTGGTAAAGGGAAAGACTCATCAGAAAATGAAGCTAAAAATCGTAACAAATTAGATTTAATGTTCTGCTATTTTTGTATTTTTCTGAATCAAGACTAGGTAAAACAGCAGATAGGATGCCTTTTGTGCTCAGAAGAATAGAAATAATATTTTTTGTTTGTTTTCTATAAAGTTTTTCTTTTTCTTTCTTTTTTTTTTTTTTTTTTTGAGACAGGGTCTCCCTCTGTCGCCCAGGCTGGAGTGCAGTGACACAATCTCAGCTCACTGCAAATTCCACTTCCTGGGTTCAAGCAATTCTCCTGCTTCGGCCTCCTGAGTAGTTGGGATTATAGCGCATGCCACAACAGCCCAGCTAATTTCTGTATTTTTAGTAGAGATGGGGTTTCACCATATTGATCAGGCTAGTCTGGAACTCCCAACCTCAGCTGATCCACCAACCTTGGCCTCCCTAAGTGCTGGGATTAAAGGTGTGAGCCACTGCGCCAGGCCTATAAAAATAATTTTTAAAGAATTCTACAAATGGCTCTAATGTGAATTTGACAGTCTTGGCTAAGCTGCTTGTACTGTGGTAACACATTTCTGTTACTGAAATAAAAGTTCTACTGTCAAAATTCCTTGGGGCATACTGCATTAAATTAGATGGATCAAAGAGATGAAAAAGAAAGAAGGACCATTTTAGGAAAGGAAGGAAACGTGCTTTTCAAAAATCAATGTTTAAAAGAAAAAAATGATGACTCCAGTATAGAGTACAGGATAATCCTTTTTAAAGCCTCAAGAATTATGTATTTGTAGTAATAGGAATTAATATCAACACTTTACTTTGGGCAAAGCACTCTGGTAAGAGGTTTAAATTTCTTATTTAATCTTCATTGCCACCCATGAGGTAGATATTACTGTATTCAACATATTATTTTCTGAATTTTTTTTTTTTTTAAGAGGCAGGGTTTCACCATGTTGGCCAGGCTGGTCTCAAACTCCTGACCTCAAGTGATCCACCTGCCTCAGCCTCCCAAAGTGCCGGGATTACATGCATGAGCCACCACATCTGGCCTATTTTCTGCATTTTATATGAATAAATGGTAGTAACAAGTCATAAATCCAGCCTGCTTGACTTTAAAGCCCACATTTTTAACGAATATTATACAAAATTCAAATTCTTTTCCAGAAATAATAAGAATCTTTGAGAAATGTAACTCTTTCATAGGCTGCTTTGAGACTCTTAGAAGGCACTAGAGAAAATTATTATTAAATGAAAAAACCTCCAAATATCTACAAAATTACTAATATGTTATTTAAAAATACACAATACAAAAAAGTATTCTAGAAATAAACCAGTTTTTAAACTGTGAAATAAATATTACTCTGATTACTGACTGTATTTCATAATTAATTCACAATTTAGGCATTCAATACTACTTTTCAAGTATTATTTAATAAACATTAAAACTGAGTGCTCTTGCTAAAAACGGTTATATAATATATTAAAATCTAAGTAGTGACATCAAAAACGAAGAGAGGGTGAAAGACTGTCATAGCCAAGAGGAGGCCAAGGAGATGAGTACTAAATTTCATCTCCTGGGTAGGATCTTAGAACAGAAATAGGACATTAGATAAAAACTAAGGAACTGTGAATAAAGTTTGGACTTCAGTTAATTATAATGTATCACTATTGGTTAGCCAACTATAACAGATGTACCATAGTAATATAAGATGTTAATAACAAGGAAAACTGGTACAATGCATATGGGAACTTACTGTGTTATCTTCACAATTTTTCTGTCAATCTAAAACTGTGCTAAAACCTAGAATTGTATTTAGAAAACAGCAAAAAAAGCCAGTAAAATTGTTTTCCGCAAGAACACTCATTTTAAAAATTTTAAAATACTTTACACCCAGCCAATTTTTCTTCAAATTATGAATTTACATTCATGTAATTTGCACTAAACCCAACTGGTATTTTGAAAAACTGTGATAAATGACTTCACGAACTGATTTTTCAAATATTTGAAAGCTTTTGTAATATCAGAGATGACTGTAAAGCAACCTTGTTGGTTTTTAAGCAAATATATTAAAATATTTTCTCTTTCTAAGTCATCTGAGGAGACCGCTTCATCACTGCTTAAAACATTAAAAAAAACTTCTCAATAGGAATTATCATCAGAGCCTACTAAGTGTTATTTTAGGCACACTCAGTAATAGCAGATATTATTTAAGTATGTGTGGATATTACTTCAATATAAAAATTTCACATCACTGGTACGCAATTCACAAGTCTGTGTAAGATTCCTCTAAAAGAAAATTCTGAACAAAAACAAATATTAATATCCTAATATCTGAATATTAAAAAAATCAAAGTAGGGCATATTATTGTATGATTCCATTTATATGAGATACCTAGAATCAAATTCATAGAGAAAAAGTAGAATGGTAGTTGCCAGGAAATGTGGAGAAGAATGGGGAGTTATTGTTTAATGCGTGCAGAGTCTCAATGATTGATTGAATGATTTTTATTGAGATAGGGTCTTGCTCTGTCACCCAGGCTGGAGTGCAGTGGTGCAATAACAGCTCTCTGAAACCTTGACCTCTTGGGCTCAAACCAGTCTCCTGCCTCAGCCTCCCGAGTAGCTAGGATTACAGGCACATGCCAACATGCCTGGCTAATTTTTATATTTTCTGTAGAAATGGGGTCTTGCCATGTTGCTACATCTTCTCAGTTTGAAAAGATGAGGAAGTTACTGGAAATAGATAATGGTGATGGTTGCACAATGTGAATTTACTTACTGTCACAGAACTGTACATTTAAAAATGGTTAAAATGAGAATGTATACATAATGCATGTGTGTATATATGTGTGTGTCTATAAACTATAATTAAAAACACAGGTGGCTGGTCCTATACTTTGTAAGCTACAGTTCAGATGGGCTATAGTTTGCTGAGCCTTAAGCCAATGTAACTGTGTAAGCCACATTATTTCTTTCTGATTCAAATGCTTTTGCATGAGAGGAATGAAGCCATGTTATCTATTTGAAAAGGTTGTTGTGGATATCGTTAATCACAAATTTTACCCACAATGAAGTCTATACAAGTAAGAGTTCATAGTACTTTATCTTTTTTGAACAGGCTAGTTTCATTCAACATCTATGTACTCAAGGGAGATTGGAAAGCAAAACAATCACAAAGGAATTCATGGGACTCACATACAGAATTAAACTTTAGCCACACTAGCACTATCTTCCAGAAGAGCCTCTGAATTACTATGCTAAAGAGAAAGGAAACCCTGAGGAAAAAATACACATTGGAGGGAATTTTTTAAATGTATCCAAGTGTTATTAACCCATGAGATGTTAGGGTAAAAAAAATCCTTTTCCATCAACTTTGTGAAGGGACCTTTCTGTGAAGAACAAAAGGCCAAAGATTCCCAAACTTCAATAAATAAAGGTTCTCAAAAAAAAAAAAAAAAAAAAATCATAAAGTTGCTTAAAGCTAAGTTCAGGAGACAGAATGAGAGTGAATGACCAATCTAGTTAATAATGGTCTTTTAATTAAATTTAAAGTAACTATTAAATGTATTTTTAAAATTAGAAAATATTGACAATAAATGAGTTAAGCTTTCAATTCAACAATCTAGAAAAACAAAGTAATTCTAAAAAAAGCAGCAAGAATGAAATAAGACCAGAAATAACTGAATTAAAAAGATAATCTTTGGTGGGTGCAGTGGCTTAGGCCTGTTATCCCAGTGCTTTGGGAGGCTGAGGAGAGATGATCCCTGAGGTCAGGAGTTTGGAACCTGCCTGGGCAGCATAACAAGACCCTGTATCTACCAAAAAAATCAGAAAAAGGAATAACCTTTTAACAAGACTAATAATGGGAAAAAAGAACATACATATTAGGAGCAAAAACTAAAATGGTAAAAACATTTTAAAAATTAACAAATTTATGCCAATGTATTTGAAAATGTAGATGAAATAATGTTCCAGAAAAATATAAATGACCAAAAATGCCTCAAGAATAAAAGACCTGAATACAACCATTCGTATTAAAGAGATTAAATAGTAACTAACAAAAACCTACTTTCTTAACCAACTTCTTTCCTTTTACTTCAAAGATATGAGGACAGAGTTTCACAGTAGGATGCACAAATACTTTCCACGAGTAGACAGCTCTTATCTGAAATATAATAACTGGAAAGCAAGGGAGACAAATTTGTCCCTGTTTGCAAACAACAGGATTACTAGAAAGAATATCTAAGAAAATCTATACACAAACAGAACTAATAAGAGTTCAGCAAGGATGTTTGAGATAAAACCGATACACAAAATCAATCAGGCCAGGCACAGTAGCTCACACCTATAATCCCAGTCTTTAGAAAGCCAAAGTGGAAGGATCACTTGAGACCAACCTGGGCAACACAGGGAGACCCCATCTCTACAAAACATGAAAAAAGTTAGCCAAGCATGGTAGCACATGCCTGTGGCCCCACCTACTTGGGAGGATGAGGCAGGAGGATCACTTGAGCCTGGGAGTTCATGGTTACAGAGAGCTATGACTGTGCCACTGCACTCCAACCTGGGCAACACAGCAAGTCACAATAAATAAGTAACTTTTTAAAATGGCATGCCTGTACACTACAAATAACCAACTTAATGAATAAAACTTAAATAAGTAAGAATATATTAAAACTCACTATTGCAAAAATGGCAATGTTCCCCAGATTTATTTATAAATCAAAAACAATATCCTGACAGTGTTTTTCATGGACACTGATTCTAAAATTCATACAGAAGAGCAAAGTACCAAGAAGAGCTAAAATAGGTTTGAAGAAGAAGAACCAGTTAGGGAAGATGTGGAGTTGACATATGTTTACACAAATGAGAGAGTCTAAAAATGAAACTCGAGCATGACTGAGGTTGCATTACAATGGAGATAACTCTTTGACAGAAGATGGAGAAAGCACGTGTCCACATGGAAAAATAAAATTATGTTCCTTAGGACATTCACAAAAATGAATTTTATGGAATTAGAGATATGAATCAAAAAAGCAAATTGTAGAAACTGATAGAAAAAATACAGCAGGCTATTTTAATGACTTTAGTGACAGGGAAGGATTACCTTAAAACACAAAATACAAAGAAAGCACAAACAAAATGAAAAGACAAGACACAAAGCAGAATATCTGTAATGCAAATGACTAACAAAGACTTAATACCAAGAATATTTAAACAGTAAAAAGCAAATAACCTAACAGAGCAATGGACAAAGATAACAAATAGGTAAATCACAGAGAAACCCCAAAAGGCCAATAAACATACCAAAACACATTCAACCTTACTAATAATAAGGGAAAGGTAAATTACTACAGAATTGAGATATTATTTCAAAGGTTGGCAAAAATTTAAAAGCCTGAGAGTGCCAAAATGGGGACAAAGAGGAAATTCATACTCTGGTGTGAGTATAAATTAAAATAACCACTTGAGTTGAAGACGCTTATGGCCTACAATGCAAAAATTTCAATAGAAACTCATTTATATGTAAGGAATGACAATGTTACAAGAATAATCACTGAAAAATGGCTTATAACAAAAAGTTAGAAACAACTATATAATTCATCAGTAGATGAGTGAATAAATATACAATAACATACTCCACTGCAGTTAAAACAAATTATCAGTACACATATCAACATGCATATTCTCAAAAACAGAAAACTGAGTTAAAAAATGAGCTGCAGAATGATCTCACTGACATGCATTTAAAAAACTTGCCTAACAGCAAATTTTATGGATACATAAACACTCAGCAACAGTATAAAAATATTCAGGAGAATGAAAAACAGCATAATTATGAGAAGGGTTTCTCTAGGGAGGGAAATAGAAGAGGAATGGGAATATGGAAAGGAACAGAGGAGGTATCAACTGTATTTTTAATACTAGATACATGGGTAGACAGACAGATACAGGTAGTTGCTTGTGAGTACATGGCTATCTATTTTCTACATCTCCATATATTTGAAATATGTTATAAACTTCCTTTATATTAGTAAAAGGAAACATTAAAAAATGGAGTTGCAATATTAACATAAATGCATCTCAAAAACAAAATCTTGAGTTAAAGAATTATATCACATATATATCTTTAATAAAGATATATACGTATAATGTGATATAATTTATATACTGGGTAAAACAAACATTTTTTATAACTACCTATGTATTGGCAATTGTATAGGCTTTCATGGGAATGAACAACTCCAAATTCACCATGATGGCTATCTCTCGGGAGTGAGTAAGAGGAACAGGATTAGGGAAGAGTACACTGAAGTTCCAACTAAATCTATAGTATGACTTTAAAAAGTCTGAAGCAAATATTGCATTTTATAAAGCTTAGCACCGGATGGCTTTAAAAAAAACATATTTATACATGTGTATATATGTAAATAATGGTAGGAACAACAATAATAAATAGGCAACAGAAAGTAAGTATAGAGCCAACATTTGAGCACTTATTATGCAGTAGCCACACTTCTCCCATCCAAGTACTAACCAGACCCGACCCTGCTTAGCTTCTGAGATCAGAAGACATTGGGAGCATTCAGGATGGGGTGGCCATAGACTAGTAGCCATGCTTCTAAGTACTTACATGCATAACCCTAAAAACAACCCTAGGAGGCAGATTCTGTTACTATCCTCATGCTATGAGGAACTGAAGCAGTGAGAGGTGAAGTTCATCCAAGGTTATAAACCTAGTAATTAATGATAGTAAGAAAAGAAGCTAGGACTCCTACTCCAGCTTATAGTTTAATAACTAAGTTATTATTTGCTATTCATTTCTGCATGTTGGAAATATTTCTTAAAAAACACTATTAATCCCCTCCTTCCCACCCACATACATATATTTCAGTGTAGCTCAAACTGGTTCTAAAGATGCTAAAAGAATTCTAGGAATGTTTTGAAAAAAGCAGCATCCCAACTACTCTACTAATTAATATGTTTGAGGTTTGATATTTAAGACCATTACTTCATTGTTAAACATGATTTCTTTAATAGCCCTAAAATAATAATTTGGAATCCTAGAAAACTGACATGGGGAAGCCTAAAATATAATTCAACATGTCTCTCAGAGATAGAATTTGACTATTTACCTTTAGGTCTGAAAACTCCTATTAGAGCTTTTAGTAAGCAATTCTGGCAAGAAATTGAATGGAATTTCAATTATTATTTTTTTCTAGTCTCTAAGTTACAAGTTGGTTTATTTTTTAAAAATCAGTAGCAAATATTATACAATGATAAAATATCATTTGTATACGATAATTTATACCAAAATAAAAGGGAAATTGGCATTCTCAGTGATCAAAAATGTATCAGCACTTATTATGTGCTAATTCCATATTCTTTGTAGCAGTAACCATTACATTTCTTAAATGTACATTTCTGTTACCATGTCTTAAAAATGTCCCCTTTTCTCAATCTATATACCCACATTACATTCTCATTACTATCATCTACTAATCTGTTTTGAAAACAGAATGTCTTCAAAAAACAAAAAAGTTCACTGTCTAGTAGAAGGGGAAATAGACTAGTAAACAAAAGTTCTCTGTAATACGTAAGTACTTCAATAAAAGTGGTTAAAAATATTAGAGTAACATAAAGTTAGAGGAGATGGAAACGTAGCTTGTCTACTTTTGTAATAGGAAATCTGGAAAATGATGAACAGGAGACACAACATTAGAGTACTCTTTTAAGAAAAATTGTTTTAAAAGACAGAAGAGAGGCTAGCATGGTGGCTCACGCCTATAATACAAGCATTTGGAGAGGTCCATGAGGGAGATCACTTGAGGCCAGCAGTTTGAGACAAGCCTGGGCAACATAGTGAAACTCCATCTCTTAAAAATAAAAAATAAAAAATTATCTGGGCATGGTGATGCGTACCTGTAGTCCTAGCTAATTGGGAGACTGAGGCAGGAGGATTGCTCGAGCTCCTGGAGTTTGAAGTTACAGTGACCTATGATCGCAGCACTGCATTCTAGTAAGACCCTGTCTCTAAATAGTAATAATAAATATACATAAGAAGATACGGTAATAGTAGGAACACAGGGTCTAAAAGTACTAAAGATGGCAGAGAGAAATACTTAGCATTAACTCCTCTGATCTATTTTCCTTGACTACATTTATCTAAGACTAAATCCCAGCTGTTCATTTACTACTCATAAGCAAGTAACTGCAAAGCTTCAAATAAAATACTAGATGTTTAAGAACTCTAAATTATAGAGGGAATCTGAATAAATGATCTCTAAAGTTCTTTCCAGTTTTGAAATTCCATAATACTAAGACTATCAGAGACTCTGAACTCTTTAAACTCAAAAAGAAATCACAAAATATTCAGTATGCAAAGAAAAATCAAGACCATTAAGAGTTTTTATAATTGCATCTTGTTGTTTTTGCAAAACTGCTATTAATAAAACAATTAACTTCTAATCTATCAATAAAATTCCCATAAAAAGACAGCATGTTTTAATAAATGCTGGTAAAGTGCTTCTCCCCCACAAACCTGTAGACTTCTGAAAAAAAAAAAAACAAAAAAGTCAACAATGGAAGTACACTGCTTAAAAGCTCATAGTGTAGATTTGTAAGTCATCTTTTAAAATGAAGATGTCTATCAAATATACGTATCACATATTTACTATACCATACTTGTTATCTTCCCCTTAAAATGTCAATGTACAAGCTGAAGGTTCATGAGGTTTCAAAAAAAACAACTGATATTAACCCATTATAGTAATATGTTTGTTTCATTATCACACATTCTGAAGTTTGTAACAAGGTTTCCCTTACCTGATATGGACATGGAATGTGATATTCTCTGCAGCGTTCTTGTATCCATGTTGTTTCCCAGATGCCACGGTAAGCTTGCTCATAAAAGTAGCAGCCAATTACAACCAAGAGTGGTACGAGATAAAGAATGCTGAAAACGCCAATCCGGATCATAAACTTCACTAATTTATCTTGGTTCTCCTTTTCTAATGGAATCTCGATTCGAACTCTATTTAGGGATATAATGCCAGCTAAGAGTAGAGAAACCCCAACTACCACATACAGGCAGAGGGGAGCAAGAACAAAATATCTCAATGCATCAACATCATAGAGGCCAACAAAACACACGCCACTGATATTGTCACCTTCAATTTTATTCATCGCTAGAAGGATGATAGTTAGAGTTCCGGGGATGCCCCATGCACTGGCATGAAACAGCAATGCTTTCTTCTCAATAGCTTCACTACCCCACTTTGGCACAGCTGCTAAAAACCATGTGATGGTAAGAATTACCCACCATACACTGCCAGCCATAGTAAAAAAATAGAGTACCATAAAAAGCATGGTACAGGCTTTATTATGAGATCCTTGTGTCACTGTGGAAGCCTTATATTGTGCAGGGATGGATGCATTGCAGGCTACTCGATCCTCTAGCAAAAATCCAATGAAGAAAATTAATGATACCATCATGTAGCAGACTGCATAAAATATAATAGGCCTTTCAGGGTAACGGAATCTTGTGACATCAATCAAAAAAGTTAAAAAAGTAAACAATGTGGCAGAGAGGCAAATGATTGAAATCAATCCTATGAAATAGCGAGCAAATGACAGTTCTTCTCTCCTAAAGTACATATTTGGACAAGGAGGTGAACAATCACGCACGTGCAGAAAAGAATAACCCAGATCAGGATCAATTTTTAACTCTCGGGGACACCAAAAACCATAGTCTCTCTGCACTGCCACTGGGGTTCCTTCAGTTGGTTCTCCAGCTAAATTCAGATCTACAAGTCGAGGATATGGCTCGTCACAATCTGGGAACCTAAAAAACAAAACAAGATGAGAACTATTTTTATTTACAGGGAAATCTACCATGATCTAACAATTTGGATTTTCAAATTTGGCACTGACAACCTTATTTATTCCTGGAGAGCAAATGTAACATGATGTAGAAATAAAGTAAATGGTGATATCTTGTTTGTGGTCCATACAACTAGATTTTCAACAGTTGGGCAAAAAATGCTAGTTGTATGTCTTGAGAAAGTATGATAGCCTCCAGACAAAGAAAACAAGGTTGTGTTGCAGACATTTATGCAACTAAGACCAATGTCTTCATCTTTTTCTTTTGCCAATATCTGTTCCTAAGACTTTAGAGTCCAGTAACTAGCTGTTTACTGTTTTCTATGCATCAAACAGTTTCTCAGAAACTAGAAGCATAGAGTGCATTAAATTTACCAGACACATACATAACCTTATGCTGTAGCTGATTAATATCTTCAAATCTTTTTAATTTTCTCATACAAACCATTTTCTTCACAGACAGTTATAAAGCCAAATGACAGAATGTATTGCATTTAAGTATTTATTGGAACCCTGAGTATGCCAGAAGCTAAAAGGATACAAATACCGGATCTCTATCCTTAAATCCAGAAGGAGACACATACTTGTAAACACAGCATACACAAATACAGCAGTGTGACACTCTGTTAGCAATTAAAATCTATATAAGGTACAAAAATGATAATGATAAAGACAAAGATTAATTACATAAGGGGAAGGAGTGATGAAAGACTTCACAGAGTAAGTCCCCCAATATAGGATTTTTAAATCAGTATTAGCATTTAAATTGGCATTCTAATAAGCAAATACAAGCACAGGCATAGATGTTCAAATAGGGTGTGTTTGGTATTGCTGGAACATAAAGTGTTTACAACTTGTGGCAGGAGAAAAGACTGGAGAGGTAAGCATGTTGCAGAAATTGTGTGTGTATGTGCGTGTGTGTGTAGGTATTAACATACAATTTAAAGCCATGCAAATACTACATATTTCCCATGTTATACAATACTAATATATCTATAGATATACTTGCATATCTAACTGCCAACTCAACATATACACTTAGATATCGAATAGGCCCCTCAATCTTCAAACCTTCTGAAAACAAACTCTTGACTTCCACTCCTCAGGTTTCCCCATTTCCTTAAGTGGTTATTCTATACCTCTAGTTGCTCAGGCTAAAAACCTTGCGGCTATCCTTGGTGAGCCTTATCTTTCACATACACATCACAATCTACCAGCATTTCCTGTGATTCTACTTTGTGATGTATCAAGAAACCAACCTCTTCTCATTTCCTCTCCTACTGGTGCCCAGTCTGAGCCATCAATATTTCTTCGCTGGACTTCTAGAGGTGCCTGCAACTGCTCTCCATTTCCACACAACAGTCAAAGTAATCCTTTAAAGACATGTTGCTCCTGTGTTCGTGATCTTCTGCTTAATACCCTCTAATGGCTTCTCATCTCAGAGTTAAATCCAAATACACTACCAGAGCTACAGAGACCCTCGGCCCCAGTACTTTTCTCATCTTATTTCCTTCCATTCTGCCTCCCTCACTTGGCTCCAACCAATTTGGTCTCCTGTTATTCTGTGAATTTATGAAGCATGCTTCCATTCCAGAGTCTCTGTACCTGATGCTCTGTTTCCTCTGCCTAGACTGCCCCCAAGTATCATCATTTGTTTTCTCACTTCATTCAAGTCCCTGGTGCAAAGCCTCCATATCAAAAAGGCCTTCTCCAAGGACTCTACAGAAAACAGAATCGCTTTGGTCTCCTATACCGTATCCCTATCGCCTGCTGCATTTGTTCTTACTAGCATTCATTTTCATCTGACTTTGTCCATTTATTTACTACTACCACTAGAGTTTTCACTCCGTAAGAAAAGGAATTCTGTTTTGTTCACTGCTCAACTTCAGCATCTAGAATAGTGCCTAGCACACCAAAGACATTCAATTGACAATTGTGAAACTAATGAATATTGAGTTAATATATTCATATAACCCTAAACCAGCTAATCAGAAAGATAACCAGAAGCAGTGTAAAAGACAGACTTGAGCTAGGCAAAAATGGGGGTAGGGATACCAGCTATGTCAAAATGAAAGTCAAATAAGGCAGTGAGAATGAGACAGATAAGAAATTAGTTAGCTAAAAGCAATAAAATGCATAACTTGGATGTGGCAGTTAAGATCAATGAAGAAGGAAGAGAAGATAGCTTCCAGGGAATAAAAAAGTAAGCAAGGAAATAAAATCAATTTACATATGCCAAAATTGAGGTCGATGAGATAAACTGAGGCCAGGATTTCCAATAGCTACTGGATATAGGTTAAAATATTTTTAACAGCTGCTGGATATATGCAGGTTCTGAACTTCGCAGGGAGAGGCTACAGATTTAGATTTAGGAGTCTTCAGTGTATAAATAAAAGTTAAAATCAGTGAGATGAGATTATCCAGGGAAAGCTGTAGAATCAAAGAACTGGAACTGAACTCTGGGACGCACCATTATTCAAGGGCAGAAAGAAAAGGAGGATCCAAGAAGGAAACTGAGAAGGATCGATCTGAGAAATAACAGATCACATGATGGACAGAATCATTTTCAGGAAAAGAGGACAGGCTGAGGTTAAAGGAAATAAAGGTGAAATACAAGTTTAAAGTGAGTGATACAGATTTGGCACAAGTGCTGAGGAAAATGAACAGAAATTTTTCTGACCAAGACAAGTGGTTACAAATAGAAAATACAACTGCTGTGATTTCAGAATCATTAAACAAATAGCATAATTAATTTGTAAGAAATTAATCAGTCTATTTGGAGGTCTAAGTAAGTATAGTAGGAAGAATGAGTTGAAACTGCTATCAAACACGTTATTTCAAGTGATAGACCACAACATTTAAGCTAAACAAAGAAATAAACGAGATCAGGAAGGTCCTATTTAGGATAAAAAGATAAAAATTCTGGGGGTGTCCATGAATTTTTAGAACAGGTGCTGTGTTAGTCCATTTTGTGCTGCTATGACAGAATACCTGAGACCAGGTAATTTATAAAAACCCGAGATTTATTTCTTACAGCTCTAGAGGCTGGGAAGTCCAAAGTCAAGGGGCGTACATCTGGGAAGGGCCTCCTTGGTGCACGATCTCATGACAAAAGGGCAAGAGAGCATGGGGGGCCAGGGAGGAAGGGGTCAAACTCATCCTTTTATCAGGAACCCACTCCCACAGTAACTAATACACTCCTGAGATCATGGCATTAATCCATTCATGAGGGCAGAGTCCTCATGATCTCTTAAAGGTCTCACCTCTCAATACTGGTGCACTGAGAATTAAGTTTTCAATACGTGAACTTTGGAGGACATGCCTATTCATGAAACGATCCTCACTGCAGTGGTATTCTGAGGTGGAGCCTGGCCAAGCGCAGTGGCTCAGCTTGTAATTCCAGCACTTCAGGAGGCCAAGGCGGGAGGACTGCTTAAGGCCAGGAGTTAACAACCTACCTGGGCAACGAAGCAAGACCCCATCTCTACAAAAAAATTTGTTTTCTAAATTAGCTAGACATGGTGGCATGTACATGTAATCCCAGCTACTTGGGAGGCTCAGGCAGGAGGGCTGATTAAGCCCAGGAGTTTGAGGCTGCAGTGAGCTATGATTGTGCCCCTGCACTACAGCCTCACAATAGAGTGAGACCTTATCTCTAAAAAAGAAAAATGAGGTGGGGTCTTTGGGATGATTAAGGGATTAATATCCTTATAAAAGAGGCTGCAGAATGAGCTTGCCCCTCTCGCTCTCCTGCCACATGAGGATACAGTGCTCCCACCCAATGGAGGATGCAGCAACAAGGTGCCATGTTGGAAGCAGAGAGCAGCCCTCACTAGAAACACAACCTGCCTGTTCCTTGATCTTAGACTCTCCAGCCTCCAAACTGTGAGAAATAAATTTCTATTATTTATAACTTATCTAGTCTGTGGTCTTTTGTTATAGCAGCACAAATAACCAAGGCAACCAGTATAGTAGGCACAAAAGTCTGAGAGCTATGGAAAAATAAAAGGTTGCTATGAAAGTTCCCTTTGTCAGAATTTAAGATTTCAAAGTTAGGCAATCTCAGGGTATAATGAGAACATAAAATAGGTTTAATCCTATAAAAAAAATTTTAAAAATAAAGATTGTGAGATTTCTAAGCTGATATATAAGCTATTAAAACAAAAAAGACATCTAAACAATAGGTGTTAAATACAAGAAACATAAAACAGGGTTCCTGCCCAGGCAATTCATTATTGTTTTACACCAATTTACAGACTTCTAAAAGAGAGACTAGAAACACTTCCCGGTGTCTGGAGAGAGAAGAGATGAATGGTTAGATGAGGCTAAGTAAAAGGGCAGGCCAAATAGGTGGGAAATAGGCAAATATGAGAAAGCAGAACATTAATGAATTGACTATAAGAAGTTAATACAGTAGTCCTCATTTAATATCATAGATAGGTTCTTATGAACAGTGACTTCAAGCAAGACAACATATAGCAGGTCCTTAAATAACACTGCTTTTTCAATGTCATTTTGTTACAATGTTTATAAGAAAACAAACTGGTATCTATGAGGCTAAGGCAGGAGAATCGCTTGAACCTTGGAGATGAAGGTTGCAGGGAGCCAAGATCATGCCATGGCACCCAGCCTGGGTGGGTGACAGAGTGAGATTCCATCTCAAAAAAAAAAAAAAAAAAAAAAAAAAAGAGAAAAGAAAATAAATTGGTTTCATTAAATGTCACTTTGCTTAAAGTCACATTTTCCAAGAACCTATCAACAATGTTAAGTGAGGACTTAATGTACATGATTTATTATTTCTTAAGTCTCTAAGTCTCTCCATCTGTCAAGTAACAATCGCTTTACTTACCTCCAAGGGCTATTGCTGGATAACAAACAAAATTATTTTTAAATATGAAGGAGAAGAGAATGTTGCTTATAATAACAAAAACCTAGAAACAACCTAAATGACCGTCAGTAGGAGAAGGCTAAATAACTTAATACAATTGGCTACTACATGGCAATTAAAAGGAATGTACCAAACCTACAAATATAAACATAGATACATATAAAAATGTTACATTGTTTATGGATATGCATATAAGTAGTTAAGAGTATAAAATCAAACAAGGGAATGATTTTAAAACAAATTCAACATAAAGATTATGTCACTCATAGGGAGGAAAGATAATGAGCTCAAGATGGATAACAAGGAAAAACCTTCAACTGTACCTGTATTGTTTCTTAAAAAAAAAATCTGAAGCCAATATTACAAACTGTTAAAATTGGGCAAAAAAGTATTCACCTTATTCTTTATCCTTGAAATGGTTCAGAATACAAATAGGTAAAATATTATATTACTTTTTTTTCAGACCCTTCTGTGGTAATATTATTACTAACAATAATGCTCACTCATATGAAACTTTAAGAATGTCAAATAAATCTTCAAAACTGTAAGACATGCTTATAGTCTATATAATGGATGTAATCTGAAGAGTATTTGACATTTTCTGGATTTGGTATGTTAATAAATGACAGAAAAAAAAGAAATGACAGAACCATCCTACAAGTCTCCATCTAAATCATAAAGGTATTTAAGCCCCTGCAATGATGAAGTAATAAATGATTTTCTTCTCTGTATGATTTTTCACAAATACCACTATTTTCATAATCAGAAAAAAGGTTTTAAAGGAGGAAAAATCAACTGTCTTGATTATGTAATTCTTAAGTCTTTAAAAAACTTCTTCACAGAAATGTTTTCTTTTTCATTTACTGCTTCCAAATGTATAAGCAAATAAACAATTCTGAGGCCATAAAACTGCTGTTCAAAATTAATGACTAATATGTACACTTCAAAAATAGTTTTTTTCAAAACAGATGGAAAAGAAGACAAGTAATTTTAAACATATTGCAACATAAGAAATAATGCATAAAAATCTATGATTTTCGCACCTACTGCATTCCATATCTTCAGGCCAAGGAACACCAAACATCTCCATGAGCTTTGAGCACTCACTGTAAGCCCTCTGACACAGCCTACGACAGGGAAGTGTGACACGTCCATATTCCATACAAATAGGAGCATACAGAGCACAAAGAAAAGGTCGGAAATCCCGAGAACAATCCAGATTCACCATAGGGTGGAATGGCTAGGGAAAAGTTAAAATTGAATAATTAGTTAAAAAGCTGTAAACAAGTTAAAGCTTTGAATAATACTGCAACATTCTTTTTTATTAAAAGAAAATTCTGAGTGTTATTAAATTTTCTGAAGGGGAGTTTTTGTTTTTTTCAATGAATAGTCCCAGCCCTACCCTTGAAGATTCTAATTTAGTTAAATGTGAGGTGTATCCAAGAATCTATATGTTTATTTTAGGTATTATAGGTAATATTAATGAAGAAGCAGGGTTGAGAACCACTAACAATATCCATTTTACAAAGAATAAATCCACAAAAGACATGCACCAAGTGTTCAAGTGTGATACTACTGGTGATAGGATTATAAGAAATTTTAGTTTTCTTCTTTTAATTGTTTTTTTTTTTTTTTTTTTTTTTGAGATGGAGCCTCACTCTGTCGCTCAGGCTGGAGTACAGTGGTATGATTTTGGCTCACTGCAACCTCTATCTCCCATGTTCAAGCAATTCTCCTGCCTCAGCCTCCTGAGCAGCTGGGATTACAGGCATGCACCACCACGGCTGGATAATTTTTTGTATCTTCAGTAGAGACAGGGTTTTACTATGTTGGCCAGGCTGCTCTCGAATTCCTGACCTCAAGTGATCCACCCGCCTTGGCCTCCCAAAGTGCTGGGATTACAGGCATGAGCCACCATACCTGGACTCTTTTAAGTATTTCAATTTCTAAATCTTCTTCAATTAACTTTTGTCAACAGGAGAGAGGACAACAAGTAATAGGAGAAAAAAATGGGAAAAGGAGAGGAAGGTAAGTAATAACATAGCAGTAATTTAAGCACTGAAGGTGGGAGGTCTCTCATTTTGGTTTCAAAGGTTTTTTTTTGTTTTTTTTTAGACAGGGTCTTTCTTGCTCTGTCACCCAGGCTGGAGTGCAGGGAAATGATCTCTGCCTCCTAGGCTCAAGCAATTTTCCTACCTCAGCCTCTTGAGTAGCTCACAGGCATGCGCCACCACAGCTGGCTAATTTTTCTATTTTTTTTTTAAAGACAGGGTCTCGTCACGTTGCCCAAGCTGGTGGTCTCAAACTCCTGTCCACCTCAGCTGTCCAAACTACTGGGATTACAAGGGTGAGCCACCATGCCTTTTTTACATTTTATAAAACATTTTAAACAGAGTTCTTTATAGTGTGAAATCATATGATAAAACAAAGCTAACACTGTAAGCTAATATTAAGAAAAAAAAAATAGCAGCCCCAAACATAAAACCACAGTAAAATAATCATTACAACCACAAGAATAGATAAAATATCCCAAAGGATGCGTATCTGGGCTTTTGACTAAGGAATATTTTCCCCATTTATTTATATAACAGTTTGAGTCATTGCTGATTTTGAACTGGTTAGAGATATTCTTACCACCAGGCCTTTCTAATGTGGATGAATCAATCAATTTGTTTCTACATTGATGTATATTATTTTCCAGAAGCCTCCTATACATAATGCAATTAGAAGATCAAGAGTCACTTAAAGAAACTGGTATCAAAGAACTATAAAAAGAATATAATAACATATATAACAATAAACTATATGTGACTTTCATTTCTAAGAAAGATAGAGTACTCTGTATTAGACCAATGTTTCCATCAAGAACAAGTTAAAGAGAAAAAAAGTTTTAAGTTATCTATTTAAAGCCACTGGAGAACTGCTAAGGAACTTTGGAGGAAATAAGAATTCAAATAGCAGGAAAGCACAAACAAGTAGCCTGATACATACAGCCACTTTTCCATGGAGGCATTTGTTGAAATGGGTTTAAGATAAGAGGCTAGGAATCAAGCTTTGCCTAGGCTGTGCTGGAGAACCTGAGAAACCAGCAGAGCTGTAAGTGGTCTTGGGAGGCTATAGAGACAATATTGGAAATGAAAGAAACAAGATCTAAGTGAGAAGTGGGAAGAATTGAGCCAGTTTTCTCTCTATTTGAAAATTCTAAAGCTACACAGGGAAGGACACTAAGAAGCTAAGCAGAAAGCCTCTGAAGAACAGAGTAGAGATTTTGGCAGTCTTACCAGTCTGAAGAGACATGAATTACAGTTCAACCCATGCAGAGCAACTCAACATAACAGACATTCAGCTGAGAAGTACTGAAAGACTAACACCCTGGTAGCAGAGACAAATCAGAGGGACTTACCAACACTGCAATGTAGCGTCTACTCAGTTCAGTTCCTGACTGAATTAAACTGATCTAGTGGCCTGACACAGTGGCTCATGGCTATAATATGAGAATTTTGGGAGGCCATAACAAGAGGATCACCTGGGCTCAGGAATTTGAGACTAGCCTGGGCAAAACAGCAATCCCAGCACTTTGGGAGGTCGAGGCGGGTGGATCACGAGGTCGAGATCGAGACCATCCTGGTCAAAATGGTGAAACCCCGTCTCTACTAAAGATACAAAAAATTAGCTGGGCATGGTGGCGCGTGCCTGTAATCCCAGCTACTCAGGAGACTGAGGCAGGAGAATTGCCTGAACCCAGGAGGCGGAGGTTGCGGTGAGCCGAGATCGTGCCATTGCACTCCAGCCTGGGTAACAAAAGCGAAACTCCGTCTCAAAAAAAAAAAAAAAGAAAGAAAAAAGCCAGGCACGGTGGCATATGCCTGCAGTCTCAGCTACTTGGGAGGCTGAGGCGGGAGGATCACTTAAGCCCAGTAGTTCAAGGCTGCAGTAAGCTGAGTGAGGTTGCAGTGAGCTATGATCACCAAGTATTCAGCCTGGGAGACAGAGTGAGATCCTGTCTCTAAATAAATAAATAAAAATAAACTGATCTTTTCCCATTTATCTACTAAGCAGAAAAGAGGATTAATCTTTTCTACAGTGATATAATGTACCTGGAACCTCACTAATATTTTATGATGTCTAGCACTTAGTAAAAATTACTGGGCATTCCAAGTGGTGATCCAGCTATTGGAGTTAACACATAAGACTGTATGTAATGAGGACTAACATCTTCAGTAAAATGAAAGATAAAAAAATCATCAGAAAATCAGAATTTATTATAAGAATCAAATTAAAATTCTATAATTAAAATATATAATTACTGAAATTAAGGACTTATTATCGGTATCAAAAGATAGGACTGGCAAAACAGAAAACAAGGTAACAGAAAACATGCAAACAGAAAGAGGGTCACAGACTGCAGAATACAGAAAAGTATGCAAGAAACATGTAAAACACACAAAAAAGATCTAACACATGTAAATGCAATCTCAAAAGGAGAGCTCAGAACGAGGCTGAGGCAATACATAAAAGGATGATGGGTAAGGATTTTTCAAAACTGATTAAAGACAACAACCTACAGATTTGAGAAGTTCTGCAAACTGCAAGAAGGATAAATACAAGAAAACCTCAGCTAGGAATATATTATTTAAATGACTGAAAACCAAAGAAAAACAGGTTAAGGGCAGTCAGTAGAAAAGAGACATTACCTTCAAGGAAGCAACAGTAACTTTCAGAGTTGACTTCAGAAAACCAGATAATAATGGGATGGCTTATTTAAAAAGCTGAGGGAAAATAAATGCAAATCTATAATTCTCTAGGCAGTAAAAATGTTATTTACAAATGAAGGCAAATACACTTTTAGATAGACAAAAACAGAAAGGTTAGTCATCAGCAAACGGCACTAAAAGAAATGCTTGAAAATTCTTTAGACAAAAGGGAAATGCTCTAACATGAAAATTCAAAATGAATTAAGAGCAACAAAAGGGATGACTGTGGAAAAATACAAATGAATACTCTTTGCGCTGACAAAAATAACATCATCTTAAAATACATACAAAATGGGCACAGGGCGCTGGGGGCAGCGGCTGCGGAAGGGACTCCCTTCCCCTGGAAGCACAGCCAGTTGTGCCCTAAAGAAGCATTTGGTGAGGAATGAAAAGAGGATGAGCAGCAGTTGCTCAGGGCTGAGCAGGGTCCTGGTGGCCGTGGCTACAGCCCTGGTGTCTGCCTCCTCCCCCTGCCCCCAGGCCTGGGGCCCCCCAGGGGTCCAGTATGGGCAGCTGGGCAGGTCCGTGAAGCTGTGTTGTCCTGGAGTAACTGCCGGGGACCCAGTGTCCTGGTTTCGGGATGGGGAGCCAGGGCTGCTCCAGGGACCTGACTCTGGGCTAGGGCATGAACTGGTCCTGGCCCAGGCAGACAGCACTGATGAGGGCACCTACATCTGCCAGACCTTGGATGGTACCCTTGGGGGCACAGTGATCCTGCAGCTGGGCTACCCCCCAGCCCGCCCTGTTGTCTCCTGCCAGGCAGCCGACTATGAGAACTTCTCTTGCACGTGGAGTCCCAGCCAGATCAGTGGTTTACCCACCCGCTACCTCACCTCCTACAGGAAGAAGACAGTCCTAGGAGCTGATAGCCAGAGGAAGAGTCCATCCCCAGGGCCCTGGCCATGCCCACAGGACCCCCTAGGGGCTGCCCACTCTGTGGTCCATGGGGCTGAGTTCTGGAGCCAGTACCAGATTAATGTGACTGAGATGAACCCACTTGGTGCCAGCACACGCCTACTGGATGTGAGCCTGCAGGGTATCTTGCGCCCTGACCCACCCCAGGGCCTGCGGGTAGAGTCGGTACCAGGTTACCCCCGACGCCTGCGAGCCAGCTGGACATACCCTGCCTCCTGGCCCCGCCAGCCTCACTTCCTGCTCAAGTCCAGGATGCAGTACCGTCCGGCGCAGCATCCAGTCTGGTCCATGCTGGAGCCAGCTGGACTGGAAGAGGTGATCACAGATGCTGTGGCTGGGCTGCCC
This sequence comes from Saguinus oedipus, assembly GCA_031835075.1. Lineage (NCBI taxonomy): Eukaryota > Metazoa > Chordata > Mammalia > Primates > Cebidae > Saguinus > Saguinus oedipus. The sequence continues at coordinate 33,015,325 of CM063182.1, read as the reverse complement.
CATGCTGTACGAGTTAGTGCCCGGGACTTTCTGGATGCTGGCACCTAGGGCACCTGGAGCCCTGAGGCCTGGGGAACTCCGAGCACTGGGACTATACCGAAGGAGGTACCAGCTGGGGACCAGCTACACATACAGCCATAGGCGGAGCCTCAGGAGGTCAGCCCTGCTCCTTCAAGACCCTCCCTTCAGCCACAACCTCAGCTACTTGATCACAGGGACTCTATGGAGCAGGTAGCTGTGCTGGCGTCTTTGGGAGTCCTTTCTTTTCTAGGACTGGTGGCTGGGGCCCTGGCACTGGGGCTCTGGCTGAGATTGAGACAAAGCAGGAAGGATGGATCCCTGAAGCCTGGGTTCTTGTCCCCAATGATTCCAGTGGACAGGTGTCCAGGAGTTCCAAACCTGTAGAGGACCCAGGAGGGTTTTGGCGGATTCCACCTATAATTCTGTCTTGCTGGTGCGGATGGATGGACAGATAGAACCCAGGCAGGACAGTAGATCCCTAAGGTTGGGGAATCAGCTGGAGGTTCTGTTTGGAGCCCATTTCTTTGAGACCCTATATTTCAAATTTGCCAGCTGAAAGGTGCCTGTATCTCTAATTTCACCCCAGAGTTGGAGTTCTGCTCAAGGAACGTGTGTAATGTATACGTCTATGTCCATATGTGACCATGTGTCGTGAGGCAGGGAACATGTATTCTCTGCATGCATGTATGTAGGTGCCTGGGGAGTGTGTGTGGGTCCTTGGCTCTTGGCCTTTCCCATTGCAGGGATTGTGCAGGTGTGAATAAAGAGAATAAGAAAGTTCTTGGAGATTAAAAAAAAAATACATACATACAAAATACATGTAAAATTAACATGCATAATAGTAAACTGGAAAAGGTGGAGGGTCAGAAGAGCACTAACGGGGGAATTGTTGAAGTAATTATTTCTATTAGACTCTTATAAGTCAAAAGTGCATATCATAATTTTTAGGGTAAACAACAGAAGAACGCACAACTAACAAAGAAACAGAGAGGGAAACAAATAAGAAGAAGGCAATATAAGAGAGAAAAAAGAATGCAAAATAGTTTGAAAAAATTAAAATCAAATAGTAAGATTGTACATATAAACCCAAGCAGATAGGAAAATTTTAAAAAACATCAACAGGAAATTATAAAAAAATTATTCCATTTCTAAGAGCATCAAAAAGACTAAATACTTAGGAATATATTTATCCAATGTCATGTAAGACAGAAAACTATAAAATATTGTTGGTGGAAAATGAAGACCTAAATAAACAGAGAGACATCCTGTGTTCACAGTTTGGACGACAATGTTGTTCAGACGGCAGTACTGCCAAAAGAGTCCTACTGATTCAGTGTAATCCCTTTGAAAATCCCAATGGCCTTCTGTTATTGCACAAATAGAAAAGCTGGTCCTAAAATTTATATGGAATTAAAAGAGACTCTGAATAGCCAAAACAATCTTGAAAAAGAACCAACTGGAATACTCCTATTTTCCAATTTCAAAACTTATCACAAAGCTATTATAGAAATCAAAGGTGTGTATTAGGTAAGGATAGACATATAGCTTAATGGGGTAGAATAAGGAATCTAAAATTAAACCGTCACATGTATGGCCAATTCATTTTCAAAAAAGATGCCAAGACTGTTCAATAGGAAAAAACTCTCTTCAACAAAAGATATTGGAACAAGAGAAAAATCCACATGCAAAAGTGTAACGTTAGACTCTTACATTATATACAAAAATCAACTCAAAATTTATCGAAGGTCTAAGTATAAAAGCATAATCTATAAAACTCATAGAAGAAAACATAGGGGCAAATCTCCACGACCTTGGATTTAGCAATGGTTTCTTAGATATGACACAAAAAGCACAAGCTCAAAAGATAAAAATAGGTAGACTGGACTTCATCAAAAATAAAAGCTTCTACATATTGAAGGACACTATCAGGAGAGTGAACGAACAACCCACAGAATGGAAGAAAATATGTGATGTTCAAGCAAAAATTTGTACATGAATGTTTACAGGAAAGCAGCATTATTCCTAATATCCAAGAAGAGCAAAATAAACCAAAAGCAAGCAAAATAATAAAGAAATCAATGAAATAGAAAACAGATATGCAATAGAGAAAAATCATTCAAACCAAGAGCTTTCTTTAAAAATAAAATTGATAAGTCTTCAGAAAAGCTGATTTTAAAAAAGGAAAAACACAAGTTACCAATATCAAGAATGAAGGAGATGCCAACAGAGGTTCCAAAGACACTAAAAACACAGTTTTTGCACAAACAACTCTATGCACATAAACTACATAACTTAGATGAAATGGCCTAATTCCGCAAAAGCCACAAATGACCAAACTCACCCAATCTGATATTGATAACCTCAACAGTCCCAGAACTATTAAAGAAATTGAATTTATAGTTAAAAACCTCCCAAAAACGAAATGTCCAGGTCAGATGGCTTCATTGGTGAATTCTAACCAAACATTAAAGAATTACACCAATTGGTATTACAAGAATCTCTTCCAGAAAACAGACGAGGAAACACATCCCAACTAATTCTCTGATATAAGGATTACTTAATATTAAAACCAGAAAAAGATAGCACAAAAGAAAAACTACAGACAATATCCCTCATGAAAATAAATGTAAAAATCCTTAACAAATTGTGGCAAATCAACATAAGAAATATACTAAAAGAATTATATACCACAACCTAGTAGGGTTTATTCTAGAAATTCAAGCAGGTTCAATATTCAAAAGTCAATGTAATCTACCAAAAAACAGGCTAATAAAGAAAAATCATATGGTCATACCAAATAATGTAGAAAAGGCCTTCATAAGTTTAAAAGTGTTCAGCAAACTAGAAATAGAGGGTAACTTTTTCAACTTTATAGAGTACCTACAAAAAAACCATACGGTTAACTTCATACGTAATGGTGAAACACTGGATGCCCACCCCTAGGACTGTAAAACAAGGCAAGGACACCAGCTCTCATCACCCTTAACACAGTACTGGAATCCTGCAAGTGCAATAAAGAAAGGAGGTGTATGTGGGGGAGGGGGCGAAGGCACCTATTTTTGGAAGAAATAAATAAAAAAGCCAATCTCAAAAGATAATATACCATATGATTTCACATTGCTATGGTTTGGATGTATCCCCCAAAAAGTGTGTTTGAAATGTAATCACCCTAACAGTAGTTAGAGGTGAGATCTTTTAGAGGTGATTAGGCCACAAAATCTTTGCCCTTATGAATGGATTAATGCTGTTATCAAAGGAGTGAGTTTGTTATAAACGGATGAGGTCAGCCCCCTCTTGCTCTCTCTTACATTCTTGCCCTTCCACCTTCTGCCATGGGTTGACACGGCAAAGACTTTGTCAGAGGCCAGCACCTTGATCTTGGACTTCCTAGCCTTCATGACTGTGAAGAAATAAATTTCTGTTCTTTATAAATAACCTGGTTTATGGTATTCTGTTATAGCAGCACAAAATGGACTAAGACACATGTATATAACATTCCCAAAATAACAAAATTATAGAGATAGAGAGCAGATTAGTGGTTGCCTGGCATTAGGAAAGGGGAAGAGGGCAAGAGTCTTCCTCAGTGGTGACAAAACAGTATCTTGACTATAATGGTGGCTACAAGAATCTATACATGTAATAAAAATTAGACTGTACACATACACACACTCATACATAAAACTATACATATATACATGGGTACAAGTAAAAACTGGTGAAATATAAGGCCTGCAGACTGAACCAATGTTAATTTCCTGATTTTATATTGCATTACAGCTATAGAACATACTAAGATTGGGGAGGAGGGAACAGGTAAAGAATACACAGAATCTCTGCATTATTTTTGTAATTTCCCATGAGTCTCTATTTTAAAATTTAAAAGTTAAAAAAGTATTACATTTACATGCCAATATATGTACATACATCATGCATACATGCACATGTATGTCTCAAACTTGCTTTGTACTTACCAATACATAAAATACCAAACAACCAGATATATTATTATATTAACATATTAATAAAACCTCCATGTATGAGCCCCATTAGGAATTACAAAATTGATTTGAATGACTCTTTTTGTGCTTCTTCCGCTTACTAGCTATAAGTACCTGTATCTCAGCGAGCATTTACTGACACTTATTATAGTCCAAGTGTTACAGTAACTAGTCAGACATGAGCAGGGCAGGAGAGGGCCCACACCACACCCCTCCCCCACAACTAGGAATGTCAGGCAACCATCAGGTGATGGTCAGGGGTTGTTAAACTGCCTCACTAAAATTGGTTTCAGCTGGCACCAGGAAAAAGCAGTCTTTGAACACATCAGAAAAACCTGGCCAGCTGCAGTGGCTCATGCCTATAATCCCAGCACTTTGGGAGGCCAAGGCAGGTGGATCACCTGAGCTTGGGAGTTCAAGACCAGCCTGACCAACATGGAGAAACTCAGTCTCTACTAAAAATAAACAATTAGCCAAGTATGGTGGTACGTGCCTGTAATCCTAGCTACTCAGGAGGCTGAGGCAGGAGAATTGCTTGAACCTGGGAGATGGAGGTTGCAGTGAGTCGAGATCAGGCCACTGCATGCACTCCAGCTTGGGCAACAAGAGGGAAACTCCATCTCAAAAAAAAAAAAAGAAAAAAAAGGAAAACCTGAAATTGGTGATCAGCAGCTTCCTGATAAGATCTCAAGAGATGGAGTGGGCTCAAACATGCGCACTAAGAGGTAAAACAGCAGCGTTTTACCAGTATGTGACCTTCCTCGAGGAATGCCAGACTGACTGGTAAGGGAAGAATGTATCAGGTAAGCATGCATACAACTCCAGTAAACACAATGTTCATGCAGCCCCCTCCCAAGAGCTAGCAGGCTACTGTGTATGCGGACCATCCCAAAGGAAGACTCATGGAGAAGATCCAGAAGTATGCCAACATATAAAACCCTAAGTCAAATCAAACCGTGCACGTGATCTCTCAAGTCACCCACTTGGCCCTCTTCCAGGTGTACTTTACTTCCTTTCATTCCTGCCCTAAAGCTTTTTAATGAACTTTCAATTCTCTAAAATTTGCCTCAGTCTCCCACTCTGCCTGATCCCTTCAGTCAAATTCTTTCTTCTGAGGAGGTAAGAAGTGAGGCTGCTGCAGATCCATATGGATTCACTGCCACCAGTAATGTACTTTAGTGCTGTGTGACTTGGATACATTCTAGTGCTAATACAAGCACTGTTCAAAGAGCCTTACACACATTATCTCATTTAACCTTTACAACAATCCTATTATCATTATTTAATTATTTTACAATACATGTGAAGAAAATGAGATATAGAAAACTAAGTAACTTTACCAAGATCACACAAGTACAAAGACAGACCCAAGATTAAGTCAAACCTTGGCATTCTTATCCAGAGCCCTAGCACTTAACAAATTTGTTGTGCTGAATCTAAGTTTCAGTTTCCTCTTCTGTAAAATGGTCTTAATAATCCATAAATAAAAATATATAGTTAGCATACAGAACACAATAAATAAATGATAGCTTGAAAGGGATTGAGGAACAGGTGCAAGTTAATAGAGCTGTAGCAGGCCTACTTGGTAAGGAGGAGCCTTGCTAAATTACCTGTTCTCAATGCCAAGTGAGACAGTCTTTAAAATGGGAATTAAGTTTTTAAAAAGCAAAATGAAACACAGATGAATCTCAAAATCATTATGCTGAGTGAAAGAAACCACACATAAAAAAAGTAGATACTGCATGGTTCTATTTATATAAAACTCTAGAAAATGGAAACTAATCCATAATGAAAGAAAGCAGATCAGTGTTGTTTGGAGCAGGCAGCAGAGAGCAGGGTGACTACAAAAGCAGCACAAGAAAGCTTTTGAGGTGATGGAACTGCTGTGTATCTTGACTGTGGTGATGGTTTCACAGGATCTGTCAAAACTCATCAAACTAAACTACATGAGGGCAGTTTACTGTATTCACATTATATCTCAATAAAGCTGTTATATAAAAACAAATACAATTATAAATATTTTTCAACTAACAAATTGCCCTGATTTTAACCTTAACAATTTTTGACTTCAGCAAAATCAAAATTAAATGAGGTAGGCTAAACACTAAAAATCTGAGAACAAAAGTATAACATAAGAAATACTATCAAAGTTCTATGAAGTATAGGAAAGGAACTTTAGCTAACTGAATTTTAAAAGATTCCTACTGAGTACTTCCCTAAACCATAATACTTTTGTTCACTAAATCACAACCAGGGTATAGGAAGTTTACAAACTGGAAAGTAACTTTCTAAAATTAAATTTCTGGTTTCTACAACAAAGGTGCACTACAGGGAACCTTCCATTCTTTGTTCAAATTCAAATCAACCAAGCCTCTGTGCTACCATTCTCTTTCTTCTTTCAAATTTCCATTCCTGTTACCATAGGAACCTGCTAGCTGACAAGCCTTCAAGCATAGCAACAGCCCAAGCTTAGCAAGGATGTGCAGAGAGGACCCAGTCAAAGGCCAAAACTTGACTCATGAGAATCAGAATTCCAGCCTTTGTCACTCTACAAAGGGTCTGGTAACCATAGAAACTGTACCCTATAGGGTTTGGGAGTATCATGATTAAATTCACTAAATGTAAAACCAAATGTGGAATGGTCTTGAAAAGTAAAAAATGGCTATTTCAGATCCCTTAGAATGAGAAATTATTCAAAAATAACTTTTTAGAATAATTGTAAGTGACTAAAAATGAGATCTTTAAAAAAATCTCCTTTCTGTAACAATAAAATGCCTAATGGGAAAAGGTCCAAACTTTAAGAATTATTTTGTATTTTAAAAAAACAACTCTAGGTTTGCAAAAACACCTTTAATCCCCAAGATTTATTTTCTTATTTAAATCTTAATTATTAAAAATGCTTTGTGATGGCATATTAAATGCCTTCCAGTACTCTTTCAGTGAGTTGGTTTGCAGAAATCTATCATTATCATAGAAGCATATTTATTTTTATAAGTCAAAGCATAATTCCCAGAGAAGTCCACAAATCTGACTTTCCTTTAGGAAGTAAACTTTTAATATTTCCAATATCATGGACAGTTTTGAATTAAATCTCAAAAGATACAGCTTTACAAACTGAATTCCAACACATTTAATAATTTAAAACAAACCACTTTATAGTAATTTGTCACACAAGAAAATCAATTAAAAATTTCAGAAGCTGCTATTTTTTGTCCTAAAGTCAGAAATGACTATATGCAATTATCTACTCCTTGTATGTGCCTTTTTCAATTTAGAAGCTTCTTAATTCCTGGCTAGTTTCTCCTCACACCAGGCATCTTAGGCCGCTTTGCTAGATGTTTGTTTAGGGAAAACCACCTTATTAATATTAACCTCAAAAAGTAATAAGGAAAGTAAATCTGTTTGATAATGCATGTATTCTAAAGATTAACATCATAAATTCTAAGAATAAATATAAGAAGTTTCATTTTCTAAAAAGCCTATCCACAAAATGTTAATTATTGTTATATGGGCATACATTATGCCATTCTCTTAAAATAAAAACAAGAACAGTAAAAAAAAAAGTCTTTCAAGGTTCATTCAAATACCATCTGCAATTTGAAGCCTTCCATGATTCCTTCCGCATACAACCACTCTCTCTTTGAATCCCCTTAGCACTCTGCTTTGTTGAGGTATTTACCAAGTTCTTTCTTATATTGTACTTATCCAATCAAAACATATTTAATAAATACTAAATCTCAGACCCTGCACCAGGAGCTGAACAAAAAAGGACAGTTGAAATTTTTAAAAATAAAACTTCTTTACTAGTTTTACTACTTTAAAAGTATAATGTGTTCCTTACAGACAAACCAGAAAATACAAACAAAAATGAAAAACATAGAAAACACAAAGAAACTGTACTAATTCAGGAACAACCACTGTTAGTCCTGGTGAAAATGCCCCAGATCACTCATTCTGAATGAACATGCATATATGTTTTTCACCCAAACTAGGATGACACCATCTTACTGTTTTGCTATCTTACTTTCTTTTTTCAAACTAACAATGGATCAAGTAAAACAGAACTATGATAAGCAAAGAGGGAGAATATTCATGCAGAAGAAACACGAAAGGCCTAGAGATGAGAAAGTTGTGTTGCTTTAATTCTTTGCTTCATTATACCACTTTTAAGTACAAACACATAAGGATTCAAGTCACTTTGACACCCCGCCCCCACCAAAAAAAAGAAAAAGAAAAAAAATTGAAATACTAGCATTCTAAAGTATGTGGTAATCTTGGTACTAGAATTACCATCACTATCCCCACCATCCACAGAACTATTTATAACCCTAGGAGAGAGCTAGCACTAAAGCCATAATCATGACTACTGCTACCTCTAAGGGATTTAGGGTTTACAAAGTTCATGAATCAATTCAAATATGTATTTAGCAGGTACTATGTGTGAGGTTCTGTGTCAGGTACTGGGCAAAGATGAGTAAAGACAAGCTCTACTTTCAAGGTGTTAAATTCTAGTAGAAGGGATAAAAACGTAACCAATTCCAACACAATAATATACACACAAAAACAGAGGTAAATATAAAACACACTGGTGAGTATGGAGGAGAGAGTCACTAACTTCTAGGCATCCCAGGTTTCACAAGGAAGTAACATCCACACCAGGCCTTAAAAATTAAGATATTTATTACCAAAGGGGATGGTGTAAAAGCCTTCCAGGCAGAGATAGAATTTACAGACTTAATAGACTAAAGGAATGCTAAGTTCTGTTTCACTGTGATGAAGAGCGCTTCTGAAGAGTAATGAAGTTAGGAAAATAAGTAGAAGCCAATTTGTGAATGCCTATTTTGCTTTGGATTTGATCCTCTGGGCAAGGACTGGCACTGATATTTTATTTTATGCAAGGACTGGCACTGATATTTTATTTTATTTTGAGATGGAATCCCACTCTGTTATCCAGACTGGAGTGATGGTGCATTCTCAGCTCACTCCACCTCCCGGGTTCAAGGGATTCTCCTGCCTCAGCCTACCAAGTAACTAAGACTACAGGTGTGCACCACAATGCTTGGCCTTTTTTTTTGAGATGGAGTCTCGCTCTGTTGCCAGGTTGGAGTGCAGTAGAGGTGCGTGCCACCATGCTCGGCTTTTTTAATTTTTTTGAGAAAGAGTTTCACTCTTGTTGCCCAGGCTGGAGTGCAGTAGCACAATCTCCACTCACCGCAACCTCCACCTCCCAGGTTCAAGCGATTATCTTGCCTCAGCCTCCCAAGTAGCTGAGACTACAGGGTACATGCCACCACACCCAGCTAATTTTTGTATTTTTAATGGAGACAGGGTTTCATCATGTTGGCCAGAATGGTCTCATCTCCTTACCTCACGATCCGCCCACTGTGGCCTCCCAAAGTGCTGGGATTACAGGCAGGAGCCACCTCGCACAGCCAATTTTTGTATTTTTAGTAGAGACGTGGTTTCACCATGTTGGTCAGACTGGTCACAAACTCCTGACCTCAGGTGATCCTGCCACCTCAGACTCCCCAAGTGTTGGGATTACAGGCATGAGCCACCGCGCCCAGCCGACACTGTTATTTTATTTATTTATTTTTAGACAGAGTCTTACTATGTCGCCCAGGCTGGAATGCAGTTGCACGATCTCAGCTCGATGCAACCTCTGCCTCCAGGATTCAAGCAATTCTGTCTCAGCTTCCTGAGTAGCTGGATTACAGGTGCCCGACACCACACCCAGCTAATTTTTGTATTTTTAGTAGAGAGAGGTTTCATCACATTGGTCAGGCTGGTCTCAAACTGCTGACCTCAGGTGATCCACTTGCCAAGATGTGGAGAAATCAGAACCTTGCGGATTACTGGTAGAAATGTAAAATGGTGCTTCCATATGGAAAACACTTTGATAGTTCCTCAAAAAATTAACTATGGAATTAACATATGACCCAGTAATTCCACTTCTGACTACAAACCCCAAATAATTTAAAGCAGGAACTCAGATTGTATATTTATAGCAACACTACTTGTAATACCTTAAAGGTAAAAACAACCCAAGTGTCCACTGATGGATAAGCAGATAAGCAAAGCATGTTATATACCTAAAATGGAATGCTATTCAGTCTTAAAAAAAGAAGAAAATTCTGACATATGATATACTGTTGAACCTTGAGGACGCTATGTTAAACGAAATAAGCCAGTTGCAAAAGGGCAAATACTGTGTGATTCCACTTACACCAAATACCTAGAGTGGTCAACTTCAAAGGCAAAGAAAGTAAAACGGTAGTTGCCAGGGATTAGGGAGAAGAAAAAATGGGCACTGATTTGTTGTTTAATGAGTATAGATTTTCAGTTTTGGAAGAAGAGAAAACTCCAGAGATACAATTGTAATTATGTTACATAACTGTATTATGTATATTTTACCACAAATTTAAAAAATTTTTTAAATGAGGAATATCTATAAATGTTACTATGAAATATCGAAGATACATTAAGTGAAGGGGGGAAAAAAAGCAATGTAGGGAAAACAAACAGTATAACTATATCAAAAAAGATAAAAGACTATATTTAGATACATATTATATAAATATTTTATATGTGTTATATTTAAGGTTTTTAAAGGGAAGGATAAAAACTTTTTTAAAAATGGCTACCTTTAGGTGGAAGGAAAATATAAGACAGAGGTGAAAGAGGAATAGAAACTAGACTTCTCTGAATGTACCTTCAAGTATCATTATAAAATAAATTTAAATAAAAAAATTTAAAAAGGCATTCCTCAAAATCAAAATAAAACATTAAGAACCTAACAGTGTATTATGTTTAACCACATGAAGAAAAAATATTTCAGTGATTTAAAACACAATAATTTGATTGTACATCCTTGCTAACAGATATCCCTAAAGGACAAAAAGAAGTATAAAGAAATCTTAAACTGCTTGCTGTAATCATATTGTTGGTAATGATATCGCTAATATTATTCTGAAACTACATATGTGTATAATAAATTTGAGGATAAGGAAATAGAGAAACATGAATTTAAAAATACTAAATAATATCCCTGGCAAGGCACAGTGGTTCAGATCTGTAATCCCAGAACTTTGGGAGGCCAAGGTAGGTGAACTGCTTGAGACCAAATGTTTGAAACCAGACTGGGCAACATGTTGAAACCCTGTCTCTACAAACAAACAAACATACAAACAAAAAAACACAAAAATTAGCCAGGCATGGTGGAATGCACCTGTAGTCCCAGCTACTCAGGAGGCTGAGGCAGGAGGATTAATTGAGCCCAGTAGATTAAGACTATAGTGAGCCGTGATCGTGCTACTACACTCTAATCCGGGTAACAGAGCAAGACCCTGTCTCAAAAACAAAACAGCATCCTGCAATATTACTTGAATTGCAAATATCAGCATAAACTCATGATGTACTTTCTCTTAAAAAAAAAAAGATTCCCTAGCTCTGTTCACGAAAAGGCCTAAAAATGATTTAATATTAATATACTTAGCACGCAGATAGTAGTCCCTAAGTATCATTTCCAAATGAAGAAACCAGTGCTTCCTAGAGAAATTGATGATTCAGGGTCTGATGCAGAATTTTATGAAGTGAGCTTGAATCACACCAGAAAGAAAAGAAATTATTAAACATCAGTAGGGTGCTGTCAAAAACACTAAGAAGGGTCAGGCACAGTGGCTCATGCCTGTAATCCCAGTGCTTTGGGAAGCAAAGGCAGGAGGATAGCTTGAAGCCAAGAGTTCAAGACCAGCTGGGGCAACATGGTGAGACACTGTCTCTACAAAAAAAAAGTTCTTTAAAATTAGTGAGGCATGATAGCATGTACCCGTAGTCCCTGCTTTGGAGACTGAGGTAGGGGGATTGTTTGAGCCTAGGAGTTTGAGGCTACAGTGAGCTATGATTGCTCCACTGCACGCCAGCCTGGGTGACAGAGCAAGAACTTGTTTCAAAAACAAAACACTCAGGAGCTACCATGCAGAGGCTCTCACTACCAAAGATGGAGCATTTTGAGTGTCAATAAGAATAGTAACTGTGGCCGGGCGCGGTGGCTCAAGTCTGTAATCCCAGCACTTTGGGAGGCCGAGGCGGGTAGATCACGAGGTCAAGAGATCAACACCATCCTGGTCAACATGGTGAAACCCTGTCTCTACTAAATATACAAAAAATTAGCTGGGCATGGTGGCGCATGCCTGTAATCCCAGCTACTCAGGAGGCTGAGGCAGGAGAATTGCCTGAACCCAGGAGGCAGAGGTTGCGGTGAGCCGAGATCGCGCCATTGCACTCCAGCCTGGGTAACAAGAGCAAAACTCCGTCTCAAAAAAAAAAAAGAAGAAGAATTGTGATAGATTTAAAACATCAAATATGTTTTAAAAAATCCTTGAGTTCACAATGAAACTTAAACCAAAAAAAAACCCCTCATTGGTCACTTTTGATGGGATGCTTGGGAATCAACTCATTATTCTAAAAACTAATAAAGGGGGAACAAGCAAGCACTTATCCTGTCTTTCTTATATAAACTGTACACGAAAGTAATCCAATAGTCGATAAGAACTTTCCAAATATTCCAGCTAAGAAATGAAGAAAGCTGCAACTACCTGCCACGGGGTAAAAAAAAAAAGTAATGAAGGGTGACAATTAGAATATCAGCATTTTGCAAACCCCTCACAAAATTATTGGTCTAGGAAATCATCAATGGCTGCGAACATTTATAAAAAGAGTAACAACTTAGTATTATGTGCTCCTGGCAGGAGTATGTTAGCTAACTATGAAGTATTCTGTCCAAAACAACAATAAAAAACCAAACTGGTGTCTAATCAAGTCTCTACAGTGCCTGTTTACAAAAATAAATGAAACAGAGATATGGTAAACAACACTACAGGGATGCAATCAGCAAAATAAAGACTATGAGAAACTCTGTAAGACAAATATATTACAGGGAAAAAGGGGAACAAGAAAGGAAAACCTACAAATTGAAACAGATTTAAGAGACATATCAACTGGATGCACGTATGAATCCTGATTAGAAAAAGCCAATATGAAAAAAAATTGTGAAATATGCAGCAATTTGAACATTAATTTGATACTTGACACTGATAAAGGAATAAAGATATTGTGTTCATATATTTTGAAAGATACCTTACTTTTCAGAGATATATACCAAAATATTTATGGATGAAATTTTGATATTCGCAATTTGCCTGAAAGTGTCCCAGAAGAGCGTGCAGTCATAATGAAACAAGACTAGCTATGAGCTGATAATGTTTAAGGCTGAACACTGGACACATGGCATTTCATTATATTACTCTATTTATATTTGTATATACTAAAAATTTCTGTAATAAAGTTTTTTAGTAAAAAGCTCAAATTTGAGTTTGGATAACTGGGAGGCTGGTTCAAACATACTTTGTTCTTAATGAACCATAAAAGATACAGGATGTTCAGGCTTTTAGGCTCTGTGTTCCTACTAGAATTTATTCCACTCCCAGCTTCCCACGCTCCCATTATAAGAAAACATTAAATCATAAAAAATCTTTAATGAGAATGACAAACGAAAATAGGAAATTGAGGCAAACACAAACCATCCCAGGAGTTTTTCCTCTGATTATCCTATGGAGAGACCTAGTTTCCTATATATATGGCAGGGAGGGGAGTGGCAAGCAATCAACCTCCCAAAGAGATTAGATTGTTCCTTCCATATACTGACTGAAATTTAAAAACAGGGTGACTGGCAACAAAGAATAATGCTTTGTATTCACACAGCACTTTAACTTTTCAAAGTTCTTTAACATAAATGCCACTTATCTCACTTGATCTTAACAATAATCCTGTAAAATAGCAGGAGAAAAATTTACTTCCTATTGGAAATCAACACAAAGAGGTCTCAAAACTAGTTAGTGACAGAATACAAGTCTCCTATCCCTATTCTAGTGCTTCTTAAACTAATCTGTTCCCATCCTAGCCAATATGTTTAATTATTCAGTATGGGGAAAAGTCTGCCCAAAACTTTTATGACCACTAGAGTTCAGTAAGGACTGCTACTGACATTTGTTGATTATTGCTCTATGCTGAACAGTTCCCAAAAATTTACTTAGCAATTTGGACAGCTCAAAACGGTTTGTAAGGCTCAGAAATGAGCCTATCAAATGCTACTCATTTACAGGTAAAAGAGAGAATATCAAGTTAACAACTTAGAAAAATTTAGCGTGTGTGTTTGTATACTGATGTGCATGTTTTAGAAGACAGAGATAAAGAAATAAACATATTAGCAAGGATCTTCTTTTCTAACTTAATGGACTGACATTTATCCATTTAAACTTATCCAATCTCAAAAAAAGTACAGAGTAGGAACCTTGTACACACAATATAAGAACATCCAACTTGACTGTGAATAATTAAATTTAAAATAACCCAGATTCTGCCCTTTCTCCTATTCGTGGTTACTCTAGCTTACTGCCAATATGCCATCGTGTTCCAGGCACTCATTTTAACTCAAAAAACAGTAAAGGAATGGACTTTGACCAGGCGCAGTTACTCACACCTATAAGCCCAGCACCTTGGGAGGCCCAAGTGGGTGGATCGCTTTAGCCCAGGAGTTTGAGACCAGCCTGGGCAACATGGCAAAACCTTGTCTCTACAAAAAATACAAAAAACTTAGCCAGGGGTGGTGGCACATACCTGTAGTCCCAGCTACTTGGGAGGCTGAGGCAGAAGGATCACTTGAGCCTGGGAAGTTGAGGATGTAGTGAGCTGTGATTGCACCATAGCACTCCAGTGTAGGCCACAGAGACCATGTCTCAAAAAAAGCACAAAGAAACCAAAAAGGAATGGACTCTAGGCAGGCTTAAAGCCTGGGGCCTGCTGAAAGATGTTACACCTAGGAAACTGTCTTTGAATTCATCCAGTCTCACAGCGAACACCCAAGAATGTGCTGGGTTTGCTCCAATTACTTGTGCCTGCTAAGCTGGTTCTTGGATCAGCAGAGGGATGGAGGTGGAGGGTGTCACCAGCAGCACTGAGCAGGCTGTATTGTCTGCTGAGTTTCCATGTCATTTGCTACTAAAGAAACATTACACTCTCAAACTGTGTTTGATTATTCCTTCTGTCAGTGGCATCACTGTCCTGACAGGACAACCATGCAATATGCAACTATTCCCAACATTACTTCAAGTCATTACACCCTTCTCTTAGAAACTATTACTCACTTAGGTGCTCTCCCTAGATTGTCTGAAATTCAAACAGAGGCAACTCGATTGTCACTAAAATATCTTGACTTGGGTATATTGGAGAAGGCAGAGAGAGTCTATCATGCTATCACTATGAATGAATGTCCCATGAACCTACAAGGAGGGATGCAAATTCACTGGAGCAAATACACAGTACTACTCCTACTTTCCTTTAGATGATTTAGAAATGGAATCTGGAATAGAATTAACATTTGCGAATTACCTATTGTGTACAATCATTGTGCTAGCTACTTTATAATAATCTTTCATTTAATCCTAACAGCCCTTCGGGTATATCATTATACTGCCTTTTCACAAATGAAAAAAACAAAGATCAAGAGTGTTAAGTAACCTGTCCAAAGTCTTAAACCTTATTACATGGCAGAGCCAAAATCTGAACCCAAGTCAGTACAAACATCTTTATGACCTGCTTCTTATTAACCTATCTGCTTTCCAAAGGAGTTACGATTTAAAATGATACCATAAATGACAATGTTTCTAATTCAATTTCCTGTGAGAAATCCATAGCTTTAATCCATAGCAAAGACTATCATGCTTGGAACAAACTTACTGTATTAAACCAATACCCATTTTTATATATCCTAATCCAATAGTCTAACCAAATCTCTTCTCTTCAATCACTCAGATCTCATGTATTCACAGGAAAAGCAAAAGATGTTTTGTTCAACCTCTACAGCATTTTCAAATACATGGAATATATAAGATGTCCTCCTTACTTCAAAATCTATGAATAATAATCTTATAAATTTTCTCAGACTTAGGATAGTCTCCCTCAAAATGACGAACATTTTGGTTTTACTATAAAGTGAAGAATTCCAAAACATGTAGACTTCCATTTGCTGAAAGCACTATAGAAATAAAGACTAATGTATCAAACATTCCCTCTAAATTATATTATGTAGCCACGTTAATATGAGAATATGAATAAATGATAAAAGCTATCACTTACAGAGTACTTACTATGTGCCAAGCACTACACATGTATTTTCACTTTGTGCCTTACAGAAGCCTCTAAGTTACAAGCAAAGAAACTATGCTTGTAAGAGAAAATTGATATAACTCGGCCAAAGTATACAGCTAGAGAGTGGTAGAGGTAGAATTCAAACCCAGGTTGGTCTAACTCAAAGCCTATGCTATTATTACCACTGGTTACTGCCTCCTAGTTCTGTTTTTTTTTTTTTTTCTGCCTCCTAGTTCTTATCTGGTATATATACTCCTGTCCTCAATTCCAAAACCATTATAGGCATATATACACTTATTTAAACCTATTATTAACTATATCAATTAAAGTGTTCATAGTTTCTAAATTTGAAATGGTTCCTAAACTAAAATCATTTAAAAATGCTGAAGAATTACCATTAAAAAATTCAAATAAGGCAGCAAACTTTTATAAAATTCTGTGAGATCAAGAACAGATAACTCATACGGACAAACACTTTTTCATTGCTTGGGAGTTATTCTTAAAATTTAAACTTCTTAATGGCTATTAATGTCTCATTTTCTGTTGTTTCAAATTTCTTTATAAAAGTATGTCTAAAATATAAAAGTAACATTCACCAAACATGAATCCTTCAATCTATTAGAGTCTAAAGCAAAACATATAAAATTTTAAATGTATAAAATATAATTTAAAATAGCATATTATTTTCCTGTTGTTTATCAAACATACTCATTAGACTGGTTGACGGGCCAACCTAAGAGTCACTTACTAAGATACGTCAAATAATAGATCAAGTCTTACCTCCATTGCTAAAGCTGCTGTCTGTTGGTCATAATGATTCAGAAGATTAGGCATGAAAGTAGTATTATAAGGCAAATCTTGGCACATCCTCAAGGTAATAGGTTCACAAGAAAACAAACTGTGCCCACCTATATGCCCCATGAACATAGTCAAGGGCCAAAAAGAGAAGACGATCCAACTCACAGCCATCCTTCCCGGATCTGAACAAGATTCGGATGATCAGGCCTACTCAATATGTATTTTAGATATTTATACACCTGCAGGTCTCAGCTTGAAGGTACTTCTTCTATATCTTACTGTTAAGTTCTTCAAACAGTTAAATACTCTTCGCACCGTCAGAGGTTTGTTAGCTTGGTCTCACAAAAGGCGTTTGTTTTTGGTTTCACAACATGGGAAAATGACATCATCTTGTCTCTTCTTTTCATTTTATTACATGGGGCACATTTGGCCAACAAATCAAGTTGATCAACCACATTCCCAAACCACAGATTCCATCTTAGGAGAAGAGCTATTTCTTCCTTCGACTGAAATATCTGAAAAGTATTATTTTAAAAATGAGAGACGTTAGTCATTTCCTCTCAAAGTATTATGGACTTGACATTAAAAATCTTTGATGAGAGATATTATACTGACCTAACAGTTAATAATATGTGGGTACTTTATAGACCTAATTTTTCTACTTTATCATTTATGCTATAGCTGAAATGATCCTTAAATAGTATTTAAATGCAAATTTAATTTTCTTCCCTCAGTTGTTTCTATAATACATGGTTTAACTTTTCATCTATGATGACAATCTTTCAACAGCCACAATATATAATTGATCCATTTTGAAAAATTCTTATGCTATTGTCCTAAATTTTATTTAAATGATATATATTATGCTTATAATCTAAATTATCGAACTTAAAATTGTATGTTTTAATCTTTAATAGTATATTTTTGCATTGACTGATGTGGCAGAAGACATCCGTGAAAGTGGTCTGAAAATTAAGTCAAAAGATACAGATTCAAGCCTCTTTCTAGCCATGTAAAAATACCACTTAAGTTCTATGCACCCAGAATTTTTCTTCTTGAAAATGATTCCAATACCACCTTGCTCACAGGGATGATATGAGTGAATCATAAGATAATGTATGCAAAAATACTTTATAAATGGTAACTCAGTATTAAACATTAGACATATTAATCACTGAACTAGTTTATACAAATGCTACCTCTATCAACCAATACTGAACTGACATATAGAAGATTCTAAAATATTAGGAAGTTTTCACAATATTACATTTTTTTTTTAGATAATACAAAAATTTAGTCGCATAGATGGAGCACTAGACTTAGAAATACTTCATCAACAAATGGTCATTACACACTGCCATGCTGCACAGAGAAGAGAAATCATCCCTAAAAAGTCACAGCAGAAATAGGAAAAATGCCCAGTTATTATTTCCATGGAGCTTTAGAATTTCTAACTTGTATGTACTTTCCAGGAGCAAAAATACATGTGATTCTCAATTAGAGCTGAGAGGGTGTGGGTGGAATGGAAGACAGGTCTGGTATGAAAAAAAAACACATTCTAAGCTATCACATTTTGATTTGGTTTAGTAATGATATTAACTTTGCTTTTATTTCATTTTGTTTCATATGCACTGAATATGTTTGTTGTGGTGAGCCTAGGTTGGGAAAAGATAAAAAATTCAGGTTCAGAAATTCTCAAAGATCCAGATGAATAGGACAACTCAAATACTAGCACCCATAATAACTTAGACATGAGACCTGGAACTGCTTTGACTTAAGCAGGGAAAGAAACTGTCCTTTGCACATTATCAATGATTGGGACCTCTAAGTCCCAAGCTTCAGTTACCAGGCAGAAAACTATTGGGAGAAAGTAAAATAGTTGCAGAATCTTCCCCATTTCTCCCTTTAGTAGATGGTCTTGATTAACAGAAGGGAAAAATAAAAGTCTGTGGTCCCTAGAATTAGGAAATGAGGTTAAAAGCAAACCCTGCTCAAAAAGCCTTAAAGCTCCCCATACGTTCTGTATCAGAAATTTCTGAAACAGCTTCTTGGCCTGCCATATTTTTTTCCTCCCCACAAATGTTGAGGTCTGTCTATAGAAAACTGTTATTAACCGCAGTTAAAAACATACTTAATTACCATACAGCACAGTAACAATTATGCAAATCATTAAATATGTCAAATAACTGTTGAAAGTTTTATTCGATTGTAGTATTAAAATATCCATGTAAGTTTGGTCTTTGTAGTTTATTGCTTATGTAGCATGTTCGTTTGCTTGCAACTAAAAAAATTAAAGGGAACATTACTCCCTGTTGAATATGTATACAGTAACACCAAGAATTTCAAAAATCTCATTTAGACTAATCTATTTTTCAAACAGGTATGGGTTTCAAATCAATGGTTCAAAGAAGACTACCACATAAAACCTGAGGAAGAAACTGACCAATATCTCATTGAGCTTTCAAAACTAGCTGAAATGTCCCCTTACATTGCTGCCTATTCCATCTATTTTACCTGGTTTCCTCTTTTTTATTCCTTTTGCCTTACTTGCAAGTAAAGCATCCTACCTTCTTATTAAAAGTGCTTCCTTATGTACCATGACATTCAAATTACCATGTACCAAGATGCTTTTGTAAAATCTACTGTTAAGCTGTGAAAGGACAATAATCTTGATATAGCAAGACTGTAGTTTATGATTATTCAAAGAAGGGAAAAAACAACAGTGGAATGCAATGAGACAAAAAGAAAACAGGCAAACTACAGGTGTTACTTAAAGAATTTTCATTTCCCCCAAAACAGCAGTTCTCTAATGTTAAAGTGTAGCAGATTCATGGATTCCCCCACAGGTCTAAGAAATCTGAATCTTGGAGAATGAAACACATTCTAATGATTACCTCAGGTTACAAGTGCTCCATGAGTCAGGTCTTGAGAAATGCTATCCTAGAACAAAATAATTAAAAAGAATAAAGGTATAGTTTATGTAATTATAAATATAAAATAAATTTTATAAATAAAAGCAGATAAGGGATAACATTTTAATAGAAAAATAAGCAAAGGACATAAATTTACAAAAGAAATACAAATAGCCAAGAAACATATGAAAAGATATTCAAATTCACTAATAATAAAAAATGTAAATGTGAGATAAGATTTTTGCCAATCAGATGGGAAAAAACAAAAATGATAGAACACAGTATAGGGTGGGGACATGGGGTAAAGAATGCCTTCAACATTTCAACATTTTCACATGGTATCAGTTGGTACTTTAAAATAAAAAGTGGCAGGCTGGGGGCGGTGGCTCAAGTCTAATTCTAGCACTTTGGGAGGCCGAGGCGGGTGGATCACGAGATCAAGAGATGGAGACCATCCTGGCCAACATGGTGAAACCCCATCTTTACTAAAAATACAAAAAAATTAGCTGGGCATGGTGGCATGTGCCTGTAGTCCCAGCTACCCGGGAGGCTGAGGCAGGAGAATTGCTTGAACCCAGGAGGCAGAGATTGCAGTGAGCCGAGATCATGCCACTGCACTCCAGCCTGGCACCTGGTGACAGGGTGTGACTCTGTCTCAAAAAAAAAAGTAGCTACTTATATTAAAAATCATTAAAATGTACACAATTTCATCCAGTTAATCTATCTTATAACTAAGTAAACACATACGTACACATGATATACAATCAAAATATTAGTGTCACATTGTCTGCAACAATTTAAAAAAACAACTAAAAGTTGGAAACAACCTAAAAGTCTACCAATAAGAAATTGGCTAAATTAATTATGGTACAACCACATGATAGAATATTATAGTTACTAAAAATGATGAGCATAAACCTGTATTTGTTCATATGGTAAGACAGTCACAATAAATAGAAAAAAAAATTAAAAAGTGGTTCATAAAACAGTATATGTATATAGCTCCCATTTGTCAGAAAAAAATGTATATGTAATAAAGTAAAACTATTTTGTTTAAAAATAAAATATTAAATGCTTTATGGGAGATTATGAAAAAACCTGTAGTACATTATTTTGTGTATGAAGTGATCAACTCTGCCAAATCTATAAATGTATGCTGACTAGCTGAAAAGAATAAAAACTAGCAAAATGACTGGTTTATTGACTACTAATTAAGCAATAAGCCAAGGAATACACTACTGTTCTATTGTACCTACTAAGAAAAGCAAATCAGTGATGATCAATTTAGTAAGAGTCAAAATCTGATTTTCAATACTAAAAAAAGTCAGATAACCAATCAACTGAATCAAATAGTACACACAATTTAAAAACTTCTGATAAACATTCCTGGCTGGGCATAGTGGCTCACACCTGTAATCCAAGCATTGTGGGAGGCCAAAGCAGGCAGAGCACTGGAGGCCAGGAGTTTGAGATCAGCCTGGCCAACACAGCAAAAACCCATCTCTACTAAAAATGCAAAAATTAGCTGGACATGGTGGTATGTGCCTGTAGTCCCAGCTACTCAGGAGGCTGGGGCTCCAGAATCACTTGAACGTGGGAGGCGGAGGTTTACAGTGAGTGGAGAATGTACTACTGCACTCCAGCCTGGGTGACAGAGTGAGACCCTGTCTCAAAAAAATAAAATTTAAAAATTTAAACTTTTGATAAACATTCCAAATAATATGTCGCCAATAACCTAATGAATTATCTGCTTCTAATCAGGATCAACTGAGCATGCCATTTTTCCTAAGGTAAGGTCATCCATGGAAAAGTTGTAAGTTGAAGTTCCAGACTTGCAGGACATAGCAAAGATTCTGGACCCAAAGACATCCTACCAAAACATAGCAAATCATTAAACAAAGGTTAACAGTTGTTGTTTTGGGCATTCTTACTGATATTATCATATGTTTTATTATAAGAAACTGTAGCATATCAACTGGGGGAAAAAAAGGGACCTACTAGATTAACATAATAGGAGTAAGCAGCTTCAGGGGCCAGGGCCCTGTAAAAAGTGAATGCTATATGCAAGAGTTGCTCATGCCCTTTGTGTGGGAAAAGAGACACATTCACTTCTCCATAGAGCAACATAGACTATCTGGAAAACTGATTTCAGACTAAGTTACTTGGTTAACACTCCATCAGAAAACAAAAAGGACCAGATACTTTAAAGCTTACACATTTCTATTTTTATGAATGTGTAACATCAGGAATTTTATATTTCCCAATCATTATTTTATCAGATTTCTTTTGATGACAAAAAGAAAAATCCTTAAAATAAAATCAACTAAGTATTTGTCCTGAAAGACAGCAATAAAGGGAAGAGATCCCAATCTTGGAAGACTGTCTTCCCTGGCTAGCTGCAAAATCAGAGCCAAAGAACTCAGTGGGAAACTCAGGAGGTGGCAACTGTGAAGTGGAAAGCAGGCTGAATCCCAGAAGAAAGGATGATGAGAAAAGTGGGCCCTAAGGGCTTGTCAAAGGGGTTCTACAACAAAGGATTATGTTCAGCAACTCTATTCCAATTCACACTTTCTTTAAGGAAAAGATCCATTTCACCATTCTGCTGAGATTTCATTTTATCGACACCTGATAAATGTAGGTAACATTTTGCATTTCCAATTGAGAAAGATCATCTAAAGGTTGTCTCAAAGTAAATGCTGGTTACACGGTGCCTACAGAGGGAACAGGAGGGATATTCTTTGTCTTTTCTCAGACACGTTAACAAGAACGCACTGCAAGGATTTGCAATGACTATCTCTACATACAATTTCTTCTCTTAAGGAAATTATTGTCTTGTTGGACAAAGTATACAGAGTGTACTCATTGCTCAAATGTTACTTTCCTTTTCTTAAAGTCTATGTAGTCTTTGGCCCTTTGCCTACTGGTCGCTATAAGAACGTTTATATGGTTTCATATTTAATTCACAGGACCTAGATTCCTATTAATCTCTTTTCTGAACTTTCCTACTTCATCTAATTTTTAAAGTCCATCCTGTCATCATCTACTGATTACAACAACTAACCGAATCTTTCAATGTGTTAACTGATTAAGGCTTAAAACACACACATACACATACAAAGAGGAAAAATAAATCCATCCAGGTTCAAAATTTAAATGAATGGTAGGCATCAAAATTCAGTTCAATTTAGAAATTACTAACTACTAAGACTAAAGAATATAGAAGATCTTTAAAATGTAGCCCCAAAATAAAACTGGGAAGTTAAAAGACAGATTCTGGACTTGAAAAAGAGCTGAAATTTCAGCTTCCCTTAAATCTGCTATAAAAAAAAATTCTCTAATACCAAGCCCCTGCTTTCCTCCCCTTAACAGGGTTGTATGGTTTGCATGCTTTGACTACAGAATTATTTCAAAGACACAAAATCTGGGGACCAGGATTTGGTTTTTAGGCCCACTAGCCTAGTTATATTCATCTCAAACTTCATGTGCAATGTACTTCTTGAATATACCAAACTGTCAATAGTTCCCAACATGATGAATTGGAAAACAAAAAGAAGAAATTCGTTTTTGACATAGTAGGTAAAAAACTGTTTCCTAGCCAGTGAGAAGCTGTTACTCTTAATTTGTTCCTAGTATTATAGAACTATCACTACTGAAAATCTAATTCTTTTCCTCGATACTCTTCAGTACATATTTTCAAAATCATTCTTTTTATTTTTGTGGACAGCTGCAGTTTTAATCAAGCATAATTCTAGAGTTCTAGGGTTAGGAAAAAAAAAAAAAAACTGAAGCCAATACTCAATGAAGTGGTAAGAAGTGTTTCCGACCATCTGCCTCTGAAGGAAAAGAAAGTCAACAGCAGCCTAACATCAACAAATTTACATGATCAGAAAAAGTTCTGAATATAAAATCTTAGAATTTCACTGGCAAACTATTATGAAATTTAAGTCTGTTTCCTGGGAAACAGATAACTTACTGTGAGCGGAAAAACTCCTCTCTCCTTCCCCAGTGATAAAGCTTTCACTTTGCTCCATACAAAAAGAGAATACACACTTTGCTATTAAATTCCCCTCACCCTCTCTACTTGAAATATCTCAATCACAGAACTCCCAAGAAATATCCACCTGAATGCTCAACGCACAAAATAAAGCTCAGAAGCCTAGTGTAGCTAGGATTAGGAAACAGCTCATTGTCCTTCTTCTTTTCCAAATGGGACACTTTCATGGATTGAGGAGAGATGGAGATAGAGAATATTAGTGACTGATGAGGGAAAAGGGTAGGAGGAAAGAGAGAGTAGAATGAGGCTTTACCAGTAATTTACTTATTTTCTTAATAGTTTTTAAACAATAGGGCGGGGGGGATATGGCACAAGAAGGGCTGCATCTTAATTATATTTTATCTTCAGCTCTATCCTTCCAGCCCTGCCCAGTCAAGCTCTTACATCTCTTTCCTGGGCTCTCCAATTCTGAATTTTTTTTTAAAAATCGTTGTGGGTTTTTTTCTTTGTTTCTGGAGGAAAAAGATACTTTTGATTTGTTTAAAAGTCAAGAGGGAAAGAATTATCTTCAGGAGTAACCACTTCTTAACAAACGGAACTAAGGGTTTCTATTCCTTTTCCAGCCTACAAAGCAGCACCAGCACACCACCAAGGACTAAAGCAGGGTGAGGGAGGGGCGTTACATCCCCAGGGGTAGTCAAGTCTTTGTTTCCTTGCTCACATTATATTGGCCTTGCAAAGTCACTCAATTCCCATCACTAAGCATTCAGGATCAGAACTACTTCTCTAAGACGAGGCTGTGTCTGAACACTTTGCCGTAGCAGTCACTGGCGCGGCTGCTCTGCTCTGCTGCATCTCCTCAATCCAGACGGGAACCAAAATTCAGAGTCATTCTACACTGGGCAAAACGCCGGACCTCCTTCACGGGGCAGATCTAAATCGGATGTCCACTCCACGGCCTCAATTCATGGCACGTGCTTTTGTTCTTAAAAACAAGAAAAGCCCCTTTGCCTTCTCTTACAACCGGGGGATCGAACTCAAAACTCCTAAGATGGAAAACGCCTCTAGGAAGATGTTTACATGTCTTAAAAGGCACAAGGCTCCTTAACCTTGCCGGCTGTTTCACCGCAGCTTGATTTCAGAGGCGGCCCCTCGGGGATCCAGCAGCGCCCGCTCCACGGCAAACCCACAGCCCGCGGAGGGGGCAGCCGGAGGAAGCGCGCGGAAGGCAGCAAGGACTTTGGAAACTGATGGGCGGGAGGGGACAACTTTCAGGCGTGGGCAGGCAAAGGTGGGCCCGACGCTGACCCGAGCAGGAGCCTGGAGCCTGGTGGCGCGCGCCTCGGGCGGCCAGGAGTCCCCGGCGCATTGTCCTCCGCCCACGCCCCCCGGCGCCCCACGTTGCAGCCGGCTCCGACCGGGCCCCTCTCCCAGCCGCGCAGGGTCTGGGAGGGGATGGAGGCCAGCGAACCGCGGTCCACACTCGCACAGGTTGCCGAGCGCCGGCTCAGGGCGGACAGGGTTAACCGTCTCCCGGGGCAGCTCCCCGCGTCAGCCCTCAGCCCCAAACTAGGCGTCCCCGCGCCCCCCGGCCGCCACCGCGGGCCCGGGACCCCGCTCCGCCGCCAGCCACGGCCCGGCGCCCAAGGCTTTTGTTGTGGCCGCGACGAGAGAAACGATCCCTGAGGAGGAGGCGCCGGGCTGCCGCTGGCTCCTCAGCGCGGGCTGAGGCGGAGCAGCAGGCGCCTCCTCGGGCTCCACACTCGCCGCTCCCTCTCCCGCCGCCTCGGCATGGGGGCCTGCACGCTTCGGGGGCTCACCTCAGACCCTGGCCCCTGGCTCCAAGGGGTGGGGGCTGCAGCGCCGGCCGGGGGCGGCCGCGCGTCCCTCGGGTACCCGGAGCGGCCGAGGACCGCCGGCGCGCGCCTCGGAGCAACCGCGAGCTTTCGCGAGCGCCGAGGCGCGCCGCCCGGGGAGCGAGCGTACGAGCGCGCGCTCACGCACGGCGCAGGCGCACTGAGCACGCTCGGCCGAGCGCTCCCTCCTAGAGCCTGGGCGCGCAGGGCTGGCCGGGCGCGCCTCGTTGTTCTCTGCCTCGCACCCTGACTGACGCCTGGAGCTGCCCTGACCCGGCGTCCTCTTTCTGAGCTCTGGAGGCGTTCATCTGAGCTGCACTTGGGGCCCTCCTCACAATGCACTCTCTCGCCATATGACACAGCGTGGATGTTGTGATTGCAGGACCACCTATACCTGGTCTGAGAACCTGAGATGCCGACCTCGGGACCTGGGGATTGGGGGTGCTCAAGAGTCAGATCCCCGGATGCTGAGGGTGGAATGGGGTGCAGGTGGTGATGGCACCTGGCCAGCTGCAGAGCTCCACGCGAAACTGGGTAGCAAACAAAACAGGCTACTCGCCCGGGATAGTTCTTAAGTTCTTGGCCAAGATCTTAGAAAACAGGTGGAGCTGGGTGTTACTGGTGCGCGCCCCATTTTTTGCTCCTTAGGAAATATTTTTCCTCTCCTTTTCTACATAGGCGGCTTTAGAGTTGAAAGAGTTCTCCGTCATCAAAACCGAACCTCTCATTTTTCAGACGAGGAAGAGAACGCCCCAAAAGGTTAGATTTACCCAAAGCCATGCAGCGTTTTAACGACAGGGCCTGGATTCATTCCCACCTAGGGCTGTTTTTCTTTTCACTGCACCGTTTAACCTGTCTTCTCTTTCTCTTCTTTTTCGTTTCTCCTCAACCTAGATTTCATGGGCATCATTTTGTTCTGTTGGTAGCACATAGGACTTAGAGAAATTGAACCATGCGAATGGACTTAGCACTATTAGAACTGTACACTTAAAAATGGTAACGATGGTGCATTTACGTTATGTGTATTTTACAATTTTTTTTAGAAAGGCACTTGATTGATATATGTTAAGTAAATGTTGAAGAGTTTCATAGTTAGACCTAGAGTTTCACATCAAAAGGTGATTTGTGATCACCTGTGTGAACAGGCATGATAAATGAGATCTGAAATGACAGTTTCAGTTTCTCTAATAAGTAAATTCTTGTGCAGTAAACAGTGTTGAAAATAATAATATCGATTCTTGGTTGATTCTAGGCAAAGCGGTGTATCCTCTGGAGCCAGCGGTGCCTCTGTGGAGAGTGAGTGAGGGGGCAGATAGTGTGGGGGAACTGTGTGTGTCAGATCCTTTGTAGCTGGGGAACCTCTGGAGATGCGCTGTGACGTGCTTTTTTATTCAATTCACGCCCCATCTTGTAAACACTGAGGCATAGGACACATCATAGCTCAACATCGTGGGAATGATGTAGAAATGATCACTACTGTATCTTTGTGACTAAATCTCACCAAAGGAACATTGAATGGAAAAAAAAAAAAACCAACACAATACATGTAAGTGATGATGACTCTTCAGGAAAAAAAAAAAAAACCTAGCAATACTATATAATGTTTATGAGGGCAAATGTACATACAATAAAAGCTTAAAAATGACAATGGCTGCCTCTAGGCAGGCAGGGAGGGGAATGAGACAAAAGAAGGTTCTACTGTATCTATGAAATACACACAAATGTAACGTTTAAAAATCTGTGGAGAATCAAGGATGTTTCTTATGAAAGTGTTCAAACCTTTCTTTTGTTTGAAATATCCCCCTTAAAAGTAATTAATGTTTGGGACTGAACAAGGTGGTGCATGCCTGTAATTCCAGCATTTTGGGAAGCTGAGGAGAGAGGATCTCTTGGGCCAGGAGTTGGAGACCAGCCTGTGGGAACATACCAAGATCTTGTCTCTACAAAAATAAAATTAAAAAAAATAGCCTGAGAGGATTGCTTGAGCCCAGAATTTCAAAGCTGTAGTGAGCTATCGTTGTGCCACTTACACTGTGGCCTAGGCGACAAAGCCATTCCTGTCTCTTAAAGAAAGTAACGTTGCAGTGTCACAGACATTGAGCTTTATGTGCTCACTGTGAACATAGACGGTGTGGACGGAGTGGCTCAAGTTCTTTTGGGAGGACAGTAGTCAGATGATGAGGTGCAGGACAAGAGGAGGCCAAGAAGGCGTTGGTTGAGAGGCAAGAAGAAAGAGGCCACCTTTTCAGGGATGAAACTATTCAAATCCAACAGGGCTAAAGGAGATGCTCTCTATAATCCCATGTCTCTTTCATTCCGTGTTGTAACCACCAATACGAAGTCTTTAATGAGCGGGAACTTCACACAGCACTCCTGAAGCTGTTAAAACTGGTCTCTTTCTGGATGAACCTGTTTTGAAACCGTAAAAGCTAACTGGTAATGCATGGTAATTTAGTATTGCATCTACGCACTTCCCCCCAGGCCGCCCCCTCACTACCCTTGCCCCCAAGGCTTTGTTTATTCATTTAGGTACAACCTGGTCATGTGGAAAAAATCACTAGGCTGGAATTCAAACAACCTAGGTTTTAATTTCAGTTTGGCCACTTACTGATCTTTTTTTTTTTTTTTTTCTGGAGACAGAGTCTTGCTCTGTCGCCAAGGCTCAAGTGCAGTGGCACAATCTCGGCTCACTGCAACTTTTACCTCCTGGGTTCAAGCAATTCTACTGCCTCAGCCTCCCAAGTACTTGGGACTACAGGTACATACTGCCACACCCAGCTAATTTTTTGTATTTTAGTAGAGACAGGGTTTCACCGTGTTGCCCAGGCTGGTCTCCAACTCCTGAGCTCAGGCCATCTGCCTACCTTGGCCTCCCAAAGTGGTAGGATTACAGGGGCGAGCCACTGCGCCTGGCTACTGATCCTTTTTAACCTAAGGAAAGCAACAACTTCTATGAGCTTCACTTCTTCTTTATAAACTGAAGATATACAAATGCTTCCTGTTTAAAAACTATAAAACAGGTCTGTGGTGGCACATGCTTATAACCCCAGCTACGCTGGAGGCTGAGGCAGGAGAAACGCTTGAACTTGAGAGGCAGAGGTTGCAGTGACCCGAGATCGCCCCAATGCACTCCAGCCTGGGCGAGAAGAGCAAAACTCCATCCCCTCAAAAATAAAAATAAAAACTATAAAACACAACAGAAACACAGGGTTTGTACCTTTAATTCGGAGAAGAATGCATTCTTATTTATTTAGGAAAACAAACATAGTAAGGAGTCTTTTGTTGCTGTTTTGTTTTGCTTTTTCTTGATGCTGACTGCTGCCTGTAAGAACTGCTTTACACTGACAAAAGAACCTCTGTTCTGGAATTTTGAACTTGTTGGTAACCTCCAGCACTTGTTCATAGCTCTGTAACAGCTGTTACCTGTGTGAGCCTTCTATTAGTTATTTGTATATTGCAGTTTCTAGTCTTCCTCTTTCGGTTTCTTTTTTAACCTTGTATTCTCATTCTGCTTCTTATTACAAGGCAGGCGCTCAATAAATTTAATGAATTGGACAGGATTGTAAGAGTTCCCAAATTTAGTTATTCTTATTAGGGCATGCCATCTGCTGGTTCCCTGGTGTATCTGTCAGTCAGCGTGAATTCTATAATCTAATACATTGAAATTTGCATTGAAGCATTTGTGTGTCTGTGTGTTGCGCAATTCCTCCTGGCCCCATCCTTCCACTTCCTGTTGCAGGTGCTATTCTTTCATTGAACCAGTCTCGAATTCTTTTTCCTCCAACCCTCTGTTTACCTGTTGGCCACTCTTAAAACCTGGCACAGTGGAGCCTGCGTTTCGCAGCTCCGGAGTGACTGGGACAGTGTGACTGGGCATGCTCCGTAGGTAGGGCTGATTTGGGAACACACTGCGTCTTGAATGAAAGCTTTCAACGCTGCTTGTTTCAGGACTTGACGCATCTTCATTCTGGGGTTATATCGAGACATTGCCATCCCTCCCACGATCTTGGCCGCCACGCTTGTTAATTTTATCCCCGTGCCCAATTTTGTAGCCAGCCTTCCCGGATCTCGCGGCCAATCAAGAGCCCACACATTGTTGCCTAAGAGACCCCCGGATGCCAGCAACAGGATTTATAGATGGTGATTGGGCTGCTGGAAACTGGGAGGGGTGAGGGGGCTGGAGGGAGTAAGAGAAAAAGCTGACCTAATGCAACTGTGGCAACGTCAGCGCTTGAGGCTTGAAGAGGGAGACAAGCTAAAAGAGGTGAGATCTGTGGGCAGTGCATGAATAAGGTGGAGACTCTCTTTGAAGAGCTCCAGGGCCTCTCATG
Source organism: Saguinus oedipus (assembly GCA_031835075.1). Classification (NCBI taxonomy): domain Eukaryota; kingdom Metazoa; phylum Chordata; class Mammalia; order Primates; family Cebidae; genus Saguinus; species Saguinus oedipus. The sequence continues at coordinate 32,985,208 of CM063182.1, read as the reverse complement.
AGCCTTCGCAGTGCTCCTGGGGATTTTACTGTGCTCTCTCTTTTGGGCTACAGTACAACTGCAAGATACTTCATTCCTGTGAAATTAACAACCCACAGATAATGATATGCTTACCAAGCACTAGCTCTTTGCGTTGTATCATAGTTCTTGATTGTTAAAAGCTAGTTAAGTGGAAGATGAATTCGTATTTGAATCTACTCATACCCTATTTCTTGATAATTTCCTGATAATAATTTGAGATTGCCTTGTCTGATGATATTACAGTGTACGATGGATAAATTCTGTGTTAGCAGAGAGACCCAGTCCTATTCTGCTAAGTAAACTACAAATTCAAAAATCCGATAATTCTTTATATAACCCGAGAGCCCAATTTATCATGTTCTGAGCTTTGCTCTACATTTCTACAGTTCTGCAAGGTTTTTTTTTTTTTTGCTGTTGTTGTTGTTTCTTTTGTTTTTGTTTTTTTAAACAGTCTTGCTGTGTTGCCCAGGCTGAACTGCAGTGGTGCAATCATAGCTCACTGCAGCCTTGAACTTATGAGCTCAAGAGATCCTTCCACCTCAGCCTCCTGAGTAGCTGGGACTGCAGGTGTCCACCGCCACACCCAGCTTTTTTTTTTTTTTTTTTGTAGAGATAGGCCTCCTGCCTTGGCCTCCCAAAATGCTGGAATTATAGGCATGAGCCACCACAGCTGGTCTGTGTCTCTACAAGTTTTGGTGGTAGTGATGGTGGTTTTTTGTTTTTTTGAGATGGGGGTCACACTCTTTCCCCTAGGCTGGAGTGCAGTGGCACTATCTTGGCTCACTACAACCTCTGTTTCCCAGGTTCAAGCAATCCTCCCACTTCAGCCTCCCAAGTAACTGGGACTACAGGCACATACCACCACACTCTGCTGATTTTTTGTTTGTTTGTTTTAGTTTTGTTTTTGGTAGAGATGGGGTTTCATTGTGTTGCTCAGGCTGGTCTTGAACTCGTGAACTCAAGCGACTCACCCACCTTAGACTCCCAAACATTTCTACAAGTTTTAATCCTTAAACTGCTCCCTACCTCCACTGCTGTAGTCTTTTTTTCTATTGATTTAACAACTATCAAGTACCTTTTATAAACTACTGTGATGATTCAGGTGAGCAGTGAGCATCAGAAAACCATATAAGCCAAGAACCATCAGAGTGGTGTGGCACGTTCTCAGCATGACCATGAGTTCAGTGTGTCTGGGCAGAAAGTGCCTGAAGGTGGGACCAGGTGAGGCTGAAAGGGTAGGTGGAGGTAAAATCATGACAGACCTAGAATTCTGTTTGAGGAGGTCTGGATCCTATAGCCATCAGTAAACCTCTGAAGGTTTTGAGCTGAAAAGTGACATGATCAACTGGTCTTTTAAAAAATACCTAACAGAGGCCGGGTGTGGTGGCTCATACCTGTAATCCCAGGACTTTGGGAGGCTGAGGCAGGTGGATCACCTGAGGTCAGGAGTTCAAGACCAGCCTGACCAACAAGGTGAAACCCAGTCTTTAAAAAACAACAACAAAAAAAAGTTAAAAAAAAAAATTCCTAACAGAGAAAGTGAGCTCATGAAAGCAGATCCTTATCTTTGTACCCACTAACACCTGCCTTGTAGGTGCTTGGTAAGGTGGTTAAATAATGATAACTGTGTGAAGAATGCCTTAGGGCAGGAGGTGGGGACTAACGCCTGTAATCTCAGCACTTTGGGAGGCTGAGGTGGTGGATTATTTGAGCCCAGAAGTTCGAGACCAGCTTGAGCAACAAACCAAGACCTTGTCTCTACATAAAATACAAAAAAAAATTAGCCAGGTGTGGTAACAGACCTATAGTCTCTGCTACTTAGGAGGCTGACATCGGAGGATTGCTTGAGCCCAGGTGGTTGAGACCCGTGGTGGGCTGTGATCACACCCTGCCCTCCAGCCTGGGTGACAGGGCAAGACCCTGTCCAAAAAAAAAAAAAAAATGGCTTAGAAGATCAAATTGGAAGTATGTAGCCAGAGGACCCATCCTTGCTATTAAAAGTGAGACTAGAACCATATGTCAAGAACTAAGGGCATAGGCCCTCTTTCTGTATTTTCATTCTAAGAAAAATTAAAAGATGACTATTTAAAGATAGTCCTTACAGGGAAGGAGATCACAAAAAAGCAACTGTGGAAAGAGGGAATGACAACTTGCTTTGTTTTGTTGATGAAGTGGGGACAATTAAGTTTTGTATGTATTAAATAAAAATCTCTGTATCGGGTATAACTTTAAGACTGGATGTGGAGAAAAGAAGAAAAGGAAAGAAAAAAAATCTCTGTAGCTGGGCGCGGTGGCTCACGCCTATAATCCCAGCACTTTGGGAAGTCAAGGCGGGTGGATCACTTGAGGTCAGGAGTTCAAGACCAGCCTGACCAACGTGGGGAAACCCCATCTCTACTAAAAATACAAAAACTAGCCAGGCGTGGTGGTGCATGCCTGTAATCCCAGCTACTTGGGAGACAGGCAGGAGAATCACCTGAACTCTGGAAGGCAGAGTTCGCAGTGAGCCAAGATCACGCCACTGCACTCCAGCCTGGGTAACAGAGAGAGACTTTATCCAAAAAGAAAAACAAAAAATACCCAAATAAACCCCTGTCTTCTTAATAGTAGCAAGTGGTCTCTTCTGTGAACATGTATGTGCTTGCAAATATACACACTGCCTGTCTTCTGGAATGGAGGAAGGAAGAAAATACTGTAAAAGGATAACAGCAAGAGACAGGGCAGAACATCCACACTGGCACACTGCAGCAGGCCTACATGACCAAGAGGGCTGCTTCCCGGGCAGGGCCCCTCTGCTGAAAACCCATCTTCAAGCAGGTTGGAAGAAAGTCTAATCCAAGTGACATATAGCTCCGAAGAACCAGGAAAAAGAAAACAACCAGTGCAGGCCCTGCGAGGAGTGACCAGGGAAAGCTACTTGTCCTCATTCAGAAGTTGTGCCCAGGATCGCTCACATGGTTTCCTACACAAACTATGAAAGGAGAGAGTTGCTCAGCATAGAGCAGGGGTAAGCAAAATTTTATGTGTATGTGCATTTCTAGGGGGAGAATTCATAGCTTTTGTCATATTTTCCAAGAGCCATGTGGCTCTTAAGAAAGGACTCAAAACAACTCGTTTATTTTGTATGTTTTTATTAGTTTTTAAAAACAGGGTCTTGCTCTGTTGCCCAGGCTGGAGTATAGTGGTACAATCATGGCTCACCACAGCCTCAACCTCCTGGTCTCAAGTGATTCTCCCACCTCAGCCCTCTGTCCCCACCCCAAGCAGCTGGGGCCACAGGTGTGCACTACTATGCCCAGCTAATTTTCTGGGGTTTTTAAACTTTTTTTTAGAGACAAGGTCTCACAATGTTGCCCAGGCTGGTCTCAAATTCCTGGGCTCAATCAGTCTTCCTGCCTCAGCCTTCCACGTGCTGGGATTACAGGCAACAAAATAACTAGTTTAAAAAAAAAAAAAGAAATGTAGGCTGGGTGTGGTGGCTCATGCCTGTAATCCCAGCACTTTGGGAGGCTGAGGCTGGTGGATCACTTGAGGTCTGAAGTTTGAGACCAACCTGACCAACATGGTGAAATCCTGTCTCTACTAAAAATATAAAATTAGCTGGGCGTGGTGGTGCATGCCTGTAATCTCAGTTACTAGGGAGGCAGAAGAATCACTTGAACCCAGGAGGCAGAGGTTTCAGTGAGCCGAGATCATGCTTTTGTACTCCAGCCTGGGCAACAACAGCAAAACTCTGCGTCCAAAAAAAAAAAGAGAGAAAGAAATGTGGAAAATAACAACAACAAAAACAAATATATCATTTTTAGCTGGGTAGATCTAGACTCCGTGGCTACACTTTGTATCTATAACTTTTTTTTTTTTTTCAGACAGAGTCTTGCTCTGTCGCCCAGGCTGGAGTGCAGTGGTGCAACCTCAGCTCACTGCAACCTCCACCTCCCGGGTTTAAGCAATTCTCCAGCCTTGGCCTCCTGAGTAGTTGGGATTACGGGTGTGCTACCATGCCTGGCTAATTTTTGTATTTTTAGTAGAGACAGAGTTTTACCATGTTGGTCAGCCTGGTCTCGAACTCCTGACCTCAGGTGATCCTGCCTCCCAAAGTGCTGCACTTATAGGCGTGAGCCACCATGCCCAGCCTGTATCTATAACTTGCCTGCTCACATGTACTTTTATCATTAGCTGCCAATTAATATTACTGTAATGAAATCATTTCTTTTGCCTTAGTAACTCCCGTAAATGTGACTGATAGTTTAGCTGTTGGGGCTGAGAAGAACTGACTGCTGATCTGAGCACGCCTCATTCCAGTGGGATAGTGGCAGCAGGCAACTGCTGGAAGGTGTTGTCTTCACACCCTGGAGGTGTCAAATAACAACAAAAGCAAATATATCACTTTTTAGCTGGGCATATCTAGAGTCATGCCTCTAATCCCAGCCCTTTGAGAGGGTGAGGCAGGTGGATCACCTGAGATCAGGAGTTTGAGCATCTCTTTAAAAATACAAAATTAGCCAGACCTGGTGGCTCAGGCCTGTAATCTCAGCTACTAGGGAGGCTGAGGTAAGAGAATCGCTTGAACCCAATTTTAAAATGTGGACTTTATCTTCCTGAGAGAGAATATTATATGTGAAATGAGAACCCCAAATATTTCAGATAGTGTTTGGGAAAATCCCATAACAGCCAAAAAATAATTATTAAAAAAATTATCCAAGGCTGGGCACAGTGGCTTGTGCCTGCAATCCCAGCAATTTGGGAGGCTGAGGTGGGCAGATCACATGAGGTCACAAGTTTGAGACCAGGCTTGCCAACATGGTTGAACCCCATCTCTACTAAAAATACAAAAATTAGCCAGACATGGCAGGCGCCTGTAGTCCTAGCTACTCAGGAGGCTGAGGCAGGAAAAGCACTTGAACCTGGGATGTGGAGGTTGCAGTGAGCCATGCCTGCGCTATTGCACTGCAGCCTGGGAGAGAGGGCAAGACTCTCTCAAAAAAATAAAAAATCCAGTATCTCTTGCTGTGGGGTCATTCGTGGAGCTCATTGATCAGGCAAGCAGGCCCAGGTCCCCTTAGCCATCTCTGCTTTGTGTCCCTATGAAACCCACCATCAGAGAGTGGAAAAGGCAGAAGCCTGCAGAAACCCTGAGTGTATATATCAAAACTACTCTCACTCTGCCAAAAATGTCTTGCACCTTGAAATGTTTTGTCATGGCCCTCCAAAGGACAGGTTTTTTTGTTTTTGTTTTTATTTATTTATTTTTTTGAGACAGAGTTTTGCTCTTGTCGCCCAGGCTGGAGTGCAATGGTGTGATCTCAGCTGACTGCAACCTCTGCCTTTGGGGTTCAGGCAGTTTTCCCACCCTCAGCCTCCTGAGTAGCTGGTATTAGAGGCATATGCCAGCACGCTGGCTAATTTTTGTGTTTTTAGTAGAAATGCGGTTTTACCATATTGGCCAGGCTGGTCTCCAACTCCTGACCTCAGGAGATCTGCCTGCCTTGGCCTCCCAAAATGCTGGGATTACAGGCATGAGCCACCATGCCTGGCCTCAAAGGACAGGTTTTGAGGCACTCTGCAATTGACAGGTTCTAAGAAAAGCTGCAGGGAGGATCCTGCTTATCAAGACCACCTGCATGTCAGACCCTCTGCTGGACCCTTTTTATCTAATCTTTGATACAGCAGTTGAGGGTGGTTGTATACATCTTCATTTTACAGATGAGGAAACTGAGTCTCAGGTAGATTAAATAACTGGTATAAAGTTACAAAGTTAGTACAGGCTAGGGCCAGGATTAAAACTGCATAAAGTAAAAAAAACAAAACAAAACAAAAATGGTTGCAAACAACAGAAACAGATTCTAGCTAATATAAGCAAATAGGAAGTTTTTTGCAAGGATATCGCAGTAAGTTTTCTATTTGCTTACGTTAGCCCCATGTTAGAAAGGACATGGGCCTTTTATAGGGAGTGGGGAGGGACAGTGAAGTAGCATGGACAACTGGACAGTCTGCCCAGGTTAACAGGAATGACTACCTCACCTGTGAAATAGTGGCGGTCACAGTGGCTCACACCTGTAATCCCAACATTTTGAGAGGCCAAGGCGGGCAGATCACTTATGGCTGGGAGTTTGAGACCAGCCTAGTTAACATGTCAAAATCCCATCTCTACTAAAATAAATAAATAAATAAAAATAAACAAAATTCCGACGGTCATATGATTCACTTCTTCTGATAGGTGTTGTCTTTCTTATGAAAGGATATCCAATTGTTTCATGATGGCATTTGCACCTCCGAAAAACACAGATGGTCCCAAAATGCAGACAAAGATGAGCACTTGGACACCCTTAAACCATCAGCTCTTGAATGACCGGGTAAGAGACCAGATCTATTTTGTTAAATCCGTGACTTAAAGGAAAAAAATAGTATTAAAATTTTAGTTGCCAAAATATGAAGAGGAATTATTTAGGATTGTGTAATGGATGAACAAAAACCAAAATGAATATATTCAAAACCTTTTATTGAACCCTTGCTATATGGGCAAGGCTGGCAATAGACATGGATTCCTTGCCTAAGAAGAAAATGTCTTGGATTTGTTCTTTCCCCTGCTGTCACCTTCCTCCCCCACCCCAGTTGCCTTTTTCCTTCCTTCAGTTGTTCTCCCCTGGAACCACCAGGACTGAGAAAGGAGAGAGGGGTCCATGGCGTTCCCAAAAACCTGGTTTTCTTGGTACAGTTGAGGTCACTGTGTAATACTGCATGTTTAATAAGATACATAAAATGAATAATTTCAACTGGTTATTCACATTACTCAAGTTCTTTTAAGACTTTTATTTTCATGGCCAGGTACAGTGGCTCACACCTGTAATCCAGCACTTTGGGAGGCTGAGGCAGGCGGATCATCTGAAGTCAGGAGTTCGAGACCAGCCTGGCTAACATGGTGAAACCTTGCTTCTACTAAAAATAAACAAAAATAAATTATCCAGGTGTGATGGTGGGCACCTGTAATTCCAGCTACTCAGAAGGTTGAGACCGGAGAATCACTTAAACCTGGGAGGTGGAGGTTGCAGTGAGCTGAGATTGCGCCACTGCACTTTGGCTTGGGCAACAAGAACAAAACTCCATCTCAAAAAAAAAAAAAAACACATTTATTTTCCACCTGTCCTATAGGAAGGTGCTAGCAGAATACACTAAAGGATCATGGTGGATGGCTGGGATGTGAGACTGGCCAACCTCTAGGGGTTTCTATACCTGCTTCATTTAGGGACAGAATTTGCCAACAGGTCTGTGAGCTCCAGTGATCAATCCCTGTATACAATGATCACACCTATTCGGCAGGAAAACATAATCACCATGTATAAAACAGCCTTTTGCTCCTACACACCTGTTCCTCCCACAGTGAGAGGTACTACTTTATACCAAGTCACTCAAGCCAGAAAATCTCCTTTTCCTTGACCAGTGTGGGATTTATTTTCCCCCAGATTAGCAGCTAATAAGTTAGCCTGTGACTTATGGAATAGAAGACTGTTGTTTCATAGTAAAAGATGAGATTCTTGGGTCAAAAACAACTTTACTCACAAAGCAGTGAGCAGCATGAATGTTATGTTCGCATGGGTTCTGTTGGTCCTCCCTGTCCCACAGGTGTGCCACAGAGAGCCCAGGTAAAGGCTCCACATACAGTGGTTTGCACCACAGCTGAGGAACAATGAGCCCAGGGCATCCACCAGTTTTTATAGTAAGCAGTAAGCAAGCCTGCTCTTGCTCCCACAGGGAGACATTACCTCATCCCTCAAGGTTGCCTTACTGCAGACATGACCTGCAAGAATGGCCCTAGTCATGCATGCTCAGGGCCGTGCTCCCTTGGCATGCCAAGATGTTTCAGAGTGTGAGAGGCACACGGAGGGGTGTTTAACAATGCTCCCTTACCTCCATATCCAGTTTGCTTTCCAATCTCTTCCCAATCTCTCATTCAGGCCCCTCTTCTCCACCCACCTATCTACTTCCAGCTCCATCCTCAGCTCACACTGTCGGCACCCTGTCCCTGATATATTGCAGTCACCCCCTAACTGCCTTCACTGCCTCTGTCCCTGCTGATCCAGCCTGTATTCTGGTCCCAGAGAGATCTTTCTAAGATTCTGATTCTATTCAGTGAAGCCAGTCATAGGCTCCACTCCCAAGAGTAACTTCCAACACCCCCAGGCCTAGCATTGAGGGTCTTTCATGATCTGACCTCAGCAGCTTCCCAGATCCACCCCTGCCCCTGCTCCCTCACACCCAATGCCCAGGCCTGGCTCAGGGCCTCAGGGGAACCCTGCTCACCCACACCTCCACACCTTTGCCTGTGCTGTCACCCTCGCCTCCTGTCTGAGTCCATTCAAATGTCCTTTCCTCTTGAAGCCTCCCCTGGGTCCTGCTTCCTTTTCTTTGCTCTCATCACTGTATACTGACTTTCCCAGTCAACTCACATGCATGAAGAGGTGAGATTCTGTCTTTTCTCTCTATACCTCCAGGAACCTTGTATGGTGCCTGTAGCATAAGAAATGGAATCAAGGCTGAGCACGGTGGCTCACACCTGTCATCCGAGCACTTTGGAATCACCTGAGGTCAGGAGTTTGAGACCAGCCTAGCCAACATGGTGAAACCCTGTCTCTACTGAAAATACAAAAATTAGGCTGGGTGCGGTGGTTCACACCTGTAATCCCAGCACTTTGGGAGGCTGAGGTGGGTGGGTCTCAAGGTCAGGAGTTTGAGACCAGCCTGACCAACATGGTGAAACCCTGTCTCTACTAAAAATAAAAAAATTAGCTGGGCGTGGTGGTGCGTGCCTGTAATCCCAGCTACTCAGGAGGCTGATGCAGGAGATCACTTGAACTTGGGAAGCGGAGGCAGAGTTACAGTCAGCAGAGATCGTGCCACTGCACTCCAGCCTGGGCGACAGAGCAAGACTCCATCTAAAAAAATAAAATAGGAATATTAGCTGGGCGTGGTGATGCACACCCATGGTCCCAGATTTTCGGGAGGCTGAGGCAGGAAAATCACTGGAACCCAGGAAGGAGGTGGATGTTGCAGTGAGTCAAGATTACACGACTGTACTCCCGTGCCTGGGCAACAGAGCGAGACTCCATCAAAAAGAGAGAAAGGGGCAAGATGGCATCGTAGAAGCGACTAAGGATTGCAGCTCTCAGTGAAGGCACAGAGGGTGAGTCCTAGCTGCATTCTCGGATGGACCTTTTTTGCCCACAGAGTGTTGAAAGTCCCAGGTGTGGGAGAGACACGGGACGCTAGTAAAGCCGGCTAACGCAGCCGTCTCAGGACCCGGCACGGAACTCACTGGTCTGGGTGCCCTGTTAAACCGGCAATCTGAGATTTGGAAGGGCAGATTGGCAAGTCCATCTGATTGAACGGGACTTGGACAATGAGCCAGACCAGGAGTTTACTGGGAAGCGTGATCTGAGCTGGTGCAGTGGGCAGCGGCACGGGAGATCACACGGATCCCAGTGCCCTATCGGCAGGCTACTGGGGTGCCAGTGAGAGAGTCGACCTTTCAGCTTGCGGAGAGGGAGAGAGAGAGAGAGAGAGAGAGAGAGAGAGGATGGACTCTCAAAGTAATAAAAGCTATTTACGACAAACCAACAGCCAATATCATACTTAATGGGCAAAAACTGGAAGCATTCCCTTTGAAATCCGGCACTAGACAAGGATGCCCTCTCTCACCACTCCTATTCAACATAGTACTGGAAGTTCTAGCCAGAGCAATCAGGCAAGAAAAAGAAATAAAGGGTATTCAAATAGGAAAGGTGGAAGCCAAATTGTCTCTATTTGCAGATGACATGATAGTATACCTAGAAGACCCCATCACCTCAGCCCAAAAGCTCCTGCAACTGATAAGCAACTTCAGCAAAGTCTCAGGATATAAAATCAATGTTCAAAAATCACAAGCATTCCTATACACCAATAACAGACTTAAAAGAGAACCAAATCAAGAACGAACTGCCATTCACAATTGCTACAAAGAAAATAAAATACCTAGGAATACAACTCACAAGGAATGTAAGGGACCTCTTTAAGGAAAACTACAAACCACTGCTCAACGAAATAAGAGAGGACACAAACAGATGGAGAAACATTCCATGTTCGTGGTTAGGAATAATCAATATCGTGAAAATGGCTATACTGCCCAAAGTAATTTACACAATCAGTGCTATCCCCATCAAACTACCATTGAATTTCTTCACAGAACTGGAAAAAACCACCATGAATTTCATATGGAACAAAAAAAGCCCACATAGCCAAGTCAATTCTAAGCAAAAAGAACACAGCGGGAGGCATCACACTACCTGACTTCAAACTATACTACAAGGCTACAGTAATCAAAACAGCATGGTACTGGTACCAAAACAGAGATATAGACCAATGGAACAGAACAGAAGCATCGGAGGCAACACAACATATCTACAACCGTATTATCTTTGATAAACCAGACAAAAACAAGCAATGGGGAAAGGATTCCCTATTTAATAAATGGTGTTGGGAAAACTGGCTAGCCATGTGCAGAAAGCAGAAACTGGACCCCTTCCTGACACCTTACACTAAAATTAACTCCAGATGGATTAAAGACTTAAACATAAGACCTGACACCATAAAAACCCTAGAAGAAAATCTAGGCAAAACCATTCAGGACATAGGAGTAGGCAAGGACTTCATGAATAAAACACCAAAAGCATTGGCAACAAAAGCCAAAATAGACAAATGGGACCTAATCAAACTCCACAGCTTCTGCACGGCAAAAGAAACAGTCACTAGAGTGAATTGGCAACCATCAGAATGGGAAAAAATCTTTGCAGTTTACACATCTGACAAAGGGCTGATATCCAGAATTTACAAAGAACTCAAACAGATTTACAGGAAAGAAACAAACAAGCCCATTCAAAAATGGGCAAAGGATATGAACAGACACTTTACAAAAGAAGACATACATGAGGCCAACAAACATATGAAAAAATGCTCATCATCACTGGTCATTAGAGAGATGCAAATCAAAACCACATTGAGATACCATCTCACGCCAGTTAGAATGGCAATCATTAAAAAATCTGGAGACAGCAGATGCTGGAGAGGATGTGGAGAAATAGGAACACTCTTACACTGTTGGTGGGAGTGTAAATTAGTTCAACCATTGTGGAAGACAGTGTGGCGATTCCTCAGGGACCTAGAAATAGAAATTCCATTTGACCCAGCAATCCCATTACTGGGTATATATCCAAAGGACTATAAATCGTTCTACTATAAGGACACATGCACACGAATGTTCATTGCAGCACTGTTTATAATAGCAAAGAATGGAACCAACCCAAATGCCCAACGATGATAGACTGGACTGGGAAAATGTGGCACATATACACCATGGAATATTATGCAGCAATCAAAAATGATGAGTTTGTGTCCTTTGTAAGGACATGGATGAATCTGGAGAACATCATTCTCAGCAAACTGACACAAGAACAGAAAAAGAAATACTGCCTATACTCACTCATAGGTGGGTGAGAAAAATGAGAACACATGGACACAGAGAGGCGGTCTACTATACACTGGGGTCTATTGGGGGGAATGGGGGAGGGACAGCGGGGGCGTGCTGGGGAGGGATAGCCTGGGGATGAATGCCAAGTGTGGGTGAAGGGGAGGAAGGCAGCAAAACACACTGCCATGTGTGTACCTATGCAACTATCTTGCACGTTCTGCACATGTACCCCAAAACCTATAATGCAATAAAAATTTAAAAAAAAAAGAGAGAAAGGAAGGAAGGGAAGGAGGGAAGGAAGGAAGGAAAGAGGGAGGGAGGGAAGGAAGGAAGTGGGGGAGGAAGAAAGGAAGGAAGGAAGGAAAAAGGAAAAAAAAAAGAAGAAGAAATGGAATCTGAGTAGTTCAGGTCTACTCTCTGGTACCTCTTTCGTTGACTTTTGCCTTCACCTGGATTTGCCCCTCTGCCTCTCGAAACTCGACAGATGAGCTCATCCCTTGGCAAAGCTGTCATCAAACCTGAGCCCTCCTGCTCAGTACTTTCTATTTCTACTTGCATCAGTTTCTACTCATGATCAATTTTAGGAGGGGAACAGAAGAGCCAAGGCAGAGATTGGGATAGTGAGAAATAAAATAGAGAGAGACTGAAAAAAGGAAACAATAAAGGAAATGAGGAAAGAGGAAAGACAATGAGAAAAAAAACAGAGGGACCAGGAGAAACAAAAGGAAAGGCAGAGAAAGAGGGAGAAAGAGATTCAGCCTTCATCTAACCATGAACACCAGATAAATCTATTGAAAATATGTTGGGGGCCAGGCACGGTGGCTCACGTCTGTAATTCCAGTACTTTGGGAGCTGAGGCTGGTGGATTGTTTGAGGCCAAGGGTTCAAGACCAGCCTGGGCAACATAGTAAGACCTTATCTTTATTTAAAAAAAAATCAAAATATTAGCCTGGCATGTTGGTGCATGCCTGTTGTCCCAGCTACTTGGGAGGCTGAGACAGGAGGATGGCTTGAGCCCAGGAGCTGGAAGTTGGGGTGAGCCATGATTGCACCACTGTACTCCAGCCTGAGTGACAGAGAGAGACCCTGTCTCTAAAAAAAGAAGGAAAGAAAATTGTTTTTATCCAGCTCAACAGTAATTTACTGAGCACCTGTTTGCAGTGCTCGAAGCTCTCCCGCAGTTTATGTAACAGCTTATCTGCTTCCCCTACCAAGACTTCAGGGGCTCATTTTGAAATCTGTCTTCTCATAGAATTGTGAAGGTTTTACACACATGTGAAAAAGTGACTTGAATTCAAATATGCAGTCATTGGATTCCTTGATTTTCAGAAATTTTCTTCAAAAAATCATGAGTCTTGATCAATATAGCAGCTGTGGAGAAGAAATGTGTCTTAGGAGGCAAAAATTGCCTGAGTGCCTCTCACACTTGAGCTTTTAGAGAAGTTGATTCTGAGATTAGCATGTAGAGCGTTGACTGGAGAGAACTTTCAGGATCAGCACATGGGAAGGGAAGTAAAGAAAAGGAAAAGGAAAGAAAAGGGACAGATGCAGGGCAAAGGAAGAAGTTGGGCTGGAATGCAGCCTCAGTGAGGTCTCCACTGACCCCACAGGACTCCCTGAAGCTGCCATGATGCTTCAGATCGGTGGTATTAGTCAGTGCTCGCACTGCTATGAAGAAATACCTGAGGCTGGGTAATTTATAAAGAAAAGAGGTTTAATTGGCTCATAGTTCTGCGGGCTGTACAGGAAGCACAATGCCATCTGCTTCTGGGGCAGCCTCAAGGAGCTTTCCGTTGTGGCAGAGGGTAAAGCAGGAGGAGGCATCTTATGTTGCAGGAACGGGAGGAATAGTGAGGCAGGGGAGGTGCCACACACTTTTAAACAACCAGGTCTCATGAGAACTCACTGCCACTGATGACAGCGCTGTGGGGATGGTGCTAAACCACGAGAAACTGTCCCCGTGATCCAGTCATTTCCCACCTAGCCCTACCTCCAACCTGGGGGATTATAAAAGTTTTTGTTTTTGTTTTTGTTTTGAGACAGTTCACTCTGTTGCCCAGGCTAGAATGCAATGGCACCATCTCGGCTCACTGCAACTTCTGCCTCCCGGTTTAAGCAATGCTCCTGCCTCAGCATCCTGAGTAGCTAGGATTATGGGAGCCTGCCACCATGCACGGCTAACTTTTATATTTTTAGTAGAGACAGGGTTTCACCATGTTGGCCAGGCTGGTCTCGAACTCCTGACCTTAGTGATCCACTCACCTTGGTCTCCCAAAGTGCTGGGATTACAGGCATGAACCACTGTACCGGGCCAGGGATTACAATTTGATTCGAGATTTGGTGGCGACAGAGATCCAAACCACATACTTCTACACTGACTAACCATTCAGTGAGTGTAAGCTGCCTCCCCACCCCTGCCAGGTCTGACCTTGGGCAAGGCAACTCTCTCAGGCTGGTGACTATCAACCAGCAGCCTCCCAACAGGTGGGGAAATAACTCGTTTAGTTCTGGAGGGGAATGAGTGGATCACAGCACTCATTGGTTAATAGATTTTTATCAAGTTTAATGATCACTTATCAAGGTCATACATATTTTATTGTCCTGAGCTCCCATTTTATTCCAAACAACAAAAAAATAACTTTTTGGTTTAGTTAGGCTCTTGTGTATGGTAAAATTATTTTTAAAAATATTTTTGTGCATATATACACATAAGTCTGTATACGAATGCACAGAGACAGATGAGTAGAATTTGTGTATGATTATGCCAAGCTGGTTTTTGTTTGTTTGGTTTTATTTGAGGGTGTCACTCTGTTGCCCAGGCTGGAGTGCAGTGGCACGATCACGGCTCACTGCAGCCTCCACCCCATGGGCTCAAGCAATCTTCCTGTCTCATCCTTCCAAGTAGCTGGGACCACCAGGCTCACACCACCATGCTCAGCCATATCAAACTGTTAATACTGGCTTTTCCTAAAGAGTTATGTGGGTGTTGGAGGCTAGAGGAGGGACTGTTAGAAGAGAGAACTTTCATTTTCTTACTTCATACAATGCAGTAATGTTCCCAATTTTAAAACAAATTAGAATATAAATATGTATCATACAGTATGCACACACATACACCTGATACATATAAACAAAGAACAGTAACTCTGGGAATTGAAAACTGGTTTCAAATCAGCTGTACTAATTTCACCTTCTCTGGGCTTTATCCTCCTTTGTAAAATGAGTTGGATTGGATCAGATGACCTTGAAGGTCCCTCCTGGATGTAACATTCTGACTGTGTGAAAGGAATTAAAAATAGATGCCCAAGGAGACAGCTGGCCAAAAGGCATCCAGACAGTAATTTCAAAGGGCTTCCACACTTCTAAATGAGTGTGTCACCAATGATCAGTGAAGTTTTGAGGTCCTGTTTTTCGTTTTTGTTTTAATTTTGTCTTTCTTCTATTCTATAGTAAAATGTGAAATATGTAACTATCTCAGACTAAAATAAGAGTTACAGGATTTTAACTTTACAGCAGGCTTTAAGCAGAGAGATTGAATTATCTAAATTCAGATTTAGATGCCTAAAAAAAAACCCAGCATCATCAGGATAGGCATATGTAACAGATTAGTAAGTTATTCAAGCATCGTGAATTTTGAGTGAAGGAATGTTTTTAAAGTGTGTATTTCTTTTCCAACCAGTGTTGTAATTGAAAGTGTTCTTTATCTCGCACACACAGAAAGATAACTATGGAAGGTGATGGATAGGATAATTTGCTTGACATTTCATTATGTATGTATATATCAAAACATCAAGTTGTATACCTTAAATATACACAGTGTTTAAAAAGAAAAGAAAGTGATCCACATTTCTTTTAGAGTGTGGTTCACACATGTTGTACAGTACATGTTAAAAAAAAGTGTTCTGGGGCTGGGCGCCCTGGCTGACGCCTGTAATCTCAACATTTTGGGAGGCCGAGGTGGGTAGATCACTTGAGGTCAGGAGTTTGAGACCAGCCTGGCCAACATGGTGAAATCTCATCTCTATTAAAAATATAAAAATTAGCCAGGCATGGTGGCACATGCCTGTAATTCCAGCTACTCCTAAGACTGAGGCGGGAGAATCTCTTGAACGGGGTGGTGGAGGTTGCAGTGAGCCGAGATTGCGCCACTGCACTCCAGCCTCAGCAACAGAGTGAGATTCCGCCTCAATAAATAAATAAATAAATAAATAAATAAAAGCGTTCTGTGAAAAAGTACCCAGTTACCATCAATCAATCTTTATTTAGGGCCCCCTAATTATCTCACTCCTACATTGTAATGATGTCACACGGTGAAATATGTAACTGCAGCGTCAACAGACTAAAATAACAACCGTGGGATTTTGACTTAACAGCAGGCTCTGAGCAAACTGTGATATAAACAGACTGCAGCATCTTGCAGGAATAGAAGATCCATTTTAATATTTCCATTTGGAAGAGATACTAGTTTTCCAGCTCTTTAAAATGAAGAACCTGTCCGGATGCGATGGCTCACACCTGTAATCCCAGCACTTTGGGAGGCCAAGGTGGGCCGATCACGAGATCAGGAGATTGAGACCATCCTGGCTAACAATGGTGAAACCCCATCTCTACTAAAAATACAAAAAATTAGCTGGGTGTGGTGGCACTTGCCTGTAGTCCCAGCTGCTTGGGAGGCTGAGATAGGAGAATTGCTTGAACGTGGAAGGTGGAGGTTGCAGTGAGCTGAGATCGCACCACTGCACTCCAGCATGGGCCACAATGCAAGACTCCGTCTCAAATAAATACATAGATACCTATATACATACATAGATAAAATGAAGAACCTGATTGCAAATCTTTGAAACAAAGACTTGCTCCAAACCAGGGTATATAAGTCTACAAGTGCAGCTGAGAACCTGATGACAAAATCATCTGCCCACAATGATATGTCTTGTCAAGGGGGGAAGTCAGAACCAGATCCGAGGTCTCCTGACTTTCAGTCTAGTGTCTTTCTGCTACCTCTTCTGTCCCATCAGTTTCCACTTGAGTCTAGATGCCTTCTGGTAAAGAGCTTAGACTTTGCCTCACGGTTTAGCCTGCATAGCACTTCCCACCTCCCACCACATTACTTTTCTGCTACCTTCTTGTTGACTATCTCTTCGCCTTCAAGTCACTTTCCTTTTGCTTCCAATGAGCCACACCATCGTTGGACACCATGCTTCAGCCTCCTCTTGAGGTTCTGCTGTGGTCTCAGGACCCAGCCTCTTCTCCCTATAGTCAGACCAAAGCACAGGTGGAAGTTCATCAAGAATGTAAGGCTGGAAGTCAGAATGGGGAAGACCAACGTTCTGGTGAAGAATCAAGTACGCTGTTGAGCTGAATGCATAGTTTGGACCCAGCAATTTTTTATGTTTTTATTATTTATTTATTTATTTTTTGAGATGGACTTTCGCTCTTGTCACCTCACTGCAGCCTCCGCCTCCTGGATTCAAGCATTTCTCCTGCCTTAGCCTCCCGAGTAGCTGGGACTACAGGCATGTGCCACCATGCCCAGATAATTTTTGTATTTTTAGTAGAGACGGGGTTTCACCATGTTGACCAGGATGGTCTCGATCTCTTGACCTCATGATCCACCTGCCTCCCAAAGTGCTGGGATTATAGGCATAAGCCACCTCACCCGGCCTATTTTTTTATTTTTTGAGATGGAGTCTCGCTCTGTTGCCCTGGCTGGAGTGTAGTGGTGCAATCTCAGCTCACTGCAACCCTGCCTCCTGGGTTCAAGTGATTCTCCTGCCTCAGTCTCCCAAGTAGCTGGGATTACAGGCACACACCAGTACCCCTGGCTAATTTTTTGTAGTTTTAGTAGAGAAAGGGTTTCATCGTGTTAGCCAGGATGGTCTCGATCTCCTGACCTCATGAGCCACTGCTCCCAGCCTAGACCAAGCTATTTTTAAACTATCTATAAATATAACGTTTTTGGGCCTCTGCTTATCCTCTCTACAGTATAGGAATTGAACAAAAAGACCTTTAGGATTCCTTTCAGCTCTAAAATTCTATGACTTCTGAAGCTTTTTTGTTGTTGTTAGTCATTCAGCAAAATGGTTTGTGAGGGTCTTCCGTGGACTCTGTACTTGAGGGTTCTGTGGAGCATGTAAGAGAAAGTGGTTGTAATCTACTTGGGAAGATAAAATTAACAGAAACCACTAGAGAGCAAAACAAACACTGTAGAGTTGAAGTGAAGCATGAACTATAAATGGGAGTAGGAGTTGGGAGGCAGAAATCCCCAGGCATCAGAAAAGAGACAGCCGTGGTTGCTTGGGTGGGGCAATGCATGATTGATAGAGAATTCAGACAATATTTGAATTCAGGTATTTTGAATCTTCTGGGTTCTACAGATTCTCTTCTACTTTTCATCTAGAAATTCTGAGTTTATCCGTTGCCATTATTTGAGGGTCCTCGTAGCCCAGGTGGCAGTTACTTGGGGGGAGGGTCTTTTTCTTCTTCTCTTATATGCAAAAAGCGTCTGTCTGTGACTGAAGAGATTCCCTGGCCAAGAGCAAAACTGACATTTCACTGGTCCCAAGGTGGAGATTGAACCAATTATTTCAATTCCTATTTCATATGTCCTTGGCAACCAGAGTTTGAGAGTTAAAAAAGGAAGGAAACCATGATCTGTGGGAAGCATGAAACCAGCTCCTCAGCATCCTCCATGAAAAGAGAAGAAATAGGTCTGAGCCACCTCTCCAAGTGAGAACATTCTTACAGCACTAGAGAAGGTAGCGAGTGCCAAGAGGAAGGGAGAAACATCTATCCCGATTTTGAAAGCTGACAGAGGGTGTATGGGATAAAGCAAGTGAGACATTCACATATGCTCTTTCTCTTCCTCTCTTAATAACCCCCTTCTCTGCCACATATATTCACATTAGTCTTCCTTTCCTCACTGAAATATACACATGCGCTGATGCTCAGAAGAGTACCTCGACTCCAATATATAAAGATACTCACATTGTACTGACACATCCATAAGGATACTCATTCTCACAATCACGTTCATTCAATTCAGTAAACATAGATACCTGTAACATGCTCTGTAAGCACTCTACTGGAAATGCCGAGATGAATAAGGCTTAGTTGCTGTCCTAAATAGCATGTCATAATAAACTTGTACCCAGAAGAAAAAAAAGAAATAGAAAATAACAATAAATAAATAAAAATAAATAAAATAAACCTGTACCAATAAATATTCAAGTGAAACCCCAGAGGCATACACACACACATTTCTAATCCTACAGACATGTACGTACTTGTACGCCCACTGGTATGTATACACACTGAAATAGAAAAACAGAACTGGACCAGGCTTGGTGGCTCATGCCAGTAATCCTAGCACTTTGTGAGGCCAGGGAAGGTGGATCACCTGAGGTCAGGAATTTGAAACCATCCTGGCCAACATGGTGAAAACCTGTCTCTACTAAAAATACAAAAATTAGCTAGGCGTGGTAGCACACACCTGTGATCCCAGTTACTCAGGAGGCTGAGGCAAAAGAATCACTTGAACCCAGGAGGTGGAGGTTGCAGTGAGCTGAGATCACACCATTGTACTCTAGCCTGGGCAACAGAGCGAGACTCCATCTCAAAAAAAGAAAAAAATAGAAATAAAAACAGCATTGATCATTCATCCATTTTGTAAATTCTCATATCATTAATATTGAAAATTTCAGATGGGGGAGTTTCATGTTCCTGTTTTTTTGTTTTTTTTCATCTTTCAAATACTAAAATTGATTTATCTTTATAATTCAATTTTTATTTATTTATTTTTATTTTATTTATTTACTTATTTTTTGAGATGGAGTTTCACTCTCGTTACCCAGGCTGGAGTGCAATGGCAGGATCTTGCCTCACCGCAACCTCTGCCTCCTGAGTTCAAGCGATTCTCCTGCTTCAACCTCCTGAGGAGCTGGGATTACAGGCTTGCACCACCATGCCCAGCTAATTTTACATTTTTAGTAGAGATGGGGTTTCTCCATATTGATCAAGCTGGTCTCGAACTCCTGACCTCAGGTGATCTGCCTGCCTCGGCCTTCCAGCGTTCTGGGATTACAGGCGTGAGCCACCACGCCTGGCTATAATTCCATTTTTAAAACTTATTTCCCTTTAAAAAAAAAACCCCTACTCCTCCCTCTCCCACTCCCCTTCCCCCTCCCCCTCTCCCTCCCCCTCCTTTTTCTGAGACAGGATCTGGCTCTGTCTTCCAGGTTAGAAGTAGTGACGTGATCATAGCTCACTACAGTCTCAACTTCCTGGTTTCAAGCGATCCTCCCACTTTAGCCTCAGCTAGGACTATAGGGACATACCACCATGCCCAGCTAATTTTTGTAGAGCTGGAGTCCCGCCATGTTTCCCAGGCTGCTGTCAAACTCCCGAGCTCAAATGATCAGCTGCCTCAGCCTCCCAAAGTGCTGGGATTACAGGCATGAGCCACTGCACCCAGCGTTATTACTTCTTTAATGTGAATTATTCCACGTGTAGAAACTGAAAGAAAAAAAAGAGAAACCTTGTCCAGGGTAAAAATACATAACCTCAGGAGTAAAGTCTGTCTTTTTATATTCAGTTGTTAAAATGAATGTTTATTCACAGATCCTGTAATGATGTCTTTCTTGTAATGAGTATTAAAAGATATATGAAATTACCATTTTTTTTTCCTTATTGTAGGTATTTGAAGAAAGAAGAGCCCTGCTTGGAAAATGGGTAAACATTTAAAATATACTATTTTTGCATTATGTTATGTTTTCCGTTTTCATCTTTCAGGCTGCTATTAAAAAATCAGGCTGGGCTGGGCATGGTGGCGCACGCCTATAAGCCCAACACTTTGGGAGGCCAAGGCGGGTGGATCATAAGGTCAAGAGATCAAAACTATCCCAGCCAACGTGGTGAAACCCCATCTCTACTAAAAATAGAAAAATTAGCTGGGCGTGGCGGCATGTGCCTGTAGTCCCAGCTACTTAGGAGGCTGAGGCAGGAGAATTGCTTGGACCCAGGAGGCAGAGGTTGCAGTGAGCCAAGATTGCACCACTGCACAGTAGCCTGGTGACAGAGTGAGACTCTGTCTCAAAAAAAAAAAAAAAAAATCAAACTGGGTGGCTTATAAATAACAGACATTTTTTACTCGACTTAGATGGAAAGAAAAAAAACCCAGACATTTATTTTTCATGGTTCTGGAGGCTTAGGAAGCTCAAGATCAAGGTGCTGGCAGATTCAGTGTCTGCTGAGGCCTCTCTTCATAGACAGCCACCTCCTCACTGTGGCCTCACATGGCAGAAGAGGGGGAATGAGTTATCTGGGGTCTCCTTTATAAGGATGATACATAACCTAATCGCTTCGCAAAGGCCCACCTCCTAATCCCATCACACTAGGGGTTGAGATTTCAACATGAATTTGGGGGTGACATAAACATTCAGTTTGTAGCATTACCACAGAGCCCCGAGAATTTAGCTTGCATTTAAAGGAGTGCTTCCTCATTTCCTGAGAAGCATGACACGGGCTTTCTGTAGTTATCAGTTAGGATTTGGTCAGGAAAACAGAAATCATATCTTATTTTAACAGACATAAGTAAATGAAAATGATTGGTTAAGGAAATACTGAAGAACAGAAGAGACAAGGGAATGATGAGGTTCCAGGGAGATTGAACTGTGGGAATTAGTCTCCAGAGTAGCTGGGATTACAGGTGCCTACCACTATGCCCAACTAATTTGTTGTAATTTTAGTAGAGACAGGGTTTCACCATGTTGGCCAGGCTGTTCTCGGACTCTTGACCTCAGGTGACCACCAGCCTCAACCTCCCAAAGTGCTGGGATTACAGGTGTGAGCCACTGTGCCTGGCCCAAGAGATTCTGCCTTTTATGCTCACAAAGTAGAGCATAGAAAGGTGGATTTGGGCCAGGTGCAATGGCTCACAGCTGTAATTCCAGTACTTTGGGAGGCTGAGGCAGGAGGAGAGCTTAAGGCCAGGAATTTGAGACTAGCCTGGGCAACATAGCAAGACCCCATCTCTACAAAAATAATAATTTTAAAAATTAGCCAGGTGTGGTGGTGCATGCCTGTAGTCCCAGCTTCTTGGGATGTGTGAGGCAGGAGGATTGCTTGAGCCCATGAGTTCAAGGCTGTAGGGAGCTGTGGCACTGTGCGCCCCAGCCTAGGCAAGACCATGTCTCAAAATAAACAAATAAACCACAAAACAGAAAGATGAGTTTGGATCTGCGGGATGATAGCTTAGTAACCAGCACAGTTCACTTATTTGGCTACTCAGCATTCGTATATACCCTTATATAGATCCTGAAACTTCCATACAAGAACTGTAACAACATTGTGTTTTTACTTAACAAGATACAACTATCCTTCATCAAAAACTAGGACTTTCTCATCTGTTCCTCAAAAGGAGGGACACAAAGTCTCAATGGCCATCCCTGGGTGATGATCAAAATATCCATCTCTGGACATTTTTTTTTTTTTTTTTTGAGATTCTCTCTTTTCTTCAAGAGAATAATCTATGAAGGCAGGGCTGGCTTCTATCCTGTTTTTTCATTGTACATTCCTTGATGCTTATCAGGCATTAACAGATAGTTTCTAAATCAGTAAATAATGCTGTCTTGTTTTTCTCCTTTGCCTAAACAAACTTATTCCTTGAAATCACGATGTCATATGGTAGCCTATGTACCCCTTCAAAACCCAAATGAACTGGGCTTAAGGAAGAGACTTCAAATTTATCTTTATTTACATTTGTCTCTCTATTTTAATTTGTAGATTTTTGTTTGTTTGTGTGTTTCATGGACAAGAAAGTAACATAAGAAATGCAAGAAAGAAAGAAAGAGAGAAAGACAGAAAGAGGAAGGGGAGGGGAGAGAAGAGGAGGGGAGGGAAGAAGGGAGAAATAGAGATACTAGTGTTTTTACTTAGCATTACTTGGGATTTTCACTGTAGGCATCAAGTACTGTCTTAGCTTTAAAGTTTAATCTAGTATTAGAAGTGAAGTCATTTAAAAAAAAAGAATCTAGACAGTAAGAGATAAAATGTAATGTGAACTGTGTTCAATGATAGTCTGGAAGTATTTTTGTATTTGGCCATAGAATTTGGCAGTTTGTTCATTTATTTGCACATGATTCTGTCTAATGTTCTGTACAACACAAAATAATGAAGAGAAATGAAAAAGCTCTTCTACTTTGCTGTTTCATGCTACTACTTAATTCCTTTTATTTCAAATCTTTTCTGCCCTTCAGTCCCTGTTAGAAAAGGTGATTGCAGCCAGGTGCGGTGGCTCACGCCTGTAATCCCAGCACTTTGGGAGGCCAATGCAGGTGGATCACCTGAGGTCAGGAGTTTGAGACCAGCCTGGCCAACGTGGTGAAATTCTTTCTCTACTAAAAATACAAAAGTTAGCTGGGCATAGTAGTGCACCTGTAATCCTAGCTACTCAGGAGTCTAAGGCAAGAGAATCGCTTGAACCTGGGAGTTGGAGGTTGCAGTGAGCCAAGACAGCACCATTGCACTCCAGCCTGGGTAACAAGAGAGAAACTCCATCTCAAAAATAAATAAATAAATAAATAAACAAACAAATAAATAAAAGGTGATTGCTTCCCAAACGGAGAGAAAACACCACAGGAGAAGTGAAAAGAGAAAGAATCAGATTTTTCTCTTCACTTCTGCTCTGTTGCTAATAAAAATAATAGTAATATAATAACACATTTTAAGAAGGTAAATGGCATCACTTTGAACTTGCTGGAAACAGCCATAATCAGAGTTAGAATTCAAAAGAGAAACAAGGAAAACTATTTTGCAAATTGCATGATAGAAAAATGATTACTATCTAGGATATATGAAGAGTTCCTACAAGTCAGTAAGAAAAATACAAATATCCCTGCAGAATAATGGGCTAATATAAGAATGAGGAATATTTTAAAAATGAACAATAAGCATATAAAATATGCTCAGTTTCACCAAAATCAGAGAAATGCAAATGAAAAATGAAATTCTCAAGCCTCTCTCCCCTCTCTTCCTTGCCTATATGGCAAAAATGGAAGAGCTGGATAATATCCCCTGTAAGGAAGGATTCACTGGGAAGCAGGAAGATACTTTTAAAGTCACTTAGAGGGAATGTAAAATGGCAAAGACCTTTTAAAGATAATTTGACATAATCTATTAAAATTTTAAATGCATGGACCCTTCGAGCCTCTATTTATATATACTAGAGAAATACTCATTCAGTATTTCTCATGAAAAGACATGAAAAAGCATGTGCCAAGATATTGCTTCTCTTTTTTTTTTGTTTCTTTCTTCCTATTGGAAAGGTATCAGTAGTAATGGTATCTGTAGTAAATTGAGTAAATAGAAAACACCATATTCATCCTACCGTGACTGAGTGAAAGATGGTATGCTCTGAAGTTCCTTCCATATCAGGACATGTGTGGCTACATTTTGTTTGTTTTTTAAACTGCTGCATAGTATTCCCTGGATGAGCATACTCTAATTTATTTCACTGCTTCCAAATTGATGGAGATGTGTGTGTGTGAATGTATAGAAATGCATGAACATCTCCCAGGCGTGGCAGTGCATACCTCAAGTCCCAGCTAATCCAGAGACTAAAGCAGGAGAATTGCTTGACACCAGGAGCTTGAAGCTATTGTGCACGATGATCATGCCTGTGAACAGCTATTGCACTCCAGCCTGGGCAACATAGCAAGACCTTGTCTCTAAAAACAATTTTTTTTTTTTTGAGAAAAAGGAAATGCATGAACATCAAACTTCTGAACAATAGTTATCTCTGGGAGATGAAGTGAGATTTGATGGGGAGCAGTTGTTAAAGAAGGTTTTCATTTTGTATTCCATTGGTGCCTGTTTGAAACTTCTTTTTTTGTTGTTTTCTTGGAGACAGAGTAGCCAAGAGTTGAGTGCAGTGGTGTGATCTTGGTTCACTGCAACTTCCATCTCTTGGGCTCACTCAACTTCCATCACCTCAGCTTTCTAAGTAGCTGGGACTACAGGCCTACGCCAGCATGCCCAGCTTTTTTTTTAAAGACAGGATCTTGCTATGTTGCCCAGGGTAGTCTTGGTCTTGAACTGCTGGGCTCAGGCATTCCTTCCACCTTGGCTTCCCAAAGTGCTGGGATTACAGGCGTGAGCCACCTCGCCCAGCCCTGTTTGAAACTTTTAAGACAAAAACATATTTACACTTTGTGAAATTAAATTTTTGATAATAGGACTCAGAAACTCAACCAGAAGAGATCATATAACCAATAAGCCGGCAGAAGCAAGCCTCTCTCTATATCCCCCTCCCACCCACTTTTTGCCATTCAGTGTGAGGTGGGTGGAACCTGATCTCTTCAGCAACCTTCTCACTTCCAGAAACGGCAGCAAGAATCCTTGTAACAACTACTCTAAAAATAGATGGGCACAGTTATATTGAGTCAAGAAAGCCTTATAAAAAGACATCCTTCAGGAATGAATCGTGAGGCAAGGTACCATATGCAATGCTAGAATAGGAGAATAATGGTCCTGACTGTCCCCCAATCTCATACATGAGGTCCCTGGCTACTAGGTTAGGGGTATTTTTGCTTGAGAAGTGACGCAAGAGCTGTGGGAGATGATTGAATTTCTATACAGTTAACTCTTCAATGGATTATCTACTTTTTGGATTATTTCTAGCACCTTCTAAATCCTAAAGGGATTTTCCCCTGCTGTTCAGCATTCTTCTGAGTCATCTCCCAATCGTCTTCAGTTGGTAGGAGTTCAAGGAATGTAAGTTAGTTTTCTATTAGCCTAAACAAACACAATTAGAAAGGAAAATCCCTTGAGGCAAAGTACACCTATCAAAGCCAAACAAATTACCTCTGACCATTGTAATCAGGGAAATAAATGAGGAACCAATGTAATTATCTTTTTAATCTCTAGAGAAAGTGTTTTAATGTTTTCTTTTATAGATTTCTTCAGTATTTTGTAATCCTAATGTTCTTTTATATTCATCTTAAATTACACATTCTGCAACCTGAGCCGGTTCTGGTTCTCTTTGTGGGCAGCGGGAAAGTAGTGAGCTAACCTCATTTATTCTAAATGCACTTTCCATCCTTGTCAATGTACAAACATGGTAATTTTATGCACATGTCTTTTTTTGTAGTGACTTAACCCACATACATATTATTTTTAACATCACTATGGCGTTTTCTAATAGCAGCTGACGTGTCTACAATGAGTCATGCACTCTATTAGGAATTTTATACATATATTATTCTACTTAATCCTCTCAAACCACCCTACAATGTAGATGTAATAGTTTTTCATGTGTAAATGAGGAAATTGAGGCTGACATATTTCTGATGAGTAAAAGAACTCATAGAATATGGCGAGTGAGACACCAAATTGTCTTATTCCAAAACCACTGTCAACCCGTAATGTCCTGCTTTCCCCTATCATGTGGATATATTATGGTTTAGCTGATGCCCTATTGTTAGACATTTTGAGTTATCTCTGATTTTGTGGCAGTCACAATATCTTATGAAAATTTTTTTGTAACCTTATTAATCCTGGGTCTCATGTAGCTCAGCCCCACCAGACTCACCTAGCACTGCCCAAATGTAATTTTAGAATGAATTCCAGGCCAATGTGGTGGCACATGCCTGTAGTCCCAGCTACTCAGGAGGCTGAGGTGGGAGGATCCCCTGGGCTCAGGAGATTGAGGCTGTAGTGAGCTAGGATTGTACCACTGTACTCCAACCTGGGTGACAGGGCAAGACCCTGTCTCTAAAAAAACAAAATGAAAAAAAAAAAAAATACATAAAACGAATTCCAATCCAAAGAAAAATCTCAAGAGATCCAGTTCAAAACTCCTAGCCATACTCCTCCAATCTTCCTCCTCTCCACAGTTCTCCCACACTGACTGCTGCAGAGGCTACCATCGCCTCTGGGAGCCCCTCGAGTCCCGTCAGGGCAACCCTCCAGCTGTTCTTCCTCTGTCTCCTCTCACTTTCCTTTTGACTATTTTATAGATCAATTCAGCTTCTAGGCCCAGTTCCCCTGGCCTTAGCCATTCTGGCCTGGTTTCTTTCTCCTCATTCTCCTAAGAAACCCATCAGAAAGAGCTGGGAAAGAAGTCTCCTTTTATGGGGGTTGGAGATATGGCTTGTGTAGAAATAGGGCAAGGAGAAGTCAGGGAACACTCACACATGAGTCAGTTTTTTGTTTTTTTTTTGTTTTTGAGACGGAGTTTCGCTCTTGTTACCTAGGCTGGAGTCCAATGGCACCATCTCGGCTCACCGCAACCTCCGCCTCCTGGGTTCAGGCAATTCTCCTGCCTCAGCCTTCTGAGTAGCTGGGATTACAGGCACGTGCCACCGTGCCCAGCTAATTTTTTGTATTTTTATTAGAAACGGGGTTTCACCATGTTGACCAGGATGGTCTCGATCTCTTGACCTCGTGATCCACCCACCTCAGCCTCCCAAAGTGCTGGGATTACAGGCGTGAGCCACCGTGCCCCGCCATGAGTCAGTTTTATTCCTGTGGTCTTTACAGTTAAAGTTTTGTTTTTGTTTTTGATTTCATTTTAGAGTCCTCCTCCTTCCGACTGGAATGACAGTCTCCAAAGTGAGATTTGTGGATCATTGAATAAATCTATAAAAGTGGATAGTTTTAATTAGGAAATATTGCTACTGTTAAATTTTTTTTTTTAGACGGAGTTTTTGCTCTTGTTGCCCAGGCCGGAGTGCAATGGCGCAATCTTGGCTCACTGCAACCTCCACCTCCTGGTTTCAAGCAATTCTCCTGCCTCAGCCTCCCAAGTAACTGGGATTATAGGCGTGTACCACCATGCCTGGCTAATTTTTTATTTTTAGTAGAGATGGGGTTTTGCCATGTTGGTCAGGCTGGTCTTGAACTCCTGACCTCAGGTGATCGACTGCCTCGGGCTCCTGAAGTGCTGTGATTACAGGCGCGAGCCACAGTGCCTCTACTGTTAAAATGTATGGAGAGCCATTGTTTTGGACTGAGCTCCTATACCAGGCCCCAACAGACCAAACCAAACCAGAATAGAGGCACTCCCACATAATCAAATGGAACTTTAAAAAGGGCCAATTTAAATTAAAAATAAAAAACAAACCCCAAAACCCCCTAAACAGGAGATTCAGAGCAACCAATCAGAAGGGCCTAGCTTATCTGAGCCGGCATTACAAAGTTCCCTCTCTTTTAATCTTATAAGGAAAATCATTCTTAAACAACCAATATCTGCCTTTTGTTCCTTATTTCTGCTTTTTTTTTTTTTGAAGCAGGGTCTCTCTGTTGGCCAGGCTGCAGTGCAATGGCGTGACCGTGGCTCACTGCAACCTCCACCACACGGGCTCAAACAGTTCTCCCACCTCAGCCTCCCAAGTAGTTGGAACCACAGGCGTACACCACTATGCCCAGATAACTTTTTATTTTTTTGTACAGATGACGTTTTGCTCAGGTTGGTTTTTGAATTCCTGGGCTCAAGGGATTCTCCTGCCTCTGTCTCCCAAAGTGCTGAGATTACAGGCATGAGCCACCACACCGGGACTTTTTCTGCTTTCTTCAATCTTCTTCTGCCCCTGAAGCCGACCAACCTCCTCTGCTCAGCTCTTTTTTTTTTTTTTTTTGAGATGGAGTTTCACTCTTGTTACCCAGGCTGGAGTGCAATGGCGCCATCTCGGCTCACTGCAACCTCCGCCTCCTGGGTTCAGGCAATTCTCCTGCCTCAGCCTCCTCAGTAGCTGGGATTACAGGCACGTGCCACCATGCCCAGCTAATTTTTTGTATTTTTAGTAGAGACGGGGTTTCACCATGTTAACCAGGATGGTCTCGATCTCTTGACCTCGTGATCCACCCGCCTCGGCCTCCCAAAGTGCTGGGATTACAGGCTTGAGCCACCGCGCCTGGCCTGTGCTCAGCTCTTATCTGTTCTTTCAATGGGATGCTACCTGATTAAGGAATTGCTAATAAAAGCCAATTCGATCTTTAAACTCAATTTGTTGGAATTTTGTTTTTTAAGAGTACTAATTTAAAAAATATCAGATTGACCCTTGAGAAGCCAAAAGGAAAAAAACCATCAAATAAAATTTACAAATGCATTGTATAACTATAATGGAGTTAACTTGTTTTAAGGCTTGCACAAAATAAATTTTTGCTTTATATGCCTTTTTAGGTAGTCAGTGTATTTTATGATTACAACTAAAAGTCATTATAAAATTCTGTTTATAGCCAGGTGTGGTGGCTCACACCTGTCATCCCAGCACTTTGGGAGGCCAAGAAAGGCAGATCACAAGGTCAGGAGTTCAAGACTAGCCTGGCCAACATGGCGAAACCCTGTCTCTACTAAAAACACGAAAATTAGCCAGGCATGAGGGCGCTTGCCTGTAATTCCACCTACCGAGGCAGGAGAATCGCTTGAACCAGGAGGTGGAGGTTGCGGTGAGCTGAGATCACACCACTGCACTCTAGCCTGGGTGCCAGAGCTAAAAAAAAATTCTGTTTCTAATAACTGTAATGAGTATCTGTGTGTGAAATGCAATCATATACAAAAATACAACCAGCTCAAACTTCCCTATTTTCTCTTCCCCAATGGGCCAGGGAAGAAAAGAGAGATGTAGACTTCCAGTAAAGTGGCTCACTGAGCCGGCAGGTGTTCTGCCCTTCCTTTCTTTTGGTTTTGGTCAGTCCCAAGCTGCTCGTCCTTGGTCATTCCCTGATTTTGGGTGTTGTGCAGGGGAATCTCTGAGGAAAATTGTGAAGTCGCCAATTGTTGCACATACCATGGCTTCCTTTGGCATTTACTTCCTCTCTTCAAGTCCTGCTGTATCAGCACATCCTCTCCCCTCATGTCAGTCGTTTACACACTAGTGAGAATTTACCCTGATATACTTTCCTCCTGAGGGATATTTGCATGTGATACTTTATCCGATTGTGAATATAAGGGTTTGTTTCAGGTCCTGCTGTTTTAAGCACTGATGGGATAATGTAGACTATTTGTGTGGGGAGGAGCTGTGCGTTGTTTTCTTTTGGAATTGTCTTTTATAAGCAGATGTATTCTTAGTTTATTAATATGGCCATCTCCCAATTTACTCTTCATAGGTGAAAGTTTTTTTGTTTTTGTTTGTTTGTTTGTTTGTTTTATACACGGAGTCTCGCTCTGTCACCCAGGCTAAAGAGCAGTGGCATGATCTCAGCTCACTGCAGCCTCCACCTCCTGGGTTCAAGCAATTCTCCTGCCTCAACCTCCTGAGTAGGTGGGATAACAGGCGTGTGCCACCACATCCAGCTAATTTTTGCATTTTTAGTAGATACTGGGTTTCACCATGTTGCTCAGGCTGGTCTCAAACTCCTGACCCAAGTGATCCACATGCCTCAGCCTCCCAAAGTGCTGGGATTACAGGCGTGAGCCACTGTGCCCGGCCAGTGACTGCAAGTTTTGAGGTCACACGCACTTCTGTGTGCACCCTTAGGTCATGCACTTGCTCCCATATACATGTTAGAGAAGACAGGAAGATGGCAAAGCATGGAGTTTGCTGATGAGGGACATAAATACTTGATTTGCACTAGAAATAAACTACTAAACTCACTTCGTATACCCTTCTCATCTCTCACTTGTAATGAATCTGCTATCAGACTAAACCTGGAGCTTTTTACATTTTGTTTTGTTTTGTGTTTTCAGTTTGACAAGTGGACAGACTCTCAAAGAAGAAGAATCCTCACGGGCCTGTTGGAGCGCTGCTCGCTGTCCCAGCAAAAGTTCTGCTGTCAAAAGCTTCAGGAGAAAATTCCAGCAGAAGCCCTGGACTTTACGACCAAGCTTCCAAGGGTGTTATCTTTATACATCTTTTCTTTCCTGGACCCCCGGAGCCTTTGTCGTTGTGCACAGGTAAAGGCAAGGAAGGGGCGTGTGGTGTTTTGTGAGGACAGCCTTAGGAAACTTGAAACTCGAAGAAGTTAAAGGGAATCACACACATACACACACAAATACACACAAACACAACACATACATGCATACATACAAACACACACAAATACACACATACAAACACACATATACACATACAAACATACACACATATGTACATACACAAATATACACAAGCACACAAACATACATATATACATCTACATACATATACACATATACACAAACACACACATGCAGACACATATACACATCTACACACGCAAACATACACATATATACATACATACACACAAACACACACATATACACATACACAGACACACATAAACACACAGAGAAACATACATACGCATATACAAATACACACAAACACACATGCAAATACAAACACACACATACACACACAAAACTAAGAAAGAGATGAGATGATCAGTATGTTCGTACAGTTTGAATGAACCTCCACCATTTTGTGTCCAACTCTATTTAAAACTCAAATGGGGAAAAAAGGTATAAGCCACATTAACGTCCAACAAAGTAGTATCAGCTGGCTGGGAGATACATACACACGTAAGAAATGGTTCCTCAGCAGGACGGACTTATACTGCCCGGCATTCAGCTGCAATAAGGTCCTTAATTGTAGAGCTTGGATCATTCATGAATAAAAAACTCCAAATAAGTGCCTAATGAAACAAAAAAAGAAAAAAGAAATAAAAAAAATCGGTGCCTAATGAGATATGTACAAAAGAGAATGAGACTAAAAGAGATCTGAGTGGAAAGGTATGCTCACAGAGGCCTTAGAAAAGTAGCTGATTGTAATTATTTTTTTCTTTTACAAGTAATTCCATTCTGTATTAAAGTGAAGTTAAATTATTTAAGATATAAAACTGGCAGTCATTCTTGCGAGCCTTTTTATAGAGTCTGGTAAGACCAGAGGTTACCTGCCAGTGTGCATTCACATAGGTGTGACATGTTAACTTTAATTTTTAAAATGAAGAAAATGAATGCAGGAGGAAAGATAGGTCTGGGTGTGGTGGCTCACACCTGTAATCCCAGCACTTTGGGAGACCAAGGTGGGAGGATTGCCTGAGCCTAGAAGTTCAAGGGTAGCCTGGGCAACATAGGGAGACCTTGTCTTTAAAAAAAATGTTAAAATTAGATGGGTGTGGTGATGTGTGCCTGTGGTCCCAGCTACTTGGGGGGCTGAAGTGGGAGGATTACTTGAACCCAGAAGGTCGAGGCTTCAGTGAGCTGTGACTGTGCCACTGCACTACAGCCTGGGCAACAGAGTGAGACTCTGCCTCAGAAAAAAATGTATTATTCAATAAATGGTATAGGGATAACTGAGCGACTCTCTGGAAAAAAGAATTTCATCAGGATAAAAGACAGATGAAACCAAAGGAAACCATTAAAGACCTCAAAGAAAACAGGAAAGGAAGCCTTTGTGAATATTCCATGATATCTCGAAGCCTTAAAAGAAAATACACAATTTAAAATCTTGCTTGCTTCATTGTATGTATTATGAGCAAGAATGAAGAAAACAGATTTTGAAATTGTGACTATAAAAATTAAAATATTCTTCATAGAACAGAACACCATAAATAAATCCAAACAGAAAGCAGGGAAAAAATTATTGCCTGCAAAGGGCTAATTTCTTTATTTTTTAAAGAGCTCTTATAAATCTATATTAAGAAAGAAAAAAAAGACCAACCACCCAGCAGAAAAATGAGCAAAGGAAATGAACAAGTAATCTATAGAAAAAGAAAGGCAGATGTTTCTAAAATCTGTAAGATGCTTAGCTTCATTATGGCATGCCATCTTTCATGACTCAGATTGAGATTTGTTTTAAATGAGAATATTCTATATTGGTGAGGGTGTGGGGAAACAAGAACTTTCATATATTGCTGGTAGAGAAATTGATGTAACCACCATGGAGGTTACATCATTCGGTAGTGTTAAAACCATCATTGGGTAGTGTTAAAATTTCAAATAAAAATTCCCTTTGCCCCAGCAGTTCCAATTCTTGGAATTTGTCTGATGGGTGTCCTGCAACATGGTGAAAGCCATACCTGTGTAAGAATATTGCAGCATTGTCTGTCCTAGCAATAGGTTGGAAACAACGAAAATGTCTATCAGGAGACACTGAGTAAATAAATTGTGACTATCTCCAAGATAAGTCATTGGTTAAAAAAAAAAAAAAAGTAGAAGCATAGAACTGTCCTACCATTATGAAAAGAAAAAAAGGCCAGGCACAGTGGCTTGCCTGTAATACAGCCAGGCACAGTGGCTTGCCTGTAATCCTAGCACTCTGAGAGGCCAAGGCAGGCAGATCACGTGAGGCCAAGAATTTGAGACTAGCCTGGGCATTATTGTGAGACCCCCCATATCTACAAAAAATTAGCCAGGTGTGGTGGCACATACCCATAGTCCCAACTACTCGGGAGGCTGAGGTGGGAGGATTGCTGGAGCCCACAAGGTTAAAGCTGCAGAGAGCCAAGATTGCAGCACGGCACCCTAACCTGGGCAACACAGCAAGACCCTGTCTCTACAGAAAGTTAATAATTAGCCAGGTTGGACAGGTGTGAAGGTGGCTCACACCTGTAATCCTGCCATTTTAGGAGGCTGTGGTAGGCGGATCACTTGAGGTCAGGAGTTTGAGACGAGCCTGGCAAATATGGCAAAACTCATTTCTATTATAAATACAAAAATTAGCCCAGCGTGGTGGTGTGCACCTGTAGTCCAAGCTACTTGGGGGGCTGAGGCAGGAGGGTTGCTTGAATATGGAAGATCAAGGCTGCAGTGAGCCGAGATCATGCCACTGCACTCTAGCCTGGGTGACAAAGTGAGATCCTCTCTCAAAAAAAAAAAAAAAAAAAAATTAGCCAGGTATGGTGGTATGTGGCGCCTGGAGTCCCTGCTACTTGAGAGGCTAAGGCAGGAGCATTGCTTGAATCCAGGAGGTTGAAGGCTGCAGTAAGCTATGATTGTGCCTCTGCACTTCAGCCTGAGCAACAAACAGGGTGAGACCCTGTCTCAAAACAAAATTATATATATATATACACACACACACATACACACATATATACATATTTGTTACTATATGCCTAGAATATTTCTGGAATGATATACCAGAAACTGGTAAGAGTTAAGAGTGGTCTCATCCAAGGAGAAGAATGGGGGTCTGGAGTTAGTGATAGGAGAAAGACTTTCTTTATTTCTTTGAATTTGGTATTAATATGTACCTGTCTATTCCAAAAATGAATCCTTTTTTGAGACAGATTCTTGCTCTGTTACCCAGGCTGGAGTTCAGTGGCACAATGTCGGCTCACTGCAACCTCCGCCTCCTGGGCTCGAGCGATTCTTGTGCCTCAGCCTCAAGTAGCTGGGATTATAGGCGCGTGCCACCACACCTGGCTAAGTTTTTTGTTTTTAGTAGAGATGGGTTTCACCATGTTGGCCAGGCTGGTCTCAAACTCCTGACCTCAAGTGATCTGCCCACCTCAGCCTCCCAGAGTGCTGGGATTATAGGCATGAGCCACCATGCCCTGCTTGAAATGATTTTTTAAAAGAGCATAGGAATCTGGATGTCAGGTAATAACAGGGTATCATACAGCCATATATGATGCATTATTATGCTACCATTAGTAAACATGTTTTGGAAGAAGAAAGATGCCATGATATTTAAAATGAAGAAAGATTTTTAAGTTGTATACAGAGTTTCCCAATTTTCTTTTGTATATACTTCAAATAAAGACTGAAAGGGAAAGAACTCTAACAGGTTATCAGTAATAGTCATCTCTGATTAATGGGGCTATGGGTTAAACTTCTCAGAATTTTTCATTTTCCATAAGGATAATGTTATTATTAGAGGGAAATGTTATTTGAAATAGCTGATTCTATCATCTGTATGCACTATCAGTCATATTTGCTTTTCACTACTGACTGTGGGGAAGACACAGACCATCATTCTTCAGCTAGATTTAAAGTAAACCATATAAAGTCATTGCTGTTTTAAAAAGTTGGAAGGGGCCAGGTGCACTGTTGGCTCACGCCTGTAATCCTGGCACTTTGGGAAGCCAAGGTGGGCAGATCACAAAGTCAGGAGTTTGAGACCAACCTGGCTAATATGGTGAAATGCCGTCTCTACTAAAAATACAAAAATTAGCCAGGTGTGGTGCTGCACACCTGTAGTCCCAGCTACCTGGGAGGCTGAGGCAGGAGAATTGCTTGAGCCCAGGAGGTGGAGATTGCAGTGAGCCAAGATTGTGCCACTGCTCTCCAGCCTGGTGAAAGATGAAAGCTTGTAGAGGAATTGTGTCTTGTAGATATGAAAGCTCCTACTTACCTTTCAATTGTCTTCATTCCTCTCTACCTTTAAACAAACAAAGCCACAAAAAAACCAAAATCTTTGTTTGTTTTGGGAAGGAAAACAACTTAAGTACTCAGGTCAAATCATGATCTAAACAAGAGGTGAAAAGGAATGAGAATTGAGAGACCTTTCTCCCCCTTCTCTTTCCAAAACCTCCCTCTCTCCAGTGAACTCTGAGTAAATTTACCATATGGAGATGAAGGTTGGTATTGTTTCATTTCAGGGTCAAACAAACTAAATGTGATTTCTGTTGCTGTCTGCAGGGTTCTATCAAATCCTCTAAACTTTTTCCTCCTTCTCTAACCTTTCCTGAATCTATTATTTCTTCTAATTGTGCCTGCTCCCTCCTCGACATCTCATCTTCTGCACATAAAACAATACTAAACATAGTAGAAACTCAATAAAAGGTGGGTAGAAGGAGAGAGGCAGAGAGGGATAGAAAAATGGGTGTGTGGATAGCAAGGGCCCTTACAGAGTGTTCTCGTCTTGGGGGTGAGGAGGCATTCAAAAATTATTAATTATTTAATTAATCTTGAAAACGAGGCCAGTTTTCTAAGGGTGAAATTTGGGCTTGAAGTTTATATGTCATCTCTGCAACTCTTTCAACTAAGAGACTGAATCCCTAGTCTCAGCTTTGTATGTAAACTTGATCCTAGTTTCTGGCAAGACTTATTCAAACACTTGGGTAAGGTATTATAAATATTCCTAAGCATAGTAGGGCCACCTCCGCCATTTGCTGGATGGGTGATATTGGCCATAATGTTATGGAACTGGTATGTACAGAATAAATGCTTTATGCTTTATAGAATCCTGAAGGCTGTATACACCATGTAGTGTCAGTGCTTATATTCCATTTATAAAATTTATATTTGGTGAAACTGAAAGAATGGAGATGATATAGTTTGGCTGTGTCCCCACACAAGTCTTATCTTGAATTGTAGCTCCCTTAGTTCCCATGTGTTGTGAGAGGGACCCAGTGGGAGATAATTGAATCCCAGGAGCGGTTTCCCCCATACTGTTCTCATGGTAGTGAATCACTCTCACGAGATCTGATGGTTTTATAAAGGGTTTCCCCTTTTGCTTGGCTCTCATTCTCTCTTGCCTGCTGCCATGTGAGACATGCCTTTTGCCTTCCACCATGATTGTGAGGCCTCCCCAGCCACATGGAACTGTGAGTCCATTAAACCTCTTTTTCTTTATAAGTTACCCAGTCTCGGGTATATCTTTATCAGCAACGTGAAACTGGACTAATACAGGAGGGAAAAGGAAGCACACCGTGAAAAGAATAAACAACGTGCAGATGGGAATTTATATAATCCTTATATAACTTTTATATCACCTTTGGAAACCTTTAGAAAGTTCCAAAATCTATCCAAGCCTCAGTTTCCTCATTTGCAATATGAGAGTAATAATTATACTTACCTCCCTAGGTTGCTACGAAGATAGTTAATAGGTTCTCCATAAATATTAATTGAATCTGATTCTAAGTCTGAATTAACATTTAAAGCAAATGCTAATTTACTTTAAATCTGCCAGGGTAGGAAACACTTCAGGTAGGGGCAACAATTTAAGCTATGGTTTGGAGGCAAAGGACAAAAAGTTATCTCAGGTCCAGGATGACAGCTCAAAACCTAGAGAAAGTGGGCATGTCAACTGAGGAGGTTTTTGATTTGGTTTTATTTCATTGTAATTGTTGGTTTTGTTTGATTGTAATTGTTTTTCCAGGTGTGCTGGCACTGGAAGAACCTAGCTGAGCTGGACCAGCTCTGGATGCTGAAATGTTTACGGTTCAACTGGTGCATCAATTTCTCTCCAACTCCCTTTGAGCAGGGGATCTGGAAGAAGCACTATATTCAAATGGTGAAAGAACTTCATGTTACCAAGCCTAAGGTGAATTTTAGACAAAAAGCCGCAAGCTTGCAAATATCGGCTCTTTGCACATTCTAGAACTAACAATAAGTAATCAAATTGGAAGTTGGGGAAGGGAGGTGGTTCAATGGAAATATACTATGATTTCAAAATTCTCTTTTTCTGAGACTTGATGGTCATTTTCAAGACATTGATGTTGTTAGTTGAGAGCCCTCATTTGCCTTTCCCAAACCACAGTTGCCTCCAGGCGATTAGGGCCATAGAACTTCTCTGTCCAGGTTCCTGATTCCTGTGTCTCTGATGGAGACGTCAGACACTACTGACATGGGGACTCTATGGGTAATGTGAAGTATTTGCTAGCTATGGGCCTTCAAGTTTTACTTTACTAATTCAAATTCTCTGTGATTCTACTGGGTGAGCTGAAGTTTATTTTTATATTGTTTAAAAGGAAAAGTTTTCTAATAAATGAGTCATCAGGGAAGGGCCTCATGGGCATATTAGAATTCTTAGTTTTGGCCTGGCACAGTGGCTGACACCTGTAATCTCAGCACTTTGGGAGGCTGAGGCAGGCAGATCACCTGAGGACGGGAGTTTAAGACCAGGCTGACCAACATGGAGAAACCCCATCTCTAATAAAAATACAAAAAAAATTATCCAGGCATGGTAGAACATGCCTGTAATCCCAGCTACTCGGAAGGCTGAGGCAGGAGAATCACTTGAACCCAGGAGGCGGAGGTTGTGCTTAGCCAAGATCATGCCATTGCACTCTACGCTGGGCAACAAGAGCAAAACTCCGTCTTACAAAAAAAAAAAAGAATTCTTAGTTTTTGCTAGGAACTAAGCAATGTAGAACATTTACATATATTCACAAAAAGTAAGTAATGCAAGAATAATTTTTCTAGTGTCTTCCAATGTTTATATTCACTCTGATAGTTCCCAGCTAATGAGATAATTTATGGGAAAATTTTATGAGCCCTTTGTTTATAGCATTCTCTGTACACATGCAGATTCGTGCATCATTTTGTACAATAAATGAGTTCCTGAAAAATTATATGTAAATTAAAGTTTTAAAATGATTTTTAAAACCACAGGGGTATTAAAGCTTGTGAAAAAACTGCAATGAATCCTGTTAAAACTAGAGAATCCTTTTGAAATATGAACAGTCAACTCCTAGCTTGCTGATTTCAGTTTAGGCTTTATTGTGTTTTCTGGAAACAGACTCCATCTATACTTAATACAGTAATAAACTATGCATAATTAATGTTGTTACAATTGCAATGTTAAAGTCTTTTTGATTTTAGTAGTTGGTATGCTCCAAGAGGATTTCTTTTAATAGGAGAGTTTTAAGTGCAGATTTTTTAAAGTTCTTTTGAAAATTCCCATAGCGCTGACTCCTTTCCTAGTGAGACTTCTCTTGCACCTTCTTCTCAGGGAGCCTTCAATAGCTGAAGCTCAGACTGTTCAGGGCAGAGGGGAGAAAAGTGGTTAACCAACTAGTAGAATGAAAAGAAGTCGTGAGTTTTATATACATAACTGATTTTGGGGCCAGGCGCAGTGGTTTATGCCTGTAATCCCAGCACTTTGGGAGGCCAAGGCGGGAGGATTGCTTGAGGTCAGGAGTTTGAGACCAGCTTGGATAACATAAGGAGACCCTGTCTCAACAGAAAATTTAAAAATTACCTGGGTGCAGTAGCACACTCCTGCAGTTACAGCTACTTGGGAGGCTGAGTTGGGAGGATCACTTGAGCTCAGGAGGTCAAGGCTGCAGTGAGCTGTGGTTGTGCCACAATCTAGCCTAGGTGACAGAGTGAGACTCTGACTCAAAAAAAAAAACAAAACCTTTCTTCCCAAAAAACAAAACAAACACCCCACCCCCACCCCCTGATTTTAATGCTTTGTTTTCAGCGATAATTCTTTTTCAGAAAGTATTTATATGTAACTATATTGTAAAATAATGAAGATTTTACAATATAGATTATGTGTAAGAAAATTGTTGTAGATGATGTGCAAGAAAATTGTCACTTCTTTGCTTGGTATTACATTTCTGCAGGGAATATGTTCTTCTATGAAAGTTAAATTTCATTCTGTTAAAGGCACAGACCTAAATCAGAAAGGTTAAAAAAGTCAACTAATAAACTTAAATCCATCAGTTAAAGAAAGAGCCCTGGCCAGGTGCGGTGGCTCATGCCTGGAATCCCAGTACTTTGGGAGGCCTAGGTGGGCAGATCACCTGAGGTGGGGAGTTTGAGACCAGCCTGACCAACATGGAGAAACCCCATCTCTACTAAAAATGCAAAATTAGCCGGACGTGGTGGGACGTGCCTGTAATTCCAGCTACTCCAGAGGCTGAGGCAGGAGAAACACTTGAACCTGGGAGGCGGAGGTTGCAGTGAGCCAAGATTGCACCACTGCACTCCAGCCTGGGCAACAAGAGCGAAACTCTGTCTCAAAAAAGAAAAAGAAAAAGAAATAGCCCTAAGTCAGAAAGACTAAAGTTAATAGTCATCTGATGAAGGTTAATAAAGTCAACTGTCAGCACTACCCATACTTGTATAATTCCCTATGAAGTGGCTCCAGTGACACAATTTACCTTCCCTCAAGCAAAAGCACCATCCCTCTTTCCTGCCAGGACTTTGTACCTGGCATGGGCTCCAGCAGAGATTGTGAAACCACATTATGAGCACGTGGGAGTAGTTAATAATAGTTTCCCCAGCCTTAAAATTAGAGGGCTGGCTGGGCACAGAGGCTCACGCCTGTAATCCCAGGTAGGCAGGAAGGTAAGGCAGGAGGACCACTTGAGCCCAGGAGTTCCAGACCAGTTTGGGCAATGTAGGGAGACACTGTCTCTATTAAAAAAAAAAAAAAATTTAAGTGAGAGAGCTGAATTAGAATGATCTTTAAAACTGTTTGTAAGCCTACGCCACCTTTGCCAGAAACCATAATTTCAAAAAGACTTCTGACTAGAAAAAGAATAATAAATGAAATCCAAAGTAGATAGAAGGGAGAAATAAGGAACTGGAATCAAAGACATCGAAAACAAACAACAGAGGAAAGAAATGAAACCAAAGGTGGTTCTTGGAAAACATAAATAGAATCTCTATATTTCTAGCCAGGCTAATTAAGAAAAAGGAGAGAAAACACAAATTACTAACATCATGAATGAAAGCAGGGGCATCATTACAGATTCTTAAATGTTAAAAGGATTGAGAGAATATTATAAACAGCTTCATGTTTCTGAATTCATCAACCTAGATGAAATAGACAAATTCCCAAAACTGACTCCATAAGTAATAGAAAGCATTAATGAATAGATATTGATTTAAAATTGAGTTATTAATTTTTTCATTTTCAACAAAGCCCAGACTCAGATAGCTTTATTGGTAAATTCTCTCACACATTCAAGGAAGAAATAATACCAATTTTACACAACCTCTTTCAGAAAAGAGAGGAAGAGGGAACATTTCCCAACTCATTACCCTTATTCCAAAACCAAAGACTTCTCAAGGAAACAAAACTGCAGACAAATATCCCTCATGAATATAGACATAAAAATCTTTACTTGCAGGGAAAAGGCAATTTATCTTTTTTAAAGAATTTAAGAAAAAATTTTAAATTATACTTTAAGTTCTGGAGTGCATGTGCAGATCTTGCAGGATTGTTAAATAGGTATACACATGCCATGGTGGTTTGCTGCCTCCATCCTCCCATTACCTACGTTAGGTATTTCTCCCAATGTTATCCCTCCCCAATCTCCCCACCCCCCGGCTATCCCTTCCCTAGCCCCCTACACCCCAACAGACCCCATCATGTGATGTTCCCCTTCCTGTGTCCATGTGTTCTCATTGTTCAACACCCACTTATGAGTGAGAACATGCAGTGTTTGGTTTTCTGTTCTTGTGTCAGTTTGCTGAAAATGCTGGTTTCCAGATTCGTCCATGTCCCTACAAAGGACATGAACTCATCATTTTTATGGCTGCATAGTATTCCATGGTGTATATGTGCCACATTTTCTTTGTCCAGTCTATCATTGATGGGTATTTGGTTGGTTCCAAGTCTTTGCTATTGTAGAGAGTGCCACAATGAACATACATATTCATGTGTCTTTATAATAGAACGATTTATAATCCTTTGGGTATGTGCCCAACAATGGGATTGCTGGGCCACGTGGTGTTTCTAGATCCTTGAGGAATCACCACACTGTCTTCCACAATGGTTGAACTAATTTACACTCCCACCAACAGTGTAAAAGCATTCCTATTTCCCCACAGCCTCTCCAGCATCTGTTGTCTCCATATTTTTTAATGATGGCCATTCTAACTGGCATGAGATGGTATCTCAGTGTGGTTTTGATTTGCATTTCTGTAATGACGAGTGATGATGAGCATTTTTTCATGTTTGCTGGCCACATAAATGTTTTCTTTTGAAAATGTCTGTTCATATCCTTCACTCACTTTTTGATAGGGTTGTTTTTTTCTTGTAAATTTCTTTTAGTTCTTTGTAGATTCTGGATATTAGCCCTTTGTCAGATGGGTAACTTGGAAAAAATTTTTCCCATTCTGTTGGTTGCTGGTTCACTCTAATGCTAGTTTCTTTCTGTGCAGAAGCTCTTAAGTTTAATTAGATCCCATTTTTCTATTTTGGCTTTGTTGCCATTGCTTTTGGTGTTTTAGTCATGAAGTCCTTGCCTATACCTATGTCCTGAATGGTACTGCCTATGTTTTCTTCTCAGGTTTTTATGGTGTTAGGTCTTATGTTTAAGTCTTTATTCCATCTGGAGTTAATTTTAGTGTAAGGTGTCAGGAAGGGGTCCATTTCTGCTTTCTGCACATGGCTAGCCAGTTTTCCCAACACCATTTATTAAACAGGGAATCCTTTCCCCATTGCTTGTTTTTGTCAGGTTTGTCAAAGATCAGATGGTTGTAGATGTGTGGCATTACTTCCAAAGCCTCTGTTCTGTTCCATTGGTCTATATCTCTGTTTTGATTACTGTAGCCTTGTAGTATAGTTTGAAGTCAGGTAGTGTGATGCCTCCAGCTTTATTCTTTTTGCTAAGGATTTTCTTGGCTATGCAGGATCTTTTTTGGTTCCATATGAAGTTTAAGGTGTTTTTTTCCAGTTCTGTGAAGAAGGTCATTTATAAATTACTTTGGGCAACATGGCCATTTTCACAATATTGATTCTTCCTAACCACAAGCATGGAATGTTTCTCCATCTGTTTGTGTCCTCTCATTTCCTTGAGCAGTGGTTTGTAGTACTCCTTGAAGAGGTCCTTTACATCCCTTGTTAGTTGTATTCCTAGGTATTTTATTCTCTTTGTAGCAATTGTGAATGGGAATTTGCTCATGATTTAGCTCTCTGTTTGTTTGTTATTGGTATAGAGGAATGCTTGTGATTTTTGCACATTAGTTTTGTATCCTGAGACTTTGCTGAAGTTGCTTATCATCTTAAGGAGATTTTGGGCTGAGATGATGGGGTTTTTAAATATACAATCATGTCATCTGTGAATAGAGACAGTTTGACTTCCTCTTTTCCTAATTGAAAGCAATTTTCTTTACTTCTTTTATTTATTTTTCTTGCCTGATTGCTCTGGCTAAAACTTACAGTACTATGTTGAATAGGAATGATGAGAGAGGGCATCCTTGTCTA
The DNA here is from genome assembly GCA_031835075.1 of Saguinus oedipus. Classification (NCBI taxonomy): domain Eukaryota; kingdom Metazoa; phylum Chordata; class Mammalia; order Primates; family Cebidae; genus Saguinus; species Saguinus oedipus. Next base: position 32,942,878 of record CM063182.1, on the reverse strand, counting down.
GTGCCAGTTTTCAAAGGGAATGCTTCCAGTTTTTGCCCATTCAGTATGATGTTGGCTGTGGGTTTGTTGAAATAGCTTTTATTATTTTGAGATGCGTTCCACTGATACCTAGTTTATTGAGAGTTTTTAGCATAAAGTCCTGTTGAATTTTGTTGAAGGCCTTTTCTGCATCGATTGAGATAACTGTGGTTTTTGTCTTTGGTTCTGTTTATGTGCTGGATTATGTTTATAGATTTGCATATGTTGAACCAGCCTTGCATCCCTGGGATGAAGCCTACTTGATCATAATGGTTAAGCTTTTGATGTACTGTTACATTCAGTTTGCCAATATTTTATTGAAGATTTTTGCATCGATGTTCATCATGAATGTTGGCCTGAAATTTTCTTTTTCGGTTGTGTCTCTGCCAGGTTTTGGTATCAGGATGATGTTGGTCTCATACAATGAGTTAGGGAGGATTCCCTCTTTTTGTATTGTTTGGAATAGTTTCAGAAGGATTACTACCAGCTCCTCTTTGTACACCTGGTAGAATTCAGCTGTGAACCTGTCTGGACCTGGACTTTTTTTGGTTGGTAGGCTATTAATTGCTACCTCAACTTCAGACCTTGTTATTGGTCTATTCAGAGATTCAACTTCTTCCTGGTTTGAAAAAAAAATCTTTAAAAAGTATTAACAAATTAAATCCAATAATACGGCCAGGCGCGGTGGCTCATGCCTATAATCCCAGCACTTTGGGAGGCCGAGGCAGGTGGATCATGAGGTCAAGAGATCGAGACCATCCTGGTCAACGAGGTGAAACCCCGTCTCTACTAAAAATACAAAAATTAGCTGGGCATGGTGGCACGTGCCTGTAGTCCCAGCTACTCGGAAGGGTGAGGCAGGAGAATTGCTTGAACCCAGAAGGCGGAGGTTGCGGTGAGCCGAGATAGTGCCATTTTACTCCAGTCTGGGTAACAACAGCCAAACTCCATCTCAAAAAAAATAAAATCCAGTAATACATAAGATGAATAATACACACTGGCCAAGTGGAATGCATCCAAGGAAAGTAAGGCTGGCATAACAGTAAAAAATCAGGCTGGGCCTGGTGGCTCACCCCTATAATCCTTGCACTTTGGGAGGCCAAGGCAGGCAGATCACTTGAGGTCAGGAGTTGAGATTAGCCTGGCCAACATGGTGAAACCCCGTCTCTACTAAAAATACAAAAATTAAGGCTGGTGCGGTGGCTCACACCTGCAATCTCAGCACTTTGGGAGGCTGAGGTGGGCAGATCACCTGAGTTTAGGAGTTCAAGACCAGCCTGGCCAACATGGTGAAACACCATCTCCATTAAAAATACAAAAAAATTAGCTGAGCATGGTGGCACGAATCTGTGATCCCAGCTGCTCAGGAGGCTGAGGCAGGAGAATCACTTGAACCAGGAGGCAGAGGTTACAGTCAGCCAAGATCGTACCACTGCACTCCAGCCTGTGTGACAAAACAAGACTCTGTCTCAAAAAAAAAAAAAAAAAAAAAAAAATTAGCTGGGCATGGTGTCACATACCTGTAATCCCAGCTGCTTAGGAGGCTAAGGCAGCAGAATCACTTGAATCTGGGAGGCAGAGGTTGCAACGAACTGAGATTGAGCCACTGCACTCCATCCTGGGCGATAGATCAAGACTGTATATATAAAAAAAAAATCAATCAATGTAATTCATGAAATAAAAGACAAAAAAGTGCATCTTTCAGTAGCACATACACTAAAATTGGAATGATGCATAGAAGACATGAATTCACAAAGCATTCCATTTTTTTAAAAAAAGAGAGAAAAGATATATGATCACTTCAATATATCCAAACAAAAGCATTTAACAAAATTCAGCATCTATTCATGATTAGAAAGATTCTCAAAAAGACTTCAGGCTATGTGAACAAAAATTTTGTTTACTTAATACAAATAAGTTATCACAGATTTCACTATTACCTATTTTGTTAAAGTGTAACAATTTTGTACTACACAGAGTTAATGATTTTTTAACATGTAACTACTAGCATTTATACCTAAAATTTCCCCCTGAAGTTATTTTTTATTATTATATATATTGTATTTCTAGCATTATTAAACTCGACCTCTTTCAGCAAAAACAGATGGATTTAATTCAATATAAGCTCAGGGAAATGAAATGTATGTCCATTGTATATGAGACTTGCATAAAATATTGAATACTAAACCAATAATGAGCTATCAATTATGTAAATATAAAATGTCTTCTTAATCTGCTTCTAGGTCATTCATTAAATGAATAAATTTCACTCTGTTTCCCATGCTGGAGTGCAGTGGTGAGATCTCAGCTCACTGGAAGCTCCGCCTCCAGGGTTCAAGTGATTCTCCTGCCTCAGGCTCCCAAGTAGCTGGGATTACAGGCATGTGCCACAATGCGGACTAGTTTTTTTTTTTTTATTTTTAGTAGAGACAGGGTTTTACCATGTTGGCCAGACTGATCTCAAACTCCTGACCTCACATGATCCACCCACCTGGGCCTCCCAAAGTGCTGGGATTACAGGTGTAATCCACCACACCCTGCCTGAATAAATATGTATGAAATGTTGTGAGCTAGGTGCCAAATATAGAAGGATCCCATCCCTGCTTTCACAGAGCTTAGTCTAGTAGCCCAGGACAAACACACGTAAACAAACAATTACAACACTGAGTATTAAGCCTTGTTCTGTAATAGAATTGTATACAAAGAGCAATTGAAACAAGGATGAGAAACTAATTATGCTTGGAGGAACTGGGGAAATTCTTGATTTTCAGCAACAATAGAAGTAAACTGATTTATCCAGCAAAGCTTCCCTGATCTCTTAATGAACAAAAATTAAGCCCTTAATGGTGTCTCTACATATCAATAGTACTGTCCTTAGGCTACAACCACATAAAAACGTTATGAATTTCACATGCAAAAGATAGGCTCCCAGTTTTGGAGATGAAAGCAGAAGTATTCTTTGGGAGTGGTTGAGGTTTTGATCATTGATCAAATTTATAGTCTACTTCTCTACAACTCAGTTGTTTCTGTGTGTGAGATATCATAAAAGCTGGAGTACTATTTTGGGAGAATGTGTACTTTTTATGGAGAAATTAGCTGCAGTTGGGACAAACTAGACAATGGTATGGTAGAAGAGTAGATAGGGAGGTCTTATGTGTGGGCTTGAAGCAAGACAGTCCTGTATTCAAGTTCTGGCCCTCCAACATACTACTTTGTAATAGTGGGCAAATTAATTAGTTTCTCCTTTATTCTATTTCCTCTTCTGCAACATGGAAGTAGCAATGATTACCTTATAGAGTTATTGTGAAGTTAAACAATATAATGCATGAAAACTGCCTGAGACAGTGCCTGTAACATGGCACCTCCTGGAGTGGTGGCTGCTATAATCATTCTCACCATGGTGATGGTGATGGTGATGGTGATGGTGATGGTGATGGTGATGGTGATGATGATGATATTCCTTTTTTTATCCTTCAGCCAACTCACATTAATATATTCTTTGTTTTATTGTTGTTATTATTATAGTGGGATTTTTGTTGTTTTTGCTTTGTTTTGTTTTGTTTGAGATGGAATCTCGCTCTTGTCACCTAGCCTGGAGTGCAGTGGCATGATCTTGGCTCACTTCAACCTCTGCCTTCAGTGTTCAAGCGATTCTCCTGCCTCAGCCTCATGAATATCTGGGACTGCAGGCACCTGCCACCATGCCCAGCTAATTTTTGAATTTTTAGTAGAGACGAGGTTTTACCATGTTGACCAGGCTGGTCTTGAACTCCTGACCTCAAGCGATCTGCCCGCCTTGGCCTCCAAAAGTGCTAGGATTACAGGTGTGAGCTACCATACCTGGCGTATTATAGTATTTTGAGAACATAATTAATTTTCTTCTTCTAGACACCCCCAAAAGATGGATTTGTAATTGCTGATGTTCAACTAATTACAAGCAATTCTCCAGAGGAAAAGCAGTCCCCTTTGTCAGCTTTTCGGTCCTCTTCCTCTTTAAGAAAGAAGAATAACCCAGGGGAGAAAGCACTTCCACCATGGCGATCTTCTGATAAGCATCCAACTGATATCATTCGTTTTAATTACCTAGACAACTGTGACCCCATGGAAACCATCTGGGAAGGGTAAGAAGTTCCATGCCCTTCTTAATTTCTTTGTTTTTAGAAATAATTTATTGGCATTTCAATAAATGAAGGGATGAAAATAGAACTTACTCTGAAAGGCTAGATATGGTGGCTCATGCCTGTAATCCCAGCACTTTGGGAGGCTGAGGCAGGTGTATCACGAGGTCAAGAGATTAAGATCATTCTGGCCAACCTGGTGAAACCCCATCTCTACTAAAATTACAAAAAATTAGCTGGGCATGGTGGTGCATGCCTGTAGTTCCAGCTACTCAGGCTGAGGCAGGAGAATTGCTTGAACCCGGGAGGCAGAGGTTGCACTGAGCTGAGATCGCACCATTGCACTCCAGCCTGGTCAACAAGAGTGAAATTCATCTCAAAAAAAGAACTTACTGTGAAATACAAAAGCTTTTCAGTACATACAGCAAAAAGTAATAGAACAGTATACTGACCGTTATTAGCAGATTTGCTCTATTTGTTACAGTTTGCATTTTGTCATTGTAATGATTTAACATTGCTGCTGCTGCTGCTTTTTTTGTGTGTGTGACAGAGTCTGGAGTCTCGCTCTCATGCTTGCCCAGTCTGGAATACAATGGCACAGTCCTGGCTCACTGCAGCCTCCACCTCCTGGGTTCAGGCAATTCTCCTGCCTCAGCCTCCCTAGTAGCTGGGACTATAGGCATCCCACCACCTTCCCCAGCTAATTTTTGTATTTTTAGTAGAGAAGGGGGTTTCACCATGTTGGCTAGGCTGGTTTTGAACTCTTGACCTGGGGTGATCCACCTGCCTCAGCATCCCAAAGTGCTGGGATTACAGGCGTCAGCCACTGTGCCCAGCCTCTTCTAATATTTTAATATTAAATTGCAATCTGGGACCAAAGGGTTTATTCTAGCCTTTATCCCTTTTGTATTTGTGACTCCCTTCTCTGATGGTAAGAAAGCTGGTACTTAATAGATTTACTGATTGTATTATATATGTGTGTAAATAATATATGAATATATTTATATTTACACACACACACATATACTACAACAATTAAATATATGTCATATATTTACTTATAAATAAATTCTGAAAGTAAAGCTGGGTGAGGTAGCATGTGTCTGTAAACCTAGCACTTTGGGAGGGCGAGGCTGGAGGATTGCTTGAGCCCAGAAGTTTGAGACCAGCCTGGGCTTCTATGCCCAGGCTGACCCTATGTTGACCCTATCTCACAAAAAAAAAAAAAAAAAAAAAAAAAAAAGAGGGAGAGAGAGACAGAGAGAAAGAGAAAGAAAGAAAACAAAGAAAAAATATTTTCGGTTCTTTGTCAAACACATCAGAAATCTCATCATTAGTATTTTTTTTTTTTTTTTTTTTTTTTTTTTATTTTTTTTAAATTTTTATTGCATTATAGGTTTTGGCATTAGTATTTTTTAAACCTAAAAACATCCTGTCAGGAGCCAGTAGGGCTCTAGCACAGCATCTTAAGCTGAAAGTAACTCTTCAGCCCGCCCCAAAGATGCAGAATATGTGAAACAGCCTTGGATCTCTGGGGTTTCCTGGTAGAGATCCTGTGTTGTTTATTAAATTATCGTACTGGGTCAGTGCCGGGATGGAAGTGCCTCTTTCTTGCTTAAATGTTTCCCTTAATAAAAGGGCATTACCTTTTACTTCTAGATGAATTAAGTTGCCCAGGCTGGTCTCTAACTTGATCAAGCGATCCTCTCACCTCACCCTCCCAAAGGGCTGAAATTACAGGCATGAGCCACCGTACCTGGCAAGCTGTTAGGTCTTTATAAATTTTGCTGCCTACTGCTGGCATGTTGGACAATGCCAATCCAGTATGAACCAGCACACAGGTCCAAGAAAGGCTGAGGTACTACCCCACGGAGGTCGAATTTCAGAGGCAAATAATTGAGATCAGAGTCCAGGGAATGGAGCAAGCCAGAGACTGAGAAGGAGTCAGGTTGAAAAATCAAGAGATAATGCAAAAGATTAAACAAATTAAACGGAGCAACCCTGAAGCTCATTTCCCTGAATAGAGCTGACACCCCATTCTCTCTTGATAGCATCTTTTAGGGCACAACAGTTTTTAATTTTGATGAAGTCCAGTTTGTCTAAATTTTTGGTGTCATGTCCAAGAAATCATTGCTAAATCCAATGTCACGGCAATTTTCCTCTACATTTTCTTCTAAGAGTTTTGTGGTTTGAGTTTTGCAATTTAGGTCTTTGATCCATTTTGAGTTAATTTTTACATATGGTATAAAGTTGGGGTCCAGCTTCATTGTTTTGCATGTAGCTATCCCATTTCCCCAACAATGGTGTCATTGTTGAAAAGACTGTCCTTTGCCCCACTGAATAGTCTTGGCACCTTTGTTGAAAGTCAGTGGACCATATACGTGAGGGTTTTCTTTCTGGGCTCCTTATTCTGTTCCACTGGTCTCTATGTTGGTCTTTACACCAGTATGACACTGCTTTGATTACTGTATCTCTGTAAAAAATTTTAAACCAGGAAGTAGGAGTTCCTCAGTTTTGATCTTTTGGGACATTTATGCAAATCATCCTTCTTTACTGGGCCAAGAGAGCTGAGGTGAGAGGTTGGAGTGGACACTCAAAAAGATCAGGCCAGGTGCGATGGAAAACACCTGTAATCTCAGAACTTTCAGTGGCTGAGGCAGAAGTATCACTTGAGTTTAGGAGTTTGAGACCAGCCTGGGCAACATAGCAAGATCCTGTCTCTATAAAAATAAAATAAAATTAGCCAAATGTGGTGGTGCATGCCTGTAGTCCTAGCTACTCAGGAGGCTGAAGTGGGAAGATTGCTTGAGCCCGGGAAGTGAAGGCTGCAGTGAGCCATGGTTATGCCACTGTACTCCAGCCTGGGTGATGGAGCAAGACTCTGTCTCAGAAGAAGAAAAAAGTCTACATATTTCATTTGATCTGTGTGTCACTTCAGCATTTTGTTTTGTCCATAATTTCCTGCTCTGTCCTTTTTTTCCCCTTGCAATTTGTTTGTTATAGATATCAGATCATTTATCCTGGAGAGCTTCTCACATTCTGGATTTTGTTGATTGTACCACCCACATGCATCTCAACAGGTTCCTCTGTCCCTTGTATCTGGCTATACTGAGAGTCAGACCTAGAGGCTTATGTATATACTGAACAGGGGTATATACTTCCGTCACAACACACATCATTCTGGTTGTCTCTCTTTTTTCGTCTTGGTAGCTATGGATACTCATCGCCTACATCCATCACATCAGACAAATTTTTCCCATAAAGGGCAAAGCAGGAAATATTTTAGTCTTTGCAGAACATATGATCTCCGTCACAGCTATTCAACTCTGCCATTGTAGCATAAATATAGTAATAGACCATGTGCAAGAAATAAGTATGACTATGTTCCAATAAAACTTTATTTACAAAACAGGTAGCAGGCTGGCTTGAGCCTGTGGGCTGTGGTTGGTGGATCCTTGTTTTATCCTAATACATACAGGAGTTTAGAAAAAAATGGTAATATTAAAGCAAGCGACATGATTACTGAAAATAGTTTGACTTCTGTGTCTGTATTTTCATCTCTCAGATATATTTTATCAAGAATATTCAGACAAACTCCTGCATTAAACTCATGTGAAGTAACTCCTTTGTCTGTAGTAATGCCACCAACTCAATAGATATGGATTTGTTTCATTTTGCTTTTTAGATTTTAGGTATTTTTCACTTCATTTTATTATATGATTTTGAGAAAAATTTAGATGGCTCCAAAATTAAATATACAAAATAAGGTATACTTGGAGAAATCTAACTTTTGGTCCCTGTTCTTCTATATTACCTGTTCTTTTTTTTTCTTTTCCTTTTTTTTTAGGTTAGGGTCTTACTCTGTCACCCAGGTTAGAGCACAGTGGCACAGTCATGGCTCAGTGCAGTCTGGACCTCCAGGGCTCAAGCAGTCCTCCTACCTGAGTAGCTGGAACTACAGGCATGCACCACCATGCCCAGCTACATTTTTAAATTTTTTGTAGAGATAGGGTTTCACCACGTTGCCCAGGTGGGTCTCAAACTCCTGGACTCAAGTTATCCTCCCCTCTCGACCTTCTGAAGAACTGGGGTTATGGGCGTGAGCCACTGTGCCCAGCTCATATTCCCTGTTTTTGATCAATTCACATGGGAATCCTACTTATAGGTAACTGTTTTTCATTTTATGGTTTAATCCTTCCATTTTATTTTATTATTATTATTTTTTGAGATGCAGTCTCACTCTGTCAGCTCACTGAAAGCTCCACTTCCTGCGTTGGACTGATTCTCCTGCCTCAGCCTCCCGAGTAGCTGGGACTACAGGTGTGCACCATCATGCCTGGCTAATTTTTGTATTTTTAGTAGAGAAGGGGTTTCACCATGTTGGCCAGGCTGGTCTCAAACTCCTGACCTCAGGTGATCCACCTGCCTTGGCCTCCCAAAGTGCTGGGATTACAAGCCTGAGCCACCACACCCAGCCATAATCCTTCCATTTTAAAAAGTAAAAGTGATTACATATGTACAATATATAGAGGCAGAGATCTTAATACCTCTTTCCTGAAATGAATGGCAGCGCACAGTACATACCATCTCATCCACCTTTCTTTCTTCATGTAACAGTATATCCCCGGACATCCTTCCACAGCTGAATATAGAAACATCCTGCCTTCCTTTTGCAGCTCATAGTACTGCATTATGTTGTGGAGATGACAGAGTTGATTCAACCAGTTCTCCATTGATAGACATTTGGCTTGTTTCCAGTTAAGGGAAGACAATCTTTGAAATCACAAGAAGAACAAAGTCAAACAGACAAATAGCTATGTAAACCACCCGAGTTTTAAAACGGTACTTTGTAATTTTCCTACTGCTTTCCAATTTACAGAAGAAGAAAGAGAAACGAAATGACACCAGATTTCAGCCGACAGTCACATGATAAGAAAAATAAATTGCAGGAGAGAACTAGGCTAAGAAAAGCACAATCAATGGTAAGTACTGCTTATAAAAGATTTATCACCATAACATTAATGAGAATCTCCAGATCTCTAATCCTGTTTGCAAAACTGAATTTGTTTATTTAATCAGAATCATCAAGTGCTGGTTTAAATTCGAGTTTCTGACACTGACTGACAGAGAAGCCATGACCTTGAAGATACCCTTTATTTAATATCTCTGAGCCTCTGCTTTCTCATCTGTTTAACAAAAAAAAAAAGTCTTAGATGAAATGATGTGTATGAAATTGCTTTAAAAACTATATAAGGGGAATTTTTTTTTTATCAGTTGTTCTTTCTTCTGTTGAGTCCTTTGGGACAGAGGGAGGTGCTGCCAGGAATTGCTTTTTTTTTTTTTTTTTTTTTGAGACAGAGTCTCGCTCAGTTGCCCAGGCTGGAGTGCTGTGGCGCAGTCTCAGCTCACTGCAACCTCCGCCTCCCAGGTTCAAGCAATTCTCCTGCCTCAGCCTCCTAAATAGCTGGGTCAGGTGCCTGCCACCATGCCAGGCTAATTTTTTATATTTTTAGTAGAGACAGGGTTTCACCATGTTGGCTAGGCTGGTCTCAAACTCCTGATCTTGTGATCCACCCGCCTTGGCCTCCCAAAGTGCTGGGATTACAGACGTGAGCCACCACGCCCAGCCAAGAAATTGCTATCTCTAAGAGAAGGCTCCCCTGATCTAAGTCCATTTAGGCCAGGCATGGACTGAGGCAGGAGGATCGCTTGAGGTCAGGGATTCAAGAGCAGCCTGGGCAACATGGTGAATCCCCGTCTCCATTAACAATAGAAAAATTAGCTGGGTGTGGTGGCGCATGCCTGTGGGGGTGCAGGGGAGGCTGGAGGATGGCTTGAACCTGGGAGGCAGAGGTTATCGTAAGCCAAGATCACATCACTGCACTCCAGGCTGGGCAACAGTCAGTCTGTCTCAAAAAAAAAAAAAAAAAAAAAACGGAAAATGCGTTTAAAGTAACTCCGGAGAAAATGAATTAAGAACTTTTCCTTTCATAATTAAAAAACAGCGAACTGACTACCTAATAAAGCCAGCAGTTGCGACTAGGGAGCATTATCATGGCATAGCAGAGTTTCCCAAATTGTGGCTCCAAAGCCCCATGGATCTCTTTCAGCACATTTTGCAAGTCTTTGGCACAAAGTAGAAAGGAATAAGGGTGGAATTAAAAGTTCATATATAGTAGTAAGGGTTTGGAAAAGATATGAAGATATACACTCAAGGAAAATTAATGTAGAATGGATGTCAGCTGGGAGAGGAATAAGTACGTACTCATGAATAATCACTTTTATGGTTCTGCTTTAAAGCTTTATTACTTTCTGCTTAAATGTATTTTCAAGTGTTATGTTGCAAAAAAAGAGAGAGGGAGAGAGAAATGAGCTTCTTTAAACAGGGACATCTGAATTCTGTGGGGCCAGTTTTGTAGGGCTGGCTGAGGCTTATCATAGACATGTGTACTGATGCCCAGGGGAATGGGGAGCTTAGAGCAAAGCAGTAAAATTGTCAGTGAAGCCATTAATTGAGAAAAATAACTTCATGAGGCTTAGCACATGGGCCATTATGGTGTACTTCTGATAGGCGAAGAGTTGAAGAGGAGTCCAAGGGAGAACGGGGAATTTGAAGGACAATAAAAGTTGATGGTGATGCATGCTGACAAATTATCAGCACAGCCAAATATTTCTCCTGCTTTGAAAACAAGGGACCCAAAGCTGAGCCATCCCCTGGGCTTTTGACATTAACCATCTGTCAAACACTAGCAGGGCTTAAGTGAAAGCATTCATTATAAATTAAAAAGTTAAAAAGTTGTGCTAATTAAGGCTGAAAGGAAACCCAGGGGACATTAAGCAGGGAGGGAAAATTAGCCCTTCGTGATCAGGGCTCATGATTGTGCCTGTCCTTGTGGTTTTTGTAAATATACTAATTATAATCACTGTGTTTCATAGTTTTGATAAAAAGCATAAAGCATCAGTAAATCCCCCCGAGAGTATGCCACCATCTTTGACTGAGGCCGGTGATGGGCTTCCTGGGAGAACTTGGCTGTTTGAGCTGCAGGGCTGGGTGTGGCTCAGGTCCCCTCTCCACAGGTGGTAGTTTGCCCTCATCAGCCTTCTAAGTGATGCAGGATGACTGTGAAAATGAAGAAATATTGAATGTGAGACAGAGAAGAGGACATGGGTACCAAGGAAATCCAGTCAGGGGAGCGAAGGAAAGTGAAGGTAAAACTCTGGCAACTGCAGCCATGGAGTGAATCTGTTACGCTAGACACAGCCTAGGTGTGATGCCAGGACAGAAAATCATGTCTTCATCTGATACATAAATGTCACCGGAAGGATCCAGACCCCACGAGAGGGTTCTTAAATCTCCTGTAAGTTCATAAAGTGAAAGCAAATTTATTAAGAAAGTAGAGAAATAGGTTGGGCATGGTGGCTCACACCTGTAATCCCAGCACTTAGGGAGGCTGAGGCGGGTGGATCACCTGAGGTCAGGAGTTCTAGAGCAACCTGGCCAAAATGGTGAAACCCCATCTCTACTAAAAATGTAAAAATTAGTCCAGCATGGTGGTAGGTGCCTGTAATCCCAGCTACTTGGGAGGCTAAGGCAGGAGAATGGCTCGAACCTGGGAGGCGGAGGTTGCAATGAACTGAGTTTGTGTCACTGCACTCCAGCCTGGGCAACAAAGCAAACTCTGTCTCAAAAAAAAAAAAAAATATATATATATACACACACACACACACACACACACACACACACTTATGTATACACATACATATAAACTCCACAGTAGTCAGACACCATTTTCATTAAACTTCAAAGATTTTCAACCTTGTATAAAGACATACAGTATCTATCTGTCTGTCTGTCTGTCTATCTATCTATCTATCTATATTATTTTTTTGAGATGGAGCTTTGCTCTTTCACCCAAGCTGGAATGCAATGGCTCAATCTTGGTTCACTGTAACCTCTGACTCCCGGGTTCAAGGGATTCTCCTGCCTCAGCCTCCTGAATAGTTAGGATTAGCTGGGATTACAGGCACCTGCCACCATGCCTGGCTAATTTTTGTATATTTAGGAAAGATGGGGTTTCGCCATGTTGGCCAGGCTGGTCTCAAATTCCTGACCTTAGGTGATCTGCCCGCCTCGGCCTCCCAAAGTGCTGGGATTACAGGCATGAGCCACCACGCCCGGCCCTATATTTTTAATTTTAACAGCAGACTCCTGCAATTCTTAGGGATGGAAGGAGCTGTCTTTTTGAGGGAGAGACTCTGCTAAGCTCATAGGGAGGGACGAGGCCTTGAGGGCAAGGATGTCAGCAGACTCTAGGACTTCAGAGGTCGGGAAAACCTGCTGGGCTAGAGATGAGAGGAAGAGTTTGTTGTTTCTGCTCCTGGAAGGGAAGAGAAGGAGGAGGAGAGGGAGTGGGGAGGAAAGAGGTAGAAGGAGGAGGAGAGAAGCTGAGATTCTGCAGGGGAGAGAGGCGGGAACAGTACTAGATAGTGATACCACCTGTTCCAATTAAACCTGTTTGCTGTTACTGGGATGTGAATACCTCCCTCCATCTCTGCAGTAAATTCTACTCCTTACACATGGAAGCAAGATCTTAGAAGTCTAGAAGGCCAAGAAAATCAACACTCCTTAGGATAATTCACAGGAAACGAAATGGGCTTTGAATTCCGAGGCCCTGGAATTGGGCTAAGAGGACCCTAGCTGACATCTTGTTTCTTTTCTTTTTTTTCCTTTATGTAAAACAAATACCTTTTTTTTTTTTTAATTAAAAACAAATACTTCTTGTGTAACACTGAACTTTCACTTGGGAGTTCGACGTCCTCACTTTCTAGGTCCTGAGTCGGCCATGGATTTCAAAAGGCCTGCTATTTCAGAGCATTCACTTCAGTACAAGTAACAGAAGTCTGTAATTGCCTGCTTACTCTAACTGCCTTAGATTACATCTTATGTTTTCCTGTGCTCTGCTAATTCCAGCCTCTGAAATTACCTTCTTCGCCTCTTTCCAGGGATAACTTTACTCTTAGTGTCCTGATTTTTTTTTTTTTTTTGAGAAGGAGTCTCGCTCTGTGGTTCAGACAAGGGTGTAGTGGACTCTGCAACCTCCGCCTCCCGGGTTCACGCCATTCTCCTGCCTCAGCCTCCTGAGTAGCTGGGATTACAGACTCCCGCCACCACACCTGGCTCATTTTTGTATTTTTAGTAAGGATGGGGTTTCACTACATTGGTCAGGCTGGTCTCAAACACCTGACCTCGTGATCCACCCATCTTGGCCTCCCAAAGTGCTGGGATTACAGGCATGAGCCACCATTTCCGGCCACTGTCCTGATTTTTAAAAATGCTTCTTCAAGCTTTCTTACCTTTTTCCCCTCACTCAAAAGAGGAAAGAAAAAACCAGGAATATACTCTAAAGTGATTCCTGGCTCCTACTGTGGAATGAACAATGGCTTAAGAATTCGGAAACCCCAGTTCTAGTTTTAGCTCTGCCACTAACCAGTGGCACTCAGCTTCCCCAAGTCTTTGTTTCCTCATTTGTAAAATCAGGGTTTGGTGGGTGTGTTGGCAAGGGACACAGGAGGTCAAGGTCGCAGGATGGCTTGAGGCCAGGAGTTTAAGACCAGCCTCGGCAACATAGTGAGACCCATCTCTACAAAAATTAATTAGCCAGGCGTGGTGTTGCATGCCTGTAGTCACAGCCGCTTGGGAGGCTGAGGTGGGAGGATTGCTTGAGCCCAGGAGGTTAAGGCTGCAGTGAGCTGTGATTGTGCCACCACATTCCAGCCTGGGTGTGAGAGCACTTAAGTAAATAAATAAATAACAGTAGTAGTAGTAGTAGTAGTAATAAAATGAGAGTTTGCTATGGGGCCCCATGGGTTTCTAGGCGTTCATACCCCTCTCCTGATACTTGAAGAACACAGCTGTCATTAAAATGACTTGAAGGCTGGGCACAGTGGCTCACGACTGTAATCCCACCACTTTGGGAGGCCAAGGTGGGTAGATCTTGAGGTCAGGAGTTCGAGACCAGTCTGGCCAACATAGTGAAACCCGTCTTAACTAAAAATACAAAAAATTAGCTGAGTGTGGTGATATGTGCCTGTGATCCCAGCTACTCAGGAGGTGGAGGCAAGAGAATCACGTGAACCCGGAGGTGGAGGTTGCAGTGAGCTGAGATTGCACCATTGCACTCCAGCCCAGGTGACAGTATGAGACTCCATCTCAAAAAAAAAAAAAAAAAAAAAGACTTTATCTAGAATACCCCGCGCCAAAAAAACTTCGTTAGATTCATGAATCCTAATTTTAAACCAATACAATCTGATTTCTGTTTCCAATCTTTTTCTTTGAACTTTAGGAAGTATAATGAACCAAAACAGAAGAATTTATAAAACAGAGTTTCTGCAGAAGCTTCCTTGCAGGCAGTCTTAATATACTGCTTATCAAATTCTGATGCACTCCTCAAGTGAGGTACTTTGGGATTTTTAAAATTAAAATTAAATTTTTTTCTTTTTTTCTAGACAGGGTCTTACTCTGTTGCCCAGGCTGGAGTGCAGTGGCATGATCATAGCTCACTGCAGTCTCTACAACTTCCTGAGCTCGGGATCCTTTCACCTTAGCCTCCCAGGTAGCCAGGACCTGTGTGCTGTCAAGTCTGGCTAATTGTGTATTTTGTGTGTGTGTACATTTTGTAGAGACAGGATCTTGCTGTGTTGCCCAGGCTGGTCCCAAACGCCTGGCCTCAAGCAATCCTTCTGCCTCAGCCTCCCAAAGTGCTGGGATTACAGGTATGAGCCACTGCGCATGGCCAGGTGTTCATTTTACAGCAATGTCTATTTGCTTTGAGTGTGCGGAACCAAAAATATCCATTGGAGAGATTTTTAACTATTTCATTTAACCAATGAAATTCCTGGAAATTCCATTTGGAAAGAAAAATAAGAAAGAATATGGGCTTTGCAGTCAGACAGACCTGGGTTCTTGTACTAAGCAGTGTGACTTAAGGTAAGTTACTTAGCCTCTCTAAGCCTCAGTGTCTTTGTCTATAAAATGGGAATAATGACACCTACCTAAATCCCAGCTCTATATTAAGCATTTAATACATGTTCCTGCTCTCTTTTGTTTGATATCATGTTATTTTTCTTTTTTCTTTCTTTTCTTTTCCTTTGAGACAGTGTCTCACTCTGTTGCCCAGGCTGGAGCACAGTGGGGCCATCTCGGCTAACTGCATCCTCTGCCTTCTGGGTTCAAACAATTCTTATGACTCAGCCTCCCAAGTAGCTGGGATTACAGGCACTTGCCACCATGCCAGGCTGATTTTTGTATTTTTAGTAGAGATGGGGTCTCACCATGTTGGCCAGGCTGGTCTCAAACTCAAAATGGATCTCAAAGTAATCCATTTGCCTTGAGGTCTCAAAACGGACCTCAAGTCATCCATTTGTCTCAGCCTCCCACAGTGCTGGGATTACAGGCGTGAGCCACTGCGCCTGGCCTGCTTTGCTTTCTAAGGACACAGATTGGGATGCAAGTAGCCTAGGCTCAGTGCTCTTCATACCACTGTTTTAGGATCTGGTGATTTTGGCTAAGTTGTGTAACCTCTCTGAGCCTTTTTCCTCATCTGTTAAATGGAGTTAGTAACAAGACTAACATCACTGAATTGGGAGGAGGATGTAAAGCATTTGGCACAGTACCTAGCTCAAAGCTAGTAGTGGTAATAATAGTAGTAACAGCAGTAAAAATCATACAAAGCCATCACCTGAGCCCACAGGAAAGATGAGAGAAATCTGATGGTGGCTGCGGCTGAGAGACAGATGGAGGAGGAAACAGCCAGGCAGCCAGAAGGCATTTGCGGGAGGTCTTGGCCTGTGGAACAAGAGTCGCCTTTTCGCCTTTTTTTTTTGCCCTTCCCCATTTCTCTTCTTCATCCCACTTTGTCTTTTCCTTATGGTCAGTTTCTTTTTTTTTTTTCTTTTTTTGAGACCATCTCACTCTGTTGCCCATGCTGGAATGCAGTGGTGCGATCTTGGCTCACTGCAGCCTCCACCTCCCAGGTTCAAGCAATTCTTGTGCCTCAGCCTCCTGAGTGGCTGGGATTACAGATGTGTACCACCACACCCAGCTAATTTTTGTATTTTTTGTAGAGACAGGGTTTCTCCATGTTGCCCAAGCTGGGCCCGAGCTCCTGGTCTCAAGCGATCTGCCTGCCTCAGCCTCCCAAAGTGCTGGGATTACAGGTATGAGCCACTGTGCCTGGGCCGTATGGTCAGTTTCTACTGTAACAGTTGCATTCATAGCTGTGTGGAATGTAAGCCATGTAGTTTCAGCTCCTGCAAGTCCTCCATATAATCTTGTGCCTGCATGTGGACTCCTCATCATTGTGCTGTTTCTTGTTTTTTTTTCTTTTTCTTTTTTTAGAGACAGAGTCTTGCTCTGTTGCCCAGGCTGGAGTCTGGTGTGGTGCAATCAGAGCTCACTGCAGCCTTGACCTCCTGCACTCAGGTGATCCTCCTGGCTCAGCCTCCCAAGTAGCGAGGACTACAGATGCACCCCACCATACCCAGCTATTTTTTGGTTTTTTGTTTGTTTGTTTGAGACAGAGTCTCATTCTTTCGCCCAGGCTGGAGTGCAGTGACGTGATCTCAGCTCACTGCAACCTCCACCTCCTGGGTTCGAGTGATTCTTCTGCCTCAGCCTCCTGAGTAGCTGAGACTACAGGCACATGCCACCACGCCCAGCTAATTTTTGTATTTTTAGTAGTGACAGGGTTTCACCATATTGGTCAGGCTGATCTTGAACTCCTGACCTCGTGACCCACCCACCTCAGCCTCCCAATGTGGTGGAATTACAGGCGTGAGCCACTGCACCCAGCCATAATTTTTCAATTTTTTTTTTTGTAGAGACAGGGTCTCATTATGTTGCTCAGGCTGTTCTTGAACTCCTGGCCTCAGGCAATCCTCCGGCCTTGGCCTCCCCAAGCACTGAGATGACAGGTGTGGGCCACTGCTCCTGGCCAGTGTTTCGTTTCTTACTCCATGCTCCTAGACTGAAGAGTGCATGTGTGTTGAACTCGGTGCCATGAATTATGTGCTGTGTGCACTCCAGTGCCTAAGAACTACAAACTTGGTTGTTGTTAATTTTTGATACCTAAGAGATGAAAAAGCCTCCTTGGTAAGAATCCTGGGGGCAAAATCAGCTCTCAGGTGTCCCCACCCCACTACTTAGAGTCTTCCGCATTTCCCTTTGCTGGGAAGACAGCTGAGTTTACTTGTTCTGTCTTGTTGCCTCTTGTTTTATGAGGCTATCCATAATAAATTGCTGTGGTATTTCCAATGGAAATGATTCTCTCTGCTCTCATTCACTGAGCATTTAGACTAATGCCAAATGGCTATTTGTTTTTATTTTATTCACACAAATTAACTTCCATTCAGGATCTACGAGAAGAAAACTGTGTTTGGGATCTATATACATTAGTTATAACATGCTTTAGTCACTGTTACCATTGGGGTTTAGTATCTATGTATGTAGGCTGGATGCAGCAGCTCATGCCTGCAATCCCAGCACTTTGGGAGGCTGAGGCAGGGAGATCAATCACTTGATCCCAGGAGTTTGAGACCAGCCTGGGCAACATAGTGAGTTCACCCCCAAACTCTACAAAAAATGAAAGTTAGCTAGGTATGGTGGCGTGTGCCTGTGGTCCCAACTACTGGGGAGGCTCAGGTGGGAGGATTGCTTGAGCCTGAGAGGTTGAGGCTGCAATGATCTATGATTGCACCACTGTACTTCAGTCTGGGTGACAGTGAGATCCTGTCTTAAAAAAATAACATAATGCAAAATAAGATATATGCATGTAGTGTGTGTGTGTGTGTGTGTGTGTGTGTGTTTGTGTGTCATTTAGTAATATGATATTTCACCACAAACTACACTGGAAGCCAATTTTCTAAGATATGTTTTGAAATATGAGTTCACAATGATTACTAACAACCAACCACTGTTGAGAAACGCTGAGTGTATGATTGCTCAGAAGTGCCGAGTGTATGATAAAATTGTATTGTTTGCTAAGAGGAACATGGCAAGGAAAACCTGGCCGGCCCCCACCAAGTGGAAAACTGCTTGGGGCATTCTAAAGTGGTAAGACAGTTGATGTATATCACACACCGGTGAAAACAATTCTGTAAGCGCCGGATATGTGACCCTGCTCCCGTGGCTCCCTCGTGGAGAATACTTTTTAGTGTGTCTGTGATCAGTGGTAAGCAGGCACCAGCTGCCTGCCTAGTTTATTTTTGTTCTGTGAGAACATACCAAACACCTGTTTGTTAATAAGAATCACCTGTTCAGAGAGACTATGTGCGTCAGCGTCTGCTTGGGGCCCTCAGCCCTGAATGTTGTCAGCCCCTGAGGCTCTTAGCTCAGAAGGCTGTTGCCCCCACCCCAGATAGACCCACTCTGCTGTTCTGTCTAGGTATCTGCTTCTTAATGCTTTCAGCGCCACCTGGATGGGATCTCTATGGCCAAGCTGGTCTCGGTAAACCTCTTAGACCTTATGGCCTTTGAACGTCTGCACCATATCCCCACCTATTTCACCCACTTTGAGGCCCAAAGATGTCACATAGTCTTGGATTTAAATTTCAAAACCCTGGCTCGAGTTGCTTAGCCTTCCTCTGCAGCTGAAAACATCACCTCAAGGTTACTTAAAAGATAAAGACAAAGCCAGGCCTGTGGATTCTTTAAAGCTGCGTTGGTTATTTCTAACAGCTTGCCTCTATTTCCGCCAGAAGCATAAGCTGGGAGGAAAAGGGAATGTCCTGCTCATAGTCGTTGGCCAAAGCAGGGGCCCTGTGGAAGGTAAGCAGATAGGACTGAGCAGCCTTCTGGGCTCCGGACAGACCGGAGACAGCAGGGTCCTTCTCCAGAATTCCTAGATGGAAAGTTCTTGAAGCAACTCCATCCTGGGGATTAAGCATCCTCTCAGCCGGATAAGGCTGGATTGGGACTAGCATCTCTCTCTTAGGCCTTCCTCTTAGAAGAAGCCCCACCCCCACCGGGAGGACGATGACCTCATCAGCCATCTCCTCTACACTCTGAGCCTTTGTCTCTAACCGTGACCTCATCCCCCAACCTGTGCTTTAGGCAGTTTATAGGGGTGAGTTTAAACTGCTTGCACTGCTAAACCAACAACTTCTGATTTTATGTTTTTCAAACAATAATCCGTATTTATATATAGCATTACCACATCACTCTGATAGCAGCAGGAGGCAGCCAAATGCCTGGGCAGATAGGGGTGGCTCCCTGGTGAAACCCCACCTCAAGCTATAGACAGTTTAAAGCCTGAAAGCCAAGCTACAAGTCAAATCCACAGACCAACTGAGAACCTGTCTTCCCGTCTGGCATGCTTTCCTCTGATTGGTCCCCACCCCTCACCTATTTTACACGTACCTACCCTTTCCTAATTGGTTTTCTATCCCATCATGCCCACCGTTGAGTGGTGTCTTTGCTTTAACCTTTTGTGTATACTCACAAACCAGTCAGCACACACTCCCCATTCTGAGTCCCTAAAAAGCCCCTGACCTGGCCACACAGGGAGAGAGGAACCACCCAACTGTGAGGGTGGGGGACCTCCCTACCCTTCTGTGTCCGGTCTCCGCCGAGAGCTGTTCTGTCCTCAATAAAATCCTCTGCCCTCATCACCCTTCAATTGTCAGCATGACCTTATTCTTCTTGGATGCTGGACAAGAGCTCAGGACCCCACTGAGTGTGGATACCCAGAAAGGCTGTCACACTGGCCTTTTGCCCTCACCAGTGGAGGGCAGCTGCCCCACAGGACAGGGATAGGAGCCAACTCAGCCGCTAACATGCTGCCGTCCATTGGGCTGCGGAGAGTGGAACTAACAGAGCTAATTAGCACACTAACGCCCCTTCTGGAGCTTCAGGGTCACGGGCAGCCTTGCCTGGGTGCCACCATGTTCCCCTTGAGGCAACATGCCTGGCCTGGCCGCAAGCCCCACATGGAGCTTGATCCTGTGTTGGCACTTGTGGAGTGGCTGGCTGAGTCCCGTACTCACTCACTCACTCACGTGCTCCCTCCCGCAAGGGGCTGAGTGCAGCAGGGCTGAGTAGATAGGGCGCCCTTGCTGCATGTCTGGCAAAGAGGCGGAGAAACATCCTGCATCGACTCCTCAACTGGGAGTCATAGTAAAACATCAAGAGGAGACAGGTGCAGTGGCTTATGCCTGTAATCCCAGCACTTTGGGAGGCTGAGGTGGGCAGATCACTTGAGGTCAGGAGTTCGAGACCAGCCTGGCCAACATGGTGAAACCCCCATCTCTACTAAAAATACAAAATTAGCCGGGCATGGTGGCGGGCGCTGTAATCCCAGCTACACAGGAGGCTGAGGCAGAAGAAGAGCTTGAGCCCAGGAGGCAGAGGTTGCGGTGAGCTGAGATCGTGCTGCTGCACTCCAGCTGGAGCACCAGAGTGAGACTCCATCTTAAAAAAAAAAAAATTAGGGAGTGAAAACCACAAGTCTGTAAACAAGCTGGTACATACAGGCTGCTGCTGTTTCCACCTTTTCTTGGGCCTTAGCCTCCTATGGGACCCTCGTCTTTACTGGGCCCCTCACCCTTGGTAGCCTCTTGGCATTCTCACTCAATTCTCCATGCCCAATAAAAATGACATCTAGCCTAAAGACGGGAATTTTCTATCCCCGTGCAAAGTCCACCTGCAAGGTTGTTTCAGTCATTACCCTGAAATGAGAAAGAAGGAGGAGGCATTGGTATGTTTATCATTAATGAACAAGGATTTTTATAAGCACTGAACTAGCCCTAGGGAGATAATCATAAAACATAGCCCCTGCCCTCAAGAGCTTCCAGGCTACAGGGGAGAGCTTCCAGCCCAGGAAGGGAAAAGTCCCGATATCTGGGGTGGGCAGCTGTGTTAAGCTTCATGCCTCTCCTGTCTGGGACTGGAAACAGCAGGAAATGTCAGGTTGGAGGTACCACAAAGTACGAGTTCAGAAGAGGGCTGAATAGATGGGCCTGGAGCCCAGGGGAACCGCAGGTGAGAGAAACACATCCAGCCATGGAAAATTCAGGCACTGATTGGCCAGGAAGTGGGCCAAGAACAGAACCCTGGAGAATTCCAATGTCGAGCGCATGGCCTTGCATTTCTCTTCTATTTAAAGACACAATAATGGCACATCAGGATATTGGATAAATACCTCTCGAAAAAGAACAGAAACTCAACTGATGAGAAAACGATTGAATTACCTGATCCCATCCCTCTTCATAGGAACAGATGGAGGACTGGAAAATCCTTTTCTGTCGTTCTTTTGTTTTTGGTCTTGGTTTATTTGGATGAAGTCTCACTCTGTCACCCAGGCTGGAGTGCAGCGGCATGATCTTGGCTCACTGCAACCTCCACCTCCCGAGTTCAAGTGATTCTCCTGTCTCAACCTCCTAACTAGCTGGGATTACAGGAGTACGCCACCACGCCCAGCTATTTTTCTTTTCTTTTTTTTTTTTTTGATATTTTTAGTAGAGATGGGGTTTCACCATGTTTGCCAGGCTCGTCTTGAACTCCTGACCTCAGGTGATCTGCCTGCCTTGGCTTCCCAAAGTGCCGGGA
Source organism: Saguinus oedipus (assembly GCA_031835075.1). Lineage (NCBI taxonomy): Eukaryota > Metazoa > Chordata > Mammalia > Primates > Cebidae > Saguinus > Saguinus oedipus. Next base: position 32,921,140 of record CM063182.1, on the reverse strand, counting down.
TTACAGGTGTAGCCACTGCCCCCGACCAGAATATTCTTATCACGGTATTCCAGGGCAGCCCTAGGAATGCTGGTAGGTGGCATGGCCGTTGGCAACGTCCACCTACCAGAAAGCAGACAGCTGCAGCAGAGGGGCCTGCACATTCATAAAGGTCATTGATGTCAGCATTGTTTGTAAGAGCAAGACGTTGAAAATGGCCCAAATATCTATCGGTATGGTTCATCAGGATGTGAACGGTTATACAGCTGTTGAAAGACTGGGGAAGTTCTTTGTGTATTGATTCGGGTGGGTTTTTTTCTGTTTTTTTTTTTTTTTAGATGGAGTCTCACTCTGTTGCTCAGGCTGGAGTGCAGTGGCGTGATCTCAACTCACTACAACCTCCGCCTCCTGGGTTCAAGCAATTCTCCTGCCTCAGCCTCCCAAGTAGCTGGGATTATAGGAGTGCACCACCATGCTTGGCTAATTTTTGCATTTTTAGTAGGGATGGGGTTTCATCATGTTGGCCAGGCTGGTCTCGAACTCTCAATCTCAGGTGATTCACCCATCTCGGCCTCCCAAAGTGCTGGAATTACAGGCATGAGCCAGCATGCCCGGCCTCATGTATTGATTTGTAACCCACATAAACACACACACCCCCGCCCCATACATAGCCTCTCTCACATATATAGTGAGCAAACAGCAGTGGTGTTCACAGAGTGCTATCAATTGTGTAAAAAAGGAGAGGGGGCATTCCATTTGCATTTTAAGTCTGCATTTGCTCACATACATATACAGTATTGCTGGAAATAGACAAAAAACAAAAACGAGAAAACCCTGGTAACTCTGAGAAAGGGACCTCGGAGGCTGAGGATGAGGTGGGGGGAGATTTTTCACTGAATGCTTTTGTACATTTTGAATATTGAACTATGTGGAAAAGTAGCCTATTCAAAACATAAACATTCTTAAGAGAGAGAAAAGCAAAAATAATCCCCGAGGAGCCCTAGGAAAATGCCCTTTTGGGAAGAATCCCACGGAGAATAGAGGCGTCATGAAATGTGCCTTGCAGTGCCTCGAGGTTCTCAGACATTAAATCATGTGAAATGAGGGCTCCGTTATCCCCCTATGATGCTTCTTGCTGTTAAGTCCATGTGCTGCAAAGATGGACCTTTCTGGGGAAAGAAGGTGGGGATGGATTCACAGCCAGGGAGCACAGATCAGTAGGAAAGAAAAGGTTTGGGAGACCCCAAGATAGGTATAAAAGAAATTTCTAGTTATCATTTCAACCAGATAGTCAAGTGCTACAGAGCAGGATTCAAAAACTGTTGATTTTGAGCCTTTTCTATAACTTTCGCATGTTTGCCCCCTTCAGTGTTATCTTATCTCTTGTAATGATGGACATGAATGTCTCGAAATGAAGAAGGAATGGTGGCCGGAAGGAGATCATCTTCCCCGAGCCCAGCTTGCAGGGAAGAGAATGCCGTAGTCTGGTTGGGTGGTGACAGCTACCAAGAGGAAAGAGGAGCCGGGGAGGCGCTGGGACCTGCCACAGTGAAAAAGGAGGGCTGTGAGGAGCCTGCCTGGACCTGTGGTCTGCCCAGGGACTCAGGAGAAAGGGTTCTGTAAATGCAGTGGCAGATAAGCATAGCATGGTAATAGGATTAAATCTGAAACTGTTACAGGTGAGATGTCACTAGCCCATTCTTGTATCACAGAGACATAGGCTTTTTCTTCATTCAATACGTATTATTTAATTTAATTAATTTATTGTTTTTGAGATGGAGTTTCACTCTTGTTGCCCAGGCTGGAGTGCAATGGCGCAGTCTTGCTCACTGTCACCTCCGCCTCCCAGGTTCAAGCAATTCTCCTGCCTCAGCTTCCCGAGTAGGTGGGATTTCAGGTGCACACCACCATGTCTGGCTAATTTTTGCATTTTTAGTAGAGATGGGTGTCACCATGTTGGCCAGGCCGGTCTCAGACTCCTGACCTCAGTGATCCGCCTGCCTCCGCCTCCCAAAGTGCTGGGATTACAAATGTGAGCCACTGCACCTGGCCATTCAACAGATACTTTTTATCTTCATTGTTACTAAAAAAGCACAGAGGGACCTTCCTGTTTATTTTCTTACCTTGTGCTGATCTTGTAACAACAACAAAAATGCTTCCGCTACAGGGATCTTAACACCGAAACTTCAAACCAGGGAAGATGAATTATTCCCAACTCTTCCCCGTTTCCTGTTTGATGCTAACAACTTGCTACTTTGACCCCAGTTTTGCCCACACTGTCCCCAGAAAAATCAACAAAAATGCTGCATCTACTATAGGCAGACACCTGGAGATTCAACGAAGTGTAAGCTGCACTTCAGTGGACCGGTACGCAGTGGGCCTGTAATCCCAGCACTTTGGGAGGCCAAGGCAGGAGGATTGCTTGAGCCTGGGAGTTCAGGACAAGCCTAGGGAATATAGGGAGACCCTCATCTCTACAAAAAAATTTTTAAAAATTAGCCAGGCATGGTGATGCACACCTGTAGTCCCAGCTACTCAGGAGGCTGAGGTGGGAGGATTGCTTGAGCCCAGGAGGTCAAGGCTGCAGTGAGCTGTGATTGTGCCACTGCATTCCAGCCTGGGAGACAGAGTGAGGCACTGTCTCAAAAACAAAATACAGAATGCAGCCTTGCTTGCAGGGAGTTTGCAGTCTCATTGAGAGACAAAGAATTACACTTAGAAGTGAATACTAATGCTTAAGAGCATACGTTCAACACGAAGCCAGAGGAGTTGATAATAAAGGCTTCGGGAACCCACCTGCCAGAAGCTTTGCTGTGGATGGAAACATGCAAGCTTCCTGCAGGGAGGCAGGCCTGGAAGGACAGGTAAACTTATGGGAGGACCAGAGCGCACACTTCAGGCCGGGGTGGGGCTTTCTGGCGGAATGAGAGGGAGCACCTTAGCTGGAGGGGAGGACCAGGGAGCCATCATTGGCGGAGGTTGTTGCTGAGTCAATGAAAGTCTAAAGTAGGATTTTCACGAACTTACAGAAACCCTGTGTATTGCAAACGTGCTTGCCACGGTGTTAGATGTGACAAGGACACTGATGTGACTCCTGCAATTTGCCAGCTTAGAATGGAGTATCGGTGTGGTGGGGGTCATTGTGCTTGGGAGAGGCCACAGTATCTGTGCCCAACCCAATCCTCTTAGGTCTCTGCACAGTTGGAACCAAGATAAGGGTGAACTTTAAATAGCGCCTCACTCTCTCTCCCTGCAAGCTCAGCTCCGATTCTTTCTTTCTTTTCTTCTCTGCATTCTCTTCCCTTTCCTGCTCACGGCCAGATGTCGCGGAGAAATCCCTTCCCACTGTGAGTTTCGGTTGTGATGTCAGCCTGTGACATTTGCCGTTTTAGATCGTGCGCACGCTTTGACTAATGGAGAGTGTAAATGACGGGAATGGGCTGCGTGTGGTGGCTCACGCTGGTAATCCCAGCACTTTGAGAGGTGGGGGTGAGAGGATCAAGGAATTTAAGACCAGCCTGGGCAACATAGGGAGACCCCATCTCTAAAAAATATCTATTTTTAAAAATATTTAAAATTAAAATATGGAAATGATGCCATTATTCTCATCTAAAAATCCCGTCTCCAGCACAGCTGTGACACTTTTTAGCGGTGTGAACTTGGATTGTCAGTCAAATGGCCTGTTCCTCAGTTTCATTTATTTGCAAAATGAAACTTATTAATACCATCCTCTCTATCGCATGTGATCTTGCGGTTCAGATGAAATAGTGTTAGTGAGAGCACTTGGGACGCTAAAGAACGTATTATTTGTAGTTCAGGGTGAAGATTGCATGGGGGCAGAGGGGAGGGGAGTGAAGCTGGGAAATCTCAATAAATCTCATGCAGCCCTATAATCTTGTAAAATTGTTTTATGTTGTTAAAGTAAGTTTAACTAGATATAGCTCTCTTGGTGTTTTAGTAACTCTCGCTCTCGTGATTCCTTTTCGCTTTATAGATGTCCCTAAGTTCCAGCTCTCCCCTAAAAGTTCCAGCTCATCTCGCCTGGCCTCCCCCTGAGTCAGTGGGACTCCCAGCCACTGCCACCGCAGCTGAAATTCTCATGCAGCATCTTCAGAGGCACCCTGGAGCCCAAGCATGACTCATCCAGGTTCCAGAGCCAAAGCACCCTGAACATGGAAGGACCTTTATTACAGAAACGACAAGATGCTTTGCATGGTGGAGAGCTGAATTTACTTGGCTCCTCTTAGAAAGTCTTTCAGCTTAAGTACTTTTTGTGGTAGTGAGTCTTGCAGTATTTCAGTAAAGAGGAATTCATGGCATAAATGCAGACAAATTTACGGATGTAGAAACATGATGATATATATCATGGGGTTGGTGACGGGACATATGATAGCACCATTGGTAATACTGGGGGGTGAGGCAGGTCCCAGAAGGATTCAGCTCACTCCGAAGGCTGCTTGAGTAGGTGAATGGAGGGGCACCTCACCGTGGTTCTTGGTTTGCTCAGGCTGCATGACAGACCGGGAGCCTTCAAGAACACAAATGTATTTCCTTGCGGTTCTGGAAGCTGGATGTCCAAGATCTGGTACCTTTGGTGTCTTCTGAGGCCTCTCTTTGGGCTTGTAGATGCTGTCTTCTCCCTGCATCCTCATGGGGTCATCCCTCTGTTTGTGTCTGTCTTTATTTCTTCTTCTCTTTTTTGAGACAGTGTCACTCTTGTTCCCCAGGCTGGAGTGCAATGGCACAACCTTGGCTCATGGCAAACTCTGCCTCCCATGTTCAAGCAATTTTCCCACCTTAGCCTTGGAGTAGCTGGGATTACAGGTGTGCACCACCATGCCAGGCTAATTTTTTATATTTTTAGTAGAGACGGGGTTTTGCCTTGTTGGCCACGCTGGTCTCGAACTCTTGACCTTAGGCGATCCACCTGCCTCGGCTTTCCAAAGTCCTGGGATTACAGATTTGAACCACCGCGCCTGGCCTTAATTTCTTCCTAAAAGGATGCCATCCTGCTGTAGGCCTTAAATTAAAAAAGCAAAAACAAAATCAAAAAGGACACCAGTACTGTTGGGTATAGCCCACCCTAACCTCCTGTCTAAAGACTCTGTCTCCAAATATGGCCACATTCTGGAGTCCTGGGGGTTAAGATTTCAGCATAGAATTTGTGGGAGACACTATTATACCTGAGTGAGTCAAAGAATGCGCCACACTCTGAGATTGAATTATGAGTCCTTTATTTTAGTCGGTGACAGAGAGGTGGCTAATGCCCCAAATTCTCTCGACCCTGAAGAAAGAGCTAGGGGATTTTTTATACCCTAGTTTGAAAAGGGAGAAGGGAACCTAGCTGAAGCAATTTTTTCACAGAAGCAGAGTAAGCAAAAAGTTAAAAGATGCATGAGAATTAAAACAGTACCAGGTGCAAGGGCTAGAGCTGTCATGAAAGACATACAACTTACAGATACGGGGGCTCTGGGCACTCGCGCCTGCGTCCCCAGGCTCTGCTGGTGCCGCTTTACTTGGCCTCTTAGCAAATGTGCCCAGTGTTATCCTGCCCCGGCTGCATAGGGAGTACAGTTGCATACTTAATGAGGGGGATAACTAAAATGAAGAAGCTAAGATGGAGTCTGTCCAGCTCAAGAAGCTAACAAGAAGCCTGAACAGCTCTCAGCTGAGAGTCAGTTTAAGCTAACAAAAAGCAGATTATCACAACACAGTGTAGCCCATAACACCCGCTGTGGGCAGAGTTAAGAGAATGAAGAAGGGGCCAGGCGCAGCGGTTCACACCTGTAATCCCAGCACTTTGGGAGGCTGAGGTGGGCGGATCGCTTGAGCCCCCAAGTTCAAGACCAGCTTGGGGAACATGGTGAAAACCCATCTCTACAAAAAAAAAAAAACCAAAATGCAAAAATTAGCTGGACATGGTGTTACATGCCTGTGGTCCCAGTTACTCAGGAGCTGAGGCATGTGAATCGCTCCGGGAAGGCAGAGGTTGCAGGGAGCCAATATCATGCTACTGCACTCCAGCCTGGGCAACAGAGCGAGACTCTATCTCAAAATAAATAAACATGAAGAGAAAGAAGAAGGGCTGGTGAAGTGCCCAGGAACTAGGAACAGCAGAAAACTTTAGCGTCCCTTGGGCTGAAGAGGCAAAGGGGAGAGAGAAGGTGGAGTTCTTGGGGCCAGTGATAGCTGTAGCCATGGAAGAGGGGCCATTCACCAGGACACCTATGGTATGGCCAAGCGAGGCAGCCATATCCAATTGAGGCCTGGGAGCTGGGCGTGGTGCTCATACCTGTAATCCCAGCACTTTGGGAGGCCAAGGTGTGAGCACTAGAGCCCAGGAGTTTGAGACCAGCCTGGGCAACAAAGTGAAATTCTTTTTCTAGAAAACAAAACCAAGGGCCGGGCATTGTGGCTCACGCCTGTAATCCCAGCACTTTGGGAGGCCAAGGCGGGCAGATCACTTGAGGTCAGGAGTTCGAGACCAGCCCAGCCAACATGGTGAATGCCCGTCTCTACTAAAAATACAAAAATTAGCTGGGTGTGGTGGCAAATGTCTATGGCAGGAGAATTGCTTGAACCTCAGGGGGCGGAGTTTGCAGTGAGCCGAGATTGCATCCTCGCACTCTAGCCTGGGCTACAAGAGCAGGACTCTGTTTCAGAAAAAGAAAGGAAAGAAAGAAAGAGAGAAGGAAGGAGGGAGGGAGGAAGGAAGGAAGGAAGGAAGAAAAAACCAACCAAACAACAACAGCCCCCAAGGCCTAGCAGGCAGGAAGAGGGAGAAGACCCCACCTCTCTCCCTTCCCAGCCCTCCTCACTTTCAACAGTGCTTGCCTTTCATCAAACTCATCTGGAAGTCAGAGCAGAGACCTCCAGGGTGCTGGCAGAGGGGGCATAGCTCTCAGATGCCAGCTTCCCAAGGCAGAGATGAGGCTGGCGAGGGTGGCCCGTGGGTCTGGGTGGAGTGGGGGATAGGAGTGGGATGTGGGGGATGGGCAGCTCTGCGGAAGAAAAGCACACACTTCCAGGGGAGGAACTGCCGCTGTGTTTGAGCCATGAATGGGAAAGGGCTTGGAGGAGTTATTAGAAAACAGAAAATGTCACTTAGCTGCAAATATGTTACTCACACACTCTAAACCACCTCCTTGTGGAACCAATTCAGTGTCCTAGAAGCTGCCATTCTAGGATTGTTTATCTAGGTAAAGCAGAATGATAGAAAAACAAATGTTAGCTGGGTCTGGGGGCTCACGGCTGTAATCCCAACACTTACGAGGCTTCCACAGACAGGAAGATTGTTTGAGCCCAGGAGTTCGAGATCAGCCTAAGCAACATAGGGAGACCTTGATTCTACAAAAAAAAAGAAAGAAAGGACAATTAGCCAGGTGACATGTGCCTGTGGTCCCGGCTACTCAGGGGGCTGAAGTGGGAGGATGGCTTGGGCCCAGGAGGCTGAGGTTATAGTGAGCTGTGATTGCACCACTGCCATCCAGACTGGGCAACAGAGGACCCTGTCTCAAAAAAAAAAAAAAAAGGTCAGTTGCCATGGCTGATGTCTGTAATCCCAGCACTTTGGGAGGCCGAGGCAGGTGGATCACTTGAGGCCAGAAGTTCGAGACCAGCATGACCAACATGGTGAAACCCTGTCTCTACTAAAAATGCAAAAATTAGCCAGATGTGTTGGCAGGTGCCTGTAATCCCAGCTACTCGAAAGGCTGAGGCAGGAGAATCGCTTAAACCTGGGAGATGGAGGTTGATCGTACCACTCAAAAAAAAAAAAAAAAAAAAAAACCAACAAAATGAAACACACACAAATGTTTGCCAAAGTTGTAATGTTGAATGTTGCGTCCTCATGCTACATACTGTAAGATATGTCCTTTTACATGTTTAAGATAGTGGCCTGAGAGGCTGGGCCTGGACACTGGTTTGATGCCCAAATGATGGGAGGATTCAGTTGATTTTTTAGTACCACCTGGGGTGAAGCGAATGTGTCTCCCTGAGTTAAGACCCGGTGTTCCTCCCATGTGTTCCAAAAGAAGACTGCTATCAGGAAGGGGTTCTTACTGGGTGGCCCCCAGGAGCCAAGGACAGACGGATAAGCTGGGATGGCCTGCAGGTCCACAGGTCTGAACCCATTTGTCCCAGCACACTCCTTGATTATATCACAAGCCTGTTACATTGCAGGCAGACGTCTAAATGGGCCACACCGGAGTCTGTTCCCAGCCCCTTACAGAATAAGCCAGGATCCCTGGTGACAAGGACCTATCAGGAGAAAGAAAGGCTCCTCCACTACCAGAGGCCGCATGTGGTCTTTTTTTTTTTTTTTTGAGATAGGATCTCTCTCTATGGCCCAGGCTGGAGTGCGATGCCGCCATCACAGCTCACTGTAGCCTCCACCTCCCAGGCTCCAAGTGGCCCTCCCACCTCAGCCTCCTGAGTAGCTGGGATTACAGGTGTGTGTCACCACATCCAGCTAATTTTTAAAATTTTTGTAGAGATGGGGGTCTCCCTATGCTTTCCGGGCTGGTCTTGAACTCCTGGGCTCAAGCAGTGTTCCCGATGCCCCCCCGAAGTGCTGGGATTTCAGGTGCGAGCCTCAGCCCTGCCTGTATATTGTGTGAAGCTGTATTTGGCTGATCTATTTCTATGTAACAAACCACCCTGAATGCACTTGCCTGCAACATTCATTTCCACGTGAACCTGCGGGTTGGGTGGGGCTCTGTGGGGAGGGCTTGTCTCCCACCCACACGGTATCCTCTGGGTCCTCTCAACCGAGGGCTGTGGGATCCACGCCCGAGGAAACACAGGGACATGGCTGGAAAGTCGGCGTCTGCCACCCATTGAGAGCTCAGCCTGGGCTGAGGGCGGGATGTCTTTTCCTCTCCATGTGGCCTGGGGTTCTCATGGCAGGGGGGCTGGGTACTAAGAATGAGGACCTCAAGAGAGAGCCAAATCGAATCGGAATCACCTTTGAGGTGCCAGCCCTGGAAGTCTCCTAGTGTCTCTTCCACCATCCCCAGTTAGCCAGAGGAGCTTGTCCAATTTCAAGCAGAGAGGGCACAGACTTGGAGAACTGCAAGGTTCTAGAAGAACATGCAGGTTGGGAAATGGTCTTGTGATCGTTTTGGAGAGACTCTCTGCCTCAGGGTAGTTCCCTGGGCGACCTTTGCCATACGTAGGACACAGGCATATGAAGCAGGCACATCTCCCACATGTTTCTGGTAGGAACGAGGTGATGGTTGATAAACTGTGCTGATATTCATTCATTCAGCAAAGCTTCATTATGAACGCCTACTGCGTACCGGACTCCATGTGAGGCTCTGGGAATAGAGGCATGAGAAAGAAACTGTTCCTGCCTTCAACGAGCTGATGTAGCGGCCAAGCACACAGAGCAGCCGGGCTGTGAGAGCTCACAGAAGGAAGGAGTGAGCCGCTCCACCGGGCATTGCAGAAGTGACGTCGAAGCAGAAACGTGGGATGGGGCAGGTATAGTGATCCACGCCTGTCATCCCAGCACTTTGGGAGGCCGAGGCAGGTGGATCACTTGAGGTCAGGTGTTCGAGACCAGCCTGGCCAACATGGTGAAACTCCGACTGTACTAAAAGATACAAAATTTAGCCAGGTGTGGTGGCGCAGTCCTAGCTACTCAGGAGTCTGAGGCATGGGGATCTCTCGAACCCAAGAGGCAGAGGTTGCAATTAGCCAAGATTGCACCACTGTACTCCAGCCTGGGCGACCGAGCAAGACTCTATCTCAAACAAACGAACAAACAAAACCAGGCGCAGTGGCTCACGCCTGTAATCCCAGCACTTTGGGAGGCTGAGGCGAGTATATCACCTGAGGTCAGGAGTTCAAGACCAGCCTGACCAAAATGGAGAAACCCCATCTCTACTAAAAATACAAAATTAGCCGGGCATGGTGGTGCATACTTATATTTCCAGCTACTTGGGATGCTGAGGCAGAAGAATCGCTGGAACCCAAGAAGCAGAGGTTGCAGTGAGCTGAGATCATGCCATTGCACTCCAGCCTGGTGATAAGAGCGAAACTTCATCTCAAAAAAAAAAAAAAAAAAGAATAAAAAAAGGAAATAAAAACCCAGGATGGGATGAACAGTATTTCATAGTAACTAGGACGTGAGTGTACAAGGAGAAGCATTCCAGAGAGAGGAAGGAGAGGAATACAATAAGCAGAAAGCCCAGCCAAACCTGGGTGACCAACTGTGCTGTTTTGCCCAGGGCTGTCCCGGCGTTAGGACACAAGATCCACATCCAGGAAGCCCCTTGTCACTGTGAGTGGTCCTTGTAAAATTTCCAGTGCTGCTGGAGCCTGGGGGAGCGGGGCTGGGTTGCGGCAGGGCTGGAAGAGAGAGACAGCTGCAAACGTGGCCAGGAGTCCAAACAGGAAGCCAAGCCATGCTAAGGAGTTAGGAATCTCCAAGGTAGTTGAGCAATCAGGACGGGATTTGAAAGAGGAGAGTGGCATGCTGGGACTTGCATTTGAAAGAGCTCTGGCTTCTGGATAATGCGGGACAGGGCAACACTGAAGACCAGTTTGGAGCGGCCATCGCAGCTTTCCGGGGAAGAGATGCCGGTGGCTTGAATTGAAAGTCGTGGAGGACGGCGGAGAGAAAACAAGGAGGATGTAGAATGTCTTCGGAGAAACAGCAGAACCTGGAATTGCTTAGAGGTAGGAGGAGAGTGGAGGAGAAATGAAGGCCTCCCATTTTTTGGCTTGGGAAACTGGTCTTGGGAGGAAATCAGGATGATTTGGAAGTCCCTTCCCCACCAGAAGGCCAACAAAGCGGTGATGCTTCCGCTTCCCATGCAGCTCTTGTTGGCTTAAAAGTCGTCTTAGTTGTTGTGCGACTGATCTAGAAGCCTTAGGCAGAGCCATGAAACTCACAGAAACTTCAGGATATAAAGGAGGCTTGGGCGAGGGGGAAAGAGACAGGTATTTATTAAACCACATACTTCCTAAACTATTTTTGTGCTCTATCTTATCCCATCTTCATGAGGATCTTATAAGGTAATAGGTAGGTATTTTTATCCTCAGTTGCCAAAAGTGGCCACAGCTGTAAAGAAGCAGAGCCAGGATTTCTAGATGTGTTTGACTCCAAAGATCTGCTTTTTCCACCTTCCAGCTTCCTCAGAAACACTGGTTTCTATATGCCTGGGTATTTCTCCATCTCCTGTCATGCTTTGATTCTGTCTTCATTGAGCATTTGCGCTGAGAAGCAGTTCTTCCAAGGAAGAGAGGTCAGCACCAGACTTGGGTTGGTGACGAATGCCTGTAATCCCAGCCCTTTGCGAGGCCGAGACGGGAGAATCACTAGAGGCCATGAGCTTTAGACCGGCCTGGGCAACATAATGAGACCACGTGTCCACAAAAACCAATTTTTTTTAATTAGCTGAGCATGATGGTGCATGGTGTAGTCCCAGCTACTTGGGAGGCTGAAGCAGGAGGGTCACTTGCACCCAGGTGTTCAAAGCTACAGGAGTTTGAGACTCTTGCCTGATTGGCAGAGCAAGACTCTGTTTCTGAATAAAACAAGCAAAAGCAAAATAAGAAAAAACAGAGGTCAGTTCAGCTCCAATAAAGAAGGATGATTGGCCAGGTGCAGTGGCTCACGCCTGTAATGCCAGCACTTTGGGAGACCGAGGCAGGCAGATCACTTGAGATCAGGAGTTTTGAGACCAGCCTGGCCAACATGGCGAAACCCCATCTCCACTAAAAATACAAAATTAGTTGGGCATGGTGGTGTGTGCACCTGTAATCCCAGCGACTCGGGAGGCAGAGGCAGGAGAACCACTGGAACCTGGACTGTGAAGCTTGCAGTGAGCCAAGATTATACCACTGCACTCCAGCCTCGGTGACAGAGCAAGACTCCATGTCAAAACACAAAGAACAAAACAAAACACTCACACTCACACACACACACACACACACACACATTTTGCCAAGCCTGTAATGTTGAACATTTGCATTCTTATGCTACAAGAGAGAGACAGACAGACAGAAGGATGCAGACCAAGGGATGGGAGCCTCACCTCCTCAGGGGTCTAAGAGGGTGGCAGAAGGTGGCTTTCAGAAACAGAGATTTCAAGAGTTTCTTAATCCTTTGTAACTTGTCCCTACCCTGATTATATTTGCAAAGTCCTAAAACCAGCGGACCTATGTAAGTTTCTTTGCGTGTCAGCAGATGCTATGGAGGCAGTGCCCCTGTCAGTAGCCAATTTGGCTAAGGTAGAGTTCAGGGGGTGAAACTCAAGAGATAGATAGCTGTGGCCGGGCGCGGTGGCCTCATGCCTGTAATCCTAACACTTTCGGAGGCAGAGGCGGGCGGATCACGAGGTCCAGAGATCGAGACCATCCTGGCCAACATGGCGAAACCCTGTCTCTACTAAAAATACAAAAAATTAGCTGGGCATGGTGGTGCGTACCTGTAGTCCCAGCTACCTGGGAGGCTGAGGCAGGAGAATTGCTTGAATCTGGGAGGCGGAGGTTGCAGTGAGCTGAGATCGTGCCACTGCACTCCAGCCTGGTGCCTGGTGACGGAGTGAGACTTTGTCTCAATAATAATAATAATAATAAAGGAGATAAACAGCTGCGGGAAGGGCATTACTGAGAAGACAGGGAAGTTGTGAGTTCTGGGGTCCTCACTCCAAAGGACTAGGGAACCTGACAACTAGACCTATGAGGTTGGCCCTCCCAGGTCCATACAAGTAGAAGCTGGAATCATTAAAAAGCCCCAGTGCTGGCCGTATGAGGTGGCTAACACCTGTAATCTCAGCACTTTGGGAGGCTGAGGTGGGCGTATCATTTGAGGTAAGGAGTTGGAGACCACCAGCCTGGCCAACACGGTGAAACCCCATTTCTACTAAAAATACAAAAATTAGCTGGGCATGGTGGTGAGCACCTACAATCCCAGCTACTCAGGAGGCTGAGGCAGGAGAATCACTGGAACCTAGGAGGCAGAGGTTGCAGAGAGCTGAGATTGTGCCACTGCACTCCAGCCTGGGTGACAGAGCAAAACTCCATCAAAAAACAACCCCCAACACGCGCGCGCGCGCACACACACACACTGCCATCTCAAGCTCCTCCTTAACCATCCAGGTTTACATTCTGACGTGAATCTGGACTTCTCTCCCCTTCTAAGTCTTCATCCTCCTGTATTCACATTATGCTCGGTCCATTTTGCTCAGTTTTCTGCTCGAGTGATTTTGCATGTATCTTATTCCCCCACTATGTTGGGAATCTTCAAAGGATCTCAGTTTCATTCATTCCATATTTTCACATTTTCTTTCACGCAGTAGGCACATGATTAGCGTTTGACAGTAGTACTGTCACTGGAATGTCTTCAGAAGATCTGAAATGTGCACTTCTCAGCAGGCTTCTGCAGTCGCTGACACCAGCAGAGAACGGACGCAAGAGGGCGCTCCTTCCCCTCTTATTTGAGTTTACGGCACATCGCTATTGCCCATTTGCTCAAAAACTCAAACAGGACTGACGTTCCTGAAAACACAGCTTTCACCACTATTGCGGAGGGGCTCGGGGGAATTTTGAATATATATGCTGACACCCTTAGAGAATCACTCACTTATTTTATTTATTCCACCCAAGTTTTTTATTCCATTAGAATCATTCAAGCAAATAATCACATTGTCAGTTTTTGAACACGTACGCGTTAAAGAAACATAACTTCTTTAAAAGTAACCAGCCACGTCACACCCATTAGGATCGCTATTATCAACGACAAACAAAACAGAAAATAAGTTGTTGAGGCGGAAAAATTAGAACCCTTGTGCTTTGCCGGTGGGAATGTAAAATTGTGCAGCTGCAAAAAAGAAAGAAAACAAACAGTATGGGCTGGTGTGGTGGCTCACGCCTGTAATCCCAGAACTTTGGAAGGCCAAGGCAGGTGTATCATTTGAGGTCAGGAGTTCAGGACCACCCTGGCCAACATGGTGAAACCCCATCTCTACTAAAAATACAGAAAATCAATGGGACGTGGTGGCAGGTGCCGGTAATCCCAGCTATGCTGGAGGCTGAGGGAGGAAAACTGCTTGAACCTGGGAGGCAGAGGGTGCAGTGAACTGAGATCGCACCACTTCACTGGAGCCTGGGTGACAGAGCAATACTCCAGCTCAAAAAAACAAACAAGAAACAGTAGTCAGTTCCTCAAGAAACTGAACAGAATTTCCCCGTGATCCAGTCATCACACATCGGGGGAAATACACAAAAGGACTGAAAGCAGGGGCTCAAACAGATGTTTGTACACCCATGTTCACAGCAGTGTTCTTCACAGGAGCCTGGAGATGGAAGCAGCCCAAGGGATCATGGAGAGATGAATGGGGGAGCAGATGTGGCCCATCCATACAGTGGAATATTATGCAGCCTTAAAAAGAAAGGAAGTTCTGACCCATGCTACAACATGGATGAACCTTGAGGACATTACCCTGAGTGAAATAAGCCAGACACAAAAGGAAGGTGTCTGGCTTTTTTTTTTTTTTTTGAGACAGTCTGCCTCTGTTGCCCAGGCTGGAGTGTAGTGGCACAATCTCAGCTCACTGCAATCTCTGCCTCCTGAATTCAAGCGATCCTCCTGCTTCAGCCTCCTGAGTAGCTGAGACTACAGGCATGTGCCACCATGCCCAGTAATTTTTGTATTTTTAGTAAAGCCAGGGTTTCACCATGTTGGCCGGGCTGGTCTCGAACTTCTGATCTCAAGTGATCCACCAGCCTTGGACTCCAAAGTGCTGGGATGACAGGTGTGAGCCACCAAGCCCAGCCACAGGAAGGTGAATATTGACTTAAGCTTGGAAGCAAGAAGGGTGGTGCTTGGATAGACACAGAGGAGGAGGTAACAGGAGAAGCAAGAGGACAACGGGAGGGGAGAGTTCGCTACCAGAGCCTTTGTGGGTTCCTGCAAACAGAGGTGACATGATAAAAGAAATATTTTTAGAAGACTAGTGGGATATAGGATAGATCTGAGGGGGAGAAACCTCAGGCAGATAAATCACTTTAGATGCTGCAGCAACAATTTAGGGACTAGATTAAGGACAGTGGTCTTAATGAGAATAAATGAATGGATTAGGCTGGGCGAGGTAGCTCACGCCTGTAATCCCAGCACTCTTGGAGGCCAACGCAGGCGGATTGCTTGAGGTCTGGAGTTCAAGACCAGTCTGGCCAACATGGTGAAACCCATCCCTACAGAAAATACAACAATAAAAAATTAGCTGAGGATGGTAGCACATGCCTGCAATTGCAGCTACTTAGGAGGCTCAGGCACGAGAATTGCTTGAGCCTGGGAGGTGGAGGTTGCAGTGAGCCAAGATCACACCACTGCATTCCAGCCTGGGTGACAGAGTGAGACTCCATCTCAAAATAGAGGCCGAGCGCGGTGGCTCGCACCTGTAATTCCAGCACTTTTGGAGGCTGAGGCAGGTGGATCACGAGGTCAGGAGATCGAGAGTATCCTGACTAACCTGTTGAAACCCCGTCTTTACTAAAATACAAAAAATTAGCTAGGTGTGGTGGCACGTGCCTGTAGTCCCAGCTACTTAGTAGGCTGAGGCAGGGGAACTGCTTGAGGTTGCAGTGAATCGAGATTGTGCCACTGCACTCCAGCCTGGTGAAAGAGCGAGACTCCATCAGAAAGAAAGAAAGACAGAGAGAGAGAGGAAAGAAGGGAGGGAGGGAGGAAGGAAGGGAGGGAGGAAGGAAGGAAGGAAGGAAGGAAGGAAAGAAGGAAGGAAGGAAGGAGAGAGAAATGGATCGATTAAAATGATGGAACTTGGTGACAAAAAAAAAAAAAACCAGTGGGTGGTTTTGTTTGGAGGGTCAGTCAAGGAAGCAGAGTCACATTGGGTCGATGAAGGCTCTAGCCCAGACTTCTGGAAGGCTGCTGTCAAAACTCTCCACAGTATCTACATTCCAATTGCTGCATGTTGTTAAACAAAGTAAATATAATCCGACAGGTTTTTTCCACATCATATGAGTGGCTTGCAGACTTTCATAAAATACCAAAGTTTTAGTCTTTGATCATTTTGGTTTTTTTTCTTTTTTTTTTTTTTTGAGACAGAGTCTCTGTTGCCAGGCCCCAGGCTGGAGTGCAGTGGGGCGATCTTGGCTCACTGCAACCTCTGCTCTCGGGTTCAAGCAGTTTTCCTGCCCCCCAAGTAGTTGGCGCATGCCACCACGCCCAGCTAACTTTTGTATTTTTTTTTTTTTTTTGCCAATCAATGAGAGCTTGTAAGGTTGCTGAGGTTGGTTGGCCTTGAACTCTTGGCCTCGCCTTCGCAAGCGCCACGACATCCGGCCGGAGCCACTTTGGGCCCCAACTTTTGTATTTTTAGTAGAGATGGGGTTTCACCATGCTGACCAGGATGGTCTCAATCTCTTGACCTTGTGATCCGCCCGCCTCGGCCTCCCAAAGTGCTGGGATTACAGGCATGAGCCACCGCGCCCGGCTGTTTTTTTTTTTTTCGAAGTCACTTCCGTCTTTAAAGAAGGATACATTTGTCTTCTCTTTTACTCCAGCCTTGCTATCAGGTGATTCTTATGTACCCATGAGAAAACCAAGCTATCAAAGTAAATATGATCTGCTGTGGCCAAATCTTTATGATTTATTTGCCACTTTTTTTCTTCTACAAGGCTAGGAGATAAAATGCATTGGCATTAATGGGGCACATATTGGAAATGCAGAAGCCTGGTCCCCACCCCAAGCCTAATGAATCAGAATCAGCATGATCTCTTTAAAGATATGCAATGCTTCATGGATTGGCGTGTCATCCTCCCCAGGAGCCATGCTAATTTCTGTATCATTTCGACTGTAGCATATGCTCTGCCGAGGCAAGCACAGAGTCTGCATGTTTCATAAGCTCTCCCTCCATTCATATGTACATTAAAGCTTGTAAAGTAGGAAACCCTGTCCTGCAAAACAAAGTCAGAACTCCTAACAAAGTTCTCCACAAGCTTTTCTTTTTTTTTTTTTTTTTGAGAAGGAGTTTCACTCTTGTTACCCAGGCTGGAGTGCAATGGTGCGATCTTGGCTCACCGCAACCTCCGCCTCCTGGGTTCAGGCAATTCTCCTGCCTCAGCCTCCCGAGTAGCTGGGATTACAGGCACACACCACCATGCCCAGCTAATTTTTTGTATTTTTAGTAGAGACGGGGTTTCACCATGTTGACCAGGATGGTCTCGATCTCTTGACCTCGTGATCCACCCGTCTTGGCCTCCCAAAGTGCTGGGATTACAGGCGTGAGCCACCGCGCCCGGCCCAACTTTTCAATCTTACTTCTTCTTAGTCCAACACTTGAACTCTCTGCTTCCACTGTAATTCAGAAAAGAAAGTATCTTTGCAGGCTGGACGCAGTGGCTCACCCCTGTAATCCCAGCACTTTGGGAGGCTGAGGTGGGCGGATCACCTGAGGTCAGGAGTTTGAGACCAGCCTGGTCAACATGGTGAAACCCTGTCTCTATTAACAATACGAAATTAGCTGGGTGTGGTGGCACATGCCTGTAATCCCAGCTACTTGGGAGGCTGAGGCAGGAGAGTCACTTGAACCTGGGAGGCAGAGGTTGCGGTGAGCTGAGATCGCGCCATTGCACTCCAACCTGGGCAACAAGAGTGAAACTCCGTCTCAAAAAAGAAAAAAAGTGTCCTTGCATCGACAAGTGGTAGAAGAATTGAGTTTTTAATTTTATTTTATATTTTACTTTATTTTGAGACAAAGCCTTGCTCTGTCGCCCAGGCTAGAGTGCAGTGGTACGATCTTGGCTCACTGCAAACTCCACCTCCTGGGTTCAAGCGATTCTCTTGCCTCAGCCTCCCAAGTAGCTGGGATGACAGGCGTGCACCACCAGCTCAGCTAATGTTGTACATTTTTAGTAGAAACAGGGTTTTACCATGTTGGTCAGGCTGGTCTCGAACTCCTGGCCTTAGGTGATCCACCCACCTTTGTCTCAGAAAGTGCTGTGATTACAGGTGTGAGCCACTGTGCACCGCCAGAAGAATGAGGTGACTATAGCTGGGCACACAAGAAAAGAGAATCCACAAGGCAGTACTTGATTACGTGCTAGATGACTTAGCAGAAGCAAGACGGGCTCTGAGCTGGAAGGAGTCATCGTGATTTTCGAAGTTTTCACCAAGTAGAGAGTTAATCTGGTCTTCTAAGGTTGGGGAGGTTTCTGCAGACAGGAGCAGGGGAGAATGCCAGGGACATGGAGTGGTTTATGCAAAGCAAACAAATAAGAGCAAAAATGAACAGAGATTAGACAACTTTGCTGTCAAGGGGAGTAGCCACGATATGACTGGAAAAACTGAGTAAGAAGCCAAGTATTTGTTCGGGAGGGCAGTGTTTTCTCTAAGTTATTCATGATAAAATGTTGATATATTGCATTCCATCGTGAAACAAACAAACGCTTTTTAAGAAAGAAAATGGCTACATAATTAATTGACGTGCATTATAAAAATCACAACCACGTATGCCCAGGAGAAAACCAAGCTAGAGAAGTAAATGTGATCTGCTGTGGCCAAATTGTGGTGATTTATTTGCTGCTTGCTCATTCACTTTGTCATCTACAAGGCTAGCAGAGGAAAACTTGGACTTACTACTACAGAAAAACAAGTATATATAGGGAAAAAATATTTACAAACTGAGAAAGTTCCACTAACTTTTCTTTTCTCTGTGAATGGGGGAAAGGTCAGGGCCATCTGATACAAGAGCAGACACTTTGGTTCAGCTCGTAGACTGCAGTCTTCCCAGGGAACGCGGATTAAGTCCTTCAGTGGACCGTGGGAAGCAAGGCCCTGAAAGGATAACATGTGCTTTTAGGCAGATTACTCTGGTAACCGTATACAGAATGAATTGGTGAAGAGAGCCAGGACAGACAGGACGACCAGTTAGGAGACTGCGGCAGTCAACAGCAGTAATCCCGGCTTGAGTTAGTGCAAGAAGATCTTGTATTTATATAGTACTCTAGGTATACAAATTCTTCTCACAGACCCTCCTTAAAATGATTATGCAAGGTAGGTAGAGTCTTTTTTTTTTTTTTTTTTAATTTGGAGGTTTAATTTAAAAGGCAGCTATGTGAGTGGCATGTTTTTTAAGACGGAGTTTCACTCTTATTGCCCAGGTTGGAGTGCAATGGCGCAATCTTGGCTCACTGCAACTTCCGCCTCCCTGGGTCAAGCGATTCTCCTACCTCAGCCTCCTGAGTAGCTGAGATTACTGGCACCCACCACCATATCCAGCTAATTTTTTGCATTTTTGGTAGAGAAGGGGTTTCACCATGTTAGCCAGGCTGGTCTCGAACTCCTGACCTCAGGTGATCCACCTGCCTTGGCCTTCCAAAGTGCTGGGATTACAGGCATGAGCCACCGTGCCCGCCTGTGAGAGGCGTTTTAAGAGGAATTGGCAGGACTTGTTGTGAGGGTGGTGGGGAAGTGGGCAGGGAGGGATGGGAGAGGAATCAAACATGATACCAGAGTGTTTAAGCTCCGGCGACTCAGGGAACATCGCTGCTGTTGACCAAAGTCTAGAGGGAAAGCTGGTGTGGAGAGGGGATTGTGATGGTAAATTCTTTTTCTTTTTATTCTGAAATAATTTCAAATTTACAGGAAATTAGACTGAAAGAATCAAACAAAATAACTCACCTATTCTCTGCCCAAAGACTCATCCACGTTTCACCTGTGGCTTCTATGACATTTTTTTTTTTTTCTGAAATGGAGTCTCACACTATCACCCAGGCTGGAGTGCACTGGCACAATCTCGGCTCACTACAACCTCTGCCTCCCAGGTTCAAGTGATTCCCCTGCCTCAGCCTCCTAAGTAGCTGGGATTACAGGTGCCCACCACCACACCCGACTAATTTTTGGATGTTCAGTAGAGAATATCCAAAATTATATGTTGGCCAGGCTGGTCTTGAACTCCTGACCTCAAGTGATCTGCCTGCCTTGGCCTCCCAAAGTGCAGGGATTACAGGCGTTTGAGCCACCACACCCAGATTTCAGTGACATAACATTCTTTACAGCGTAACAATCACACGTTGGACACAGTCGCTCGGCTGAATCTCCTTCCATCTGGGGCAGTTCAAGTTTCCTTGGCTCTTAAGGCCTTGACTTTTTGACTATTTCAGCCCATTGTGTAGGCTGTCCCTCAATTTGGGTATGTCTAGCGTTCCCTCGTGATAAGACCTGGGTCCTGCATCTTTGACAGAAACGTGGCAGAAGTCATGCCGCCACTCCTCATTGGGTTTCACCAGGTGGCACACAGTGTCAGCTTCTCTCATTACCTGTGTGTTCACTTTCATGATTTGATTAGGATGATGCCTGCCTGGTCTCACCATGGTAAAATTACTTCTAAGCACTTTCTAATGACTGAAATATTTTGTGAGGAGATGCTTTGAAAGGTTGCTGGCAAGCCTGGCTTCCGGAATGTTCCACCTGATTAGCTGCAAAGCATCCTGACCTAGGAGGGTCCAGTTTACTTTTTGCTCAGGAAGGAAGGGGGCAGGGAAGGGAGGAAAGACAGAAAAGAGATAAGAAGGGGAAAGGAAGGGAGGGAAGGAAAAAGGAGGGAGGAGGGAAGGAATGAAGAGAGGGAGGGAGCACGGAAGAAAGACAGGAAGAAGGAAGAAGGAAGGAAGAAACGAAGGAAGAAAGGGAGGGAGGGAAGGAGGGGAGAGGAAGGCAAAGTCAGGCAGGGTTGCTCACGCTTGTCATCCCAGCACTTTGGGAAGCCAAGGTAGGAGGATCACTTGATTCCAGGAGTTCGAGACCAGTCTGGGCAACATAGGGAGGCCCCATCTCTACAAAAATAAAAAGAAAAAATCAGCCAGGCATGGTGGCATGCACCTGCCCCAGCTACTCGGGAGGCTGAGGTAGGAGAGTCTCTCGAGCCTGGGAGGTGGAGGCTTTAGTGAGCCATGATCATGCTACTACACTCCAGCCTGGGCAACAGAGTAAGACCCTGTCTCTGTTTATTCATTTCACACAGCGTCTGGCTCTGTCACCCAGACTGGAGTGTAGTAGCTCAATCTCAGCTCAATTTCATTTTTGCACTGGGCCCTGCAAATTACGCAGCAGTGGGCCTAGGGTGACAGAGCAAGAGTCAACTCTTTTTGCCTTTGGGAATATTCCGTGGTGACAGTGAGAGGGCAGGATCTTGTCCTACCATCGCAGTGGAAGTAATCTTGGATTTCACCTTGGGCATGTGTGTCTGCAGGGCCTGGTGCAGAACCTGCAAGGCTGGCTGTACAGATGGAGGCGAAGGACTGGTCCAAGGCCTTTGGTGGATCAGACTTAGGCAAAGAAGTTGAGGCAGAAAAAAAGCAGTGTGGGCCAGGCGCAGTGGCTCATGCCTGAAATCCCAGCCCTTTAGGACGCTGAGGCGGGAGGATCGCTTGAGACCAGGAGTTTGAGACCATCTTGGGCAAACCCGATGGCAGGAACCTGTCTCTACAAAAGTTGTTTTTAAAATTAGTTGGGTGTGGTGTATATTCCCAGCTATTCAGGAGGCTGGGGCAGCTGGATCGTTTGAACCTGGGAGCTTAGAGCTGTAGAGAGCCGAGATCACGACCCCCCTAGCCTGGGCGACAGAGCGACGCTGTCTCAAAAAGAAAAGAAACGAAAGAAAAAGAAAAACAGAGCCAGGGTAAGGAGGGAGCCACTGCAGGCCGAGGACGAGCCACGCAACCCTCGTCCCAGCGCTCAGGTCTGCCTGGGGATCCGGCCCTGTGCCAGGGCGCGCGCCAGGGGCCACTCCGGGCAGCCTCCCCCGCGGTCCACGCCGACGCCAGTGCACGCGCTCGACTTGGCTCCCGGATTCCGATCCGACCCCCGGAATCCGAGACACGGTCCAGTCCAGTAGCCGGGAGCGAGGCCTGAGCGTCGGGGCCGCGGCAAAGCCTGCCGGGCGCCGGGATCGCGGCCCGCCCCCTCACCCAGTCCCCTGCGCACGGCTGGCGGCCCGCAGCGAGCGCCCTGGGCGGCGGGGGGCACCCTGCCCAGTCTCCCCTGCAGGCGGCGCGCCGGGGTGGGGCGGAGGCCTCCGTGGGCCCTGGCACGTCCCGGCCGCGCCCTCCCGGCCCAGCGCCCAGGGGGCTGAGCCGGCGGAAGGGGCCTCCCTCTCCCTCCCAGGCCCGGGCGCTTTCGCTGGCCGCAGCCGGGGTTGAGGACCGAGCGGGGGATAGTCGAGGGGGGGAAACGCTGGACAGCGGGTGGTCCCCGCCTCGCAGGCAGGGCCGGGGAGCGCGAACGCGGCCTGAACGCAGCCTTTCCAGGAACTCGCCCCGCGCTGCAGGGGAGCCGCCGGGCCCCAGCGAGCCAGATTACAGACGCGGCCCAGCAGCCTCGTCCTCACTCGCGGCGGTGGGCGGTGGGCGGTGGGGCGGTGGGGCGGGGGGCAGCAGCGCGGAAACCCGCCCTCGCCTGACACCGCCTCCCGGCCCACGATCTCTCGAATCTTCTCTGAGGCGGCCCGCGCGGGGCTGCGCTCCTGGAGCGCCCTGCATCACCTGCAGAACTTTCAGGAAGAGGCCTGGAGGAAATCAACCTGGTGCTAAGGACTGGAAAGGAAACTAAGGGCGCTGGAGAAATTTTCAACCTCCTCCTGCCGCCTTATACGCAGACTAATATATGCTTAGTGTATACATTATGGCAAATACAGAAAAGTGTTAATAGACCCCCCAAAAAAAGCCCTCCAGAAAAGCACCCATAATTCGACCACCCCAAGCAAACACTTTTCGTGGTGCACAGTTCTTCACATTTTGCTATGTCTATTTTCCATTTCCTTAAACGCGTCATAAATATGTGTAATGGTTCGATGTTAACATTGTACAGCTGTACCAAAAATACAATCATTTTCATTTTTAAAAGGATCAAATGATACAAATACTTTTAAAGTTCTTGACTTTTTATTTTTATTTATTTATTTTTTGAGATAGGGTTTCCCCTGTCGCCTAGGCTGGAATGCAGCGGTGCAATCACTGCAGCCTCCAAATCCTGGGTTCAAGTGATCCTCCTACCTCGGCCTCCCAAAACATGAGCCACCGTGCCCAGCAAGTTCTTGATTCTTAATGTTAACTTGTTCTCCGGAGAGACTTGTATTTCCAGTCTCACTGAATGAATGGAGTCTCACTACACCTATGAATATGGATCAGGGAGAGGCAGCAGCCCTGACTAGGTAACCCCATCTCTCCCTCTAGGTCCAACCTCTGGTCTGTCTTCCTCTGTTCAATAAAATGTAAAGAAATTGCAGAGCCTTCTGGACCCAACGTTCAGACTATTGGGAACTCCAGCCAGTTCTTGTTTTTCAGGTTCTCCATCTTTTTTTTTTTTTTTTTTAAATTTTTTTGAGACAGAGTCTTGCTCTGTCACTCAGGCTGGAGTGCAGTGGCACGACCTCAGTTCACTGCAACCTCCGCCTCGTGGGTTCAAGCAGTTCTCCTGCCTCAGCCTCCCAAGTAGCTGGGATCACAGGCATGCACCACCGTGCCAGGCTAATTTTTGTATTTTTGGTAGAGACAGGGTTTCCCCATGTTGACCAGGCAGGTCTCCAATGCCTGACCTCAGGTAATCTGCCCGCCTTGGGCTCCCAAAGTGCTGGGATTACAGGCGTAAAGCACTGAGCCTCCCCACTCCCATCATTTTCTATTTCCCTCAAGCTTAACAACACTACCACCCTATCAGTACCCTAAAGAGCTAGAAGAGGAATCTGCAATAAGTCCCCCCCACCCCTGAGCCCTGTGCACTGACACCCTTTGGTGTGCTTCCCTAGGAGGCTAAGCCTGCTAATAATAGGTGTGGCGGCTCTCTTAGGGTCAGGCCCAAGAAGAAGTCAAAGCTTTGGTGTTAAATAATTATTTCTATTAAGAAACCCATGGAGAAAAGAAAAAGAATCCCCTGCTAAAACTGGCCCCTGAGTGCCTCTCCACGAAGGATTCTTTGGCAAATCATGGTCCTGAAACAATTTATTCCCCAAATCTGAGTGTCTTAAGAGACTCAAAGTGACTGCCTGGAGCTCCAGTATTCACTATGAGAATTAATAATTGCCAGGTATAGTGGGTCATGCCTGAAATCCCAACACTGTGGGAGGCCAAGGTTGGAGGACCGCTTGAGTTCAGGAGTTCAAGAGTAATCTGGGCAACATAGTGAGAACCCCATCTCTATTAAAAGTTAACATTAGCTGGGTGTGGTGGCATGCACCTGTGGTTCCAGCTACTCAGGAGGCTGACATGGGAGGATTGCTTGAGCCTAGGAGGTCGAGGCTGCAGTGAGCTGTGATTCAGCCACTGCACTCCAGCCTGGGCAACAGAGTGTCTCAAAATAAATAAATATTAAAAATAAGAACAGGGGAACAACACACACTGGGGCCTGTCCGTGGGGGACGGTGCGTGGGGGAGGGAGAGCATCAGGATAAACAGCTAATGCATGTGGGGCATAGTACCTGGTGATTGGTTGATAGGTGCAGCACACCATCATGGCACACGTTTACCTGTGTAACAAACCTACACGTCATGCACATGTATCCTTAAAATTAACTTTAATTTAAAAAGATTTTGATGTCAATGAATTATTCTTATTGCCAGAGATATTACAATTTCTTTTTTTTTTCTATTTCTTGAATTTCTTTTCTTAATAAGACTATAGGGCTGGGCGCGGTGGCTCACTCCTGTAATCCCAGCACTTTGGGAGGCCGAGGTGGGTAGATTGCCTAAGGTCAGGAGTTTGAGACCAGCCTGGCCAACATAGTGAAAACTTGTCTCTACTAAAAATAAAAAAAGTAGCAGGGCATGGTGGCGGGTGCCTGTGATCCCAGCTACTTGGGAGGCTGAGACAGGAGAATTGCTTGAATCCAGGAGGTGGAGCTAACAGTGAGCCGAGATGACACCATTGCTCTCCAGCCTGGGCAACAAGAGTGAAACTCTGTCTCAAAAAACAAAACAAAACAAAACAAAACAAGAACCTATAATATACTTTATGTTTTATGTATGCAGAGTGAAGATTCCTGAATTGTCTGTTACATTTTACCAGAGAGAAAAATAAAGTAGGATGGAAAGAAGAATTAGGATGACCAGTTATATATAATCTGACATTTCTTACTCTGGAAAGACCTTAGCTGACATACAAACAATGCAATGGAAAAATTCCAGAGCTTAGATCGGAAAATGTTTCCAAGTTCCTGTATTTCTTAACATCACCCTTGAATCATGTTGCTACTTTTGACCAAGAGTTTTGGAATAGGTCTTTTCAAATCAAATATTCTGAACCTGACCTTTAGAGTATCAATAAAACTGGGGGAATGATGACGCAGAAAAAGAATAAATAATGACAGCCACTCTACTGAGCACTAGCCTGCATGCTCATGAATGTTAGCTCATTACTGCCCTTTGAGGAAGGTGCCGTGATGGTCGTCACTTCATGGATGAGGAAACTGATGCTCAGAGGGGTTTGTCTGACTCTGTGCTGGGTAACTAGCAGCACATGTGCTTGCTTTCACTTTACCCCCTTTACTCCTGTGGAGAGAAAGTGAATCCCAGTAAAACTGCATGTTTTCTTCTGTTTTATCGTGTACCATGTTGATGCAATCACCAAATGCTGATTGGATCTAAAAATAGCCACAGCAGCCACTTTGCCCGTTCACTTTTATTTGGCTGGCTCGTTGCTATCCCATGGTTCTACCGCACTCTCTCCCTGGGCTGGCCTGTTTTTCTAGCCACATAGGTCTGGTTCACTACCTGCTGCACCCAGAGCTCCTGTTTTGTCCTCATCTTTGAAGTCACTTATATTCGTGTGCTCATCTGGCACCTCCCCTCTGGGTCACTGGCCTGGTGACATTTTTGAAGACTGTTTTAACTCTTCTGCCCAAGGTGCACTTGTGGTGTGACTCTTCTCTTAGGGTTCCTTAAGATGATTATCCATTCTCTTAAGGTCACTACATCAGGAAATGATTGTATTTTCAAGCTAGAAGGGACGCTGGGTGCCATGGCTCATGCGTGTAATCCCAGGCATGGGTGGCTGAGCTGGGCAGATCACCTGAGGTCGGGAGTTTGAGACCAGCCTGACCAACAATGAGAAACCCCATCTCTACTAAAAATACAAAATTAGCTGGGCATGGTGGCACATGCTTATAATCCCAGCTACTCAGGAGGCTGAGGCAAGAGAATTGCTTGAACCTGGGAGGTGGAGGTTGTGGTGAGCTGCGGTGGTGACTTTGTACTCCAGCTTGGGCAACAAGAGAGAAACTTCATAAAAAAAAAAAAAAAGGAAAGATACTATCCAATGTCTAGATGGAGTCTCACTTTGTCGCCCAGGCTGGAGTGCAATGGCCCAATCTCTGCTCCCTCCCTGGGGTTCAAGCAATTCTCCTGCCTCAGCCTCCCAAGTGGCTGGGACTACAGGTGTGCACCACCATACCTGGCTAATTTTGGTATTTTTAGTAGAGAGTGGGTTTCACCATTTTGGCCAGGCCGGTCTTGAACTCCTGGCCTCAGGTGATCCACCCGCCTTGGCCTCCTAAAGTATTGGGATTACAGCCATGAGCCATCGTGCCTGGCCTGGTCATCATTTTATTGCGGATTTGCTCTGGTCACTCTGCTAGTCATGTCACCAGGGCTAAGGTGGTGCTCTTTCTTGCAGAACAAGCAGCCTCTGGTCACTGGCTGTTTCTTTGGTTCTGGGTTCAGAGCCAGCGCCTGTCGCTGATCGGAGCAGAAAACATACCAGTGCCTGCAGACCAAGCCCAGGTTTCTGCCTCTTGGCTCCTCAGAATGGTTGCTTTGCCAATCATGAGTTCTTGAGCAATGTGGGTTTTGCCTGTATGAACTCTGCAAACTTTGTCCTATATTAACTCCCCAAACTGTCCTTTTTGTTTTATTTTGAGACAGGGTCTTGCTCTGTCACTCAGGTTGGAATGCAATGGTGCAATCACAGCTCACTCCAGCCTTGACCTCCTGGGCCCAAGAGATCCTCCAGCCTCAGCCTCCCAAGTAGCTGGGACCACAGGCCCCACCACACCCAGTTAATTTAAAAAAATTGTTTGATAGAGATGGGGTCTCACTATGTGGCCCAGGCTGTTCTCAACGCCAGGACTCAAGCTATCCTCCTGTCTCAGCTTCCCAAAGCATTGGGATTACAGGCGTGAGTCACTGTGCCCGGCCAGATAAATTGTCCTTCTTATGGATTTGCATAGGCTGAACATCTGACCCCTCCATCTCTGGCAGTGATTCTCCTGCCCGGCCAGATAAAGATGGAGGCTGCCTTTGAGGAAGCCAGACTCTACCACACAGAGGGTATAAGCCTCCCTTTGCTGGTCTAAGTCTCAAACCCGCCATACTAAGCTGGCAAAAGCCTTGTTTTATTGAGGGTTTTTTTTTTTTTTTTTTTTTGAGACAGGGTCTCATTCTGTCACCCAGGCTGGAGTGCAGTGGCATGATCATGGCTCATTGCAGCCTCGACCTCCTGGGCTCAGGTGATCCTCCCACCTCACCCTCCCCAGCAGCTGGGACTACAGGTGTGTGCCATCAGGCCTGGCTAATTTTTGTATTTTTTGTAAAGACAAGGTTTCGACATGTTGCCCAGGCTGGTCTCAAACTCCTGAGTTCAAAGGATCCTCCTGCCTCGGCCACCATGTCTGGCCTATTGTCTTTTTCAATGATTTAAAATTTCTTTTAAAAATTACCACAAGCAGATAGCATATTTACACCTTTAAAATTCATTATCAATTTTTTTTTTTTTGAGATGGAGTCTCGCTCTGTCACCCAGGCTGGAATTCAGTGGTACAATCTTGGCTCACTGCAACCTCCACCTCCTGGGTTCAAGCAAGTCTTCTGCCTCAGCCTCCCGAGTAGCTGGGACTACAGGTGCGTGCCACCACACCTGGCTAATTTTTTGTATTTTTAGTAGAGATGAGGTTTCACCGTGTTTGCCAGGACGGTCTCGATCTCCTGACCTCGTGATCTGCCTGCCTTGGCCTCCCAATGTTCTGGGATCACGGGCATGGGAGCCACTGTGCCTGGCCCTCATCATGAAGTTTTTAAAGAAAATAGTATTGTTTGTGTTGTATTTTTATGTAATTTCTATATTGTTTCAATTTAGCAATTTGCTTTCCTGCCCTTAAAATAAAGTAGAATATACACATAGAGAGATGCACAAATCACAATGTGCAGTTTGACAGATTTTCTCAAACTGAAGACACCCAGTTATTTGCATTCAGATCAAGAAATATTTCCAGCACCCCATACCCAAGGATGCCTTGTAGAGAGCTTTGTGTTCTTGCTGTTCCTTCTCTTTTTTCAGAAATTTACCTGATGTGAAACTGATTCTTGTTGGATTTCAAGTCCCCCGCTTTCTAGCATGCAGAATGTGCACAACGGAAGAAACATTCCTTCTTTCCCTCCTACTCTGATGAGGCTAAGTACAATTAAGTGCAAAATTTCAACCTCTTAGGAGACAGCTTGAGGGAAGACGCATAGATTCATAGATCTTTAAAGCTGGAAGAGACTCTAAGAAGAGGAGGTTATGACCAAGGTGTTACCCCTCCCAAGTGGCAGATCTGGGACTGGAGCCCAGGTTGCCTAACAACCAGCCATTATTCTCTGCTTTGCTGATGTTATGTAAATAGCCATAACCCAGGGTGGAAGGAGGTACTAGGAAGAGACTTCAGGAAGATTTCCTGTGAACCATGGAACAATGACAGGGTGGCCAACTGTGAACAAGGGTACGAACAGGTGGTTCCCCCACTTCCATTCTCCTGGGAAGAACCATGCTGCCTTTTGGTTGCTTCCTGAAATAGCCTCAACAGTTTCCTTAAGTCCACGTATCCCAAATTGTGTGTACAGGTGCCCTAAGGTGCTGCCACAAATTCACAGGGGCATATCAAGGTTCTTTTTTTTTTTTTTAGAGAGAGTCTTGCTTTGTTGCCCAGGCTGGAATGCAGTAGCATGATCTTGGCTCACTGCAACCTCTGCCTCCTGGGTTCCAGCGATTCTCCTGCCTCAGCCTCCAAAGTAGCTGGGACTGCAGGCATGCACCACCACACCCAGCTAGTTTTTTTGTATTTTTAGTAGAGATGGGATTTTGCCCTGTTGGCCAGGCTGGTTTCGAACTCCTGACCTCAGGGGATCCGCCCACCTTGGCCTTCCAAAGTGCTAGGATTACAGGCATGAGCCACTGCACCTGGCCTTATTTTTTATTTTATTTTAATTTTTTTGAGACACAGTCTCACTGTGTTGCCCAGGCTGGCTTTCAGCCGTGTGATCTCGGCTCACTGCAGCCTCCTAAGTTCAAGCGATTCTTTTGCTTCAGCCTCCCCAAGTAGCTGGGACTGCAGGAGCGCACCACCATGCCAGACTCTATTTTTAGTAGAGATGGGGTTTCACCACTGTTGGCCAGGTTGGCCTTGAACTCCTGGCCTCAAGTGATCCGCCCACCTTGGCCTCCCAAAGTGCTGGGATTACAGGTGGGAACTACCTCGCCTGGCCTTGTCAGGATATTTTAAATGTTCCACTGCACGAACTATTAGGCGAAGGAAATGCAGTTTCAACATTACGTTGCATTACATTCCTTTCGGTGGCATGGTATCTTGACAGAATTGGGTTTTGCCGGATCTGTGTTAAAAAGCAAGCACAACATATGAAAACAGACGGGAAATAGGAAATGAGGGTTATTGTGTGCATCTGATTCTGAGGTTTTGGAAATTGTGCAGTGCTCAACAGGTGCACTCATCCTGTTAGAAAGTAATTGCAGTCACTTAAGAATAAAATAAAGGCCAGGCACAGTGGCTCATACCTGTAATCCCAGCACTTTGGAAGGCCGAGGCAGGCGGATCACCTGAGGTCAGGAGTCCGAGACCAGCCTGGCCAACATGGTAAAACCCTGTCTCTACTACAAATACAAAATTAGCCAGGCATGGTGGCGCATGCCTTAATCCCAGCTATTCTGGAGATTGAAGCAGAAGAATCACTTGAACCTGGGAGGCAGAGGTTGCAGTGAGCCAAGATTGCACCATTGCACTCCAGCCTGGGCAAAAAGAGTGAAATTTCATCTCAAAAATAAAATAAAATAATCATTTTCTTTCGATTTCTATGTATTGTTTTTGCAAATAATTACTAAATTGTTAAGACATTAATACTTACTAAGTTGTTTGGAACGAAGTACTTAATAATCGGTTAGGTATTTCTTTTCCCCTAGGGGCTCTGTGAACCATTGCCTTTGCGGTAAGACTGGGTGAGATCAGGTTCAAGTCACTGCAGCATCTCTAGTACTTTGTGTCAACTGGGTGTTCAGCTGGTAGACCAGAGTCCAGGATGATTTTATCCCGATACAGAAACTAGAAGTAACTTGCTAGAGGTCATCTACCTTCAGCAGATTCATGTTTCATGAGGCCTGAGGCTCACCCAATTGCTGGAGCCCTTGTTCAGGACAATAATGCAAAATCAGGGATTTGGGAATTGGGCAGCAGGCTTGCAAGGGGCCTGTACAAAGCAAGGGGACCCTGAAGCTTAAGGTCCATTAGAGTCACGAGCCTCTGCCACCAGCTAGGAAGTAGTGGAAATGGAAATTCAAGCCCAGCTTGGTCTGACTTCAAGGAACTTGGCAATGAGAACCCAATTCCTCTATCTTCTCACGGGGAGGTTTCGAGGAGAGGGCTTTGGCATCAAAGCTGAGTTCGAATTCTGGCTCCACCACTTCCTAGCTCTGTGCGCTGGGAAAGTTACCATCCCTCTCTGGGGGTTACTGAAGCAATAACACGTACCCCCCACAAGACTGTCAGGATTAAATGCGATACTGCAGGTGAAAATGCCTGGTCTACAGCAGACACACCAACTGTGTTAATCTCCCTCCCTTCCTCTGCTCCCACATGAGTATCGTGTATATGGAGGCAAAATAAATATAGACGAGCTAGCTGGTAGAGTTTCCTTTGTGTGGGGGTAAATTCAGTAAATGCATATATATGGCAAGCAACTGTCTGCAAAAGATGCAAATCACACCACGTTGGCAGGCCTTTGCCTGGTGTGTTGTCTCGGTTCGGTGCCTAGCTGTGTTTATATACAGGGGTTGCCATCGCCCATAGACTAAGGTAGAAACTGCTTATCCTGGCATTTGAAATCTCCCCGAGTCTGGCCTCAACCTGATCCTCCATCTTGTCTTACTATGGTCCAGTACAAACCTCCTTTTCCCATTGATCCTTACCCATTCACTATGGCCTCAGCAGAAAGCCACCTCCACTCCTGGGATTTCTGTTTCCTGAATCCCAAATGCTACCCATCCCTGAGGGTAAGTTCAAGCCCTCTTTTGCAGTGAGCAATTTCTGCCCAATCCCAGCCTCTGGGGAATCCTGTCCTCTCAACTCGAGCCACACCTACCATGTGCACCATGCATTCAAGTCTTAACTACACACTGCCTTATCTAGTTCTGTAAGTTTTAGGGAGTTTGTTTTTTCTTCCAGGTGCATTGTAACTCAGAGTGGAGACTTGGCCTCTGTTTCTAGCTTGCCATATAACCCCATGCAAATATCTTTCCTTGATTCCTTTAACTCTGAACTGAAAGAGTTGGATAAGGGAACTCTAAAATTCCTTAAGATTAGGAACCTCTCCACAGGGCTCAGTGTGGTGATACATATAAAATCTCAGCCTGTGCAACACAGAGAGACCCTTTTTGTAGACAGTTCTCTACAAAAAAAAATTAAAATTAGCTGAACATAGTGGCTCATGCCTGTAGTCCTAGCTACTCAGGAGGCTGAGGTGGGAGAATGGCTTGAGTCCAGGAGGTCGAGGCTGCAGTGAGCTATGATTGCACCACTGCATTCCAGCCCGGTTGGCAGAGCAAAGCCCTATCTCAAAAATCAATAAAATCAATAAAATCAAATCTCATTTAACAAATATTCAAATATTTGTTAATCACTTATATCCTGCCCTGAGCTGGGTGCTAAAGGATGAATGAAGATAAATAAAACACGCTGTCTGCTCTCAGGAAACATACAGTGCGAGGAGGATTCGATGCCACGTTCACTTGTGCGTCAGGGGCTCAGACACCAGGAGATAGCAGAGTACCTGTCTCACATTGCATCTGGGAGTTACATCGTCTCCTCACTCCACTGCCTGGACCCATGACTGACTTGCTTCTCTGAACCCCAATTTCCATTCCAGCACCCCATTATGCACACCTGCGTCAACAGTGCTACCTTGCCCTCTGACCCTCCATTCACTCTGCTGGTAATCTTGAAGTCAGTCCTAAAGCTGCACTGAGGGTGGGATCAGGAAGAGTGGGAGGAACGCTAAGAACACAGCACAGAGTGATTGCCTTGATGGCTTTATTAGATGCCAAATGCTGCCTGCACTTTCCCTACATTCGCTCATTCAATCTGAACCAATGTCTCTAGGCCAGTTATTATCACCATCCCAGGTTTACAGATGCGGACCCAGAGAAGAGCAAGTAGGTGGAGGAGCCGGCGTGGAACCCAGTCAGTCTTGCTCCGTGGCTCACCCTCTCTCAGTGCCTCCTGCTGGAAATGACTGCCTCTCCCGCAGTGAAGGTTTAGGGAAGGTTCTCCAGCTTTCTTTTCTGCCAGCTCTGATCTATTTCCTGGAGCTACCTTGAGACAGACAGGGTAATGGGTATTTTCCTAGGAAGGAAGATCTGGAAGGTGTTAGCCAGTTGACAATAGCTGGAGTCTGTCAGTTTCCAGAGAGTCATCTTGAGGCAGGGCAGGTGAACCCCCAAAAAAGGGCTCAGCCCGTGAGGGTTCTTCGCTTTGCTCAGGAAAGAATTCAAGGGTAAGCCGATGTTAGGGGAGAAGAAAACAGCTTTAGTGCAGTGGCAGTGTTACAACTCCAGCAGCATTACAGCCCCTGGACTGCTCCTGCAGAGCTGGGCTACCCCATAGGCAGTGTGCTGAGAGTAGCAGCCTGGGCTTCAGTCAGATTTACACCTACTTTCGATTACATGTAATACATTAGTTTATGCAGAAATGTCTAGGAGAAGGGTGGTAACTTTTGGGTCACTGGGTCATTGCCATGGAAAGGGGTGGCCATGCTGGGGTGTTGCCATGGCAATGATACACTGACAGGGCGCCCTGGTGGGCGTGTCTTTCCCACCTCACTGGTGGGAAAGCTGCTTCTCTCTGTCCGTGTTTTAGCTAGTGCTCATTTTGGTCCAGTGTCCATGCTCCACCTCTGGAGTTGAGTCCTGCTTTCTACCTCCATCTGCCCCTGAATTACAGAAAAAGATCAGGGTAGATAGAAGCCCTCCGCAGAGTTTCACTATTGGTTCAAATTTAGGAAAATTCCCCTCCCCTCCCCTCCCCTCCCCTCCCCTTTTCTTCCCTCCCCTCCCCCTTTCTTCCCTCCTTCTTTGGAGTGCAGTGGCACAATCTCACCTCACCAGAACCTCCGCCTTCTGGGTTCAAGCGATTCTCCTCCCTCAGCCTCCTGAGTAGCTGAAATTACAGGCATGTGCCACCACACCCGGCTAATTTTGTGTTTTCACTGAAGACAAGATTTCTCCATGTTGGTCAGGCTGGTCTCAAACTCCCAACCTCAGGTGATCCGCCCGCCTTTGCCTCCCAAAGCGCTGGGATTACAGGCGTGAGCCACTGTGTCTGGCCCTTCTGCATTACTTTCTTAAAATAACAGTTTTATTCAGTAATAATTTACATAAAACACAACAACTTTAGGTGCACATTTCAATGAATGTTGACAACTGTATATAGCCTGTGACCACCACAACAGAGTATAAAACAGTTCCATCATCCCCCCAAACCTCCTCCTGCCCCTTTTTAGTCAATCCCCTCCCTCTGATCCTGTCCCCTGGTAACCTCTGATTTGCTCACTGCCATTACAGTTTTGTGGTTTCTGGAATTCCATAGAAACAGAATCATTACAGTATGTCTGGCTTTTCCCACATAGCTAATACTTTATGTATTTTTTATTTTAAATTTATTTTAGAGACAGGGTCTTCACTGTCACCCAGGTTGAAGTGCAGTGCCGAGATGACAGCTCACTGCAGCTTTGAACTTCTGTGACGTCAGCCTCTCCAGCAGCTGGGGTTACAGGCCTGCACCACCATGCCTGGCTTTTTATTTCTGAAAAGGGCAGGGGGCGGGTCTCACTATATTGCCCAGGCTGGTTCGAACTCCTGGCCTTAAGTGATCTCCTACCTTGGCCTCTCAAACTGCTGGGACTAGAGTCATGAGCCACTGTGCTGCGTTCACCAGAGCGAACACTTTTGAGGTTCCTTTCAGGTAGTTCTGCATCAGAAGTTTGTGTCTTTTTATTGAGTAGCGTCCCATTGCATGGGTTATTGCAGTTTGTTTATTCACTGTCCTGTTCATGGCCATTGTGATGATTTTCTGGTTGGCTGTTCTGAATCAAGATTCATGCAGAAGTCTTAGTGTGGGCATCTGTTTTAACTTCTCTTGGGTAATACCCAGGAGTGGGACTGTTGTGTGGTCGATGTATGGTGCAACTGAAATCCTTCCAGCTTTCTGAACCTCACGTTTCCCCAACTTTAAAGACAGCAGGGCAGGCACAGGGCTAGGTGAACTCCATTCCGGGAACGGAGGCGTAGGAGGCCCTACAATGCAGGCCTGTGTGTGCACGAGGCAGGAGGGCGGGGTGTTTGCGCAGCAGGAGCCTGTGCGATCAGGGGGTTTGAGATGTCGGATTCCGTGGACACAGGCAGGAAACTTAAGAAAGAGGCTCTGCTGAGCGGGGACCTGGGGAAGACGTGGGAGCCCTGCAGCCAGGCAACGCTCCAAGGCTGTGCGTGCAGAAGCAGCAGCCGCGGCAAAGTCATCGGGGAGCCCATTGGGGCCCTCACCGGGCGGGGAGGCCAGGGCCAGTTCCTAGCGGGACCCGAGGAGGGGCGTGGGCGGCAGAGCGAGGCCCCAGACAGCCTCCGGGGAGCCGGAGGAGGCCAGGCCCGGCTCCCGCCCCGCCCCTTCCCCTGCTTTTTCCTCCCTCCTCCCCCCTCCTTCCCTCCTTCGCCCCTCTCCTCTTCCCCTCCCCTCCTGCTCTCCTACTTCCTCCCACTCCCTTTCCCTCTTTTCCTGTCCCACCTCCTCCTCCTCCCCCGTTCCCCCCTCCCCTTTTCTCCGCCGCCACGGCGCAGGCCCCGCCCACAACACGAGTCACGTGCGCGGCACGCACCCTTCTTTGGGGCGGGCTCGAGCCGCGGAGTCCCGGGGGAGAAGGCTCGGGGCTGGCTGGGCACTCGGCACGGGCCGGGACCTCGTCGCGGGT
Organism: Saguinus oedipus; assembly: GCA_031835075.1. NCBI lineage: Eukaryota > Metazoa > Chordata > Mammalia > Primates > Cebidae > Saguinus > Saguinus oedipus. Next base: position 32,885,920 of record CM063182.1, on the reverse strand, counting down.
AGGCGGACACCGGGAGGGGCCAGACAGCCTGCGCGGGGTGGGGCCTGTCGCGAAGGGCGGGGCCTGTTGCCAGGGCTGGCGCAGGAAACGGGCCGAGGGGCGGGGCTGCCGGCTGCCCGCTGGGGCGCTGTTTACTCCTGGCGGGGGAGCTTTAACCCGCGGGCACGTGGCGGCCGAGAAAACGCGGCGCTGGAGCCGCGGCCCGGGAGCCGGAGGTGGGGCGAGAGGTAGGGGCCGGCCGAAGGCGCTCTGGACAGCTGGGCTTTTATTTTTCTTATTTTATTTAAAAAAAAAAGTCTGGCCTGCTATCCTTGACGTCCTCCTCCCCGGCCACACACACAGACATGCGTGCGCGCGCACTCTCTCTCACACACACACACACACACAGACAGCCCCCGAGTGTGCAGACATGCACATGCCCGCGCACACACGACACATATGTACACGCGTGCATACACGGGCGCACCCACACATGCACATATACACGCTCACACACGGATACACACGCGCGGGTGCACACACGTGCGCAGGCACACCCGAGCACACACCCGAGTGCACCCACACGTGGGCATACACGCGCGTGCACACACGCGTCACGCACGTACACACACGCGCACACACCCGAGTACACCCATACACGCACATACGCGTGCACACACACGCGCACACACAGTAAGTGATTACTGGAGACTGCGTACTCGCAGCGCTTAGGGCCCTGAGCAGCGCCTTGGGAGGTAGAGGTCTGACACGTGCGGCCCCTGAGGGCGTCTCTGCCACTTCTCCTAATCCAGGAAATGACTCGGTGGCAGCATCCCCTTATGGTTTGTGTGCTGCATGAGACTCGTCACGCACTGAGCTGATTTGAGTCCGTACTCTAGGCAGTCCGGCCACGAATGCTTCATTTTCTAATATATGCAATCGACAGAAGAATTTTAGGTAAGCTGCGGAGCTCTCCGCGAGGGTGTCTGCATGAACACTGAGGAGAGGCGGCTCTGTTGCAATGCCTTCCTCCACGAAGTCAGTTTTCCATTATCTGAGAAATCCAGAGTAGAGAGACGCTGTGACACGTAATTTGGCAATGTCCTATCAACTACCCAGTAACCGTTTTGCACCTGAGGAACGGAGGCTGAGAAAGGCAGAGTCGTCAGAAGTCTCACAGCTAGTGAAAGTGCACACGTTCTTTGACTCTCAGAGGTGCCCCATTCCCCCTCGGGTAATGGACATATGTGATTTTCTCTGTCCCGTGTCCCTTCCTGTGGGACCTCATTCCTCTATTCCCTGTGGTTTTATTTGGGTTGGCCACTGTTCCATCTCTCTGGCAACAGCCGTCCAAAGGGTGGGCATTTTCACTGAGCAGACTCAATTACAGTTTTTCCCTGGAACTAATATATGAATGTGCGAAAGAAAAATTTGTTTTCTGCTGGTGTTGCTAAATGAGGATATCATAGCTGGGAGCTGCCAGCAGCTATGTTCCCGAGTGCATGAGGGAGGCCCATTTTTTGACGGCTGGGGGCTCTTTTGAAGTAGGAAAAAATGGGACTGATAATGAAGGAGCAAAACAGAAATGAGAGATTTGGAGAACAGACCCTACCAACTTTGTTTAAACCCAGGGTCCCGCTGTGCCTGGGGCCAGTTATCCTCCCGGGTTTCCCAGTTAAGGAAGCTAACAAGTTCATTTTTTTTGCTTAAGCTAGCATGAATTGAGTTCCTGTCACTTGTCTCCAAAAAGAGGCCTGACTAATAAGTTTGGCACAGCGGTATTTATTTATCCCTCAAAGAATAGTGGAAGTTGGGTGCTGGCCACAGCTATCACTTCTGAAGTGTTCCACTTCCCAGAATGAGTCATAGCAAGCGTGAGTCCCAGGAAAATCTAATTCTTCCTCAATATTACTGCTTTTATACACAGAAAACAATTCAACAGGCCCAAGTTAGAGATTAGACAGATAACCCTTGACCTTGGGATATGATGATGGTCTGGATCATGCAGAGGCTAAAACTGAGATGTCGAGGTGAGATTACTGGAAAGTTCTTAGCGACACTGGGAAAGACAAAGAAAGAGAGAGAAAGAAAGAAAGGAAGAAGGAGGGAAGGAAGGAAGAAAGATTATTAGAATAACAACTATTCAGGCTGGGCATGGTAGCTTACACCTCCCACACTTTGGGAGGCCAAGGCAGGCAGATCACCTGAGGTCAGGAGTTTGAGACCACCCTGGCCTACATGGTGAAACCCCCGCCTATACTAAAAATGCAAAAATTAGCCAAGTGTGGTGGTGGGTACTTGTAATCCCAGCTACTTGGGAGGCTGAGGCAGGAGAATTGCGTGAACCTGGGAGGCTGAGGTTGCAGGGAAGTGAGATCGTGCCACTGCACTCCAGCCTGAGTGACACAGTGAGACTCCCTCTTAGAATTAAAAAATAATTAACTGTTCTATCAGTTGGCTAAAGCTGAAGGATGGAAAGGTGAGAGGGTCAGTCTTAAAGAAGCAATTAGAGGATAGAACATGAATTGCAAGGGCATTTGGAATCACAGAATCTTAGAGACGGAGTCCCTGACACATCATCTCCTTCCTCCCGAACAATTCCAGTGATGGACAGCTGGGTAGGTCACAAAGAAAAAGATGGCCAGTGGTCGATGGAGCATGGAGAGCGGGGAGGGATGGTTTTTTTTTTTTTTAGATGGAACCTTGCTCTGTTGCCAGGCTGGAGTGCAGTGGCGCAGTTGCAGTCTTGGCTCACTGCAACCTCTGTCTTCCTGGTTCAGGTGATTGTCCTGCCTCAGCCTCCCGAGTAGCTGGGACTACAGGCGTGTGCCACCATACCCAGCTAATGTTTTTTTTATTTTAGTAGAGACCAGGTTTCACCACAGCCAGATAGTCTCGATCTCCTAATCTCATGATCCACCTGCTTCAGCCTCCCAAAGTTCTGGGATTACAGGCGTGAGCCACTTGGCCCAGCCAGGATGGTCTTGTCATATCCACTGTCAGTCATGGCCATTCTAAGGGTCTGGGGATAACATTATAGAGGCCCTCTATACTCCTTGGAAAAACATCAGGTAAACTGAGACTAGCCTGTTACTGTCAACATGAAAAGAAAAGGAATTTCCATGTTTTCCCCCTAACAGACAAAGGGGACAGATTCTTTGCTGGCTCTGTCACTGCTAGGCCTTTGACAGAGTTGAGAGGTGGAAGTCAGGAGCAGGCTGTATTTGTCTACTTGAGAAAGGAAGAAGGGAAAGGGGGAGTTAGGAAGTGAGGAGCACAGGGTTGAGCTCAGTAGAAGACAGGAGGAGGAGGAGAGAGAAACAGCAGCTATGAACAGTAGGATTTTGGGGGAAGAAACTTGGAAAGAGGATTTTTGAAAGCTTCTTGTGTGTTGTGCAATGAAATTCCTCCTTGGCTTCCTCCTATAAGAATTTCAGGGGGCCCAAAGTGGCTCTGGCCGGATGTCGTGGTGCTTGCGAAGGCGAGGCCAAGAGTTCAAGGCCAACCAACCTCAGCAACCTTATAAGCTCTCAATGATTGGCAAAAAAAAAAAAAAAAAAAAAAAAAGAATTTCAACAAAGACATAATACATTAAAGTCTTTTTTAATAACTGGATTTATTTCTTCTCCTGGCTGTTTCATCCAGACGTCAGAAGTCTGTCCTCAGTGGTTTACAACCTTCCCAGCTAACCAAAGGCACTATAGCCTCTTACCTCCTGTACCGTTCCCCAAAACATACAGGAGGTCAGAGTGAACAATGAATACTTCCATTTATCAAGTGGTGGGTTAGCACATTGGGAATGGAGTGGGTGGATGCTAAAATACATGATCAGAATGATTTTCTGGCCATTTGGCTGTTAGTATTCATTCAAAGGAGGCTGGCAACTCTTTGGCTAGTGAATTTCAAAGTGTCTCTTTGGGGTGATTGCTTTGGATCAAGAGATAAGCCACAAAGAAAGAAGGGGAAGATCAAAGGAACAACAACCTAGAATGGTCTAGAAGCAGATTGAGACCTAGTTTCTATATAGGACGGATCTTCACCCCTGCCTTGAGTACTGAATTACGAAACACCTAGATGCTAGTCATTTCTCATGCCATCAGGAATCATGGACAGTTTGTCAGGGGTGATTTGAGAAGCAATCAATTGCACTGTAAGCGGGACAAGGCTGGGATCTGTAAATCAACAGCTTGTAAGTGAGAGGATTGTGAGATGCACCATCTCTAAGACAGCATTGGAAAATCAGAGTGCTCCCAGGTGGATAATATAAAAGGGTAATTGGACAGGATTTTAATAATCCACAAGACTTCTGCTTCCATGTATTATAAGGATTTCTAGGGCAAGATGTGGCCTAACGTCAGATGAATTGCAGGTTAGAAGACTAGTTAACTATATATTTTATAAAGGTAAGACTCTGGGTTTTATGGGCAAATATTGTATAGCTTTTCTCCAAAAAAAGCCTAAAGATAAGTCTCATTTTTGGCTGGGGGTGATGGTTTATTCCTGTAATCCACCACTTTGGGAGGCTGAGGCAGGCAGATCACTTGAAGTCAGTAGTTCGAGACCAGCCTGGCCAACACGGTAAAACCTCGTCTCTACTAAAAATGCAAAGAAAAGTTAGCCAGGCATGGTGGCACATGCCTACAATCCCAGCTACTCGGGAGGCTGAGACAGGAGAATCACCTGAAACAGGAGGTGGGAGGTTGCAGTGAGCCGAGATCACACCATTGCTGCCTGGGAGACAAAACGAGATTCCATCTCTTAAAAAAAAAAAAAGTCCCACTCTTCTTCACCTAAATGAATTTAGGCAGGCCTATGAAATGAGGAGAAATTTTTTGCCAGTAAATGATTTAAACTTGATGTCTTAGTCTGTTTTGTGTTGTTGTAAATCATACCACAGCCTGGGTGATTTATAATGAACAGAAATTTATGTCCTCACAGTTTTGGAGGTTGGGAATTCCAAAACCAAGGTGTAGGCATCTTGCAAGGACCTTCTTGCTATGTCACAACATGGCAGAAGGGCAAAGAGAGGGCAAGAGAGTAAGAGGGACAAACTCATCCTTTTATAAGGAACCCACTGTCATAATAAGGGCATTGATCCATTCAGGAGGATAGTGCCCTATGACCCAGACATCTTCCATTAGCCCTACCTCCCAACACCACTGCACTGGTGAGCAAGTGAACTTTGGGGGACACATTCAAAACATAGCACTTAGAAAAATTAAATTGGAAGGAGAATCAAGGTGTCAGACCTTCCTATCTATACTGAAATTCAAGAGGGAATTTGTTTTTTTTTTTGAGATGTAGTTTCGCTCTGTTGCCCAGGTTGGAGTGCAATGGCCTGATCTCAGCCCACTGCAACCTCAACCTCCCAGGTTAAAGCAATTCTCCTGCCTCAGCCTCTTGACTAGCTGGATTACAGGTGCCTGCCACCATACCTGGCTAATTTCTATATTTTTTGGTACAGACGGGGTTTCACCACGTTGGCCAGGCTGGTTTCGAACTCCTGAACTCAAGTGATCTGCCCACCTTGGCCTCCCAAAGTGTCGGGATTATAGGCATGAGCCACCACGTCCAGCTCAAGAGGGAATTTCATGCTGTGTGTCAACCCACTTGTGCTCCTAGTGTCTTACGGACCAGCCTTGTGAAGTTGGGTATCCCAGTGGGGAGTGATGGAGGCTGATCTCTGCTGGATATAAGAAACTGTGCTGACTGTGAATACAGTATGATATCTGGTACAAACAGCATCTGCTATTCAATTCTGAAGAGCCAGAAGTTGTCATAAAATGATTGGCAGCATTTAAAATACTTTTAGAAACAGCCTTTTATCTTTGGGGTTTTATCCGATTGACAGATGGGGTTATGGACTTTTGTTTTTTAATCTTTTCATTTTGCTTGCCAAGAGGTTGTTCCGCTGATCAACCCCACATCCTGGGCAATAGTTCGTTAGCACATTGCTGTTGTGGCCTTGTGGAAATAATAATAATAATTTATTATTATAATAATAATAATTATTTTTCCCAGTGCTCCATGGCTTTGCCATTCCACGGTATGCAAGATCACCCTGTGCGCTTTGTCAAGATCTGTGACACTTCTGATGATTTTTGTCTCGAGATCTGGGTCATTCTTGACCATCTGGGCAGGCTGGAATTGCAGCAGGCACATCTGCCTTGGGTGGCTGTTTGCTGCTACAGAAGGATAAGAAAGAAGGCTGGAGTGCTCACATGGGGCCAGTGACCAGAATGGAATACATTTGAGAGATGATGAAGTTTAGCAGCTGGACCAATATGAAACTCTGGTAAGTTCACTAAAGAAAAGGCCACCAGCCCCCTTCTGGGGAAGGCTAGGGGTGATCTTGCCAAGGGACAGAAAGTAAAAATAAGGTCCTTAAGAGCAAAGTCATGTGACAATAAACACACTGTAGAAGAAAAATAACCTGTGTGTGTGTGTGTGTGTGTATGACAGGGTCTTACTCTGTCACCCAGGCTGGAGTACACTGGTCTGATCATGGTTCACTGCAGCTTCAATCTCCTGGGCTCAAGTGATGCTCCCACCTCAGCCTCCCAAGTAACTAGGACCATAGACATACACGACCATGCCCAGTGAATTTTTTTTTTTTTTTTTTTTTGTGAGACAGGGTCTTGGTCTGTTACCCAGGCTGGAGTGTGGTGCTGCAATCATAACTCACTGCAGCCTCAACCTCCCAGGCGCAAGCAATCCTCCTACGTCAGCCTCCTGAGTAGCTGAGACCACAGGCCTGTGCTTCCATACCTGGCTAGGTTTTATTTTTTATTTTGTAGAGACAGGGTCCCCTTATGTTACCCAGGCTGGTCCCAAACTCCTGAGCTCAAGCGGTCCTCCCACCTTGGCCTCCCAAAGTACTAGGATTACAGATATGAGCCACTGTACCCGACCCAGTAAAAGTACATGCTGACCGGAACCCAGGAAACTAAAAGAGGAGTATCAGGGGTGAGTATTCCCGATGTGCTCTTTCCTGCCAGTTCTTTACTTCTTCTTTTTTTTTCTTTTTTGAGACAGAGTCTTACACTGTCACCCAGGCTGGAGTGCAGTGGCATAAACTTGGCTCACTGCAACCTCCACCTCCTGGGTTGAAGTGATTCTCCTGCCTCAGCCTCCCAAGTACCTGGGATTACAGATGTGCGCCACCACGCCTAGCTAATACCTCTATCTATCTATCTATCTATCTATCTATCTATCTATCTATCTATCATCTATCTATCTATATTTTGAGACGGAGTTTCACTCTTGTTACCCAGGCTGGAGTGCAATGGCGTGATCTCAGTTCACCGCAACCTCCGCCTCCTGGGTTCAGGCAATTCTCCTGCCTCAGACTCCTAAGTAGCTGGGATTACAGGCACACGCCACCATGCCCAGCTAATTTTTTGTATTTTTAGTAGAGACGGGATTTCGCCATGTTGACCAGGATGGTCTCGATCTCTTGACCTTGTGATCCGCCCACTTTGGCTTCCCAAAGTGCTGGGATTACAGGCTTGAGCCACCACACCCAGCCCAATTTTTATATTTTTAGTAGAGATGGGGTTTTACCATGTTGGCCAGGCTGGTTTTGAACTCCTGACCCTAAGTGATCTGTCCACCCAAAGTGCTGGGATTACAGGTGCGAGCCACCACACCCAGCCAATTCTTTACTTCTTTCTGGCTATTTTACTCTGCTCCATCTCTCCTCCTTCTCTCCTGGGAGTGCCCCATCAGTTTTTCTGGTACCATTTGTTATTGAAGGCGTCGGATAACTTCAGGCTTCTCTTCAGGGTCCTCTTGGAAGTCTGAGGTTCCTGGTGCTCTCGCATCTTGTTTGATATTATTATTATTATATTATTTTTGAGACAGAGTTTCACTCTTGGTGCCCAGGCTTCAGTGCAATAGTGTGATCTTGGCTTACTGCAACATCCACTTTCTGGGTTCACTGCAATCTTCACTTACCGGATTCTCCTGCCTCAGCCTCCCCAGTAGCTGGGATTATAGGTCTCTGCCACCACACCCAGCTAATTTTTTGTATTTTTAGTAGAGACAGGGTTTCACCATGTTGGCCAGGCAGGTCTTGACCTCCTGACCTCAGGTGATCACCCCATCTCTGCCTCCCAGTGTGCTGGGATTACAGATGTGAACCATGGTGCCTGGCCATTTAATGGTATTTGTTTCTTTCACAGCTCTGTGTTATCTCCCTTGTGAGTGGGAAAAAACTGGTCACTGAATTTAGCCTCTGTTAAAAACCTTCCACGAGAAGAGTATTCCTGCAGAGTTTGTATGCGGCAACCTAAGGGAGAGGGTTTCCCAGTGAGATTGGGGACCACTCAAATTGTATCTGTTGAGTTCAGCTGAATTGGCATTTTTACCACACGGTATGTTCCTGGACCTGGTCTGCTTCAGAGGAAAAGCCATGTCTAGATTTTTTCTTCTTTTTTTCCTCTTTTCTTTTTTCCATTTTTTTTTTTTTTTTTTTTTTTTTTTTTTAAGATGGAGTCTCGCTCTATCGCCCAGGCTAGAGTGCAGTGGCACAATCTCGGCTCACTGCAGCCTCTGCCTTCTGGGTTCTAGCGATTCTCATGCCTCAGCCTCCTGAGTAACGGGGGCTACAGGCAGGCACCATCACGCTCGGCTAATTTTTATATTTTCAGTAGAGATGGGGTTTTGCCATGTTGGCCAGGATGGTCTCAAACTCCTGACCTCAAGTGGTCTGCCCACCTTGGCCTCCCAAAGTGCTGTGATTGCGGGCATGAACCACCACTCCCAGCCATGTCTAGATGTTCTTTCTCACCTGTGCAGAAATCTTTTCCTTGGCCTCCCACTCCTCCAGTTTTAGTTACGAGCTCCTCCCTGGGGGTACAAGGTAGGATGAAGCCTCAGCTGATCCACCCTCAGTTCTGGACTTTATCATCCTGGCCTGAGCAGTGAGATAAACATAATTTTAATCCCCATTTTAATGCACTCACTAGAAAGCAGACAGGGCTGTTCCAGAATGGATTTCCTGTGTCATAGAAATCACAGAAGCATAAAAGGGAAAAGCCAGATGTGTACACTGAGCCTGCCCAGGCTTACACATTCCTTCATACCGAGAGTCACAGGGCCTCATGTTCCCTGTTCTCAAAGCCAGCTCATTTTCCCCCTTTTTGAATATGGACATTTGCTCAAATTCACAGTTTCAGAGCTAGGAGGAAGGAGACACAGATCTGGGCGTTTATGTGTTGGGGTGTACCCGTGGCCGTCTTTACACATACGGGGGCTTGGTGTGAAAGTGTCACTGTGCAGCTCTAAGCGAGAAACTTCAGAGACACCCTTAACCTTTGGACACCTATTTGCAACCTGTTATCCTTTCTCTTCCATGGCATGCAAAGCCCACTTCTTCCGGGAAAGCCTTGCAGATTGAGTAGATCAGAGAGAAGATGCCATTGGCCCCAGGGCACCCTGGCCCCACCACTTTCTCTTAAAATTCCTGACTCTAGTGCTTCTTGGAGTGAAAATACTTTCAGTGGGTGCTGGACCTGTTTCACTAAGATACATTGTAATTTCCTCAATCAAAAGCAAAGCTCGAAGTACACCACAGGTGCAACTTTAGCAGTATTCTTAGTAGTATTCTTTTCGCTTCAAACTCACAGCCTGGCTTGAGATTGTGGTATGAAAGTTGTGTTTAAAACTGTGATCACAAGCCAGGTGTGGTGGCTCATGCCTGTAATCCCAACACTTTGGGAAGCCGAGGCAGGTGGATCACTTGAGGCCAGGAGTTCGAGACGAGCCTGGCCAACGTGGCAAAACCCTGTCTCTACTAAAAATATAAAAATTAGCCAGGCAATTAGGGTCTCTGCCTGTAATCCCAGCTACTTGGGAGGCTGAGGCAGGAGAATTGCTTGAACCCAGGAGGTAGAGGTTGCAGTGAGCTGAGATCATGTCACTGCATTTGCCTGCAGTGAGACTCTGCAGTCTAGACAGAGCAAGACTCTGTCTCAAAAAAGAACTGTGAATCACAGAGGTAATGTGGTTCCATGTCTAAGTGAATAAGACAGTGGTGAAGAACTGAGTAGCTGGCATCCTGATGATTAACTTTTTGGAAGACTAACCAGACCCTTGATCATGATTATTTATCAAGTGTCTAGTATGTGCCCGACAATATTCTAGAAGCGGTGGATATAGCAGTAAGTAAAAGTGAAGTCTCTATTCTCACTGAATTTGTAGTTGAGTGGATGGAGACAGACTATCAAGCAGTGATGACTGCAAGGAGAAGAGAAATAAGCTGGGCAAAGGGGCCGTTCGGTGGCGGTATTGTAGTTATGTATCTCATGATGAGTGCATTGGAGCGGGGACCTGATCAAATGATGGGAGAAGTCCAATGGGTATCTGGAGGAAGAGCATCCCAGCCCAAGGAACAGCCTTGGAAAGGCTGAGTTAGGAGTCGGGCTGAGCAACAGCAAGGGGGCCACTGTGGCAGGAGCTTCAGGAGCCAGGGAAGAGTGTCGGATGCGGGGACTGGAGAGCTGATCACATGATGGGACTGGAGAGAGAGAGAGTGTAGGGTCTTGTAGTGAGAAAGCTGGTAAGCTGCTGCGGTTTTGAGGAGAAGAGTGATATGATTTGACTTAGGTTTTGTTTGTTTTAATTTTTTGAGACACTGTTGCCTAGGCTGGAGTGCAGTAGATGATCTCGGCTCACTGCAACTTCTGCCTCCCAGTTTCAAGCAATTCTCCTACCTCAGCCTCAGAGTAGTTGGGATTATAGGCGAGTGCCACCACGCCCAGCTATTTATTTATTTAATTTGAGATGGAGCCTTGCTCTGTCACCCAGGCTTTAGTGCCCTGGCAAGATCTCAGCTTACTACAACCTCCGCCTCCTGAGTTTAAGCAATTTTCCTGCCTCAGCCTCCTGAGTAGCTGGGACTACAGGTGCGTGCCACCACGCCCAGCTAATTTTTGTATTTTTAGTAGAGACGGGGTTTCACCTTGTTGGCCAGGCTGGTCTCGATCGGCCCGCCTCAGCCTCCCAAATGCTGGGATTACAGGTTTGAGCCACTGCACCCAGCCTGACTTAGGTTTCAAAAGAATATGGCTGCTGCGATGCTGAATAGACTGCAGAAAAGTGGTAGAGAAAGCAGGGAGACCAGGGGGAGCCACTGTGGAAGTCCAGGCTAGAGAGATGGTGGCTGGCCTAGGGAAGTTGTGCTGGAAATGCTGTAACATTAATTAATTCTGGCTGAATTTTACTAGAACCAATAGGATTTTCTGATGGATTGGATGTGGAGTATGAGTTAAAAAAAGAAAGGAGTTAAGGATGATTCCAAGTTTTTGTTTGTTTCCTGAGCAACTAGAAGAAGGGAACTGCAGTTTACTGAAATGAGAAGGAACAGATTTTAAAGGGAAATCAGAAGTCTGGTTTTGGACACGGTACATTTGAGATCTGATTAGACATCCACGTGGAGATGCCAACTAGGTAACTGGTGTTGACAGTCTGGAACTCAGGAAAACAGGTTAGGTATAAATCAAGCCTATGGTGGAGAAGCCTCAGTTTCTTCTGTTTGCCTCATCTGCTCTAAATATATGGCTGACAGGTCTTCAGTATCCCAGGAATCTGCTGAGCATCTGAGGCATGCTTTGAACCAGGGATCGCCTGTACCATGGAATAACTCTAATCTGTCCTCATATGCAACTGGCTATTCATTTATTAACAAGTGCTTATTAGGTACCCACTACAGGCCAGGTGTGGTGGCTCATAACCGTAACCCTAACACTGGGAGGCTGAGGTGGGAGGATCACTTGAGCCCAGGAGTTCAAGACTAGCCTGGGCAGCATAGTGATAGTGTCTCTATAAAATTTTGTCTAAAAACTTAGCTGGGTGTGCTGGCATGTGCCTGTAGTCCCAGCTCCCCAGAGGCTGAGGCGGGAGGATCACTTGAGCCCAGGATTTGGAGGCTGCAGTGAGCCATGATGGTACCCACTGCACTCCAGGCATGGTGACAGAGTGAAACCCTGTTTTACACTCAAAGAAAAGTGCCTACTGCATGCCAGCCACTGTACTAGCTGTTGGGTATACAATGGAAAACAAGACATACTCCCTGTACTCACAAAATATTTAGTCTTCTGGGGCATTAGGACAAGAAAATGGAGATTTCAGTGCAATGAGTCAGATGCTTTGGACACCTGGGGAGGGGTGCCTAGTTCCAGACTTGGAGGCCTGTGAAAGCATTTCAGAGAAAATGCTATCTAGGTTGACTCCTGAAGGATGAGCAGAGCTCACCAAGTAAAGAGGTGAGAGGGTAGGGTAGAGTGTTCTGGGCAGAGGAAACAGCATGTAACAGGCAGAGAAAGTCTGTTCCGGCAAAGAACAGATCAGTTGGGCGTCTGAAGTGCCACATGAGGGATAGAGGGAGAGAGGCAGGGAGAGTCTGGACATGTCACTGGAAGGCATACCATGAAGGACCTTAATGTGCAATGTTGGCACTTTATTATCAAAGCCATTGGGAGCTTTTGAGGAGTTTTAAGCAGAGGCAAGAGGTTGGGGTAATAGGGCAGGTTGGAGGGAGGCATGCCTAGGAGTGTTGCATGGGGGTTGGGAGGGTGGCCATCTCAGACTGCCACTGCTCTCAAATAGCACCTATGAGTCCACAGCGTATGAGGCCGGGAAGGGAGGTCTGGCCTCGGTCTGCTGTGCTTAGTCTCAGCTATTGGGAGACACTCTCGAAGAGCTAATTACTTAATGGAAATGAGGTAGAAAATAGATACATTTTTCTTTTCTTTTTCTTTTTCTTTTTTTTTTTTTTTGGGACAAGGTGAGCTGGATGCGGTGGCTCATGCCTGCAATCCCAGTGCTTTGGGAGGTGGGTGGATCACCTGAAGTCAAGAGTTCAAGACCAGCTTGGCCAACATGGTGAAAACCCATCTCTACTAAAAGTACAAAAATTAGCTGGGCATGGTGGCACGTGGTTGTAATCCCAGCTACTCAGGAGGCTGAGGCAGGAGAATGGCCTGAAACTGGAGGTGGAGGTTGCAGTGAGCTGAGATTGTGTTATTGCACTCCAGATTGGGTGACAAGAATGAGACTCCATCAAAAGGGAGAGAGAGACAGAGAGACAGAGACAGAGAGAGAGAGACAGACAGAGACAGGGTCTCATTCTATCACCCAGGCTAGAGTGCAGTGGTTTCAGTCATAGCCCATGGCAGCCTCCAACTCCTGGGCTCAGGTGATCCTTCCACCTCAGCCTCCAGAGTAGCTGGGAGTAGAGGCATGCACCACCAAGCATAGCTAATTTTAAATTTTTTTGTAGAGACAGGGTCTCCCTATGTTTCCCAGGCTGGAATTGAACTCCTGGCCTCAAGTGATCCTACTGCCTCAACCTCCCACAGTGCGGGGATTATGGGCATAAGCCATACATCCGGCCTGCCTACATTTTAGTAGGGGGCCAGAGTGTGGGAGAAAGTAGGGTGAAGGGCAGTTCTAAGAGGGGACAGCCCCCCAGGAAGGGCAAGCCTTAGTCACTTACAGGGGAAGGGGGAAGAAGCAGGAACGAGACTAGAAAGCAAAAAGTGGGCCAGGCACAGTGGCTCACACCTATAATCCCAGCACTTTGAGAGGCCGAGGCGGGCAGATCATGAGGTCAAGAGATTGAGACCATGGTGAAGCCCCATCTCTACTAAAAAATACAAAAATTAGCTGAGTGTGGTGGTGCACACCTGTGGTCCCAGCTACTCAGGAGGCTGAGGCAGGAGAATTGCTTGAAACCGGCAGGCAGTGGTTGCAGTGAGCTGAGATTGCGCCACTGCACTCCAGCCTGGCGCCTGGCAACAGAGCAAGACTCTGTCTCAAAAAAAAAAAGAGCAAAAAGTGATTGTCTTTGTAAGTACGTCTTGCTTCGTGTACTGTGCGTGTTGTGCAGTGTGTATTCAGGTCGGGGCCTGGATTCTGCGCGAAGGTGCTGAGTGCTGGGTGTGTGTGTGTGTGTGTTGGCAATGGTTGTTAGTATTGGGATGACTTCTTTGCATCTGTGTTAATGTGCAAAACTCTGGAATGTATACTGTGCAAGTACCTACCAGCAGTAAAGAGATATGCATCCAACTTATGCAGACAGAAAGCATATGTCCTTGGAAGGCCTGTGGTATCAATCACAAGTTCTCAAACAGAACAATTCTATTGAAATGTAGAGACTATTCTGGCTGACTCTGCACACAACAGGCACCATCTATTTGTCAAACGAATGAGCGTTTTGGTTTTATTAAAGTGCAATCATTTAAATAAATATACAGGTTTGGTTAAAAGCTTAAACTAGATGTTTTAGGAAGAATAAATTGGCTGGGCACAGTGGCTCGTGTCTGTGGTCCCAGCACTTTGGGAGGCTGAGGCCAGAGGATTCCTTGAACCCAGTAGTTAGAAAGCAGCCTGGACAACATAGTGAGACCCTGTCTCTCAAAAAATAAAGAAGTTAGCTGGGCATGGTGGAGCAAATATAGTCCCACTTACTTAGGAGGCTGAGGTAGGAGGATTGTTTAAGCCCAGGGCATTGAGGCTGTAGTGATCCATAATTCTCCACTGCGCTCCAGCCTCAGTGATAGAGTGAGGCCCTGTCTCAAAAACGAACAAACAAGAACTGAAGAATAAATTCACAACCAGGCACCAACATCCATTGATGAATCCTAGCACTTTAAATCCTGATATGGAGTTTATATACTAGTCCTAACTCACAAACTTTCACTGTTTCATTTCACTCAATAAACATTTCCTGAACACCTTAGTCCCAAAGGCAAGCCCTGGGCTGTTGCTGCCCAACTCATTTCCCTTTCCTCTGAGCCACTTTACTCTGGGTGTTGCAATTAGAGCTTAATTATATGTTATCTTGTATTGTTCCTTAATTGTTGCATGTGCATTAATCTACTTCCAGGAAGGCTGGATAGTCCTCCGGGGCAGGGACTGTGTTAGAAACCTCAGGTTAGGTGAGGAATTTAGCAGAGAGGTAAATATATAGACGTAAGTAAACACCCACTGTTTGAAGAAAAATGGAAACAACATAAAACTATTCATGAACTGTAGTAACATGTAACATACAAAATTATCTTAAAAATAAAGAGGATACATTGTTACTATATTGTTATATTGTTAACTAACTAAACTATTCTCTCTCTACCCCACTGTTTTTTTTTGTAGAGAAGAGATCTTGCTGTTAAGGAGGCTGGTTTCAAACTGCTGGCCTCCAGTGAACCTACATCGGCCTCCCAAAATGATAGGATTACAGGCATGAGCCACCTTGCATAGCCTAAATATTCTTTGAATAATTAAATATAAAATTTCAATCTGGGCTGGGAGCGGTGGCTTACACCTGTAATCCCAGCACTTTGGGAGACTGAGGCAGATGGATTATCTGAGGTTGGGAGTTCGAGACCAACCTGGCCAGCATGGTGAAACTCTATCTGTACTAAAAATAGAAAAGTTAGCCGGGTGTGGTGGAAGGAGCCTGTAATCCCAGCTACTTGGGAAGCTGAGGCAGGAGAATTGCCTGAACCCGAAAGGCGGAGATTGCAATGAGCCGAGATCGCGCCATTGCACTCCAGCCTGGGTGACAAGAGAGAGCCTCTGTCTCAAAAATAAATAAATAAATAAACAAAATCAAATCAATCTGCATTTTCATATTAATGTAATTGTGGTGATCCCCACAACGTTTTGCTCCTCTTAGTGCAAACCAGAAATGTTTCCTAGAGCACGAGAGTTAAAGGGTAGAACCCGCTGAATTACTGGGTAGCCCGATTGTCCTATAGTGGGACTCCTCCATGGCAATGGCAGCATTTTTTTGGGCTGTACAATTCTTTGTTGTGGGGGGCTGTCCTGTATAGTAGGATGTTAGCAGCCTCCTTGGCCTTTACCTACCGAATGCCAGTAGCTCCCCTCTCCCAATTGTGATGATCCAAAACGCCTTCAGACATTGGCGTCTCGTCACCCCCAGCCCATAACCAGTGTCCTAGAGGAATTTTGGTTCTAGTTAGATAATTTTCTTATTTCACAAATGGTGGGAAATGGGGGAAGGGAAATACTTATTACTTATTTGCTATAAGAGCTAGACACTCTTATCTGTGTTATTCAATTTTGCAGATGAAGAAGCTGGAGTACCAAGAGTTGAAGAACCTGCTGGAGATCATAAAAGCGAATTTAGTTCAATCAGGACTGCAAGCCGGTTTGTCTGACTACAAAGACTAGCCCTTTCCAGGACACTCCCATTGCTTCTTTGCCAGAAAAACAGCACACCTCAAACCCAAGGTGAACTGCAAACTCAAAAATTATAGTCAAAACATATTTAAAAACTTTTTTAGGGGAGAGGAATGACTACTTTCAGAGTTATTACATTTGCTTGAATATAAATATACATGCCAACCCATATATAGACATGGGGGCCCCTCACTACCGTTGTGGCTCTGGTCTTATCTCTGAAAAACACAGAACACCACAATGGAACAACTTCAATTCTCCTTGTTACAAATTATCCAAAAGCCAGAGCCTAACGGTGCCAAAAGCAACCGGTCCTGTTTACATAAGGCTTGAAGGCTAATAGTTAACTTTTTCCTATTTAATTCCAGCAACAGTAAATAACTCCTCACTTTACACCGCCAGAGGAAGGAGAGGTCATGAAATGGGGAAGAAAACACTGAGTGCAAAGGAAAATGGGAAGGTGCTTTCCAGCTTCCTTCCACTGGCGCGGGCGCGGGCCCTTGGGTCGGCCGGGGCTGCACCGCCTGGGTCCCCCGGGTCCCCATCGAGCTCCCGAGCGCGGCGCCCCAGCTCTCTGGCTCCCTTCCCGCCCCGGGGCGAGCCCGGAGAAGCCCGTCCCAGAGCCAGGCCTGGAAAAACAACAGCGAGAGAAACTTTGGCTCAGTGCGAAAAGCCAAGCCTCAAGTTTGGCTCGGGGCTGCAGCTGCCGGTTCCGATCGGGGGGTGGGGCGGTGTGTGTGTGTGTGTGTGTGTGTGTGGTGTGTGTGTGTGTGTGGTGTGTGTGTGTGTGTGTGTGTGTGGGGTGGGGGTCACCACTCGGTCAGGTTCAAGTGCGCATGTGCGCGAGGAGTCGCTCGGGCACTTATTGAGCGCCGACTGTCTACGGGCGGCCGGGTGTGTGTAGCCCGGGCGCACGGGGCGGGGGGGTGCGTGCTGGGCGGGTGCGGTGCCGAGGAGGCGCGGGGGCGCGGGGGCGCGGGGGTTGGGCGGGCGGGGGTGTGTCCCGAGCGTCTCCGCTGGGCGCCGGCGGGCGCGCTGCTCCGCTCCCTTCCCGGGCGGGAATCCGGGCCGGGTTGTGGCCGCGGCCGCGTACGTGAGCGCAGTGTCCCGGGGAAGGGGCAGGCCGGCCAGGTGGGCGCCAACCCAGCCTCGGCGGGTGGCCGGAGCGGAGCCGGGCCGCGGGCCGCGCCGGGAGGGCGTGCAGGGCCGCGGCCGCTGCAGCCCGGAGCCAAGCGAGCCGTCCGAGCCGAGCCGTCCGAGCCGGGGAAGCCGGGCGCGCCGCTGCCGGTCGTGGCGGGCCGAGGTGAGCTGCGCGGGGACTTCTCGGCGCGGCAACCGGGGACGGGGGCGGCCGCGAACTTCCCACGCCCCGCGCGCCCGCCGAGGGGCCGGGCCCGCGGCCTGGGGGTTTCGGGGGGTCTGGGAGGCCGGGGCCGCGGCGGGCGGGGCGCGGGGCGCTGCGGCAGGGCCGGGGTGGCGGGCGGGGGTGGCTGCCGCTCCCGCGCGTCGCCTTGTTTATCTCGCGCGCCGCCGGCGCCCCCCCTCGGAGCCCCCTCCCCGACTTCGGGCGGCCAGGAGTCGACACTCGGAGGGACGGGGACCAGCCCGCCTGCTACTCCCCGGCCCTTTCCGGCGGGGCCGCCCTCCCGCGCCCCGCGCGTTCCTGCGGGTTCCTGCCCACTCCGTCTACCGCGCGAGGCCGGGCTGCGGGACGGGCGGGATAGAGGGACTGGGGGACTGGGGGACACATCCTCCGCCCGCGGGCGGCCCACGCCCCTCCCGCCCTGGCCGCCGCCCCCTCTGCCTGCGCGCTCTCGCCCCCGCGCCCTTGGCCCTCCCCGGCGGTGGCACCGTGGGCTCGCTGGGTGCCCGAATGGGGGCCTGCACAAGGAATTTGTCCTGTGCAAACAGTTTCCGAGGCAGCGTTTTCTTCCCTGCCGGGGAGTGCAGGGGTCAGCGCCTTCACTTTGGAACTGACTCAGAGACCTGACGAAGCCCACCTGGCCTCCGCCTCCCGGTTTTGGGTAGCCCTGGCTAGTTCCGGGTGGCCTTGTAGGACTTCCACCAGGCAGGCGTTCCCATGATGTCAGGCTGCCGGGAGCGGTGGATCCCTGCAGGCCGGCGCCGCTTTCCTTAGAACCCCCCTTTTGGAAAGGTGCACCTGGGTGTTTTGCTTCAAAGTGAGGGAGCCACAGGTTCCTAAGGCCTTCACACCCTCCCCAGGTGTTGTGTAAACGAAAGCTCCTGGTCGCAAATACCTTGAAACACAAGGGAATGTGGCCATTAAGTTCAACTCTACAGGTCCTTTTGGGGAGCTGCTGTGCTCCCAGCACGGTGCCAGGCACTCTGGGAGGTGGCGGAGGCCCCGAGGAGACACCAGGTTGCAGGAAGCCTAGGACTGACTAGGTGGAAGTGATTTAGGAGTTGACGTTCAAGTGAATGTGCAGTGGCTGCCTGAGTGAGTGGAGATGCTGGGGTGGGAGCATATCAAATAAAGGAAGGAGGACATTGGGGAAGGGACATGGAGTACTACGTTTTGTGATAAGTTATGACTGTGGAGAGGTGGAGATTAACTCATCCCTAGGGCCCAAAGACAAGAGGAGAAGCAAGTAACAGGTGGGATAGTTTGCAAAGCGGGGCAAAGGAGCACAGGCTCATACCCATCTCGGGGCGGGAGGAGACAGAGATATAAGAGATGATTCCCTCCCTCCAGGGCGTCTACTCTCATGAAGGATGTGAGCCTGTGAAATCAGACACCAAGAAATATAATGGTAACTGTCAAAGTGCGACGTGCAGAAATAGTTCTGTTGGAGTCAGAGAAGGGAGCTGTGGGTAAGGCTCAGTCACACGGACTATCTGTATTCCTGGAGGCTGACGCTCTTGAGATAGGCTGAGGTGGGAATTAACATGGCTTTACAGAGAGGCAAGGAGTTGTCCTTGGCCAGACCAGGGAACCTATCCCGAGCAGTAGGAGACAGAGATTTAGAGGAACAATGGTTGAGATTGTGAAAGTCCTAGAAAGCCCTGTCGGTGATTGCATGCACCCTGTGTGTCCTAAGGAGACAGTCAAGATTTCCGAGTGAGGGAATGGTGTAATGGACGGGCTTTGGAAAGTCATGTTAGGAGGACACATCAGGGAGCAGGTGGTTGCCGTTGTGGGGTGCCCAGAGTTTGCACTGGGATCGGTGGAAGTGGAAAAGGTGGGTTTGAGAAACATGACTGTTGAAATAATCTGTTTATAGGGCAGGGTGAAGGGATGAGATGAATGGAAATTAATTCTTGGTGGAAATTGATTCTATGCCCGGGCCTTGGAGCTGCTGTAGTTAGTAACTTGAGAAATCGGAAATGTGTATTTTGGAGAGAAGGAATTGACTACTCAGGCTGTAGAGAAGTTTCTTGGGGCTGCTAAGATATCCAGATGTGGGTGTCCTGCAAGCAGCTATGCTCTGAGATGGGGGGGGCGGGGGGGAGCCCAGGGGGGAAGGTGTTGCAGAGGCTGCAGAAGCCGGGAGAGGGAAGGGGCTCGGAGGAGAAGTGGGGAGGCTGCTGGTAATGGGGGGCAGCAAAGGATGCCCCTGAGTGGCACTTGCCTGAACCGAGGGGCTTCTGTTTCTTTCTCCTGCACTGCCATTCACAGGACATTGCCCAGTTCTGAACCTGAAGTTAGAAAAGCAACTGTGGGCAATTGGGCCCTGAGGAGGATGGGGCTGTTGATTCTTCTAATCTCGAGGGTGGATTGGAGGTTAGAAGGAAGTAGAATGGGATTTGCTAAGGACAGTAAATTGCTGGGCTTTGAAACTTGTTGAACTTTGCTGGGGGCAGGGGTGGGCGTGGGGGAGGTGGGTAGGAGTTTGAGAGTCAGAGAGGAGGACATTTTAACTTTAGGGATATTGTGATTCCCAGGGCCATTCCTACCAGAGCCTGGCACCCTGCAGGTAGAGGGGAACTCTTTCTCTTGCCCACCCCCCACCCCCCGCCGAGCTCATTTCATGTTGCAAGGGTGACACAGGGTGATTTGCCGAACAAATTCCCCAGGCCTCAACTTGCAACATCTGAATTTGAATGATGATTGCAAAAAGTTGTGGATTGAGCTGAGAACGTAATAACTGTTACTTAGCTTCCTTGTTTCTCTGAGATGCAGGATCAGTGAGTGAACTAGTAGGGGAAGAGGACTTGGGAATCAGATAATTTTCTTTATTGGGTGTATCTGACTGTCCAGAGACTAATTGCAGTGGAGAAGTGGTCAAGCTCATTTACTCATTGGAAAGCAGTGTCTGTACTGTTTTGACTGTGACTTACATTAAGAAATGAAATTTACATCGTGACCTAGTACCTACAATCATATGTAAAGAAATCAAATCTAAGTTCATAAAGTACTACCTCCCTTTGCTCGGTGTCATCTCTGACGTTTCTATTTTCCAGTCTATTATTGTTCATTTAAAAAGCTGTTGTCTCCCACTAAGTTGATCTAATTGTCTTCTAATGGATCATAACCCACAGTATGAAAAAAAGAGTTTTCACATTCAGTGAGTATTTATGAAGCCGTTTAAGTGAAGAGCTACCGTTAACTAGTGCTGAAGGTGGAAGAAGGCATGAGGAAGGGTAGATTTACAGACTCTTTGGAAAGAGGAGAGACACCTTGATTAAGGAGCAAGCCAAGGTGATTAAATGCCAACATGAAAAATCACTTCCTGTGGGGTTCAGAGGAGCCGGGAGTGATCTGTGCTGGTGTGGCTTGGAAAAGGTTTGGGAACAAGCAAGGAAGTCTGGGATGAACTGGTTTGGTGTTTCAGGGTGCCGCAGAGATGGGGAGGTATAGAGTGGGCAACGCCTTGGAGTTAGGAATGTGTAAAGTCTATGTGTCAGAGGAGAACAGAGTTCTTGTTAGAGATTAGAGAGAAATCAAGTTGTTAAAGTGGGCTGGGGTCAGTTATAGGGCAGAGGTGGTAAACTGGTGGCCAAGGAGGGTTTTAAGCATACAGATATGTTAAAACTTTGGACTACATAAAGATGTTTAAAAATTGGGGGAAAAGTCCAGAAAAATCTCTGGATTTGCAGCTCTTTTAAGGAGTCAGACCTGGTGTTCATCTCAAGCTGAGAAGTCTGTCCCCTATGGACAGGAAGCAGGCTCATGGTCCCCGGGCTTCCTTTTGTCTCAGTCCATTCACTTTCCCTTCTCCACTTAGTCCTGTAGGCGTTTTGCTTTGCGGCCTCAGTTTTCAAGAGACTCAAATGCCGAGCCAGGAAATTTGGGATTGCTGTCATGGGCTCTGAGTGGCCACTGAGGAGTCCGGGTAGGAGTGTGGCATTATGGAATCTGAGATATTTCTGTGCACTGGATTTGTTTAAGGCAAATCCACAGCACTTTTTGAGAAGCTGCTGGCTGGGACTTTGAAATATTTTTATGACGATGGGAAAGGAATCGTAGAGGGCCTTGAACTGTTTCTCCATAGTAAGGCAAATTCCGAGTGACCCCAAGGTTTCTCCAACCTTCCCATTTTCCGCTTCTGGCTGGCAGGGATCTCAGAGTGATGTTGAGGTCATACCTTGGTGAGTTGTGAGTCACAGCCAGCAAGTGCCATATGACGAACAGTTCTCAGGAGCTTGTTGTTGATCCAGATGACTCCCAGAAAATGGGCTGATTTGGGGTTCCGCTGAGGTGAGGATGTTCAGGACTCTGTGTCCTAGACTAGTCTTGTTTTTCACATAAGACTGAGAGGTCTTCCCAGATGAGCCACAGGTGAGAGAGACTGACCAGTAGTCACCCTGCCATTACTAAGTTCAATGATTTTAAAATGTTCATCTGGCTGTAGTGGCTCATGTCTGTAATCTGAGCACTTTGGGAGGCTGAGGCAGGAGGATTGCTTGGGTCCAGGAGTTTGAGACTAGCCTGGGCAACATGGTTGAGACCCTGTCTCTACAAAAATAATAATAATAATTAAAAAAACTAGCTGGGTGTGGTGGTGCGTGCCTGTACTCCCAGCTACTCAGGAGGCTGAAGCAGGAGGAGTGCTTGAGCCCTGTAGGAGGTGGAGGCTGCAGTGAGCTGAGATCATATCATTGCACTCCAGCCTGGGCAACAGAGTGAGACCCTGTCTCAAAGAAAAAGTGTACTGCTTTTGAAACATTAAAAACATGAAACTGAAGTGCATTTTATTTAAAAGTGTGTGGCTGTAGGATGCAAAGATAACCAGAAGCCAGCTGAATCATATCAAATTAAATCTGTTTCCTGTTTTATATGGTGGTTTGGTTACTAGACCAGAGGAATAGTGCAGCAACTATGGTACATTTTGGCTTCGGTATTTAACAGTTTATTGAGGTATGATGGTCCATGTTAAATTGTAAGTGGTCACATGTGGGCTGGATGGTGTTACTAAACAATCCCCTGGAACTTTTAATTTTCGGCACTGAGGCAGCCTGGAAGGGGATCTGAACGTGAGTACAGTAGAGTTCCATTCTCGGCCTTGATCTGGCAACGCTTTCCCGGTGTCGGTGAAGATGCAGAAGGCATGTTCATCAGATTTGTTGGTGGCGCAGAAGTGGGAGGGATTGCTGGTTTTGCAGACAAATCAGGGCTCAGAGTTGTCTAGAATTAGGGGTGCAAATTAGAAAGAAAACAAATTCAGTAAGGGATGGATGTAAACCTGATTTAGGTTTAAAAATTTGAATTGTTGTGTTTTGAGATGTTCATACGTCCTGATAAGATAATACTACTTCTGGGGATGTAGGTGAGATCATATCCAAAATGTAGATGGTAATTTATGCACAGAGATGCAATATTCTGAGGTCTTTTTAAAACTAGTAAAAACTTGGGAGTAACGTAAATATCCCATGGTGTGGGCTAGAGGTAACAGATGAGTGAATTCTGATAGATGTCTTTAAAACAGAATGTTAGGAAGCCATGAAAGATGATGTGTAGGAATAGCTTTAAAATAACAGGGGAAAATATTTCTGCCAAACGCTAAGGGGCATCTACAGTGTGATTTCAAATGTTAATAAAGCAGCGTGCTTAAAAAATGACTGGAAGGAAGTACGCTAATAATAGTAATATCAAAATAGAAATACCAGTTGCTTCTAGATGGGTTGAGGTATGTGACTTTTTTTTTAACGTTTGTATTATTTGTCTTTTCTCTAGTTGTGTATATGTTCCACAGTGGGGACTTCTGCAATTTTTAAAAGTTTTTATTGTTCAAGGACAAGAGAGGGGAGAGTAGATGATTCATTCAGTGATTAATCTTGAGTGCCTGCCTGCTGTGTGTCAGGCTCAGGGTTAGGAACTGGAGTCACAATGGAAGACAGTCCTTGACCCCAGGTTGGCCCAGGTCCACTGAGGAGGGGCAGCGCATGGGGAAAAAAAGCCTTGGGATTTTTCTGATGTTTGTGAGTTCAGTGTGAGCCTTGAGTGGATGAGGCTTTTATTCTTATTTATTTATTTATTAGTAATTTCGTGTGTGTGTGTGTGTGTGTGTGTGTGTGTGTGTGTGTGACGCAGTTTCGCTCTTGTTACCCAGACTCTGGAGTGCAATGGCATAATCTCGGCTCACCGCAACCTCCACCTCCTGGGTTCAAGCAATTCTCCTGCCTCAGCCTCCCAAGTAGCTGGGACTACAGGCGCGCACCACTATGCCCAGCTAATTTTTGTATTTTTAGTAGAGACGGGGTTTCACCTTGTTGACCAGGATGATCTCGATCTCTTGACCTCATGATCCACCCGCCGTGGCCTCCCAAAGTGCTGGGATTATAGGCGTGAGCCACTGTGCCCGGCCAATAATTTTTTTTTGAGACTGAGTTTCACTTTTGTTGCCTAGTCTGGAGTGCCGAGATCTTGGCTCACCACAACCTTCGCTTCCTGGGTTGAAGCGATTCTCCTGCCTTAGCCTCCCAAGTAGCTGGGATTACAGGCATGTATCACCATACCTGGCTAATTTTGTGTTTTTAGTAGAGATGGGTTTCTCTGGTCAGGCTGGTCTCAACTCCTGACCTCAGGTGATCCGCCTGCCTCTGCCTCCCAAAATGCTGAGATTACAGGCATGAGCCACTGTGCCCGGCCTTATTTTTATTTTTATTTTTATTTTTATGTTAGAAAGTCATGAGTCTTGCCATGTTGTCCTGCTGGATTCGAACTCCTGGGCTGAAGCGCTCCTCCTGCCTCAGCCTCCCGAGTGGCTGGGACTATGCACATGAGACAGAGAGCTTAGCTCTAAGATACGGCTTTTAAAAAATGGAATGCAGTTTGTAACAGGATCAGAAATTCAGCGACCTAATCACAAGATCTAGTCTTAATGACGTTGGCTGGTCATGTGACATTTGGACACTGGAGAGCCAAGGGTTAACAGGGACATGAGCAAGCCATGATCCCAGGAAGGAGACCAGCATGCTGGAGGATGGGGAATGACTGAACTCCGTTCATTTGATGGATACACAGTGGCACTTTCGAATGCTTTCCTGGTTCTCAGACATAGGAAGGAGGAGACTTGTTCATTTTTGCTCCTGGTGTTCGAATACAACCAGTGGATGGAACAGTTGCTTTATTCTCTGTAGTTGTAGATTCCTCACTTATGGCATGATTACGTGATTGCTTGTCTGTAGAATGATCAGCGACCATGTTGATCACGGACTTTAAGGTCCCCTTTAGCCTGAAAGACTGGGACAGCAGGTTTCAGTTCAACATGAAAAAGGATTTTTTAGCTGGGAGATCTGTCCAGCAGAGGAAATGTCTGCCCAGGAAGTAGTGAGCTTACCGCCGTCGGAGGTGTTTAAGTAGAGCTGAATGCTATTGATTAGGGCTGCTCTAGAAGAGAAGGACAGGAATTAGGCCGACCGCCAAAGTCTCTTCCAATTTCTGGGGTCAGTTATTTAATATGTGACTTGTCAAAGCCAAAAGACACATAGAATAGGGGCGTTACCTCCAGTGGCAAGTATTTGAGTCAATATCATCAAGTGTGTTCTTTAAAAAATGTTTGTGAATAGGTCCCAGCATTTTTGAGAGACCCTTCTGGGATCATTTTAGAAAGGATGAAAAAAAAACAAAACAAAAGGCTGGGTACAGTGGCTCAATGCCTGTAATCCCATCACTTTGGGAGGCTGAAGTGGGCAGATCACGAGGTCCGGAGTTCAAGACCAGCCTGGCCAACATAGCGAAACTCTGTGTCTACTAAAAATACAAAACTTAGCTTGGCATGTTAGCACATGCCTGTAGTCCCAGCTACTCGGGAGGCCGAGAAAGGAGAATCAGTTGAACCTGGAAGGTGGTGGTTGTGGTGACCTGAGATTGTGCTACTCTGAAGTGCAGTGGCACAATCTCAGCTCACGGCAACCTCCACCTCCTGGGTTCAAGGAGACTCTGAAGTGCAGTGGCACGATCTCTGCTCACCACAACCTCCATCTCCCGGGTTCAAGTGAGTCTCAAAAACAAAAACAGAACAAAACAGGCTTGGTGCATTGACTCATGCTTGTAATTTCAGCACTTTGGGAGACTGAGGTAGGCGGATTGCTTGAGCTCAGGAATTCAAGACTGACCTGGGCAACAGAGAGAGAACTTGTCTGTGTAGAAATTAGAAAAATTAGCCAAGCATGATGGTACACCTGCCATGGTCCCAGTTACTTAGGAGGCTGGGGTGGGAGGCTCACTTGGGCCTACCATTTTGAGGCCTGGGTGACAGAGTGAGACCTTGGCTCAAAAAAAGGAAACGAAGGATGAGGATAACTATTTTAAGCCAGGTCAGAACTTAGTTTGTGACCCCAGGGATGCTGAAAGTTGAATTAGTCCTTAGGAAAAGCAAGACAGTTTAGGGGAGAAATGGCCAGTAATAAAGAATCACACAGACTAACATGTAGCAGAGTAGTGGGGTCATGCTGGGTGCGGCGGCTCACGCCAGTAATCCCAGCTTTGGGAGGCCGTGGTGCGTGTATCACTGGAGGCCAGGAGTTCGAGACCAGCCTAGCCAACATGGTGAAACCTAATCTCTACTGAAAATACAAAAATTAGCCAGGCATAGTGGTGCATGCTTGTAATCCCAACTACTTGGGAGGCTGAGGCAGAAGAATCACTTGAACCCAGGAGGTGGAAGTTAAAGTGAGCCAAGATCATGCCACTGCACTCCAGCTTGAGTAACAGAGTGAGACTCTGTTTCTCAAAAAAGAGAATAGTGGGATCATGCCACTTCTATCTGGAATGACGACTAAATCAAGAGGGGAGCTTCAGTTTGTTCTGGGTCCTCTGCTTGGCTGTGGAGGACGTGGCGTGACCTTGAATGTCTCCTCCCACTTCATGTCCGCACTGTGGACTCATATCCCCAGGAGCATCTTGCTCAACACCATCCTGACATGGGTGTTGAGACGGAGCCCTCTGATTGCTCTGCAGTTTAGCATTAAAGAGAACACGGGGCAGATTGATTGAAAGACATTTTTAACTGGGACTTTGCAGGAACGCATATATTTAGTTTATATCAGACAATAAATTTATAATTGGAATCAAATTTTTTTTTGAGACAGGATTTTACACTGTTGCCAGGCTGGAATGCAGTGGTGCAATCATGGTTCACTGCAGCCTCGACCCACCGGGATCAAGGGATCCTCCCACCTTAGCCTCCTAAAATGCTGGGATTATAGGCCTGAGCCACTGCTCTTGGCTTAACATTTTTAAAATTTTTGCATATGTATTACTTATAGCTTACATGTGGAAATTTTTTTTAGTTTAATTCTGCTTAACTTTTGCTGAAATATGTGCTTTATTTAGAATCTGCCTTGATTATTTAAAACTTTTAGATTCTTCTTCCTGATATTGTTGGATTATTTTTGTTGTTGTTTTTGCTGTAGTGTGGGGCACTGTTAGGGCTAAATCACTGAGCAGAAGTTCCTTAGCCCTGCAAAGAGAGTAGAGGTTTAGCTCATCCCTGGACAACACTGTAAGATGATTTTTGTCTCCAAGTGACTTATGCTTACATGTTGCCATTTGAGAAATCAGTTATTTGGCAAGAAAGTGCTCTTTTTATATGGGATGAAGCAATTTTGGGGTGCACGGACTTAACAAATGACAGTTTTGGATATACGTGAAAAGCACAGGCAGGACTTAGTTATTTAGAACTTGAGTTGAAAATTTATGTTCACTTAATGACAGGCCAAAGTCGTCTTTGTCTCTGTATCATTTGTGCCTCACATGGTGTTTGTCACATCAACTTTGCTTGTTGAATTTCTGTGAATTGGTTCCCTGGTCTACATATGGTGGGTTTGGGGAAAAGTTAGACTAACATGCTTTTTGTTTTTGTTTTTATTTGAGACAGAGTCTCGCTCTGTTTTCCAGGCTGGAGTGCAGTGACGCAATCTCAGTTCACTGCAACCTCTGTCTCCTGGTTTCAAGCAATTCTCCCTGCTTCAGCCTCCCAAGTAGCTGGGATTATAGGCATCCGCCACCATGCCCAGCTAGTTTTTGTATTTTTTAGTAGTGACGGGGTTTGCTGTGATAGCCAGGCTGGTCTTGAACTCCTAACCTCAGGTGATCATCCCACCTCAGCCTCCCAAAGTGTGGGATTACAGTAGGCATGAGCCTGGCCTTTTTTTTTTTTTTTTAAAGAAAGTAAAATATGATAAGAAATAATAGTTCTCAGGTGCGCATTGTGGCTGACACCTGTAATTCAAGCACATTGAGAGGCTGAGATGGGAGGATTGATTGAGCCTAGCAGATCAAGAGCAGCTTGGGCAACATGGTGAAACCCCTTCTTTATAAAAAATATAAAAATGGGGCCAGGCACGGTGGCTCAAGCCTGTAATCCCAGCACTTTGGGAGGCCGAGATGGGTGGATCATGAGGTCAAGAGATCGAGACCATCCTGGTCAACATGGTGAAACCCCATCTCTACTAAAAATATACAAAAAATTAGCTGGACATGGTGGCACGTGCCTGTAATCCCAGCTACTCAGGAGGCTGAGGCAGGAGAATTGCCTGAACCCAGGAGGCGGAAGTTGCGGTGAGCCGAGATCGCGCCATTGCACTCCAGCCTGGGTAACGAGTGAAACTCCAGCTCAAAAAAAAAAAAAAAAAAAAAAAAAATGGGCCAGGTGTGGTGGCGTGCACCTGCAGTCACAGCTACTTGGGAGGCTGAGGGAGGAGGATCGCCTGAACCTGGGGAGGTCAAGGCTGCAGTGAGCCATGCTGGTGCCACTCAACTCCAGCCTGGGAAACAGAGAGATACCCTGTCTCAGAAAGAAATAAGAAAACCAAAACCCAGTTGTCAGCCTTTTTTTGTCCTTTGAGTATCAGGAAGCCATATACAACTCTCTTAGCAAAAACAACCGCATTCAGTGGCTGCTTTTCAGTGTGCCGGAGGAATTGAAAACTCCCTCTCTTCTATTTTTCTTCTGCTGAAAATGAATTGCTCTTGGTGTGCTGTTCTTAAATTCATGTGTCCTGCGTCCATTTTTAATCTTGTTATCTATTTTTATGGTGACTGTCGCCATGGTACTCATGCTCCTTGCATAGCACAACAGAGATTTCCGACGTCTGATAGGACGGCTCAGAGTTCTGCTGCAGCCCGGAGAGAAACTGTGTTCGAGTAGTTATTTTTTTAATTGAGGTGTAATTTACATACAGCACAGATCTTAAGTGTGCTGTTTAATCAGTTTTGACATATGCATATGGAGACAGAACACTTTCATCACCCCAGATGAGTTCCTCGTGACCATTTCCAGATAAGCCCCACTCCCAACCAGAAACACAAATCTGATTTCTACTGCCATAAGTTAGTTTTGCGTAGTAGGTTCTAAGTATTGTAATTTTGTCTTCCTTTCCTTTCCTTTCTTTTTTTTTCTTTTCTTTCAACAGTCTTGCTCTGTTGCCTAGGCTGAAGTGCAGTGGCACGATCACAGGTCACTGCAGCCTTGACCTCCTGGCTTGAGCCATTCTCCCACCTTGGCCTCCCAAGCAGCTAAGACCACAGGTAGGCTCCACCACACGTGGCTAATTTTTAAATCTTTTGTAGAGACAGGGTCTTGCTGTGTTGCTCAGTCTGATCTCAAAACTCCTGGTCTTAAGTGATTCTCTCATTTTGGCCTCCCAAAGTGCTGGGATTACAGGTAGCTACCTGTGCACAGCCAATTTTGTGTTTCTAGGGACTCTAGGTAGTGCTTTGAGGAGGAGGGAGGGGTGTGCGTCTGTGTTTAAAAAGCAGTATCCCATATGGTTAGGAGTCCCCAGTGAGTGAATAATAATGTTTTCGAGTGTGTCCAATGGGATGTTCAGATTCTTTTTTCTCATTAGCTCAGGGGATTTGGATTTATGTTAGGACTCGTGATTCCCAGCTGGAAGAGTCAAAACCACAGACAGGCCTGGTATGGAGGAAGTGTGGTTGGGCAGGGGCTGGCTTATCGGGGAACGCGCGTGTTGTGTTGGAGAGCTGCAGTGCTGGGTTAGAAGAACCAGAATTACTCCTAGTCTATTCCTTTGGATGACCAGAAGTCCCTTTGGCATGCTTTCTCTTTTTTCCCTGCCTTTGCCTTGAACTGGCATATGAATTTAACAACCTGCAGAGTTGCGGAGTTGGGCTTGCACTGTGGAAGGAAGATCTGTGCTGCAAAGCCCGCTGCTGGCTGGAAACGCAGGTGTAGACTGCTGAGCTCACAGCCCCTGGGAAGCGTGGGCCAGATTCAGGGTGAAATTGCCCCCAAACATGTTATTGAAATGTATTGAACAGGGCCTGTTTCTTTTCCTTTTTTGAAAAAAATTTAAATGAAGTTTTCATTGTGCAAGTTAGTACATGAACACATTCTCTGTAAGTGAAAAAATGCAAAACTTCTTGAGCAAGCAGAAAGTCTTCCTTGATGACTGTTCCTGATCCCAGTCCCTTCCCCAGAGGTTGAGCACTGTCACAGACTTGCTGGTCTTCAGATGCTTCTCATACTCACATCTAGACCTGTAGGACTTAAAAAAGTTAAGTGCATTGGCTGAGGATTACATAAGGTCTCTTTACTGAATTGCTTCTTCCTCGCTCAGCCTCAGTCGGCTTGGTCAAAGTTCCTGGGCTTGTATGCAAAGGTCTTGATTTTGTTTAACCTCTGCGTGGTCTCCCTTAGAATTAGAAGGCCACACAATTACCTCACCTTTCCCCAATTCGTGGGCATCTCAGTCATTTCCAAATCCTTTACTGTTAAAAAAGCTGTTACCAGCTGGGCGCAGTGGCTCACACCTGTAATCCCAGCACTTTGGGTGGCCAAGGCAGAGGCAGATCACGAAGTCAGGAGTTGGAGACCAGCCTGGCCAATATGGTGAAACCCCGTCTCTACTAAAAATACAAAAAGTAGCCAGATCTGATGGCATGAGCCTGTAGTCCCAGCTACTCAGGAGGCTGAGGCAGAAGAATCGCTTGAACCTGGGAGGCAGGGGTTGCAGTGAGCTAATATTGCGACATTGCACTCCAGCCTGGACGACAGAGCAAGACTGTCTGAAACACACACACACACACACACACACACACACACCACACACACACACATCAAAAAACACTGCTGCACAGACCTCTGCAGCACCTGTGAGTTTTCTCTAGGGTAGGTACTGAGAAAGTGAAACTGCTGGGCCGTAGGGGTCTTGAACTGTACATTCTAACAAAGATATCTTACGGGGTCAGTTCTTCCCTTAGAGTTACTGTAGAGCAGGGGATGCGTGCCCTGTGCTCAGATATGAGGCAGCTATTTGAAGATGAGGGGCAGGATTTGGAGTGTGCCAGGTGGGTACTCACCGGCCTCATAGGTCACACATGCTAGTGCTGGTCTGTGGGAAGTGTTGGTGTCAGGAAGGGCTCTTCTGGGCCTCCTAGTTAATTCTGCTTGATTCCCGCCCCACAACCCTGAGGACTTTGACCTGTGTATTGATAGTGGTTGTGTGAAAAAGAATCACAGGCCTGCGGGACAGCATTGTGGAATCTGGGTGGGAAATTCTAAACTCGGTTCACGCCGCCTGGAGACCTTCACTGCACCTGCGATTCTTCTCCAGCCTGCCTTTGTAATCCAAGTGTGGCTTAAACACTCAAGCCCAGGGCGAGGCATTTGAAAGCATGATGTTCTTTAAAGGCATCTAGATTGCTGCCATGGGGCTGTCATTAGCAGTTTATGTTGATTACAGAAGAATGGTGTCTGCTGCTATTTACACTCTGGCCTTCATCTCTAGCTCTCTACAGAACTCGTGCAAAACATGAGAGTTAATCCTATCAGATCAAACCCACGCATTTAGCAGTATGGCAAGGGAGGGAGTGGCCATGGCCCTCCTGAAGACAGCCCTGGGGCCAGTTGTGGGCTGCTGTCCCGGGCCACCTGGGTGGGGAGAGGCAGAGGCCTCTTTGCAGCCTTCCCAGTTTTGCGCGCATTCAGCTTCAGTTCTCCGTGCAGACTGTAATGAAGTAATGCTAGTTGGACCCCAGGGCAGCCCCACTCGTGTGTTCATTCACTGTCCAGACAGTTTGTGCTTCATTTGCCTTCGTTGGGGTGTTCCAGCATCCCCTCTCTGGTCTCCAGCTGATGTTAGCGGGGCCTCTCTTTTCTGTCATTTCAGTAGTTGGTGACCAAGTTGGCATTCTACTCCTCTCTCCTACTTGGTGGATTCTCTTGGGGCCCTCCAAGCCTTGATCCTTCATCCTGAAGAGCACTGTCATCTTAGCTTGCCCTCCATGTCACACGGCACGTTTAGGTTCACGGTCCTCTGGCCTTATAAATCATCTCTCTTTTTTTTCCCCTGAAACAGGGTCTTACTCTGTCACCTGGGCTGGAACACATGGCACGATCACAGCTCACTGCAGCATCATCCTCCCAGGCTCAAGTGATCCTCCCACCTCAGCCTCCTGAGTAGCTGAGACTACAGGCACATGCTACCACGCCTGGCTAATGTTTATATTTTTTGTAGAGATGGGGTCTGCCTCTGTTGCCCAGGTTGGTCTTGAACTCCTGAGTTCAAGTTACCCTCTGCCCCAGCCCCCTAAAGGGCTGGGATTTACAGGCGTGAGCCTCCACACTTGGCTGCATCTGTCTTGATGGGCAGTAATGCGTGTTCCCAGTGCAGATGGTTTTACAGGGGTTTGGACGGGGGGCGGGGGGCAGTGTGCTGCTTTTTGTTTGAGTGCTTTTGCAGTGGCACTGGACAAAATGTCTTTTTCCTTTTTGGCCTTTGTGGCCACGGTAGATGACAGTGTGTCCCACAGTGACATCAGGTCTCTTTACTGGGTGTGACTGTTTACACAGAGCTCTTGCACAGTTTTGATTATTTTCTTACATTTCTTATGCTGCCCTTGTGGATGTTAAAATTTCCTGTGTCCCACCCTCCCCCCCCCACTTTGCACTCTTTCCTATAATTTTCCCATAGGTTTGGCTCTTCACTGCCTGGGCTTTGGTGTCTGCTTTTTTTTTAAGGAGCTTGGTGATTCTTAAAAAAATCAAGGCACTTGTGGAAAAAAAAATTTATTGCCTCATCGAAGCCCTAAATTATCCTCTGGGATACGATCAGTGCTTTTTCTTTTTCCAAGTGAGGAAACTGAGGCACAGAGAGGTGAGGTCTTTTGTCCAAGGTCACAGGGGGGAAGTCTGAAGTTTTTTTTTTTTCTTTTTTGAGACAGGTTCTCACTGTCACCCAGGCTAGAGTGTGGTGGCACCATCTTAACTCATTGCAACCTCCTAGATTCAAGCGATTCTCATGCCTCAGCCTCCCGAGTAGCTAGGATTGCAGGCATTCACCACCATGCCTAGCTAATTTTTGTATTTTTGTTTTTTTTTCTTCAGATGGAATCTCTCACTGTTGCCCAGGCTGGAGTGCAGTGGCTTGATCTCTGCTCACTGCAACCTCCGCCTCCTGGGTTCAAGCAATTCTCCTGCCTCAGCCTCCCAGGTAGCTGGGATTACAGGTGCCCACCACCATGCCCATTTAATTTTTGTATTTTTCATAGAGATGAGGTTTTGCCTTGTTTGTCAGGCTGGTCTTGAAGTCCTGACCTCAAGTAGTCCGCCTGCCTTGGCCTCCCAAAGTGCTGGGATTACAGGCATGAGCCGCTGCTGCACCTGGCTGAAGTCTGTGCAGCCCTGACTGTTTGTGAATTCTCTTTGGGATATTTGTAAAGGGTGAAATAAAAATAATTGTAGCCCTGGTCCTGGGGGATCCCATGCTTGATACTTTGCTGTCATAATGCACATTTCCTTTCCATGCCGCAACCACCACACCACATTAACCTCTTGGTGACTCAAGTTTTTAATAATAAGGAAGTTTATGAGGTAATCTAGTTTAGTCTCTCACTTGATGCATAATTTTCTTGGCTGTGCAACATAGTAGAAAGAGCATAGCTTGTCTTGGCCTGGTGGCTCACACCTGTAATCCCAGCACTTTGGGAGGCGGAGGTGGGAGGATCAGTTGAGCCCAGGAATTTGAGATAAGCCTTGGCAACATGGTGAAATCCCGTCTCTAAAAAGAATGCAAAAATGAGTCAGGTATGTTGGTGTGCACCTGTAGTCCCAGCTATTTGGGAAGCTGAGGTGGCAGGATTGCTTGAACCTGGGAGGTTAAGGCTGCAGTGAGCGGTGACACTGCCACTGCATTCCAGCCTGGGCGACAGAGGGACACCCTGTCTCAAAACAAACAGACATAGCTTTTGGAATCAGACACATTTGGGCTCACATTCTGAGTTCTGTTATTTTCTAGCTTTGTGGCCTTAGGAAGATTACTTAACCTCTCTGAGACTTAGTTTGCCCATCTGTAAAATGGGAATGATGATGGTATTTATAATCTCATGGGTTATTTGTGGGGGATTAAATGAGACACAGCCTGTGAAATGTTCAGCAAGTTGACTGGCACTTCAGTCTTTGATAAATGATAGCTATTAGAACATTCCTGAATGAACATCAGTCTTTGAAAGGCCATGGATTACATGCAAGAGTTCCTGTTATTCTCTTGTCACTTAGATGTGATTTTATTTCTTGGGAACATCTACTGCCTTTGCTTCGAAAGATTCTCCTCTAATGTTGGCCTTGAACTAAGTCCAGTCTGCCGGCCGGTCAACGGTGGGTAAGGGGTGTCAGCACCCTCAGTTGTGTCCCTGGGGCAGGCAGAGCTCATCAGCACCCTGTGCTGATTTTACCCCTTCCTTCTCTGAAAACTCATGCATGTGGGCCAGCTGCTGTCTGCGATCGATGCACATTTTTTTGTTGCTTGGGCTCAGCACGTCTTCACCAGTGATCACCCTCTGATTGATGCCACCCACCCAGTCCGTGTTAGGAAAAGCATCACAGTAGCACCCCAACATCCTAAGCTGGGACTGGGGTGAACTCTCATTCAGCCTGTTTTGCCATCTCTCTCTCAGGCCCATAGTTATTGGGGCATAAAGATTCCTTAAATGGCTTCCTCCAGAGAAAAATACGTTTAAGGCACTTCCTTAGTGGTTTGTGCCCTGGGCAAGCCCCTCCTCCCTTCTGGTGCCTGTCTTCTCTTCACTAAGGCTGACTTTCTGTTTTTGGGGGAAACGTGTGTCTCCTTCAACCTCCAGTCACTCAGCGGATTTTTTTTTTTCTTTTAGATTCATAACATTTTATTTTGACTTATCTAACTGATGTCAAAAACTGAAAATTTTCACATGGATATTCATCTAACTCATGGGCTCCATTCTAAAATCATCTTTTAAAAATCAGGCTTCACTCTGATTGCTGAATTTTTTTTTCATTTTCCTGAGAGAAGCAAATGTTCATTCATCTCATCACACCACACAAGTACATAAATGTAGCTTCGGAGCATATTAAGTGGTTTTATAGACCAGTGCTGGCTGTATGGACTCGATGGTAGCTCATTTAGGCCCCAGATTCATTAAGGGCAGCATCTGACTCTTAGGCTTCTTAATATCTGGTTTGGTGCATGGTCAAGAGCTGGACCCACGTGTAGCATATCAGCAGGTGTTTAAAGATGCTGGGCTTTTTCTGCTCTGGGGCCCTTTCCCAGAGATTCTGGTAAGTCCCTCCCCAGGTGGGTCGGATTAGCTCCCAGAGGCCTGCCAGTCCCCACCTGGGAGAGGTTTGGAGGCCGGGCCCCAAGGTTGAGATTCAGGCTTAGGGAAACAGAGCAGGAATTGGGACCCCCTTACCCAAAGTGAGCGGGGCAGGCACCTAGTCACGTGGGTGTCTGACTTGGCGTTGAGCTCCAACCATGGACACTGGTGCAGGTTCCTTTTGACTGGCAAGCCTCTAAATGGGAGCCTTGATTACCCACCACAAGGAGGGGGTGGTTGCCTTTTTAGGACCTGCTGATTCCAGCCAGGTGAGTCACCAGGTAGCTCTCATCCTCCCGCCAGGGCCAGGCTCCACTGCCTGTCGGTTTGGCATTGTCAGAGAATGTGATCATTCATCAAAGTGACATTTGAGTTCCAAACCAGCTTTCTCCTTTAACCATTTCACCCCCAGGAGGGATTCTCCTTTGTTTAGCATTGTCAGGGAATATGACAGTCCATTCAAATGACTTTTGAGTTCCGAATAGTGTTTCTATTTTTTTTGAAAAGTTAAAAATTCCTTATTTTTTTATTCCTGGTACCACTACCACAATTCACAGGGCAATATACCTGATGTAATGAAAAGAAAAAGACAAAGCCACTACAGATGAAAGACCTCAGGAATGTACATCTGACTGACACGACATTGCAGTAATCAACAGCTGCCCTTTGTGCAAACTGTGGCTGTGACAGTCCTGAACAAGAAGGGTTTCCTGTTGAAGCTGCAGTAACTTTTCTGACTATGGATATCGCTCCTGAGGCAGATTTTTACAGTTCCTCTAATGCATTTGGGACGACTGTCTCAAAGTAACCTGCAGCTTTCCTGACAACTCGCTCTCCTGCTAAGAACTGTAGCCCTTTTCTGCTGCTTTTAGAACCTTCTGCTACCATATCCACCACTTCCACCACCAGATCCATAACCACCACCATAGGGACTGCCTGAGCTTCTTCCACCAAAACTGCCTCCTTTCTTGGCTCCATAATTTGACTGTTGTTGTCCACTGTAATTTCCAAAATCATTATAGTTCCCACCACCAAAATTTCCTCCTTCGTTGTAACCATCATATCCTCCACCACCGCCACCATATCCACCACCTTGGTTTCCATATCCTGGTCCATTACCACCATAGCCCCCTCTACTACTGTAACCAGGACCACCGCCATAGTTGCCACCATCACCTCCCCCATAACTACCTCTGCTGCCACCACCACCACCATAACCTCCTCTTCCACCAAAGTTTCCACCACGGCCAAAATTACCTCCACCACCTCCTCCGCGACCCATAAAATTGCCAGATTCACCTCCACGACTTCTCTGTGATCCAGCAGACTGCATCTCTTGTTTAGAAAGGGCCTTTTTCACTTCACACTTATGCCCATTAATAGTGTGGTATTTCTTTTTCTTTTCTTTTTTTTTTTTTGAGACGGAGTTTCGCTCTTGTTACCCAGGCTGGAGTGTAATGGCGCAATCTCGGCTCACCGCAACCTCCGCCTCTTGGGTTCAGGCAATTCTCCTGCCTCAGCCTCCTGAGTAGCTGGGATTACAGGCACGCGCCACCATGCCCAGCTAATTTTTGGTATTTTTAGTAGAGACGGGGTTTCACCATGTTGACCGGGATGGTCTCGATCTCTTGACCTCGTGATCCACCCGCCTCGGCCTCCAAAAGTGCTGGGATTACAGGCGTGAGCCACCGCGCCTGGCCCAATAGTGTGGTATTTCTGAACAACGATTTTATCAATTGTATCATGATCATCGAAAGCTACAAAAGCAAATCCTCTCTTTTTTCCACTCTGCCTGTCTTCCTTAACTTTTATGGTTTCAATCTCGCCATACTTTTCAAAGTCGTCTCTCAAATTATACTATTCCGTATCTTCTTTAATACCACCAACAAAAATTCTCTTCACTGTTAGATGGGCACCAGGCTTTACAGAATCCTCTCTGGCAACAGCTCTCTTTGGTTCCACTACACGCCCATCAACCTTGTGTGGTCGAGCACACATTGCTGCATCCACCTCTTCAACACAAGAATAAGTCACAAAACCAAAGTCCTTGGAATGTTTGGTTTGGGGATCTCTCATTACCACACAATCTGTAAGTGTGCCCCATTTCTCAAAATGTTCTCTTGAACTATCATCTGTAGTTTCAAAGCTCAGACCACCAATAAACAGTTTTCTCAACTGCTCTGGTTCCTTTGGATCATGGCCCTCCTCCCTCCGGCGGCGACGGTGATGGCCGGAGTCGGGCTGGGGGCGACCGGGCGGCAGTTTTACCTCCATTTTGAGACCCTAGTGTTTCTATTTTACTTCCTAAATGAAAAAGGAAAAGAATTGGTCGGGCACAGTGGCTCACGTTTGTAATCCCAGCACTTGGGGAGGCCGAGGTGGGCGGATCACTGGAGGCCAGGAGTTTGAGACCAGCCTGGCCAACGTGGTGAAACCTCATCTCTACTAAAAATAAAAAATTAGCCTGGCCGGGTGGCAAGTGCCTATAATCCCAGTTACTTGGGTGGCTGGGGCAGGAGAATTGCTGGGACCTGGGAGGCGGAGGCTGCAGTGAGCCAAGATGGCACCACTGCACCCCAGCCTCGGTGACATAGTGAGACTGTCTGAAAAAAAAAAAAAAAAAAAAGTAGAGCCCGTGTTCCTGCATTCCTCTGCTTTCTTCAAGGAGCAAGAACATAGGTGCTCTTTTTGTCATCTTGGTATTGTTACCTGGGGTGTTATTACCTCTCAGCCTTCCCTTTCCAGCGAGGGCCCACTCAGGGCCTTAGTGCTGAGCGGCCTTGACTGTTGGGTAGGCTTTTAGAACCCTCACGTCTGTGTTTTATATTTTTGGAATAGCAGCTTTTGTTTTAATTGCCAGCTTTTGCTTGTCGTTACTGCAAGTGCTTCCCATAGATCCCTTCTCCATGAAACTCACTCTTGGGTGAAACTGACAATGTCCCTGCCTGCTTGCTTTGGGATTTTGGACAAATAGGTGACCTTCTTGAAGCACCTGTGTTCTCACAGCTCTAAAATGGGGACAATCTTGTTCCTCCATATTTTATTGAGTTGCTGGGAAGTCACGAAAGAAAAGAAGCCCCCAGTGTGTGCGTTCGAGAGTGTAAACCTAAGTGCCCTTCAAGCATTTGTGGGTGGTTTGAGGTTGTGTGCAGGTCTCTTAGAAGTTTACCCTGAAGACTGCTAGTCGTGAGGCTTGTTCTCTCCTGGGATACTCGGCTCCTTGTTCCCTCCCTCCAGTCCTGGCTGAGGGTAAAATGCCAAGTCAGCAATTATCCATCTCCCCACCTCCTCCTGGAACTGTCACGTAGTTTGAGAACAGTTTAAATCAGGTTTAACCACACCACACGCTGCCCCTCCCCCACCACATACATGCACGTCCTTGCGCCCCATGCATTTACAAAAACACCTGGGGACAACTGCGTCTCTTCACCTGGACTTCTCAGCGTGGTCCTGCTTATTCCTGCTTCCTTCTGTCATTCTGTCCACCTGCTTTTAAGAAAACCCTGTCTTAGGACCAAGTTTGAATGCTCTTGATACCTTTGCCTTCATTTTAGGGCCCCGGCAGGTATTCTTTCTTGTAATGTATGTTTCTTGAATCTGGGCCTCTTCTTACCCCTGGGAGATCAGCAGTTTAAGATCAGTCTAAGGAGGCTGTTCCTGTCGGTGCCAGTAGAGAGGGCTGTGGATTCCTGAGCCTTCACTGTGTGCCAGGGAGTGTCCTAAGAGCTGCCTTGTATGATAGGGTAGTGT
This sequence comes from Saguinus oedipus, assembly GCA_031835075.1. Classification (NCBI taxonomy): domain Eukaryota; kingdom Metazoa; phylum Chordata; class Mammalia; order Primates; family Cebidae; genus Saguinus; species Saguinus oedipus. Next base: position 32,846,988 of record CM063182.1, on the reverse strand, counting down.
GAACTCAAGAGAGTCTTGAACAAAGGCACTGCGTGTTGGAGAGCAGGCGGGGAGGTAGGTGTGAAGGAAGGGGAAGTGTGTTTTCTCCTGGGTAGAGTGTGAAAGCACTTTCCTGCCAGCAGCGCAAACAGAAACTGTCTCTTTTACTTGATTGAATGACTGTCGAGCAGTCAGACCAGCAGAAATATTTGTTGAACAGGATCGTTTATTATTCGCTGGAGAGAATTTGCTGTAAGCAGATCAGATGACCTATTTCTATGGCCCATCTGCTGGAATATGAAAATAGCAGTGTTATTTGGGGGCCCTTCTTTTTCCTTTCCATTATTCTATTACATCTGTTACTTAGAGTAATAGGAAGGCTGGGTGCTCAGTTGTAGGGGACGCCAGAGAGAAGATTCTAGCCCTGAATGGGGGTTGGACATCATTCTGGTCTATTAATCTTGATATTCCATCATTTTAATTTTACTGGTAGTCTAGTAAAAGTCTATTCTACACTGATGCAGTCTAGCCCAGTTTTTTTAAAACCTTCAGAAAAAGACACTAGAATGCCCTGAGCATCCAAATTGTCACACTCTGACCAGCTGACTTAGACCTTGAATTAATCACACCTTGAATCAATCGCCAGTATGCTTGGTGCCATGTGTCTGAAGCTTGTACTTGAAAATCCTAAGTGTACACCACTCCCATCTTAAAAAATAGCGTAACAGGCTGGGCCTGGTGGCTCACGCCTGTAATTCTAGCACTTTGGGAGGCCGAGGTGAGCGGATCACAAGGTCAAGAGATCGAGACCATCCTGGCCAACGTGGTGAAACCCGTGTCTACTAAAAATATAAAAATTAGCGTGGTGGCATGTGCCTGTAGTCCCAGCTACTCGGGAGGCTGAGGCAGGAGAATCACTTGAACCCGGGAGGCGGAGGTTGCAGTGAGCTGAGATAGCACCACTGCATTCCAGCCTGGCAACAGAACAAGACTGCGTCTCAAAAAAAAAAAAGTGTAACAGGACCTGATAAATAATTTCAGAGGGCTAGACGTTTTAAGTCAGGGCCTTCAGTGCTCTTACTGAGGCCCGGGCTTTCTTTGAAAGCCAGGAGGAGTTTTTTCCTATCTCTTCAAAGAAAAGTTCCATGTATACTTAAGGAAGTGTCTTTTTTTTTTTTAAACTTTCTTTGGGGAAGATATACCAGAAAAAAAGCCTTGAGAACCAGCCACTGGGTAGCAGTTGGGTAGTGATGATGGGATGGGATGGTTTGCCTCTGCCGAGGGTCAAATGGTGACGTGCAAACCAGGAGGACCATCAACATATGTACATATACTCATAAGTATGCTTGCAAGTATTCATGGCATTTGTCAGCAGAGATGTCGGTTAAGAATTGCTGAATGCTGAAAACGAACTGTTTGGGAATCTTACTCTCCGTGGAGTTCAGTTGTAAAATAAGAGATGCAAACATTCGCTGCGAACATTTCGGCCTTATTTATTTATTTAGAGCTCAGACAGTCCTCTTGCCTGAGCCTCCTGAGCAGTGGGGCTTGTAGGCATGTGCCTCTGTGCCCTGCAAGTTTGGAATGTCACACAGAAAAGAAACGTAATTAAAAATATAGATTTAAAGGAAAAATGGGCACCTTTCTGGTAAAAGATAAAGAATGATATGCCAAATATTAACCAAACATCTAAAAACTTAAAGGGTTGTTCCCGCAGTGATACCCAATGGAGATAATTAAATATACAGAAAGCCGAGTGTAGCAGAGAATCTGAAGCTCTGGGCAGAAGGGTTGATATCCCTTTGTTGATCTATAAATCGCTCCTTAGAGAAGTAGCAAGCACCCAAGTTTTTGCCAATAGGAGTCTTACTCCAAACTTCACCCTCAAGTTAAAAAAAAGCCCCATGAGTTGTGCAATGAATCACTTTGACTTATGATTCGTGTTCTGAAGGTGCCTGCCGCTTGGTGATATCATGGTTCGCTGCAGTGTCCTGGGCAGTAGGAGAGTGTGGCCGCCGTGCGTGAGTGTGTGCACGCACGCAAATGTGGGGGCGTGCCTACGTGTGCCGAGACATGTGGTTGTCCAGCAACAGTTACATGACAAATAGCAGTTTGCAACCCTGAACCACAGAGTTTGACTGTTCTGCCTGTTCCAGTTCCTTAACTGATGGCAGATGTCCTCATTAAGGGCTATTGGCACATCAGAATGCGTTTGCCGAGCCCAGAAAAGAGCTAACTGCTTTTGGACATGGACTGAAAAACTAGTAATCCGGGGTAGCCAGCCCCTTCTGTTGGTGACAGGAGTAGGGAGTGAGGAGTACAGGAGGGCTCGGGATTCCTTGACTCTCCTGGGAAGGCTTCAGCACGAGTTCGTGTTTCAGTCCGGGAATTCCATCAGAGGAGAATGTGAAATCATAAAGTGGGATTTGGCTGTGTGACCCTGAAATAGGTGTTTCTTCATTTCTCTTGGTTGCTCCAGAACCTTATGGTGCACTAGCAGATGGTTGGCTTATAGGGACCATTGCTAGCTCCCAAGAACGAACTCACCACAGGAGTGAATGGAGTGGAGATCCTGGAGGAGAGGGGGTGGAAGGAGGCCACTGCTGGAATGATAGGAGCCCACCAGGAGGGCTGTACCCCCAGAGCGATTGTGAGATAGCAGGGGATCCTGAAAAGTCACGGCGGGCCCCGAATTAACCTTGCTTCTTGACCACCTGTTTGGCAGACCTTTGCCGATGTTCTCATGCACTCCGAGTCCCCGAAGACTCGGTTATTTGTGCTGTCTCTCGAGCCGCGTCTGTAAATGTCATGAGTGGGCTCATGAACGCAGGAGAGGCATCGAGTGATGCCTGGTGATGCCCAGCCTGGATTAGTCTAGATTTGTATTTCCCACTTCCATGCTGCTGATCCACGGTATAAACTTGGCTAAAGTTTTCCCTGACTTTTTCGTTTGATCCCATTATCCCTTTGCGCCCTGCCAGAGGGCAGTATGTGTGTAAAGGTCTTCCCAAGTCCGAGCTGCTAAATGATTAACAGTGGCTTGGGCTGCTTAGCAGGGTCAGACGAGAGCATTGACCTTTAGTCTGTAGGTAGAGGCCAAGATGCAAGTGGAGAAGAGATTTTTTTTCCAAGGAATGAAAGTACGTGAGAACAGGAACATCTAGACTTTTAGATCGGGAGCTGATTTTTCTTTTTCTTTTTTTTTGACATCGAGTCTCACTCTGTCCCCCAGGCTGGAGTGCAGTGGTATAATATCAGCTCACTGCAACCTCTGCCTCCTGGGTTCAAGTGATTTTTTTTTTTTTTTTTGAGATGGAGTCTCGCTCTGTGGCCCAGGCTGGAGTGCAGTGGTATGATCTCAGCTCCCTGCAACCTCTGTCTCTCAGGTTCAAGCGATTCTTGTGCTTCAGCCTCCCAAGTAGCTGGGATTACAAGTGCGTGCCACCACGCCCAGGTAATTTTTTGTATTTTTACTAGAGATGGGGTTTCACCATGTTGGTCAGGCTTTGAACTCCTGATCTCAGGTGACTCACCTGCCTCAGCCTCCCAAAGTGCTTGAGATTACAGGCGTGAGCCACCATACCTGGTCAGGAGCTATTTTTTTTTTTTTTAATCAACGTTCACTAACATTGGGGGAAAACATCTTGTTGATGAAAAGCAACTTAATTGAGTGTTTTAGTTTGAGAGATCCCGTACCTACTGGAATAATGGCAGGGTCCTGACCTCTGACACCGGACGGATGGGACTTCCTGCCCAACCCTGCAGTTCTTAGCTGTGCGGCTCTGGCACCTGACCTCTCTGAGGCTGTCACCTCATCAGAAATAAAAACCACTGGCTGATCTCAGATCCTTTTGAGGATTAAATTAGATATAATTTATGAAAGCTAGTACCTCTTAGGCACTTAATAAAGACAGTTTCCCTTCCCTCTTTCTCTTCTGCTTTTGAGAGTTAAGATTTGGGAGTACTATAAATAAAGCCAATGAGACAGTGTATTTTGGTGTGGAATTCTGGCCAGTTAAAGGAGCAGGGGAACAGGGGGGATCCAGTCGGAAGCGGCAGGTTCACCAACTCCCTGCGGCTCCAGCAGGCTTGGAAGGTTGCAGGCACAAACAAAACAGGCAGTAGAAAACCTCTAAATTCGAAAAAGAAAACTTACAAAAAACCTGGGCGGAGTTTGTTGGCCAAACATTTCAGGCACCGTCTGAAGACTTGGGAGCCCAGGAATTTGGGAAATACTACCCTTTCTTCATTTCCAGTGGTAGAAACCCCAAACTTCCTGCTCTGAAAAGTGGGGAGGCTACTAGGGTTTTTAATTATTATTTTTTTTAATTTTGGGCCAAGCAAAGTGTTTCTTTCCCTGGGTTGATGCTGCCATCTCACGTCTCTACATGGCGTTGCGGCTTTGCCTCTGGATGCTCTCAGCCCAGTGAAACTGAACCGAGAGTTAGAGGTGCTCCATTTAGCCTGAGACTTCAAAGACGAAGGTATGCAGGTGACAGTATTTAAAAAACCATTTTAGGATTAGCCTGACCAACATGGAGAAACTCCGTCTCTACTAAAAATAAAAAAATTAGTCGGGAGTAGTGGCGGGCACCTGTAATCCCAGCTACTGGGGAGGTTGAGGCAGGAGAATTGCTTGAACCTGGGAGGCAGAGGTTGCAGTGACTCAAGATCGCACTATTGCACTCCAGACTGGGCAACAAGCAAAACTCCATCACAAAAAAATAAAACCACTTTAGGCCAGGCACGGTGGCTCATGCCTATGATCCCAGCACTTTGGGAGGCCAAGGCAGGTGGATGGCCTGAGCTCAGGAGTTCAGGACCACCCTGGGCAACATGATGAAACTTCATCTTTACTAAAGTACAAAAAATTAGCCAGGTGTGGTGAGGCATGCCTGTAGTCCCAGCTGCTCGGGAAGCTGAGGCAGGAGAATTGCTTGAATCCGGAGGCAGAGGTTGTGGCGAGGCTAGATCACACCAGTGCACTCCAGCCTGGACAACAGAGTGAGATGTCGTCTCAGAGAAACCCCCAAAACAAAACAAAACAATTTAACTCAGGCATACACTTTTTTCTTTATAGTGGTAAAGAATCTACTCTCTACGTTTTTTCTCCCTTTTTGTTATGTTGAGGCTTTCAGAGACAGAGTGTTATTTTTAATTAATTAATTTTTTTGAGATAGAGTCTCACTCTGTCACCAGGCTGGAGTGCAGTGGTGCCCTCTTGGCTCACTGCAACCTCCGCCTTCCGGGTTCAAGCGATTCTCCTGCCTCAGCCTCCTGAGTAGCTGGGACTATAGGCACGTGCCACCACGCCCAGGTAATTTTGTATTTTTAGTAGAGACAGGGTTTCACCATGTTGGCCAGGATGGTCTCAATCTCTTGACCTTGTCATCTGCCTGCCTTGGCCTCCCAAAGTGCTGGGATTACAGGCATGAGCCACCACACCCAGCTGAGTGTTATTGGAAGTAGTTACCAGACAGCGAACTAGCAATTTCTTTCTGTGTGCAGTGACTCCAACCTTTTCCTTATATTAATATTTTCTTTGCTTTCTGGGAAATTCACGGTGGAGATACTATACGAGTAGCTTCTAGCTCTTGAGGTTCTGAGTAAAATGCTCATGAAAACCAGCATTTTGCCCTTTATTCACTATTTGCACATATATTATTTTCCTTTACAATTCTTTTGCCATTTCTGTTTCGTTATTGTGGAGATGTTCGCAGACATACCTTGCTGGAATGGTTTGGAAAGAGGCCAGGTTTTGGGAGGTGTGGAGATGGTGTGGTACCCATAGAAAGAGACTGGGGGGCTTCTGGATAAGGATGAGAAGGAGAGGCTTGTGGACCTGTTCAAAGCTAGCTTGAGCTAAGGGCTATGCCAACAAATGTCCTCTTGATGTGAGTGTGGCCAGGGGAGGGACACACGGAGTGGAACTAGCCCTCTAGGCGCTGGGGGCGGGGCAGTCAGCATGGATGCTGAGGTCCCTGGAAACCCTCGTGTTCTGTGCTTGCTGTGACCCCGCAGCACCTGGGATGCACTTTGCACATATCCACTCTTCAGCTGAATCCTAACTGAAAAAGCCAATGGGAGGGAGCAGAGGACTGGAACAGCACAGATAGGAACTGAGGAGCTGCGCGTGCTCTGCAGGAGGAAGGCAACCTGCGTTTGCAAAGCACAGGGTCTCACTCATCCCCTTTTGCCAGCAGTGTCAGGCCTGGGAGCACTGCAGGTCAGCTCATCCCTTCCTAGGGACGGACCCACTTCGGGCCTGCTCAGATTCTCGCACCAACTGCGTTTGCCACCTGAACAAGTCAGGTTCCATGTTAGTTTCTTCAAGTGTAAGATGAGAGGAGCCTGGTTTCTTTCTTTTTTCAAGTCAGAGTCTCGTTCTGTTGCCTAGGCTGGAGTGCAGTGGTATGATCTCAGCTCACTGTAGCCGCCACCTCCTGGTTTCAAACGATTCTCCCGCCTCAGCATCCTGAGTAGCTGGGACTATGCCAGCATGCCTGGCTAATTTTGTAGTTTTAGTAGAGACAGGGTTTCACCATATTGGCCAGGCTGGTCTTGAACCCCTGACCTCAAGTAATCCACCTACCTCAGCCTCCCAGAGTGCTGGGATTACAGGTGTGGGCCACCACACTCGGCCAAGCTTGGTAAGTTTCTGAGGCTCTTTGCAGCTTTGAGCCAACTGAGCTTGAGAGTCTATGTGTATTGGACAGACGTCCTCAAGCTTTGACCCAGCAGTATCGTTTCCCAGAAGTTGCCCTACGGAAGCCATGGTTGATGCATGTGTGCTGTTTAGCTCACGATGTTCACTGCAGGCAGAGAAGTTTAGACAGTGGAGCATTGCGTGCAGCATTTGGGTACAGTAAATAATAAGACATTAGAATAGGAATGATGCCGCGCCTAGGGAAATGCTATGTGGCTTCTAAATGTATTTTTATAAAATAATAATGATACAGTAAAAGTCACTCAGTTAAGTAAAAATACAGTTTACCAAACCACAGTCCTATTTTTACGGAAATAAAAGTGTAAATACACGCACAGAAGGAAGCCTGGCCTGCTGTCTGGGAAGAGTGGGCCTCCTGGGAGGCAGTTCCTAGGTGGTTTTTCTGTGTGCACATCAGTATTTTCTGATTGTCCTACTAGGAATGGCATCACCTTTGTAAAAAGGAAGGACGGTAGAAGTTGACTTTAAAGGGTTTGCTCATTTTCGCTCACCCTCCCTGGCTTCTGCTGTGTGGGACTTCCTCCTGAAAGCTTCCTGATTCCCCCAGGTAATGGGCAGAGGCCTCAGTGTCCCCTTCGCCTCCGCAGGAGAGGCAGCAGCATGGCGAGCGTCCTGTCCCGGCGCCTCGGAAAGCGATCCCTCCTGGGAGCCCGGGTATTGGGACCCAGTGCCTCGGAGGGGCCCTCGGCTGCCCCACCCTCAGAGCCTCTGCTAGAGGGGCCCGCTCCCCAGCCTTTCATCGCATCCGATGACACCCCCTGCCAGGAGCAGCCCAAGGAAGTCCTCAAGGCTCCCAGCACCTCAGGCCTTCAGCAGGTGGCCTTTCAGCCTGGGCAGAAGGTAGGTTGATCCCAGCGTGGATGGCTGTCCCGTCTCACGAGTCTTGGGGTGGCGGTTGGGGTGCCCTAGTGGCAGGCCGGAAACTTTGGGCACCGTTTTGAGTGCAGACCTTTTCCCTCCAGCCACAGGGTGCCTGGGCAGCAGACCGCCCCAGAGAATGTGGCACCGTTAGCAGACCTAGGGCTCCTCTGCCACCGTGTTGTTTGTAGAAGGTGGCGAGACCTGGCATCTGACACCCTGGGCTTTGTCCTGCTCAGAACCTCAGTTTGAAGGCTGGCCATAGCTCCGTTTCCTTTCATCTGACTCAATTTGCAACTTGACCAAACAAACGAAAGCATCTCAGGCTTGCATCTCAGGAGTCGGAGAACATTGCATCTTTGAATTCCCTTTAGACACGTTGAAGAGTCAGAGATGTTTGCGTAGTTGGATTCAGTGGTGATTTCCTTGTCCAGCGTCCCCGCCCCTGTGCCAGGGTCCTGGGTCTGGTGTTACCACGAGGTCCAGGTGCCTGGGGTTCTCTTCCGTTGCCCTCTGAAGGCTTCCTAAATAATGACTCTACCTCTGTCTGCCTGCCAGCCCTGTGCCCGCCAGGCCTCTCTGTCTGTGAGGGAAGGTAGCCTGCCAACTTCCAGGTCCCCCTGGGCGAGAGGTCGGCCTGCCTCTGCACCCCTGCCACCTTGTCCCCAGGTGGACTCAGCACTCTCTGAGTGCAGGATAATGAGCAATTCAGAGTAGCAGCTGGGTACCAGCAGACAGGCAGTACATTCCAGGCAAGGAAGGCAGAAGGATGAGCACAGATTCCAGATTCAGAGAAAGTCCCAGAAACTGACATATTTGCTGTCTGCCAGTCTAGAGAATTGCTACGAACCTGTCTTGGGAGGAATCGGGCCAGTTTGGGTGCTCAGGTGGGAAGCAGGTACCTGGGAGCGTCTGCTGGAATAAAGAGAAGATAGTTCGCGGCAGGCAGACCCTGGCCCCTGGGACGTGGAGTGCATGAGAACTTCACAGTGAGACACATCCAGGGCTGACTGCCAACTGCTGTCCCTCTTCCCGCAGGTTTATGTGTGGTACGGGGGTCAAGAGTGCCCAGGACTGGTGGAGCAGCACAGCTGGACGGAGGGTCAGGTGACCGTCTGGCTGCTGGAGCAGAAGCTGCAGGTCTGCTGCAGGGCGGAGGAGGTGTGGCTTGCGGAGCTGCCGGGCCCTTGTCCCCAGGCACCACCCCTGGAGCCCGGACCCCAGGCCCTGGCATACAGGCCCGTCTCCAGGAACATCGATGTCCCAAAGAGGTTTGTGTGGGAGAAGAAACTGGGTTTCAAAAGTTGCATGGGTGGTGAGGTGTGAGGGTGTGGGTGACTCGTGGTGGGGAAGAAATGTGGTGTCATTGCTGTCTGGGTGCCAAGATACTGGGACAAATGGGGCACAGAAAAGGGGCATCTTTTTAAGAAAGCCAAAGTGGCATCTTTTCTTTTTTCTTCTTTTTTTCAAGACACAGTCTCACTCTGTCACCCAGGCTAGAGTGCAGTGGCATGATGTGGGCTCACTGTAACCTCCACATCCTGGGTTCAAGCGAATCTCCCACCTTAGCCTCCCAAGTAACTGGGATTACAGGTGTCCACTACCATGCCTGGCTAATTTTTGTATTTTTTGGTAGAGACGGGGTTTCACCATGTTGGCCAGGCTGGTCTCGAACTCCTGACCTCTGGCGATCCACCCATCTTGGCCTCCCAGACTGTTGGGATTACAGGTGAGAGCCACTGTGCCTGGCCCAGAGTGTCATCTTTCCCATAACCCTCTTATGGGTGATGTATCTTTTGTTGGGCAAAAGGCTATTTTTTCCCCTTTCCATGCTTAAACTAAATTAGTTCATAGTTTATGATAAGAGACAGGGAAGAAATGGCTTAAATCAGGCATCAACAAATGTGTTTTGAATGGGCCAGATAGTAAATAATTTAGGCTTCGTGGACTAAACAGTCTGTCTCCGCTGCTCAGCTCTGCTGTGATGTCCAAACAGCCAGGGTGGTGCAGAAACCAATAGGCATGATGTCCTCCAATGAAACCTCATTTGTGGACCCTCACATTTCAGTTTTATGTACTTTCCATGTGTCACTGTCAAGAAATAGTATTCCTTCTTTTGAGTTTTAAAACCATTTAGGCCAAGTGTGATGGCTCCACCTGTAACTCCACCACTTTGGGAGGATTGCTTGAGTCCAGGAGTTTGAGGCCAGCCTGGCCAACATAGCAAGACTTTGACTCTACAAAAAAAATAAAAAAAATTTGTCAGGCATGGTGGCTTTTGCCTGTAGCCCCAGCTACTTAGGAGGCTGAGGCCGGAGGATCCCTTGAGCCCAGGTGGTTGAGGCTGCAGTGAGCAGTGATGGTGCTACTGTACTCTAGCCTAGGAGACACAGCAAGATTCTGCTCTAAAAAACAAAGCAAAGCAAGCTGAGTGTGGTGGCCCACGCCTGTAATCCCAGCTTTTTGGGAGACCGAGGTGGGCAGATCACTTGAGGTCCAGAGTTCAAGATCAGCCTGCCAACATGATGAAACACTGTCTCTACTAAAAATACAAAAAGTAGCTGGCTGTGGTGGTACACGCCTGTAATCCCAGCTACTTGGGAGGCTGAAGTACGAGAATCACTTGAAACCAACCTGAGCGACAGAGTGAGACTCCATAGCAAAACGAACAAAGAAAACACAGAACCAAAGCATTTAAAATGTAAAACCATTCTTAGCTTGAAACCGTACAGAAACAAGCAGCAGACTACACAGCCTGCCATGTGCTTACCCCAGCTTAGATATTCCAAACTATTGGTGTTGAATTAATAATGTATTTTGCTTTAGAATTTTATGACTTTTTTCTACGAATATATATCCCAATTTCTATGTTATATGCTCTATGTACATTGATCTTTTAAGATTTAAAAGGAAAATCTGCCAACTGAAATTGTCTTATATACAAGACGTACAAGCATTCACACCCTGTCCCACCTCTCTTTCTGCGTTTGTCTGTGAGTGCTACAAAACACAGCAGACCCCGTATTTTGAAGCCAGATCAGAGTAGCAATATTTGCGATTGTGCATCCACTGGAATGCAGGCAAAGAATTTGCTTTCCTGTTCTGTGGAGGTGAAAATTTAAAGATCATCCAGAAATAGAGATGCTAATATGTTTAATGTAATAATAGTCTTTAATGTATTAATAGTCTCAGTTTAGTGGCCTCACAGCCAAGTCATCTATTTTAGTGGACCTCAATTGTAAGGAATAAATTGAGATAGCCCTTTGAAACAGACCACTTAGAAGTTTATTTCAGACTGACTTTTCCTAAAACTTTAGCATTAACTTCTAGATAGCTCTAATTTTGCTTCCAAAAATGTAGTGATATATAGATTTTTTAAAAATTACATGTAACATTTTACAGAACTCTGCTGCATAAAGCATGGACATTTGCATTGGGAGATATTTTATTTTATTTTATTTTTTGAGATAGAGTCTTGTTCTGTTGCCCAGGCTGGAGTGCAGTGGCGTGATATCGGCTCACTGCAACCTCCGTCCCGTGGGTTCAAGCGATTCTCCTGCGTCAGCCTCCCAAGTAGCTCGGACTATAGGTGTGCACCACCATGCCCAGCTAATTTTTTGTATTTTTAGTAGAGACGGGATTTCACCGTATTAGCCAGGATGGTCTTGATCTCTTGACCTCAGGATCCGCCTGCTTCGGCCTCTCAAAATGCTGGGATTACAGGCGTGAGCTACTGCGCCCGGCCAGGAGATTGATTTTAGTGCTTCTGGTTTATTTGCACGTTGGCTTGGGTGGTAGGTTCTGTTGACGTTCAAAAGCTGTCAGAATGCTTTCCCATTTTTCTTGGTGGGGTGGGAGAAGGTGGTTAGTGTATAATTGTTTCTTCTTAAATTTCAATGTGGGTCAAGGAAGGGAGGTAATTGTTGTGTTTTTGAATTCCAGTGGGCGTGTTTTGTCCCCGTGTTTATTTCGTTTTGAGCCTACTCTCCCCTAAATAAAGTTCTCCTTTTTAACCTGCAGAGTCAAGCAGCAAACTCAAGGGAGAATGGGGCTGTCTCAGGGTGTCACAGTGGGATGGGACCCACCAGCTTATACCAGGGCTGCCTAATGTTATAAGCATCACTCAGAATGGGTACTGCTCAGGAAGAACGGGAGACCTCCATGTCTCACTTAGTTTATATGATCTGAGCACCCACTGGCTGGCTGGAGTCAGGGGGACTTGGGGATAGTCCAGAAGTGTAAGATGATCATGTGAAACTGGCCAGAAGTGGTGTCTCATTTTGTGGGGAGCATGGGCCCGCCGTTCCAGGAAATAACCTTTCCCACTCCTGTGTGTGAATCCAGGAAGTCGGATGCAGTGGAAATGGATGAGATGATGGCGGCCATGGTGCTGACGTCCCTGTCCTGCAGCCCTGTTGTGCAGAGTCCTCCCAGGGCTGAGGCTAACTTCTCTGGTGAGCAAGCGGGGGCGCGGCTGGGTTCTGGGCATTGCAGAGGCCCCGACAGACTTTCTCTGTGTACAGCAGCTGGATGCCTGCGTCACCAGCCTGGCAGTAGGATTTCCAGGGACTCCTCCCACTGGCACCTCTTGCCAGCTGCATGCCATGGAGTTAGACACTTCTGTTCTTTTTCCTCAGTTTCCTCATCTGGGGAGGATCGTCCTGGTGCATTGTGAAGATGATTGAGCATGGGACTAAGCCACAGTGGCCAGTGGAGTAAGTTCTTCCATGGGAGTGACTGAGCCCAGCACTTTGGTGGGGCCTGAATGAGGCCAGTAGAGGAATATTTAGTTGACAAAGTAGAAATGTGCTCAGTGGTCTCGTAGTGGCCTCAGAAAATTCTTGCCCTCATTCCAGGTGCCTAATTCAGCCTTGCAAATTAGTGTGGGCCTATGGGACAGGGACCTGAAATGAATGAGCTAATGTCTAATATAAGTCTAACGGCTTAATAAAAAGTAGTGGTTTGACTTCATGGCAAATTTATTAATTAAAACAAAATTTCTATAGTTGTAACCCCAAAATACTTTATCAGTAATATGAGGGGAAAAAGGGTTACTGGGCATTTGCCATTAGTTTGGCAAGACTGCTAGTGAACCTGAAGTTTTTTGGAAAATTCATGGCAGGGCTGGCCTACCTGACTCCCAGGGAAGAACTTTTCATTGGCGGACACCTAACTGAATTGCAAGCTACTTAAAAGCTTACAGGAAAATATGGAGTCTGAGCACATAGCAGGAGGAAAGTGGCCTTCATAAGCATCCCTTATAAGGAATGTTCCAAAATAGAAATTAAACATAAAGGAGAGAGAAAACATAGTTGCTTTCTTGACTCAAAATTGACCCTCAATGAGGAGGCTAAAGAACATCATTGTACTACGGGGACACCTAGCTGTGAAGCCTAGTATTGCATGCATGCTCCATTAGCACAAGCAAGATAGGGAAGAGGAAAGGAGTTAGTTTCTGTGTTCTCAGGAGAGTTTAGGAGATGTGGGTGGTTGGGTGGAAAGATCCAGGAAAGTGTCCTAAAGGGAAAGAAAAGAAAATTGTCGACTCCAGTTCCCATCAGGAGGGTATGTATAATACATGCATACACAAGTGCACATCAGCATAGAAGTGTCACTGAATATATACCATCAGCCTGATTTTAAGTCCCTTCATAAAAAAAATTGTCTATTAAAGATTTTTTAAAAATATGATTTCATTTTATTTATTCTTTTTTTTTTTTTTTTGAGACGGAGTTTCACTTGTTACCCAGGCTGGAGTGCAATGGCGCGATCTCGGCTCACTGCAACTTCCGCCTCCTGGGTTCAGGCAATTCTCCTGCCTCAGGAGGATTGTAATCCTCAATCCCAGCATGCACCACCATGCCCAGCTAATTTTTTGTATTTTTAGTAGAGACGGGGTTTCACCATATTGACCGGGATGGTCTCGATCTCTTGACCTCATGATCCACCCGCCTCGGCCTCCAATGTGCTGGGATTACAGACGTGAGCCACTGTGCCCAGCTATTAAAGATTTTTTTTGATTACAGTATATCAGCATATTTTCGATCTTACAGCTGAAGTCAGTAGAAATATAAGACTTCCTGGGCCTAATTATCTTGAAGTGTTCTGTGAAGCATGGCCTACATAGCCACCAAAACCTTAACTAAGAGGGTCGTGGATACAGTTTGCTCAGAAGCTGCCTACTCCCGTTGGTTTCTGTGTGTATTTCTCAAAGGTCCACTTGTAAGCACTCAGTGCTGTGCATTTGTAGAGGAGTACTTTGTTTTCATGGTATAGAATGTGTGTTATTGCCTGTGTCCTAGAAAAAGTGTGATCAAAGATGGAGTCACATACAACTTACACATTAACTTACATAGATAACTTTTGGCTTTGTGTTACATTTTGCTTCCTTTGTGTGCCAGTCAAAATCTGCCATGCAGATTTCATGCGTTTGAGCCATTGTGAGTGGTTCCTGTAGGAAAGGGCTGCCGCATTTGTAGCAGGGGGTGCCTGCTACTTGACCCCGGAGTCCTGACCATCCTGCATGTAGCGATGGAGGATTCCGCTCTCTGCCTGTTAGTTTTCCTATCAGTGGATGTGCGTGGGCCTTTTGCATGTTGGCCTGTTTGATGATTCTTGTGTTCTGCCCTGAATGTGTACCCTTCTCTAAGCACGTGTGCAGACGTAGGAACCTCTTGGTTCCCAGGAAGGGGCAGTGATAGCTGTGAGACAGACAGCGGTACGTGGGATGGGGAGTGGAGAGTTCTTCTTCCATCTCCTTTGTTTTGGGTGGGCTTCTTCTGGGATGTGAGATGGAAGGAGAGCCTGGACTGGAAACGTGGGCAGATGGGAGCCTGTGCCAGGCAGATCCCTGTTTAGCACTGAGGCAGTCGGGACTGTGAGCGGGAGGAGAAAAGGGCAGTAGGATTTTATCCTGGCCACAAGGGATGTGCTGGTAGACCTTGGCATTCAGGGTTAGGAGGCTCTGTGGAACGCCCCTGTTGGGAGTTGGGGCTTCTGAGTACAGGTCGTTTCCCGCCCCCTTGGTATTTCCACATATCAGAATTTCAGATTCTCCTCTATTATAAATTCACCTGATGTTTGGCCTAGGAGTGAGAGTGTGGGTTGGGCTTGCACAGCCTGCAGATGTGCCATTTAAAAACGGAAGATTCTCTATGTCTGCTGATATCCTTCCTCTCGCTCAGAGGCATTCAGGCACCCGGGAGCTGCTTCAGGGCTGTGTCAGGCCCGAAAGCCCCCTGCCACCTTGTGGAGATCGGAATTGCTCTTGGAGCTTGTCTTTCCTCCTCCAAACGTGTCACCTCTTGATTAAAGCAGGTTCCACCTGGGCTGCAGCCAGGACTGGGAAACGTTGCACCCTCCGGAGGGTTGCCAAGGCTGAGTGGTTTGTTCCAGTCACGAGTTTTCATGACCTGGCCTGAGTTTAGATGATTGAAAAGCATTTTTCAGGAAAGCTGGTCAAGAAGCCCTTTAAGTTGGCTTCAGCTGTAGGAAAATGCTCCAGCTGTATGAAAATACCCAACACTCTGGGTGTGCCCGTTCTCAACCAGGCCTGGAGGCTGCAGAGGCTTTGCCCCTCCCCACATCCCCCTTTTAGTTAATGTATCAAGTGAGAAACAGGCAGCACTTTGGGAGGCTGAGGCAGGAGGATCACTTTCGGACAGGAGTTTGAGACCGGCCAGGGCAACAGAGCAAGACCCCTATCTCTGAAAAGAAATTGGTTTAAAAAGAGAGAAATACATTTTAATTAGGTTCTCTTTGCATGAATCATATACAAAGTGAACTTGCAGTGTGTGTCTGCTGGTCAGTGATGACCAGGTGGCTGTAGCAGGAAGTTTCTGAAGGGCAGAGCAGTTCTACCAGGAGAAATTGCTGCTGTGAAGGAACCCCTCTCCATGTTTACTGAAGATCAGAGGGAGAGTTTGCCCAGGGACAAGCCCATGAGTGTCCTCTCACCTTCTCTTTATCTGGCCAGCTTCTCGCACGGCCTGCGACCCGTGGAAAGAGAGCGGTGATGTCTCGGACAGCGGCAGCAGCACCACCAGCGGTCACTGGAGTGGGAGCAGTGGCGTCTCCACCCCCTCGCCCCCCCACCCCCAGGCCAGCCCCAAGTATTTGGGGGATGCCTTTGGTTCTCCCCAAACTGATCATGGCTTTGAGACAGATCCTGACCCTTTCCTGTTGGACGAACCAGCTCCACGAAAAAGAAAGGTATGTAATCACCGTGTGAGTGTGAGCTAGGCCAGAGTGGATGGTGTCTGTGTGGGGACAGCCAGCCGTGGCGGGGAGGGGACCCTGCAGGCCCTAGATAGTCTTGGGTTCTCTCCCATTTCAGATTTCTTTTAGTTTTTTGAGACGGAGTCTTGCTCTATCGCCCAGGCTGGAGTGCAGTGGCCTCAGCTCATTGCAATCTCTGCCTCCTGGGTTCAGGCAATTCTCCTGCCTCAGCTTCCTGAGTAGCTGGGATTACAGGCACGCACCACCATGCCCAGCTAATTTTTGTATTTTCAGTGGAAACCATGTTGGTCAGGCCGGTCTTGAACTCCTGACTTGGTGATCCTCCTGCCTCGGCCTCCCGAAGTGTTGGGATTACAGGCGTGAGCCACCACACCTGGCCCCGTTTCCGTTTTCTTGTTGCTGCTTCTGTTACCTGGTGATACTCCCAGGATTCTCCTCCTATTTAAAGCCTCTTCCGTTTTAGCCTCCACCCCATCCCTGCCTCCTTTCCTGTGTGCCTGCAGACGCCTGTGCGGGAGCGACCTCCAGTGGGGCCTCAGCCACAGCATCAAGCACCACTGTTGGCCGCTAGGACCATCTCTTAGGTTGGGGCTTTCTGGCCCCTGGTTGGAAGTGTCTCTGGTCCCAGAGAACCTCCTTCCTGGAGGCTTTTGTTGGGTTGGGCTGGGGACAGCAGCCAGTTTGAGTTTCCACTGGGTAAGGGTGAGCGAGAGCTAAGGAGAAAGGCATACCCACTCACCCCATCTTCCTTTCCTCTAGAACTCTGTGAAGGTGATGTACAAGTGCCTGTGGCCAAACTGTGGCAAAGTGCTGCGCTCCATTGTGGGCATCAAAAGACACGTCAAAGCCCTCCACCTCGGGTAGGTTCGAGCCCGGGGCCTCCAGCTAGGGTGGCGTGCAGGGCTCCTCCACCTTGCTGCGTCCCTATAACCCATGGCCCACAGTGCTTTCAGGAACGTGGCTTGCTGGGAACACCCCCTGGGGTCTCTTCCCGGCCCCCTGGGAAAAACATCCTGGTGAGCGTTGTTGCTGTTGACGGGAAGGGAGCTCTGGCCGTCTCAGGGATGTCTTCTTGCCTCGCTGCAGGAAGACAGATGTTTTAGTTATGGGTAGAAACAGGGTCATTTGGTTCAGTTGCTGGTGAGACCTTGTTTCCAAGATGTTGTGGCCGAGCACTGCACCACTGAGTCTTCCTCGGGAGAGGGTCTCTGCGAGCCCTGCCCTGGGGCCTCAGCTGTGTTCCGTGCAGAGCGAGCTTGCAGGCTGCAGTGGTAGGAGCTGACTCACAGCCCTGGAGGAGAAAGCGTGACTGCAGGCAGGTGGGGCCCACAGAGGGCTCGTGGTTGTGCTCAGTGTGGGATGCCTCCTGCCAGAGGAGAGGTTGGCACATGTTCTGGGAGTGGATGAGCTGTAGGTGCCAGGAAAAATAATTCCCCTTGGTGTGCAGCACATAATCCTAGTGACACCTGTCAGGACCGGGGCTCCCGGGTGTTCTCTTGGGTTCCGTCCCTGGCTTACTGGGTGGCCTCAAGCAATCACTTCCCTCCCCACCATGGTCCCCGCTGGGTTTGAAGCGGGCAGCGCGCCCCTGATAGTGCCGCCTCTCCCTCCCACACAGGGACACGGTGGACTCTGACCAGTTCAAGCGGGAGGAGGATTTCTACTACACAGAGGTGCAGATGAAGGAGGAATCTGCCGCTGCTGCTGCTGCTGCTGTGGGCCCCCCCATCCCTGGGACTCCCACCGCTGAGCCAGCTCCTACTTCCAGCATGACTGGCCTGCCCCTGTCCGCTCTTCCACCACCTCTGCACAAAGCCCAGTCCTCCGGCCCAGAACACCCTGGCCCGGAGTCCTCCCTGCCCTCAGGGGCTCTCAGCAAGTCAGCTCCTGGGTCCTTCTGGCACATTCAGGCTGACCATGCATACCAGGTATGGGGCGGGGTGCGCTGGAGGCCCAGGCTCGAAGCTGACTCATCACGGGCCAGCCTGATCACAGGCCACCGACCACCCTGATGGAAGGCTGAGCCCTTGGGCTAAATTGCTAATCTCCTCTACAAAGAAACAAAAGGAAACTGATTTCACTGCTCCATAAATATGGGAATTCCTGGAGTTCTGCATCAGCAACCGTCATGAGTGGTTACTAGAAATCTAGCTGAATCCCTACGTAACTGAGGGATGGATTTGGGCGGGGGAATTGTCACACCTCTGCTTAAAAGGGAGGATGGAGTAGTGGAGTTGGGCTTCCCACAGTGATGTCTGGGTCCTAGAATTGTGTTCCATGGACAAATAGTCCAGCACACATGTTTTGAATACTCACTACAGGCCAAGAATTGGACTAAGTAAGCTTTTCAGGTAGAAGGTTTAGCCCCTGCCCTTGTGGAGGGCGTGGTTCATATTGAGAGAGAAAGGCATGTGTAACTATGGTTAATTATAATAACTGGTCAAAGTACTAATTACTAGAGGCATGAGGTGTTGTAGATACCAGAGGGACCAACCTCTTAAGCCTGTGTGGATGAGAAACCACAGAGGGTGACATTTAAGACGATCTTTGCTGCACGTAGCAGGTACTCAAGGAATATGCAGCCTGCTGTGGTGTTTCTTAAAATCTTTTTGCACCTATTTTATCCATCTCTGGGCCTGTTTGCAAATTAGTTATTAAAAGGTATTGCTTCCAATGAGAAAGACTTTACGAAACGAGCCAGCTCTCCTTGTTAGAAGAGTGGCCACTTAGCAACTTCATGTTTGGCCTGCTTCCAGCCCCAGCTGACCTGTGGGGCCCAGACACGTGGCTGGCGTTTTCACAAATAGCCCTGACCCTGGATACCCAAGAGCAGGCTGCTACTTTCCAGCCGTTGCTGGGGGATCCCATATCTTATCCCAGCCCTGCCCCTCGACACAGAAGGCTTGGGGCCTCTTTTGGCACCTGCCGTGGCATGTCTCTGTAGGTGATCCGGTTGAGATGTTAAGTCTTCTGCGGTGATTAACTCATGAGGCTAGCACGTACACTAGCTCGGAGGGAAGGGTTCCAGGATGAGATTGGCGCCTCGCAGTAAGGAGGCTACTTCAAAGTATTGGGTGCTTCAGTGTTGCCCTTGGGAAAGCCGAGTGTGTCCCAGAACTTTCTGATCATTGCACGTATGCAGAGCTGTGTCTTCTGCTGCTGCCCTGAGGCTGTGGGGGTTGTGAGCAGACTCTGAATGCTTCCTGAGCTAGAATCCTGGCTGACACCCTCGTCTTCTGCAGGCTCTGCCGTCCTTTCAGATCCCTGTCTCGCCCCACATCTACACCAGTGTCAGCTGGGCTGCTGCCCCTTCTGCTGCCTGCTCCCTCTCTCCGGTGAGTATGCTGGCTGTTTGCCTGGGGCCCAGTATGGCCGAGGGCTGTCCCACACATCCCAGGGCTGGAGGCCCTCCCTTGGGCACAGGGCATGAGGCCACAGGTCAGTGTGGCCATCTTGCCTTCAGCCTCTAAACGTGTTGAAGATTTCTTTGTGCCGCCCCCTCCCCGGCACTCCCCATTTGGCCACAGCCCCTCGAGGAGGTGGAAGGAGGTGCTTGTAGAGGATGCCCAGAGCAAGCAGGTTTCTTGCCAAGAAAATCAGGCGAGGCTGGGGTCAGTGCTGGTGCCCGTCAGCCCTGAGTGCCCGTGGGTGTTTAAGAATTTTAATGCTGCGAGGAGAGGAAGGGGGAGAATGTGGAGGCCGCGTGGGATGGGTCAGAAATCTCAAGGCCACAGGGGACAAGGGCCATAGGTGGACCCCAAACTCAGATCAGCGGGAAGTCATTTTGAACTCTGCCTAGCAGGCACTGGTCTTGAGTTTATCCTGCAGGGTGGTGTCATACTGTAAATCACAATGCCAGTGTGCCACGAGGCAGTTCGAGGCTTCCAGGCATGGCAGCTCCGTCTAAGTCCCCTACAGGGAGAACCTCAGAGGGGGCCAGGTCTGGTGGCTCCCCTGCCCTCGTCCTCGGCTGGGTCCTGACTGGCATGAAGGCCTGCTCCTTCCTCACTCTCCTGCCAAGAGCTCCCCTCTGCTGGAGTGTCCTCCCTGAGAAGGCTCGAGGCCTCCTGCACCAGAAGGAACTGGGGACGTGTGGCTGCCTATCTTTTTCCTGACTCCCATGCTCACGGCCCCTCTCCCCATGCCCAGGTCCGGAGCCGGTCGCTAAGCTTCAGCGAGCCCCAGCCGCCAGCACCTGCAGTGAAATCTCACCTGATCGTCACTTCTCCACCCCGGGCCCAGAGCGGAGCCAGGTGAGACGTCCATTGTTGTCCCCTGCCTTCTGGTTTCTGTGCCCTGTCTCCAGTGGTGGGGACTCTGACCCCACCCAGATGAAGTCACCAGGGTTAGTCCCCAGATGGTGGACGCACCTGATGGGATGACCGTTTGGTCGGAGGAGCCTCTGGGCCCTGGTCCCGGTGGTTTTTGCTGGGAGCTGCCCCTTCCGGCCTCTGCTTGTTCTCCCATCCCCGCTCGGTCCACCATCTGTGTGGGACTCCATTCGCGTTCCTCTCTTTCTGCAGGAAAGCCCGAGGGGAGGCCAAGAAGTGCCGCAAGGTGTACGGCATCGAGCACCGGGACCAGTGGTGCACGGCCTGCCGGTGGAAGAAGGCCTGCCAGCGCTTCCTGGACTGAGCTGGCCCGCAGCCTCTGCTCTGCTCCTGCGCTGCCGGCAGCCGCTGTCAAGAAGCGGAGGGTCACCAGCTCTCGGCAGACGCCGAAAGAGAAAGAATGGCAACGCGGAGTTTGGGCTCTGTTGGCTAAGGTGTAACACTTAAAGCAATTTTCTCCCATTGCAGGAACATTTTATTTTTAAAAAAAGAAACAAAAATATTTTTTTTCCCTCTAAAATAGGAGAGAGCCAAAACTGACCAAGGCTATTCAGCAGTGAAGCAGTGACCAAAGAATTAACTGCCCTCGTTTCCCACAGCCCCTGCTCTGGGGATTAGCTCGTGCGCGTAGCAAGAGAAGGAACAGCTCGTTCTGCTTCCTGCTGAGTCCGTGAATTCTTTGCTTTCTCAACTCTTCCAGAAAGGACTGTGAGCAAGATGCATTTACTTTTCTTAAAAAACAAACAAACAAAAAAACGAGTTTCTGGCTGATGGGTGACACAGTGTGGGACTGCCTGGCCAGGGGGCAGAAGAGGGGTTTGCTCTTCTCGGAGGGCGTCTCCTGCCCCCTGGCTGAGCACCCTGCATGGAAGTCAAAGGAAAGCCCCTTCTTGGTGACAGTGACTTAAATCTGGGTTCCTTCAGACATTGGGTTGCACCCCAACAAATATTAAATGGCTTCTTCTCAAAGCCCAGAGTAAGAGATTTTTTAAAAGACTGTCGCCAAATAGCTGAGCCAAAAGGCTGATCAGAATTCACTTTTTGGAATATGGCAGTTAAACACTACCTTGAGCATTCTCTCTTCTTTCGTCGAGGAAGTCCGTGAGGGTTTGAGTGTCTGGAAACTCTCTGCTCTTACCTGAGGAAGGGCCCTCCTGCCGCCTCCCTCCAGTTGTGGAAAGGACACCTCAGAAATGCTGTGTTTTCTTTTATGATGTATTTAGAAGCCTTTGCTGGTTAACGTTTCCTTTTATTTGGGTGGCCGGGAGAGACCCAGGGAGGTTCTGGAGGTTCCTTTCTGTCTCCTGGTCCTGCCAGCAATGTCCCCATTGCTGTTTGCTGCCTGAAAGCAGGATGAAGGCGGTCAAGGGGAGCCTTGCACCTGTGAGCTTCAGGATGAGGAAATGATGGGAGGGAGATGTGGGTTTGGATCAGTGGCTGCTGGCATTTCCGCCTGTGGTGTTTCTGGAGCCTGCAGGGATTTATGGGGGACTGGGCTGCGTGCTGGTCGATGAGTGGAGCTGTGCTCGTGGAGAAGGTGGGAGGTCTAGGGAGCTTAGCGCCATGCCGACCAGCCGTGCGTGGAGACAGAGGGAGCCATGTCTGGACCGTGGGGCATGTTTCTGTTTTGGTGTCTCGCTTTCCTCCCCGCATGACTTATTTGGGGATTCCTCAGGGCTTGCTGGAATGTGACAGCCTGCTGCCCAGCTGCCTTGGGAACAATTTCTGGCTCTTATGTCCCAGCTGTCAGGGACTCAGGGGATCCTACCCAGCCACCTCTCCTGGGAAAGAGTGTCAGCATCCACCCCTAGGTTGTCATCGAGGCTGTCCTCCCAGTCCTGGGTGAAGATATCTGGACCACCAAGGCTCCCTTGGCCCCTTCATGTGGGAAATAGACATGTGCTTTTTAAGGCAAGACACTTTGAGTGTTAAGAAATCTGTAGACCTGGCAATAGGTGGGGAAGGGTGTAGTGCCCTAGGTTGGTGACAGAAGAGACAGACACTTAAGCACAGGTGTCTTTGGTGATGGGGTGTATTTTTATAACTTAGTAAAAACATGTATGTGGAATTCTGTCTCTTGGTAAAGCTCAAAGCCAGACCAGCCGAGGTGGCGCGGGGTTCTCCTCCCTGTCCCTTCAACTTCCTTGAGAATTAAGAGCTGGCAGTTCGTGATGGCATTTCCCAACACCCCTCACTTCCCAGGACCCCCCACACACCTGCTTCCAATCCTCATGGTAAGGTGGGGGAGCGTTCTTGACACGTGCGTACTTCACTCAGGAGGGCCTCCCCCTCCCCTCTTCGTCAGTGTTCACTGCCACCTCGTCTTTAGAAAGCTGTTTGAATTCCCCCCGTCCCCAGTTTGGACCATGTAGATATAACTGGATATACGGATCTTTCTCTTTGTGAGGCCATTGGTACACAGGGCAGGAGGGGAAGGAGGAGGAAAGGGAGGGAGCTGTCCGGAAGCTGTGGTGGTTTTGCTTTGTTCTTGTCTTTGATTCTGGTGCTGCCTTCTCCGCCCGTGCTCTCGCCCTCCCTCCTCCTCCTCAGCTGGCAGCCTCCTTGCCTCCCCTCTGCCCGCACTGCCATCCCATGGCTGTCGTGCTGGTTCTTCACAAGTGCTCCTCTGTTCTCGGGGTTGCTCCATTCGTGTCTTGGAGGGTGAGTCTGGCCGGGGAACCGACCCAGTGATCACGCCTGTCTTCTTCATCTTTATCTCCCTCCTTGCCAGCCCGCCCGGGCAGTGGACGCTGATGGAAGGAGGATGCTGCGGGTGGGTTTTTAGAAATGAACGGGACTGACTTTCAAAGCAGTTACCTTGGGAAACTGTTTATTCCAGCGGTGTGACTTTCTTCCGAACATTTCTTGGAATCACCTTCAGAGTCTGGGGCTGTGTGTTGAGCAGCCGTAAGGATGCCGGACGCTTCTTTAGTGCCTGGAGAGTCCAGCGAATGACGTCTGTGGCCAGGTGAGGTCCCAGGTGCAAAGCAAAAGGACCATTGAAAGTGAGATAGCTTGGATCAAATCATGTGACTTTTAAACTGGTTCAGAAAGCAATTTGAAGCAATTACAAAAAGAAAAAAAAGTCAAAAAAGGAAAAAAAAGAAAAAAGGTATTTTAAGCTGCGGCCACCCTGTCGTGAGTCTCTAGCTTGAGTCCTTGGAGAACAATATTCATTCAGTTGTGGAGACTCTGTTGTGTTGGGAGAAATCTGTCCTGTTACTTTCTGGTCATCCCAGGGGTTCTGACTTTACCAGGGGCAAAAAAAAAAAAAGGAAGAGGGAGATAAATCCCATCTGTGAATTTGTCTTATTGGCGCCTTTTCCCTCAGCTGTCTTCCAAGTATTATTTTTACTATTAAAAATTTTTTTAAAAAATGTGAAATGTAATGGTTTTACAGCAACAATATGAAATATATTTTATAAGGAATAAAATGGTACCTTGTCTGATTTAACGTATGCTTGTCCATTGCCCCTTCCCCTGCAAAAATAAGATTCTCACTGTCCTTGTCCTTGGTGTCACAGAGATGGTAGCATAGCACACTGAAGCAAAGCATGATGTCGATTCGCTTATACTAACAGTAGGTAACGCTTCCCAGTGACTGGCTGAGCACGTCCCTGGGTGACCTGTTATATATAACCCATGAGAGAGGGCTGTCATCGTTCCATTTTGCAGATGAGGAGAGTGAGGCACGGAGGTTAAACAGCTTGCCTAGTGTTATAAACTGGGAAGTAATGGCACTAGGATTGTAATCCATGCAGTCAGTATTTTCTGCTGCTTTTCTTGACAATGGGGAGCATATTCTTGACTGCATTCCTGAGTCTTTTGAGCAGCAAGTGACACAGGAGAAAATCAGTCACATGCTACCTATTGAACACAGTCTGCTCCATCCAGACGTCGGTTCCGGGTGCTGCAATGGCCCAGGTGGCTGGCAGAGCTGGCCTGGGTGGGAAGGCTGTTTGGAGCAGAAGGGGTCATTCCACCAGGGGCTGGTTTGTGTAGTTTCTGCTGCTGAACTTTGAGAACCACTTAGTGAAGCAGTGACAGGTTCCAGGAAGACCAAGTCAGGTACACCAGGCTTGCTGGAGGAAGTTGTTGAAATGTGTTTAAATGTTCAAGGTGTATTTAAAATTAGTTCAAGGTATTGGGGGAGGGGCGGGAGGCCCGCCAAGATCCTTTCTGCACTGAGTTGTCCTTCTGGCTGGGAGAGGCAGGAGCTGTGGCAGCAGGCTCTAGGGAAGAGGGAAGGCAGGGAGGCGGTTAGGAGCTTTGAGGAGGGTGAATGTCTCGGGGTGGATTGCAGGGACCTCTTATCTTGCTGGCCAGTGAGGGTGTCATGCTCTGAGAAGATGCAGACACTTCATTACGGCCTGAGCCAGCCACACCCAACAGCCTGGAAAGCAGTTTGTCTATTTCCCTCCTTTTTGCCTTTTTTCATATCTTGAGGGTGCAGTGAGGGACTTCCTTCTCCCCTTCTCTGTCTCCTTGTTCTAGCTCATCTCTCTAAGAAGGCCTTGAATAGAACGATCTGTTCTGCATTTGCCAAAGCACTCCCCACCCCCGAAGTTAGCTACCTTCCTTCTCCATTTGCAGCTCACCCCCAAACCCTATGTTTGCAGCTGCCTCAGTGGGTCGAGCCCCCAGCTTTCCAGCTTCTGGTTGGGTTTGGCTGGAGTTTGACAGTAAGGAGGAGAGGGAAGTGGGAGCGTTGAATCCTGGCTGCCACAGTGTGTAAGTGGCTGGATTTCTCTACTGAAAGCTCCGGAGAGCTAGAGTCCTTGTGGGTCCAGGAACTCCTTTCTCCCTCCCACGGCTCTGCAGCTCCCACCAGAGCACCCCGCATCCCTTGCTGATCTTCTGTAACCCTGCCCACTTGTGTTGATGGTTAACTCCCTGACAGACTCAGCTTGGGGCTGCCTGGTGTTTCTCGGCTGGACTCTGACGGTGGCACACCCTAATGTGTGAGGCTGGAGATCAAAGTGGCATCAGCAGGTTTTTCTCTGCCCTGTTCCTTGCTGTGCATCCCAATCCACTGGGCCCAAACCAGCGGGGTCAGCACCACCTGGAGCTTGTTGAAAAGGCAGATTTCTACCATCTGAAATGGGGTGGGGCCAGCAGCCTGTCCCTCTGTGGCGCTGATGTGCGCAGGGGTGTGAGAACCCTGCCTTCTCTCCGGCCGTCCATTCACGCAGCCGTGTGCATTCATTCCCTCACCGGCTAGACTGGGATCTAGGCGCTGTGCGCTTTTTTACCTCTGCCCCTCGGGAGCCGCAGCGCTGGTTACGTGCGTGCGTGTGTGTGTGTGTGTGTGTGTGCAGAGTCTGCTTCCGTCACTTAAAAACAGCAAACCAATTTATTAACCATTTGCTCAGTAGAAGTTTAATGGAGAAATCATTGTTTGAAACAGTCAAAAAGAACAGCTCTTTTACAAACAAGTTATGGCAGTGGTGAGTCAAAGCCCCAGGTTCGATTTCCTATTCCTTTCACCTGCCCCTAGAAGGAGGGCGAGGCGGGTGAGCAGGAGAGACGGGGCCATTGCAATGGTAGCTGGAGGAGTTACAAAAATACACTCTGATGTAGCAACAGGGCTGTGGTGAAACATGCCAGGGGCTCGGGAGGAACAACCAGACGGGGAGGTTCTGGAGGCGAACGAAGCCTGCTGGGTCTGCAGGTCCTCAGTGCCTTGGGGAAGAAGGAATCCTGGTTCCCAGGCGGCAGGTCTGGGGCTGGACACATGCTGTTTGGGGGATCACCTGGACGCCTGTGGAGACAGAAATAAATGATTACAAAATAGCAAACCTGTTGGTTTATCTGAACGTTTTCTATTCCCGCTAGAGACTGAAGCAGTGAAAACGAGGCAAAGAAAAGCTATCAACCCAAAGAAACTGCTTCTAACATAGCCAGAGGGGTCCTCCAGCCCCTCCACATTCTGCTCCCCAAGCCCCGGCTCCACTGGCCGGACTAGTACACTGAAGGGGAGTCCGTGGGCTGTGAAAGGCACGGTGACAAGCCCCTCCCGGGGAACAGCCTCCCTGGCGTTCAGAGCCCATGCCAAATAGCATCCTTGTTCTATAGTCCTTTTTTCCAGGTGCTCTTTGAGCCTGATGGCACTGATACCTGAGCACGAATGAATGTGCTCAGTTTCCACTGCCTAGAAGGGGCACGGCCTGAGGGCAGCAGAAAAGAGGAAGGCAGACCCAAGAGCAGCTGTGACCAGTTCTATGTAGAGGTGGGCCTCACCCCAACGCCTGTCCTTCCTAGGACATCATTACACTTCCTGAATAGGGTTTTTTTTTTCTTTTTTGAGACAAAGTTTCTCTCTCGTTGCCCAGGCTGGAGTGCAGTGGCATGATCTTGGCTCACCGCAACCTCCGCCTCCTGGGTTCAAGGGATTCTCCCAAGTAGCTGGGACTACAGGTGACCGCCACCACGCCTGCTAATTTTTGTATTTTTAGTAGAGGCAGGGTTTTACTATATTGACCAGGCTGGTCTCAAACTCCTGACCTCAGATGATCCACCTGCCTTGGCTTCCCAAAGTGCTGGGATTACAGGCGTGAGCCACCGCGCCCAGCCCTGAATAGGGTTCTTTATCCCATTTCAGTGCAAGGTGGCCCCACTTCTTCCCAGCCTTCTCCCTGTCGATTAGTATTAGATATCGTAGACGTCAAGGACAGCATTGGTAACAAGAGTCCCCCAATATGCAGACATCTTCATCAAGTGTAGGGCAGGTTGGGGTGTATGTATGTGGATGAAAACAAGGTTGAAGCCGCCTGTCAGACTCTCTCATAAATAACATCCGTATTGGAACTCACCCACCATGCATGTAGCAGGGAAAGAAACAGAGATGGTTGCAGAAGGAGAAAGGAGAGTCATCAGTAATACCCCAGTGAGCTGGTTAATGTTTCCAGAACTTGGCATGTGAGCAGAGTCACCGACAGAAGCTCCTTCCCGGCTTTGTTTCAGTGCCTCTCGGTTGGAAGCATAATAGATTAGAAAAACCAATGGCCTGGATGGAGGCTCAAATCATTTTTTAAAAAACAAATGGGTTCCTGTTAATGGGCCTGATTTTCAGCTGTGTTTAAGTAAAGAACATTGTCATCGTTCAGAATGAGACACGAGCTTCAGTGCCCCTGAAGAGATGCTTTAAAGAGCAATCTCTTTAAGATGTGAAAGAATCCAACCCATGCTGCTTCTGACTGATTTGTGTTAGGTGCTATGGAGATAAGGCTTAGAAAGAAGCAGGAGGCTTGTGAGGGATCCAAGAGGATGGCTCAAAAGCAGTGCAGGTGAATTCGGGGCCTTTGGAGATGAGTCATCCTGCTAAAATAAACACATCAGCCTTCTCTTCACAACTTAATACATGTGCCCGCATTTGGTAACGGGCCTACCTGCAAAGGGGCCGTCCCCGTGCTCAAGTGTGGGCATATGCACTCAGGTATCTTCACGAAGGTTATTAGTGACGGCTGCCTCTGACTATGGGACGCAACATAAAACAGCACAGGCAGACATTCTTCTCTTATGCTGTGATTCAGGGAGAAGCCCCACTTGGGTAATGTTTTGGGGTGATGTGGATGAACTGACTGGTTCTTTGTGTTAGGGCAATGACACAGTGTGGAAGTTTGTCCTCTTCCAATTTCATGTTGAGATGTGATCCCCAATGTTGGAGGTGGGCGTAGTGGGTGGTGTTTGGGTTGTGGGGGTGGATCCTTCAGGAATGGCTTGGTGCCCACCCTACGGTAATGAGTTCATGGGAGACGTGGTTGTTAGAGAGGCTAGGACCTCCCCTCTTCCCTCTCTTGCCCCTTCTTGCCATGTGGCACACCGGCTCTCCTGCCATGAGTAAAATCTCCCTGAGGGCCTCATCAGAAGCAGATGCTGGTGCTTTGCTTCTTGTGTAGACTGCAGAACCGTGAGCCAAATAAACTTTGTTTATAAAGTACCCAGCCCCAGGTTTTCCTTTATAGCAATGCAAAATAGATGAATACAGGCAAGTTTCTTAGCTCTTTAAGGAGATGTGGAGGATTCTGCAGGTGATTGTATTCCCATATACAAATTAGGGTACATAGCCTTGATGGTGGGGACTTCTCTACATTTTCAGAAAATTCCACTGTGCTAGTTTGTCAGTGCCACTCAAAGTGATGTATTAGTTGATGGCCAAAGGAAAGTTGGGTTTTGAATGACCACATAATCAATTAGGTGTCTTTGTTGTTGTTGTTGAGATGGAGTTTCACTCTCATTGCCCAGGCTGGTGTGCAATGGTGCCATCTCAGCTCACTGCAGCCTCTGCCTCCTGAGTTCAAGTGATTCTCCTGCCTCAGCCTCCCGAGTAGCTGGGACTACAGGTGCACGACATCATGCAGCTGATTTTGTATTTTTAGTAGATACGGGGTTTCTCCATGTTGGTCAGGCTGGTCTTGAACTCCTGACCTCAGGTGATCCGCCCACCTCAGCCCCCCAAAGTGCTGGAATTACAGGCATGAGCCACCATGCCTGGCCTCAATTAGAGTCTTTGATATATATTATTAGACATGTAGACTTGTATCAAGTGCCTTAGAGGGTAGAAACAGGGCAGAAGAAAGAGAACAAGAAAAAAAAGAGAGAGGAATAAAAGCAAGCCAGCCAACAAAACCGAAACAAAAATGGCACACTGGGAAGAAGACGAACCCCTGTAGTCCATATTCTAGTAGCTACTAGGTCCATTGGCCAAATTCTCCATGTCTTGCTCAGTAATGATACCATTGACTACAAGGATTCAGTCCCTCTCTGGCAAGGTGACAGGATGGACAAATGGCTTGTGGACGGAGGAAGAGCAGAAACCGCAACTCCTGATCGTAACGAGAACTCCTGGCCAGGTAAAATGGGAAACGTAAATGTTTCCACTGAGCCAGGCACCCCGAGACCTGGGGAAAGGCGAGGGATACGTCAGCCATCTTTGAAGGTGAAGTAGCACCGTCATAACTATAGTTACTGGACTCTGCGAATGGCTGAGAGTAGGTACCGCTCCTGGTGTTTAGAGAGATCATCTAGAGGACAGGTGAGCTGACTGGTTGCCATGGCAACCGGGTGGGAGTATTGGTCCACTTAACTGTCCCCACGGTAACTAAGCTTCTGGGGAGTGATAGAGGAATTAGTTATCTTAACATACTACTCTTATCCCCATGGTAACCAGTCTTTAGCCAGGAGTGGTTGGCTTCACAATCAGAGGAAAATCTTTGCTCCCTAGAGAAAGGGTGGGCTGACTCCTTGAGAGGGTGTGTGTGCGTGTGTTTGGGGATGATCCTTGGGGTGTGTGTGTTTGGGGATGATCCTCGAGGGTGTCTGTGGGGGGGGGGCGGGGGGGATGATTCTTGAGGGTGTGTGTGTGTGTGTGTGTGTGTATGAATGAATGTGCTTCCAGGCCTGGGAGCAAGGTTAAGATGGTGTGTGAGTTCTCTCCTTGCCCCCAGTTTATTGGTGCCCAACTCACTCATGGGTTGCAGTGGCCGGTACAGCTGGGAGGAGCGTCCCTTCCGGCTACACATTACCATTCTGGTGCAGCGTGCGCCGGCGCTGGCTGGACTGCATGCTCAGGACCAAGTACTGCCTCATAAACTCACTGAACCGCTTCTGGTTGGCCAACTTCCGGGCCGACTTCCGGGCCCCAGTGAAGCCCCCAAATCTCTTCTGCAGCTGCTTCTGCTGTATCTCAGCAGCCTCCTCCATGCCAGGCTCGGGCTCTTCAGGCTCCTGGAACAGGCTCTGGACACGGGGCATTCGCCGCAGATGCTGCATCTCTGAGGCTCTGGGCTGGTAGAGAGCGGCCGCCACGTGCTCTGGGGCGGCTGGGCTGAGCTGCCAGGAGCTCCTGGCCATGACCTTGGTGCATGGAGTCCAGAGAGGGCTGGGGAAGACCTTCTCTTCACACTCGAGGATGCACAGCTGCAAAGATGGGGTGAGAGGAGGGGAGAAGGAACAAGGACCTCTGTTAGTCCGAGGCGAGGGAGGAGATCTGGCCCTCTGTCGGCTGTACCTGCACCAATGCAAGGGCTTCGGAAGCATCTAATGTATCAAGTAGCGTACAGCGGTTTTACACAGGTTTTTGGGTTCGCAGAATTTCAGAATTGGAAAGAAACAGAATCATCTGACCCAGCTCCATCATTTTAAAAGAAGCAGGGCTCAGAGAGGTGAGTGTAACTTACTCTGGTGTCACAACACGTTTACAATAGCCATTTAACATAGGCTCAGTGTGCCCAGCACCACACCCTGTTATATCTTTGGTCGGGTTTTTGGAGCTCAGCTCATGACCGTCACTCATAAAGAATTTTATTTTGTTCTCTCCTCAGGCTTGTGGAAGGTCAGATGGGTTAAAGACACTGGGATGTGAAAGTATATAGTCAAATCTGCATGTCTATTTTAAGGTCACTGTGTAAAAATCTACCTGGGTGGTGTTAATTTTTCATCCAGCCCATAGCGGTCGTCACTATCTGTGTATCATTTATAGCAAATGGGGGTCAAGACCCTGTGGGGTGTAGGCAGGCGGGACATGCGGGGCTGAACCTGTGATCAGTTCCAGGTAAGGGCAGAGATGCCATCATCAGATGTGAGCCCAGCAGACCTGCCTGGCCCCTGGGAATGTTCTGCTCTGCCTCTCCTGCCCACGCTGGACCATGCTGTTTCTCTAGCCACTCTTGGCTGGTTCTGACCTTGGTCCCCCACCTCCCACATTCTTGGTTCTGATTGGGCCTCCCGGAAGCCTCTGCCCCCAGCTTTTCTTCCTATTTGCTAGTTTGACTTCACCCCTAATTTCAGTCCAGGTTTCTGGTCTTAGCCAGCTGGAAACCCCACTTCAACCTGACCTTGGGGCTGTGAGTCAGCAGGCAGAGCCCCTCATCGTAGCGTGGAGCTCCTGCCTGCCTTCCAGGGCTCCTTCTAGGGCAGAGGGTGCAACTGACCGGCCCGTACCCATCTTCCCTTCTCCTTATGCACAGAACTCTATTTTATTCCTAAAGGCAACGCGTACATTTCACACCTTCCTTAGAGTTATAAGTAGCTGACAACATTAAAAATGGAAGTGTAATCCCAGCACTTTGGGAGGCCAAAACAGGCAGATCACTTGAGGCTAGGAGTTTGAGACCAGCCTGACCAACACGGCAAAAAACCTTCTCTACTAAAAATACAAAAATTAGACGGGTGTGGTGGTGGGTGCCTGTAATCCCAGCTACTGGAGAGGCTGAAGCAGAAGACTTGCTTGAACCTGGGAGGTGGAGGTTGCAGTGAGCTGAGAGCATGCCGCTGCACTCCAGCCTGAGTGAACAGAGTGAGACTCTGCCTCAAAAACAACAAAAAAGGAAGTGATCAGGTATCGGTGGGTTTCCAAGAAAGTAGGAGACAGGTGGGAAGAACGTCCCGTTTTCCTCCTCCTCCAAGTTTCTTCTTGGAATGTGGACATTTTGGCTGACACCGCGTTTGCCATCTAGAAACCATGCAGCGACTCAGAGGATGGCAGTCATGGCCTAGAAGCTGCCGACTGGCAGGGAAGAGAGAGGAGACCAGCTGCCACCGCAGCCCTGGGCTGTCCCCTCCTCATTCCTTGTGAGGAATCTCTGTCAATTTCAGCCACTGTCACTTTAGGTGTTTGTTACTAGCAGGTGAATTTCATTCTTATCTGATACTCTAGTCCTTCTGCTTGGCCTCTCGTTCCCTGTCTCTGAGTGGCACCTCATTTCCCCAGTTGACTCAGATTTCATGCCCTGGGCATATCTTTTCTTCCCCTCTCCCCGCCCCTATCCCTCCAGTCTACAGGTCTGTCCCTCATCCCGCTCCCTCTGCCACTGCCTAAGTGCCTCTTTGCTGGAGCAGGTTCCTCACTCATCTCTGCATCTCTGGTGTTTGCCGCTGTCATCAATGTGGTAGCCCTGGCAGGATGCCCTTCCTGAAGAATAACTGATCATGCCATTACCTTGCCCACAGCTAATTGTTTATCTTATCCATAAAACAGCGCCAAACTCTGGAGCAGAGCATTCAAATCCCTCTACCCTCTGGCTCAGCCCATCATCTACGTCTTATTTCCTATTCTTCATCACACACCCCCTGAGGCCTATGAGGCTGTTCCTAGCACCTTAAATACCGCAAAGCTCCTCCCACCCGCATGCCTGTCTCTCTGTTCCTTAGGTGCAGTGACCTCCTTGCATCCTTTCCTCCATCCTTCGGGACCCAGACAAACTCCAGTGCTGCCCCTCTCTGATACCTTCTAGTTCCCTGGCAAGAATCGCTCTTTCCTGCCTTTGTGTTCCCACAGAACTTTGTATTCCTCTTGTGGAAATGTTAATGCTTTATGTCATTAAATTGTAATACCTTCTCTTTTTTTTTTTTTTGAGACAGAGTCTTGCTCTGTAGTCCAGGCTAGAGTGCAGTGGCACGATCTCGGCTCACTGCAACCTCTGCCTCCCAAGTTCAAGCGATTCTCCTGCTTTAGCCTCACCAAGCAGCTGGGACTGCAGGTGTATGCCACCACACCCAGGTAATTTTTGCATTTTTAGTACAGACAGGGTTTTACCATATTGGCCAGGCTGGTCTTGAACTCCTGACCTCGTGATCCACCCGCCTCAGCCTCCCAAAGTGCTGGAATTACAGACATGAGCCACTGCGCCCGGCAATTTGCACTGCCTTCTAAGGCAGAATATGACAAGTTAGGGACCACATCTTACTCTTGTTTGAATCCCTTGCAGGAGTCTTCTCCTTCCAGTAAAGAGTAGGGTTTCAGTAGAGGTTTATTGAGCTGAGCTGAATGAATCAAGAAGTCACTTTATATTTAGCTAAGAGTGCAAAAGGAAGGGAAGGAAAAGAAATGAGAAAGAGTCCCTGGAGGAACATGGGTCACAGCTAGTTGTGGCCAGGACTGGAACGCCCGCAGTGCTTAGCATGCATACCGCTGCAGCAGCTCCTGTCACCTTGCTGCCACCCTTTGCCTATCTGATTACTCGGCTGTCCTGTTAGTCCAGGATTCTTTTATTCTTTTTTATTCTTTTTTTTTTCCTTTTTTTTGGAGACAGAGACCACACCTGGTCTGAAGGTGTGGTCACAGAATTTCAAGACTCAACTAAATCGCTGAAGAATAGAACCAGGGATTAAAACCTATTTTTACAAAGGAATTAAAAACTTAATTTTACAAAGGTCAGGTAATTCCGATATTTGCCTGGGTTTGCAAATCACAAATGTAATTCAGTCTTTGCATTTTATGATGCGGTTCAGTACTTTGTCCAAAACAACACGGTTAGATAACAGTATAACCTGAGTTCTACTCAAAGATGCCTTGTGGCCCAACCCAGACGTCTACTCAGCTCCCTCTGTGGGCTTGCAATATGAATTAGTGGCAATTCATGTAAGAAGGATTCTACGAGACCAAGAGCTGAGGTTTGGATGGGCGGATTGCCCATATTCCAATGGACTGGAGGGGCAGACGGGGACTGGGTCTGGCATGAGTGTTCCTTTCCTTCCCTGGTAGGGTTTCCAAGGAGCAACCTGTCCAAGTCCACCTGTTAGTCACAGGAGATGACACTGGCCCCTAGTGATGCTCAAGCCATGTTTTTTCTGAGCATGCCTTTTTCATTTAGCTTTTGCTCAGAGATATTTAACGCATGGAACCTTGTTGCTGACAGAATGACCTTAGCAGGGAGATGCAGGCAACTGCTTTTTCACACTTGCGATGTTACTGATTATAAAACATGATAGATAACTTCCACAGATAGGGAGGGCTGCCTTAAAAACAGTGGAGTTGCAAACTTCTGGAGTATTCTATAAGAATTGCTACTGTACTGGGCATAGTGGCTCACGCCTATGATCCCAGTACTTTAGGAGGCCAAGGAAGGAAGCTCCTTTGAGTCCAGGAGTTTGAGAGCAGCCTGGGCAACATAGGGAGACCTCGTCTCTATAAAAATACAAATGTTAGCGGGATGTGGTGGTGCATGCCTGCAGTTCCAGCTACTTGGGAGGCTAAGGTGGGAGGATTGCTTGAGCCTGGGAGGTCAAGGCTGCAGTGAGCTGAGATTGCTCCACTGCACTCCAGACTTGGCAACAGAGCAGAACTCTGTCTCAAAAAAAACATGCTACTGTAGTTTGTTAGAATGCAAATTTTTAGCCTACAGCATTGGAGATTCTGATTCGCTAAGTCAAGGGCGGGGCCCAGAAATTTGCCTTTTTAGCGACAGCCCGGGTGATTCTGAGGCTGGGTGATACTTGGAGGAGACCTGCTTTGGAACCTTCTCTGAGGAGGAAGGAGCCATCATGGAACATGATTATAGACTCTTACAGAGAAAGGGTCACTTGGGTCTGTACTTAGCCTGCTCCTGAAATACTTTGAAGAAAACCAGCCAGAATCAACATCTAGTATATTCTTTCAGATCAGAATCCTCTTGAGTTAGTACTTGACAGAAGTGGATCTCAACTGGGAGCGATTTTGCCTACCCAAGGGGCCATTTGGCAATATCTGGAGATGTTGCTGGTTGTCAGAAGAGTGTGTGTGTGTGTGTGTGGGGGGGGGCACCAAAATGCCCAAGACAGCCCCACAACAATTTCCTGGTCAAAAGTGCCCATAGTGGGCCGGGCACGGTGGCTCACGCCTGTAATTCCAGCACTTTGGGAGGCCGAGGCGGGTGGATCACGAGGTCAAGAGATCGAGACCATCCTGGTCAACATGGTGAAACCCCATCTCTACTAAAAGTACCAAAAATTAGCTGGGCATGGTGGTGCGTGCCTGTAATCCCAGCTACTCAGGAGGCTGAGGCAGGAGAATTGCCTGAAGGAGGCGGAGGTTGCGGTGAGCCAAGATCGCGCCATTGCACTCCAGCCTGGGTAACAAGAGCGAAACTCCGTCTCAAAAAAAAAAAAAAAAAAAAAAAAAGTGCCCATAGCGGCAAGTGTGAGAAACTCAGCTCTACAAAGTCAACAGGGATGCAGAGAACTGAGGCAGGCCCTGGGAAGGCCATCAAGGCAGAGCGGTGGAGCTGGAGCCGGCCTTTGAGCACGCTTGATCCAGCCCTGGCAGAATAGGAGCCCCAGACTGCTTGTAGAATTGTTCTGGTCCGTCAGTTTCCAGAAACAGGTGGGAGAGTTGTTAAACCTGGAGGTGCTTAGATCTTCTTTGAGCCCCTGGCTTTCTAAGCCCAGATGGTAATTAGATTTTGTGTCAGTCAGAGAAAATGAAATTCTGTGATCAAACCAGATGCCACAGTCCATACCCAGACTTGATGCAATGTTAGATCAATTAGATGCTAACAAAATCACCTTAATTCTTGATTTAGGAGAGGGTTTTGGGCAAATAGGAGGAAGCCAAATTCACAACAGCATTTGTAGCACCAGATGGACACAGGAGCTTAATGCCTGACCCTCTGGTGTGTGGAACTCACCAGCCTTTTTCCAGAGATGGGTTAATGGCTTATTAAGTGAGCTGGACACATTTTGGCAGCCCATTCTGATGGCATTGCTATATTAAGCCAGAATGCTTATGGGCATCTGGAGTCTCGGAATGTTGCCAAATTGATCCGTAAAGCTGGGCTTATGGGGAAAGTGAGTGAAGGGCCATTTGGGTTTCTGGGCTCAAAGATTAGGGTACAAAGTGGGAAACAGTCACACGAACCCATTGGAGATAAAGAAGCTCATAAACGTGGTCAAGTTTCTGCCACTAAAGGGTTACACCACTTCCGACAGAGAGACATTGGGAGTTACTTGCTTTGGGAGATCCCGCTAGAGTATCTGCGGACAAATACAGCAGATGAATGGAACAGAAGACAAATGTATAAGGAACTTCTACTGCAAGTCACCTCATTAGAGGTTTCATTTAATCAAGATGGAAATACCAGAAGGTAGTTTCTTTTGCAACAGAATTTTAGGGAATTATATTGATTGATTGAGACAAAGTCTCACTTTGTCCCCGAGGCTGGGGTGCAGTGGCATGATCTCAGCTCACTGCAACCTCTGCCTCCCGGGTTTAAGTGATTCTCATGCCTCAGCCTCCTGAGTAGCTGGGATTACAGGCACGCACCACCACGCCCAGCTAATTTTTGTATTTTTAGTAGAGACAGGGTTTCGCCTTTTTGACCAGGCTGGTCTTGAACTCCTAGCCTCCAGTGATCCACCCACTTTGGCCTCCCAAAGTGCTGGGATTGCAGGTGTAAGCCACTGCACCAGGCCAAGTTTTAGGGAGTTTCAAGTAAATTTCCCCGTACTCTTACTTGGGGATTGGTTGCCTTATTTCTTGTCTCTAAAACCACTTAGTGAATGGTTTTTTCTCCTTGAGCTGATGAAGTAAGTACCATTCACAATGAGGTTAAAGGCCAGGACGTTGCAATGGGTTTGGGTGTGAGTCATTTACAAACCAAAATTATAGTCTAACAACAAGCCAGCCATACTTGAGTAGTCTACTAGGAGCAGAAATAAAAAGTTTCTTCATGAAGCCAAGGATTCAGAGGACCCTGGGAATAGGATTATGTAATTTGAAGGAGGGACTGGGGAAGTGACCCTTGCTGAAATATGAATCCTCCAATCAGTCACAGAATGGATGTAGCCCAGGGCTGCCAGATTTGGAAATGGGATTTGAGTGCCTACATTCTAGGCACTTCATTAAACTTAGGTTAAAAGTGAATACAAACTAGAAACAAAACAAGCAGACAGCCACATCCTCTAGGGGGTGAGCGGGCACTGTGAAAGGTTAGTCCTCCCATTGTGAGGCTTTACGTGTCC
Source organism: Saguinus oedipus (assembly GCA_031835075.1). Taxonomy (NCBI): domain Eukaryota; kingdom Metazoa; phylum Chordata; class Mammalia; order Primates; family Cebidae; genus Saguinus; species Saguinus oedipus. Next base: position 32,810,139 of record CM063182.1, on the reverse strand, counting down.
ATTTTCTGACTGGTTTCTTTTTTTTCAAGACGGGGTTTCACCATGTTGGCCGGGCTGGTCTTGAACTCCCGACCTCAGGTGATCTGCCTGCCTTGGCCTCCAAAGTGCTTGGATGAGTGCGTGGTGAGCCACCACGCCCGGCCGCTGAGTTGTTTCAAAGAAATAAAGCTAAGAACATTGTCTAGACCCCAGATATTTAAGATGCTATGGAGAGATGGAGACATGCTCCAAATTTTTGAGTCTCTGAAAGATGCAAATGTAAAACCTTTACGGAGACTGCAGCAGATGTGCCTAGGAGGAGACTAATGGTCTTAGAATCTTCCAATTTCCACGGGGATGGGATGTGTTTATTGACCTGTGCTCTATGCCACACACCATGTTGCATGCTGGGAGACTTGGATCCATCAGCAAAGAAAGTTCACTCTAGATAGGGAGAGAGTCCTGCAGATATGACTAACAAACAAGGATGGAGGGCCCACTCCACTGGGGTTGGTGGAGAATCAGTGCAGTGTTTTCTTACAGGGAACAGTTAATCTGGGATTTGAAGTGCGTGTAGGATTTATGGATAGGGGAGGAGGCTGAGGCAGGCATGATGGCAGGGCAGGAAGAGAAGGCAGATTTCCTAGGAACTATGGAAAGTGATTGGGAACGTGGGTCTGGAGTCCAGGAGAGAGGAGGTCAGGAGGGTGCTTCTAGGAGTTTTCTGCAGCCTGAGGGGAGCAGAAGCCCTGGGATATATGGGCGGGTTCTCAGAGGGAGGTGAAAAGCAGAGAATATTGATGATCCTTTATGTGTAGGGAGTGGGGAGAGGACAAGGAACCAACACAGTAGCCAGAGTAGGGAAGAGAATGAAGCACGTGGGCAGAGAGAGGGCTGAGGTTCCTGAAGGAGGGAATTATCAGCAGGGTAAGAGCTCAGAGAGAAGCATGGTGGAGGAATAAGAGAAGAGGTTTATTGTAACCACTTTACCGAAGGCCAACTGTAGATGATATTCACAGAAAGTAATAATGTTAATGCCATAGGAAATCGATCCTAGTATAAGATAGTAAGTGAATTGGTTAGCTGGAGATGCCCTGGGTGGTTAAGACTGATTGGAAAATGGGCTTGGAAAGCACTGAGCCCAGGAGCTTGGAGCTTTAGGTCTGCTGGGTTTTGTCTCCTCCTGTTACGTGAGGCTAGAAGACACCAGGGTACATTCGTTCCCCCAAATACTCATTTCTTCATTTGTATATTTGCCTTAAGGAACTGTGGTGCTTCTGGTTGTTTTGAAAGGTTAAAGCGTTTCAAAGATGGCATCTTTTGAAGGAAGTTATGTGACTATAAAGTAAAAAACAGTTGTGCTATACTGGATTTATAGGAGAGGAATAACTAGACTGAAATGTAGGTAGTTGACAAAGCAATTTACTTAATGAAGAAAAAGTTAATATTGGATTTGTATCTTAAGCTGGAAATTTAAAATATAAGAGCATTTTGGTACCAAGGGGTTCACTGTTGAATTATCTCAAATATCAAAAATAAAGGGCACATGCATGTTCAATGGTTAAACAAATTACATGGTCCTTCTGTCTCCACAGGAGGCTAACCCTGTAGATGCTCAAGTCCCTTATATAAAATGGCTATGCGGCTGGGCACGGTGGCTCACACCTGTAATCTCAGCACTTGGGGAGGCCAAGGTGGGTGGGTCAGTTGAGGTTAGGAGTTCGAGACTAGCCTGGCCAATGTGTGAAACCCCATCTCTACTAAAAATACAAAAAAATAGCGGGGTGTGGTGGCAGGCACCTGTAATCCCAGTACTCCAGAGGCTGAGATGGAAGAATTGCTTGACCCTGGGAGGTGGAAGTTGCAGTGAGCCAAGATTGCACCATTGCACTCTAGCCTGAGTGACAGAGTGAGACTCTGTTTCAAAAATAATTATAATAATAAATAAATAAAATGGCTATGCACATCCTCCTGTATACTTTAAATCATCTCTAGATTACTTATAATACTTAGTATACTGTAAATGCTATGTAGTTGTTATACTGTATTGTTTTATTTGTATTATTTTTTATTGATATATTATTTCTGATTATTTTCTATCCATGGTTATTTGAATCCTTGAATGTGAAACCTGTGGATACAGAAGGCCACCTGCAGACTATGTTCATGGAAAGAAATTATAACATGGGAAAAGTGTCTTGGTATAATACAGTAAGTGAAAAAAAGTAGGATTCTTTCTCTGACTGGTGTAATTGAGAGTAATTTTAATTTTTCTATATTTTATACTTTTCTGAATTTGCCAAACTCTTTGAAATGAGTAGCACTATTTTATCCCTGGGAACAACTTGGCATCCTAGGCAGGGCTCTTCCTGCAGGTGGTAAGGTGGAAAGATTGCAGGGTTCTGGGTCAGAAGAGGCAGCTCCAGTCTGCCTCTGTTTCCTACAGGCCATGTGATGCTGGGCCAGTCCTCTGACCTCGGGAGAGGCCTTAGCTTCTCACTCAAAGTCTGCTCTGGGGTAGGGAGGGAGGGGGTAGTCAGGGAGGAGGACAGCCTCTCTGCCTTGCCTCCGGGATACGTACCTCCAGGTCAAAGCCATCCAGGGCTGGGCGGAGCTTCTCCTGGCATGTGAGACAGTCCCTCTGACAACTGCTGAACACACTGGAGAAGAGGCTGAGCAGCAGCAGGTCACAAAGCAGGACTTTCATGGTGCAGGAGCAGGAGCAGGAGCAGGTGCTGGAACACACAGGAAGGAGCACGGTAGTGAGTACAGCCATTCTTGGGGGGCTACTCAGGGCCGGAGACCCCAACCCAGGGGATGAGGAAAGACCCTCCTCTGCTTTCTCTGGGGGGACAGCAGCAGGGGCCTGAGATTCACTTTCCGGAGGTGTAAATTGTCAAGGCCATAGGCGACCTGGTCCTGTCACCCAAGCCGTGTTCACGCAGAGGCTTGTTTGTGTCTGGGTTCCTGAGGAGGGCACCCCTGTGATTCCTGCCACCTGCTGGCCTCAACACCACAAGGGCACTTTTGGGAGCAGCTGTGCAGTGGCAGAGATGGCTTTCTTGGAAGCTGAAGGCATGGCTTTGCAGCTTACCAGCATGTGACATTAAATCAACCTCTTTGAGCCCTGGTTTTCATAGCCCATAAAAGGGGAACGGTGGCACCCGCCTTGTCACAGGCCTATTTAGTGAAGAGGAAATGAAATATGTAAGGGGAGTTTAAAGTGCTGTGCAAAAGTCAGAGGAGTAAAACATGAGATTTATTAATGACTCAGTGCCTTAGGAGGATGGAAATCCTCCTGGCCTTCCCTGCTATAGCCAGGAATGCCCCCAACTATCCTACGCCTTGAATTCTCTCTTCCTGCGTGTCCTTTGTCTCTTATCCCTGCTAGATGTGAGCGAGTTCTATGGTCTATCTCTGTCTTCCTAAAATTCCTATGGTGAAATCCTAACCTCCAAGGTGATGGAATTAAGAGATGGGACCTTTGGGCCAGGCACAATGCCTTACACTGTAATCCCAGCACTTTGGGAGGCTGGGGCGGGTAGATCATTTGAGGTCATGAGTTCAAGACCAGCCTGGCCAACATGGCAAAACCCAGTCTTTACTAAAAATGGTGTGGTGGTATGCACCTATAATCCTAGCTACTCGGGAGGCTGAGGTGAGAGGATTGCTTGAACCCAGGAGGTTAAGGTTGCAGTGAGCCGAGATCATGCCATTGCACTCCAGCCTGGTTGACAGAGCGAGACTCCGTCTCAAAAAAAAAAGAGATGTAAACATGGAAACTTTGGGAGGTGATGAGTTCATGAGACTTGAGCCCTTTTGAATGAGATTAGTGCCCTTATAAATGAGGCCCGAGAGAGCTAGCTAGTTCCTTCTACCACTTGAGGACACAGCAAAAAGCCAACATCTAAGAACCAGGAAATAGACAGACACTGAATCTGCAGGCATCTTGATCTCTAACTTCCCAGCCTCCAGGACTGTGAGAAAGAAATTTCTGTTGTTGATGGGACATGCTGGCTCACACCTGTAATCTCAGCACTTTGGGAGGCTGAGGGGCAGGCGGATCACTAGAGGTCAGGAGTTTGAGACCAGCCTGGCCAACATGGCGAAACCCCGTTGCTACTAAGAATATAAAAATTAGCCGGAAATTGCTTGAACCCAGGAGATGGAGGTTGCAGTGAGCCGAGACCAGGCCACTGCACTCCAGCCTGGGCGACAGAGCAAGATCCGCCTCAAAAAAAGAAAGAAAGAAAGAAAGAAATTTCTGTGTTTCTAAGCTACCCGGTCTATGCTCTGTAGTTACAGCAGCCTGGATAGACTAAGACCGTTGGCTTCCCGAGCAAAGGGCCATGTGATTCACCTTGGCATTCCACACCAAGCACAGGCCCTGGCACGTGGAACTTGCTATTAAAAATTGAACAAAGGAACTATTCTAAGATAGCAGCTCCAAAGATTGGTTGGTTAGATCAGTGGTTTGCAATCCTATGTCGAATTGCCTGAAAGGCGTGCGTTTTTCACTGTTCCTCCTTGAAACTTACTTTTTGATCAAGCCTGAATCAGAAAGACGCTTCCCTGGACTCTATCATTTTGGGTCCCCGTAGAACCATCTTTACTTGGAGGATTAAATGGAAAGGGAACAAAGAACTTTCTAGAAAGGTAAATGTTCTTGATTGAAGTCACAAGGGTGTATCCATTTGCCAAACCCATTGAGTTGTACATTTATTCCGTGCATTTCACTGTATGCAGCTTTTCCCTTAAAAAAAGAGTTCAGTGTAGAAAAGCAAAAATGACTGCCTTTATTGCTTTGTCATCAGATGATACTGAGGCTGTGTAGAAGGTTTTGCCACTCCAATGCACCCTGCAGACCAGCTGGAATCTTGTTAGAAATGCAGATTCTTGGGCCCTACCCCAGAACCACTGAATGAGGATCTGCATGTCTTTTTGATTGTTTGTTTGACACACTCTTGCTCCTTCACCCAGGCTGCGGTGCAGTGGCATGATCTTGGCTCACTGCAACCTCCCAGGTTCGAGAGATTCTCATGCCTCAAATAGCTGGGATTATAGGTGCACACCACCACGACTGGCTAGTTTTTGTATTTTTAGTGGAGACAGCGTTCCACCATGTTGGCCAGGCTGGTTTCGAACTCCTGACCTCGTGATCTGCCCACCTCAGCCTTCCAAAGTGCTAGGATTACAGGCATGCACTACCGGGCTCCGCTAATTTTTTGTAAGGATCTGCATTTTTAGCAAGATTCCCAGGTGACTTGTATTCATGCCAAAGTTTGGGAAGTGCGAGTATAAAAAAGACGTGATCACAGGAGGGACCTGCAGCTAAGGTCACCTGATGACCATGTCAGGAGCCCACCCTAGTTCTTCTTGTGCATCATCAAAGCATTTCATACTGAGGATGACAGCTACTAGGGTGCTCAAGAAGTGTTTGTTAAATTAATGAGTTGCCTTTTCATTTGAGACGGTCTTGCTCTGTTGCCCAGGCTGGTGCGCAGCAGTGCAATCATGGCTCACTGCAGCCTCGAACTCCTGGGCTCAAGCAATCCTCCCACCTCAGCCTTCCAAGTAGCTGGGAGGATTGTTTGAGCCCAGGATGGTTGGCTAGTTTTTAAATTTGTAGCACAAGTGAGGTCTTGTCATATTGGCCAGGCTGGTCTCAAACTCCTGGCCTCAAGTGATCCTCCCACCTTGGCCTCCCAGAATGTTGGGATTACAGTCATAAGCCACTGCACCTGGCCAATGAATTCACACTTGAGATGGATTTTTGAAACAAATCATGAACACAGTGCCTATTTAAATGTATTGCAGATGCATTTGAGATGAATTTTTCTTCTCTATCCCAAGGACCAGGGCTTTAGTTGAGATTTATTGCTTTGGTTATTGTAATGGCCTTCTAATTAGTCCACCTAATGATCTGGCTTCCCTCCAAGCTTGCCGTCTCCAATCTGATGATGTCACTTCGTATTTAAACTAATTCTGTAACCTCATCGCCGTCAGGAGGAGTTCCAAGGACTCAGTACCGACTCCTGCCTCATTTCCTAGCACCCAACCTCGCACAGCCTCTAGTCTCACGAATCATGTATAGGTCCCAACTGTATCAGGCTCTTAATATCTTTTTTTTTTTTTTTTTGAGACAGAGTCTCGCTCTGTCACCCAGGCTGGAGTGCAGTGGCACAATCTTGGCTCACTGTAACCTCTGCCTTCTGGGTTCAGGTGATTCTCGTCCCTCAGGCTCCTGAGTAGCTAGGATTACAGGTACACACCACCACATCTGGCTGATTTTTGTGTTTTTAGGAGAGACAGGGCTTCACCATGTTGGCCAGGCTGGTCTCGAACTCCTGACCTCAATTGCGTTGCCTACCTTGGCCTCCCAAAGTGCTGGGATTACAGCCATGAGCCACCGTGCCCGGCCTCTTAATGTCTTTTTATCTTGGCACTTGCTGTTCCTTCTGCCTAGAATATCCTTCTCCAACTCATCCTTCACACACACCTCAAGCATCAGCCCTTCTGGGAAGCCATGTCCACCCCCTGGTCTGAGTTAGATCAGTCTCCTCTGCTGCCTGGCATCTGTAAGAGCACGTCATAGTGGGAGGCCAGCAAGCCTCGGGGGCCCCATCCATCAACACAGACACAACAGACCCAAGCTGTGGCGATATGCACTTTCCCATCTGCTGATGACTACAGACTGCCTGGTTCCAATTGCAGCTCTACAGTCTGCTAACTGTACTTGACCTTTCCTCATCTGCACGAATGGGATGAAATCAGTACCTATCTCAGAGGATGATGAGTGGGTTAATGTTTGTAATCAATTAAAATAGCAATAAGAACTACATACGAGAAAGAAAAGAAACGAGTCCTGCACATAGCATTCACTCTATAACGCTCTTTTTTTTGAGGCGGAGTTTCACTCTGTTGCTCAGGCTGGAGGGCAGTGGCACAATCTCAGCTCACAGCAACCTCCACCTCCCAGGTTCAAGCAATTCTCCTGCCTCAGCCTCCCAAATAGCTGGAACCTATAGGCGTCCACCACCACTCCCAGCTAATTTTTGTATTATTAGTAGAGATGGGTTTCACCATGTTGGCCAAGCTTGTCTTGAACCCCTGATCTCAGGTGATCCACCCATGTTGGCCTCCCAAAGTGCTAGGATTACAGACATGAGCCACCATGCCTGGCCTTACATTTCTCACTCTACTAAGTTTCTGTCTTTCTAGATAGACATTCTTGTAGAAGAATTTGTCCCAAACAGCGTGGCTGTGCCCTCTACAGCCACATGGTGGCAGTAGCTGTATGTCGCAGAAGAAAGGGAAGGGAGGTGAAAAGGGACCGTTTCCTTTCCTTCCTAATGCGAGGTTGTAATACAGAATGTGTACATAGGCTGAGGTGACAAGCTGTGACAGATGTTAGCGAAATGCTCTCTCGCTGAGGTTTTTCTATGAACTTCATTAACCGCGGCAACTTGTACATTCAGGAAAGGTTGGCTGGTTTGCTGATGTTTGCCATCTCAAATTCCGGGTAAATGGGATTTAGGGGCCAGGTGAAAAAGGAAGATGAACTTCTGGGACACTTAGTGCGTGCTTCATTTGATAGCCTTCCTGCAGGTGAAATGTGGGGCCCTGCAGCTTGGCACTTGGGGAGACCTTGTTGAGCGAGCCAGGCCCTCCCTGCGGGTCAGGGGCATGTCCACCCTCTGAACTCCAACTTCTTAGCCCGTCTCTGTCTTCCCTCACTTTTAACAATCGACTCCACCGATTATTTGAGGAACCATTCATACTCAATGCTGTCCATTGTCCCCTGCCATTCACAGAATCCGCCAAATGGAAATAACCACATAGTTCCACCCATCCCACAGGTGGCTTGCAAGCTTTACAATGAGATTAATGTCAGCAAAAACTCAAAATTATGTAAATATCTTCATAAAAGGGACAGCATTCTGTATTTTTGATATACCTCCCAACACCTGCTACAACTGTGTTCTAGGTTAAATCAGATTTTGAACTTTGAAAGCTCAGCAGATGTTTTTCATTTGTAAGAAGTCTTGACTATATCTAGATGGTGGATGATGCTCTGTGTTTAAATGGAGATGAGCACTTAGTTACTTCACGAGTTATATTTGTGTTTAAATCTTACACTGTGGACCTGTGTGGCTGTGGGTAAGTCATTTCACCTCTGAGATTCTCAGTCTTTTCAGCTCCAAAGTGGGGATCGTAACAGGTTTGCTGTTACATTGATGCTGAAACCTTACGCTTTGTCACGGTGGGATTGTGTACAAATTATTTCACCTCTGTGAGCCTCAGTCTTCTCAACCGTGAAATGGGAATAGTGATGGATTGTTGCTGTTTACTATACAACCATAGCAAACATCAGTAAACAAAAAGTTAGCTGCATAGGTTGAATTTTACGTGGCTTGAATTTCATTTGGTGAGCCAAGCTCAGCTACTTCCATGTGGCAATACTATATTCTGGGCGTCTCATATTGAATAAAGAAATGTTGAATTGCATTTTCTTTCGGTAATGACACCTCATAAATTTAATTGTGCCTTGCTGTTTATAAAGATAAAATACCACGAGGGTTTGGCCTGAATCGATTTGCATGTAATCTGGCTTCTAAGGGCAATATAATTAGTTGCTTGTCTGGAGAATCACAAAGCTTTAGCCAAAGCTGAACCCTAATTGAGTTTTGTCTTATGACCTGCATAAAGGCCTGTAATTTAGATGTTGCCAGCAGAGAAGAGAAGGGACTGATCTTGCTAGAGGCTGACACACCTCTATCCTTTTCATCAAGCACATGTACAGGGTATTCTTGATAGGTTACCAAAGAATTTTATATTCATATATTATACAACCCTATAATCTAGGGTTAGTATCAATCCAGCTTTTTCTTTTTTTGAGTTGGAGTTTCATTCTTGTTGCCCAGGCTGGAGTGCAATGGCACCATCTTGGCTCACTGCAGCCTCCACCTCCCAGGTTGAAGTCATTCTCCTGCCTCAGCCTCCAGAGTTGCTGGGATTATAGGCATGCGCCACCATGCCGGGCTGATTTTGTATTTTTAGTAACGACAGGGTTTCTCCATGTTGGTCAGGCTGGTCTCGAACTCCTGACCTCAAGTGATCCACCCAACTCAGCCCTGCAAAGTGCTGGGATTACAGGTGTGAGCCACTGCTCCTGGCTTTCAACCCATCTTTTTAAGTTGAACATAAGGTCTTAGAGGTTGAGCAGTTTGACTAGGATCATCCAACTTAAAAGTAGCAGAGCCAGGACTTAAAGTCAGGTATGTTGATTCCAAATTGTACGTTCTGCAAAACCATAAACTTTATAGTTTCTGCTTTGGGAAGGTTGACAAATTCTGACAGAATCTCGCTGTGGCGTAATCTTTGCATTTCATAGCAATCACATTCCTATGACTTTGGAGCTCCAGGAGCCAGGCTCTGTGCTAATTGCTTTATAAGCATCACCCTGTGGGGTAAGTGCTATTATCTCCATTTTATAGTTGAGCAGATTGAGGCCTGAGGAGCCGACATAACTTGCCATGGCTGAGCTGAAACTTTCTGATCATGCCCCTCAGTGATCCCTGCGGCTGTCTTCACGTAGGAGAATTCATTCAGGGACTTCCTCTAGTCCCAAACTCTGGACTCCTTGTCTGATGACAACCTCTTTTTTTTTTTTTTTTTTGGAGACGGAGTCTTGCTGGAGTGCAGTGGTGCTATCTCGGCTTACTGCAACCTCCGCCTCCCAGGTTCAAGCAATTCTCCTGCCTTAGCCTCCTGAGTAGCTGGGATTATAGGTGCCCACCACCAGGCCTGGCTATTTTTTTTTGTATTTTTAGTAGAGACAGGGTTTCACCATATTAGGCTGGTCTCGATCTCCTGACCTCAAATGATCTGCCCCCCTCAGCCTCCCTAGGTGCTGGATTACAGGCGTTAGCCACTGCGCCCAGCCTGATGACAACCTCTTTATTGTTGCCTCTCCCGGGTTCACAAGGGATTCTTCCTTGTGCACCAGCTGCACATCCATGGGAAGACAGGTGGGTCTTCCTGATAGCCCATTTCTTAGCCCCATTGCAGACAAGATTCCTGCAGTGAAGCTCGTGTTTGTTTACCAGCTATTATGGAGACCGGCTGCTTTAGTTTCTTCTCTTCTGGCTGATACAATTACACAAGTGTTCCTCCTCAAATCTAAATTTCCACCTGGAAAGCGGGAGACAGCATGGAGGAGGTGGAGGCAAGAACAACTGCCCTGCCCAGCACGGGTCAAGCGTTCCCCAGGCTGGGGGGAAATGAATGAGCGAGAGCTGTGCTCAGAAACGAGAACTGGCTGCTAGTCCGGCTCTGCCGTTACCTGTGGGATTTTATGCAAGAACTTTTCTCTCTCTGGGCCTCAGTTTTTGCCTTTATAAGTAGAGGCAGTTAGATGAGATGGCTAATATTCTTTGATTTTATGAATGGCCAGATATTTGTCCTCTCCTGGAAGTGAGAAAGGAGGGAAGAAGGGAAGAGGAAAAGGAGCTGAAGTGTCGTGGGAAAGTGGCTTGAGGGCAGCATGGGAGGAAAGTCATAGGAAGGGTGTGGGGGGTGGGTGGGGAAAGACGTTCACTCAGGGCTGTTGCAGCGGGGAAGGGGCCTCAGCTCCCATCTGCCTGCTTCTGGGTCATGCTCCCACATATACTGGCAATAGAATTTAAATAGATTGTTTTAAAGCTTTTACTTTTCTCTGGGTGTATTGGCATGCATCGGTAATTCCAGCAACTCAGGAGGTTCAGGTGGGAGGATTGCTTGAGCCCAGGAGTTTGAGACCAGCTTGGGCAACATAGTGAGACCCCTATCTCTAAAAAAAAAAAAAGAAAAATTAGGTGTGGTGGTGCATGTCTGTAGTCTTAGCTGTTCAGGAGGCTGAGGCAGGAGGATCGCTTGAGCCCAGGAGGCTAAGTCTGCAGAGAGCTATGATTGTGCCACTGCACTCCAGCACGCGTGGCAGAGTGAGACCCTGCCTCTAAACAACAACAAAAGACCAGCCTGGGCAACACAGCAAGACCTCCAACTCAGAAAGAGAGAGAAAGAGAAAGAAAGAGAAAAGAAAAAAGAGGAAGGAAGGGAGAGAAATAAAGGAAAGAAAGAAGGAAAGAAAGGCTTTTATTTGCTTTTATATAATAAAATCAATGTTCTTTTCCAAAAGGTAGAAGAACACAGATAAGCAGCAGTGAATCTAGGATAACAATCTTTAAACTTCTTTAACTTTGTATCCCTCGCAGTCGAGTCTGAGTACACATGCCTAATTGATTTGTAAGTTACATACATTATAAAATCCACTAAAGTCCAAATTAAGAAAGGTAAAATAAAAACAAAAGACTCCCAGTGGGTAGTCGGGCAGGCATGCTTTTTTGGGGAGCACGGGCCCAGGCTGGGTAACATTTCAAGACACTGAGTTTTGGAAGCCAGAGCTCCAGCGGCCCTGTGCTGTTGGCACTTGTTCTGTGCGGCTTCCATCAGGAACTCCACGCACGTTCCTTGGCTGAATGAATGAAAGGATGAATGGGGAAGGGAGGTGGGGGAAGATAGCAGACCAGTGTGGAAAGAGGGGAGGTTGGATTTGAGCCATTGCAGGATGGCAGAGCTCGGGGTGCACGGCGAGGCGTGTTATCTACCCCACCTGCCAGGCTGGGCCCCCCCAGGGCTGACGATTTTGTGCTTCTGCAACATTGAAGCAGCTGTCAGTATTTTGAAAACAAAACAAAACAAAAAAACCCCCACAGGATCACAGAAAATTGAGCCTGAAACTAATTGTAGCCTGTCTAGGGAGATGCCCAGAAAACTTGCGTGCCCCCAAAATTGATGTGCTCCAAATCTCACAACTAGTTTGTGAATAGAAGGAAAGGTGTATGTTGGATTGTGACATTTAAATAAAGGCGTTTAGGAAATCCGGTTTGCTTCATGACTTCCCAGCAGTTGAAGCCACTACCAGCCGTTGTCAGGATGGCTCCTGTTTTCTGAGAAGGGACCATCCCTTTCCTAAGATACCTGAGGAGTAGCTCCACCTAGACTCAGAACACATGAGATTTCAATGCTTCCTTCGTGGGCTTTGGGAGCTGTGGAGCTGAAGGGGGAAAATGAGGAATCACTGAACCGTGTCAGTGCAAGTGGAGACCGCTTACTCGAAACTTCCCATTTCTACCTGTGTGCATGTGTGCGCGTGTGTAATAGCATGAAATAAGCATGTGGACAAGCTTAGCTCACTGCCTGGTGCAGAGTGAGTTTCAAGGAATGTTAATTCCTTTGCCCTCCCTTTATATGTTTAACTTGGCTGCTGCCTCCCTCTTCAAAGCCCTTGACCCATCCAAATTCCACCTGCTTTCCTGCTAGGTGGAATCCCAGGAATCCCTGGAGGAAGTGCTCCTTCTCCCGAATTCTTCTAGCATTGACTCTCTGGACCGTGCAATTTAGGACTGAATTACACCCAGCCTTGCACGGTCCTCTGATTGTTTCTCGTGTTTGTGTTACGTCTGTCTTCTACCTCCGACCCCACTGTGAATTTGTAAGCATCCCTGACCGTAACAGGGAGACGAACTGGAGCCAGAATGGCGCGGCTCAGTCCTGCCCCTGCCATGTACTGAATACATCATTTCATCTCTTAGCTTTGGTTTCCCCAACTGCAACACCGAGATAATGGCACCGCCTCACAAGGCTGTTGCTGGGGATAATAGGTGTGAAAGCACCTAAATCGTTGTACGAATGTAAAGTGCTGCTATTATCACCTCTGCTGAATCTAGGAGAGCCCTGCAAGCCGCCCTGCCTGGTGGGGTGTAGGTGATAAATACCTGATTGATTGAATACAGAATAGCTTAGTGACAGCTTCTGTCCTAGGCTCCAGGGAGCAGAGGTTGGAACCTAATCCTGCAGTCTCTCCCTTCGTTGACAATGCCAAATTGCCGGCATTTTGCAAATCCCTAAGTACTCTCAGCCTTCAGCTGATAAATCAGGGGCTGCTGCCCTGTGTGTAACAAAACTGCAGCCCCCAAACGACCCTAGGCTGCACCACAGCGCCCTCGACAGGCAGCACCGGGCGGCACATGGAGAGGTAAAAGCTGCTGCTTTTACTGACGTGGTGGTGGTTGGGGATGGGTTTTCCAGGGACCCTCCCGTGCAGAAGAGTCAGCGAGCCTAAAGGAGCATGAATCTTTTTCGTTAAAGGCATCACAGGCTCAGTGGAAGCTTGTAGAATATTTCCCTACCACACTTTACAAATGAGAAAAAAAGAGGGTGCATGCGGTAGCCACCCACCAGCAGCGAGAGAGCAGTGTTTGCTTTGGGAGGTTTTGAGAAGAAGCCAGGCAGTTACTTTTCCCCTCGATGCTGAAAACTCTGGTCTGGGCTTGCTGGTGAATGCCGTGCAAAGCTCATCTGTTGTTAGTCTCCCGAACAATGTTATTGGTTATAATTGGGGCAATTATGGGCTGCTTGAGGAAGCTAAACACAGATGTTTAAGCGCAGGATCAGGGTATTCAAGTCCAAAGCAGCTTGCTTTAAATAGTCCATTTCCCGAATCATCCTGCCTTACTTGAAATTCCCCCAGAACTTGCCCATGTTCAGAGCGAGATGCGGGGAGGAGGGGCTGGGTAGCGAAGCCCGGGGAGGCGAGACTCGAGGGAGAGAAATGCACAAAGACAGCAGGAAGAAAGAAGGCGCTGGGAGAGCCTTGGGAGTTCGGAGGCGGTGACTTAGGAACGGACTGTTCTGCATGACCTGGTCAAAGACCTTTAGGTGGGGGAGATGGGCAGGAGAGAGAGATGCCGAGGAAGAGAAGAGCCCTCGAAAGGTATCCGGGTCTGGGTGACCAAGGTCACGCCCGTGGACATGCTGCTTGGAACTCACACGCCACGGGGCTCAGCAGTGCACACAGGTGAAGGACACTCCCCAGGTCCGGCCCTTCCCCGTTATTTGTAGCAATTTCTTTTGGGGACAGAAGGGAGAAGGGCCCCCTCCGGATTGAAAACTCCCGTCTGGATGGCATCAAGTTGAGTGATAGGCGGAGGAGCAGCCTTCACACCACCTCGGGGAGGAAAGGAAGCCTCAGAGAGAAAACCCTCATGAGGGGGCCAGGAGCTTCCAGGGGGCCGCCCCCAGGAAGGCAAGCCCCCTCCCAAGTGCCTGCCCCTCCCCTGACCTCACTCCTCCAGCTGCCTCTTGACACAGAGAAACAACCACGTAGGGGTCACAGCTGGGGAAGCAAAACTTTTCCTCATTTCCAAGTTCCCCTCTTTCTGCTTCTGCATCTGTTTGAGGTTAAAAAAGAGCCTCAGCCCTCCCCCGTTCCCCACCATCCAAGCGCTGCAAAGGGGATGAATGAAGAAACCATCTCTCAAGAGGCCAGCAGCATCCACACTGGACAAAGGAGAGAGCCTGAGGAGCCAGCCCCTGGTGGCCCTGCCCTCCCAGGGCTCCTCCACGCACTTAGTCCAGTTAGTCGCGGTTGGGCTGGGGGCCCGTGCAGTTGCCTACCTGAGAGCTGTCAGTCCCCGGCTCCCTCCGATGGATGCGAGGCTCGGTTCCGCTGTCTCAGCCACACCAGCATATATATCCTCTCCCCACGCACAGCCCTCCCCTTCCCTGCCCACCTCCATGACACATACACACACTGACCCCCTTCATCAGCCAAACAGCAGGACCTGCAAGCCTTCCTGGCAGCTCCCCTCCCCCGGCTCTGCCATCAGACCTGTGACATCCCCACCTCCCCATCAATCCATTCTCAAGCCTGCTTCACCTGGACTCTGTTCAGCCAGGATCCCACAGCTGCCTTCCCTGTGCTTCCAGAGGCTCTGCGAGGACTGACGGGGAGCTCTGGCAAGTCAGGAAAAAAAAGCCTCTTGGTGACAGTGATGAGGCAGACCCCAAATCCTGGAGTCTCCTTGAGCAACCCTTTTGCCTGAGGAGTGAAGAATAGGAGGCAGGCAGAAGGGAGGGGAGCGAACATCAAGCTCCCACCGGCATGGAGGAGCTCAGGGCTGAGCTGAGCCAAGCCCCCACCTAATGTCACTGTCCCTAACTAGGCCACTCAGGGGGTGGCTCTACCTGTCCTGGGCCAGGTCAGGAGGCATTTCCACAGGTGCCCACAGCATGGTGCGATGGAGAATGCTAAGGCTCAAGGCTCAGATGGCAGTGTCTGAAATTCGGCTTTACGGTCAGAGCAAGACGCATCTCTTTGTGAACCTCAGGTCCTCCTTCCGGAAAACGAGTCTAATACCACCCAGGATGGTTGTGAGTAGAAAAAGAAGATTCTGTTTGAACCGGCAACACACGAGGGCCCTTAATGAATGTGCTGCATCCTCCCCCACAGCCCCCTTTTTAATTAGTACCACCTGGATCTGGAAATCTCGTATCAGCGTCTGGTGTCACAACAGAGAGCTTTTTAGAGCTGCTTCTGCACCTTAGGGTGTCACTGCCGAGTGCCCTGGAGGCTCTGAAGCTCTGGAAGCTTCCCTGTCCCTTACTGCCAAGCCTCCCTGTCTGCTGCAGCTGCCAGGGCTGGTAGGCGGCAGGAAGGGAGCTCCCAGGCTGAAGGCACAGGCTCGCGAGTTTGGCATCCTCGGAGACCCCACCTTTCCTTACCTTACGTGAATCGCACCATAACCCTGTCCTTAGTTTTCCAAAGAGGATCTAAAATATTCCAGAATCCCAGAGTTTGAACTTGTGTCATCCAAGGAGCTCAAGCACTCACTCGTATGGTAAGTCCAGCTCTCTTGTCCACCCAGGACTGGGTGGAGAAGGATTGAGGGAGAAGCATCTGCCCTGACTGCGAATAGTATAGGGTTTCTTTTGGGGGTAATGGAAATGTTCTAGAATTAGATTGCGGTGATGGTTGCATAACGTAGCAAGAATACTAAAACCTACCAAATTATATGCTTTAAAATGGTGCATTTAATGTTATGGGGATTACATTTCAATAAAAAGAAAATAGGTAAAAGAAAGAAAGCAAACATCTGTCCAGGTTAAGAGCAACAGGTTCTGGGACTAAAGCTTCCCTTCCATGTGCGTTCACAGCAGATGGGCTCAGGAGACCAGCATACTCACAAGGCCTCACTTAGACCTCTGTTGCCCAAACCTTACACTGCAGGTCAAAGGTACCACTGTGGACCCTTTGGGAAACCAGCATGTTCACTGTATGACACAGAGTCGCTTTTGCATCCTGAGGTACTTTGGGGTCCTAGGCCTGGAACCTGATTTCATACATGATGTGGCAGATATTGGTGGCTGCCTACTCAATCCCCAGTCCCCTATTCTTCCTTACTAAATAGTACCCTTGCTTTTATTCTCGGCATCAATGCACTTAGCTAAATGACTACATTTCCCATTGGTCAAGGGTTGCCAATGAGCATGAAGCTGCAGGCCCTTGGGTGAGGCTTCCGGGAAAGCTCTTTTAAAGGGGGTCAACTCACTAAAGGCCTCTCTCTCTTCTTTGCCCTCCCTACTTCCTGTCTGGGACACAAATGTGATGGCTGGAGCTCTAGCAGCTATCTTGGATCATGAGATGAGACAACTTGGAGGATGGAAGCCATGGGTAAATATGATGGAACATAAAGATGGAAGAAGTTGGACTAATGGAGTGGCCATATCAATCTTGGACTTCCAAACTTTAACCTTTTTTTTTTCTTAAAAAATCCAAACCTTTATTTCAAATGTTAATCAGGGTTCAGTCACCTGTTGCTGCATAACAAGCCACACCAAAGCCAGAGGCTTAAAATAACAGACCACATATTTGACTCATGATTCTACAGATTGGGTATTTGGGCCAGATTGGCAATTTTGGCTAGGCTCAGCAGGGCAGCTCTTCTGGTCTCAGCCTGATTCTCTTCTGCACCTGCAGTTGGACTCAGAAGGTTGGCTGGGTGTCAGCTGGGGACCTTGGTGCTCTTGGACATGTCTTATACTTCATGGGTCTCTCACATCCCTCTGGCATATTGGCCTGGCATGGTCTCATGGCAAGCCTGAGGTGAAAGCATAAGCAAATACAATCAATCAAGACAACAACTGCAAGCATATGGAACCTCTTGAGACCTAAGTATAGAGCTGGCAGTCTATTGCCTTTGCTACGTTTGTTGGCTACGGCCAGTTGCAAGGCTGTCCAGAGCCAGGCCGGGTGGAGACCACAAAGTCCCAGGATAAAAGAGGGTGGCTATGCAGAAGCCATTCATTGGAAGCACTGGAAACTTTAACTCTCTATGATTTAAGCCATTTATTTGGATTTACTGTTATATCCAGTGAAAATTATCTTAAACAACACACCTGCCTTTGAGCACCTCATCATTCCCAGGAGGTTCTGGCAGCTAAATGCTTTTCTTCCCTTGCAGTTGAGAAAGAGAAAGAGCAAGAGAAATCAGTTAGCTTCTCTGGACTTTTCTTTCCTCATTCACCAGATGGAAGAGTTGAACCCAATGACCTGGATGTTCTTGGTGGGTTGAATGAAGCTGCATGTGGTGGGATTCCTGGGGCACGGTGCCCCATTCTGTGATGCATGGGGCACGGTGGCTCACGCCTGTAATCCCAGCACTTTGGGAGGCTGAGGATTTCGGACCACCTGAGGTTGGGAGTTCGAGACCAGCCTGACCAACATGGAGAAACCCTGTCTGTACTGAAAATACAAAATTAGCTGGGCATGGTGGCACATGCCTGTAATCCCAGCTCCTCGGGAGACTGAGGCTTGAATTGCTTGAATCTGGGAGGTGGAGGTTGTGGTAAGCCAAGATCGAGCCATTGCACTCCAGCCTGGGCAACAAGAGCAAAACTCTGTCTAAAAAAAAAAAAAAAAAAAACACTGTTGAGTGGGTCAGTAGAAGAACCTTGCCCCTCAGAAAAGCAGAAGTAGACTTGAAGGGGTGCAGACTGTGTGGTGTTTGCGACGGCTTCAGGGCTTCCCACTTGCCACACAGCCACTGAGACACAACCTTGAGAACCACGGGCTTCCCTTGGCTGTGGTAACTTGGCACAGAGCAGCAAGCTGCCCCCGGCTTTTCTGATTGGCAGGATACATTTATTAAAATAGTCGGAGATGAAAGGTCACACACCCTTACTTCTACTGCTTTGTGTGTGTGTGTGTATGCAAGAACTTGGAATTAATAAAATTCTTGGCTGGGTGTGGTGGCTCATGTCTGTAATCCTGGTACTTTAGGAGGCCAAGGTGGGAGGATTGCTTGAGCCCAGGAGTTCAAGACCAGTGTGGGCAACATGGCAAAACCCTTTCTCTACAAAATTATATTTGATATAATTAAATTATTTATATGTATATTACTTATCATTATATATGTGTACTTATATTTATACTTATATATTTATAATTGTATAAGTATAATTATGTAAGTAAATATATATAAAATACTTATACAAGTAATAAAATAAAACAATTCTATTTATACTTATTTATAGAAGTATATAAATAAATTTATATAAATAAATAAAATACTTATATAAGTATAAATTTATATAAGTGTGAACGTATTTATACTTATATTTATAATTTATACTTACATAAGTAATGTAAGTATAAGTAATTTTACATTATATAAATGTTTTTTACATTAATTTTAATGTTTTTTACATTAATTTAGTTTTTTACATATAATTTTACATTATATAAATGTGATTAAGCACTACAGGTATATTATAATATAATTTAAGTATACATTATATACATTATATAAGTATAATTAAGCATCTGTAGTCTCAGCTACTTGGGAGGCTGAGGAGGGAGGATTGCTTGAGCCTGGGAGGTTGAGGCTGCAGTGAGGCATGATTGAGTCACTGCACTCCAGCCTAAGCGACAGAGTAAGGCCCTGTCTCAATAAAATAAAATAACGTGCAATTCTTATTTCTTCTGCTTCTGAGGTGATGGAAGTTCACTCCTGCACACACCAGCTTGGCATCTTCTTTACAATAGAAGCCCAACCGGGGAGGCTGCAAACGTTAGAATCCAATCTGTACTGACAGGTAAGTTTTGAGGTAGATTGAGAAAGCTCTTAAAATTGTCATCAGAAAATCTCAGTAGAGGGAGTACAGGGGAAGGAGGCAGCTGCAGATGGGCCCCACATCCAGCTCCACGCACCTCCACCCACCTGCCAATTTTCCCCTCTCAGAGTAAAGAGCCTCTCCCCGCCAGGTATTTGGCTGCTTGGAATTTACTGATTAATTATGGCGCCTACCTCCAATTGGTCTCCTTAGTAACCACGTTAGCAGGGTCCCACTTGAAAAGCTGCTTCTTACTCAATGAGGGCAGACTCTCTTCACAGTTTAAAACACATTTAAGTCAGAGCACAGTGGATTTTAAAGATAGAGGAACACACACGTTTCTTCACAACTTCGTATCAAAATACAGAAGGACTTTTGAACTATTGAGGGCAAGTGGCATTTTAGTAATCAGTAAGAGCTAGGTTTAAAGGCAGAGTTGGGTGAATACAGTTTCAATCAAATGGCCAATGATTGCCTTTGCAAGTATAAGTTTTACTACCAGAGTATCCAGCCTAGTGCTGGGCTAGGGGATGTCAGAGTGAAAGCTATCCTGGCTGGGGTGTGGTGGCTCATACCTGAAATCCCAGCACTTTGGGAGGCCGAGTTGGGTGGATTTCCTGAGGTCAGGAGTTCCAGACCAGCATGATCAACATAGTGAAACCGCATCTCTAAAAATATAAAAAAATTAGCTGGGTGTGATGGTGGACGCCTGTAATCCCAGTTACTCAGGAGGATGAGGCAGGAGAATCACTTGAACCTGGGAGGCAGAGTTTGCGGTGAGCTGAGATCGTGCCATTGCTCTTCAGCCTGGGCAACAAGAGTGAGACTCCATCTAAAAATAAGAAAAAAGATCCTTACCCTTAAGAAGCTGGCCCAGGGTACAAGTTAGATCAATGCATGGTGACCAACACATCATTTGCTATAGTGACTCAGACCATTCGAGAATGAGTGAGTGCATGATGAGGTGCTAATTGTGGATCAGACTGGAAGTGAAAGAGAAGTTCAAGTGAGGAGTGTGAAATTCAAGAGGGGAGAACAATGTTCAAGTGACGTTTATCTTATGTTTTGAATGATGTGTTAAGATGTCGAGGACAAATGGCAAGTTCTGAGTGGGCAGGAAGGTGGTCGCTGGGCTTCAGCACAGGTGACTAGGATTAGGGGGTGTGCTAGTCTGCTGGGGCTGTCAGAACCAAGTGCCACTGACTGGGTGGCTTCAGCAATGGGAATGCATTTTCTCACAGTTCTCGAGGCTGGAATTCTGAGGTCAAGTGTCGGCAAGGGTGATTTCTCCTGCAGCCTCGCTCCTGGCCTTGGAGGTGGCCGTCTTCTCCCTGTGTCCTCACGTGGCCATCTCTGTGTGCATGTGTGCCTTCATCTCCTCTTAAGAGCACCAGGCCTATGGGATTAGGGATACCCTAGTGACTTCATTTACTCTAAATCACCTCTTTAAAGCCCCTACCTCCAAATACGGTCACGCTCTGAGGGGCTGGGGTTAAGACTTCAGCGGAGGAATTTGGGGGAGAGGTGTACAGTTCACCCCATAGCAGGGGGATAATGAAACTGTGCTCATCACATAATGGGGATAGAATTCCAGGAAGGAAACTAAAGTTCACTGCGGGACATGGGTGAATAATGTGTATGGAGCGTCCCTTCCACCCTCAGCCCCAAACCCAGGAGTTGGGATCCCGGACACTAAGCTGACAATGTGCCCCGGCGTTGCCATGTCACAATGTCCTGGGAACACCCCATGCAGGTCCCATGACTACATCTTAAAAGCCGCATCAACCACTAGAAGCTGTATCCTGAACCTTGAATGTTAAGATCAAAGAAACTGAAAAAGAGCCATGCTCAGAATGAGAAGGCATCCAGGCGTCCAGGTCTCCAGGTGTCCCAGCACCTAGGCACTTCAGAAGCCTGATCACGGTCCCTGAAAAGCTTTGTAGGACGGTGCAGTTGATTTGAATGCCATGGAGAGGTCCGACACCCTTCTCTACCATTTTTCAGAAATAGATACATGTTCCACGTTGGAGAGTCAACCCCGCTTCAGCTTGTCCCTCCGTTAAATTAGTCTCAGGTTTCGTAGGTTGGCTCATTTGCTCTCACAACCCCACGCTTTGCGGGGGCCTCTTGGGGCTCCAGCCCACATCTCCCTTTGGTCTTGGGTGCCATAATTCCAGTGCCTTCGAGATGTTTTCACTCAGATCTCACTTTGATGCTGACGAGGATGTTGTGATATCCCTGTTAGCGCAAACCCCCATCTGCACGTTAAGTGTCGTGATGACATTCTCCCAGCCTCTCTATTTTGTAACCTGAGCCATCTTTCTTCTTGCTCTTTCCCTCATCCTTTGTATTCAGGTATTCCCAAATGTAATCAATTCCTCTCTATCACAGTTTGGTAGAGTTCCTAGCGCGCGCATGCTCTCTCCCTGCTCTCTTTCTCTGTCTTCAATCTATCCTATACACAGCAGCCTCCTAATTTTTTTTTTTTTTTTTTTTTTTGAGACGGAGTTTTCGCTCCTGTTACCCAGGCTGGAGTGCAATGGCGCGATCTCGGCTCACCGCAACCTCCGCCTCCTGGGTTCAGGCAATTCTCCTGCCTCAGCCTCCTGAGTAGCTGGGATTACAGGCGTGCGCCACCATGTCAGCTAATTTTTTGTCTTTTTAGTAGAGACAGGGTTTCACCATGTTGACCAGGATGGCCTCAATCTCTTGACCTCGTGATCCACCCACCTCGGCCTCCCAAAGTGCTGGGCTTACAGGCTTGAGCCACCGCGCCCGGCCGATTTTTAAATGGTATTTTCCTTTTGCTTCAATACCTTGCTCCAGAATTCTAGTTTAAAGGCAAAGAATGATAGTAGTAGAAAGTAGTGAACCTGAACTCCAAAGACCAGTGGTTGAGTCCTGGCTTAGCCCCCACTGTGTCGTGTGACTTTAGCCAAATCACTCCTGCTACCAGGGTCTTTTTGTAGAGATGGGGTCTCACTATGTTGCCCAGGCTGGTCTGAGCCTCCTGACCTCAGAAATCCTCCTTTCCCGGCCTCCCAAAATGTTGCGATTACAGGCATGGGCCACAGCACCCAGCCTTGAATTCTTATTCTTTAAAATGGGCATAGTGGCCAGGTGCAGTGGCTCACATCTGTAATCCCAGCACTTTGGGAGGTCAAGGCAGGAGGATCACTTGAGGCCAGAAGTTTGAAATCAGCCTGGACAACATAGTGAGACTTCATCTCTATGAAAACGGAAAAATAATAGGCATAATAATACCTAACGGTGGTGTGAGAATTCATTCAGTTAATGTAAATGAAGGAGCTTTGAAAACTATAAAATAGACAAATACAAAATATAATGATTATTCCTCAAGGCCATCTCAAGTACAACCAACCCTTATGCCTAATTAAAAGTTGGCCTTTTCCTTTTTTAAGCTTACAGCATTTTTCTGGTGATGTGTCTGGACAGTGGTTATTTCCAGGTCTGCAGTCTGCACTGCAGAATGCACCTCGTGCTGTTCTCTGCTGGTACTCCACCCTGTCCAGAAAAACGGAACTGCTGGAGGGAAGAAACTTACATTCTTTCTTGTTTCTATGCAACTGAATACAGTGCCAGGCACATTGAAGTCCATCAATTTCACATGCATGCATTGGGCACCTGATTCTTGTTGATATACAGAAGGCATGTATTAATGGGGAGGGGATTCAATATCATATAATAAAAATTTCTGCACTCACAGAGCTCACAGTTGGGCTTGGAAGATGTGCTGCAAGAACTAAAAAAGGTACAGATGGCATTTCTACTGTTAGCAAAAGACACCTGGGTGTTTAGGGGAAATGCATCTCCTCCAGCTGGAATGGTGAAAAAGGTTTGGCCGACGGGGATGATTTGAGCAGGGTCTTCAAGGACTAGCGAGACTGGATAGGCAGAGATGGTGTGAAAGTCAGCAGGCCAGGTGAGCTGGCCTGGAGGAGGCTTTGCAGAAGGGAGCCGCAGCAGCAGAGGCTGGAAATGCAGGCGGGATGAGACCGTAGAAGGCCTTGAACAGCGGCCTTAATGGCTTACACTTCACCCAATGGGGATTAGTAGGGCACTGGGAAGACATTGAATGCTTCTGTGCAGGGGAGTGATGCTAGGCAGTGTTTTAGGAGCGGTCAGCTAGGGCCGATACTAAATACTTACGGACTGGGGCGAGCGGGAGAGCTTCTGTAGGTGTTCATCTGTCTTTATGTGGCTGGTTCTATATGGATGACTGCAGCCTCAAAAGCCAGCTAGAAATAGACATACAAATGGTCCAGCAACTGCACTGAAAGCTTTCTATTTTTTAAGCAAATAGTGTCACATGAAAATCTCCTAATTCCTGGATGTTTCCTGTTTCTAGATCAGGAAATATCATATCTCAAACCTCTCCTCACTGCCACCATTAGAGGTGTGACAGCCTGCCACATTCTGAACCCGAGCTTAAACCTGAGCGTTCCTTCTTCCTGCCTCTGCCCTGCTCCTCATCACAGTGTTGTGTAAGGCTGGTGGAATGCCATTTGGCAAACTTGTGTTGTTGTTGATGCAAGATGACTAGCTTCCCAAAGCTCTTTTGTGGTTCTGGAAGAGGAAGATAGGAGATAGATTTTTTTTTTTTTTTTTTTTTTTGGTGAAAGAAAATAGTTTTAGTCCTTTGCAAAGTAAAATAATGGATGTCTAAGATTTCTAAGTTCAGGTTTTCCGTATCAATTAAATGACATTGCCAGAGCACCTTGTTGTAACTTTCTCCCTCCCCCAGGGATTCCCCCTCCCCCATGGCTTTCCCCTACCCTGCCTAGGCATCTGGTAGCTACATAGAGACACAGACACACACACACACACACACACACACACATGCACACATGCACACAGCTAGTAGTTTCACCTTCTCCCTCTCCCATGGCTTCTCCCTCCCCCATCGTTTCCTCCTCCCCCATAGCTTCTCCCTTCCCCATGGCTTCCCCCTCCCCCATGGCTTCCCTCTCCACCCATGGTTTCAACAACCCCCCTGGGGCTTCTCCCTCCCTCATAGTTTCCCCCTCTCACATGGCTTCTCCCTCCCCCATGGCTTCTCCCTCCCCCATTTCTTCCCCCTCCCCTGTGGCTTCCCCTTACCCTGCCTAGGCATCTGGTAGCTACATAGAGACACAGACACACACACACACACACACGCACACAGCTAGTAGTTTCAGCTTCTCCCTCTCCCATGGCTTCTCCCTCCCCCATCGCTTCCTCCTCCCCCATAGCTTCTCCCTTCCCCATGGCTTCCCCCTCCCCCATGGCTTCTCTTTCCACCCATGGTTTCAACAACCCCCCTGGGGCTTCTCCCTCCCTCATAGTTTCCCCCTCTCCCATGGCTTCTCCCTCTCCCATTTCTTCCCCCTCCCCTGTGGCTTCCCCCTACCCTGCCTAGGCCTCTGGTGGCTACATAGAGACACAGACACACACGCGCATGCACACACACATGCACACAAGCACACAGCTGGTAGTTCCAGCTCTGTCTGCCATCATTACAATCACAGAGCGTTTATCAAGCATCCACATGAGCTGCACTGTTAGAATTATTTGCCAAGTGTGTCTCTCGGAGACGTATGAACACAGTGCCTAAAAACGTCTGAAGCCACACGGTCGGTTAGGATAACGGCATTGCTTCTCCCGGGTAAGGTATGAGATTAACCTCTGGTGTCTCATATAACAAACCGAGCGCAGATCCCCAGAGAGGAACTTTTTGGAGTGACTGATTGGCAACTGCTGAAACTTGGTGGCGCCTTTCCCTGGGCTTCGCGCCCCAGTGTTGAAGAGGTCCCCGGGCCTGGCCCTGGGAGTCCAGGCCCCGAGCTTCCTGACAGATAAGGCTAAATGAGCATGGGGCTCCCTCCTGGGAAACACATCTGTATTCCACGCTGCCACAGGCTTCCCCTGCGGCCACGTCCAGGACCTGAATGTTTTATCGAACCATGAATAGTAAATTTTCTGCTTGAATTCCTCACTTTTGGAGACAAAAGGCACCAGAGGGCCGTCCGTCAGGTTCATGGTTTGGGTAGAAATGTTCTTATTTGTATTCCATAGCTCTGTGTGTGTGTATCTAAACAAGACCCAGCCACCCTCCCCCTAAGCTAACTGTCCATGTGGGTGTTCGTCATTTGACACACAGGCCTGGAAGGCGTCTCAGTGCCAGGCACTGTGCTGGGGCTGGGCACAAACAAGAATGAGGCCATATCACATCTGAAAGACACCAGAGCCCTTGAAGCTTAAAACCTGCATTTGGTAGGCACATAAAGCCATGCGTGTCCCAAATGTGAATAGGTTCTGGAAGGTCTTAAATAAATGAACAATAGACTCAGAAGAGGGTAGTAAAAGGAAGGTCAGATGATCACACTGGGTAAAATAAATACACATGTGGATTGGTGGGAGACAAGAAAGCAAGCATTGATGTGGTGATTTTTCCTTCTTTCCAGCTTTCCTTTCCTCCCTCCCTCCCTCCCTCCCCCCTTCCCTCCCTCCTACTCTTGATAGACTCTCGCTCTGTCACCCGGGCTGGAGTAAAGTAACTCAATCTCGACTCACTGCAACCTCCACCTCCCGGCTTCAAGCAATTCTCCTGCCTCAGCATCTCGAATAGCTGGGATTACAGGCATCCGCCACCATGCCCAACTAATTTTTGCATTTTTAGTAGAGACCAGGTTTCACCATGTGGGCCAGGATGGTCTCGATCTCCTGACTTGGTGATCTACCTGCTTTGGCCTCCTAAAGTGGTGGGATTATAGGCGTGAGCCACCTCGCCTGGCCCTCCCTCCGTCCCTCCTTTCCTCCTTCCCTTCTCCCCTCCTTCCCTCCCCCTCCCCTCCCCTCTACTTCCCTCCCCTCCCCTCCCCTCCCCTCTCCCCTCCCCTCCCCCCTCCCCTCCCCTTTTCTCTCCTCCCCTCCCCCTCCCCTCCCCTTTTCTCTCCTTCCCTCCCCTCTCCCCTCCCCTCCCCTTTTCTCTCCTTCCCTCCCCTCCCCTCTCCCCTCCCCTCCCCTTTTCTCTCCTCTCCTCCCCTCCCCTCTCCCCTCTCCTCCCCTTTTCTCTCCTCCCCTCCCCTCCCCTTTTCTCTCCTCTCCCCTCTTGTTTTGCTCTTGTTGCCCAGGCTGGAGTACAGTGACACAATCTTAGCTCACTGCAACCTACATATCCCGGGTTCAAGTGATTCTCCTGCCTCAGCCTCCCGAGTAGCTGGGATTACAGGCATGCTCCACCACGCCCAGCTAATTTTTTTTATATTTAGTAGACTTCACCACGTTGGTCAGGCTGGTCTCAAAGTCCTGACCTCAAGTGATCCACCCGCCTTAGCTTCCTAAAGTGCTGGGATTACAGGTGTGAGCCATCACACCTGGCCAAGATTTTATTTGATGTTCTTATATACATGGTTAAGTAGGGAGAAAAAATTTAAGGTTAGATAAGAGGACCTTACATCTCTAGAGTCTTTGCAAACAATATAGTATTTTATCATACTCAGTGATTTGCTGAATGAATAAACATTCTACCACAAAACAATTGCCCCAGTAATTTCCTGAGCTGGAAAGTTTACTTACAGAATAGGAAATGGTGTTTTTCCAGCAAAAGAGAGTGGTTTTTTTTTTTGATTATACAAGTAATACATGCTCAGTGTAAAAACAATTTCAGACTATATATAAAAAACTATAAAAATGAAAGCAAAACATTTTCTAGAGTTTTATCTCTCAGATATAACTCTTATTAATATTTGGTCATATTGACTACCAAACTTTTTTTTTTTTGAGATGAGGTTTTACTCTGTCACCCAAGCTAGAGTACAGCAGCGCGATCTCAGCTCACTGCAACCTCCACCTCCTGGGTTCAAGCGATTCTCCTGCCTCAGCCTCCCGAGTAGCTGGGACTACAGGCACGTGCCACCACACCTGACTAATTTTTGTATTTTTAGTAGAGATGGGGTTTCATCATATTGGCCAGGCTGGTCTTGAATTCCTGATCTTGTGATCTGCCCACCTCAGTCTCCCAAAGTGCTGGGATTACAGGTGTGAGCCATCACACCTGGCCAAAATTTTGCTTATGAATATATCTTTAAAACACTACGGCCATGTTCATAGCAGCATTATTCACGATGGCCAACAGGTAGACACAACCCAACTGTTGGTTGTGGGATGAATGGACAGAAGAATATGGTCTATCCAGGCAATGGAATATTCAGCCTTACCAAAGAAGGCAATTCCCACCCATGCTACACCATGGATGGACCTTGAAGACATTGTGCCGAGTGAAAGAAGCCAGTCACAAAAGGACAAATACTGCATGATATCATTTATATGAGGTCCCTCAAGGGGCCCTTACTGTTTCCTGGCACAATGTGTTCTGGAATTACCTTGCATTTTCTTTGCCCTAAATCTAAAATCAACCAAAAGAGAGAATCTGAATCTAGAATCTAGAATCAACCAAAAGAGAGAATTCCTAGAGACAGACAGTTGAATGGTAGACGCCAGGGGCTGAGGCGGGGGAGTGGTGAGTTGATACTTAGTGGGTGCAGAGATTCAGTTTGGGAAAATGAAAAAGTTCTGGAGCTGGATGGTGGTGATGCATCTATCTTCTGAGAAAAAGACGTTCTTTTTCCCAGTCATGATATCCTTATCATAGCTAAGAAAATTAATCATAATTCAATACCATCTAATATCTAATATATATTTAAACATTTCCAAATGTCTCCAAATTAGCTTTTATCATTTTTTAAAATCAAGAATCCAATTAAGCTTATATAGTAGATTTTTTGGTCTTTTCCTTTTTTGTAATTTGGAGGCAGCACCTCCCTTGCCACACTGCCCAGGCTGGAGTGCTGCAGCACTGCTTTTGTTTCTTGACCCTGACTTTCTGGAATATTCTGTCCAGTTGTCTTTCGGAACGTCCCCATCCTGGATTTGTCTGGTGTTTCTTCATGATGAGATTCATTAGGAGGCAGCTGCTGGCGATACTAAGTTTGATTGATTAGTCGATAAAGTAACTGAACAACAGTCTTTCCATTGCAGTGAGATATTTTGCCTTTCTAATCAATCAGGAATCGTGAGGTGATACCCTTGAGACTGTGTGAATATTCTATTTCTCTGTAACTCCTTATTCAATATACTTTTTGATGGTTGTTGCTGGAATCAATGATTATGTTGGGGATTGCACAATGAACATTTTCTATCACTCTGTCCTCATTTATTAATGCTTTTCTTGTAAGAAAGAGCTTTTCCCCATTTTCCTTCTCTCAGTCTTTCTTTCTCTTTAGGAACACTATGGATGTATAGATCTTTTAAAAAAAATCATCAAGGTACCACAAACTCTTACTGTTATTCTTTTCTGATGTTCAAATTGCCCCAAATTTGGCCTGTGCCCTGGCCTGACCCCATTAGTCTTTGAACACTGCTTTCTGGCACACTGTGCTCTGGAATTACCTTGCACTTTCTTTGCCCCAAATGTAAAATCAACCGAAAGAGAGCATTGAATGGCCAGAGGAGAGTCTCTTGTACCCCTGACCCTTTATCCCAATAGCGATGGAAGAAGGTGGGGTAAGGAAAGGACCCCATAAAACAGATATTCCTGCCTATGTTTGTGTGTATATCGGGGTGGGGGTAAAAGGGGAGTCCCTTGGGTGGGGGAAAAATCTGGAAGGCTTAACACCCCAGAACATCAAGATATGGAGCAGTGTGCCTATTCTAATCCTTTCCTGTGTTGTCCTGGAACATATCCATTGCATGTTTCCATGTCAACTTATCTCTGTGTTCATTTGAACCCAGATTTACCTGTATGAAAACGCTGTTGGGAGCATGACTGTTATTGACCTCCATGGAGATGCATAGTCAGACAAACCCTTATAAAGTTGACTAATATGTACTGATCTCCTGCTATGGGCCAGGAGTGTTGATTTCGCAGATGTTATCTCATTTAGGCTCCAAAGCAACTGTGCAGAAGAGGTGCTGTGATTCTCATCTGACAAGTGAGGAAATGGGTTTTAGGTGAAGTAGCATCTCAGGCTCACGTGTTGCTAAGGGGCAGGATCTACACTGGAATTCAGTTCTTCAGACCTCAAATGCGCTACTTTCTCTCCTATTCCTTACAAGGCAGCGTGTGAAAACAACCCAGTTCCCTGATAGAGTCAGTCAGCAAATGTGCCCTGATTACTTCCTACCTGCTTACCGCTGTACTAGGCATGTCCAAGGGTACATCATTTGTTAAGCACTGACTGTGTCATTTATAAATTACCCACTGACTAGTTTATAGAGGAAAGAGGTTTAATGGACTCACAGTTCCACATGGCTGGGAGGCCTCACAATCCTGACTGAAGTTGAAAGAGGAGCAAAGTTTTGCCTTACATGGTGGCTGGCAAGAGAGCGTGTGCGGGGGAACTCCCCTTTATAAAACCATCGGATTTCATGAGAGTTATTCCCTATCATGAGAACAGCATGGGAAACACCCCCCGCCCCCAACCAATGATTCAATTACCTCTCACTGGCTCCCTCTCACGACACAAGGGAATTATGGGAGCTACAGTTCAAGATGAGCTTGTTTAAACAGTTTTGCAAAAAGAGTATTGATATGGGGGTCAAGATACCTTAGCTGACAATTCGATATTTTTACACTGAGCATCTGTGTTGTACTAGGTATGGACACAGGCACATGCTCTGGCAGGATGCTGTGGCTCATGCCTGTAATCCTAGCACTTTGGGAACTTGAGGCGGGAGAATCAATTGAGGCCAGGAGTTCGAAAGCAGCCTGGGCCACAGAGTGAGACTGCCGTCTCTACAAAAAAAATGATAAAAGTAGTCAAGTGTGGTGGTGGGTGCCTGTAGTCTCTCAGCTACTTGGGAGGCTGAGGTGGGAGGACTGCTTGAGCCCAGGAGGTTGAGACTGCAGTGAGATGTGATTGCGCTATTGCACTCCAGCCCAGGTGACAGAGTGAGACTGTCTCTTTAAAAAAGTATGTTTTAATCTTCATAACACTCTGTTATGGACTGAATTCTGTCTCCCTTAAATTCATATGTTGAAGCCTCAGTCCCTAGTGTGACCGTGTTTGAAGTTAGGGCCTTTGAAGAGGCAGTTAAGGTAAAAAACAGTCATCTAGGTGCATCCTAGTCCATTATGACTGGTGGTATAAAATATGAAGAGAAAGAGACACACACGGAGGAGGCATGAGGACACAGCCAGAAGGGGGCTGTCTGCAAGCCCAGTAGAGAGACCACAGGACACCCAAACCTGCTGCCATCTTGATCTTGGATTTCCCGCCTCTTGAATGGTGAGAAAAGAAATAGCAGTTGTTTAAGCCACTCAGTCTACATTCTGCTATGGCAGTCCTAGCAAATTAATACTTCTCTCTTCAAGAAAGGAAATAGGATCTCGACTTCTCAGATAAAAGAGAACGTGGTTCAGAGAGGTGACGACTTTTCCCAGGGCCCACAGATGGGAGGTGGTGATGGTGGAATTCAGGCCCAGGTGTGTCTACACTAACGTTCTGAACCTTTCCACTGCACTCGCGTTTGGCACTGCCATAGCCGAGGCACTGGGTACAGCTGAGGTCCTGGATAAATGCCATGAGGGCAGCCGCGGTCCCCATCACAGCACTTGAATGTTGGATGAGTGTCTTTGCCTCAAATAACTTTGTGATTTGGGTTAGATAAGAAACCAAGCAAGTACTAACCTGCATTAACCTCCAGACTATTTTGGTAAAAGTTCTTGGAATAGTAATTCAGGGAAGAGAAAGTTCTGGGCAGACTGGAACAGCCAGAGAAAGTTTTAGGAGGTAGACAGGACTCTGCCTGGACCTCAGTTCTCAGGTGCCAGGATGAAGGGTTGTCGCCAGTTACCATCCATGTCCAGTGGATTATTTATTTACTTTCATATTGTAAGTCATCCTGTGAACACTTTACAAAAGTGAGAATAAAAGTATAGTGAAAACAGCTTTACTAAACATTTTAATGAGAATGCATATGTAGCCGACTCCTTGCATTGGGTAAATTGTAAGACACAAACAAAATTAAAAATGAAACACTGCAGTCATGTGTCCTTTTTTTTTTTTTTTTGAAATGGAGTTTTCACTCTTGTCACCCAGGCTGGAGTGCAATGGCGCGGTCTTGGCTCACAGCAACCTCTGCCTCCTGGGTTCAAGTGATTCTTCTGCCTCAGCCTTCCAAGTAGTTGGGACTACAGACATGTGCCACCATGCCTGGCTGTGTGTGTGTGTGTGTGTGTGTGTGTGTGTGTGTGTGTGTGTGTTTAGTAGAGATGGTTTCACCATGTTGGTTAGGCTGGTCTCAAACTCCTGATGTCAGGCGATCCACCTTCCTCGGCCTCTCAAAGTGCTGGGATTACAGGCATGAGCCACTGTGCCTGGCCACATGTCCTTTTAACAAAAGGAGATGATCCAGGTTCTTGTCACAAATGATTACGCGATGAAGTCTTTTCTGTTGATTAACAGGGCAAAAATGCTGTGTTTCCTTTTTGTTCTTAAAAAACCGCATTGCCATGGATGTAACTATGCAACAATCCTGCATGATCTGTACATGTACCCCAGAACCTAAAGTACAATTTAAAAAAATATGCTGTTCACTCATTGATTCTTAAGTTTGAGGACACTTACTTAGGATGGTGTCATCTGAGGCCTGATAGCCTGAGCTTTCACTTTAAGGATACATTTTACCGTCATTATTAGTGTCTAGAGTGCCTCTCTGTCTCTTTTCATTTTATTTTCTGGTTCATCTAATAATTTGAAATGTCTTTTTCTGTCCATTTTATTTTCTTTGCCTTTATGGGTGGAAAATGAAACATTCTGACTTGTCAAGTGTGTTCAATGAAGACAAAAAGCGCCCTACAAAGATGGTGTCTCCCGCCTTCTTTTGTACCTTCTTGAGAGATGGTGTCATTCTTTGGGTAATAAGAAAATGAAAGGAACGGATTGGAGATTCCTCAATAAAACTAAAAATTGAGTTACCAGATGGTCCAGCAATCCCACTGCTGGGTATAAAATCCAAAAGATAGGAACTCAGTATATCAAAGAGGTGTCTGCACTCCTGTGTTTGTTCCAGCACTGTTTACGATAGCTAAGATTTGGATGCTAAGTTTACAACAGCTAAGGTCTGGAAGCAACCCGTGTTCATCAACAGATGAATGCATAAAGAGAATGTGGTGCACGTGGACAATGGAGTACTGTGCAGCCATTCAAAGAATGAGACCCAGTCATTTGCAACAACGTGGATCAACAACCTGGGTATGTTGGCTCACACCTGTAATCCCAGCATTTTGGGAGGCTGAGATGGGCGGATCACAAGGTCGGGAGTTCGAGAGCAGCCTGACCAATACGTTGAAACCCTGTCTCTACTAAAAATACAAAAGTTAGCCAGGCGTGGTGGTGCACGCCTGAATCCCAGCTACTCAGGAAGCTGAGGCAGGAGAATTGCTTGAACCCGGGAGACGGAGGCTGCAGTCAGTTGAGATCGCTCCACTGAACTCCAGCTTAAGAGACAGAGCAACACTCTATCTCAAAAAAAAAAAAACCTGGAGATCATTATGTTAAGTGAAATAAACCAGGCACAGAAAGACATAAATAGAGTGTTCTCACTTATTTGTGGGACCTAAAAATCAAATCGACTGAACTCACAGACAGAGAGAGTAAAAGGACATTTCCCAGAGGCTGGGAAGGGCAGTTGGGAGGGACATGGGGATGGTTCATGGGTATAATAAAGCTCAAAAGAACAGATAAGACCTATTATTCGATAGCACAATAGGGTGACTATAGCCAATAATAACTTAATTGTATATTTTAAAATACAGAATGCAATTGGATTATTTGTAACTCATAGGATAAATGCTTGTGTGGATGCATGACCCCTCCTTCATGCTGTGCCTATTTCACGTTGCATGCCTGTATCAAAACATCTCATAAATATCTACACTTAGTAGGTACTCACAAAACATTAAAAAAACAATTAAAAATTGTTTTACAAAAGGAAGGATGATGGTCTGTCCCACTGTTGCACCATTCTTCTGGGCAATGCCGTCATTCCTCCACTTCAAAATTATTTTCATCATTTTTAGCATGGTTGGGAACAACTGTTATGTAACAGTTGGGTCGCTTATCAGTTGTTACCAACTATGCCAAAAATGATGAAAATAATTTTTGTTTTTTAAGATGGAGTCTCACTCAGTAGCCCAGGCTGGGGTGCGGTGGCATGATCTTGGTTCACTGCAACCTCTGCCTCCCAGGTCCCAGTTCAAGCAACTCTCCTGCCTTAGCCTCCCAAGTAGCTGGGATTACAGGTACTCGCCACCATGCCCAGCTAATTTTTGTATTTTTAGTAGAGACAGGGTTTCACCATGTTGGCCAGGCTGGTCTTGAACCTCTGACCTCATGATCTGCCTGCCTCAGCTTCCCAAAGTGTTGGGATTACGGGTGTGAACCACCATGCCCAGCTGAAAATAATTTTGAAATGGAAGAATGGTGGAATTATCAGGATAGTAGTAATTGAATAACAATAATTCCCAGGATAATGAAATAGTAAAGTATCTCAAGATATAAGAAAAATAAGATCACCTGGATTCTGTCATGGGTCTTATTCACATTGCTCTTGATAAAAACGATCCCAGGGATCCATATGGTAATTACAAAATAAAATACGTTTTATTTAGTAAAAAATATGTAAATTCTCTCTTTGTTCTTTGAAAGACCTCTAAGAAGAAAAGGCATAATACATCAATCTTTGCAAAGCCTTAGAACTTACAAAAAGAAACAGAACAGGGAATTGGGAACTATGGGTGAGGATGGACAGGCACTCCCGCCATGGAAGGCAGGATTGGCAAATGAGCACAACAGCGAGAGGCAATACAGGAGTGGCAGTCAGTGAGAAAATCAGATTCACCATGGCTGATGCTTTGCTGGGGAGAGAGGGATCAGGTTGGAGGATTGTGATGGCCGCCCATCAGTTTGAGTCACGTGGACTCTATTCTGCAGGCAAGAAGCAGTGAGTCTGGAGGATTTTGAGCAGGGTGGCATGAGGCATGCAAACATTTTCTTGGCTGTATTTTTTTTTCTTTTTCTAGGGTTGTGGAGCTTTATTCAAGGAAAAAGTATAGCTTTTGGGCTGGGCATGGTGGCTCACGCTTGTAATCCCAGCACTTTGGGAGGCCGAAGTGGGTGGATCATGAGGTCAGGAGATCAAGACCATCCTGGCCAACATAGTGAAACCCCATCTCTACTAAAAATACAAACATTACAGGAGGGGAACATCACACACCAGGGTCTGTCGGGAGGGAGGGGCTGGGGGAGGGATAGCATTAGGAGAAATACCTAATGTAGATGATGGAGTGATGGATGCAGCAAACCACATGTATACCTATGTAACAAATCTGCATATTCTGCACATGTACCCCAGGACTTAAAGCATAATAATAAAAAATTCCAAAAATTAGCTGGGTGTGGTGGCAGGTACCTGTAATCCCAGCTATCGGGAGGCTGAGGCAGGAGAGTGGCTTGAACCAGGGAGTCGGAGGTTGCAGTGAGCCGAGATCATGCCACTGCACTCCAGCCTGGTGACAGAGCAAGACTTTGTCTCAAAACAAGAAAATATCGATTTTAACATGTAATAAAAACCGTACATAAGAATCTTAACATTCAGTTCAGATCATTGTGCATTTATTTGCAAGGACTTCAGTAGGGACTACATTCATTAACACAAATTAAAACCCACATGCTGTTTTCAAAGCCTATTAAAACTACACACCTATAAACAAGTAAGCTATTTAGTTAAGCTCTGTTTCATTGGAAGTTTGCTTTGACTCCCCAGGTCTTGAATGCTTTAGGTCACACTGGCTGGCCATTAAGGGTTGTGATGAAAAATCCCAGGAAGCTGAAGAGTGAACATGATCATGATCTCTAAAATGGTAAGTACAGTGGATACAGTGGACATGCATGTATTGTTTCAAATTCTGGAGGAGTTTCATAGGGAAGAAGCTTATGGAATCATTATCCCAAGAGGTGGTAGTGCCTGCAAAAGTAATTTCAAAGATTAAGATACTTGCGGAGATGAAAGTTATAATTGGCTATAAAGAGAATGGAGTGCTTTGGGTGGTGCACCCCAGAGGCCGCTGTCAGGGCGGTACGTTTCCAGCTGCATAGGCAGAGAGTCATACCTAGCATGGCCTTTCCCACCTCCTTGGGAGGCAGTTTGCTCCAAGAGATGCATCTTGTTTTCAGGACACATTCCCACTGACTTTTTTTTAAAACACAAAACAATCCTTTATTGTTGTCTGGGCTCAGGAAGTGGTTCTCACTGGGGGTCTCTTGTGAGGTTGCAATAAGACATTGATGGGCGCTGCAGTCATCTCGAAGGCTGTCTGTGAATCCTGTTTGCTAGGACTTCCACTGGGGCTGAGGAGTGGAACACATATACTCAGCCTCTGCAAGGTGGCCTGGGTTTCTTCACAACATGGCAGTGAGAACTGAACAGCAAGTGCCCCGAGACAGCCAGGCTAAAGTACCTTTCATAGTCTAGCCTTGGAACATACACAGTGTCACTTGTGCTGTGTTCTGTTCTCTTCCTTAGAAATGTGTCCCTAAGTCTAGCTCATATTCAAGGCTGGGGGATTAGACTTCACCTCTTGAGGGGAGACCCATTGAGTTGGGAAAGAAAAAAACCTGGTTGTCATTTTATTATTGTCACATATTGATAATAATTATACCTAACATTCCCCCTGTTCCATCCATTCAATGAGTCAAGGATTCATTCATTTAGCAAATACTTACAGTTAGGCATTTTGGCCACACTTACATCTGAATAGGGCTTCGCGGTTTTCAGAGGAACTGAAATACTGAATCCAGTCAAATACTGAATCCAGTATTTGACTTGGTCTTCTCAACAACCATGCATGAAGCCTAGTGTGTTTGATTACTTCCATTTTTCAGATAAAGCAATAAGAGGCTGGGAGATGCATCCAAAGTCTCTGCCTGGGCCAGAGGTCATTCAAACCCAGCTTTGTCCTGGAAGCACATTCTTTCCACTCACCACTCAGAATACCATCTTCCTCTCTCTCTCAAAATATCCAAGACTGCAAAGGAGGACAGACAGCCAGATAGACTTGCTCTGAGATACCATGACTTTTGCATGGGGTGACCACAGCTGAGGCATTTTAGGGTGAAAGGCAGCACTATTAATAATTACCCTGGGGCAGCAGGCATGAACCAGGGATACTGTACAGAGGGTCACTTCACCCACAGATGGTCAAATAGCTGGAACCCAAGTATTTTGCGCTTTTCTGCAAAATCATGCCTTATTTTTTAAACTTTACCTCTTTGAGCAAAACCAACAAGTGCTATCAGAGCCACAAGGATATGAGTGACACACAGCTCCCCAGGAGAAGGCATGAGGGCATCTATGTGCACACATGCAACTGCTCGGCTGGCTCCTGGAACCTGGCCCATTCCACCTGAACTGAAGGTATCTGGGGTATGGGTTTGGGGTTGCTGGGCAGAGACCGGCAAGGAGATGGTCCAGCCATCCCAGGTGTCTCATTTCCCTCTCCTGCTGTATCACTGTCTGGGGAGGCAGGAAGACCACATTCTGGAGAGTGTGGGACTGGGGATCCCTGGAGTGAATATTGGGTATCACTGTAGCCCTTCCCGGGCAGAAATGCCAGGCCTTTGTACCCCACCTGCCTCAGTTAGTTGGTGCTGGGTATCCAGGAAGCATGCACTGGAGAGCAGCACAGACTGCTGAGATTCACTCGGGGTGGCTGCAAAATATTAGGGAAATACAAGGGAAAGTTAGAAGATTATAGTCTCAAACCTTTTGGAAGGTGGAAAAGTTTTAATGGAACAGGCTGAAGGCAACCAGTTAATTAGGTTAGAATTTTAAGTCATAGGGTAAAAGATTAGGGACAATAAAGCTTTCCCAGTTAAGTCTGCTTACCCCACATCCCTTTGTCTCTATGTTTACTCATGTAAGCTTTGTACTAGATGGTCCTCTCAGGGGGAGGTTGAAGGGGAATTACCTATTAATGGTGTTTACTCTGGGCCCTGGGATCAAGACCTTTTATCATTCATAAAACTACTATTTTAACCATGTTAATTATCCACAAGCATGTTGACTTAGAGCCCCTGTTATTAAATCTATACTGAATACGTGTGAGGAGGTACAGGGAGGCATGGTTGGTTAGCTGCAATCGCCCTCTGAAAGCAGTTGATGACTGTTCCTAGTCCTCTTGAAATCATTGTACTGAGTGTGAGAGTGCATTTATCCATCCGTCATTGACTCAGGGTCTGCAGGACAGACCTCCACAGGTGGTGATCAACGTCTCAGGTGGTGACCCCTACATGACTGAGATCTCAAGTGGTGACTCCAAGGTGATCGAGGTCTCAAGAGACCTCTCTAGTTGAGGCAGATCCAGAAGGAGCTGAGAGCTGGCAGCTCTGTGCTGACCCTGCTTCCCTCGGCCAGGCCCTAAGGCTTTCCTTTAAGGGGGACCTGGGTGGCACATCTCATACCCCTTCAGGCTGTTATAGAAAGAACCAGAAAATGGAAAGAAAATGTCTATTTAAAATTAGATATGGTTTCAGGATTTAAGGGACCCATATCTGGTGTAGGTTCTTCCCACTTATTAGTTCATGTGACCCTGGATATGTCCCTTTCCTTCCCTGGAACTCACTGTTCTCATCTGTAAAAGTGAGAGAGCCAAATTACATTAGGAGCTTGCCCGGCTGCACCCTGCTGTTCTGTAGTCATGACATTGGTTAATGCCTGGGCTGGGCAGAGTTCTCTGCCTGTTAGAGTGGGTTGGAGCAAGCCTTTCCACTCTTGGTTGGGGATATTTGTTACAGGCTATTCAAAGTAAACTAGAATACCCCCCAGAGAATAACATTTTAAATGGAGCTGCAGAAAAATTTATTGTGACTGGTAAGTGGCTAAAGAACAGAAAATCCCTAGGGAGTGATCAGAGGCCACTTGTCACACTTGGAAAAGATGTAACCATTCCATTAATGGGAAAGAGCATGTAGAGTTGTGGTTAATAACAGTATTGTGCCAAAGATAGCATCTATGGGGAGCAAATTGTGTTGTTCCTGTTCTTTGGATTTTACTTCCTTCCTGAAAACCCTTCACCAGCCTCTTTTGTGTCTTGCAAGCATCTTCAAATGGCACATTGGATGTGAAAGGTTTTAGAAACGAATGGATTATCTGTAGCTTTCCATTACTCTTATCTCCTGTTCTAAGGTAATTAAAAGATGACTGTGCCATTGAGTAATTTCAAGCGTTTTGTCCAGTTATCTAATCTGCAGTATTTATCTTCTCTGCATTGCTGAATATCTTCTCTCCTAGTCGAAGAAATCTAGGAGGCTTCACTTTTTTGGTAGATTGCTGACACCGGGGATGGCAGGTCATCCTGGACCCGTGAGTCCCAGGCAGTCAGGTGTCAGCAAGGTGGAATGGGAGCTTCATTGACAGGTTGGCATCTTAGAACATTCCACCACTGACTCCTTGCAGAATGGGTGGGGCATAGAGGGAGACCCAAGGACTTGGGGAGTCAGGAGTCTCTGCAGCTCACAGACGCGGAGTTCTGTCTTCTTGTCAACTGCTGGAGAGAGATTCAGGGAACCATCATTTCTGCCAGGCGGAGAAGCTCAGATGCAACCCCTTTGGGCAGCATGGCTAATTCTGTACTGCTTGTCTTCAGTGGTGAGGAGGGAACAGGGAGCCAAAGTTTGGGGGGCTTATCCAGTTGTCAGTGGTCATTTGGGGGCTATAGTTGAGGCAGCCCCTAAAGGAGCAGAGTTTTCTAGAGGTGACTTCCAAGGTGGGTTTTGAGGAAAATGAGGGGTCTTGAGGAATGGAGGGGAGTGGGGTTCCATAAGGAAACACCAGTGCAGGACTCAGCCAGGACTCACATATGCTGGGAGCCAGAGCTTGGCTGCCACCACGGCCCGAATGAGGTTGGAAGGCAGATGCCACAGAATGACCCCTGGTGATCAGAAGTGCTTTCTCTCCATTTTCTGCTGGGAATCTGATGAGTTGGACTGGGAATCACTACAGGTTCTTGAGCTAGTGGGCAAACGCCAAAGTGCTGTACATTTCTTGCTTAATGTCATCAATCCCTTCCAGAAATCTGGATCTCTAACTCTGGTAATATCCCAGACAGTTCCATAATTTCCAATGTCACTGCCCTGTCCCTGATTGAGCCCTTAATGTTGTAAACTTGGCCTGTTACAAAGAACTCCTTACCAGGACTTCATGGCTCAATCTCCTCTTCTGACTACAGCACCTTCACTGCTTCCAGAGTCATCAAAACACAGCTAGGGCTGGGTGCGGTGGATCACATCTGTAATCCCGGCAGTTTGGGAGGCTGAGGAGGGCGGATCACCTGAGGTCGAGAGTTCAAGACCAGCCTGACCAACATGGAGAAACCCCATCTCTACTAAAAGCACAAAATTAGCTGGGCATGGTGGTACATGCCTGTAGTCCCAGCCACTTGGGAGGCTGAGGTAGGAGAATCGCTTGAACCCAGGAGGCAGAGGTTGCTGTGAGCTGAGATCAAGCCATTGTACTCCAGCCTAGGCAACAAGAGCAAAACTCCATCTCAAAAAAAAAAAAAACAACACACAACTAGGAGCCGTCCTCCTGCACACACACCCTCTGAGTCACACCAGCGCCTCCAGGTGAGACTGAGACTCCTCAGCAAGCACTGGTCCCTCACTTGCCTCCCCATTCTCATCTCCGGGATCCGCACTCCCTTCATTCTGATGGAAAGTCACAGTTTTAATTTGCCACTGTTTTTGTCTTGATCACTTGTCCTCTGGATTCCAATCTCCCTTTTTCCTCCTTCTCCTGTGACCTCATCTATAGAACTCTACCATCTCTAAGGCCTAGTCCAAGTGTGGCTTGGTTCATAAAGTTTCCCAAGATTTCTCTGAGCAGAATCTGGCTTTTCCTCTGCTGCCATAGCACTGCGACTGCGTGTAACTCAGTTTGTTCTGTTCATTGTTTTTTTCATCCTCCCTATGATCTGCTGGTAATCGAAGGACAGGGAAGGTGTCTGATCGATCTGTACCTTGGCTTTCAGAGACAAGTCGTTCTACCCCTTGTCTTCTTATTCTCTCCCCTGAAACTTGGACATTATTTATTTTTCTCTTCCTCCTCTTGCTGATCTTGGATCAAGATCCCTCCTCCAAAGGTCCTAATTTTGATTCTCTGGAGAGCCAGTGCTATTCTGCTTCCAAATCTTCCTCTGAAAGGTAGTAATAACAGGCAATTTCATCAGTCCTTTTCCTGCAGCAGACGCTGTGATCACACAAGAGTTCCATTTTATCTGTCTTAAAACTCAGTGTGGTAACCCCTTGAGGTCAGGAGGGCTGAATCCTGGGAAAAGCCCCATAGCTCCATTTGGCAGATGTGAAAAATGGAGGTGAATGACTACTTCTTGGGGATGTTAAAGATAAAAAAATCAAACTGCTGGTGAATGAGTGTCACGGGTGAGGACTATCTGGGGCTGGTATCATGCAGGTGGTGAACAGCTGTGGGTAAGGAAAGGCAGATTTATTAGAGAAAGTAAGAAAATTCATTTCAAGACAGCAACCGGCAAGTCAGCAAGAGAGGAGCTGACTGCAAGGGGGTTTTACAGGATGGTGCTTGTGTTGGAGAAAGCTACGCGCAGTACTAATAACGCCAAGGTCTCAGGTGAGCTAACTTGCATTCTTCTCTCAGCCGAAGGTCTG
Source organism: Saguinus oedipus (assembly GCA_031835075.1). Classification (NCBI taxonomy): domain Eukaryota; kingdom Metazoa; phylum Chordata; class Mammalia; order Primates; family Cebidae; genus Saguinus; species Saguinus oedipus. The sequence goes on along the minus strand of CM063182.1, from coordinate 32,769,421 downwards.
GTGACAGCTGGGCACAGGATGATTGTGGGTTATCTGTGCAGGAGGCTCCTGTGTCCGAGACCATGAAGAAAGGCAGATTTGTAGCTTACCTGGCTTCTCTTTTCATTGTCCTCTGCTCCCACCAGCTTGACTCTTTCCATTATTAGGAATCTATAATGAGGACTTCTGTTGAAAGCTTGAAATGCAACATTTACATGGTCCTTGGCTTGTTATATGATTGCTAGATGCTTTTGAAAATGTCACTTTACCTCCCACTTATAATCTATAATGTTAGATCTAAGCGTTCTCAAACATACTTGTCTAACTGCCTGGAGAGTGTGAGGAATAGCAGAAGGTAAGTGACCGGCCCAGGGCCACATAGCTAATGGGTGCCACATTGTGTATATGACACAACATTAACCCAAATATAGAGAGAAGAGAGAAGAGGAAGTTCTGCCTGAAGCTAGGGATGCTGAGGGCATGTAGATTTCCTTCCAAAACAGATAGACTTGGCCTCTTCTCAACGTATTATTATTGAGTTGGTTGCCACAGCCACAGTGATTGACTAAATTGGTCACCTAACTCAGTCACCCACACCTTCTCCCAAAACAATATGTGTAACTGTCTCAGACTCTCCCTCTGGGACATCGCGCCAGAGCCAGCCTGCAAGCACTGCCACTATAGACAAGGGCAGTGTGAAAAGACCTGGCCAGTGGGGCAGAAATGCTCCCTCTGGGCCACCTTGAAGACTTACTGGGAGGATTAAAAGAGATAGTGGTTGCAGAGGGTTTCCTATCTCTCCTGACTAAACATTTAAGGATGATCACCTACATGAACTACTTTATTTTTTTAGAGATGAGGTCTTACTTTGTTACCTGAGCTGGAGTGCAATGCCACGGTTATAGGTCACTGCAGCCTTGAATTCCTGGGCTCAAGGGATCCTCCCACTCAGCCTCCCGAGTAGCTGGGACTACAGGCATGTGCCACCACGCCCAGCTAATTGAAAAAAAATATTCAGAGACAGGGTCTTCCTGCGTTTCCCAGGCTGGTCTAAACTACTTTTATATAATCTCAGAACTTGCGTCTGGAAGGAACTTTAGAGTCTTCTAGTTCGGCCTCTCCAGTGAGGGATACCTGATGGATGGTCTAGAGTAGACTTGCTACTCAGGGCATGGGCGGCAGACGAGCTGCATCAGTGTAATGTGCGTGCCTGGGATGCTGTTCAAGTGATCTGAATGCTGCTCAGGGGTAGGGAAGGGTCCTAACCACTCGCTCACTGGGAAGCTTTGTGAGTTATTCCCTGTGCCGAGTTGAGTCCTTCCTCTCATAATGTGCATGTCTTGGTCGGGATTCGGCCTTTTGGTGCAACCATAGTCAGTCTTTCCTGCTTTGTCAAGGGCAATTGCTCAGTCATTTGAAGATAACCATCATTTGTCTCCTGAGTCATCTCTCTGCTTAAGAAGGCTGCTTCCTTCAGCTGTACATCGTGACCCATGATTTCCTAAACCTTCCCAATCTTGCTCCCCTGCCTTTGGACAATTTTCAAGTTTATAATTAATGCAGAGCTTCCTTCCTGAAAAGATTAGAATTGGTTTATGACAACAAGAGCAAAAACACAGCAAGGTTGATTGCTGCAGTGATCTTTATTCTTGCTAGAAAAGGGAAATTTGGATTAGAAAAAATGTGGAAGCAGATGTGATAACTGTAAGGGTTAATAAAATTGATATAATTCAGCATAGAATTTGGCTCTGAGCATCTAAACAGCAAAAGTAAAAAGAAATGAACAGTAAGTTATGGATATTTGTTGTTAAAAAGGAGAATGCATACAAGACTCTTGTGGGGAATTTGTTTTTTTCTTGACTCTAAGCTTCTCCTGCAAGTTTGTATTTATTTATTTATTTATTTTTAAAATTTACATATTCTGAGACAGAGTTTCTCTCTGTCGCCCAGGCTGGAGTGCAGTGGCGTGATCTCGGTTTGCTGTAACCTCTGCCTCTGGGTTCAAGCAATTCTCCTGCCTCAGCCTCCTGAATAGCTGGGAATACAGGTGTGCACCACCATGCCCAGTTAATTTTTGTGTTTTTAGTAGAGATCAGGTTTGGCTGTGTTGGCCAGGCTGGTCTCAAACTCCTGGTGTCAAGTGATCGAACTGCCTCGGCCGCCCAGAGTGCTGGGATGACAGGTGGGAGCTACCTCTCCCAGCCCTGTAAGTCTAAAAAATAAACTATTAATCTTGGAATAATTTTAGATGTACAGAAAAGTTGCAAAGATAATACCAAGTTCCTGTATATTCCTCATCCAATTCCTTCTAAGGTCAACATCTTCTAGAACCTTGATACATTTGCCAAAACTAAGAAACTAACATTGGCACATAACTGTTAGTGAAACTCCAGACTTTATTTCGGTTTCAGCAGTTTCCCCACTAATACCCTTTTTCTGTTCCAAGATTCAGTCCAGGATATCACGTTAGCTTTAGTCATCCAGGCTCCCTGTTCTCTGATTTGTGAGTTTTTCAGGTTTTTCTTCGCACAGGGTTTTTATTGCTGTCCTCGTTCTTCTCGGGAATGTTGAGTAATCTCCTTAATAAGAAGATTTAGAACAAGAGCGGAGTCACCTTTCATACATCATCTCTTGTGATGCTCAATGAAGGTTGATATTAAACATTCCAGGGCATTTCAGTGAAAGATGACTTTGTAGTCTGGACCAGTGGGGGCTTTCTCATGGTTTAACCTGGACAGTAGATAGGAGTGAAGGCAGAAGTGGGTGACTCTAGGCCTTCCTTCTTAAACATTGTGTCTCTTAGCAAGGCTTTCTAAAAGAGGTGGGAGTAGGTAGTCCAGGATTATATTCTCTGACAGCGACCTGAATGGATGGTAGCTGTATTGCTGATTAAGAACAACTCCTCACCTTATAGGAAAATGGGTGATGTATGATGGTTCTTCGTCATGCTGATATAAAATCTGTCTTTGTTAGCTTAAAAATATACTCAGAGTTCAATGCAGAGTTCCCACCTTCCCCCTACCCGGTGCCGCCCCAGTTTTCTCTCCTTTCCATTAAACTTAGGAGTTGGGTTTCTCAAAGATTTTCCCCCCAAGTCGTTGCTACCTGAGCATCAGGGAACAATGCCAACCCAGTCCCCACAGGAAGTGGGCCGTGGCAGTGCTGTGGTGATGTGGCAGAATCAGCCACTTAAAAAGGAGCTGGGAAAGGAATGCATCAAAACAGACTGGAAAACGTGGATTATTCAGGGACAAACTGAGACTGTGGTCTGGTTGAAGGAAACTTTCTGGCAAAGCAGCATTATAGAATTTTGCAGCCTTGACAATGGGAATGAGTTCTATTCCAGAGGAATAAGAGTTTCAGATATCAAATAAGCAATATGGTATTATTTGGGTAAAAATATCCATCTACAGAAATCTGAGGCCAGGTGATATACAATCTCAGATGGCTTCTGAAAACCACTATTGCCTTTCAAGGATGAAACATTCTTTGTTATGGGAGTTATACATTAAAAGCTCTAATTTAATTCATTATGTATACTCCTGGGGCATTGATAGGGGGATTGTAAAAAGAGTAGAAATGGCTGGGCACGGTGACTCACACCTGTAATTCCAATACTTTGGGAGGCTGATGTGGCCGGATCACAATGTCAGGAGTTCAAGACCTCAGCCTGACTAATATGGTGGAACCCCGTCTCTACTAAAAATACAAAAATTAGCCCGTTGTGGTGGTGCGAGCCTGTAGTCTCAGCTACTCTTAAGGCTGAGGCAGGAGAATCGATTGAGCCTGGGAGGCGGAGGTTGCAGTGAGCCGAGATTTCGACACTGCACTCCAGCCTTGGTGACAGAGCGAGACTCCATCTCAAAAAAAAAAAAAAAAAAAATGTAGAAATTTCAGTCTGGTTGGAAACCGTGACATATGTTCAATTTAACTTAAGAAATAATATTCTGTGGGCATGTTACATGGCTGGTACTGTCCCAGGCTCCAGGGATATAGAAATGAGTAAGACAAAGTTGTCAACTTTGAGGGTTTAATGGCTTAAAAGGAGACAGCATCACAGAAGTTCCACATCATGTGTTGATTCCGTTCTTCCAGGTCGATGTGTTTACGGTTATTTACATGTTCTTTACATTGCTTGAGTTTTGCAGCTATTATGGCCTCTTTTGAATTGTAATATCTAGAAAACCAGTGAAATGAAGAACAGGGGAACTCTGTATCCAAACCCACTGGAAACACTGAATGCATTAGGGAAATTTGAGAAGAGAAGCGTTCCTAAAGTGCTACGGCAGCACCGATAGCAGGCATTTCACCTAACCTGCGGGTAAAGGGACAGCTTCCTGGAGGAGGTGACGCATGAGCTAAATCCGGAGATAAAAGAAGCACTGGAAGTGGGAGGCAGCAGCATCGATAGGAACACACAGGTATGCAGCGACGCTGTTAGAGCCACAGCAGTTCTGTCCTGCTCAGAGGTAAACTGTGCGTCGGCGGGTGGTGTCATGAAAACAGTAAACCGTGCTCCGGAGCTTGCACTCTGACCTCGGCTGATGGGGACTCAGATGGTTCTCATCAGGGTCCGACCCTTTCGTGTTTTAGATAAATCTCACTGATGACCACCTGAGGGATGAGTTGAATGGGAGACAGAGTGGACACTGGAGACTCTGGAAAGACGTTGGTTGGAGAGCGCCGTCATGACCCCCTGTCCTTTCCTCTCTGCTGGGATCATTGACTAGTAAGACAAACGTGGCTCCCTGTTGGAGGCTGGAGAGGGATCTCAAACACATCTGGAGCTTTGAGCATGAGAGGTAGTGCGGGCAAGGGCCAGTGGAGGCCTCCATTGGTGCACCATTATTTGCAGTACCGAGGGAATGGCCAAGGACCTGAGAGGAAGCCAGACTTTCCGGCAAAGCCAAGGCCAGAGCCTACTGATGCAGAGGGCACAGGCTGTGGATTCCAAGCCCTCAAGAGGAACTACCCTGCTGGGCTGAACTGCTCTCCTTCCACGTGGAGAGGACTGGCCCTCCCAGAGTCCTGGAGATCCTGGGTGTCCCCTCAGGGGCTTCAGTCAAGAGGCCCCTGCTTGCCAGGCTGCTGGGCCCTGAGTCCCAGGAGAAACAGTTCCTCCTCAAGTGGCCAGCTCCCCCGGCCTGCAAGAGCTTAACCTCCAGACCTGCGTTAAGTGATGCAAGCAGGCAGAGAAAGGCCCTGAACCATTTAGCGGGCTCAGTGGCTTAAAGGGAAACCTAGCCAAAGCCAGGCTAGGGAGTGTTGGTTCAGACTTGGGAAGAAACAGGAAATTCAAAGCCATTGTGTAAACCTTACTGAAATATTAGACTATATTGCAAAGGAATGGCCAAAGAGCCAAAAAAAAAAAAAAAAAAAGTTCCAGGAAAAAAATATTTTTAAATTAAAAAGAGATGAAATAGGTTAACAACCAAAAAAAAAAAAAAAAAAAAAAAAAGAGGAACAAACATTGATTTGGTAATTTGGGCAATCAAAAGAGTGACCAGATCACTGATTATCTGTGGTCCCAGCTCAGCTATTAAGTGATTCACAGGTATTAAAAACAAACACACAAACAAGAAAACAGCCAGTGAAGTCATAGTGTCCATCTTCTCAAAGGCTGTGTACGTACCGCATTCTCACAGTATCGTCTTCTGCAGCATTTCACTGGACAGATTCAGTTCTTCTAGATCAAAGCGTCTACATGGATGGAATTTGGTATCTATTATGGTCATTTTTGTGATGTGATTTCTAGAAATCGGTGAAATTAAAAACAGGAGATCCTGCTAAAAGGAGATCCTTTGTATCAAAACCTATTACAAACAGTAAAAGCAGCAGTTAAGGGAACGTTTATAGGTTGAAACGTGTTGCAGCATTTCCCTAGTTTAAAAACGAGAGATGGCTCATAAGTGGTTCACAGAAACATAAAAATGGAGATGAAAGCCGGGCGCGGTGGCTCACGCCTGTAATCCCAGCACTTTGGGAGACCGAGGCGGGCGGATCACGAGGTCAGGAGATCGAGACCATCCTGGCCAACATGGTGAAACCCCGTCTCTACTAAAAATACAAAAACTAGCTGGGTGTGGTGGCGTGTGCCTGTAATCCCAGTTACTCGGGAGGCTGAGGCAGGGGAATCGTTTGAACCAGGGAGTCAGAAGTTGCAGTGAGCTGAGATCGCGCCACTGTACTTCAGCCTGGGTAACAGAGCAAACAAACAAATAAACAACAACCCCCCCAAAAAAACCGGAGATTAAAACGATAATGTAAACACCACAACCCAACCATAGAATGTGCAAATACGGAATGTGTCTCCGAGTGCTGGAACAAGTAAAACTGTACAATTTGTCAAAAGAGGGGTGCGGATAAGGGGATGAGAGTAAATAAATGAGAAACTGGATTTTAATGCAAGCAATCTATTTCCCCCGGTCCCTAATAAGTTGTTATGAAACTTCGTCAAGTATAAAACGGAGCCTTCAAAGTTCTGGGGTTGTTCCCAGACAAAGCACACAAACCTCTTTAGTCAACTTCCAACTGATTAATTTTGTTGCTAATGGCAGAGATGAGACTGAAACTACAGCGACACCGTTCAGAATTCCAGAGTCCTCATAGCAGGAAAAGGTGTTAGTTACACTGGTGATGGGAAGTTAATAAAACCAGCCAAAAACAGATGATAAATATACATGGCGCTAAGCAAAACGAGTTACTGAAAAATTTCTTTAAAAAATGGTGCCGTTGGAGATGATAGGCAATATGAAAGAGCAGTTGCAATCATGCGAGGCTGGTGGAAACTGCTGACATGTAGGTAGAGTATGAATTGGCTTATGGCACAGGTGTGATGCATACATGAGGGAAAAGAGCTTAGAGAATTTTGTCTTTTTCTTGGTCACTAAAATAGCATGTGCTCAGAAAAAGAATTTTCATTTAGTTGCTTATTAAATGAAAAGTTTGTGAGCTGTGGTATAGATTTGCAAATATGTGTTGGGATCTTCTCTGAGTGTACTTACCTATGGCATAGCAAGGCAGTGCAGCGATCGATAAAGGATTTTTTTTTTTTTTAGACAGGATCTTGCTCTGTTGCCCAGGCTGGAGGCAGTGGTCAGGTTATGGCTCACTGCACCCTCAACCTTCTGGGCTCAAGGGATCCTCCCACTTCAGCCTCCTGGGTAGTTGGGACTATAGGCGCAAGACACCACGCCTGGCTAATTTTTATACTTTTTTGCAGGGACGGGATTTTACCGTGTTTGCCCAGGCTGGTTTCAAACTCATGAGCTCAAGATTACTGGCATGAGCCACTGTGCCCAGCCTGCTCTGCAATGTGGATCCACATGTGACTCTTCCCTGAGAACAATTGGTAGCCAGTGGTATTTTGCCTTTTTGATCTCGATTCAAGATTGATGAAAATAATGAAAATTGTAAATCTATCCAGATTGTACCCACTGGGTACCTAGTATAAGACATTTTAACACTCAAGTACCCTGTCCAAGAGAAAGCACCGCTCAAGGGTTTTTGAAAGCAGGAATGAAACAGGAACATTTCTTCATGGCGCTGATAATACCATAAACTATTTCTGAGGCTTCAAGTGCTTTGCCCACTGGTGTTATCTCAGCCCTGTGTTTATTGTCTTTAGAGCTGGAACCTATTGCCTCAGGGCTGAGTGACCATGAATTTTCATATAGAGGATAAGATACCAACTTCCAACAGAACAGCGGTGGAAAGTTTGTCTTTTCTCTAACATTGGATGATTTTCTTCTCAGGGAGAAAGAAATCAATGATGTATTATTTGGAATATTTTAAAATTAACCTCCAGGGGCTGCAATGGAGCGTGAACAGCTACTTTCCAAAGAGTAGATTAGGAATCCATTGAGCACTGATGCCAAGCCCAGAGTCATGCCTCCAACTTTTCAGTGTGATGTGCTTATTGACTTAGCATCTGACAGAGAGCTGAAAGAGGCTTCAGTGAGTCATTCTCCATGATCTCCGTGTCCCTGTTCAACCCAAATATCTAGCACTCTCCGACAGAGCCAACCTCTTGCTGCCCTGCTCAATAACTCACAACTGGTAAGTTTAGGTAAATGTAGAAGAAGCCGGTCAGATGTGGAATCCTGTGACACAAACGATGTCATCAATCCTAAGAGTGAAAGAGTCCCAACTGTCATTTTTTTCATTGATCTGAAATGAGTGGTATGGATTTTATGTATTCTGATTTTTATCATAACATTTACAGTGAATCTCTTGAGAAATGACCTAAAATTTGTGCTCGAAATGCCCATTAACTGGTCTGTGGATGGATAGCCAAAGTTAGAGAAATCTTGGTTGAACCTAACAGATCTTGTTAAAGAAATGCCCTTCCCTTCCTTATGGGGTGAAGTACATTTTCTTATTCTTCTAGGAACATTTCTTTCCGGAGAGGGTCTCTATTATCAGGTTTTTTTCCAGAGAAACAAAACAAATAGGAGATATATATGTATATATGTATGTATGTATACAAAGAAGCATACCTTGGAGATGTTGCTGGTTTAGTAAATATTGCTATAAAGTGAGCCACGTGAAATTTTTCTTTTCTCAGTGCATACAAATGTTATGTCTGCACTATATTGTAGTGTGTTAAGTGTGTAATAGCATTATGTCCAAAAAAACAATAAACATACTTTAATTAAAAATACTTCTAAAAATGCTAATGATCCTCTTAGCCTTTGGCAAATCATAATCTTTTTGCTGGTGGAAGGTTTTGCCTTGATATTGATGGCTGCTGATTGATCAGGGTAGTGGTCGCTGAGGGCTGGAGTGGCTGTGTCAATTTCTTACAATAAGATGACCACGACGTTTCTCACGTTGATTGACTTTTCATTTCAGGAAAGATTTCTCTGTAGCATGGGATGCTGTTTGATAGGATTTTGCTCACAGTAGGATTTCTTTCAAAACTGGAGTCAGTCTTCTCAAACCCTGCTTCTGCTTTATCAATTAAGTTTATGAAATATTCTAGACCTTGGTTGTCATTTCGACAATGTTCACAGCATTTTCACCAGGAATAGATTCCATCTCAAGAAACCACTTTCTTTGCTCATCCATAGGAAGCAGCTCCTCATCTGTTCAAGTTTTATCACGAGGTTGCAGCAGTTCAGTCACATCTTCAGGCTCCACTTCCAATTCTAGGTCTCTTGCTATTTCCACCACACCTGCAGTTCCTTCCTCCACTGAAAACTTAAACTCCTTAAAGTCGTTCATGAGAGTTGGGGTAAATTTCTTCCAGAGTCCTACTAAGGTGGATATTTTGACCTTCTTCTACGAATCACAAATGTTCTTAATGGCATCTAGAGTGGTAAACCCTTTCCAGGAAGTTTTCAACTTACTTTTCCCAGACACATCAGGGGGTTCATTATCTATGTTAGCTATAGCCTTGTGAAATGTATTGCTTAAATAATAAGACTTGAAAATCAGAATGACTCCTCAATTCATGGACTACAGAATGAATGTTGTGTTAGCAGGCATGAAAACCTTAATTTCCTTGTATATCTCCATCAGAGTTTTTGAGTGACTTGGTACACTGTCAACGAGTGGTAACATTTTGAAAGAATTTTTTTTTTTTTCTGAGCAGTAGGTCTCAACAGTGGGCTTAAAATATTCGGTAAATCATGTTGTAAACAGATGTACTGTCATCCAGACTTTGTTATTTCATTTATAGAGTATAGGAAGAGTATAGGAAGAATAGATTTAGCATAATTCTCAAGAGCCCTAGGATTTTCAGAAGGGACAATAGCATTGGCTTCAATTTAAAATTGCCAGCTTCATTAGCCCCTAACAAGAGAGTCAACCTGATTTTTGAAGTGTTGAAACCAGGCATTTACTTCTCTCTAGTCATGAAAATCCTAGATGACATCTTCTTCCAATACAAGACTATTTGGTCTACCCTGAAAATCTGTTGTTTAGTGAAGCCACCTTCATCGATGATCTTAGCTAGGTCTTCTGGATAACTTGCTGCAGCCAGCTTCTACAACAGTACTTACTGTTTCACCTTGCACTTTTATGTAATGAAAATGCCTTTTTCCCTTAAACCTCATGAGCCAACCTCTGCTAGCTTCCAACTGTTCTTCTGCAGCTTCCTTACCTCTCTCAGACTTCATAGAATTGAATAGAGTTAGTGCCTTCCTCTGGATTAGGCTTTGGATTAAGGGAATGTTGCAGCTGTTTTGGTATTCTATCCAGACCATTCAAACTTTCTCTATAACAGCTATAAGGCTGTTTCCCTTCCTTATCATTAGTGTATTCACTGGAGTAGCTCTTTTAATTTCCTTCAAAATCTTTTCCTTTGCATTCACAGCTTGGTTAATTGTTTGGCACAAGAGACCTAGCTTTTGGTCTATTTTGGCTTAGACATGCTTTCCTCACTAAGTTTAACCATTTCTAACTTTTTTTTTTGAGATGGAGTCTTGCTCTGTCACCCAGGCTGGAGTGCAGTGGCATGACCTCAGCTCACTGCAACTTCTGACTTCCTGGTTCAAGGGATTCTCCTGTCTCAGCCTCCCAAATAGCTGGGATTACAGGCACATACCACCATGCCTAGCTAATTTTTATATTTTTAGTAGAGATGGGGTTTTGCCATGTTGGCCACGCTGGTTTCAAACTCCTGACCTCAAGTGATCTGCCTGCGTTGGTCTCCCAAAGTGCTGGGATTACAGGCATGAGCCACTGTATCTGGCCTCTAGCTTTTAAGTGAGAGATGTGAAATACTTCCTTTCACTCGAACACTTGGAGAGCATTGTAGGATTATTCAATGGCTTAATTTCAATAATATTGTGTCTCAGGGAATATGGAAACCCAGGGAAATAAAGAGAGATGAGGAAACAGCCCGTGGGTGGGGTAGTAGGAACACCCACATTTATTGATGAGGTTCACCATCTTCCATGGGCATAGTTCGTGTCCCACCCACCACAGCAATTACAATAGTAACATCAAAGGTCACTGATCACAGTTCACCATAGCGATATAATAATAAGAATAATGTTTAAAACATCATGAGAATTTCCAAAATGTGACACAGACTCACAACGTGAGTACCCACTGTTGGAAAAAATCTTAATGATAGAATTGCTCAACATAGGATTAACACAAACCTTCAATTTGTAAAAAACACAATGTCTGCAAAGTGCAATAAAGCAATGCTCAGTGGAATGAGATATACCTGTATGTATATGTGTGTGTGTGTGTGTGTGTGTGTGTGTGTGTGTGTGTGTGTGTATGTCTTATATATCTCATGTATGTGTGGATATGGAGGAAGAGATATATTATAAGGAATTGGCTCGTGTCATTACAGAGGCTAAGCAGTCCCAAGATCTGAAGTTCAAAGGCTGAGAACCAGGAGAGCCAATGGTTCAAGTTCCAGTCCAAGTTCCGAGGCGGGAGATCAGTATTCCAGCTTCAAGGCCATCAGGTAGATGGAGAGAGTGAATTCCCTCTTACTCAGCTTTTTGAAAATGTAGGCCTTCGATTGATGGGATGAGGTCTGCCCACACTGGGGAGGGCAATCTGCTTGACTCAGTCTACTTATTCTAATGTCAGTCTCATCCAGAAACACCCTTATACACATACCCAGAATGACATTTAACCAAATATTTGGCCACCCCATGGAGCAGTCTGGTTGACACGTAAAATTAACCATTGCAGGGTCCTCAGCCCTCCTGAATGTAAGATTACATGTGCATTCCAACAGTATCTATGCCAGATGTGGATGGACTCAGCAGAGAATAGAGCTTAAATTGAAGCGCCAGAGCGCACACAATCACGTTAATATGCTTCTAGTGTGACTGTACCATCAATTTTCTGGGTCTGCTAGAACGTCGATGTTTCTAAATCACTATCCTCAGAAAAGGACTCACATATCAGGGTCCTTAATTGCAAGTAACAGACACTGATTCTGACTGACGTTAGTAGCAAAGTAATTTATTAAGTTGGGTAGCTCACACCCACTCACTGAGAGGAGCTCCTGGAAAACTGGACTTGAAGGCTACGTAACCGGGAGCCATGATCGAAATTACTTTTGCAGGATTAGTTCTATTTCTGTGTGACTGTCACTGCTGCCTCTGCCACCATATGGAGATAGCACTGCCGACACTTCTAGCTCTGGATGAGCAATAGCCATTGCTGCTCCGGAGGTCATTCTTGGTTCAATGCTGCCAGATAGAGCCAGTCTGAGTCCCCAGACTGAAGAAGTTGGAGTCAGATGCTGGAGGGCAGGAAGCATCCAGCAGGGGAGAAAGATGTAGGCTGGGAAGCTTCGCGCCTCTCTCCTTCTCACATTTCTCTGCCTGCTTTATATTGGCCAGCAATGATTAGGTGGTGCCCACCAGATTAAGGGTGGATGTGCCTTCCCCAGCCCACTGACTCAAATGTTCATCTCTTTTGGCAACACCCTGACAGACACACCCAGCATTAATACTTTGTATCCTTCAATCCAATCAAGTTGACACAGTATTAACCATCACACCAAGTGAGGCGGGGCTGCTAAGAAACAGCAAACGTTGCAGCGGTTTTTAGTAGTGTGTTCAGGGGAGAATCCTTGATCAGTTGACATTGGAGCAGGGACCTGAAGGCGATAGGGAATGAGTGATGGGGTTGTCTAGGGGAACGCCTTCCATTTTCAGATTAAGGGGGGTTAGGTTATTCTGGCAAATCCTGTTCCTGAAAATAACTAAAAAGTTGGATGTTTTAAATACATTTTTTATTTTGGAATAACTTTAGGCTTATGCAAACATTATTAGGACAGTATAGAGAGCCTCCATCTACCCCTCACCCAGTTTCCCTGATTGTTAATATCTTCAGGACCATAGGACATTAGTGTAAGACTATTAACTCCAGGCATTATTTGAATTTCACAAGTTTTTAAGTTACCATCCCTTTCCTGTTCCAGGACTGAGTCCAGGATGCACATGGCATCTACTTGTTACATCTCCTCAGTTTCTTCTGATTTCCCACAGCCCAGCCTTGCTTTTCCTGACCTCGGCGGTTTTGAGTACTGGCTATTTTGTAGAATGCTTCTCCATTGGATTTTGTCTGATTCCCTCCTTCCTTCCTTCCATCCATCCTTCCTTCCTTCCTTCCTTCCTTCTGTCTGTCCTCCTTCCCTCCCTCCCTCCCTCCCCCTCCCTCCTTTTTTCTTTCCTTCTTGCTTTATTCTCTCTTTCTCTCTCTATCCCTTTCTTTCTCCCTCCCTCCCTCCCTCCCTCCCTCCCTCCCTTCCTTCCTTTTCCTTTCTTTACCAATTTTAAAAAAAATGTATTGAAATACACATAACTGAAAACTTGCCATTGTAACCATTTACATATGTCCATTTCGGTAGTATGAATACATTTATAATGTGCAGCCATCACCATGATCCCTCTCCAGAATGCTTTTCATCTTGTAAAAATGGTACCTAACCCATTAAACAACAATTCCCTTTTTCCCTTCCCCCACAGCCCCTGGCAACCACATTTTACTTTCTGTTTCTGTGAATTTGCGTTTTCTAGGTACCTTCTTAGTAATGGAATCATATGATAGTCATCCTTTTGTGACTGGCTTATTTCACTGAGCATAGTCCTCAAGGTTCATCATGCAGTAGCATGCGTTAGAATTCTCTTCCTTTTCCGGCCTGAGTAGTATCACATGGTGTGGATGCACCACACTGTGTTTATTTATTTACCCGTCGATGGATATTTAGGCTGTTTCATCATTTGGCTACTGTGAACAATGCTGCCATGAACACTGGCCTACCAAGTGTTTGATTTGAAATGTTAGCTAGTTAACATATTCACATGGCTCAAAGACAAAAGAACGAATACCAGTGGAAAGTCTTGCTCCCACCCGTGTCCACGTCACTCAGTTCCCGTCTGCAAGCTTTGTTATCAGTTTCTTAGGTGTCCTTCCAGAGGTATATGACTTCCCTTTCTTTTTGGCACAGATGATGCTGACTATCCTATATACACTGTTCTGCACCTGTTTTTAACCACGTTTCTTGGAGATCTAAGTTAAGAGTATTCTTGTTTTGTGTAGCTGCATACAGTATCATTGAATGGATGTACCATATTTTATTCAACCACCCCTGATTGATTGACATTGAGGTGCTTTCCAAGCCTGTGCTTTAGAAACATGACTGCAATGAATAATCTTGTAGAACTGTCATTTTTTTATGCATAAATACATTTGTTTGATACATTCCTGGAAATGGAATTAGTCAAAAGACACTGCATGAGTAATGTGTATGTATAGAGTCAAATGTATATAGATAGATTTCTATATATATCTCAGAATTACTCACATGTATATGAGGGATACATTTAGCCGAATTGCCCTCCATGGAAGTAGTTCCAGTTTATGCTCCCATCAGCAATACGGGAGTGCCTGCCTGCACGACCTTGCCAACACGATGTGTTATCCAAGATTTTGACCTTTTCTAATTGGATAGGTGAAAAAGTGTTTCTGCTATCCAAAAAAAGACTTGTCCAAGAATGTACATAATAGCCTTATAAAACTGTATAAGAAACACTCTGCCAGCTAAAAGAAAAAGGGCTGTGCCAAGAGTAGTGGTGTGTGCCTGTAACCCTAGCTACTCGGGAAGCTGAGGTGGAAGAATGGCTTGAGCCCAGGAGTTTGAGACCAGATTGGGCAACACAGTGAGACCCCGCTTCTAAAAAGTAAAAGACTGTGAAAATCATGCAACTCCAGGGCATCGGTCTCAGTGCCCATCTCAGAGGGGCTGTGGAGGACAGTGGGCAAGGCAGCACCTCCAGGGTCCAGGACCAGGGGCCAGAGAGGCCAATGGGCAAAGGGGATTATTTCAAAGGCAGAACCAGGCGTTGCTGGCCTGGCACACTGAGGAGCTCAAGGCTCTGCCAGCCAGAGTGTCTGCTCTGTTCACTTTAAGTGGGATATGGTATGCATGTTGTGGACGGGTGACTACTTTTTCTCTTTCCTGAAAAATGTTGATTCACTTATTCTGTTCCTTCCTCGATACTGTTGAGCAGGTGAATGGAAGAATGTGGTTTCTTTAGCTTACAGGTCACTAGACCTTGAGAAGGCGCATTTGGACCTGTGATCCTGGACTCTGAGCTGCATCCTGATCCAATACCCAACTGGATCAGGTATTGGGATTTTGGAGATCTCTGGGCAGGCTGTGGCAGATACTGTCAGATCCTGGTGAACATGTACCCCACTTTCCTTTGGCCTCTTCTTTCTTGCTTACTGGTTTTGCTGGGGGTGGGTAGCATTTGCCCAGCTGAAAGTCATGAGTAGTGATGGATTTATCCTAATCCAGAAGCCTTCAGGGCAGTGGTTTGCTTTTCTGGTAAAAAGAACAGATGAAACTGGTCCATCCTTTCTCTTGTCTTTCCACCTTGATGCAGGCAAGCTGCCTGGAGCTGCAACAGCTATCTGGTAATGATGAGGTGACAACTAAGGCTGACAGGACAGAACAGGAAAAAGGAGGCTGGGCCTTTGGTCTTACTGAGCTTCTGCATCAGCTCTGCAATTCTGATTTCCAGAGTTCTTGTTATATGATATGATTAAGTAAGTCTGTATTGCTGAAGCCACTATTATCATCAGTATTCCATTGCTTACAGCTGGGAGCATTCCTAATGTATACACATGAATGGCTAAAGTCTCCTTTCTTAATATTAATGTTTTTAAAAGTGTCATAAGCTCTGATCAGTTCAGACAACCAATCTCAGGTTCCTCCCCTAGTTTCCTTGAGGTTGATTACACAAACCACCCTACTTGCTGTGTCATTTTTCAAGAACTGTGAAGGGTCTGAGATTTTATACTACTTGCAAGCTAATATGTCAGCTTGACAGAATTTTATGGACGCTGGCAGAAGACATGAGGCTCCTGGTTCAGAGACAAAGGGCTTTGTTACTCATTGCAATGACTATGGCCAGAATATCATCATTTATACCACTTCCCTGAGCCCCAGGGATGTGAAGATGTTTAGAAGATACCTTTATTTTTTGAGATGGAGTTTCGCTCTTGTTACCCAGGCTGGAGTGCAATGGCGTGATCTCAGCTCACCGCAACCCCTGCCTCCTGGGTTCAGGCAATTCTCCTGCCTCAGCCTCCTGAGTAGCTGGGATTACAGGCACGCGCCACCATGCCCAGCTAATTTTTTGTATTTTTAGTAGAGACTGGTTTCACCATGTTGACCAGGATGGTCTCGATCTCTTGACCTCATGATCCACCCGCCTCAGCCTCCCAAAGTGCTGGGATTACAGGCTTGAGCCACCACGCCCTGCCTAGATGATACCTTTATACAAAGTGGGGTTCATTTCAAGAGAGGAATCCCAAGCCTAAGTAACTTGAATCTTTTATAATGAGTTTAATTAAGCCTGTCCAACTTACACCCTGGAAGGAGACATTATCTTTGTTATTCTGCATAGAGAACAAATATGCCTTGGCTTCTGCTTCTGAGGACCTATCTCTGTTTTCCAAAGCTGTTTATTCTATAAACATCCTTGGAAAGATACTCTGGAACAAAGACAGTGATAACCTCTGCTCTAAGACATGCACAAAGGTGAGAAACCCATGGAAATTCTCTCCTAATATCAGACTGTATTCTTCGTTACAAGTAATAGAAATGGACTTGTTAAACCAATGTAAGATACAACCACTTCAGAGAACTACATATATGGCAATATCTAGTTAGCCTGGGGAGGCTCATAGGGAAAGACCTATCAATTCTACTCCTAGGAATATACTATCTAGGAACCCTGGCACACAAAGACCAGAAGAGACGTATCAGAGGGTCTACAGCAGTATTATTTATAGTAACAGAACATTAGAAATAACTCAAATGTCTGGCTATAAGGGAATGTGCAAATTGTGATACATTCTTTCAGTGGAATTCTATTAGAGTCACAGCAGTAAAAATGAGTGAACTAATAGCCACATGCATCATCCTGGAATAATTAATAATCATAGTGTTGAGTGAGAAAAAGCCAGCTTCAGAAGGATACATAGAGTATGATACCATTTATATGAAGTTTAAGGATATACAGGATGGCCCGGCGCTGCAGCTCATGCCTGTAAATCCCAGCTTTTAGGGAGGCAGAGGCAGGAGGATAGCTTGAGCCCAGGAGTTTGAGACCTGCCTGGGCAATATAGCGAGACCCTATTCAAAAAGAAAAAATAAAGAATATACAGGATGATGCCATGTCATGCTCAGGGTTCCCTAATATATAGTAAAGCATTAAAAATGCATGAAAATGGGAATATCAATTCCAAGCAGTGTGTTGTCTCTCTATGGGGAGGCAAGCAGGATTTAACTAATTTATCCAAGTTTCACATTTAAGTTTTATTATTGATTAAGATTCTCTAAGAAATAATGTTGATTAGCTTAGTAGAAGGGTAGAGACATGCAGACCTGAGTTCAGAGGCCACCGAGCCAGGACCAAGGGATATAATCCCAGCACATTCTAGTAAAGAGCAGGTCTGGGGAGGACACAGCTGTTGTCCTGCTGAAGACTACACCCTCGGTACCAGCACCAGGAGCCCTGGCTCTGGACACCGGTTGCCGTCCTAGCACTTCACCACTCTTCCTCCAGGGGCTCAAATATCTCTGAGACTCATCTGTGGTCCTTGCTTCCTTGCCTCACTCACACCTGTTTCAACGTCTAGGCCATGTGATCGTGCTCTAGCAGCAGGAGGACTGGGAAGGTAACCAGCTGGCGTTTTTGGCCCCTGTAATGGGAGGTAGCCTCTGCCTCTCACTAAAATTCATAAGATTGGGAACACCTCAAATGTTGGAAGGCTGGGTGCTCCAAAGAATGACAATGTTCCCGACAAAGGTCAATCCATGTGGTCAGGTGAGTGTGTAAAGAAATCATCCTAGGAAATAGGAATAGAAGAAGTGACAACATTGAGATGGTGTTTTTCTAGATTGTAGGAGGAAAACTGTGTGAGATAAAATTTCATAAGATGAACTTTACCTGGTTATGAGGAGTACAGAAATGTCAATCCCTCTGTCCATGGTTGTTTTCTAATGAGTCATTAAATTAAACTGAAGCGATTTCCTTTGTTAGTGTGTAAGCTCTTCAAAGTCTAAGACCATTCCTTACTTTGGAGAGATGCCATATTTGCTCTGGGAAGCCAAGGGCATTCAGGGCAGAGGGAACTGGGCATGAGTCCTGAGTCTGCTGCTGCTTAGCTGAATGTCAGTGGCTCCATTAGACAGCCATTCTCAGTCTTGGCATGTTTGAAGCCATCCCTGTACACTTTATAAAATTAGTCATGGAAGAAGGAAGGGGAAGAAACTAAGATAAATACGGAATGTGCTTGCTTGCAGCACACTCAGTATTAGGGCAGCCTGCTCTCTGACCTGCTTCCTCCTAGCTGTTTGGTGCCTGTTGCCTCAGAATCACATAGACCCTGCAAGATTATAGTTCCCCTTAACTGCTCTATAGATAACAGCTTGAATGTTATAAAGTGTTACATTTTCCATTTGAGATATTCTTTCAGGTTCTGCATACCAATGAAGCTACTGACGTTAGCTGGTCTGAAGGACCTCACAGGAGCTGACTCACCACAGAATGCAGTTTCCACATTCTGATGATTTCATCCTCTCTCCTCTAACCAATCAATGACCTCAATTTTCCAGCCCCTTGACCTCCATGGTCCCTTAAAAAAACCCAGCCTAGAGCTCCTCAGGGTGATGGATTTGAGGGCCTCCTTCCATCTTCTTGCTGGGAGCCCTGTGATCATTAAAATCTTTCTCTGCTGCAAACTCTGCTGTCTCAATGTAATTGGTATGTTATTGTGCAATGGGCATACCAAACTGTTGGTCCTGTAACATCCTCATGAGCAAAATGGAGTTTGCATTCACTTCTCTGTGTGGTAAAGATGAAATTTAACATGAATAAAATGATGTTCAGTAGATGTTCAGTAAATATTTCCTCCCTTCCCTTGTCCTTAGGCCCTTTCTGTTTCTCTTCAGGATGTAGCACTGGGCTTAGAAAGCCCTTGGCTGGTGTTTGCTGAATGAACTTGGCTTCATCATAACATTTGTAGACATGCTTCTTCCCTTTCTGTTTATAGCTGCCATGTGTGAGCTTATCTATAGCCCTTTTGCCAGCCTGGTAGAATTCTGTTTTTCATGGGCAGCCTTTAGAAAATTCTTATGTGCCAATATGACTTCACTGTTGCTACTTTTCTTCATTCACTAAACAATTCATTTAACAAATGGAAAGACCAGATATGTGCTTGGCTCCAGTGGTAAATGACATGGATTTCACTGCCATGAAACTGGCAGCTACAATCAGAGGGACAGGCTTGAAAATCTGCCCCCACTAGAATGGTGAACTCAGACAACGCACAGCTCTCATAGCCACTGAACCCAGCAGTTCAACACATGCAATTTTATTCTGCTGTTATAACATATAATTCTCAGGGTTTTCTAAAACAAAACAAAACAAAAAATAAAGTTTTCAGTTAATTACTATTTAATTATCTTATCAATATTTTGAGAAAATGACATTCCTACATATATCTCTCAATATGCCCAAAGCACAGCTTTTATTTACTTTTATTTACCAAGTCTCAGTGGTCTTTTGGGTAGGAATTAGCCAGGTCCCATTTTAAATTTCCTGCTTCATGTAGTTTCGGAAAGCTCTACTTCCAGTTTTATCTCTACCTCTTCCCACTGAGAAGGATCATGACTGCAACAGCTGCCACTGAGCACTGATTATGAAGACAGCAGTGAAATTACTGTATCAACAGTCTCATTAATCCAATCACTCCAGATAAACCCTGGTGGAAATTAACAGTGGCTGTAATGTAGCCGGGGATTGGCCCACTGGAAGCACAGGACGGACTGCTGAGCCCATCTGGCTCCAAATTCTGATGTTCAATCCTGCGGAGGAAGGGAGGGAAGATGGGAAGGCACAGACTTCCAGCAAGGCTGTTGAAAAGAGGTGAGGCTGTGGAGTGCGGTATCCGTTGAAACGAATGAATCAGGGCTAACTCATGGACAAAGCTCTAAACCATCATGGAAAGAAAAAAAAAAAAAGCAAGTTGCAGAATGATGTAAAAGTTTTGAAATCGACGACTATTGATGGCATTTATATGTGCCTACAAGTTGCAGAGGGTATAAAAGCTTTTGAAATCTACTAAACAACTCTTTATGGTATTTATATGTGCATACTTAAATAAAAAGCTATTAAATATACACGGGCACAACAGGGTCTGGATTCAGGATAGTGGTTGTCTCTGGGGAGGGACGAAGTTTGTGGGAGCTACCTGGGGACTCAAATGCTGCAGTGCTTCAGTGAAAGACAAGAAAGAGCTGAAGCAAAAGGAACAGGTGTGAGGACGGAAGCTTTGCCACCCTGTGAACACGGCCAAAGTGATACAGTGAGAAGTGGATGGAGCCGGAAGGGAGACCTAAATCCAGATTTAGAAAACCAAGTACCCCATGTTCTCATTTAAATGCCCTTAAATCATATGAGAACATGGGGTACTTGGTTTTCTGTTCCTGAGTTAGTTTGCTAAAAATAATGCCCTCTTGCTCTATCCATGTTGCTGCAAAGGACATGATCTTGTTCTTCTTTTTTTTTTTTTGAGACCGAGTTTTGCTCTTGTTACCCAGGCTGGAGTGCAATGGCGCGATCTCGGCTCACCGCAACCTCTGCCTCCTGGGTTCAGGCAATTCTCCTGCCTCAGCCTCCTGAGTAGCTGGGATTACAGGCACACGCCACCATGCCCAGCTAATTTTTGTATTTTTAGTAGAGACGGGGTTTCACCTTGTTGACCAGGATGGTCTCGATCTCTTGACCTCGTGATCCACCTGCCTTGGCCTCCCAAAGTGCTAGGATTACAGGCCTGAGCCACCACACCCGGCCGATCTTGTTCTTCTTTATGGCTGCATAGTATTCCAGGGTGTATGTATGTACTACTTTTTTTTAAAATCCAGTCTATTATTGATGGGCAGTTAAACTGATTCCATGTTTTGCTATTGTGAATAGTGCTACAATGAACATATGTATACATGTATCTTTATAATAGAACAATTTATCTTCCTTTGGGTGTATACCCAGTAATGGGATTGCTTGGTCTAATGATATTTCTGCTTTTAGGTCTTTGAGGAATCACCATGCTGTCTTCCACAATGGTTGAAGTTATTTGCGATCTGCTTGGATTTTAAGAAAAGAGAGTAGCCATCCAAGACAGGAAGAGACTGTGTGGACAGCAACAGCAAAGGGCTTGGAGGAGGAAGAAGAGAAGAACAAATGACAGAGAAAGCATGGAAGGAAAGCGACCCAGACACCATCAGTCAGCCAATCCCCTGCTACATTACAGCCACTAACAAGGATTGTTTGTGCTGTGGCTGGGTTGTGAGGACCTTGGGTGAGTTTCTGCAATCATTTCTGTGAAAATCCTTCCTCGATGTACATGAATTCATTGTGAAGACCCTTAAGGGAGGGATTCTTAGCAACTCGGGAGAGCTTTAGAGCAGGTATTGTCAAGCTGGGAAAAGAGCAAGATGCTCCCAGCAAGGGATCTCTGTATTCATCAGCACTACAGAGCTTAGATGTGGAAAACAAAATCATCCCCCCAAATATGAGGAAATACCTTGCAATTACAGAGAAAAATATCTCTAAGGCTATTCCACATTCCTTACCTTTAGGGATGGCTCCATGCCTGACAATAGCTGTTGAGACCTTCCAGACTGTTCTGTGTACAGGCTCACCAGGTAGGATGGGAAGAAAATGGATGGGAAAAAACATCATTACCTACCTGTAGCAAATCAGCCTGCTCATCCTCAAGGGAACAAATTGTGTAAGATTCATTTGCATCTGTGAGCCTCGGGCTCTCTATCTACACTTTTGCACAGGGGATGTTTAGCTTACTGGGGACACACAGTGGATGAGGTTATATCGTGGAGACCCTCGCCTGCAGTCTCCCCTCAAAAGACGATCTCTTCAATGAACGGCATACTTGAAGCCACCCAAAATTTTGACTAACTGTTTGAGGTATTTTATTTAATATAACTTTTATTTTAAGTTCAGGTGTGCATGTGCAGGTTTGTTATATAGGTAAACTTGTGTCGTGGGGTTTGTCGTACAGATAATTTTGTCACCCAGGTATTAAGCGTGGTACTCATTAGTTATTTTTCTGGATCCTCTCCCTCCTCCCACCCTCTTCCCTCTGACAGGCTCAGTGTGTGTTGTTCCCCTCTATGTGTTCATGTGTTCTCAGCATTTAGCTCTTACTTATCAGTGAGAATATCAGGTATTTGTTTTTCTGTTCTTGTGTCAGTTTGCTAAAAATAATGCCCTCTAGCTCCATCCATGTTGCTGCAAAGAACACGATCTTGTTCTTTTTCATGGCTGCATAGTATTCCAGGGTGTATATGTACCACATTTTCTTTATCCAGTCTCTTATTGATGGGCATTTAGATTGATTCCATGTTTTGCTATTCTGAATAGTGCTGCAGTGAACATATGTATGGACGTGTCTTTATAAAAGAATGATTTATATTCCTTTGGGTACATATTCAGTAATGGGATTGCTGGGTGGAATGGTATTTCTGTTTTTAGATCTTTGAGGAATCACCACAATGTCTTCCACAATGGCTGAAGTAATTTGCCATCTGCTTGGATTATTTTGAGACAAAGGACCTCTGTCGCAGGTTGCGTTGTCTGTTGGGTTTGGGGTGTTCGTTGCATTTGTCTCTGCATGTCTGTGTCCAGTCTCTGTCTCTGGCTGTGTCCGGGTCTCTTTCCTTCCACACTTTCTCTGGCATTTGGTCTTCTCCTCTTCTTCCTCCTTGAAGCCCTTTGCTGCTGCTGTCCGCACAGTCTCTTCCTGTCTTTGAGGGCTGCTCTCTTTTCTCTCTTTTTCTTGGGTTCTGTCTCTTTCTCTCCTCCTCCGATGTTTTTCTGAATGTTTTCTGGCGCCTATTGAATGCGGACCAATAGGACATCTCTCTCTGTTGAAATGGTCACTTGGACTCAATCTATGACTTCTTCCCCATTTTTCTGCAGGAATGCACTTTGTCTTGAATAGAGCTTGCTGGGAGGAAGTGATGGGAGTGAACATCATTTTCTTCTGCATGCAGCACAGTTCTCTCCCTTCTGCCAGACACCTAGAGGGAGACGAGGCTGGGACCATGACGAATTATCTTTGCCTTTGAGATGATACTGGGCTGTGGTTGAGAGAGTTACTTTCAGGAAAACAAATCCCAAGAAGGGGGCACTGTATGACTTTGCAGTTCAGACACAGTTATCCTTTGGGATTTCAGAGAACAGTTTACTAGAGGGAAAAATCCTCATTTCAGGCAGTTATAGCTTTTCACTATCACAGGTCCCTGCAGATGGCATCAAAAGAAAAATAAACGACAGGAAAAAATGGTTCCCTTTCTCCTAAGGTCTGTGTGGCCCCTTGTCTGCCTGTACTCGCCTCACTGGGGTTGTGGAAAGCGGACTGAATTTACCTAAGCTTGTGGAACTAATCTACACCTCTAAACCAACAAAGGCATGGACCAAGGCATCAAATAGTGGAACAGTGGGGTGGTCAGGCTGTTTGAAGTCAGCAGACAGCGTGAGTTCAAGGTAGCCAGGAAGAGTTCCAGCTTCTTATCTGGGTGTGAAAACATTTTTAATTTTCTTGGTCAGTGATGATAAGCACTGTGGACTCAGGCTCGGGAGGTTTGGCTGCTAGTTCACAACTAGGTCTGTTTCTCTGGTTTTTGTTTGTTTTATTTTGTTTTGTTTTGAGACTCTGTTACCCAGGCTGGAGTGCAGTGGCACGATCACGGCTCACTGCGGCATTGACCCCCTGGGCTCAAGCAATCCTTTTGCCTCAGCCACCCAGGTATCTGGGACTACAGGTGTGTACCACATAACCTGGCTGATTTTTATACTTTTTGCAGAGACAGGGGTCTTGCTTTGTTGACCAGGCTGCTCTTGAACTCCTGGCCTCAAGTGATCCTTCTGTGTTTGCTCTAGCTAAGTGTTAATGCCAGAGTTAATCGACGTTATGAGTTTATCTATATGATGCAAACACACACTCTCCCGCCCATGTGTGTATCTTGTAGATGTGAGTGTAGATGCAGCCTATCTAGAATGTAGACAGATTCCCCCTTCCCTCTGGAGGTGACCCTGGCCCTGCTGCATGTCCTACAGGCTTTGCTGGGTGCTTGCTGCTTCTCACCAACAGGCCTGGCGCTGCCAAGCGCGTGGTTCACGCTTCCTCCGGGGCTCTGTCCCTCCACGCTGCGGATGTGTGGTACGGTCCCATGCCTTCCATCCGTGGGCCATGGCTGTCTTCCTTTTTCTGGACATCAGGACATGAAGGGGGGCTGCATGGGCTAGTGGGTCAGAGCACAGGCTGCAACCTCTGTGTCTGCCTCCTCATCCCTTCAAGAGGGATTGCAGTCCCTACCTCATAGAGTTTAGTGAAGGTTAAATGAAAGCACTTAGGGGAGGACCTGCAAACGCAGACTTAGAATCATCAGAGCCAGATCAGCCTCCTGTGTTGACCCTCTTTCCTTGGGCCTCAGGAATCTGACAGAACCAGTGAGCTTCGGTTGGGGCCTGAGAAGAGGGAGAGGTGCTCAGCTCTCCAGATGGACAGCCCTGCCTCCAGGCCTTGCATCTCCAGGCCCAGGGAGTCTCCTCCATTAGTTCCTTGGTGTAGGGCGCCCTGTCCATGCTGGGCTCTTTTATTAAACTGGAAAGCACAGGGGTTTGCAGCGATATGCCTTGTCCCACCTTAGATCTGAATGAAAGCTCCAAAGAAGTTCCACTTCCATTTAATGGAACTAGGATCTGGAGGGAGAATACAGAATTTCACCTTAACAAAAAGAAATTTCCAACAGAGCCAGCTAAAGATAGAATGAGAGAAGCTAATGTCAGCACGGGGCAACAGTTCACTGGGAAAGTTGTTGGAAGGACTCTGGCATTAGGTAAACAACA
Organism: Saguinus oedipus; assembly: GCA_031835075.1. NCBI lineage: Eukaryota > Metazoa > Chordata > Mammalia > Primates > Cebidae > Saguinus > Saguinus oedipus. The sequence goes on along the minus strand of CM063182.1, from coordinate 32,744,510 downwards.
GGGCAAGGTGTCTTTAAGATTGCATTCTATTCTAAGGCTCTGTGTCTGTAAAAGCCACGTGGCTCAGCGCAGCATCTGGTTTGCTTTTTTGCTTGTTTCTTTATGCCTTTAAATAAGTTGTAGTTCTCTTTTACCATCTTAGAGCATGTTTAAACTTTATGGCAGCAAAGCCCAGTGAGGATTCTGATTCTTAGTCCCTCCCTCCTGCACGATCGCCTCCTTCCTTGCTACTTCAGACTTTCTTGGTAAGCACCCATCATTCATTCACCTATCTTTCATTCAGCGGATGCCAATCATCTGCTGTGAACCAGGACAGGGTTAGGCTGGATAAGAGGAAATAATCTGGATGAGATGTGTTTCCTGCCTTCAAGGATGTTTCATTCTGGGATAGGCAGACAGACACACAGGACAGAGAAAAGAATTTCTTTTGTAAAATAATTTATTTTTTGTTTAGCAATTTAATTGTCATAGTTTGTGAGTATCCAAATGATATTAAAGGTACATGATAAAGTAGACATCATCTGAAATCCTGCCCACTCTCAGACAACCACCTTTATGTATCAATTGTATATCCATATGACAAAACAGATGTAAACAAAATGATGGGCTGATGCCTGAGCCCTGAGCAGAAGATTCGTATTGGATATGGTAAGTGCAATGACGGATTAAAAACATAGGGCATTATGGGAGTCCAGAATTAGACTGGGGGTGGGACGCTTTCAGAACCTGAAAACATTCTAGAGACTTTTCCTTCCCTCTTTCTGGACATCCCAGTTCTTTTTTCTTTTCTCGAGACAGGGTGTCACCCTGTCACCCCTGTCTTGAGTCTTGATGTCCTGGGCTCAGGCCACCCTCCTGCCTCAGCCTCCAGAGTAGCTGGGACTGCAGGCACATACCACTACATCTAGCTAATTTAAACATTTTTTTGTAGAGATGCGGTCTTGCTGTGCTGCCCAGGCTGCCTCCCAGTTCTATGGTTTCCAGCCTAGTTCTCCTGGTCCCCTCATTGCTGTTTCAATTGTCCCTCCTTAGAAAAATGGACTTACCTCTTCTCACTCAAATCAAAGAGCAAATTTATTGCATGAAGCAATACATGTTTGAAACATACAGATAAAGAATAAGGCAATAAATGTTTGAAACATACAGATAAGAAAGAAGAATAAAATCCCACATTCCCGTGACCCAGCTTCATGAAATCTTAATATTAAGCCATATTTGCTAGAGAATTCTTTAAAAGAAATTACACATTACAGATACAACTGAGGCCTCCTGTGTATCCTTTTGGGATCTTTTCCTCTCCTTCCCTCTCCCCACAAAGGGGATCATTCTCACAAATTTAGCCTTCACCATTTCCATTCACATTTTTATATTTTTGCCACATAGGCTATGTATCCATAAAAATTATAAAGCATTGTTTTGCCTGTTTAAAAAATTTATATAAATGGTATCTTTGTTGTAAATATGTCCCACTGTATCTTGAATTTGTTTTTGTTTTTGTTTTTTGGGTTTCTTTCTCAACATTCTTTCTGGGATTTATTCAAAGGTGATAGATGTAGCTCTCGTTCTTTCATTTTAAAATGCCATCTGGTGTTCCAGTGTCTGAATACAACCCAGTTGACTTATCTATTCTTCTGTGGTGGGCGTTAGGTTATTTCCATTTGGGGGGACTTGTTCTGTTCTGTGTCTGTTAGGTACAATCAACATTCTTGAACATGTCTTTTTAGGCTCATGAGTAAGAATTTCTTCAGGGCATTTACAGATTTTAAACTGGCAGATCAGAGAGAGTGCACATTTTCAGCTGAACTGGATATTGCCGACTTGCTCTGCGAGGTCCTACAAATGTGTACTCCTATGTGCGTTATGGGAAACATTCCTGTTTCTCTCCATCTTTGCCAACCTTTGCCTGATGAGTGTTTTGATGTTTTGCCGGTCTGATGGGTCTGAGGAATTTTCACTGTTGTTTTACTTTTCATTTTCTTCATTGCCAGAGACACTGTACATCTTTTCATGTGTCTGTTAGCTACATGGGTTTTCTCTCCTGGGAACTCTCTTCCTGTTGAGACAGCCAGGTAGGAGAGGGTTCCAGGAGAAACTCCATTTGCAGCTGGGAGGAGGCTGGCCCCTCCTCTTGCTGTGTGGAACCTGGAATTCAAGTGCTCAAGCAGGGACTCTGGCCTTGTGGAGTCTCTGTTCCCCCTCTTTTTTTTTCACCCAATAAGACCCTCTCTTACTCACCATTCAAATTGTCCACAAGCCTGAATTTTCGTGGCGGAGGGACAGAGAACCCCGTCTTTAGCTGAACTAAGGAAAAGTCCTGCGACACTGTCTCTGCCCACTTTTCCCATGAATGTCGCTGGCATCTTCCCTGTGAGAAGGAGAAAGCAGCCCCTGGCATGCAGGAGCTGGTCTGGGACTGCCAGCAAGGCCTGGTGAGCAACATATTTCATACAGCATCAACATCAGATGAGGTCACACCGGGACCACGACGGGTTAATACAAAAACAAGACCCGGAACATAAATGGTACAGAAACATTGCCCAAGCCACAGGATACCGGGCATACCCCTGTGGTACGTAGAATTCTAAGCTGCCCCCAACGTTTCTGGCCACTGGTGTACCCGCACCTACCCCCAGTTACTTAGCAAACATTACTCTGGCTACTGCTGTGAAGGGAGTTGACGGATGTAATTAACATCCCAAATCAATTGACCTTAAAATAGGGAAATTAGGCCAGGTATGGTGGCTCATGCCTGTAATTCTAGCACACTGGGAGGCTGAGGGGGCAGATTGCTTGAACCCGGGAGTTCGAGACTAGCCTGAACAGCATGGCAAAACCCCATCTCTACAAAGAACATGAAAAAATTAGCCAGGCATGGCGGCACATGCCTCCAGTCCCAGCTATTGGGCAGGCTGAGGTGGGAGGATCACTTGAGCCCAGGGAGGCTGAGGCTGCAGTGAGCTGTGATCATGTATGCCACCGCACTCCAGCCTGGCAACAGGAAAAAAAAAAAAAAGGTGGGGTATAGGATCCCAAATAGCTGGGATTACAGGCACCCACCACCAAGCCCAGCTAAGTTTTCTTTTTTGAATAGAGATGAGGTTTCACTATGTTGGCCAGGCTGGTCTTGAACTCCTGACCTCAGGTGATCTGCCTGCCTTGCCTCCCAAAGTGTTGGGATTACAGACGTGAGCCACCGCACCTGGCCTAAAATCCCCAAATTCACTCAAGCACAGAAACCCACGCTTAGTGTCCTTGGGCTGACCTATGCTCATTATAATAGTAACAAACACGCTCCTGGGTAGAGAGTTAAGATGCTAATGAGAAGTGATGTAGGTACTAGCATTTACAATGGTACACGTGTGCATTTGGGGCCACGTAAAACACACTTCACAGCAATGCCTGTTCCCACCCCATCATCAGTAACCTTGTAAGCCTCCCATTAAGGGATTTCCCCATGTCAATTGGTGCTGTCTCGATTTTAAGGGGCCGGCTGTGATCAGCTGTCAGAGGGAACTTTCATTTTGCAAGAAACTCTCTTTCCAACTTTGACTTTGGTCTTGTTTTCAAATTATTTTGTGTGGTGAAGTCAGGAACCTGAGCTGACCCACTGGCAACACAAATACTGTCCCATTCTGAGGTCTTGGGGTTAGGGCTTCAGCATAGGAATATTCCAGAAAACACAATTTCCTATAGGGCTTGGTTTAGATAGTGTTGGCATTCATGCTAGGCATAACTGATCTGAGAAACATTGAGTTCTGTAGATTAACTGAGCTATGTGGAGTAAAGGCTAGGCTGAGGTAACAAGGTGACCCAGTGACATTTAGTGGATTTAAGAACAAAGAAGTTTATTCTAGTTTTTTTTTTTTGAGACAGGGTCTTGCTCTGTCATCCAGGTCAGAGTGCCATCATAACTCACTGCAGCCTCCACTTCCCAGGCTCAAGTAATCCTCCCACCTCAGCCTCCTGAGTGCCTGGGATTACAGGTGCACATCACCACACCTGGCTAATTTTTTTTTGTACAGACAAGGTTTCATCATATTGCCCAGGCTGGTCTCGAACTCCTGAGCTCAAGTGATCTGCTTTGGCCTCTCAGTGCTCGGATTACAGGTGTGAGCCACCGCGCCTGGCCAGAATTTTATTCTTCTCTCAAGTTTAGGTCCAGGTTCCTATCTTAAACCTCACCCAGGAGCCCAGGCTAGTGGGTGCCATCCTCAACAAATGACATGAAAGTTACACATGTCACTTTCACCTACAACCCATAGGTTAGAGCCAAGCCTCATGGGCATACCTGGCTGTAGGAAAAATTGGGAGATTTTGTCTCTAGCCATCCAACCCTGCATCCAAAACAGTGGGAAGGAAAAACTGGAGGCCACCTGGCTTGGCAGAGGCTGCCCCATCTGATTCTTTAGTAATCCTAGAGAAAAATACACCCGGGTTAAGCTCCATATGATTTCCTCTGCTAATTTATTAACTTTTTCATTTGCTCCCAGGAGTCATCCGTGAAAGATAAATGTATCCTGTTCTTCGAGGAAAGCCTTGGTTGGAGATTGAGGCTATTGATGCAAGGGGACTTGCCAGGAGACAGAGCTTAAGACCCCGGCTCTGCTATGGAGGGCTGGAAGCTAATTGAGCAGAAACATGAGTTAGTCAATTGTCATTCGAGTCAGACCATGTGGCGGCCACACTATATCATCAAAGCTGAGGCATTCTGGGAAAGACTATGATTACCCCCATTCATTACGCTGGGAGTCTTTAGACACTTCAAACACGCTAGATTACAAAGTTGCTGAGGCGGAACCTGGAAAAGATAAAGTTATAATTGAAAGCTACTTACGTGGTATATTTTAAATGACTTCTACTTTCTACTTCTAGGCATGTTAAGAAATCTCAAATAATTATTTTTGGCCAGAGCTAAATTTAGACTCTCTGAGATGGATGGCTGTGTCACGCTCTTGTTCAAGTCACGTTAATGATTTCCTGTTGTTTTCTAAGTGCTGTCGCTTTGAAAACATGGCGCCTACTGTGTGCGTGCCTCTGACAGGCCCTTGAAATCATTTTCTTTAATTCCTGTGATACCCTTGGATAAGGTTGTCAGATTTAGCAAATAAAATACAGGATGCTCCTTTAGATTTGAATTTCATATAAATAATAAAATTTTTAAAGTAAAAGTAATCCCAGTGCTTTGGGAGGCTGAGGTAGGAGGATCACTTGAGGCCAGGAGTTTGAGACCTGCCTGGGCATCACAGCAAGACCCCATCTCTACAACAATAAAATAAAATAAAATAACATTAGCCAGGCATGGTGGCAGGCACCTGTAATCCCAGCTACTCAGGAGGCTGAGGGGGGAGGATTCCGTAAGCCTGAGAGGTGGAGGCTGCAGTGAGCTGTGATCACGCCACTTCACTTTAGCCTGGGCAGCAGAGCAAGAGCCTACTTCTCTAAAGAAAATAACAACAAAAAGTAAAAGTGTGCACTAAATATTGCATTGGACTTGCTTGTGCTAAAAAAAAACATTATTTGTCTGAAATTCAAACACCTCTGGGCATCCTGCATTTCATCTGGGAACGCTACCTGGGAAGTAGGTGATACCATCCCTGTTTTTCAGATGAGGAAATGGAGACTCAGGGAGTCTTATCTGGGGTCATGCAGCCAGTAAGAATGCCGCAGGGCAAAACAGTCTTTTGGATTTGGAAGGGCGTGGTCTCGCCAGCACACTGTGCTGCCACTCAGTGACACGTGCAGCCCATGCCATCATCGCCAGCCTGCCCCTCTTAACCCTCCTGACCTGGCCCTGACATACCTCCCCAGTTTCCTTTCCTCTGCTCTGCCCACATCCTCCAGGACCCTGTGCTGGCGGTGAAGGAGACATTCCAGTTCTCAAGAAGCTCCTGACCCACACATTGGGTCCTGACCCAGTGTGGAAACACCGTTCACCAACACTAAGCCTTGCCGAGTGCCTGCTGTATACCTACAGCCAGCTCAGCCTTTCCCATGTGATCTCTGGCCACCAGCAGGTGAAGAAAAAACGATTTTATTTGGAACAAGGTTGAATGTTTTTAAAATAGCAGTGTGTTTAATGAGTCATAGGAAAATCATAAGTTCCCTACTGGCTTGCACGTATCAGGATTCATGGCTGATTGCTCAGGAGGAGTAATGCATTGAGTCTGGCAAAATCGGATGGGTGGCCCACAGGTGACCCAAGCTGGAAGAAAATCCTGCATTCCTGCGCTAGAGGCCTCAAGCCCTCAACAGCATCCTCTATATAATAAGTGGGCTGAACTCACAGTAACAAGGCTCCTGGCTCATGTTTATGGAGCATTTATGTGGCTCCAGACACTCTTACAGACACTCACGTACCCATTTTGCAGTGGAGAAAACTGAGGCTGTATGGGTATAGCAAGCAGCAAGCACAGCCTTCTTGATTTGGTCTCGCTCTGTTTGATCTCACGCCTCCCACTCCAAAACAGTGCCTCTCACTGGAGGGGGATCCTGGGTAATGTCTCAAGATAGTTTTGGTGTTCAAAACCGGGAGGTGCCACTGGCATCAAGTGTGTGGCAACCGGGAAGCTGTTTAATATCCTGCAATGCCTAGAACGGCCCCCACCACCAAGAATAATCCAGCCCCAGATGTTGTTAGCGCAAGGCAGAGAAACCCCCCTCTAAACCTGGGAGAGGAAGAGGGGCCACTGCCCCGGGACAGTGTTTTCCTCCAGCCACCCACCACTCTGCTCTCACATACTCATGCCCTGCTCAAGAACACTCAGTGGCTCCCAAGTACCCATGGCCTGACCTTATGTTCAAATCCAGTGACTGGTGCTGTCCCATAGGCCAGAAACACTGGGCTTGAGCTTCCTATTCCCATCACTCCTGACCTCCAGATCACCTTAAGAAATTAAAAATCTACTTTTCACTAAAAAAGCACAAGGTCCTGTTCGGTAGAGATCAGACAGGTATGCAAGTTCTTCCAGCTGCATATATATCATGTGATAAGTGTGGGGAGTTGAAGAAATCACTTATTCTTCCTGCGAGGCTGGCAGTGCCTCATGGGGCACATGACAGTCAAGCTGGGTCTAGAAAAACAAGCAGGGATCAGCAGAGAAGGGAGAGGGGTTGTTCTAGGCAGAGGGTGGGAAACGGCGTGCTCCGTGGAGGGATGCTGAGACTCTAGGGGCTCTGAAGCTGTGCTGCTCAGGCTTTTGTGAGCCTAAACATCACCTGGGGAACGGGTTTTCAATTCTGTCTGGATCTGTGTGTGGGTTCGGAAGTCCACACTTAAATCAGTATGCAGGGTGGTCTTCTTTCTCTTTGTTTCTCTCTTTCTCCCTCTCGCCTCCCTCCCTCCCTCCCTCCCTCCTTTCCTCCTTCCTTCCTTCTCCTCCCCAGCCCCTCCCCTCCTCTGCCCTCCCCACTTTTCTTCTTTCTCCTCTCTCCTTTTTAAAGGCAGGCTCTCATTCTGTTGCCCACGCTGGAGTGTCGTGGCATGATCACGGCTCACTGAGGCCTCAATCTTCTGGGCTCAGTTGATCCTCCCACTTTAGCCTCCTGGGTAGCTGGGACTACAGGCTCACACCATCATGTCTGGTGAATTTTTTTATTTTTGGTAGAGATGGGATTTTGCAATGTTGCCCAGGCTGGTCTATGAACTCCTGGGCTCAAGCAATCTTACTGCCTTGGCTTCCCAAAGTGCTGGGATTACAGGTGTGAGCCACTGCACCCGACCCTTAGGTGATTCTGATGCAGGTGCTATACTGACAACTCTGAGAAACAGGCTTCCAGGGAACACCCAGAGAAGCCCAAAGTGCAGACTAGAGCAGGGGAAGGATTTGTATGCTCGGTTGAGGAGTTATGATCTTATTTTAACATAAATAAGTAAAGACAACTTTAGACTCTCTTTAAGGAAAGATCAAGACATAGTCTCCCCAAATTAAAATAGAGTTGTTTCTGGAAGTTTAGCTTCAAAAAGATTTAAAATAATGAAATTAGGGTGATTTTAGCTGGATCACTTGAGCCCAGGGATTTGAGACCAGCCTGGGAAACCCCATCTCTACAAAAAAATAGCTGGGTGTGGTGGTGCACACCTATTGTCCCAGCTATTTGAGGGGCTGAGGCAGGAAGATTGCTTGAGCCCAGGTGTTCGAGGCTGCAATGAGCTATGATTGTGCCACTGCACCCCACTCTGGGTGACAGAGCAAGACCCTGTCGAAGAGAACAAAATTAGAGTCGTTTCGACAACTTAGCTAGATGGGATGTGATGGGAGCATTTCATCTATACATCTGGGACTGAGACTACATTCTAGTCTCCAGGATCAGCTGGAGACAGGGAAGCTGGCCAGCTGGGCGTGTGGGTTGATGGGCTTTCAGATGCTTCACGTCTGCCTATCACAGAGCTGAACCAAGCACCATTTTCCTCTCTTTGGTGGAGTACTTAGCTGATAGCATCGGAAAATTGGTGGATGATTCTTTCAGGCTGGAGAAACAAGTATACTGCCTTCATAGCACTTTGAAAGAAGTTATCCAGTGGATATACTGTCATAAATGGTAATATGATTTCTGTTTTCTGAGTTACTCCTGTAGAAGTTTATTTTTATTATAAAATGAATACACATCTATTTACAAAATACAGGAAAACACTGAAGAGTAGAAGGAAAAACATCATTCCTGTTCTTATTTTTCCAAACAAAATCCATTCCTTTTCTAGTTTTGAAATAGAAAATTATTTGTCATTTGATGTAACTTTCGGTTTGGACTGACTTGATACTCAAATAACCTCAGCTTATCTCAGAAAAGGTGACTTCTTTTTTTCCTGGCACAGATCTGAATGAATGACCTTGTTTAAATTACATTCAGTTTGACAAATGTCACTGAACGCCTGCCATGTGCGTGCTACTGAGTTAGAGCCTGTGGTGGTTACAAAGATTAATAAGACACAGCACTTCACGCGAGCAGGTTGTAAACTAGCAAGAGAGGCAGACCTGTGTGGAGCAAGATCGGGGGATAACCCCAAGGTCAGCAAAGAGAGAAGCTTATTCCACGGGCTGTTGATGCGGAGGGTGGAAGTAAGAAGCATGAAAAAAAATGTTTTGAGAATGTGGCGTTTGAGCTGGAACAGAAAGGGTTCCTTGGCTTTGGACTGTAGAATCTGCAGGGAGAGAAATTGAAGAGGTGAAATACATGGAACTTGACAAGGGTGGCTATTGTAGCTTGAGTATGTAATAAATGGAGAATTGATTCATCAGAAGTCCAAGTAGCTGCTCTCCTCAAAAGAAGAGGACTTGGAGAAGAAGAGGGGGCTTTAGAAAGGAAGGAGAGTCACTGCCACACAAATGACAGCCAGTGATGGAAGAGGAAGTGCCAGTAAAGCAAGATGGTAGGGAGGTAGGGAATGGTGTGTGCGTGCATGCATGCCCATGTACGTGTGTGTATGTGTGCATTTGTGTATGTGTAAACATGTGTGTAGACATTGTGTGTGTGTGTGTGTGTGTGTGTGTGTGTGTGTGCAAGTCCATTTGTATATGTGTGATATGGTTTGGATATCTGTCCCTTCAAATCTCATGTTGAAATGTAATCCCCAGTGTTGGAGGCAGGGCCTGGTGGGAGGTGATTGGCTCATGGGGTGGATTTCTCATGGATGGCTTAGCGCTATCTCCTTGGTGCCGTCTTTGCGGTAGTGAGTTCTCATGAGATCGGGTTGTTAAAAAGTCTGTGACATGCCCCCTGCCCACCCTCTTGCTCTTGCTCTAGTCATGTGAAGTGCCTGCTCCTGCTTCACCTTCAACCATGAGTTCAAGCTCCCTGAGGCCTCCACAAAAGCTGAGCAGATGCCTGCACTGCTTGCTGTACAGCCTGCAGAACCATGAGCAAATTCAACATCTTTTCTTTATAAATTACCCAGTCGCAGGTATTTCCGTATAGCAATGCAAGAACAGCCTCATGCAGTGTGTGTACATGTGCATATGTGTGTGCCTGTGTACTTGTGCACATGAGCATATGTGTGTGTGTGCTTGTGCATCTGTGTACATGTACATATGTGTGTGTCTGTGTGCTGTGCATGTGTGCATATGTGTGAAGACAGGGAAGGGGAGAGACTGACTTTTGGCAGTTGCTGTAACTGAAAAGTAATTGATGAAGAGAGAGTCCAAAGAGGATTCTAGAAAGCCTTTTGTATGACACACTTAGTAAAATTCGCTCCTTTTCATCTTTAAGATTATCCTTCAAGAATTTGCTGTCGGGTTTTGGATGAGTTGACAGGCAGAGTAAGATGGCCCAGTTATGGTCTGACTTACTGCCTAATTTTCAATAGTGGGTTCTGCAAACTTTTCAGTTAATTGAGATGTATATTTATATCGTTGTTCTGTCACCCTGTGTTAGTTATCTGTTGCTGGGTCCAAAGCACCCAGAACTCTGGCTAATCAGAACTATTTGATGGTTTATGACTCTATGGGTGAAGTATTTGGGCAGGGCTCAGTGAGTTCAGCCCTCACCAGGATCGCCTGGGCTGGAGGACCTAGTGTGACCTCCCTCACATAGATGGAACCTCGGCATTGGCTGTCTACTGTGACGTCTTGGGTCTCTTTCCTGTGGTGTCTTCCTCCCCAGGGTCTCTCATCCTTCAGGGTCTCATTCTCCATGCAGCTCCTCCATCTAGCAGGAGAGCTTGGACCTCTTTACCTGGTGTTTGCATAAAAAAAAAAAAAAAGAGGAAATGGAAGCTGCAGGCCCCTTAGTTCTGGAACACACACAATGCTGCTTGTACCACATTCTGAGGACCACAGCAAGTACCAAGACCAGCCCAGATTAAAGAGGCAGAGAACTAGATACCTCCTCCTGGCAGGAGATGCTTGAGAACGTTGTGGCCATGATTTCCAATCTACCTAATATCCCAGTGACATTCCTGGGTTCTTTTTGGTCCCAGGCCCTGCCCTCTCTGGGAAAGTCTCCCTGCCTGAAAGCACCCAGCCTCTCTTGGCTCCATGTCTGTGCCATAGCCAGCCTGAGCCGCCTGTGGTTGGGACAGGGCATGGGGTTGGGGCGGTGCCTCATCAATCTCCACGGACTGCCTCTCTCCATTTAGGGAAAAATTCAATTTCCCAGAGAATTGAGTTATCCACTCAATTCAGTTCAACACTAACTTCCTTCCAGTCTGGGACTGGAAATGAGAGAAGTGCTTCAAGTAGGTGAAACCCAGGAGGAGGAGGGATTGAAAGCCAGCACTGCAGAAGAGCTTCAGGTCTCTAAACCTATCAGCAGAAAATCATCCGGGACTTTCTTCTCCTGAAATGGGAAAGATAGTTACATTTCCATTTGTAATTTGCCAATATACGTTTTTCTCATATATTTTACAAAGTTTATGTTTTCTGATTCTAGAAATAATGTGTTATTTTTTGAAAAGAACTTAGACTATTCAGAAACTTACATGGGAGAAGGAAATCACGCCTAAATCTTACCTTGAAATGGTCACCGTTACTACTGAAACTATCAGAGGGAATACTAGATCATACAAAATGATATTTTTAACTACATATTGGCTATGACATATAATAAAACAAATACTGTGAGTCTACCATCCAACTTAACAACTGGGGCATTGCTACATCATGTCCTCTATATTAGGGGTCCCCTACCCCATTAGGAACCAGGCCACACAGTAAGAGGTGAGCAAGCACGTGAGCAAAGCTTCATCTGTATTAACAGCCGCTTCCCATCCCCCAAGCGCTACCTCCTGTCTGATCAGCAGTGGCATTAGAGTCTCACAGGAGTGCAGACCCTATTGTGGACTGTGTGTGTGAGGGATCTAGGTTTCAAGCTCCTTCTGAGAATCTGACTAGTGCCTGATGGTCTGGCAGTGTCTCTCATCACCCCCACATGGGACCTCAGGGCTCCCGCTGAGTCTACGTTATGGTGAGTTGTATAATTATTTCATTATATATTACAGTGTGATAATAATAGAAATAAAGTGCATAATAAATGTAATGTGCTTGAATCATCTGGAAACCATCACACTCTTCTGTTCATAGAAAAACTGTCTTTTGACCGGCTGCCGTGGTTCATGCCTGTAATCCCAGCACTTTGGGAGGTTAAGAGGGGTGGATCATCTGAAATCAGGAGCTTGAGACCAGCCTGGCCAACATGGTGAAACCCTGTCTCTACTAAAAATACAAAACATTGGGCTGGGTGTGGTGGCTCACACCTGTAATCCCAGCACTTTGGGAGGCCAAGGTGGGGAGGTGGTCAAAAGATCAAGACCATCCTGGCCAACATGGTGAAATCTTGTCTCTACTAAAAATACAAAAATTAGCTGGGTATGGTGGCATGTGCCTGCAATCCTAGCTACTTGGGAGGCTGAGGCAGGAGAATGGCTTGAACCCGGGAGGTGGAGGTTGCAGTGAGCCGAGATTGTACCACTGTACTGCAGCCTGGTGACAGAATGAGACTCCGACTCAAAAAAAAAAAAATTAGCCAGGCATTGTGGTAGCTGTAATCTCAGCTACGTGGGAGGCTAAGGCAGGAAAATTGCTTGAACTTGGGAGGCAGAGGTTGCAGTGAGCTGAGATTGCACCATTGCACTCCAGCCTGGGCAACAGGAGCAAAACTTGATCTCAAAAAGAAAAGAAAAGGAAAATTGTCTTCCATGAAACTGGTCCCTGGTGCCAAAAAGGTTGGGGACCACTGCTCTATGTTATGTTTATAAACATATGTGCTATATATATTAATAATATAGATGACATATATTTATATATTATCTACATTAGATATGTAGATAATATATATTACTATGTTACCGTATTTATTCCTATGTCATATATACCATGTATATATTATATAATACATGGTACATATAGTAGATTGTCTTTTATGCATATCCAGGTATCTTTTATGCATACCCAGGAAGATGCTACCAACATGGGATGGGTAAGTCGGCATCTCTCAGTTGAGAATCTAAGGGTATCAGTTGGCAGAAGCACTCCCAATGGCATGGAAACTTCTGGCGGCTTCTCACAGATTCTACCCCCTGGCCTCCCTGATGGCCTCCCACACGTTATTGTGAATTTTGTGTTTGTTACTCCCTGTGTACATGTATCCTAAATACTATTTTGCTCAGTTGACATTTGCATTTGCTGTTTGAAGCTTCATAAATCACAGGCAGCAAGTCTGCCTGTCCTTTGTTCCAGAAGGAGACATGGTCTTTGCCATGGTGGACAGCACACACACCTGACTTGCTCTGGAAGGAGATACTCTCTATCTACCACTGGTTTTCCCCAGACAGACATCCTTGAAAAGATACCCTGGAACTAAGGGCTCCTTCTCAAGATGTGCAGAAATGTGAGCAGCTCATGGGTCAGTGTCTCCCAACAGGAATTCATCAGTGAGCTACACAGGCTTGATCTCTTCTGCTCTCTGCAAGCTGACATTTTAGTTGGAGATACAGGACTTTGCATAAACAAACTCAACAGATTGTCTTTGGTGCACTGAAGGAGAACACAAGCATTAAGGTGAGACTAACCCAGGAAGACGCTACTAAGATGGGATGGTCGAGTGAGGCCTCTCTCAGTGGAGAGGTAAGCAAAGGGTACCATGTGATGATGATCCCATCAGGGTCACTGCCTGAGACGCTGATCACCACCTGTGGGAGTCTGTCCTGCAAGCTTTGACTCCAGGACAGATGAATAAATGCACTCACACACAAAGTCCAGTGAATGAGTGGGTTAGGGAGGTCATCAGCTGCTCTCAGAGAGCAATTACAGCTACCCAGCCCCTCAATAGCTGTCCTTCCTTGCATTTATTCAGTATCAATTTAATAACAGAGGCTCTAATTCAACACACTTGAGGATAATTAACATGGTTAAAAGAGTGGTTTTAGGAATGATGAAATGTTTGGTTCTGGGACCCAGAGCCAACACCATTAACAAGTAATCCCTCTCCTGCTGGTCAACCTCCCCCTGAGAGGACCACTCAGCACCAAGTTTATGTGAGTAAACAAGCTAGTTAGAGCAGAGACAAAGGACTGTGGGGTACACTGACTTAACTGGGGAAGCTTCTATTATCCTTAATCTTCACCTTATGACCTAATGCTCTAAGGTAAGAACCGGCTGCATTCAGCCTGTTCCATTATTACAAGTTAATGAAAACCTTTCAACCTTCTAAAAGGTTTGAGACTGTATCTTATAACTTTCGCTAATATTTCCCTTAATATTTTGCCACCCACTATGAGTGAATCCCAGCAGTACCAGCTGGTGGATGCACGCTGCAGGCAGTAGGAGCTGCCTGCATGGCTGTTCAGAGGCACAGAGAGCGTGGTGCATGTGGAAGCTGAGAGGCCAGCGGGTCCAGAAACAGTGAGCTGGGGAAAAAAGAGGCTTGAGGCCTTGCAGCCATGGTGAGCAGTCTGGGTTTTGTTGTGAGTGGGTATGGAAGGGTTTTACACAGGGGAGTGAACAGTCTGATTTGCATTTTTGCCAGGTTCACTTTGCTGCCCACGCAGAAGGGATTGGAGGGGCTTTTGAAATCATTGACAAGTCTCTGCCATTTCTAATTGAATTTTTAATCTATTCATTCAATCTGACATCAGATGGGCTTTGACTTCCATTTTCTCAGAATTAAAACTGACTTTTAAATGTTATCGCGCGTCTGTCTGTAGCTTCTAATAGAAGCACATCACTTTTACTTATCTCCCTCTGCTCTCTTCTTGGGCACTTATGTGAACTCCTTCTGGCTGGTTCAGAGAGGTGCAAAGACCCCAGCCAAGGTGGGGCTGCAGATTCCTTCAGGATGGAAAGGAAAGGGAAGGAAGTGGCAGCTGAGCAATTTGGACTTCCCTATGGTATGCAAGTCGTCACCCAAGGGAACTGGAGATGGCATTCAGCTTGAAAGCTGTGTCAAGCAGGTAGCCTCTGGGGAAAACAGCCAATGATCTCATACTTTGAAATCAAGCAGACTGAAGTCAGTGTGTCTGGACCCTACACATTTGCTTTGAGAGCTTGATTTAGATCAGACCTGTAGGCTTTGTGGTGGATGAAGGTGAACAGACCATTATGGGGCCAGTCTCAAGCTGGGGACTTCTTGGAGGGCTCCCATTGAACTATAAATATGTACAGATTTCCACACTTTGAGCCATAGCACGTCCACGTTTTGTTTTAATATCCGCATGCTTTAAGCTGGGTCTCTGGAGTACAGCTGGTCCTGTTGGCCTTTGGCTTCGTGTACGTGGACTCGGAGGCGTGTATGCCCCGGCCTGAACTTCCGTCAGTTCTCGGCTGAACCTCACATCCTCCTTGAAGCCTTTGCTTCGCCCCACCCCACTCCTGCCCCTCATGAGTTCCTGTGATCTCCTGCACTTCTCCTTCCTGAGACGACAGTCATGCTGGTCTATCTTCTATTTTATTTGATTATTGTTTTCAGGGATTGGCGGGAGGTGGAAATTGTGCTATGGAATATCTGTCTTCCTCTGCAGGAAAAGCTCCAGGAGGGTGGGCGGTTTGTTCAACGTGATCATGCTCTGAAGGTTCCCTTTCCTAAAACAGAAGCATCGACCTGTTGACGTTATCTTTGTTTATTGTCTTAGGGCCTGGTCTGTCTCACTGATCTTCAGACCCCAGTGGAGAGTCATCACCTCATGACCTTGGGAGAGAGGGCACAGGTGTCGTGAAAGGGGCAGGTGACAGTGACAGATTCACGTGCCTGTGCGTGGGTCTCAGCTCTCCCCTCACAATGTGCGGACCTTGGCCAAGTCTCTTGGAGCTTTCGTTTCTTTATGTGTAAAAAAAAAATAACAAAGATAGTCTGATGCCGCTTTGGGGATCTCGGTGGGAGTCAGGCGAGTTAGTGATTGTAAAGTGTGTGCTTGGTTTTGCTGTCTTGCAGCAGCCGATGTTCCCCTTCTCCCGTCTTACGGTTTGTGGGCTCCTTGTTTGGAGGGCGTTATGGCGACGCTTCTGTCCTCATCCTGCAGAGAGGCTTCGCCTGCCAGAATCCAATTTCTTCTTCCCCAGGGACCTCACAGTTGGCCACTGTCTCTCAGCCCATATTTTTCTCTACGGGGGCTAATTTTCATATCCTTCAAAGATGTGGAAATTATCTCCCTCAATTTGGGGGACCCCTACATGAAGTCTTGTGCCGTCACAACCTAAGGGGAGTATGTTCCCTGTGGGAGGTGTCCTAGCAGCTATCTTGAAGATAGCACTGAGCGGGCCCAGTGCAGTGGCTCATGCCTGTGATCCCAGGACTTTGGGAGGCCGAGGGGGGCGGATCCATTGAGGTCAGGAGTTTGAGACCAGCCTGGCCAACGTGACAAAACCCTATCTCTACTAAAAATACAAAAATTAGCTGGGCATGGTGGTGCAGGCCTGTAGTCCCAGCAGTTTATGAGGCTGAGGCAGGAGAATCGCTTGAACCTGGTGGGGCAAAGGTTGCAGTGAGCCGAGATCACACCATTGCACTTCAGCCTGGGAGACAGTAAGACTCTGTCTTAAAAAGGAAGGGGAGGGGAGGGGTGGGGAGCAAAGGGGAGGAAAGAAAAGAAAAAAAGGAAAATAGCACTGCGGTATAAGGAGTGACTGGCTTCAGTTTCTATTCGTTTAGTATTTTGGCTCAGGAAGCACACGCTGGTGAGTCTAGTGCTCTCAGTCACTCTGTGAGCCTGGGGTCAAAATTATCTTCATTTTACAAATGAGAACACAGGTTGCCCTTGTCCTTCCCAGGGGCCAGAAATCGATAGAGCCAGGTCCTCCGCCCCCAAAGCCCTGGCTCTGCGCTACACACACGGTTGATCGTGAAGCATTGGCCTGATGGACCTGGGGCTCGAAAAGGTGAACTGGCCTCATTCCCAAGTTCGTCTGATTGAGGCACAAAAAGCATCCATAGTTTCATTCTGGACTTTTGATGCCCTGCCGCTTTTGGCTGATAGTTTGCTTGGGCAGTGATTCTGCGTGGGGGGCTCCTATTTCTGAAAAGCCCAGTGTTCAGGGCTGTCCCATGAACTCAGAAGGCTCCTATTGTCTTTGGGAAAGTGAGGCAGGGCGGAGTGAACTGGAGTTCTCGGCCACACTTTTCCTCATATGTTGCAGCTTCTCTGCCATCCAGGCCACTCTATGCACAATTTTTTCCTTCTTGGCTGAAGATGCTAGAAGATTCTATCAGTCAGGGTTCTCTAAAGAAACAGCTAACAAAAGATACTTATCTTTCTGTCTCTCCCTTTTTCTCTCTCATCTGTCCATCTATCATCGGTCTAGCAATCCACCTATCGTCCATCTCTCTATCTACCTACTATCTACCTGACTACATTTATTTTAAGGAGTTGGCTCCCACAGTGTGGATGCTAGCAAGTCTGAAGCTGCAGGGGAGATTGACAGGCTGCAAATTCAGGTGAGTTGATGTTGCAGCCTTGAGTGTGAATTCTGCAAAACAGGCTGGCAACTTGGGTGAGATTTCTAGGCTGCAACCTTCAGGAGAATTTCTTCCTCTCTGGGAAGGAAATTGGTCTTTGCTTTTAAGGTCTTCAACTGATTGGATGAGGCCCACCCACATTATGACAGGTAGTCTGCTTCACTGGACGTTTGCTGATTTAAATGTAATCATATCTAAGAAATAACTTCATGGCAACATCTAGACCGGTGTCTGGCCAAACAGCTGGGCACCGGGGCCCAGCGAGTCTGACATGTCAAAGTAACCATCTCACAGTGAATGTGGGACTCAGCCACCCCAGTATCTGCGGCCACCACCCATGTGGGTCCTCTTCTCTCCCTGCCATCTGCTGAAAAATTCACTAATGTTTGGATGACTCTTAACTTTCTTTTCTCATTCCAGAATAATTCTGGGCACTGTCTCAGGCTTCCATGCTCTTCTTGCCACCTCCACTTGCTCACCTGTCACCTATGAGGCTGAGGCTGCTCTAAGTTGGACCAAGTATTCGAAGATGAATCCCTCTCTTGGTTACACCTGTTCAAACTTTCTCTACGGACTTTAAGAAAACCTGAACCAAGCAAATCATCTTACAAAACTTGTCCAAATGCCAAGAAGGCAAGGGAAATTTAGTATTGATTCGATGTTTATGATTATGGCTAATGTATTCATGGTGGATAGCATTTATGACACAGCAAAATTGTACATCCATGTATTCATGAGTATATAATGGAACCTCTCTGTTAATTAGCACATATAGTATATTTATAGTGTATTTATTCCAAGTCTTGTGTAGATTTTTCTGGTAATTTAAGAACTGTTTTATAGATGGTGATATGGTTTGGATTTGTGTCCCCGCCCAGATCTCCTGTTGAATGGGAGGAGGGGCCTGGCGTCGTTACCACATGGAAGGTCTTGAGTGTGAGTTATGCAAGTTCTTGGTGTGTTGAATGAAGAAATGAACAAAACACACAAAGTAACAAAAGAATGAAGCAACAAAATCACAGATTTATTGAAGTGAAAGGTGCACTCCACAGAGTGGGAACATGCTGGAACAAGCAGCTCCAGAGCCCCAGTTGCGGTGTTCTTTAGGATTTGCATTAGGCTAAAAGAATCTAGTAATACTCCGAAGTGCCCTTGAGAAGCCCCAGTTGGTTACGCCCTATGAAGGATTGGCCCGTGACCAATCAGAGGCTGAAGTGGAGACCAGGCCTGTGGTCAATCAGAGGCTGAAGTGGAAACTTCTGTCTTGTTATCACAGGAGCCAGGAAGTGGCCTGTGTGCCCCTCACCCTTGCCTGGAACTGGCTGCACCTGTTATTCCACGTGTGCGTTAACCCTTGGTTACCCTAATTCCCGATTCTCCTGCCTCAGTGGGAAGTGATGGGATGGTAGCAGCAGAGCTCTCCCTTGCTGTTCATGCAATAGTGAGTGAGTTCTCGTGAGATCTGGGTATTTAGCCGTGTGTGGCGCCTCCCGCTTCTCTCTCCTGCTGGCGTAGGAAGTTGTGCTTGCTTCTCCTTTGCCTTCTTCCATGACTGTGAGTTTCCTGAGGCCTCCTGGTCATGCTTCCTGTTAAGCCGGCAGAACTGTGAGTCAATTAAACCTCTTTTCTTTATCAATTACCCAGTCTCAGGTAGCTGTTTATAGCAGTGTGAAAATGGACTAATACAGATGGGATGTCTTCGCTTTCAGTATATTTACGGTGCTGAATCAATTTCCAGTTACAATGTTATTTCCACGAGGGAAGGACAGGCTGTTTTATGACGTGCTGTATGAAATAGTTTTCCAGAGTTCATCTTGGCCAGTGTGACAGTGCCTAGTGGCCTTCGACCCCTGACCTTTTCCCTCCCCTCCTCCTCCTCCTGCTCCGCTGTAGCGCAGTGTTGCTGGAGGGTAGCACCCAGTTATCTCTGGTGTTGAGAGGGAAGTACAGATGTCTCTTTTTAGGTCTATATCCTGAGAATCAGGTTAAATCTATTAAAATGGAATGTTTGCTTTGTAAGAAGGAATTTCTGTGTGTGCCTGTCTTGAACCAACATCCCTGCTTATTTTTGAATGAAAAAGAGTCTTCAAACAAATCCTCTAATATGATTTTCCAACGAAAGCCCCAGGTACTGGTTTACTGATTTATTTGGAAAGTTTTCCAGTGGGAAGCGCTTTGTGGCAGGGTGGGAGCTGCTAAATCTTGGGGGTGGGGGCGGGGCGGGGGCGGGGCGGGGGACCAGTTGAGGCCAATTGATTAATGAAATGAGGGCCCAGAGGGTTTTGAGGCACAGAGTTGGAAAATGGGAGAGTCGCAGTTGTCTGGGAGGCTTCAGAGTGAAATAAGTTGGCCTTGAATAGGCAAGCTGGTTATAGAACTGAGCCGGGGTCCGCTTGCCCCATGCAGAAAGTCCAGAAATCACTGCAGGCTTAGAAAGGAAGGCAGTTATTTGCAGGGCACCAAGCAAGGCAGATGGGGTATCTATTGCTCAAACCCTGACCTCCCCCAGGGCTCCCAGGTGCTCCAGGAAAACCAAAGCTGCAGGCAGAACCGCAAATCAGCACCTGGAGTTGACAGCTGCTTTTGGCCTCAATGGGTGCACCATCTGAAGGTGGGGGCTTTCAGGTTATGGGTAGAGTCAACAATTTTCTGATTTAAAATTCGTTAAGGAAGAGAAGTTTTGTCTGAAACCTTGGGACCAGGTGAAAAAAATGTTAACTGGCTCCGAATGTGACTCTGTCCAAGTCCCTCAGGAAGAAATTAGAGCAAAGAACGGAGAGAAACAGAGTTGAGTCCTCAGTTTCCCTTTATCTGAGGTCTACATGCCAGTGCGTCCATACGTAAGTGGGCTTCCTTTGGGGAGGGTATCCAGAAACAGTTGTGAAGATACATCTTAATTTCTCTAGGGGAAGTAGACGTCTCTAAATTCTAACTTCCTTGGCTATTATTTTAGGATCCTGTGATCTTGTCATAAAGCTGCATATTTTCCTCTCTGGGCTACGGAGCTGCCTGGAGTTTCCCTTGAAGAAACTCAGAATTTTCCTTTTTTTCCATGCTTGGAGCAGTGGAGGTCGGGGCATGGGCCCTTGAAAAGGGAGTTCCTGCTGATCTCAAGCTTAGTTTGCCTGGAGAGGAGGGGAGGGCTGAAGGGAGGGAGGGCTGGAGCAGAAGCTGGAAGGTAGACCTGAGGTGGCGGACGGCAGAGCTGGGAAGTGAGGTGGGAGGTGGAGGGGGTGAGGCTGACCGCGCGGAGAGGTGATGTCAGACGGCACGAGCTGGACACAATTTCTTTCCGACATCAGGGGAGAGGAGTCAGAGAAGGTTCTCTGATAGCAAAGAAACGGAATGAAATTCGTGTTTGGGAAAAATGAATCTGGATGGATCTGGAAGGCAGGGATACCCTTTATTTAAATTAGAAAAATTACTTCTGTCCCTTCCATACAGATTGTTGATGAAAGGAGTCACACTCTGTAAAATATTTGAAGTGATTTATACTGAGCCAAATATGAGTGACTATGGCCTGTGACGCACGCAGCGTCCAACAGGAGGAATTCTCATCCTGTACAGGGTTAGCCTCGTTCCACCCTGGGAGCTTCCATCCTTCTAGTCAAAGTAAAGCCAGGAAGCCTGGATTTTGGACTCTTCTATCATTTAGCTCTGTATTTTGTCCAAATCATTTAGGTTTCTGTTTTCCTTTTTTTTTTTTTAAGTCAGGGTCTGGCTCTGTCGCCCAGGCTGGAGTACAGTGGTACAATCACAGCTCACTGCAGCCTTTACCTCCCAGGCCCAAGCTATTCTTGCAGCTGAGCTTCCTGAGTAGCTGGGGCCACAGCCATGCCTGGCTATTTTTTTTTTTTTTTTTTGTGGTAGAGAAGGGGTTTCACTATGTTGTCCAGGCTGGTGTTGAGCTCCTGGGCTCAAGCGATCCTCCTGCCTTGGTTTCCCAAAATGCTGAGATTGCAGGCATGAGCCACAGCACCCAGCCCACTCTTCCTATCTTAACTGAAGACTGGTAGATAGTCACATGAAAGTGTGAAGACGTGTTAAAGTGCCAGGGACTCTATGAGTGAAGATGGTATCAGTTTATCTGGGGATACACAATCCTTAAGGAAGGGAAGCTAATACACACAGGGCCTTGAATTCGTCCAGCCTTCATAAGCATCTGCTCATTTAATCCTGTCTCACTGCATCCTTATTTAACCCTGGGAGGAAGGAACCACCTTTAATACATGTGAACCTAAGGTTCAGAGGTAGAAGTCATTTTCCCAAGTCACACAGCTGGCAAGTGGCAGACACAGAATTGTAGCCACAGGTGATTTGACTCTGAGGCCAGGCTACTTGCATGTCAGTACCCTGTGGGACCCTTTGTTGTACATAGCTTGCTAATAGTCAAACCTTTAATGGGGGATTCAAGGTCAATGTAGCTTGGAAACAGTTGCTCAGTGCCACAAAGAAAAACTGGCACTGAGCTAAGGATTTTTTTTTAGCAATGTAATTTTAATTCCTGGACTGCAGGAAGGGTACTCTCACTAACCATTATGCCCCGAGAGTATAGAGAGCAAAGGAAAGAAGATATATTTGTTCCTTAAGCATTTGGGGTCGTCCTTACTGCTATGTCTGATCTCCATTGGCTGGAGCCAGACCTCATAATCTAAACTAAAACCCGATTGGCTAACAACCTAAAACTTTTCTAAACAGGTAAAAGCAGTGGAGAGCTGGGACATGCCTGTAAGTCCAGCACAGATATCTTGGTTAAAGTACAAGGACATAGAACATATTAGGTGCCTGTAAGCATGGTGTATCTAACAGCTACATAGGATAGGGCTTAACAAAGAGTTATTAGCACACTTATGATTTATTCTTTAACAAGAAAGGAAACTTTAAAGGGGAACTTTTCTACTTCCCACAATGTATTAGTTTGCTCGACTGCCATCACAAAGTACCACATACTGGATGGCTTCAACAATGGATATTTATGTTTGCGCGTCTCTGGAGACTGGAAGTCCAAGGTCAATGAGCCAGCAGGGTTGGTTTCTCCTGAGGCCTCTCTCCTTGGCTTGGAGATGGCTGTCTCCTCCCTGTGACCTTACGTGGCTGTGCATGTCTGTGTCCTAATCTTCCTATAAGGACCACCCTAGTAACCTCATTTAACCTCAGTTACCTCTTTAAGAACCCTATGTTCAAACACAATCCCATTCTGAGGGACTGAGGGTGAGGGCTTAAACATGTGAATTTCAGGAGACACTGTTGGGCCCATAACACTAGATAAATTTAATTCCTTGCTTCAGTCAATTTCAGTTGCTGCAATTCTGCACACTGGGTATCTAAAGCGGGGGACCATTTTGGCTTTACAATGGCTTTTCAGATTTCGAGCACCTTACCATCTTGAGCCTCATTTAACAATGCGGTGAGGCAGATGTAAGAGATGTTATTGATCTTCTAAAGAAATTGAGGCTTAGAGATTTTATATGACTCACTGATGGACAGATTAAGTCGGGTGTATTTTTTGCTCCTCTGGCAACAAAAACTGAAACGTGGTATTTGCACATGGTGATAAAAAATATTGAAACAATTGGCACAATGCTGTCCTAAAGGCCTTAGGCAAATTATGAAAGACACAGTGAAAAAATAATGGTTTTTTAATTTTAGGAAACTAAGTTCTCTGTAATTATACTCCAAATAGTTATTTTCAGTTTTGTGTGCTCTTTCCCTACTGTGCCCACATTTTCACATAGTTGCAGTTATGATATATGTCCTCTTGTGTCCCATGTTCCACTGCATTTTGATTTTGAGATAATTGTGATTGATAGGCAGTTGTAAATAATACAGAGAGATCCCATGTTCCCTTTACTGAGTTTTCCCCAATGGTCATATCTTATGAAACTACAGTATTACAATGCAATATTAGAAGTGCAGTATTACAACCAGAATATTGACATTGAAATAGTCCAGATACAGAACATTTCCATCACTGCAAGGATACCTCATGTACCCCTTTATAACCACCCAATCCTCACTAACCTTCATTCCTATTGTTGTTTTCATTGCAAAATATATAAATACATAAATGAAACCATCCAGTGTGTAAACCTTTGAGTTAGCTTTTTTCCACTCAGCATCATTCTCTGAAGATTTATCCGGGCTGTTATTGATAGCTAGCCATTGTTTCTTCCCTTTTAGGAACGGACAATTTGTTAGTTCCTTTTTACTGTTTCTTTTGTTGTTCCTAGTTTGTTCCTTTTCATTGCTGAGTAGAATTCCACTGTATAGATGTACCACAGTGTGTTTAACCATTCACCTGGTGAAAGACATTTGAGTTGTTTGAAATTTTGTTTTGTTACAAATACAGCTGCTATAAACATTGTATGCAAATTTTTGTGCACACATAAGTTTCATTTCCATGAGATAAGTGCCCAGGAATGCAGTTGTTGAGTTGTATGATGGTCATGTGTTTAGTTTTTTAAGAAACTTCCAAACGCCAGTAATGTATGAATGATCCAGTTTCTCTGCATCCTTGTTAGCATTTGGGGTTGTGGCTATTTTTAAGTCATTCTCATAGTTATGTAGGGATATCTCTCTGTGGTTTTAGTTTGCGTTTCCCCAGTGACAAATGTTGATGAACATCTTTTCATGTGCATATTTGCCATGTGTGCATCCACTTCAGTGAAATCTCTTTTTATGTCGTAACCATTTTCTAATTGAATTGCTTGGTTTTTACCTTTGAGTTTTAAGAATTCTTTATATATTCTATCTAGTTACTAGTCCTTTGTTAGATATATGGTTTGCAAACATTTTCTCCCCCTCTATAGCTTGTTTTTTCATCCTCTTAATGGATTCTTTTGCAAAGCAAAAGTTTTACATTTTGATGAAGTTCAGTTTGCAATTTTTGTAAATAGATTTCGTTTTGGTGTCAAACCTAAAAACTCTTTGTCTAGATCCTGATGATTTTCTTTTATGTTTTTCTAAAAGTTTAATAATTTTCTGTCTTTTAAGTCTGTGATCCATTTTGAATAAATTTTGTATGAAATGTGAGGCTTTGGTTAAGATTCTTTTTTTTTTTTTTAAAAAAAACCCTATGGCTGTTTAATTGTTCCAGCACCATTTGTTGAATAAGCTGTCCTTTCTCCATTAGATTGATTTTGCCCTATTGTCAAAAAATTGTTCACCATATGAGGGCTTATTGCTGAGTTCTCTATTCTGTTTCATTCATCTGCATTTCTATTCCTCCACCAATATCACACAGATTATAGTTGCTAAATAATAAGTTAATTCCTTCAAATTTATTTTTTTTTCAAAATTGTTTTCGCTGTTCTAGTTCCTTTGTCTTTCATATAAATTTTTGATTGATGTCTAAACTTTCTTACTGGGACTTTAATAGGAAGTACATTAAACCTGTATATTAATTTGGGTATAATTGCTAATTTTATTATGTTGAGTCCTCCAATCTATGAACATGGTATTCTTGAATTATTGGTATGTATCTTTGTTTATTTAGATCTTTATTTTTTTTTTTTTTAGCATTTGGTAATTTCAGCATATAAGATCTGCATGTGTTTTGTTAAATTTATACCTAAGCATTTCCTTTCTTTGAATGATTGCAAATGGTACTGTAATGTAAATTTTGTGATCCTGTGTTTATTGCTGGCCATGGGCAGAAGGAATAGAAAGAGGGAGAGAGAGCGGGCAGCCAGCTGGAGAGGACTAGGCTACAACGGTATATTTAGCATGTGGGCAGAGCACTGGTGTTGCCAATCCACAGGCAGGTATAGCATGGGCTCTGCAGCTCCAGGATACTTTTCCCTTGATTTCTTCAGGTGCTCCTCATCCAGGTCTTGCATGAACTAGTGTCTATGAGGTGGGCAAGGATGCTGAAGGAACGTGACTGGCCTGTCCCAGGCCATGGTGTCCAGTCCTTGGTATTCTCCATCAACCACTGCTTGGTGGCATCTGGGACCAGCAGTTGGAGCAGCTGTCCATTCTGCTGTGGTGCACTGCCAGTGGGTGGGGGTGCCCTAAAGGGCCAGGCCATCTTGTTGAGGAAGGTGCTGGGTGCAAGCATGAACTGCAGGGGGGTTGTGGCAGGAGCCAGGACTTCCTGTGGTTTGCTCTGAATTGGCTAAGATCTGCTGAGACCCAGGCTGAGGCACTTTATGCAGGCTCAGATCTTGTTCTGGGCTTTGATATATGTGAACTTTCCTGCCTTCTCACCTTTGATGAGCACCCAGTCACCCAGAGCCACACCAGCCTGCACTGATTTGCCTCCAGGAGTAAGCCAGGAAATGGAGAAGGGTACATTGAGGTCCTTGCCCTTTGCAGCCAGAAACCTCAAGGTGTTGACCCCTCCAGCAATGCTTTGAAGAAATCAATGATGCCAGCCCCCGCTTAGCCCACTGGGGAGCTGCTCGGCATCAGACTCCAGGGAGCCACATCAGGATTGGCCTCCCATGTTCTTAAATTTTTTTTTAATTTGCCAAAGTTTGTTTTATGGCCCACGATATGATCTATCTTGGTATATGTTCCATGGGCACGTGAAAAGAATGTGTACTCTATTGTTGAATATAGTGTTCTACAAATGTTAGATCCTGCATTGTCAGGTATTTCTGTCTCCTTCTGCTTTTCTATATAGTTCTATCAATTTTTGAGAGAAGGGTGTAATTATAAGTCATTTCAATTTTCAGTTTTTGCTTCATACATTTTGAAGCTGTTGTTAGGTGCATTTGCATTCAATGTGCTATGTGTTCTTGGTAGACTGACATTTATTATGTAACATTTCTTTCTGTATCTAATAATTGTCTTGCTCTAAAGCCTATTTTATCTGATGTTAATATAGTAACTCTTGCTTTCTTTTGATTAATGTTTGCATTATATTGTTTTTCATCTTTTTTACTTTTGACCTGCTTATATCGTATATATATATATATATACACCATTTTTTTTTTTGAGACGGAGTCTTGCTGTCACCCAGGCTGGAGTGCAGTGATCTTGGCTCACTGTAACCTCTGCCTCCTGGGTTCAAGCAATTCTCCCTGTCTAAGCCTCCTCAGTAGCTAGGATTACAGGGGCCTGCCACCATGCCTGGCTAATTTTTCTATATTTAGTAGAACTGGGGTTTCACCATTACATCATTATATTTGATGTGAGTGTCCTGTAGACATCATACAACTGGGTCCTTTTTCTAATTCACTCTGACAATCCCTGTCTTTTGATTTGTGTATCTAGATCATTTGTATTTAATGTAATTATTGTGTTAATTAGGGCTTACATCTTTCATTTTATTTTTTGTTTTCTGTTCTATTTTTGGTTTCTCTGTTATCTTTTTCCTTCATGTGGTCACTTGAACACTTTTTAGAATTTCATTTTGATTTATCTATATCATTTTGAGTATATATCATTTCTTCAGTGATTGCTTAACTATTGTACTGTCTATATATAACTTACTATCATCTTCTGGTATCCACATTTTACCAGTTTATGAATTGTAGAAACTTTCTCTATATAGGCCTTTACTCTCTATTTACAATATAATTGTCTTTAATATTTCTTCTACATACATGTAGAACCACATCAGATAGTGTTATTATTTTTGCTTCAACCACACTGAGCATAATTTAGAAAACTTAAGTAGAGGAAAGTCTATTATATTTAACCCTATTTTTGTTTATCATGTTCTTTCTTACTTCCTGATGTTCCCAAGTTTCTTTTAAGTTGTTTCCTTTCTGTCTGGAGAATTTCATTTAGCTATGAGAAATCCCTTGTAATTTGAATTGTTTCTCATTATAAGTAAGGTGTCATATTTTTCTTGATGTTTTCAAGATTTTAAGTTCTAGAAATTTGACTACAATGTGCCTTGGTGAGGATTCTTCTGAGTTTATCTTAATTGGGGTTTCTTAGGTTCTTGAATCTGTAGACGGTCTTTTGCTTTTCAGCTATTATTTCTTCAAGTAGTTTTTTAATCCAATACTTTTTCTCTTCTCCTTCTGGGACCCCAGTGATACAAACGGTTCGATAATTTATTTTAGTTCCATAGGTTCCTAAGGCTCTGTTCGTTTTTATTTTCACGTTAGTTTCTCTTTGTTGTTCAGATTGGGTAGCTTCGATTGTTCTATATTCCAGTTCACAGATTCTTTCCTCTGTGCCCTCTCTTCTGTTGTAGAGTCCATCCACTGAATTTTAAATTTGGTTATTTCATTTTCAGTTCTGTAAATTTTATTTTTATTTTTGTTTATATCTTCTATTTTTTGCTGTGATTTTCTATATTTTCATTTGTCTAACATGTATTCATACTTGCTAGTTGAATCATTTTCACCATGATTGTTTCAAAATGTTTGTCAGATAATTGTAACATCTCTGTTATTTCTGTGTTGTTATCTATTGATTTTCTTTTTAAAGTCAGTTTGAGATCTTCATGGTTCTTGGTACGATGAATGATTTTTTTTAGCTGAAACTTGGACATTTGGATATTATGTTATGAGATTCCGAATCTTTGTAAACCTGTTGTAGCTGGCTTGGTCCAACACCCCTCCAGCAGGAGAAGGGAGGATAGATACAGTGTTGCTGTATTACCAGGTGAAGGGAAAGGTCCAGGTTCCCTTCTCAGCTTCTGTTGATACCTCAGTGGGGAGTGGAAGGGGTTCCTTGTACTGCTGGATAGATGTAAGAATTACTATGCTTCCACAAATGCCAACTTGACTGGGAGGGGATTGAGTAGCCTGTTATTGCTCCTCATGTAGCCATCACTAACACTTTTTGTTTTCTGGAGAGAGGAAACTGCTTTTGTTACTGCTGTCTGGTGGTGAAAATCTCGACTTTCCATCAGGCAACCTCTGACACTGCCCCACTGGGGTGAGGAAAGGGTACCTCATGGCTACACCAGGTTGGGGTGGAAGTCCAGGCTCCCCATGTGGTCTCTACTGACACCACAGGGAGGTGGTGGTGATAAAAAAATCATTAACACCCACAAGGTGCTTAAAGTCTTGGTCTGTCCTCAGCTTTCTCTGACACTGCGTGGTTTGCAGGGCATTGGGGTACCTGGCTGTAGCTGTAGCGAGGGGCGAAATCTAAGCTCTCCACTTGGCCCTCGCTGGCTTGGGTGGGGTTGGGGTCAGAGTTTTTGGTGTTTGGCTGGAGTAGAGTGCTTGCTGTCTTCTTGGCTGTCCCTTTCCTGTTGTTTAGCTACAGAGCAGGATTTGGTTGGGGCTGTTTTGGTTGGCATCCATTTGTGTTTCTGGGATGGCAGCTTCTTCAGTCCCAAGTCAGCATGTGTGGAGTGAAAAGAAAACCCAAGGAGCTCACCGGCAGGTTACTTGTTGACCACATTTCCTGCGTAGTTGGTCTTTTCTCCACCTCTTAGTGTCTTCTGTTTATTTTACCTTCACTGTCCAGGGTTTAGTAGTACTTAGCAGAGGGATAGAGAAAAGTGTCTACTCCGTCAACACAGAAGTAGAGGTGCCCACTGTGGATTGTACCACACAGTACTTTGTCTTTCCATGTAGTCTTCATAACCTGAACTTACTTATTCCCTAATTTTTAGTATACTTATTTCAATGTAATTACTTCAGTATACTAAACGAATGCATTACATACCACATTACAGTTACAATATACTAAACGAATGCAGTACATGCCGTATTACAGTTATAATACAGTAAACGAATGCATTACATACCATATTACAGTAGTCCCCCCTTGTCTTCAGTTTTGGTGTTTGTCATTTCACTTATTCATAGTCAACTTCAGTCTGAAAGCAGAAGTGGAAAATTCTAGAAATAAGTCATAAGGGTTTTTTTGAGATGGAGTCTCAAAACATGTACTTCAGCCTGTTGCCCAGGCTGGAGTGCAATGGCGCAGTCTCGGCTCACCACAATCTCCACCTCCTGGATTCAAGTTCTTCTCCCTCAGCCTCCTGAGTAGCTAGGACTACAGGCACGTGCCACCATGCCTGGCTAATTTTTGTATTTTTAGTAGAGACAGGGTTTCACTATGTTGGCCAGGCTGGTCTTGAACTCGTGAC
This sequence comes from Saguinus oedipus, assembly GCA_031835075.1. Classification (NCBI taxonomy): domain Eukaryota; kingdom Metazoa; phylum Chordata; class Mammalia; order Primates; family Cebidae; genus Saguinus; species Saguinus oedipus. The sequence continues at coordinate 32,715,121 of CM063182.1, read as the reverse complement.
CTCATGATCCACCCAGCTCGGCCTCCCAATGTGCTGGGATCACAGGTGTGAGCCACCATGCCAGGCCCATAATTCATAAGTTTTAAGTGTTCACTGTTCTGAGTAGCGTGATGAAATCCATGCCATCCTGCTCTACCCCTTATTCCTCACAGAAAGAACGGTGACTACTGTACAATAACATAGTTTGAGAGAGGGAGAAGAGATAGAGACCACATTCACATACATTGTATTACAGTATATCGTTGTAATTGTCCTGTTTTATTAGTATTGCTAATCTCTTCCTGTGCCTAATTTATACATTGCACATTATCACAGATGTGTATTTATGGGGAAAAGTAGTATCTCTGAGGGTTTGGTGCCATCTGTGGTTTCAGGTACCCGCTGGAAGTCTTAGCATGTATCCCCCATGGATAAGGGGACTGCTGTAATGAAAACTCAGTTGTAGCATAGTTAGGGTTCTAAAGAATCCTTTTCAATGTCAGATTTATAATGGTCTGAGGGGCTGAGACAAGTTAATTCTGTTCTGGGGACTGACCCTGGTTGTTACAAAAGCTGGAGTCTGTCCAGTGAGAATTTCCGTATGAACTTCTCTTCAAATAATTCTTTACATTTTTTACATTTTTAAAGCATTTTTATATCCCATCTTGCCTGTCTTTGTGTATGCTTTCTTTAGCATGAAAGTTCCTTTCACACAATTGGGTTAAGTTTCTCCCGCCACCTGTCCCTGGAAGCCGCCTCTTCCTGCTGGGCTTCTGCGAGGGTCTGCACCTGTGTCCTGTTGCTCGCACTGTTCCTTTGTCATTTCTGTAATTCACATTTCTCCTTCTGACCTCATGCCTTCATGCCCCTTCGAGGTAGAGACCACTGTGCCCTGTTCGTCTCCTTGTGCCCCATATATATTACTGGTTAAACATAGAAATAATCTGATTTTTTTTTTGAGACGGAGTCCCGCTCTGCCACCCAAGCTGGAATGCAGTCGTGCAATCTTGGCTCACTGCAACCTCCGCCTCCCAGGTTCAAGCAATTCTTCTATGTCAGTCTCCCAAGTAGCTGGGATTACAGGCACCTGCCAACATGCCTGGCAAATTTTTGTATTTTTAGTAGAGATGGGGTTTCACCATCTTGGCCAGGCTGGTCTCGATCTCCTGACCTCAGGTGATCTACCTGCTTCAGCCTCCCAAAGTGCTGGGATTACAAGTGTGAGCCACCGTGCCTGGCCTGACCCTATCTATGACTAAATTATTTTATTTGACCCCTCAATATCTCATGGGTTGTGATGTACACAGCTTTCTTTCCCGAGGGGCTGCCCACACACCCCTTATTATTTATCTATTTGACTTTAGGGAAATGTTGTGGGGTTCAAGGGCAGGGCATTTGGAGTCAGAGACGTTTGTGTTCCAGTCCTTCCTGTGTGTCTTACTGTGACCTCAAGTCCTTTAACTTACTGGAACCTGATTTGCCTCATCTGCAAAATGTAAACAGCAACACTCAACTCTCAGGGCTGTTCAGAGGGTTCGGTGGTATATCATTTATTCCTTTCTGCCTGTTCACCTTGAAGCCTTCACACTGAATACTTTGCCATCACTTGGGAGATTTCTCGAAGACTTAAAAAAAACTAATTCTTTATTCATTTCTTCCACTCTCCCCCAAACTCCCCAGAGAGAAGATGCTGAGATTTGGTTTTCCTAAATAGCCCCTGTGAGGTTCCTGAGCCTCCACAGATAAGGCAGAGTCTCTCTGTATATTCCCAGAGGGCAGAGGTAGCAATAGGCTCTATTCACAATGCTACTGTCAAAATGGTATGTTGCAAAATGAATTTCTTTGTTACTCTAAGTCAAAGAACAGTATCTCTCCTTGACTTTCTAAGTGTCCCCTTCCCTATTCAGCCATCCTTGCCAGTGTATCAACACTTTTTTTTTTTTACAGTGGAAAACAGGATTTCCTCTCTTTAGTGGATCTGATTCCCAGCTTGGTGCTAACCAGTGGCATGTTGTCCTGATAAATGGTTTACTTTTTGTATTATTAGCAAAATGCGAGTGAGATCAGTTCTTTGGCTCTAGGACTGTCTATTTGTTTTTAAGTTGTCTGACCTTGAGCATAGCTCTGGCTGAAATGGGCTCGAGATGTAGAAATCCACACACTCGCTCCCGCCCTCTCTGAGGAGATGAGCTGTAATTCACACCCACAGGCCACAGGAGTACGATCTGATCATTACTGTGTCTATGGCCGTGGGCAATGTTTCTGCAACATGGTCCCCACAGTGCTCTGTATGGGGAAGTCTGGTTATTACCACTGTCTCTTTGGGAAGTTGAGGATTGTAAAGCTGTATACTTCCAGAACAGTCACGGATGTGTTCTGATGCCAAAAGTGTGATGATATATTAATGTGTTCTGGCTGCTGTCAACAAATTATCATAAACTTGGTGGCTTAACACAGCAGAAGTTTATCCTTCCACAGTTCTGGGGCCAGAGGTCTGAGATCCAGCAGCCTGCACTCCCTATGGGGGCTTTAGGGGAGAATTCATTCCCTGCCCCTTCCAGCATCTCCTGCTGGCATTCCCTTTGTCACTGATTTAGGGGGACCTGGATAATCCTCCTCTCAAGACCATTGTAACTAAATCACCTCTGCAAAAAGCCTCCAAATAAGGTCACACCCGCAGGCTCCAGGGATTTGATGGGGATATGTTTTTGGGGGGAGGGTGCTTTTTGGTCTACCAGAGAGGAATAAGAATGACTTCTAATGGGGTGACATGCAGATATGTTCTCTCCAGTTTCGCGCCTTGATGTTTGGAAACACGGAAAGGTTTTTGTAGACTGGGCATACTAGGCGGTTCCTAGGGAGAAATGTAGAATTGGCTATGTGCCTATATCGGTGCTGTCATTCTGTTTTTTTCTTTAATTTCAGTAGTGAAATCTCCAATTGTTGAAATTCCAATAGTTAAATATTTTGCAGTAGATATGATTTCTCAGGCTCAGATATGCAAAAACAAAACCCTTAATTGTTTCCCTGCAATTTCCATCTCAAACTTCATTTGCCTGAGAGTAAAAACTCAAGTCCCCCCACTTTTTTTTTCTGAGACAGAATCTCACTCTGTTATGCAGGCTGGAGTGCAGTGGCATGATCTCAGCTCACTGCAACCTCCATCTCCTGGGTTCAAGTGATTCTCCTGCCTCAGCCTCCCGAGTAGCTGGGACTACAGGCATGCGTCACCACACCCGGCTGATTTTTGTATTTCTAGTAGAGATGGGGTTTCCCCGTATTGGCGAGGCTGGTCTCGAACTTCTGACCTCAGTTGATCCACCTGACTCGGCCTCCCAAAGTGTTGGGATTATGGGCATGAGCCACCGTGCCTGTCCCCAAGTCACTTTTAAGCAGTCTTCAATAATTTGAGTCCTTTTCCATTTAGAGTCAGAGGTTTCCCCTATTCCCCTGTGCCTCTACCTTTTCCATGGAGTTCTACATTCCCAGTCTAAGTGGACTGCATAGTGCAGTGGTTATAAGTGAGTCCTCTAACCTATACAGCTTGCATTGAAAACCACCTCCTCTACTTTTTACTTCCTAATGGGTGATCTTAGTGTTGCAGGTTGCCTTCTTGGGAAGCAGAGTATGAAATGCAGGATGTTGGCCAAGGAGTGTCCTTGGGATCAACTCTACAGAAGGAGCAGGAAGGCGTCCAACCGTGGTGCAGGCCCAGGGACAGCCTTGGCCCACCCGACGGGCGCGCTGGGGCTAGGATGGCCCTTTGGACTTGTCCTGCATTGGGTTGCCCTGAGAAGTGACATGATCTTGGTAAGGCAGCTCTCTGCCTCGAGGCAATCCCTCAAGGGGCTGGCAACTGGAGGCTGTCTGCTGATAGCTCCTGGCAGCAGCGGATCTGGGCGGTGCATCCTGTGTCCACTACACTGCACCATCATGCTGTTTGGATTCGCTTCTTCATCTGTGTTCTGGGAGCAACTACTCCAGGATGCTAGTGCCCCTGTTCTTCCTGGGGGAAATGTAGAAGAGGAGGGTGGTGGGAAGAACTGCTGTGCTCACCTCTGCAGCGGGTCTCCTGGCTACCTGAGGACTCATCATCTCCCTCCTCCCGCCTCCATTCGGGATCCCTTTCCACCTTGGCTAGCACCTTTGCTGGTCCCAGTGGCTAACGTGTGGCCTAACACAGGCTGTCACCTCTAAGGTGGTCTGAATCCTGAGCACCACGCCCTGCTCCGGCTGGGACTCTTGTCATTCCTGGTCCATTTTCTGTCAAACTGGATAAGGGAGTATGGAGTGGTGACCAAGTGGACCCCTCCTACTCCCACTTTGTCACAGCAACCCTACTTCCCGCTGATGACCAGGGTCGACTAGCCCTGCTGGGTCGGCATCTCTCCTTGTTGCCTGCTGGCCCCTTGGCACCAGATGCTAAAGTACCCAGGAGGCGGTCACGCTTGAACTTCAATGGAAGTTGCTGTGTCCACTGAAAGAAGGATTCTCCTGGGAACCATGAGTTGCAGAGCCCAGAGTTAGGAGGACGGAAAACATAAATTCCCCATTGGTCACTTAGAGTGATGGCACACGGGACACCCCTTGGCTCCCGGTCATGAATTCTTCCCTTCGGGTCTAGCGCCATATAACAGTTTCCATTTCAAATGGAAATGCACGGTGGTATCCTTCATTGGAAAGGATCACTGTCAAGCTTTGGTGTCTAAGTTGTTATTGATCTGGCACTATTGCCAGCCCTGTGTCATCGTGGCCTCTGCTCCCTCTAATCCTCTCAGTGCGTCTTCCCCCAGCCCTGGGTCATTTCATCACAGGTGTGTATTGACCAGTGCGTGCTGAATACTTGAGGGAACCCTATGCAAAAATCCAGAGTTCTCCTCCTGTGTGGTTCTCTCCTTCAAACTCTGGCCTCCTTGGTCCCTCTAGAGTCTGGGATCTGTCTCCCCAGCTTAAGGGGTTTACCAGGTTCCTCCTGTTGCCATGTGACTCTCCCCTAGAAACCCTCCCCAGGCCTTGCCAGAGGCCATCACAGCCTGGCTCTGTTTGCTTCTCATCTCTCAGGGATTAAGTCCTTCTCTGCTTTACTGCCACTCTCCTGAAAACCACTTCACATCCATTCTGTCCAGCTGTTGATTCTTTCAGCATAGAAGGTAAATCCCCATGGATGCAGCATTTGACTGGGGCGTTTGAAACCTAAAGGTGGTTTTTTTTTGTTTTTTCTCTCCTTAGTTTCTCCCTGACCTCCTTCCCTTTGGGACAATGTCATCCTAGAATTTCCTGGCCTGAAAAGCAAAGGGTCACAGGTTGAAGTAATGACAGGAAAAGCAAAACCAGAAATGAATATTCCTTCACAGTGCCCCTTTCCTTCTTCCAGAATTGCGAGTCGTACCATTTCTTTCACCTTGATCAAGTTTTACGGTCTTCACCGAGGAAGAGGCACAGAGGGTTCTGTTGGTTTCTGAAGTTTATTCTTGGTTTTATTTTGCGGGGGAAATTGCCGACCTAAGCACATGAGTCCCCTGAGAAACAAAAGTGTCCCATTTCAGAAACTTGAAGAGCTGCTTAAGCCAAGTCCAGTGTGCCCCGCAGAATTCTCCCCATGGTGGCTAAGATCATTTCTGCTCGCTTTAGTGCTGGTGGGCTTGGCTTTGCTTGGTGTGTCTGGACCTCTGGCCGGGCTCGGGTTCTTGGCCGACATACCTTGCTGGTTGTGGTGGAGAGAGAAACATGGCCCCTCCCTGCGGGAGCCCCATAGATTCTGTTCTCTGCAGGTACCCTGGGGAAAGTGGAGGGGAGGACTTGGAGATCTAGACCCCTTTTAGTGTCTGGCTTTATAGTGTCTGATAGGCTTAGGAAGGAAGCTCTCAGCTGCTTTAAATTAACTTTGTAGGCATGTGGGGACTTGGGTTAAGTGGTCTTCACTGAGGTCCACTGAATGTTCTTTGCAGTTTGATCTGTAAATGGCTAAATGATAATATTTAACATTCAGCTGAAGCTGAGGCCACGGCCAATTATCACCGTCAAAGAAAAAACTTTCCAGATAGAAGAATGAATCTGACATTTTAATAAGAATTGAATTTGTTACTGTTACTTACAGTGGAAAACATACATTTACCATGTGTAGCCTCCATCACAGCCATATGAAAATTCTTGGCATCTTGGTTAGATATATTTATACTTCCTACACAATTACAATTGTGTATAACATAATTTAGCTTTCGAGAGTACATTTAAAATAATTCAGTAAGCATGAGTAAGACTGTATAGAATTCAGCACTGTCTAAATCAGGTAAAACAGTACCTAATTTAGGTACAACAGTAAGAATTAAAAAGTAATCCAGCTCGTAGTGAAAGATGTTTCTATTTCTTCCTTTTACACCGGATCACCCAGGGCTGCTTTTTTTGGTGGTGCAATTTTACAGCAGATTCATCTCAGTAACCCAGGTATCTCCTGCTATAAAGACAAAGACAAAAACATGATAAGTACTATCATTGTGATTAACAGCTTAGTTTATTCACTGTGTTAATAAAGTAAAACTTTATAGTGAAAATAATGTACTGGAAGCAGCTTTTAAAAAGCATTTTTAATGACATGCTTACAAAATGACAGGTGGAGGTGAAACAAATCCTCAGTAAGGACAATACAACGAGCCAGTCTCCTGGAAGCAAAGCTGAACACCACAGAGACAGGCTGGCCGCTGAAAGTCAGATTAGCTTCTTAATACTCTGGAGTTCCTGCTTGGAAATCATACCAAGGTAGTTTCTAAGTGTCACTGGTCTCAGTTTAATAATGCAAAAATTTCACCTTATCAGCTATTTTAAAATTTTGGAGAAGAATTCCTTGGGTTGTAATGACATTGACTCTAGTACTACCTCCTCTTTCTGATGGCTCTTTCTCCTCAGGGAGGGTCTTATTATATCACCCAAATGTAAAATCATGCAGTTCTTTTATCCAGGAATTGTCATGGAGGAAGTTGTCATCTCCCTCACTAGTACAAGGCTCCTCCCAGGAATGTTGGGGAAATCTTGATGTTCATTCTGAGAGCGCACATGGAGGGTAAATAAATTCCGGGGCCCACAATACGAGTATGTTTCATGTTGACGCAGGATTTTTCTCAGTCACTTTGTCAGCCGGGGACCTCTGGCCGCCAGTGCTTCTACCGGGGCCTTGCTGGGGCACACTACCTGCCACAGGAGGCCCCCTGCCCCGACTCAGCCCACCCAGGCTGGGTCTGGCTCATGCACTGGCTCAGCCCATGGCTGGATGTGGTGTGGTGCCCCAGGCCACCTGTGTTGTAGCTTGAACCTGCATTAGGCAGTTCCCGAGCTCTTGTCCCACATCCAAGAAAGAGGAGGACATGCTGACAGTTGAAGGGTGAGGAGGGTGAAGAAGAAATTTTATTGAACAGTGGACCAGCTCTCAGCAGAGAGGGGATGTGGGAGTGGCCCCATCCCTACAATCGTGTGGTTTCTTCCTCAGTGTGACTGAGTCTGGGGCTTTTATGGGCTCAGAATAGAGGAGTGCATGCTGATTGGTTTATGAGTGTGCAAAGAAAGGCTGAAGCAAAGGCTCACCACTCAGAGGTGGGCACAGCAGTGTGGAAAACCAATCAGGAAAGGGTAGGGATCAGCTGGAGAAAAGCATACAAATGTGAAGGCAGGTTCTCAGTCCGGTCTGTGGATTTGACTTGTAGCTTGGTTTTCAGGCTTTAAACAATGGCTTCAGCTTGGAGTTGGGGTTTTCACCAGAAATCTGCCCCATCTTCCTTGGCTACCTCCTGTTGCTCCCAGTGTCCCTTTAAGAACATGTAAAGTTCAGCTAGAAGATGTCCAGAAACTGGATGCAAATCTAGAATAGGTAAGGGTACTAGCAATGTGTAAAGCAAAGATTGAATTCCCAAACCTAGTAAATTGTGTCAAAAGTGACCTGAGTCACAGTATTGATCATTTTGAGATAAGAGATCGGTTTGGGGTAAGAACAGAGGTTGAAAGGCATAAAAGAGAGGTGGAAGAATAACCCATATTAACTTTCTGAAAATGGTACAAATGGCCGTCCTTCAAAATCAGTAGGAATATCCACATGGGTGCCATCACTTCTGAGCTACCCATGATTGTTCCATGTGATACCTCTTAATGGAAATCGAATGTGGAACTCCAATAGGAAGACTAGCAAACATTTAAAACCACAATTCCTTATAGCTTTGAAGTGGTCAGAGGTGTTATTTCAGGAAACCTCATGAATAGCCAGAGTCATAGAGTGGTTGATGCAGCTACCAAAAGCATTTGCCCAAAATATGACCCATTTCCTGTCCAAGTCTTCTACTAAATAAATGCAACCAACTGGGTGAGAACCATTGTAATTACAGTTCACACCAAGTTGGGATCAGGTTTCACTTAAGATTTTGTCTCTGGGTAACTTGCCAGGATCTCCTGGCACCAATTAACGTGGGCTGGTGGGTACAGAACCTGCAGAAGTCTTCTGTGTGACATGGTTCCCCATGGAAGTGGTGGCTCATGGCTTCGGATTGGATGTTGTTTACTTAGATGCATCAGGAGTTCTATTAATCGTAAGTGTGCATGTTTAAATCCAGCATTTGAGATGTACAATGTCCCTGTACACAGCTGAGCTGATGATGCCAAGATGGGCTTTCGTAAAAGGTGTTAGCAGAACTGCTGCCGAAGTCCTGGATTTTGTGCAGTGGTTTCATCTTCTACTTTGATGACACCTACAAAACCCTTAAGGCACTGAAATTTAGGGAGTAAAGGCAAGGTCACATTCGTTTAGCTGCTGGGTCAGTCATGTAATACCAGTATAGTACAAAAAACCTGTAAGTGATTATTCCAAAATGTGTCCCAATACAGAATGTTCCAGCCTTGGGAACAAAAAGGAGAAAGACACCTGCTGGGAATATTTGTTTCTCTTTGTGAGTTTTATATGAGGAAAATCACTAAATTACTTTGCCTGCTTTCCCTAATGATGATAATTTCAGAAAGCCCCAAGATAAACAGAGCTTCCTATTGACTAGCTCCAGGTGACGTTTGATGCCCGTGGGTGCTGGCTCAGGCTATGTGTAGTGGCAGCAACATGGATCTTCGTGCAAAACACATTTGTGTGCTCTGATCAAGGTCTTCTATACAAGCCCTACTGGGCATTTACAAACACGTTTTTGGCTACATTTCATTCCAAAAAGATGTTTTGGCCCAGTGCAGGTAGCTCATGCCTGTAAACCCAGCACTTTGGGAGACCAAGGTGGGAGGATGGCTTGAACTCAGAAGTTCAAGACCAGCCTGAGCAACATAGTGAGATCTTGTCTCTACTAAAAGTAAAAAAAAATAAAAAAATAAAAAAAAAATAGTGGGATGTGGTGCATGTTTGTAGTCCCAGCTACTCAGAAAGTTGAGGCAGGAGATCACTTGAGCTGGGTGACGGAGGCTGCAGTGAGCTATTATCTTGTCATTGCACTCCAGCCTGCATGACAGAGTGAGACCTTGTCACAAAAACAAACACCAGAAGTAACCCCAAAGAGATTTTATGTGACTGCAGCTTTAAATTATACTTAGTAGTGAAATAAATTCAACTCCTGCAGCTAAATACCTGATCAAAACACCTCTTTTGATTATTTGAGTAAACTATAGGATACAAATGAAAGTTATTTCTATGAAAATATCTGGGTGGCAAAGAAAATAATCAAACCATATTCCCAAATAAAAATTTTAAAGGGAAATAAGTTGACCAACCTCTGAAGGTCAGACAACATTTGCTAGCTATAATCCTGTTCCCCACCAGGTTGCAGTTGGCCATATCATTTTTGTTTCGTTGTTAGCAACTGTCAGGATATTCCTCACGGGCTGAGGGTTTTGTCTTGTTCTGATGAGAGAAGGATTTCCACAGAGACCCAGATCACTAGTGTGTTAATCTGCTAGGGTTGCCATAACCAAGTACAGAGACTTTAAACAACAGAACGTATTGTTTCACCATTCTAAAGGCTAGAAGTCCAAGATCAAGGTGTCGGCAGGTTTGGTTTCTTCTGAGGCCTCTCCTTGGCTTGTAGACAGCCACCTTCTCCCTGGGTCCTCACATGATCTTCCCTGTGTGTGTCCCAAAACAATAGAAAATACTTTCTTCTTATCTGCACATGGCACATACTATAAAATCAACCACACGGTTGTCCATAAAACATTCCTCAGCTAATTCTAAGAACACGAATCATACCAAACACATTCTCAGACCACAGCATAATAAAAATGGAAATTAATACTAAGAAAGCAGTGTTAAGAGGAAAGTTTATAGCACTAAGTACCCACATCAGAAAGTTAGAAACATCTCAAATTAACAGTTAAACACTACACATAAAGGAACTATAGAAACAAATGCAAATCAACCCCAAAGCTAGCAGAAGACAAGAAATAACCAAAATCAGAGCTGAACGGAAGGAAACTGAAATGCAAAAAACCATGCAAAAGATCAACAAATCCAGGAGTTTGTTCTTTGAGAGAATAAGATTGATAGACCACTAGCTAGACTAATAAAAAGAAGATCCAAATACAATCGGAAATGACAAAGGGGTTATTACCACCGACCCCCTAGAAGTAAAACCATCAGAGACTACTACAGACACCTCTGTGCCCACAAACTAGACAACCTAGAAGAAATGGACAAATTCCTGGAAACATACAACCTCCCAAGATTGAACCAGGGAGAAATTGAATCCCTGAACAGACCAGTAAAGAATTCTGAAATATAATCAGGAACGAAAACCTCCCAACCAGAAAAAGTCTAGGACCAGACAGATTCACAGTTACATAAAAAAGAGCTGATACCATTCCTACTGAAACTATTCCAAAAAATGGAGGAGGAGGGACTCCTCCCTAACTCATTCTACGAGGCCAGAATTATCCTGATACCAAAAGCTGGCAGAGACAAAATTAAAAAAAAAGAAAAAAGCCTTAAGGCCAATATCCTTGATGAACATAGATGCAAAAAATCCTTAGTAAAATACTAGCAAATCATATCCGGCAGTGTGTCAATAAGCTAATTCACTACAATCAAGTAGGCTTTATTCCTGGAATGCCAGGTGGGTTCAACATACCCAGATCAATAACTGTGATTTACCACATAAACAGAACTAAAACAAAAAAAACATATAATCATCTCAATAGATGCAGAAAAGACTTTTTATAAAATTCAGTATCTGTTCATGTTAATCCTCAACAAACTAGGCATTGAAGGAACATACCTCATAATAATAGTATCTATGACAAACCCTTGGCCAACATCATACTGAATGGACAAAACTGGAAGCATTTCCCTTGAGAACTGGAACAAGAATGAGGATGCCCACTCTTGCCACTTCTATTCAACATTGTATTAGAAGACCTAGCCAGACCAATCAAGCAAGAGAAATAAAAGGTATTCAAATAGGAAGATACGTCAAACGATCTCTCTTTGCAGACAATTCTATACCTAGAAAACTCTGTAAACTCTGCCCAACAGCTCCTAGAATTGATAAACAACTTTAGCAAAGTTTCAAGATACAAAATCAATGTACAGAAATCAGTAGCATTTCTATATACCATTAACGTCCAAGCTGAGAGTCAAATCAAGAACACAATCCTGTTCACCATAGTCACACACAAAAAATAAAATACCCAGGAATACAGCTAACCAAGCAAGTGAAAGATCTCTACCATGGGATTACAGAACACTGCTCAAAGAAATTGGATGACAGAAATCCACATGAAGAATCAATATTGTTAAAATGGCCATACTGCCCAAAGCCTTCTACAGATTCAGTGCTTTACTATCAAACCACCAGTGACATTCTTCACAGAATTAGAAAAAAAAATTTTTAAATTCATATGGAACTAAAATTCAGTTGAAATAGCCAAGACAGTCCTAAACAAAAAGAACAAAACTGGAGGCATCCTGTTACCTAACTTTAAACTATACTACAAGGCTACAGTAACCAAAACAGCATGATAGTGGTATAAAAACAGGCATATAGACCAATGAAACAGAATAGAGAGCCTAGAAATAAAGCCACACACCTACAACCATCTGATCTTTGAAAAAGTTGACAAAGACAAGCAATGGGGAAAGAACTTCCTATTCAATAAATGGTGCTGAGAAAACTGGATAGCCATATGCAGAAGATTGAAGCTGGATCCCTTCCTTATATACAAAAATCAACACATGATGGATTAAAGACTTAAATGTAAAACCTAAAGCTATAAAAACCCTAGAAGACAACCTATGAAATATCATTCTGGATATAGGAACTGGCAAAAATTTCATGATGAACATGCCAAAAGCAATTGCAGCAAAAGCAAAAATTGACAATGGGACCTAATTCAACTAAAGAGCTGCACAGCAAAATAACCTATCGACAGAGTAAACAGATGACCTACAGAATGGAAGAAAATTTTTCAAACTATGTGTCTGACAAAAGTCTAATATTCAGAATCTATAAGGAATTTAAACAAATAATAAACAACCCCCTTAAAAATTGGGCAAAGGACAAGAACAGACACTTCTCAGAAGACATACATGTGACTAACAGGCATATGAAAAAATGCTCAGTATCACTAATCAGAGAAATGCAAATCAAAGCCGCAATGAGATACTATGTCACACCAGTCAAAATGATTATTATTCCAAAGTCAAAAAAGGATGGATGCTAGCAAGGTTGTGGAGAAAAAGGAATGCCCGTACACTGTTGGTGAAAGCACAAGTTATTCACCATCGTGGAAGACAGTGTGGCAATTTCTCAAAGACCTAAAAACAGAACTACCATTTGACCCAGCAATTCCGTTACTGGGTGTATACCCAAAGGAATAGAAATCATTCTGTCATCAAGACACAGGCAAGTGTATGTTCGTTGCAGAACTGTTCACAATGGCAAAGACATGGAATCAACCTAAATGCCATCAATGATAGACTGGATGGATGAAGAAAACGTGGTGCATACACACCGTGGAATACTATGGAGCCATTAAAAATAATAAAATTCTCTCTTTTGCAGGGACATGGATGGGGCTGGAAGCCATAATCCCAAGTGAACTAATGCAGGAACAGAAAACCAAATACTGCATGTTCTCACTTTCAAGTGGAAGCTAAACACGTAGTACACATGGACACAAAGAAGAGAACAATAGACAATGGGGCTTCCTGGAGGCTGAAGGCTGGGAGAAGAGAGAGGATCAAAAACCTACCTACTGGTGCCAGGCGCGGTGGCTCATGCCTGTCATTTCAGCACTTTTGGAGGCAGAGGCAGGCAGATCACCTGAGGTCAGGAGTTCAAAATATGCTTGGCCAACATGGTGAAACCCCGTCTCTCCTAAAAATACAAAAGTTAGCCAGGTGTGGTGGTGCATGCCTGTAGTCCCAGCTACTTAGGAGGCTGAGGCAGGAGAATCTCTTGAAGCGGAGAGGCGGAGATTGCAGTGAGACCTACCTATCGGGTACCATGCTTATTACTGAGGTGACAGAATAATCTGTACACCAAATCCCTGTGACATGCAATTTACCTATATAACAAGCCTGCACGTGTACCCCAACCCTAAAATGAAAGAAAAAAAGAGAAAATTTAGAGGATTTTACAAACATGCCACTTTCATGAAGGAATAATATTGCCACATACTCGGGAGTTAGATTGTTCTTGCTATTGCTACACTGCACATTTGCAATGTTAAATAGTGCTTGCTTTTAATGGCATATTAACGAAACATGATTAATCCTCTGTGCAGAGCACAAAACAGCATTTTAACTAGCATGTATAGTAGATGTGCCTTGGTACCAGCCTTTCGAAGCCTGGGCAGATCTAAAAGCCCTTCCAGCAATCTTCAATTGCTGAGAATAGCATTCTATAACAAACATGTCTGCACATCCTTTGTTTAAAATTTTAGCCTTGTATACAGTCAAAAGTATAAGAAATTATCTTAAAGTATTCTTAAGTCTGTTGTTTTGAATTTGATTAGTAAAATCAAAATGCATTTTGGGTATCATTTTTCTCTATCACATTCTTAATTTCTTATGTTTTACATGCTTTATGTCTGAATCAAAGGTGATTTATCAGAAATATTTAGTACAGAATGTGTTGGATTTTTTTTTAATACATAGGGTCTTGCTCTGTGGCCCAGGCTGGAGTGCACAGGCACGATTATAGCTCACTGTATGTAGCTTGAACTCCTGGGCTCCAGTGAGCCTCCTGCCTCAGCCTCCCAAGAAGCTAGGACTGCAGGTGCGTACCACGGCACCCAGCAAGCTTTTTATTTTGTTTTGTTTTTGTGGATGTAGGGTCTCACCATGTTGCCTAGGCTGGTCTCAAACTCCTGGCCTCAAGTCTCCCACCTCAGCCTCCCAAAGTGTTGGAATTTGAGGCATGAGCCACCATGCCTGGCCCCAGTATTTGGTTTTGAAGTTTATCTTAAGAAATTTTGAAAGCCCAGAATCTGAACCACACATGTAGAAATTTCTTCGGGACACAGGTTTAGGAATCTGAAGTTTGTTTTGACAGTCATAGGCTCTTAAGGCTAGGCCTGAATTCTTTTTTTTTCTTGGTGGTAATACAGTCCCAACTACTATTTCAACACATACCTGATACAAAACTATTGATGAGCTATTTTACATTTGTTTCATATCAAGTCTTTGAAATCTGGTGTTTATTTAACTCTTGGAGCACGTTGAAATTCAGGCTAGCCACAGTTCCGGGTGCTCGGTCCACCTAATCGGACGGCATAGTTCTGGACGTAATTCTCACACCTGCCTTGTTTCCTTCCTCACACTCAAGGGTTTCTTTTTCAACTGAATGAGAGCTACCTTGTCAACAGCAATCCTAAGCCGATCCTTGCTGCAGTTCTGAACCCCTCTGAGTAATTAAGAAACTGATGGATTGTTTAAAGTTTTATTCACAACTTTTATCCTATATCTATTTCCTTGTCTCTGTTTTCAAACCAGGTATTTTTTTTGTCTGTGCCCAGTTCTTGGTAACACCTGCTAAATGCTGCAAATCAAAACGGACACATACCGCCGCTCTGGCTAGCCACCCCTTTTCCTTAGAACTCCGGGCTCCAGCAGGTCTACCTTTCAAGTTATCACGTGTGACAGTTTTAGCTAATGATTTGCCACGTGCTGGTGTGGCCTACAAAATGTATTTTCCTGCAGCTTGCCACTGACAAACTATGGTCATGTTTTGGGATTTGTTATGGCAGCAACTCACTTCAAAATATCAGCCTCTGATTAAGGATAATCCTGGCTTCTGTAACAAATAAACCCTCCACATTTCCAGGATTTTCTGCAATTGGAGTTTATTTTCTGCTCATCAAACAGTCCAGTTGGTGGTGATCAGATTCCTTCTGTCCTTGTGGATCTTGCAACCCTCTGCATCCAGCCAGTGGACAGGGAAAAAGGGTGTAGGGGAAGTTTGAGGGCTCATTAAAAGAGCACTGGCCTTGAACTTGCACACATCACCTCTGCTCACATTTCATTAGTTAGATGAAGTCTTCTGGTCACATAAACCACAAACAGGGCTTGGAAATATAATTTATATGCCCAGGAAGAAAAGGAGAGCATGAATTTTGTTGAGCAGCACGTATTCCTGCCATAGTTTTAATATATGAGTGGGATTGGCCTGTAACTTTCCAGTTTTAGACATTCCTTGTCTGATGTTTGATATTAAGGTTAGACTCTGTTATGCCAGTTATAAAAAGATATAAATTGGGGAGTATTTGTCCTTTTACTTTATTGGAAGTATTTGGGTAAGACTGAAATTTATTCTTGAAATGATGAGTAGATTTTTCCATTGAAGTCTGACTACTTCTTCCTAGAAATATTTTTAACTGTTGATTCAGTGTGTTAAGAGGTTATGAGATGATTCAGGTTTTCTATTTGTCTTCACTTTGGTAGGCTCCACTTTTTAAGGAAATCGATCCATTTCAACTAAGTTATCAAATTTAGCAAACTTGTTTCTAATATAGTCCCTGTATCTTTTTTATTTCTGCATTGGCAGTTAGGTTCCCTTTTTCCTTTCTGATATTATTTATCTACCTTTCTTAGGAAGTTACTTGAGGATGTTTTCCAGCAAATCCAGAGGGTAAGCTAGCATAGGGGAGAAACATGGAAATTTTATAGATTTCAACTCTAGAAGGCGGGGCAGGAAAGTTCTGAGAGAGAGCTGTGTGGGTGACTTCCATCCAGCTCACAAGGTGGAAGACGACCAGCGGTAGAATGAGAGTATGAATACAAGGCTGGGAAAGAATTGGGAATGTAGAGACAAATAATTAAAGAAAGGAAAGAAAATTAGAAATTTAAGGGAAAAAATACATGAGAAACATATAACCCAACATAAAATATGGCATTTTTAAAAAGACCATTATAAGGTGCGATTTTAAGGAACTGATGGGATGTCAAAATACAGAATATATTTGTCCTTGATACTAGAGATACTCTCTTTAAAGTGGTCTGGTGTGGTGAAATTAAATCCATAGAGAAATAAATGTAATTCCAACACATTATGCAGCCCAGCATGGAATAATATTTACATAGTCACAGTAATAAAATCTTTTTTGTTGGTTTTAAGTTTCAGAGTGATCATATGAATGGAGAACATTTAGCTGAAGGAAAGAGGCAAAATTTAATAAGCCTTGAAAATATGTAAACATGAACACACAGCTGTCATCAAACATATATCTTTATACATATGTTCAGCTATTTCCTTAAATTCCCAGGGGCCAGATGGCTGCAAGTCTGGGTGCCCATTTATAATTAATATTTGGCTAAATTAGCGTTCAGAGAGTGTAGCAGGTAAACTCTCCTGGTATGTTTCCCTGCTCCCATCTGCTTCCATTCCTCCAGGAAATCCTGAGTGCTACTGGCCCATTTATGGTAGGTATCCTTCATTCGCCATTCCTGCTACAGATATTTCCCCCATATTAATATTTATTGGATCATTTCAGAAGATTTTTGCACGAGAGGGGAGGTAAAACATGTGCCCTCAAATGATCTTGAAACCACTAGTCCTCTACCAGATTTCAAAAATATTGGCTGGGCATGGTGGCTCACACTGTAACCCCAGCACTTTGGGAGGCCAAGGTGGGAAGATTGCTTGAGGCCAGGAATTCAAGACCAGCCTGGGCAACATGGCATGACTTTGTCTCTACAATAACAAAAAACAAAAAACAAACCAAATTAGCCTGGTGTGGTGGCGCACGCTGTAGTCCCAGCTGCACTGGAGGCTGATATGGGAGGATCTGTTGAGCCCAGGAGGTCAAGGCTGCAATAAGCCATGATGAAGTTACTGCACTCCAGCCTGGGCAACACAGTAAGACCCTGTCTCGACAAAAGAAAAAGTAAACACACACTCACACACACATGATTATTTCAAAAGATTTTGCACTAGATGAGAAATAAAGCATGTGATCTCAAATTATTGTCTTGAAGCAAGGAGTCTTCCAACAGATTTAAAAAATAGAAATGTTGGCCGGGCGCAGTGGCTCATGCCTGTAATCCCAGCACTGTGGGAGGCCGAGGCAGGTAGATCATGAGGTCAAGAGATGAAGACCATCCTGGCCAACATGATGAAACCCCATCTCTACAAAATGGGGTTTTGTAGAAAAAATACAAAAGTTAGCTGGGCGTGGTGGCGCATGCCTGTAGTCCCAGCTACTTGGGAGGCTGAGGCAGGAGAATCACTTGAACTGGGGAGGTAGAGGTGGCAGTCAGCCTGGCCACTGCACTCCATCCTGGTGACAGAGCTAGACTCCATCTGAAAAATAAGTAAATAAATTTTCTTTTCTTCCTGATTGTAAAAATAATGCATGCTCATTGTAGAAACTGCGTGCAGCAAAGAGAAAATAGGTAGCACCTGTCAGCTTCAAAAAGGCACAGAGATATGAAAATCTCAACCTGAGCAGCCTGCCCTACCCAGAGTAAGTTAGGAGCCTTTTGGAACCTCTTCTTCCAGGACTGAGAAACAGAAAAGAACCCCTTTCTTCTTGTTTGCCAAATATGTTAAGAGATAAGGGTCATTCTTATTTGCTTTGTAATTTTCCCAAATGAAGCAGCAGGGTTTTATTTGGGTGTTTTTGTGTCACTGATGCTCTGAAATTCCACTTTCTTCAGCATCTCTTCTCTCGCCTGCTGCTGCCGAACAATCAGTCGATAACCTGGAACCCCCACCGGCCGTGCCTGTTCCTTCATGCAGGGAGAGCATTCAGCTGGTTAATTTAGAACTGTTAATGACTTAAAAATCTATAGGAAACGTATGCTCCATCAGTCTGTGCTACCCAATTGCCCCCAGCATGGGGAAAAAAAGGAACTCTGCACAGCCATTTAGATCCAGGCTTGATACGTCAACACCGGATGTCACCAGGGCTCCAGCACCCCCTGGAAGTCTGGCTGAACTTAACGCAAACTCCTCTCCACCACCTGGGATGTTAAGCTTCCTCACTCTGGCTGCTCTGGCTTTTCTGGTCTTTCTCCCACGCTCCTGCTTGCACGTCAGCAGCCCTCATCCACAGGCATCTGGTCAATTTGGTGACTGAAGATTCCTAGGGAGCAATTGTCTCAGGCATTGGCTCGCTTTGTGACCTGGCTCTTGTCTCCTCTACTTCCTGCCACCTTTTCCCACTCACACAAGTGACCCCTGTGGAAAGCCACCTCCTCCAGGCTCTTGCAGGATCTCTTGCCAGGAACAACCCCTCATTATATCAGCCTGCCTATCCCAGCCTTGCCGAGATCCTGGTGGATTAAAATGTCTCCATCTTGGATTAAAGACTTAACTGTAAAATTAAAACTATAAAAAGCCTGGATGACAACCTAGAGAATACCATTCTGGACACAGGAACAGGCAAAGAGTTCATGATGAAGATGCCTAAAGCAATTGCAACAAAAGCAAAAATTGACAAATGCAATCTGATGAAACTAAAGAGCTTCTGCACATGAGTATGAGAAACTACCAACAGGGTAAACAGACAACCTACAGAATGGGGAAAATTTCTTTCCAAACAATGCATCTGACAAAGGTCTAATATCAGCATCTATAAGGAACTTAAACACTTAGAAGAAGAAAACAACCCCGTTAACAAGTAGGCAAAGGACATGAACACTTTTCAAAAGAAGATACATATGGGGCCAAAAAGGAGATGAAAAACTCAATATCACTGATCAATAGAGAAATGCTGATCAAAACCACAATGAGATGCCATCTCTCACCAGTCAGAATGGCAATTATTAAAAAAGTCAAAAAACAACAGCCGTTGGCGAGGTTGTGGAGAAAAGGGAAAGCTTATACACTGTTGGCAGAAGTGTAAATCAGTTCAGTCATTGTGGAAAACAGTGTGGCAATTCCTCAGAGATCTAAAACCAGAACTGCCATTTGACCCAGTAGTTCCATTACTGGGTATATACCCAAAGGAATAGAAATCATTCTATCGTAAAGACACTTGCACACACATGTTCACTGCAGCACTGTTCACAATAGCAAAGTCATGAAATCAACCTAAATGCCCATAAGTGGTAGACTGGATAAAGAAAGCATACATGTACACTCTGGAATACTATGCAGCCATAAAAATGATGTGATAATGTCCCTTGCAGCAACATAGATGAAGCTGGAGGCCATTATTTTTGGCAAACTAATGCAGGAACAGAAAACACTGCATGTTCTCACTTACAAGTGAGAGCTAAATGCTGACAACACATGGACACAGAAAGGGGAACAACACACACTGGGGCCTGTCGAAGGGTGGGAGGTGGGAGGAGGCAGAGGATCAGGAGAATAACTAATGGCACTAGGCTTAATACCTGGTTATAAAATAGCCTGTACAACAAAACACGCAGGATACAAATTTACCTAGATAACAAACCCGCACATCTCCCCTAGGACTTAAAAGTTAGTCTTCATCTTGTTACTGTACCTTAACAACTTGATCAGAAATCACCTGAGTGGTGGTTTGTTTTGTATTTCAGCTTGGAGGTGGTAGCACCTAGGTATTTGATCAGATACGAATTTAGGTATTGCTGGGAGGGTACTTTGTAGATACGGTTAACACCTACAGTCCGCTAACCTTATAAGTACAGGAAATTACCCTCGATAATGGGAGGACGGGGGCTTATCCATTCAGTTGAAGGCCTTGTGATCAGAAACAGGTTCTTCAGGGAAGAAGAAATTCTGCTTCATGATTGCCTGAGTTTCCAGGCTGCTGTCTTGTTATGTGTATTTCGGGTTGGCTAGCCCCACAATCAGGTTAGGCAGTTTCTTAAAATAAATCTCATATATATACACATACACACACATACACTCACGTGTATATATACAACACACACTCACACATAAATATATAGGTATATATCCTATTCTGATTATATATTATCTATACAGACTATCTTTAAAAAATCTCATTATATGTTTGCATATATATACACGCACATATACTCACATGTATATATGTGCATAATACACATATAAACATACAGGTATATATCCTGTTGGTTCTGTTTGTACATACCTATCACAGCCTGAGTATTTCTAATCAGAAAACTGCAATGTTTCAAAACCTGAAGGTTTCTGAGCGTTAACATGCCCCAAGTGGAACATTTCACACCTGACCTCATGTGGTACATCACAGTCAGAATGTGGGGGCACAGCCCACAGTCCCCAAGGGAAATAAACACCCTTCCAACCGGTTCAGCTGTAACACTGTTTTTCCTCAAATGCCAAGGCATCAGTGATGCAAGCACATCCACGAAGGATAATACAGGGGCCCATGTGCAGGCTGGATGTGCACACAATTCTTTAAAATACTGTATAAAATTAACTTCAGTCTATGCGTATAAGATGTATATGAAACATAATGAATTTCCTGTTTAGACTTGGGTCCCAGTCCCCACTTACCTACTTGTTAGGTATATGCAGATATTCCCAAATTCCCCAAAATCTGAAATCCAAAAAACTTCTGGTCCTAAGCATTTCATGCATAGGGTTCCAGTCTGTATGTCCTATTGGCTCTCGGTGTGAGCCTGTGTGTCTGTGTGTATGTCTCTTACTGGTTCTGTTTCTCTGTTGGCTCTCGGTGTGAGCCTGTGTGTCTGTGTGTGTGCGTGTCTCTTACTGGTTCTGTTTCTCTGTTGGCTCTCGGTGTGAGTCTGTGTGTCTGTGTGTGTGTGTCTCTTACTGGTTCTGTTTCTCTGTTGGCTCTCGGTGTGAGTCTGTGTGTCTGTGTGTGTGTGTCTCTTACTGGTTCTGTTTCTCTGTTGGCTCTCGGTGTGAGTCTGTGTGTCTGTGTGTGTGTCTCTTACTGGTTCTGTTTCTCTGTTGGCTCTCGGTGTGAGTCTGTGTGTCTGTGTGTATGTCTCTTACTGGTTCTGTTTCTCTGGAGAACCTTGACCTACCCTATATATTTGTTTGAGTTATACAAATAAGAAGTGTTATTTTAGAAAACTGGAAATTACAAATAGACCAAAAGAAAAATCTTAAGAGCAATTTCACCACCACAACATAATCACTATTAACCTTTCAAGGGGTGTATGAAGGTATATATTTCAAAAAGGTACACTTAAACATTTTTGTAAGTAGATTTTCCATTTAGGATGTTATTAATAGCCACGTCAGTAGGTACAGATCTGCATACTTTTGCCCCCCACCGCCTTTTTTTTTTTTTTGAGACAGGGTCTCATTCTGTTGCCAGGCTGGAGTGCAGTGGCGTCGTGATCATGGCTCACTGTAACCTTGAATTCCTGGGCTCATGGGATCCTCCCACCTTAGCCTCCCAAGTAGCTGGGGCTACAGGTGCATGCCATCAGGTCAGGCTGATTTTTGTACTTTTTGTAGAGATGAGGTCTTGCTATGCTGTCCAGTTTGGGCTCAAGCAATCCTCCTGCTTTGGCCTCCCACAGTGCTGGGATTGCAGGCATGAGCCACTGTGCCTGGCCAGATCTGCATAATTTTAAATGACTGCCAAACATTACATCCTTTGATTATGCTGTAATTTGTTTAATCCTTCCCCTACTGTTGAAAAGCCATTGCTTCTGTATTTCACGATTGTAAGCAATGCTGTAAAGAACAACCTGGCCTACATCTTTATGTCTGTGTTGATTGTTTTGTGGGGTAAGTGCTCCTACCTCCTTCACTCTCCTACACACAAAAGAAGATATTTTCTTCAAACCAGCAATTTCCTTGGGCTGTTAATCTCTGTAAGTGGTGTTCGTGGATTGCTAAACCTGGAAAGGCTGAGGATCTAATCAAATCTCATCATTCTACACATAAATGTAGGCAGGAGAGGAGAAGTAATTTTCCCAACTTTCCCAGTTGAGAGTAGATCAAGGCTGAGAACCTAGCACTCATGACTGTGCTTTCAGATGAAGAGATTCCACTTCATTCAATTGCTGATTTTATCTCAGGAAAGCATTACACCTTGCCCAGCTAATATCCTTCAGTTTGCTAAAAGTTTGACATTCAGAGTAAATGCTGGTAGCATTTTTGCCCCTCTGAAGCCAGCCTAGTGATGGATGAAAGAGAAAAATTTGAGCCCTCAATTTCTTTGTTTGATTTTTTGATGAGGTGAGCTGTCCTGCTGGCAAGGTGGCTGGTTGCTGCTAAACCAATATTTAGATAAATTGAACAGAGAAGTTTTAATTATTCACAGCAGTACAATGTCTTTTATTAGAAAAAAGGTTTTACATTATGAAAGTAATATATAGTCTTTAAAGCTGGAATTTTGAACAGCAGGAAGAGGACAAACTATTCACGGTTGTATTATACAAAGGTGGCCACTGTCCATGCTTTATTGAAAGGGAAGGTTTGGACCTTGTAAGTCACAAATTAACAATCTTCCTTGCATCAAACTCTGTTCGAGAAATAATGATGCTTTGACTAGATGTCTTACAGTGGTACCTAGAGAGAATCTGTCTTTTTTTTTTTTTTTAAGTGAAGAATGTTTTTAGTTGGCTTTTGCTTCATAACAATCCCAGAATCTCAGTGGTGTCTAACAACAAACATTACTTCTTCTCCCTCCTGGGTCTGTGAGTCAGCTTGAGTAGCTGTGCTTTAGGCCAGCAGGTGTTGAACTGGGCTCTGGACTGTCGGAATCAGTTCTGCTCCATGTATATTTTCATCTTTCTTGGACCAATGGTTACCTGGAGTCTGTTCTTTTCCCTTTTTTTTTTTCTTATTTTTTCAACTTTTATTTTACATTTTGGGGTCCAAGTGCAGGAATGTCCAGGTTTGTTACACGGAAAACATGTGCCATGGTGGGCATGCTGCACAGATCAACCCAGCACCTAGGTATTAAGCCAGCATCCATTAGCTATTCTTCCTGATGCTCTTCCTCCCTCTACCCTCCCCTAACAGGCCCCAAGGTGTGTTGTTCCCCACCATGTGTCCATGTGTTCTCATCATTCAGCTCCCATTTGTGATAATTATTTGGTTTTCTGTTCCTGTATTAGTTTGCTGAGGATAACGGCTTCAGCTCCATCTGTGTTCCAGCAAAGGGCATGATCTCGTTTCTTTTTATGGTTGCATAGTATTTCATGGTGTATACGTACCCCTTTTCTTTATCCAGTCTATCATTTATGAACATTTGGGTTGTTCCATGTCTTTGCTGTTGTGGATGGTGCTGCAATGAACATATACATGCATCTGTCTTTATAACAGAATGATGTATACTCCTTTGGGTATATACCCAGTAATGGGATTGCTGGGTCAAATGGTATTTCTGCTTCTAGATCTTTGAGGACTTGCCATACTGTCTTCCACAATGGTTGAGCTAATTTACATTCCAACAGTATAAAAGTGTTCCTTTGTTCTCTGCAACCTCTTCAGCATCTTTTGTTTCTTGACTTTTTAATGATCGCTATTCTGACTGGTGTCAGATGGTATCTCATTGTGGTTTTGATTTGCATTTCTCTAATCAGTGATATTGAGCTTCTTTTCATATGTTCGTTGGCTGCAGGATGTCATCTTTTGAGAAGTGTCTGTTCATGTCCTTTGCCCATTTCTTAATTTTTTTTCTTGTATATTTGTTTAAGTTCTTTGTAGGCTTTGGATATTAGACCTTTGTCAAATGGATAGATTGCAAACATTTTCTGTAAGTTGTTTCTTTTGCTGTGCAGAGGCTCTTATGTTTAATTAGATCCCATTTGTCAATTTCTGCTTTTGTTGCAATCGCTCTTGGAGTTTTCATCATAAAATGTTTGCCCATGCCTATGTCCTGAATGGTATTGCCTAGATTTTCTTCTAGGATTTTTATGGTTTTGGGTTTTACATTTAAGTATTTAGTCCATCTTGCATTAATGTTTGTGTAAGGTGTAAGGAAGGGGTCCAGTTTCAATCTTTGGCATATGGCTGGGCAGTTCTTCCAGCACCATTTATTAAATAGGGAATCCTTTCCCCGTTGCTTGTTTTTGTTAGGTTTGTCAAATATCAGATGGTTGTAGGTGTGTAGCCTTATTTCTGAGTTCTCTGCTCTGCTCCAGTGGTCTGTGTGTCTGTTTTTGTAACAGTACCATGCTGTTTTGGTTACTGTACCCTCGTAGTATAGTATAGTTTGAAGTTAGATAGCATGATGCTCCAGCTTTGTTCTTTTTGCTTAGGATCATCTTTGCTATTCATGCATTTCTTTTGGCTCCATATGAATTTTAAAATAGTTTTTATCTAGTTCTGTGAAGAATGTCAATGGTAGTTTAATGGGAATAGCACTGAATCTATAAATTACTTTGAGCAGTATGGCCATTTTCCTATTTATGAACATGAAATGTTTTTCCATTTGTTTGTGTCCTCTCTGATTTTCTTGAGGAGTGGCTTGTAGTTCTCCTTAAAAAGGCCCTTCACTACCCTTGTTAGCTGTATTCCTAGGTATTTTATTCTCTTTGTAGCAATTGTGAGTGGGAGTTCATTAATGATTCTGCTCTCTGCTTGCCTGTTGTTTGTTGATAGGAATGCTGGCAATTTTTAAACATTTATTTTGTATCCTGAGACTGCTGAAAATGCTTGTCAGCTTAAGAAGGTTTTGGACTCAGAAGATGGGGTTTTCTAGTTACAGGATCATGCCATCTGCAATCAAAAATAATTTGACTTCCTCTCTTCCTATTTGAATACCCTTTCTTTCTTTCTCTTGCCTGATTTCTCTGGCTGGAACTTCCAATACTATGATAGATTGTTGATTTAAGATCTTTCTAGCTTTTTCATATGGGCACTTAGTGCTATAAATTTCCCTCTTAACACTGCTTTAGCTGCATTCTAGAGATTCTGTTACATTGTCTCTTTGTTCTCATTAGTTTCAAAAAACTTACGGATTTCTGAATTAATTTCATTGTTTACCCAGGAGTCATTCAGGAGCAGATTGTTCAATTTCCGTGTAGTTGTGTGGCTTTGCGTTAGTTTCTTAATCTTGAGTTCTAAATTGATTGCACTGTGGTCTGAAAGACTATCATGATTTCAGTTCTTTTGTATTTGCTGAGTGTTTTACTTCTGATTATGTGATTCAATTTTAGAGTAAGTGCCATGTGGTGACGAGAAGAATGTATATTCTGTTGTTTTGGCATGGAGCGTTCTCCAGATGTCTACCAGGTCTGCTTGATCCAGAGCTGAGTTCATGCCCCGGAGTCTCAGTCTTTACTGAGTCTCCAAATGACATAAGAATAACAGACCTTGTAGTTAAGGACAACAGAGCAGTGCAAGGCAGCAGCAAAGTCCAAAATAGACATGTCTTCCTGCTGAAGTCACTGCAGTGCGGGGGGGGGAGGGGTCATAAAATTTAAGGAATCTCTGGGTCTTATTGATATGGCCAATTAGATTAAAAGCAATAACCATTAATTAAAAATGGACTCAATCACAAGCAACCCAATTAAAAAATAGGCAAATAACTTGAAGAGGCATTTTCCCAGAAAAAGCCGACAAGCATATATGAAGATGCTCAGCATCATTAGACATCAGGGAAATACAGATCAAAATCAAATTGGATACCAGTTTATACCCACTAAGGTGGCTATAGTAAGCATCATAATAACAAAGGATATTAACAAGTATTGGTGAGGATGTGGAGAAGTGAAACTCATTGCTAGCAGGAATGTAAAATAGTGTAGTCACTGTGGAAACCAGTTTGATGATTCCCCAGAAAGCTAAGAATAGAGTTACCATAGAATCTAGCAATTCTCCTTCTAGGTACATACCTCAAAGAATTGAAAACATAGATTCTAACAGATCCTTGCACACCAGTATTTAATGCGGTGTTATTCACGATAGCCAAAAGGTAAAACAAGTGTCCCTCAAAATATAAATGTATAAACAATGTGGTATCTTCCTAGAGGGGAATATTATTCAGCCTTAAAAAGGAATGAAGTACTGGTACATGCTACAAAGGGGGATGAGCCTCAAAAACAGGCTAAGTGAAAGAAGCCAGTTATAAAATACCTCATAGGATTCCATTATATGAAATGCCCAGAACTGTCAAATCTATAGAGACAGAAAGGAGATTTGTGATTGCTTAGGGCTGGCAGGGATAAGGGGGTGATGGCTGAAGGGTATGGGGTTTTTGTTTGTGAAGATGAAATTTTTAAAAAATTGTGGTGATGGTTGCACAAGCCTCTGAAGATACTGAAAACCATTGAATTGTGTACTTTAAATGGGCGAATTGTATGGTGTTTGAATTATATCCCAATAAAGCTGTTTTTTAAAAAAGAAAAAATTAGGACCAGGCGCAGTGGCTCATGCCTGAAATCCTAACACTTTGGGAGGCTGAGGCGGGTGGATCACAAGATGAGGAGTTCAAGACCAGAGTGGCCAACAGTGAAACCCCATCTTTACTATAAATATAAAAAATAACCCAGGCATGGTGACGGGCGCCTGTAATCCCAGCTATGGGGGAGGCTGAGGCAGGGGAATCACTTGAACCCAGGAGGCAGATGTCACAGTGAGCGGAGATGGAGCCACTGCACTCCAGCCTGGGTGACAGTGACAGACTCCATCTCAAAAAAAAAAGAAGACACAAAATTACTATAAATATATTTATAGCTTACATTCCAGATTCAGATGGGTGGAACAAATGCAATATAATTATTAGTGTGTAACTCTGTGTATAATTTTACAAGAGTAAATAGCGAGAATACTTTAAGGAGACAGAACAAAAAGTATGTGCACAACTTGTCATCCAAGGAAACATACCACCTGGCAGTACATTGCAATCATTTTGCTTATTAATATTAATATGATGATGAAAACTGAAAATATTTTATTTTGCATTTTGGCTAAAGATACATACCCTGAAGACCTTTTTCTGATCTTTTCCTGTATACATGTGTGTCCATGAGTATCTTTGCATGTTATGCATATACTTTATGCATAATAAATACCTCAGATACATACAAATAGATACACACACATTTGACTGCATTTTTCAGTGAGATCTGTGCTATTCAGTGAGATCGGTGAGACCAGGTCCTTTTTCATTCCCTAATGGCTGCATTTGCTCTCTTCACTTAGCCTTGGATGTGTGAGTAATCCGTGCCTGACCCTGTCGAGACGTGCAGCTGCCCAGGTGATTGAAATGTGCAGCTGGAGTTGGAAGCCTCTGGTCCCGGGTGCCCATCAAAACACGAGCAACTGATGGTCCTGGCGTGGGGCCTTACTCCACTCAGCATCTGATTCCTTCTGAGTTCCATCTTCTGTTTCCCTGATGTCTTTTACAGTCTAGTTAATCCACTTGTTAATTCAAGCAAAAAACTCGTGATAAAAGTTTACATCCTGAGACTAAGCACAGAGCCTATTAGAATGGGGGAAGAACAAGGAAAAAAATGCAAGGAGAAAACCCATTGTTCACACAGCACTGGCTGTGCTGCAGGTTGATGGTTTGGTCTCAAAGGCTGGGGAAGGACACACGCACATTCCAACAGGGCAAAATACAGAGTCCAGATGGAGCCTGGGCTGCCTGGTGAGTGGCTTGCCTGGCCTGGGCCTGGGCCTGAACCTCAGGGAGCCCTGTGGTCGTCTATTGCTGGGATGTGCATTTGGGGTTTTGTTGGAAATACCAAGGACAGCTCAGGAACACTCATTCTTTTAAACCTGGCATTTTGCTGTTAAATTAATTGAACATGGTAAAGCAAACAGGAATCTTTATCAGCCCTGCCTGTACCTGACCAATCCCCCCTCCCTGTCCCCGCTCCTTTATCCACTGGGCATCTTTTTTATCACATGACCTTGAGTATTAATTTTTTTTTTTTTATATTCTTGAGACAGGGTCTTGCTCTATCACTGAGGCTGGAATGCAGTGATGCACAGATAAGGGGCTGGTAATCATAAGGGGTGATGACTAAAGGGAATGGGATTTCTAGCTCACCACAGCCTCTACTCCTGGGCTCAAGCTGTCCTCCCACCTCAGCCTCCTGAGTACCTGGGACTACAGGAGTGTGTGCCACACACTCAGATTTTTTTTTTTTTTTTTAGTAGAGATGAGGTCTCAATATGTTACCCAGGCTGGTCCCAAACTCCTGAGCTCAAGCGAACCTCCCACTTGGGGCCCCCCCAAAGTGCTAGGATTACAAAGTGTAAGCCACTACACTTAGCCTGATTTATTCCTAAAGTATTTTCCCTTATGATTTTTAAAATACATTTTATTTTTTTAGAGCAGCTTTAGGTTCACAGCAAAATTGAGCAGAAAGCAAAGAGAGTTTCCATATTCCCCTGGCCCCTGCACTGACAGCCTTCCCCATCCTCAGCATCCCACACCCGAGTGGGGCATTTGCTGTAATTGATGAACCTACGTTGACATCTTCGTTATCACCAGAGTCCATGGTTTACATTAGAGGTCTCACATGGTATTGCAGATTCTATGAGTTTAGGCAAATAAATCATGCCCTGTGTCCACCACTGTCATATCATATAGAGGAGTTTCACTACCTTACCAAGCCTCTGTGCTTCACCTGTTCATCCCTCTCTTCCCGCTAACTTTTGGCAACCACTGATCTCTGCACAGTCTCCATGCTTTTGCCTTTTCCAGAATGTCATATTGTTCGAATCATACTATTCGCTCTTTGCAGACTGGCTTCTTCTACTCAGCAATATGCATTTCAGTTTCTTCCACAGCTTCTCATGGCTTGATAGCTCATTTCTTTTTAGTGCTGAATAATATTCCACTGTTGGATATACTGCAGTTTATCCATTCACCTACTGAAGGACATTTTGGTAGCTTCCAATTTTTGGCAACTCTAAATAAGGCACTATAAGTATTCATGAGCAGACCTTTGTAAGGACGTATGTTTTCATCTCATCTGGGTAAATACCAAGGAGCATGACTGCTGGAACAGATGGTCAGAGTGATGTTTGGTTTTGCTTTCCCATCTGCAGTGAATAGGAGTTCCCGCTGCTCTACATCCTCATCAACATTTGATGTTGTCAGTGTACTGGATTTTGGCTACTCTAATATATACATATCTCATGGTTGTAATTTTCATTTCCCTAAAGACATAATGTGAAGCATCTTTCCAAATGCTTGCTTACCATCTATATCTCTTCTTTATTGACATGTGTCAAAGTTTTTGGCCCCCTTTTAATTTTGAGACAGGGTTTTGCTGTCACCCATGCTGGAGTGCACTGGCACAATCATGACTGATTGCAACCTTGACCTCCCAGGCTCAGGTGATCCTCCCACCTTAGCCTCCTGAGTAGCTGGGACTACAGGCATGTGCCATTACACCTGGCTAACTTGTTAATGTGTTTTTGTAGAGATGGGGTTTCATCATTTTGCCCAGGCTGGTCTCAAATTCCTGGGCTTAAGTGAGTCACCCATCTTGGCCTCCCAAAGTACTGGGATTACAGGTGCGAGCCACCATATCCAGCCCAGCCCGGCCCATTTTAAAAATTAGATTGTTTATTTTCTTATTGTTGAGTTTTTTTTGTTGTTGTTGTTGTTGTTTGTTTTTTGTTTTTTGTTTTTTTTCCCTTGAGATGAAGTCTTGCTCTGTTGCCCAGGCTGGAGTGTGGTGGCATGATCTTGGCTCACTGTAACCTTCGCTTCCCAGGTTCAAGTGATTCTCCTGCCTCAGCCTCCCAAGTAGCTGGGACTACAGGAGCCCACCACCATGACTGGCTAAATTTTGTATGTTTAGTAGAGATGGGGTTTCACCATATTGGCCAGGCTAGTCTCAAACCCCTGACCTTGTGATCTGCCTACCTCAGTCTCCCAAAGTGCTGGAATTACAGGTGTGAGTGACTGCATCTGGCCTCTGTTGTTGAGTTTTAAGAGCTCTTTGTATGTTTTGGACATACATCCTTTATCAGATATGTCGTTTGCAATATTTTCTTCCAGTCTGTGTTTTTTCTTCTTACTCTCTTGATAGTGTGTCTTTCACAGAGCTGAAGTTTTTTGTTTTAATCAAGTCCAGCTACTCAATGTGTTCTTTCATGGATCTTTGTCTTTGGTGTTGTATCTTAAAGGTCATTGCCATACTCAGAGTCATCTAATGTTTTCCTCTAGGAGATTTACAGCTGTGTGTTTTACATTTAGGTCTGATCTATTTTGAGTTAATTTTTGTGATGGGCATAAGGTCTGTCTCTAGTTTCAATTTCTTTTTTTGTATGTCAATTGCTGGGCATTTTTTTAGACAAAAACATATGTCTTAAAGGAGTGTTGCCTTTCCCCTTTGTGGGGGCCTTTTCAAAGTCACAACATTCAAAATTATTCTTAAACAAGTTTCAAACATGTTTAGAGAAAGGTTTCTTCACAGTCTTAGTCAGGGGCATGAACTTTAGAAACAGCGTGGGCCTCAGCCAAGCACAGGTCTGTTCTCTTGTTGATCTGATTTTTTTTTTTTTTTAAAGAAAGGAGAGAAGGAAAGAAAGAAAGAAAAAAGGAGTGAAGGAGAGGAAGAAAGAGAAAGAAAAAGAGGGAGAGAGAACGGGAATGTTGCTTTATTCTAAAAATGGGTATTGAAAACCTCTTTTATGCCAATAATTGTGCTTAATAATGGCTGATCAATATTTCATTTAAACCTATGAGTAGGTGAGATGTGGTACTGACAAGAATGTATATTTTATGTATTTAAAGTAGAGAACTCTATAAATCTTTATTAAGTTTACTTGTTCCGGATCTGAGTTCAGGTCCTGGATATCCTTATTAATTTTCTGTCTCGTTGATCTATCTAATATTGATGTTGAAGTCTCCCACTATTATTGTGGGGGAGTCTAGGGAGTCTAAGTCTCTTTATAGGTCTTATGTATCTGGGTATTAGGATTATTAGCTCTTATTGTTGCATTGATCCTTTTACCACTATATCTTTGTTGCTTTAAAATCTATTTTATCAGATGCAAGAATTGCAACTCCTTCTTTTTATTTATTTATTTATTTTTGCTCTCCATTTGGTTGGTAAATCTTTCTCCATCCCTTTGTTTTGAGTCTTTGTGTATCCTTGCATGTGAAATGGGTCTGGATGTAGCATACCATTGGGTTTTGGCTGTATCTTTTGATTGGGGGATTTAGTCGATTTAAATTTAGGATTACTGCCATTTGATGTTAACTGGCTGTTTTGTCCATTAGTTGACTTAAATTCTTCATTATGTTGATGCTCTTTACTTCTTGGTATATTTTTAGACAGGCTAATACTGATTGTTCCTTTCTATGTGTAATGCTTCTTTCAGAAGCTCTTGTAAAGCAGGCGTGGTGGTAATAAAATCTCTGAGTACTTGCTTGTTCATAAAAGATTTTATTTTTCCTTCAGTTGTGAAGCTTAGTTTGGCTGGATATGAAATTCTGGGCTGAAAGTTCTGTTCTTTAAGGATGTTGAATATTGGCCCCCACTCTCTTCTGGCTTGTAGGGTTTCTGCTGAGAGATCTGCTGTGAGTCTGATGGGCTTCCCTTTGTGGGTAACTTGACCTTTCTCTCTGGCTAACCTTAGAATTTTCTCCTTCATTTCAACCCTGGTGAATCTAACGATTATGTGCCTTGGGGTTGCTCTTCTTGAGGAATATCTTTGTGGTGTTCTCTGAATTACCTGGGGTTGAATATTGTCCTGCTTTGCTAGGTTGGGAAAGTTTTCCTGAATAATATCCTGAAGAGTATTTTCCAGCTTGGATTCATTCTCTTCGTCATATTCAGGTACACCTATCAAACGTAAATTAGGTCTTTTCACATAGTCCCATATTTCTTGGAGACTTTGCTCATTCCTTTTTATCCTTTTTTCTCTATTCTTGTCTTCTCGTTTTATTTCATTAAGTTGGTCTTCGACCTCTGACCTCCTTTGACCTCCTTTCTTCTGCTTGTGATTTTCTTTGCCAGGCAAGGCAAGACATTTATCAGTGACAGCCAGTTTCAGGTAAACAATGAGTTGGGGAAAAGGTTACTGTTGGATTACTTCGGTTCAGCTGGCAGCCATTGTATGAGGCCACGACCACAGAAACAGACCTGAAATTGTCTCTGGAAGGGAAAACACAAAGCAGAAACTACTGAGTGGGGTAGGAGGGGGCATCGGTGACTCAGTGCTTTATGGCTCCTTCCCTGTGAATCATCAAAGAAGTAATTTTCTCTCGGGGATGGTAAGAACTGTTAGAGACTGGGGCCTGGTAAGTTGAGCTGAGTCTAATTCTGTGAAGTGAATAAACCACAGGGAAGGTGGGCTAAGTGGCAGCCCCCTGGCCTCAGGTGGTTGGGCTTGAATGAATGGGCCCCCCAGCAGCAGGTGGCTAGGGACTTTCCCATAGTGGGCTGTGGAGGGCTCATCAGTGCCTTGATGGAGAGGGAAGGAGAGTGCCAGGTAACCAACGCCATTCCCTCTTCCCTATCCCTTCCACTTTCCCCTCCTGGGCTCACTCCATCTCTCCCCTCTCTTTTCTTGGCTCTTCCTTCTCTACTACTCACTTGGTTCCCACCCTCGCTCTAGACCAGGGTTTTGTCTGAGCCTCCTTCAGATCATATCATTGAGTGTCTGTTCTGAGCACAGACACTGCCTGAACAGGCACTGGGCCCAGGGGGCATCAAGGCATTGGAGAGCAGAGGCGCAGAACGTGTAAGACCTCGTCCCTTTTACAAAGAGCTGGAGGGGAAGTACGGGACATGTCAATGTCGCCATGTTGACATCAGGATAATTTTAAATATTTGTGTCTCAATCATCATAATGTCAGAAAACACACGAGTCCTTTCATCTTCAAAAATATCAGCGTGTGTATTGATGTGCTTGACATTCACTGGATAGAGGCACTCTGAAAAGATGAGTGGAGGCCTTTGGGAGGGGCAGGGTGGCAGCGGATAGGGTATAAAGGAGACGGATTCTTCATATGTCCTTTCTCCTTTCAGAATTTTGTCTCATGTGGATGCATGTTTGATTTTGTTTATAACCAAAATAGGTAGAGATAGAGAAGATCAAGCGATGTACAACACAGACCCCTCCTCTATCCCCTGAGCATCTGTGGGGTTGACAGCAGTTGAGGGATAGGGATAGAGTTGAGGGTTAGGGAAGTCTGTTGAGGATATTTTCTGTCAATTAAACATGACATAAAACCTAAAAGGCAAAAGTACCTTTACATTTTGGTATGACTGGATCCACCTTAAAATGTTTTCCATGCCAAAAATAGTCCCATCAAGTCCATGCCCTACAGCAGCACGTACCCCCCGAAAAGGAAGGTACCACTTTGCACTGCTGCGGCGCTAGGGAGTAGCATCAGCAATGCTCGCAGGACCATGGTGAGCCCAGATGGCCCCAGAGGGGAGGTGGGAAGCGGGTAACTGAGTTGTGTTTTGGGGCACAGGAGGGGCACACACTGGGCATCTTGCTGACGTCAGTTCAACTGAGCAGAGAGAGGGAGGTGGGGACATGGGAGAATGCAGTTCATCTTGCAGGCAATGGGGACCTCCTGGGTCATCCTCCGACCGACATCCTAGCTGTGTGTTGTTGAGCAAGCTACTTAACCTCTCTGTGCCTCGCATTTTCTCTATAAAATAAGAGTAGGTTGAGTGCAATGGCTCATGCTTGTGGGAGGCCAAGGCAGGTGGATCACTTGAGGTCAGGAGTTCGAGACCAGCCTGGCCAACATGGGGAAACCCCGTCTCTACTAAAAATACAAAAATTAGCTAGGTGTGGTGGCATGCTCCCGTAATCACAGCTACTTTGGGGGCTGAGGCAGGTGAATTGCTTGAACCTGAGAGGTGGAGATTGCAGTGAGCTGAGATTGTACCACTGCACTCTAGCCTAGGCAACAGAGCAAGACTCTGTCTCAAAAAAAATAAAAAGTAACACGACGAGTTTTGCTGTTGAGCGTATGCCTCTGTGTAGAGATCTCAGAACAGTGCCTGGCTGGTTCTAAGTGTTTGATAAATGCTGGCTATTGTTGCTTTTCTGATTGTTACAGGAAGGTTAATCTGACAAGTTGCATTCAAGGAGAGAGAAAATAGAGGCAGACAGATGAGTTAGGAGGAGCAGGGAGAGACTTGTTAAAGGATACAGAATTCCAGATGATAGGAGGAATGTGGTAACGTTCTGTAGCACTGTGGGACGACTTCGTTAATACAGTTTCAGGGAGCGAGGAGGAGGATATTCAGTGCTCTCAGCACGATGTTTGACATGGTGGATATGCTAATTACCCTCGTCTGATCACTTACATTGTATGCATGGAAGCATCACTGTGTACCTCTACACATCATGGCTATTGTACGTCAAAAGAAGTGATCAAGGCAGTGACAACTCAGATGAATATTGGAGAAAAACTGATGAAAGAGCTTAGTAATTAGCTACATATGCAGGGTGAGGAAGGGAGCAAAGTCCAAAGTGGCTAAAAGCTGGGCGTTTGTGTGGTTGGGAGGATGCTGAAGCCATTAACAGCAGTCGAAGTCCAGAAGGGCAGTGGTTTTGGTGGGGTTGGAGGGAGCGGAGTTTAATTTTAGACGACTTTGAGGCAACAGTGGGACATGATGGCAGAAATGTCAGCACCGCGAGTGGAAATGTGTGACTGGTGCCCATGCAGAGGGGATGTGGTTGTCATGAATAGATTCACAGCTCAGAGCGGAGTGTGTCCATGTAGGAAGGAGAGAGGAGGAGGAGGAGGAGGAGGAGGGAGGCTGGACTGCATAATGTTCAAGGGAGGGAGGTACCGTCATGCCCCTGGGCAAAGGGGTGCAGGAGAATAAGCACTGGGAACAGGACCAGGAGGGTGAAGCAGGAGGTCAATGTGGGCATTTTAAAACACAGAACACTTACTGGTTATGACATTTCATGTAAAATATTAAAAGCAAGTTAGACAGTATGAAGCTGCTTTGCTTACTTTTATGTTGGGCAGGATAAGTCATAAAGAGAGACAACACAAAAGAAAAGAACGTTGGCGGGACCACAGGAGGCCCCCACCTGTCGTCTTGCCACTGACTCCTCTGCAGCCCTGGGAATGTGGGTGAGAGGAGACCTTCAGTTTCTCCATGCTGGGACCTCTCTGCCCCTTCATGAAGCCCTTCTGGGGAAGCCCTAGACACTGCATTCTGGCTTCCTCTCCTGTGTGGTTCAATTGTTTCTCTCTCTTTCCACATCTGTCAGCATCAGGCAAGCTTAGCCCTTTTTTTTTTTTTTTTTTTTTTTTTTGGTGACAGGTCTCTTACTTTGTCACCCAGGTTGGAATGCTAGAATGCAGCAGCTCAGTCATAGCTCACTGCAGCCTGAAACTTCTGGGCTCAAGTGGCCCTCTGCCTCAGCCTCTCCCAAATCACTGGGACTACAGGTGTGTGCCATCACGCCTGGCTGATTTTTAGAAAGTTTTTGTAGTGATAGGGTCTTGCTATGTTGCCCAGGTTGGCCTCAAACTTCTGGGCTCAAGCAGTCCACCCACCTTGGCTTCCCCAAGTGTGGGGAGTCACTGTGCTTGGCCCTCACCTCTCTTTAACGTTAGTTAAAAATGCACAGATAGAGCTCCAGGTGGAAGCAATACTAGGTGGGTGTGTTCCATCCTCCCTTTGAACCCAGAAACTTCCATTCTTGTCTATAATAGTAACTCCCAGAGTTATTCACTTTCAGTTTTCTATTTAAGCAGATTGATTTCTTACTACTAGTTTGTTCTTTCCATATTATCCCTATTCACCAGTGTTTTATTTGAATGCATCTGTTGGCTGTATTTCTGTGCTTTTCAATCAAGAGGATTTTTAAGAGTCCATTGGCAGCTGTGCCTAGAAGTAGCCAGGAGCATGTGTTGGGGGTAAACAGTGTCCGCCAGGCTGTGTCCCTTTGAGACAAATCCTTCTCCAACCCAACTGCCAGTCAGAAACTCTTTGTTTTAGGAATTCTAGAGGAACCACTGCTCATAGGTATGCATTTTTGCAAGTTTGCAAATGTGGATTTGGTTTTTTGAAACAAGATCTTGCTGTCACCCAGGCTGGAGTGTGTTGGCACAATCATGGCTTGCTACAGCCTCCAACTCCTAGGCTCAAGTGATCCTCCTGCCTCAGCCTCTGTAATAAGTAGAACTGTAGGTGTGCACCATTACGCCTGGCTAATATTTTATTTTTTATGCAGAATGGGGATCGCTATGTTGTCCAGGCTGGTCTTGAACTCCCACCTCAGCCTCTAAGTGCTGGGATTACAGGCATGAGCCACTGTATTGGCCCAGTTTGTTGTCTTCACACTCATTTCTCTGACTAGCTCTGGGGACTTGGTTAATTTATGGACCTGTTTTGAGACTGAGTTTCTCATTTGTGAAATGGGGACCTTAATTCCTCCCTCAGAGGACTGTCGTGGGGCAATACCAGGAATGACTGTTCAATGCACTTGTGGGAAACAGGTTTATAACATCAGGGAAAATCCACACCGAGACAATGGATCACTCAGCGAGGCTAGTTTACTTCCTGCTCGCCAGCAGTCTTGCCAGGAGAGCACACCTGAACAGGGGAGACAGGGGCATTTGTAACTTTCATAAGCTGATGCAATCGCCCTACTGCTGTGTCCAGTTTCCATTGGCCGGAACGGGACCTCACATTCTATGCTTGACCCAATTGGCTAAAAATCTGGAAATTTTCTAAAGAAGTAAAGGCAGAGAACAAAGAAAAGGAGGAAGTAACCTGAGGAATGCTTAGAGAAGTGGTAACATTTCCAAATAAGGAGGGGAGTAAGCTGTGACCTACGGCTTGCCTGGGCTTGTCCAGACATGTCAGGGCCGATGTCCAGGTTAAAGTGGAAGAACTGAGAACACGGAGGCACTTATTTCTTTATTATGACTGACAGCTACTTTGTTATTATTAGCAAAAGCTTTAAAGTGAATTAACCTTTGAAGAAACTACTATTCATTTGTATTGAACTGAGAAAAGCCTTGGAGAGGAAGTTGTTATTTATTCTTACTTTCTACAGCATTATTCCCTTTCTTCCTCCCTCTCACCAAAATGTTCCTGTCCTTTCTTCCCTTAAGGAAGATGCAGATGATCCTTTGCTTGCTGCCTGGGTCAGGTGTTGTGACCCAGACCCTGTCGCTGCAGAGCTGGACAGAGGCAGAAGCAAGCCTAGAACCCAGGCGTCTCAACATCCCACCGTTCTTTCTTGGGGCCTGCAAGTGCTGAGAGCCCCTCTGCTGCCTGCCCCGATGGTGACAGCAGGTACCATCAAGTGTCCCTGGTGCTCACATTTTCTAGCCTTGCAGTCAAGGGGATGAGTGTCTCTGCAGGGCTGCCGCTGGTGCAGGGCTCTGACTTGACACAGTCCCTTACGTCAGGGGAGAAAAGATACGGCACAGTCGCCTCACCTCAGTAAAGGGTGTCATGCTCCAGTGCCTTTCAGTGAGCAGGCGCTTGACATTTTGTGTGATGAGATTTGTTCATGACCAAATGTGCTGCTGCCCTCTGGATGAGGAAGGCCACGTGCCAGCAGGGAGGCCTTTCCCGTTATGAGTGAAGGACTGAAAGGCTTGGCGGCAGGACAACCAAGTCATGAAGAGCGCCAGCCACGGAGGAGTGAGTGCTTGTAGAAAAGAAATGAAAGAAGTATGGAGTCAGCAGAACTGTGCTTCACACCTGATTGTAGGTATTGTGGCGGTGAGAATAGGAGATCTGAAAGCCTGCTGAAATCAACTGTGCACCTGCAGACGAGGACCACTAGGTAGTCACTGCGAAGGGTGGAGTAGCTTGAGCCCAGGGGTTCAGGATTAGCCTGGGCAACACAGGGAGATCTCGGCTCTACAAAAAAATAAATTAGCTGGGTGTGGTGGTGCGCACCTATAGTCCCAGCTACTTGGGAGGCTGAGGCAGGAGGATTGTATGAGCCCAAAGTTGGAGGGTGCAGTGAACCAAGATAGTACCACTGCGCTCCAGCCTGGGTGACAGAGCGAGACCTTGTCTCAAAAGGAAAAAAACGCTGTGAAGTAGATCTGTATTGAAATGGAAAGATGCTTTGTGTTTCGTAGAGTAAAAAAGAAGCAACACGCACCATATGACTCTTTCATAGGAAACCGATCGTGTGTCTGTGTGTCTGTGTGTGCAGAGAGAGGCGGCTGGAAGGATATTCATCACAGTGTTAACCATGGCTGGCACCGACGGTGGGATTTCAGGTTATTCTGTGCCTTTCTGTCTCATTTCCATTCATTATAATGAGCGTATATAATTTTTAGAGCCCCCAAGTGCTATTTTCATTTAGATGAAAAGAGCAGGCTCTTTCTGTACTTTGCAGTCTCTCGAGGAAATAATTCATGTCCACTCCCGCCAGTCAGAACTGCTGGGATGCTGATAATAGGGCTTTTTGCACAGGGCACCATGAGGGTGAAATTCAAATCTGAAGGCACAGGGTTGGTGCCCAGGCCTGCTAGAGTCCTCTCTAACATAAGCTGGCTGGAAATGCTTTCCCCTCAAAGAGAAGGAGTGGGGCTGGGTGGAGTGGCGAAGGCCGAGTCACTGACTCAGGCTTGAAGCCTGCATCTCAGCATTTAGTAGCTGAGACCAGAGCTGCTGCGCTGGGCCATTCTGAGGTCCTATTTACGTTATCGCCAGACATTTGAGGAATGGCACTGACTGTATCTACATGCTACAGTGGCTTTTTGTGATGCCAGGGTCAGAGGTGAAGACACCAGCCTGCCTTCCTTAGTTAAGTAGTGGAGACAAAGTCAGATACTGTGGCTCATGCCTGTAATCCCAGAACTTTGGGAGGCTGAGGCAGGAGAATTGCTTGAGCCCAGGAGTTCGAGACCAGCCCGGGCAACACAGTGAGACGCCCTCCCACCTCTATAAAAAGTAAAAAATATCAGCTGGGTGTAGTGGAGCATGCCTGTAGTTCCAGCTACTTGGGAGACTGGGTGCTTGAGCCTGGGAGTTTGAGGCTGTAGTGAGCCATGATTGTGCCATTGCACTCCATCCTGGACAGGAGAGTGAGAGCCTGTTTTTTTTTTTTTTTTTAAAAAAAGAAATAGTGGAGACTATTCACAGTACCTTATTGACCTTGAGGACAGCAGGGGCTGAGGGGATGTCCCAGGATGAAGAAGGTGGAGAACCTGAGGTGGAGTCCAGGACCTGGGAGAGGTCAACAAGCGGTCCTTTGTTCCCTTGAATGATGAGAAATTTTCCAGGTGGACAAGAGGGGAGCTAGGTGTGTAGAGACGAGGGAGGTAGAGCTGTGTATCTGGGTAGCAGCAATTAAGGCAGGCTCGAGAAAAGAAGCAGACTGGCAACCGTTTGACAGGCATGGATTTGTCTACATT
This sequence comes from Saguinus oedipus, assembly GCA_031835075.1. Classification (NCBI taxonomy): domain Eukaryota; kingdom Metazoa; phylum Chordata; class Mammalia; order Primates; family Cebidae; genus Saguinus; species Saguinus oedipus. Next base: position 32,675,518 of record CM063182.1, on the reverse strand, counting down.
AGTCAGTCCGTTTCCTGAAACATCATTTTTGGAAATGGCTTCACAGAATGAAAGAAACGTGTTGCTGGTGTACACAACTCCAGTATATAGAAAGCTTCCTCCTGCACAAGCCCTGCCACAAACGGCTGCCAGACTCCCTAAGTGGACACAGTCACCAGCTCACACAGGCGTGGGCAATGTGTGCTGACCCTGGACAGCTTTCCAGAAGCCACGCCCACGACAGCGGCATTTCAAAATGCTGTTTGCTGTTGCCATCTCAGCTAGGATCTTGGCCCTCAAGAAATGGATTTGACAATGTGCAACCCTAGACCGGTGTGAATAAAATAGACCAGAGGAGGAGATAGGGTCTTGAGCATTAGAGATACTATTCTTCTGACAGGTGCTTCTAGAAAAACTTAGATTCCAGCAAAGAATCGGAAATTCTATTGTCAGCAGAGAAGCTTCCTCATTGAAGAAAAAAATGGACCAGTGATTGCCCTTGTTAGAGCTTAGTAATGCAAGCAGGTGCATCTTCAGTATGCTTCCTGTTCTAAGAGCCCGCACACACGGGCTTCTGCAGTCCTCACTCCCATTTTACAGATGAAGAAACTTGCAGAGTTGACTTGCCCAAGGTCACACATGAGCAGAGAAGCCACTTCGTTAAAGGCAGCAACAACTATCGGTATGTGTCCTGGTTTATGCAGTGTCTCTCAAGTGCCACATCTCATTCTCATACTTGCCGCCAACCGACGTGTGTTTACAAATTGGGAAACTGTAGCTCAGAACAGGGCGGGGTCTTGCTCGAAGCTTCATGGTTAATGCAAAACCCGTTTTCAGATTCCGGATCTTGTGCGTTTTGTTTTTTGTAGACTCAGGGGTCTGTGAGTTCTTTAGGAGCAAAATTTTGTTTTCAGTGAGATAATCTTGAAAACAAAAAAGCCAAAACCCCATTGGCAAGGAAAATTTGCAACCTGGAAGATGCATTAGTAAAGGCTTTGGTTTCTGAGTTGTCTTTGCTGAACTTTTGGGTTTGCAGAGATGGAAAATGGAGGAGGGGTTTGCTTGCTCCAAATGAGAGGAAGCATGAGCTCCAGGCCCTTTCACTTGGTGATAATGTATTTTTAAAAACTCATTTTCTCTTCAAATATATGACGGTTTTTGATAGTACTTGAATTGAAAAAAAAAAAAAAAAAAAGCTCCTCAGGCAATTTAGCTAGTTAAGTTGAGCTAAAAGCAGAGCTTCTGGACTAGAGGTGGTTGCTAAGGAGTCCTTCCATTTGGATGGAATCAGGCTGCAGCTGGGCTGTTTCACACTGAGGTCCGAGGGATCACGCCCAACCGAGCTTTCTTTTTTATATATATTTTATTGCGTTTTAGGTTTTGGGGTACATGTGAAGAACAGGCAGGATCGTTGCATAGGTACATACATGGCAATGTGGTTTGCTGCCTCCGTCCCCATCACCTATATCTGGCATTTTTCCCCATGTTATCCCACCACAACTCCCCAACCGCTGTTGTCCCTCCCCTAGCTCCTCCCGACAGGCCTCAGTGTGTGATGCTCCCCTTCCTGTGTCCGTGTGTTCTCATTGTTCAACACCCGCCTGTGAGTGAGAATATGTGGTGTTTGATTTTTCTGTTCTTGTGTCAGTTTGCTGAGAATGATGGTCTCCAGGTTCATCCATGTCCCTACAAAGGACACGAACTCATTGTTTTTGATGGTGGCATAGTATCCCATGGTGTTTATGTGCCACATTTTCCCTGTCGTCTATCATCATTGGGCATTTGGGTTGGTTCCAAGTCTTTGTTACTGTAAACAGTGCTGCAATGAACATTCATGTGCATGTGTCCTTAAAGTAGAACGATTTACAATTCTTTGGATGGGTGGTCCCCAGGGCTCGGAGCAGCCAGAGCACCCAGGCAGTGCAGGCGCCAAGCACCATCGGTGCCAGAACAAGCCCCGGCAGTCATGGGAGAAGCAGAAGCTTCTGGTGGCCGAGGGCGGCAGGAGCGTGGACACTGGGGGAAGCGCCCCAGCTGCTGCTGTTTGGCACAGGCCACAAGATCCTCATGGCAAGGAGGGCCAGGGTGAGCTAGAAAGAGGCGTTCTCATGAATCCTGAGATAAAACCAGGATTCAGTACTAGCTGACAGCCATCAGAAAGGTGCAAGTTACTGTCATTTCATTTTAAATTCCCTAAATTGTCATCTTTTGAAGTGAACTTTCCATGTGCATGCATGCCTTTTCAACATGTCACAAAAGCCCTTCTTATACGCTTCGTGGGTTGGTCCACTGGGGCACCCAGCACGGATGAGGGGGTCAAAGCCCAGAGCCTGTGTGCTCCAGGGCCGCGCGGGTGGTTCTGTCTCCGCAATGCGGCTCTGACAGCCAGGGGAGTAGGCTTTATTAGTTTTATTTTTATAGATAAAGCATAATTGAGAAGTAGCTAAATCCCTCAACAACACTCATGGAAAGCCATGGTAGTTCCACATCACGAAGCCACTGCCATTTGCCTCATGGCAGTTTAATGAAATGGCAAACAGCACCCAGGAGGAAATGAACAGTGCCATCGGCTGGAAACTGAAACCTGCACATCCGTGGCAAATGTCACTGCATTTACAGGGGGAGAAAAAAAAACCACATGACTCTTCTTTGTATGTTAAAGACGTTTTATTTTCAGGCCCGTTCAGAGAAATCAATTCCTTTAAACCTTTGTAAAATGCCACAGAAGCCAAGGTTAAGCGATGCTCTTAACTTAGGAACTGACCCTCTCCAGGCAGAGTCTCCAAAGTAGATTACCTGGAAATTTCAAAGAGGCAGTTCTACAAGAGGAGCCTTTGAAGAAGCCAATCCTGTTTTCCATTGTTTTGCTTTCACACAGGAGTTGAACTTCAACTCTGACCTTTTTCCATTTATAACAACCAAAATTTACCTTAAGAAATTAAAGGCCGGGTATGGCCTTTATCCTGTAATCCCATCATTTTGGGAGGCCGAGGCAGGTGGATCACCTGAGGTCAGGAGTTCGAGACCAGCCTAGCATGGCAGAACCCCATCTTTACTAAAAATACACAAATTAGCTGGGTGTGGTGGGGGGCGCCTGTGATCCCAGCTACTCAGGAGGCGAATATGGAGGGTGCAGTGAGGCGAGACTGCACTACTGCACTCCAGTCTGGGCGACAAAGTGAGACTCTGTCTCAAAAAATTAAAATGCAGGGAATGGCTTCTGTGTAAGCAAATCTTGATTTAGGGTCTCAAAACCTCAGCCTCCACTGGCTCGGGAGAGATGAACAGGAAAGCCAGGCGCTCTCTGGGCTCCATGCCTGTGGCTGCCCACGCTGCTCTGCAGTTGCCAAGAGGGTGGGAAGTGGAGACAACAAACAGCACGCGCAGAGCTCTTTGTCGTCCCCACCTTCGTGGTGGACTCCTGCCCGCCCGGGGAAGGCTGGGGCTGGCTGCTGCCAGGTTCACACCCCCACAACCGCAATTCCTCCTTCTCCGTCACACTGTCACACTGCTATTTCTAAACGGTGGCGCTGCAATCAGAATGATTTCCATGAAAACAAAAGCTCATTTTCCTAACTTGCGCTCCAATGCCTATGTTGTTAAAGGCCCCAGATCAGTCTGGTGGTTTTCCTCTGTTTCAACCCAACTTTCTGTCCCTAGGGTATATAAATAACCTACTCCTAAGTTTGCTCCTCGAATGACAATCAGTTTTGTTTTGTGAGTTACTGCGTCCAAAGGAGTTGATTAATTTGCTTTTGTCACCGTCTGAGTCAAAACAGGCCACCTGCAGGCCTCATGCAAAATTTAGAAACTGGATAGATAATTTAAGCCTCAAAAACGGAAGAGATTTTTTGGGTACACACAGGAGAGGGTGGATCTGGGATGTGGTCAGCAGGTGACCAGCCAGAACCCTGAAGGCAGTTTCCAGTCTCTGCAGCTGTGGAATAACAGTGACGCCCCCAACAGGGGACAGTTAGGCCTGTTTGCTCTGCTCAGCCTCTCTCTGTTGAGTAGTCAAGAAATCCTGATTCTCCGTGTTCTGCAGGGAGGGTATTGCAGAAAGGTGGACTGGCGTGGGCATTATTTCAGCATCTTCACCATGTACGGGCCTTGTAATCTGTAGCCAATCTTTCTATAATAATTCCTGGTGCCGACCCCTGCAGAAAAATTGAAGTAAAAAAAGGAGTGTTCACTTGAGTAATTCTCAAATTAGTATGGGCTTCCCTCTGCCTTACACCCTCTCCCACTCCTCCAGAGACCAAGTTCTCTCTCACATAAAATCTCAGTTTAGTAAGTTGGGAACATTGTTATTACTTTGAATTCAATCTGCATTAAAATACAGAAGCTGCTAAGCAGAGGGAAGTCAGTCTCGTTCCCTGATTGCTAACTTACGCTCAAGGTATGTGACACACACATTAACAGGCAAAAGCAAATATGCGCATCCACGCATCGGGGCCTGCCTATTCACTATCCTACTGGCAGCACAGAGCGCTACCTTAGGTGTTACTGGTGAATGAGAAGAGGGGGCTTACAGTCTGAGCTGCCTATGCTCCAGATGAGGCCAGGTGACAATGGTTTCCCAGAAGTTTTAGAGGGAACAGTAGGGAAATCATGGGCTCTCCACGCAGCCCTGGTAGCGCAGGTACACTTGTGACTCCTGCCAGAAGCGTGGGGTGTATACAGGGATTAACAGGAAGAAGCGTTTTCCTCGTTAGCTGGTTGGTGTGAAAGAAGCAGGCTTGCTGGAATGGCCCTAGCTCATGGAAGTGTGGTTTGTGGGGAGAAGTGCAGGTTTTCCACACCAAGCCACTGTCCAGTTCTGTTGACACCAAGTGCATGTTCTACAATTTAACTCAATTTGGACTCTACCTACTCTGTTTAGTGCAAGGCCCCCCAGTTCTGAGCTCAGTCCACAACTTCAGACACCAATTGCGAGCAGAGGGCCTGCAGGTTGCCTACAACTTCTGTCCGACTTGGCTACAAATGGAGGGTTCCTACAAGCCCCCCCCCACCCCCACGTCAGATTTGGTAATTTGTCATAATGGCTCACAGAGCTCAGGAAAATATTTACTTATGCTGACCACTTTATTACAGGATATGATAAAAGATACACGTGAACGACCAGGTGAAGAGGCACACGGGGAGCTCTGGGAGGGCCCTGTGCATAGGAGTGTCCATCCCCACTAAGCTGGGCTGCACCACGCTCCTGGCAAGTGGCTGTGTTTGTCAAAATGAAAAGTTCTCTGAGCCCCATCTTGTAGGGATCTGTATGGAGGTTTCACCACATAGGCATGATCCATTTCCAGCCCCTTTCTCCCCGGAGGATAGAGGGCGGGGCTGAAAGCTCAACCCTCTCATCATGGCTTGATCCTTCCGGTGACAGGTCCCCACCCAGAAGCCCACCGAGAGTCGCCACATTAGAACTAAAGATGCCCCTTGAACCTCTGCAGCTCAGGAAATGACAGGGTTTTAGGAGCTCTACGTCGGGAACCAGGAACAGAGACCAAATTATATTTTTTATGATGTCTCAACATTCAAGGAGCGTGAACTAGCTGGAGTCAGTACTAAGGGTCATTACCCCTGCACACTGGAAGCGTTCTGCAAAGAGCCCAGCTGTCTGTATCTGGGAGTGCGATGGCTGAGGCTAGGCGGGGAGAGCTATCAGCAGCACCTGCTGTGGGCACTCCCTTGCTCTCCGCCACATCCCTGCGCTGGGCTTCGAAGAAGCGCCTCTCCCAAGTCTCCTCCAGCTCACCGGCTGCCCTTCCTCAGTCTCCTTTGCTGGTTCCTCCTATCCCTAACAAAAATCACCACAATATGCAGCTCTTCTGTGCACGCACTTCCTGTGACACTGAGCATAAACCTGCCTATACATAGGCGACCCCTAAATCTGTCTCACTCACAGCTCTCCCTGAGCCTCAGATTCATCCACAGCTGCTGCACGACCCACCTAAATGTCGAAATTGGCATGGCAGGTGTAGGTTAAAAACCCAACGCCTGGTGCCCTGCCACCCGAGTTCCCTCCAGGAAGCTCCCTTTCTGTAAATGGCCACTCCACTGCCAGTTGCTCAGGCCAACTGATTCCTTTCTGTCAATTCCCAAATCAAGAGACTAGAAGAAAATAAAGAGGAAGGTCTGAGGCTATGTAAGCGGACAGGATTCTAGGGAGCAGGAAAAAGAAATTCGAAAGCCCTGAGATAGGCGTGCACTTGACTTACTCAAGGAACAAGGAGGAACCATCGCGCAGGGCTCGTAGGAATCTGCCTTATATTCTGAGATGGAGGAACGGGAGGATGCTGGTCAGAGGAGGGACATGATCTGACTGTTGCCGGAGAACAGAATGAAGGCTCCAGGAGGGCACGAGTTTTGTTTACTGGAGAGCTGCCAGGACCCAGAGCAATGACTGGCACATGTGAGGTACGTGGTAAATATCTGCTCACTGAATGGAGATGTGACCAAGGGCAGAAACAAGGAGACCAGGTAGGAAGTGATGGCAATAATCTAGGTGGGAGATGGCGGTGGCCTGGGCTGAGTCACAGTGGTGAAAAGTAGCTGGAATCTGGGCATGTGTGGAAGGCAGGGCCAAAAGAATCTGCCAACAGATGTAGGGTATGACAGAGAGGGGCCAAGTGACTCCAACGTATTTAGCCTGAATAAAGGAGAGCCTGGAAAAACAGGAGCCACTGTGGCCTGGGAGTGAGGAGATTGTGGGAAGAAGCTGCAAGGAGAATCGGGAGCGGGGCTCTGGTCAGGCTGCACGTGGAATGGCTGCTAGACATCTGTGCCAACATGCTGAGGACTCTTTTTTTTTTTTTTTTTTTTGAGACGGAGTTTGGCTCTTGTTTCCCAGGCTGGAGTGCATGGCTCGATCTCGGCTCACCACAACCTCCGCCTCCTGGGTTCAAGTGATTCTCCTGCCTCAGCCTCCTGAGTAGCTGGGACTACAGGCGTGCGCCACCAAGCCCGGCTAATTTTGTATTTTTAGTTGGGGTTTCTCCATGTTGGTCAGGCTGGTCTCAAACTCCAGACCTCAGGTGATCTGCCCGCCTCAGCCTCCCAAAGTGCTGGGATTACAGGCAAAGCCACTGCTCCTGGCCAGGACTCTGACTTTGAAAGCTTTTCTCGCTCTTAAAGAGACACCTGGGCTGCTATGGGTTACATATTTGTCCCTCTGAAACTCATGTTGAAATGAGATTATTGAGAGGTGGACACTTTTTGAAAAGGTGGCTAGAGTGAGCGCTCTGCCCTCTTGAAGAATGAATCTATTCATGATTCATGACATAATGAGTTCGGGTGGTTTCACAGGAAGAGGAAGAGGTCCTGAGCCAGCACGTGCAGCCCTGCCACTGCATGGTACCCTGTGCCACTGCAAGGTTCTACAGAAAGTCCCCACCTGCAAAAAGGCCCTCACTAGCTCCAGCCCTTGGGACTTTTCAGCCTCCAAAACTGTCAGAAATAAATTCCTCTTCAGGTATTCTGTTATAAGCGACAGAAAGTGGATTTGGACAGGGAGGGATGCTCTCTCTTCCTGGATGTTGCAGGGTCATTTCGGACTGGAGCAGTCACCTTGCAAGGGGCCGAAGTGGCTGTGTGGTCCATGGAGAGTGAGAAGGCCAAGCCACCTGGCTGCTTTTTGAAACTGAAGCCCAAATTAACCAGTGCCAAAGCTCCTATGTTATGAAATATTTTCCATTTGGTGTAAGCCATTTCAGGATATTTTTCATTATCTCTATACAGCTCAGTGTAGCTAAACACATTGACACCGTGGTACAACCACTGCCATCACCCATCTCTAGAACTCTTCCGTCTTGTAAAGCTGAAACTCTCCCCACTAAACAACTTACTTCCCCTCCCCCCAGCCCTCGACAACCCCCATTCTACTTTGTCTCCATGAATTTGCCTCCTGTAGATAAGATACCACATGTAAGTGGAATCATACAGCATTTGCCCTTTTACAACTGGCTTATTTCACCTTGCACAATGTCTTCAAGGTTCATCCGTGTTGAGTTTAAGCCATTTGGAGTTGAGTTTTCTGTTACTTGTCACTAAAAATATCGTAACTGACAAGTAAGCTTGAGGACAGAAACAGAAAACAAATGAGGTCAAGCCACCATTTAAGATCAGAATCCGGAGTGATTAATTCTGAGCACACTGCTCGCCCGCTTAGAATCACTGATGCTGTGTCCCAAGATAAAGTTCCCATTCCTTAGCCTGATCCACCAAGTCTTTCCTGGCCAGACTCTTCAACCTTCGTTCCTGCCACACTGACCAGGTCCATGATCAGCACACCAGGCCCGGCGTCACCACACGGGCTTAGCCTGAGAGGGTATTCCCGGTCACCCTCCCATTCAACCTCAAGGTCCCGCCTGGAGACCTTTGCAGATGCTTCCCCGATCTATCTACAAAGCTGCCAGAATTCACAGTGCCCTCTCCCCAGGCTGGCTGTGTGCCTTAATTAGAGTTCCACTGTGTTAGTAATCATACTGTGCATGTCGGTCTCCCTCCCTGGGATGCAAGCTCTTTAAAGTCAGTTGGTTCTATCATCAGTGTCTGGCATATAATCAAGATGCAATAAATGTTTACAGAGCTCTCATATGCTGTCTAGCTATTCTTATGTTGAACATATACAAAGAAATGTGAAAAAACGTTGGCTCTATGTTGGTTGTTGGGTAATGGGAATGACTGAATATACAAGAGCTGAAGGGCAGGACTTCTTAACATAGGTACAAATTTCCTACCTTGTCAGCTGAGAGATTAAGAGGCAGCTTCCTGTCTTACACTATTATCTCTATCTAATAAAACCTGTGCCAAATCTTTCAGAAACATTTCTGGCTTTTGATATTTCAATTTTACTTTTACAAAAGACAGTGTTTTCCATGGACTTAAAACTGTATTCTGGAGAATGGCAAACACACGACAGTGCAGAAGATGGGCACCGAGCCTCCCGCACCATCCCTCAGCTTCTGCGGGGCAGTTCACCCAAGAGACTTGGAAAGCTTCCAGCTTTCTACTCACGTGAACTCAGAAAACATCTCTACCATTTCCTTTTGGTTTTGCTCAGCTCAGTTCCTGGAGACATGTTGAGTTTTGCTCTTTTATATGTCCTCTGTCAAATGAAAATGATGGCCTAATTTTCAGATGGAAGATGTGTAATTGTTGGTCAAAGTGCTTCACTTCCAAAAATATGCATCAGCCTATATCTGTCCACCATGAATGGCTGCAGAGGTGAGAGAGGAGTTCCTTACATCTAACACAGGACCAGACAGGCCTTGGATAACCAGAAAGTTCAACAATCAAGAGTGCCCTGATTTCTTAGGCATGCTGGTTAAAAGAGCTGCTTTACTGGGCACATCTAAGCATTTCTTATGGTTCCCACAGAGCTACAGGCTCCTTGGGCCTTCTACTTTTTCCTTTTTCACAGGGGCTGTGCCCTAGAAACCATTACCACCTTGGGCAGGGGCACTCAGGCCTCACGATGGGCCTTTTGTCCTGATTTTCAAGAGGACGCAGCAGCCCTGAGACGGGAAACTGTCTCCGGGCCCTCTGAGAAGTGTCAGCCTACAGGGTGGGAGCTGCACCTCTAGCCAGTCCGGGACTCTGACCTCTACTCACTTAAAGAGCTCCGTGTATTTCTGCCTCTTGTTTCTTGAAAGAAAAATTTCCTCCTGTTTCCACAACCTGCAGAACAGGTTGGGAAGGGCATAACCCCTGCACTTAGCTACCAGGGCTGGGTGAAGGCCTCGCTCTTCTCTGCCCCCTCCATGCTCAGCAGGGTTCCCAGAAAGCCCTCTGTCACAGTAACTTTCCTTCAGTTGGCCAAGAAAAAACAATCACCCTTCAGGGCTGACGTCAGCCAGCCGCCTGGACTGACGTGTGCAGACTGCCTGGGCTGTCTGAGCGCTCAGCCTAACTGCTCTCTGCCTCCCGTAGAGGAGAGGCTCCCACAGGCTGGACGAGAAGCCAAGCGCTCCACCTGACGGCCTGTGTATGGTTCTGCCAAATCCCTGCGATGGGGAATGAGCAGGAACTCACTTCGGGGTGCCCCGCTACAGAGCCAGCATTAAGAATGGTGGGAGTAGGGAGAGTCCAAACACTGGCTTTGTTCTGTAGCACTTTGGGTGTCCGAGGCAGATGGATCACCTGAGCTCAGGAGTTCAAGACCAGCCTGGGCAGCATGGCAAAACCCTGTCTCTACTAAAAATACAAAAAATTAGCTGGGCATGGTGGTGACTGCCTATAATCCCAGCTACTCAGGAGGCTGAGGCATGAGAATTGCTTGAACCAGGGAGGCGGAGGTTGCAGTGAGCTGAGATTGTGCCACTGCACTCCAGCCTGGGGGACAGTGCAAGACTCTGTCTCAAAAAAAAAAATAAAAAAATAAAAAAACAAAAATGGCAGGAGTTGGGTGAGTGTAGGCAGGATAAATATTTCTATTTTTCCCCACTCCACTAGCAATGATGATTATATGCGTTCGGTGAAAAAAGAATGCCTTGCAAAATGCCTAGAGCGAACAAGAAGAAAACAAGCCTGTTTATCCGTACATGAACTTCACTGTATACCAGTTATTAAAATGACTTCCGCTGCACACTTCAACTATAGGCCCATGGAAAGGGGTTACATTAAAGGCAGAGGACCCTGCTTGGGCTGGGCTGGGCTGAGAGGAGAGGTATTCAGCACTCAGTGGGAAAGCCCTTTCCCAAGGATGACCTCTGGCTGCTGCTCCAAGGCTGGCTGCTGCTCCAAGGCTGGCTGCCAAGAGCCTCGGCCTCCTTGTGAATCTCCAGCCCGGAGGAGAGCAGGGGCAACAGCGTCTCTCTCATCCTTTTCTAAACCGAATGTCCTCAAGTCCCTCATTATGGGAAAGAAATCCTCTGCTTTCTGCTTCCATGTCCCTCTCCGAAAGATACGCCCCATTTAGCTCACTCTGCTAACTCGAAGGATTCAGGAAAGGCAGGAAATTCCAGGCAATGCATCTACCAAAGCCTGGGCCCCTGGCTGCGGGAGCGTGCTCATCTGGGGTTGCTTAATGCTCTTCAGTAAAAATGGGAAATCAAACCACAAAACCTTAGAAAGACTAACCAAAGACCAAAAAAAAAGAAAAAAAAAAGGAACAAACCCAGATGTTTACTTAAATTCTGCTGTGATTCTATTTGAGAGAGAAATAGTAAGGGAAAGAGTGGGGGGATGGAGTTAGCCAGTCCGTGTGGCACCCGAGTTGGTTGAAAACCAGATCTTTGCTCCTCCAAGTTAGCGCAGCCTTCTGTTCTAACGGGATAGATGCAATACCAAAGTAAAGCCTTAGGACACTAAAAATACGTGCATCTTTCCTCTAAAAGGGAAAATAAATCGCAAATTAAGAGCAGGAAATGAACCTAAGTGCTACCTAGCTTGTGATTCTAACTCCATCTCAAAAAAAAAAAAAAAAAAAGAAATTACTTGATAGCTGAGTGACTATAAAGGTAGAGGAAGATTTAAACAGCAGCCAGGCATTGCATTGCTAGAGGCTCACGCCTGTAAACCCAGCACTTTGGGAGGCAGAGGCGGGTAGATCACCTGATGTCGGGAGTTCGAGATAAGCCTGATCAACGTGGAGAAACCCCGTATCTACTAATAATACAAAACTTAGCTGGCATGGTGGCACATGCCTGTAATCCCAGTTACTCGGGAGGTGAGGAAGAAGAATCCGTTCAACCTGAGAGGCAGAGGTGGTAGTGAGCTGAGATTGTGCCATTGCACTCCAGCCTCGGCAACAAGAGTGAAACTCTGTCTCCAAAAAAAGTAATTGAGAACCCATGGCCCAGAGCGTTTCTAATGCGCTGGCCCCTGTGTGACGGGGTGTGCCCGCCAACTCTGGTCCTAGACGCTGAGTCTGTGTGAGAAAGCACATCCCTCCTTTTCTGGTACAGAAAGGACTTGCCATTTGTCTTGATCACCTCACCTCCTGTATCTGTGTCCAGTTTTTCAATGTCCTTTGATGAAACTGAAACATGGTGGTGCTTTCCACTTTAATAATACGGTTTAGTAAGAAACAGAAGAATTAACCACAGTGAAGGGTCTGATAACAGGCAGGTAACAAGAAACTTTGCAAACAAATTCAGCTTACACATACATGTGAGAATGGGAAGGGGGATAATTTTCAGTAACAACTTGATAAATTGTGGCCACCATTTCTAAAATGACAGGAATGACAATAGAGTTTGGAGGAAAAAAGTGGCAAAGAAGGCTGGATGATGGAAGCCAGATCCTGGAGGCAGGGCAGAAGAGTCAGGAATGTTTAACCTTAGACAGCAGATAACCTGAGGCTTGATTACAGCAAAGTCATTAATAGTAATACTCCAGCCAAAGAATGAAAATATGTGGACAGAATTGAAAATGTTTCTGCTAGAAAAGTATAAGAGACTGTTAACCGCTATCAATTATCAGGCTAAGAATAAGGAGAAAGTGTGAGCTTCCAGAGGGGAGTAGAGGCTTTTGTATCTTGGGGTGTTTGATCTAGGAAAGGCAGCTGAGATGCCAGGTGTGTCTTGTGGCCACCAGAAGCAGAGAAGCAGCATCGCTCCCTCAGCGCCCTGCTGTTTACCCTCTAGGAGGTGTGGAAGCAACTGAGAGGCAGAGGTGCTTTCAAGGCTCTAGGAGAAGGAACATGGGTCTGAATTCAGAGTCTGGTAGAGACAGGGACCCCAGCACAGCACCCCCTCTTCTGGACTGTATTTTGAAACGCTCTGAAGTGGGAGGAGGGACTGGTGCGGTAGGGAAAGGAATCTTCCAGATAACCACAGCCTCGGCCCTAGACAGCTGTGACTCTGAGATGCCTGGCTAAAGGAAACAGAGATCTTCCTTGGAGGAAGCTAGCTAGCATCACCCAGGTCTTGAAGTATTCCTGAAAACAAATTATCATATACAATGCTCAGCAAATGATAAACAACGATGAGGTACACTGCAAGGCAGGACACGACAAGGAACAGCAGACTGCAGGGACTCCAGATGTGACATTTGACACCACAAACAGGTGTGCTTACTAGGTTCAGTGTCTAAAAACAACTGGAAACATTAAAACATGACATTATGGAATGGAAAAAGATACCAGAAATACAGGAAAAGTTAAAGTGTGGGACCAATGTATCAATGGATGGGCCTAGCAGATTGGACACAGCTGAATTAGTTACCTGAAAGACGAGGTCAGAAAAAACTACGGACAACACAGCCTGGAGAAATAAGGTTGGTGGGGAAGAGGGTATGAAACACAGTGGATACAATAAATAGGTCTAATGTTTCCCTAGGGTCCTAGGAAAAGAGATGAGGGAGCATGGGACAGAGTCAATATACATGTGTTAGAGGCTGCAAATCACACAGAACTGATTTTAAAAACCACTTCACTGATCGAGGAAGCCCAAATGGCAAATCCATACCTAGAAACATCCTAGTAAAACTAGAGAAAAACCAAGACTGTAAAGACAGTCTGAAAGAACAAAAATGTACTTTTTAAAAAATCACAGAAGTAGCCTGAGGGAACAGTCTCAAAGACAGCTGATTTGTTACCTGCAACGTAAAAAGGAAGAAAATACGGGAAAGACAGATGCAAAAGCACTGAAAGTATCTGCAAACCCAGAATTCCATACGTAGTGAAGACATCCTTTAAGACAAGGGTCTCCAACCCCCAGGACACACAGCATTTATAGCCACTCTCACATTATTGCTCACATTACTGCCTGAGGGGGTAACCACTTCCTGTCGGATCAGCAGCGACATCAGATTGTCATAGGAGCACAAATCCTATTGCGAACTGTATATGCAAGGGACCTAGGTTGCACCATGCTCCTCTTTTTTTTTTTTTTTGAGACGGAGTTTCACTCTTGTTACCAGGCAGGAGTGCAATGGCGCCATCTCGGCTCACCGTAACCTCCGCCTCCTGGGTTCAGGCAATTCTCCTGCCTCAGCCTCCTGAGTAGCTGGGATTACAGGCACACGCCACCATGCCCAGCTAATTTTTTGTATTTTTAGTAGAGACGGGGTTTCACCATGTTGACCAGGATGGTCTCGATCTCTTGACCTCGTGATCCACCCGCCTCGGCCTCCCAAAGTGCTGGGATTACAGGCTTGAGCCACCGCGCCCATCCCATGCTCCTCTTAAGAATCTAATACCTGATGATCTGCCACTGCCTCCCATCGTCCCCAGATGGGACTGTTTAGGTGCAGGAAATAAGCTCAGGGCTCCCACTGATTCTACATTATAATGAGTTGTAGAATTATTTTATTATATATTACAATGTAATAGAAATAAAGTGCACAATAAATGTAATGCACTTGAATCATCATGAAACCATCCCCCCAAGCCCCTCACCATCTGCAGAAAAATTGTCTTCCACAAAACCAGTCCCTGGTGCCAAAAAGGCTGGGGCCTACTGCTTTAAGAATAATGCAAAATAAAGGCATTTATATATAATCATAACTGGAACAACTTGCTACCAACAGAAAATAAAATAAATTCGTAAAGAAGAACGGTGTAAAGAAAACTGTGTGTGCAAACTGCCCAAAATAACCATCCACAGTACAACAGATAAACTGTAGTACATCATGATGGAGTCCTACATGTCAGTAAAAATGAAGAAAATACTTTAAAGATACAGCAAACATAGAAAAGCAAAGAAAGTGGTAAATACAGGGTTGTCCTTGGCATGTGAGGGGGCTGGTTCCAGGACCATCCTGATATACCAAAATCTGCACATACTCAAGACTTGCAGTTGGCCACAGAGAACCTGCATATACGAAAAGGCAGCCTTCTGTATATGCAGGTTTCACAGCCCACAAATACTGTTTTCAAACTGTGTTTGGTTGAAAGAAATCTGAGTAAGTGGACCTGCATTTAAGGGTCAACTATATCCATAAATCTAAATGAATACTAACTGTATAATATAAATGAATACTAATTGTATAATCTAAATGAATACTAACTATATAATAATGATATCTTGGCCGGGCGCAGCAGCTCACGCCTGTAATCCTAGCACTTTGGGAGGTCAAGGTGGGTGGATCATAAGGTCAACAGATTGACACCATCCTGGCCAACATGGTGAAACCCCATATCTACAAAAAATCCAAAAATTAGCTGGGTGGGGTGGCGCGCGCCAGTAGTCCCAGCTACTTGGAAAACTGAGGTTGCAGGGAGCTGAGATGGTGCCACTGCACTCCAGCCTGGCAACAGAGTGACATTCTGTGTCAAAAAAAAATCTTGGCAGTGTGTGGTGGCTCATGCCTGTAATCCCAGCACTTTGGAGGGCTGAGGCAGGTGGATCACCTGATGTCGGGAATTCGAGACCAGCCTGACCAACATGCAGAAACCCCATCTCTACTAAAAATACAAATTAGCCAGGCATAGTGGCGCATGTCTGTAATCCCAGCTACTCAGGAGGCTGAGGCAGGAGAATTACTTGAACCCAGAAGGTGGAGGTTGCAGTGAGCCAGTATCACACCATTGCACTCCAGCCTGGGCAACAACAGCAAAACTGTCTCAAAAAAAAAAATTGTGGATTTTAGGAAAACCTGTACACAACATCACACACAGAGCGACTTTACAAAGAGGATCTCCAAATGGCCAATAAACACATGAAAAGGTAGTCAACATCATCAGTTATCAGGGAATGCAAATTAAAACCACAAAGAAATTGCCACTCATACTCATCAGAATGGAACAATTGAAACTCATACGTTTCCTGTAATAGTGAAAAATGCTATAGAATCATTTTAGAAAGCCACTTGGCAGAATCCTCAGCTAAATCTACATACTCTCTACAACCCAGCAATTCCACTCTTAGGTATGCATTCTACAGAAATATGTTTTGATGTGTCCCAAAATACATACACAATATCCTAACCTGGAAACTACCCAGATACCCAGCAAGAGTTAAAACAGATAACTTGTTAACTATCTGCAAAATGGAAGCCCATATATCAATGAAAAGAAATAAACTACAGCTACTACAACATCACAGCAATGTTCAGCTAAAGTAGCCAGAACAAAAACATGCAACAAAACTAGATTATGAAATTAAGGGTTACATACTTAGGCAGAAAAACAAGAAAGAAAATACCAAAAAAGTCAGGATGCTGGGAGAAAGAGGAAAGGGATTAGGGACGGAAGGACCAACAGAGGCACTTCTTGGATGCTGGTTATTGACCTGAGTGGGGATTACCGAGTGTGATGGTCTGAATGTGTATCCCCCACAAAATTTGTATGTTGAAACTCAATCCCCAGTGCAACAGTATTAAGAGGTGAAGTCTCTGGGTGACAAGTAGGTCATGAAGCCTCTAGAACTATGAGAAATTTCTCGTTTATAAATTACCCAGTCTAAGTTAATTGTTATAGCAGCCCGAGTGAACTAAGACACACAGGCGTTGATTAAACAATTCATTCCTTAACATTTTATAAACTTTCCTATTTGTTACAGCTTACAGTAAACTTTTAAAATGAAAAAAGGCAAGATTAAATAATCTCAACTCTGTGACTGCTTAAATGGGGAATGAAATCAGTTCTTCATGTCTGTGGACTAACAAGTGAACCAGGGTTGTGATTCCAACTGGACAAAGACCATGGAATTACTAATGTGATTTAATAGAGGAAAAAATAATGAAGTCAGTTTAATTGATCAAGTATTTGTTCAGTATGTACTAGAATCCTGGAAATTGAAGAGTTTTATTTCTTGGAATTCTTTAAGAAAAACCTTGGCTTAATAATTTAAATGTTTTCATGTCGGAAGCAGGAAAAGGAATTATCTATATTAACAGGTGCGTTCTTGTTCTTTGATGCTTACTTGTTAGGACATAGGCAACCCTTCATTGCTAGTAATGTGTTATTAGACTGAATTAAAATTGGGGCCACATCACACTCTCACCACCAAACTTGTGAATCTATCCTTTAAAGCTTAAATTTCTGATTTTTTGATTAGATATAAAACATTGAGATAATTTATAATTGTTTAAAAGAAATCAGTGAAATAAAAACAAAGAAACTGTTTTAATTGCTTTTGGGTTGAATTAATCAACTATTGACTACTTGATATATGTCTACCAACATTAATACAAGGAAATATATTCATTAGTTTCATTTGCTACTGAAATGAGACTTTATTATTTTTCATTGATCTTATGGCAGGATAGCAATATTTTACTCTTCAACAATGCACACTGATATAAAAGTTGGAAAAAGTTTTTATCCTGAATGTTTGAAAATGAACCTATTAACTATTCAACCCTAAATCTTTAAGAATTTTTTCCCATTCTATTAAAAAAAAATCACACAAAGCTAATAAAGGTTACCCATGTATAATCTTAGTTTTTCAAGTTAGTTGTACAACTAACACAGTACACATTATTCCCTAACACTTGGAAACAAGAGTATCTCAGGAGAGTCTCCTACCCAGCAGCCTAAAGGTGGTTCTGTACATTTTGAAAAGTCTACCAAGAACAAAAAATAAAAATAGGTAATTTACAAAGGAGGTATACACAATCTAAATAGACACTACCATGGTAATTTGATGCTGGTGGGTTATCTTACAGCTCTTAGAAAGTTTTTTTCTTAACAGGGAATCTGGCCCATGATGTGACATAAGATGGCCCACAATCATCTGATTCAGAAATACAGTGTCTCTATCAGTGCAGGATGTCTGCTGTGTAACACATCATTCCCACGTCCTAACTCATGTCAAAAATCATCAGTGTGTCTCTGCAGAAGTTAGACTGCACCATCTTAGAACCTAGTAGGAAGGGGGTCCCTTCTCTTTACAGTCTCTTTAAATACAGACTTCAAGAGGGAAAATGGCAAGATAGGAATTTTCAGAGATTCATTCTTCTGCTTAAAACGATGATTAAGCTGGAAAATAATAACTGGAGCCAACTGTTTGGAATGCTGGAACTTAATAAGATACTTATAGCAACTAGGGGAGTGTTTGATGAGGAAGAGGCTGTCAAATTTCACCCAGAGAACAGCATGCTCAAGCCACCAACCATCCCTCATTCCTTAGCTCCACCATAGCCACAGGGACAGCGACCTGTTTTCCTGGAGCAGCTGGCTGGAACTGGAGTGAGCAATAAGGACCCAGGCCTCCAAATATTGGGGGCTGTGCATTATTTTCACTTTGGAGGTTCCTGGAAGGACCAGTGCAGACACTTGTCTTTGTTTTGACCCTGTCTCGCTAAACCTGGTGGAGTGTATCAAGATTTGAAGAGATACACATCCTTTCTTCTTTTAAACCAGACATTTAAGAAAATTCCTCTCAGGTCACAGGCCGATCACAGAAATAAGAACAAAAATTTCAGTGACTACACACACAGTGAAGAACACAGACTTTGCAAAAATAGTTTAAAAAAGTCACTAGACAGGGTCAGGCACAGTGGCTCAGGCCTGTAATCCTAGCACTTTGGGAGGCTGAGGTGGGTGGATCACTTGAGGTCCGGAGATCAAGACTAGTCTGGCCAACATAGCAAAACCCTGTCTCTACTAAAAATTCAAAAAAATTAGCCAGGCGTGGTGGCACGTGCCTGTAATCCCAGCTACTAGGGAGGCTGAGGTGGGAAAATCACTTGAACCCAGGAGATAGAGGTTGTAGTGAGATGAGATTGTGCCACTGCACTCCAGCCTGGGTGAGAGAGCAAGACAGACTCCATCTCAAAAAAAAAAATAAATAAAATAAAATAAAAAGCAGAAAAGTCACTGAACAAATGCATGATTACAGACCTCAAAAGCAATCTCTTAGAAGAAGAATATGATTTCCAGAGTTACCACATTAAACTAATTGTGTAGCTCTCAGTAGTTCTTAATATAATTATAAAGTATACAAAGAACAGGGCAGAATGGCTCATTCACAGGAAAAAAGAATTTGACAGAAATTATTCCTGAGGAAATCCAGACACTGGAATTACTACTCAAAGACATTAAATCGACTGCATTAAATATGCCTAAGGAGTTATAAGAAACCATGGACAAAGAAAGAATATCATGGGAATACTATTAAAAAAGAAGACATATCAATAGAAATAAAAAAAATAGAAGTCTGGCACAGAGATGTATAATAATTAAAAAATTCACTAGAGGTGTTCAATGGCAGTTATCAAGAGGCAGTAGACAGAATTAGTGAACTTTAAGAAAATGCAATTTAATTTATCTAGTCTGAGGAGCAGAAAGAATAAATAATGTAGGAAAATAAAAGACCTGTGGGATACCATCAAGCATACCAATATATGCATTGCTGGAGTCTCAGAGGGAGAGGAGAGACAAAGAGTAGAAAAAAATATTTAAAGAAATGGCTGAATACTCTCCAAATTTGATGAAAGACATGAATCAATATGGTCAAGAAGCTCAGCAAATTCCCAGTGGGGCAGATTCAAAGAGACACATGATGATCACAATATGAATCAAACTGTTGAAAACCTGAGAGAATCTTAAAAGCAGTAAAAGGGAAATGAGTTATCACATACAAGGAATCCTCAATGAGACTAACAATTGATATTAGAAACTATGCAGGTCAGAAGGCAATGGGGTGGCACATTTAAAGTGCTGAAAGAAAAAAAAAGCAAAACCTGCCAACCAAGAATTCTATATCCAACAAAACTATCCTTTGAGGAAAAAAGAGAAATTAGGACATTCCCAGATTGAGAGAAGCTAAGTAAGCCTATTACTACTAGACCTGCCCTACAAGAAATGTTAAAGGAAGTCATTCAACCTGAAATGAAAGAATAGGCAGTAACTTGGAACTATATGAAAAAATAACACAGATAATTACACAGGTAAACAGAAAAGCCACTATTATTGCACTTTTGGTTTGTAACTCTTCTCTTCTTCCTCTATTATTTAAAAGGCAAATTCATTAAACAATAATTTTAAATCTAGGTTAACGGATATACAGGGATGAAGATGTACTCTGTGACAATAACAATATAGAGGGGGAGGGTCAGAGATATATAAATAAATGTTCAATTATCCGGAAGATTTATATAATTATAAACACATAAATGCACCTAACAGCAGAGCCCCAAAATATACAAAGCAAAACTTGACAGGACTTAAGGGAGAAATAAATAGTTCTACATTAAGAGTTGGAGACTTCAATACCTACTTTCAACAATACATACAAAAATTAAGACAAATGATCAATAAGGAAAGAGTGAACTAGAACACTTCAAACCACTTAAATCTAACAGACATATACAGAACGTGCTACCACTAACAGAATGTACATTTTCCACGACTGCATACAGAACATTCTCCAGGACAGATCATATGTCAGGTCAAGAAAACATGTCTTAATAAATGTAAAAAGACTGAAAATATATAAAATGCCTTTTCTGATCACAAAGAAATGAAACTAGAATAACAGATGGAAACTGGAAAACTCATAAATATGCAGAAATTAAACAACACATTCTTAACCAATGGGCTAAAGAAGAAATCACACGGAAAATTACACAAAATGCAACATTCCAAAACTTATGGAATGCAGCAAAAAATAGTGCTCAGAGGGAAACTTACAGCTGTGAATGCTCACATTAAAAAAGCAGATATATATGCTCACATTTGGGATTTAGAAAGTAGATATATCTGAAATCAATAACCTACTCTACACTTTAAGGAACTGGGGGGCTGGTGTGGGTGGAGGGGGGAAGAAGAGCAAACACCCAAAGCTAGCAGAAGGAAGGAAATCGTAGATTAGAGTGAAGATAGAGAATAGAAAAAAAAAAAAAAAAAATCAAAACCAAAAGTTCATTCTTTGAAAAGATCAAGAAAGAAAACTAGCAATGTTTACCTTAGACTGGGTTAAAAGAAAGAGAAGCCTCGAATCACACACACACAAAAAAAAAAGAAAAAAAAAAAAACACAGAAAAGAGGGGGCATAACTACTTACTGTACAGAAATAAAAAGGATTCTACAAGAGAATACCAACTGTACACCAACATGTTGGATAAGCTAGATGAAAGAAGTTTCTAGAAACATATAAAAAGTGACTCATAAACAAAGTCTACATAAATCTATAATAAGAAACTGAATCAGTAATAAGGTTCCAACAAGAACAAGCCCAGACAGATGGTTTTACTGGTAAATTATACCAAACAAAGAAGAATTAATACCAATCCTTCTCAAATACTTGAAAAAAACTGAAGAGGAAGCACACCTCATGATTCATTTTATAAAGCCAGCATTACCCTGTTACTGAAGCCAGATAAAGACACTACAAAGAAAACTACAGACCATCATCCCTTAAGAATATAGATGCCAAACTCCTCAACAAAATATCAGCAAACTAAATTCAGCAGCATATTAAAAGGATTACACACCACAACCAAATGGTATTTACTCTTGGAATGCAAGGAGAGTTCAACACATAAAAATCAATGTAACACACCACAACATAATTAAGGGGGGGGAAAAAAATCATATAATCAGCTCAAATGCAGAAAAAGCATTTGAGGAAACCCATTCATGATAAAAACACCCAATAAATTAGCATAGAAGGGAACTTTCTTAACATTGTTAAGGCCATACGTGAAAAACTCACAGATAATATCATGCTCAATAGTGAAAAACAGAAACTTCTCCTCCTAAGATCAGATGCCATATAAGGTTGCCCATTTTCACCACAGTACTGAAAGTTCTGGCCAGGGGAATTAGGCAAGAATGAAAAATAAAAGGCACCCAAACTGGATAGGAATAACTAACACTATCTCTATTTAAGATGATAGAAAATGCTAAAGAATCCACATATACCCAAAATTATTGGAGCTAATAAATTTAGCAAAGTTATACAAAATTAATATAGAAGAAAAATCAGTTTTATTTCTATATGCTAATGAACAATCCAAAAACAAAATTTAAAAAATCTCATTTACAATAGCATCAAAAGAATAAAATATCTTGGAATAAATTTAAGCAAGGAGGTGCAAGACTGGCACACTGCTAAAAGAAACTTCTTTCTGGCACACTGCTAAAAGAAATTAAAGACTAAATAAATAGAAGGATATCCTGTGTTCATGGACTGGAAGACTTAACATTGTTAAGATGATGATAGTACCCGAAGCCATATACAGAATCAGTGCAATCCCTATCAAAATCCCAATGGTGGGTTTTGCTGAAATAAAAAGAGCCATGTGAAAAATCATACGGAATTTCACAAAACCCAGGACTGTCAGAAACAATCTTGAAAAAGAAGCACAAAGTTGGAGACACATACATCCTAACTACTACAAAGCTACAGTAATTAAAACAGTATGGTACTGATGTAAAGACGGACATATAGGCCAACAAAACAGAACAAAGAGCCCAGAAATAAACTTTCACTTCTCTTTTCAATTGATTTCTGACAAGGATACCAAGAGCATTCAATGGGGAAAGAAAAGTCTCTCTCACAAGTGGTGCTAGAAAAAACTGGATATCCACATGCAAAAGAATTAAATGAGACTCTTACGTCATATACAAAAATGAACTCAAAATAGGTCAAAGATCTAAATTTGAGAGTTATAACTTTATATAAAGCCCTTGGAAGAAAACAGAGAAAAATCTTCATGTCTTTGGCCTTGGCAATGGTTTCTTAAATATAACACTAAAAGCACAAATAACAACAGTAAAACAGATAAACTGAACTTCATTAGAATTACAAACTTTTGTGCATCAAAGGAAAGTATTCAGAAAGTGAAAAGGCAACCCACAGCATGGAAGAAAACACTGCAAATCACCTATTGTAGTCTAATATCCAGAAAATACGAAGAACTCCTATAACTCAACAACAAAGATACGATCCAGTTAAAAAATGAGTGACAGACCTGAATAGACATCTAAAGAAGATAAAAATGACAAAGACGTTCAACATCATTAATCATTACGGAAATATAAGTCAACTCCGCTCACACAGAATACCATTTGATACCACTAGGATGGCTATTAAAAAGAAAAATCTTAAGTGTTGGCAAAGACGTAGAGAAATTGAAATCCTTGTGCCTTGTGGGTGGGAATGAAAAATGGTGCAGTTACTGTGGAAAATAGTTTGGTGGTTCCTCAAAAAGTTAAACATAAAAGTTACAATTTGACTCAGCAATTACACTTCTGGGTATATATGCAAAATAAATGAAAGCAGAACTCAAACAGGTACTTGTACACCCTGCAATACCATTGACAACAGCCAAAAGGTAAAAACAACCGAAATGTCTATGGCACTGATGGAAGATAAGCCAAATGTAGTATACATATGTAATGTAATATTATTACACTGTAACAAGGAAGAAAATTCTGAGACATGCCACAGCTTGGATGAGCACTGAAGACATTACGGTAAGTGAAATAACCCCAGACACAAAAGAATATATATTGTACAATTCCACTTCACAGAGACAGAAAGTAGACTGGAGCACTGTGGAGGGAGCTAGGAGTTACTGCTTAATGGGTTCACAGTTTGTTTACAGTGTTAAAAATTCTGGAAATAATGATGGTCGTATAACATTGTAAATGTAAATAATGCCATGGATTTATACACTTAAAAAGAGTTAAAATGGCAAATTCTATGTTACAACTTATCAACTCCTCAAATGAAAAAAAAAAAAAAAATTCTTACACTGCATAAAATTTCTCCAAGTATTTGTTGGGGGGAGTAAGTAGCTAAGGGTAGGAAGCCTCCAGAGGGAAACCATGTATCCTCAGCCCAAAGACAGGCTTCTATGTTCCATCACCTAGAAGAAAAATAAATGGCCAGCACATGCACCTAAAGCAGCAGGTATAAAATAGGCTTGCAAGGGGAAACAGAGAGCATGTCTTTGTGGAAGAGAGATGGCACACAAAGGGTCAGGTGCAGGCTGAGTTTTGTTGGGCCTGCCAAGCTCTGCCTAGGAAAGTGTGGGGTGACTGTGTTGCCATGACTGACCATATGAAAATCGGATACTAGGGCTGGGTCAAGAACTCTTGAATTTAGGTCTACCCAAAGGGTCTATCTTTGGAGAAGGCATTAGAAGGCATTAGTAGGATGCCTACTAATCACAAAGCAATGGAGATGTTTTCTACCACTGCAGTTGACAGCATCCAAAGATGGCTGCCTTCTCCCTTACAGAGATGGAATTTACTTCCTCTCCCTTTAAAGAAATCTAGCCCAGCCCAGTGACTCCAACCAAAAGAACTGGGCAGAAGATACACTGTGGTAGGCAGTCTCTAAAAATGACCTCCAGAGTTCACAGCCTAGGGTATTCACAGCCTTGTGTAATCCCTTACCCCTGAGGGTGAGATGGACTCATTAACACTCTTCTGAGAGTGTTATAACCTATTTTATAGGTTATATAAATACTATGGTTGCCATCTTGAATGGGCACTCTCTCTCTGACCACTCCCACTGAGAGGGCAAGCTGTCACATGATATGACAAGCAGCCATGTAAAGGGACCCATGAGGCATGGTGAGGAAACAACGGCCCCAAGACCAACAGCTTGTGACCGATCCTTCAACTCCAATGAGCTTGAGATGATCACAGCCCCCAGCCCCAGCTGACACCTTGACTACAGCCTGGTGAGAGATGCTGAGCCAGAGGCACCCAGCTCAGTCACTCTCAGATTCCTGCTATAGAAACCATGAGACAATACATGCTTATTATCTCAGCCACTAAGTTTTGGGGTAATTTATTATACAATGACAGATAACTAACATAGACATTCTAGGACTTCTAAGACCATGCTTTGACCCTTCCCCTTAGAACCCAGCCATCATGTTATTAAGAAGCCCAAGCCATGTGGAAAAGACATGTGGACAAGAACCAAGCTGCTCATGTTGACAGCTGTGGGGATCGCTCCTGCGAAGGGCCCTTGACAGGACCCTCGCCATCTTGAGCTTGAGCCCATACACGTTTCTTCCCTCCTGGAGGCTGTTGAGTTAAGAGGAAAGAGGAAGTCTGGTTGCACTGATTCTTTAATCATTTATTTTTGCCTCTGACATTTGCAACAGAATGGCTGAGCTCAGGCCTTGTGGTCTAATGAGACATTGTATAGTTAGACATTGTGTGCCTCCTAGTTCCTTCTCTGCACAATGACTGTATGACTTTATTTACCTCTGCTAACTCAATCATATTGTTTGCATATGATCCTATATGAATAGGCAAGGTTGGAATGACATTTGGAAACGTCCAGCTGTACCTTATTAACGATCTTATTGCTTGCTTGACTTATTTTAGATGAGCATATGTTTAGATTTATGACCCCCTTTTTTGCAAACTTTATTGTCCCTTTGCTCTACACCCTATGATTATGAGTAATGCTTTCTGTACCCCTTTTCTTGTGATTTTTGTTCTTGAATTTATTTCAAGATACAATGGAATCTACGTCACTCCTTAAGGGCTAAAAGGTATATAACCTGTGGTTTGCACAAATAAACTTGCTGCTTTGGCACTTGCTGTCCTGGTATTGCCTGGCAGTCCTCCAGACCCCACTTTCTATTTGTCTTTTCTTCCGCGCACTCCCTCTTCCAGGTTGAGAACATTTGAGTGGGGCTGAGGCTCTCCGCTGGTCGGAAGCCCCTGGCAGACGTGCCGGACCCCCACAGACAGCCCCAATCAGAACAGAAATTCCAGACTTGCCATCCCAGCCAAATGACCGCCATTTCAGCCACCCCAGCTGATGCCCTTGACATCACAGAACAGAGAGGCACTATCCCTTCTATGGCCTGCTGAACTTCTCACCCACAGAATCATTAAGCATATAAAATGGTTGTGGTTTAAGCATTGAAATTTGGGTGGCATGTTACATCGTAATAAATAACCAGAACAACCACTAATTATTAGGATTTGCAGTGAGGCAACAGATCATACGGCATAGAGATCTGGGGAATGGGGACTGCTCTACTGAACCCTAGCAATTCATTCATGAATGGTGGCCAAGCGGACAGTGTCCTGCTTAGGGAGTAGAGGTTGGGGTGCATAAGGAAATTATCCCATGGTCACAATCTATTTCCAATTCTAAGTCCAACAGGCAGTCTTAGAAATGTGAGCTGTTGCTCAGAGACAACAGCTTAAGCCAGGCCAAATGAAGAATAAGAAATCCCTTGCATGTGTTCTGTTGGAATCAGAAATCTCTAAACTAAAAGGCTTGACAAAACTAGTATTTTGGTTGCTACTAAGGAAGGTAGGACCAGTATTTTCCAGCATTATTAAGTAATACCTGCTCACCAAAGGAGAAGTTGCCAAATCCCTGCCTCTAACAGATCTAAAATAGAAAAGCTTTATCAAACTGAATGAATTAAGGCAATGTCAAATATTTAGAGAAAAGAACAGTACTATTCATATTAAAGTGACATTGATAAAGAGTCAATGTTGCAACGAACTATGAAAACAGACTTTCTGATAGACAGCTGGTGGTGACCAGTGTAGGGTAGGTTGCTTTTGGAGAGAGCTTCCTTCCTCAGACAAAAAGCCTGTCAAGTGTTGTGAAGTGTCTAATTTTAAATAAAGGTAGTCATTCATCTCAAAGCTCCCAGACCTTTCAGGAATGTTATCAGAAATCACATGATATAATCCTATTCCTCCTAAGCAAAGGCGTAAGACCATCATTCCCTATATCCATAAACTAAGAGGAACAAGAATGGGGAAAAAAGTCTACAAAACTGCTGTATGTCTACGTTAGCAAGGCTGGACTTCAAGATCTCAATGTGCACACTCTGAAACATAAAAGGCTGGACTGCATGGACCTGACATTAGCAATAGCATTTGCCAGATGCTCTTCTTCAAATGCCAATCAGCCACTCCAAATCAGTATCACTAGCTTCTGCCTGGGAAACTTCACAAAAAATTCAGTTGCCTCAGGCCGGGCGCGGTGGCTCACGCCTGTAATCCCAGCACTTTGGGAGGCCGAGGCGGGTGGATCACGAGGTCAAGGGATCGAGACCATCCTGGTTAACAAGGTCAAACCCCGTCTCTACTAAAAATACAAAAAATTAGCTGGGCATGGTGGCGCGTGCCTATAATCCCAGCTACTCAGGAAGCTGAGGCAGGAGAATTGCCTGAACCCAGGAGGTGGAGGTTGCGGTGAGCCGAGATCACACCATTGCACTCCAACCTGGGTAACAAGAGCGAAATTCTGTCTCAAAAAAAAAAAAATCAGTTGCCTCCAAGATCCAAAGAGTAGAAGCTCATTAGTGGCCTATTCAATAATATTCAAAACATGTGTACTAATTAACACTCTGTGATGCCAAGTGAGACATGGTCTAATGCACTTGATGTGAGGTGTACTACATACTGGTACCTGATTCACCTACAGAGGAAATGTCAAGTCATGGAATACAGATTCCTGGGAGGAGCTATGCATTGATGCTGCCACAGTGCAGCTGCAACAGACACCAATTAGCAAACATTCAGCTAATTCAAGATCTAGCAAAGTAGTATTTCATATCATCAATGCTAGTCTGACTAATGATGATGCTGAAAAATAGCATTCTTGTAGTAAATATATTGTATCGTCTTTAAAAAAGGTATTAATAGTGATTTAAAAAATACTTCTGGAACACATACCAAAAGAGAAACGTATATGATCATTGTTAGAATATCAAAATGGAGCAGAGGAATCTAGAGAACCCAGAAAATGTACATTTAATTAGGGAACATTCAGGGGATAATTTGTCAAAAAGATAAATGATGTAAAGGACTAAGCACAGAGTATAAAAGGGCAAATGCTCTTTCCCTTCCTTTCTGGTAAGTTCCAGATTAACACATGTGCAGGTGGCACAAACTGGTCTGCATTTGGCAGGCTTCCTGTATCCATTAGCAAATAGATATGCTACAACGAAGAAATGCTTTTCCAGACACTTTGGTAAGGATTATGAATCCATTATCAGACAAACCTAGTTACAAATGTACCTCTTTTCAACTAGATTATAATGCAAGGAATAAAATTACCTTCCCCTGAAACTGAGGGAGAGTGCAGTAGCCTGGGAGACAGGGTGAGGGTCCAATAAGTAAATCTCAGCCATTTGTTGTTTAAATGTCTCAACAAAACAAGTGCTGTTTTCTGCCCACATATGATTTTATTAATCAGTGGTTTAGGCAAACAAGACCACTGATTGCAGTCCTAGAAAGCCATATTGGATTATATAAGGCACAGGTACATTTATTTTCTGACAAGGGGACACTGTGATGTAGTTTTGGGGTCATATAACTAAGACCGTCATGATTAAGGATGATCTTATCTCCACAGTGACTCGTTTACTAACCCTATATTCAAATTCTTCTCTCCTCTCACCTTCTCTGGCTTTTTAATAAATTTAAACAAAATGGCTATTGGTCTCTGACTTCAGTGATTTCTGTCATCAACCATTCAGACCTTTTCCTCATTTTTCACCATCACTGTGCGATCCATCGGCCTTGTACGATTCTTGGCCAATGGCCATGTTAATTTTCTACTTGAAAGGACACAAATAGAATAGTGCTTATGACGAAGGTAGTCAGAGGAGCTTGGGGAATAGCTGTTCATCTTGCTGCATAGCAATTAGCTCGGCAAACTGAAACAGTCACACCATTGGTTCTGATACCTAGCCAAAATTGCCAGAAGAAAAAACTCATTCTGTTGGGGGTGTTAACTGGCTTTTTAAATAGCGACTATCACAGTTGTATTTGCCCTTTCGGAAATGGTACGGGCAGTGTGACATCAGAGATCTCTGTTTCCATGGTGATTATTAGTGATGGCATTTCAGATGTTGTGGTTAGCTTCTCCAGTATAATTCCTTGCACTTTACATCGTGAGAGAGGAGAGAGAAAAACCGCTCATCTTAACATTTTCAAAAGAAAGAATGCTGATCATCCAAGTAGATAAACATGGTATTTAAGTAAATACAATTTGTCAACCTTGAACAGATGTGTGTTGACAGAAGATATATGGGCTAAGCTGGCAAATGATACCACTTGGAATTAATAGGGACTAATTAATTGCTTAGATATTTGGCAGCAATTAGCTGTTATTTCCTGCCTACACATTATTTTATAAACTGATGGTTCTTATAACACTGATTTGTCCATTTTTATATGTAGAAAAAGAATATTTTCTTACTGTGAAGTAATTAGTCTTGAGTCTAACTAGGAAGAAACTTTTCCTCTGCAGTCAAAGGCAATCAACGAGGGGAAGGTGAGAATTTCCCAGCCCAACACAAAAATTCCTGCAGGGCAGGACAACACTGCATACGTCTCTTCATTTTAAATGTGACTCCTTGATACTGGTGATTTTGATGCCTATGAAACGAAACATCTCATTTTTTGCTTTCATTTTCACATTTAGAGTTGACGGTTCACTTTCAAACGCAGTTCAAAGGAAAAAACAGAATAAACTTGAAGGCTTCTCTTTCAAGAGAAATTGCTTCATTTGATTTTGATATACCAGAAAGTTTTCAATTTTCTCATGCAGCCATAAAGGGAGCCGTCTTTTTAAAAAGATAATCTGCTATAAAATACACAGTGTATACTTACAAACAAAATCTAGTGAAGTAACACAGATAAGAAACCAATTTGTTTTTAAATATAGAAAAAAGAACACCCAGAGTCTTTCTGTAGTGACTCAAATCAGATCTACTGTGTGGCTAATAATATTGTCTAGAGGCAGAATCCAACATGATAAACCCAAGTTATAGGGAAAATCTCCTGGCAAGATAAAGAAAAGTCATAATGAATCAAAACGCAATTAAAAAAATTCTACCTAAACGCATTACTCTTACATAAGAGTAACCAAAATGATTCTGTCTTTCCCTTACTCAGGCTTACTAGCTATGCCAGGATAGAATATCTAGGCCACCACTGTGTACAATTTATACAGAAGCCTGCATAGCTGGAACAAGGACGGATTCACAAACTGAGGACAAGGTCAGAAAAAAAGGAGAACGCTGAGGTCAAACAGTGTCAACAGTTGTGACCTAAGTTAATACTTATTCACAGACCACAGGATTAACTACCTATGGGAAACTAGCACTATTTTCATCAGCAAACACCCAACCTACAATGAGACTGAGATCTATTGATGAAATTAAAGGGTCTCCTAATATGGCACCAGAAAAGGACCCACCTACAGTTTAATCAACAAAACGAAATTGGTCATGTTTAGAAATAAAGAAGATTCTAAGGGGTTGAATTCTAGAGTGAGAACTGGAAAGGATAATCACATCCTTTGTTTTCAAGGATGAAATCACATCCACTTGTTTTCAATAAGGAAATAAAGGCCTATGGCCAGCAAGTAAAATTATCCTGGATCACAAGAACTACTGGCAGAGCAGGCATGGAATCTGGGCAACCTGTCCACCCCCAGCCCCCAAATCGGTGCCTCTTCTCAGCTAATCTAATAAGGTAACTTTGACAAAATGCAGCCTGCGGACACCATAAAGAGATTTTCATTCTAAGGATTAACTTAGAATAACTATTTACAAAAAACGAAAACACATGCACACACATAATTCTACGCACATCAGAAAAACCAAAGTCAAAACGCAAAAACCGGAAAAACATGTTAAAACCATGACATCATAATAGGCTCTTCATATCTGCCCTCCTCGAGGTTCTGAATAACAGACTTCTCCGGCATCTGATTCAGAAACTTACATAGAAGCGTAACAGATTACTAAATTGGAGAAATAAAAAGGCATCATCCAGACAGGTTCTTAGTTCTTTCATTTGAAGGGTAACCAGAGCTTAAGTCAAACAGAAAGTCAAGGCCTACGGAGTTTCCCCTATAGAGAGCAATGATGGGGCTTTGAGGCAGGGTAACAGGAAGTAATGCTTACGGCATCCTCCCTCCTGAACTCACTAGAGTTCCAAGAAGGCATTACAGGGCTGTTCCTACAGAAACTCACTGGTCAAGAGAAACCTCTTGTGTAGAAATGAAGTAGACCTATCGTACCGGCGGACACAGAGCAAGGTTCTTCCCTGTTACTTTGAGCAAGTCTCTTCTTGTTATTTGAGAAACTCTACATGCAGATGATCTGAAATGGAGCTATTATTTAGATGATGATAAAAAGCTAGGGAGATAGATATGGCAGAAAGAGGACAGATGCTGATTTCACTTAGAAAATGGCAATCACCCAGCTCATAAGAAGCAGAAACTGAGGCTCTTATGAGCAATTGGATATGACCTCAGGCAAGTCAGGGGTCCTCTCTGCATGCAACATTCTAAAAAGACACAGATGTCATGAAGGCAGATGGAATAATGTAGAGCGTGATAGAATGTGCACGCTCTTCAGTTTTAACGATTAGGTTCCCACAGACACCACAAAGTCACATGACTATTATCAGACTAAGTGCAGCACTGCCAGGATCAGAGTGTTGTCATTATCTCCGTGACTGAAAAGAATACATTTGGAAGAGAACGCTCAAGCCTTGCTTGTGTACAAAGTGTGATGTGAAGACAGCATAGGTATCATGTGGGAGGTGGCAAGGAAAGTAGGCTCTCAGGCCCCACCCAGGCCCACTGGGTCAGAGTCTGCACGTTCACAACATCTCCAGCTGATGTGGAGGCACACTGAAGTTTCAGGTACTTTACTAGAACACTGACAGTGCTCTGGCAAAAGGGACCCGGGAAATTTCAGGTGTTCTCAACTCTGCACAGATGCATGTGCAGAAGGGGTTCCAAGTCAGTTTGGCCCTTGCCTGGTACTGCTGGTCAACCACAGGTTAAACAGTTGAGAGGTAAACTTTTTTATTACAGGTAAGAGTACCAATCAGGTGACCCTTGTTTAGTTTCCTCTTCTTTGAAAGATAACAGAAAAAAAAAAAAGCTAGATGTTCAAAAAATAAAAAAAGCTTTAGGTCTCTCCCTGGAGAAGGCCAAAAACCTCAACCACACCAAATGATTATAAGTGAGCCTGAGTCATTACATTTTCATAATTATAATCATTAAAACCTGAACATGGGTATTGATTTATTGATTGGCAACAACTTATTGATTTTTTTTTTTTTTTAAAACCTCCTTTCAACTTTCATTTTCAAGAGAGGATTTTCTCAGAAGGCGTATTTTAGCTTTAGGAATGTACTAGCCTTATGGGAAGCCAAACACGCTGGATGGAAAATAACCTCCATTTTGATCCTGGCTTTCACCCTGTTGGCTTCTTACTGGGAACAGCCGTGTCTGTAAGGATACAGTATCAAGCAGCAGAAGTGAAGCGGGGGGTCTACGTCATTTCTTGCTCCACTCACACAGGCTGCACCGAGTTTTCCTTTTCATGCCCACTTCCCCAGTGACCTGCTGTCCTAGATAAGAAATGGGGAAGCTCCTGATGGGGTTCAGAACACACTACCCCAAAACATGGTGCCTTGGCATACTGAGTATCTTAAGGTGAAGGAATCAGAAAATGGCGGATGCAGGAAGGACCCTCTGACCTTCCCCTTCCTTCTCTCCTGAAGGTCATGAGATGCTCATGAGAGAGATGTGCTCACACCACCTGGAGCAAACGGACACCTTCATTTCTGAAGGCAGAGGGGCACCTTGAGGAATCTGAATGAACAGGCCTTGCCAAACGTCCCTGTTTATCACCCTTGGCTCTTACTCCCGTGTTCTGTCATATTTTTCCATGCTTTGCACTTGTATAACACTCAGGTTTAGCCATTTCTCTAGGTCTTTACTTCTTTATAAAAAGACCCTGTTTCATAAAATGTGTATGAAATAAGCGTGCATGCTTTTCCCATGATAATCTGTCTTTGTCAGTTTATTTTCAGACCCAGACGGGGACCTTCAGAGGGCTGCTTTGGAAAACTCTTTCCCTGGTATACTCCCAAACAGGGGAAAGATGTTCCCCACGGTCAAAGTCACCGAGAACAAAACTGAAAGAGCAAGAATTTGGCCTTTAAACAGCTTGTACTGGCAACTAAGGTTCTATTTTAATTTCTGAACAATAGTGATAATCGCCACAATAGTGGAAAACATCCATGATTTCCTCCTGTCCGTATCATCAAATTCCATTTCCTCCGATAGAGTAACTGGGCACAGCACAAGAGAGGAGGTTACCATGTGACAGAGAGTGCAGAAAAGGGGACATGGGTCACGGGTCCTGACTCTTAGAGTGCCTGGAAAGTTCTATTCCACTAAACTGCTTTTGTGAATTTTGTTTGAGCACAAGTCCTTCGCCAGTCAGCGCAGCCCAATTTTGAACATAATAACCATCAACAGGGGCAAGAGGAGAGCAATATAGTTTTCACTGTGGTGCCAAGTTCAAAATGGGAAGGAGTCAGGCACTTCACCCTCCCCAAGTTACCTGATATCACAGCGATTTTCCCAGATCCATGTTCCTCTCTAGCTATTCTTTCGGCTTCCTCCATCAGCAGCATGCCAAATCCCTGCATACAGCAACAAAGGGGAGTGGGAATTAAAAAGGAAGGAAGTTCATTAAGAGGGGCCCATAAAACAAGAAGCTATACTTTAGTAGTTGCTAAAATCTGTCAAAATAGAGTGATAAAAGCCCAATTACGGGAGAAAGGAAAAAGAAACCAATCAAACCAAAGGTACACTGTAGCAGACAATTTAAAAAGGTGTAACTTTCAAACAAGAGCTACCAAAAGGTATTTTGTGGATGATGTAATCTACACACAGGAAGACGGTAATTCCCTTGAACAAGAGCTACCAAAAGGAATTTTGTGGATGACGTAATCTACATACAGGAAGACAGTAATTCCCTCCTTATACACAGGAAGACAGTAATTCCCTCTTATCTTTTTAGATAAATTAGGCAATCTCTAAATGATGGAAGTCTCGGGCAATACATCTTTTATTTATTAGTAACCTCTCTACTTTTTCTTTTCTTTGATATGGAATCTCCCTCTGTTGCCCAGGCTGGAGTGCAGTGGCTCAGCGCATTGGGTGAGATCACTCTGGCTCAATCTCAGCTCACTGCAACCTCCACCTCCTGGGTTCAAGTGATTCTCCTACCTCAGCCTCCCAAGTAGCTGGCACTACAGGCACGGGCCACCATGCCAAGCTAATTTTTTTATTTGTAGTAGAGATGGGGTTTATTTAACCATGTTGGGCAGGCTGGTCTCCAACTCCTGACCTCAGGTGATCCACTTGCCTCGGCCTCCCAAAATGCTGGGGTTACAGGTGTGAGCTACCACTCCCGGCCACTGCTCTACTCTCTAAACAAGTTGAGAAACCAGGCAAAATTATTAAATTATCCATTTTAGAGCTTATATCATATCCACCATTAGGTTTTAACTCATTTTCTAAAAGTTAATTATTAAGGTAGGTTGTCTAGGATTAGAATAGGGTTCCTATGTATAATATGCCTTAACCTTAGCAAGTGTTTCAATATTTCCTAAGTGCT
Source organism: Saguinus oedipus (assembly GCA_031835075.1). Classification (NCBI taxonomy): domain Eukaryota; kingdom Metazoa; phylum Chordata; class Mammalia; order Primates; family Cebidae; genus Saguinus; species Saguinus oedipus. Next base: position 32,641,255 of record CM063182.1, on the reverse strand, counting down.
TTCCCATCACCATCTAGCTGGACTCCACAATGAGTTGACCCATATGAGATTGCCAGTATTAGACATTCTTACTTTCAAAAATTCTAATTGCAGGCTGGGCGCAGTGGCTCATGCCTGTAATCTCAGCACTTTGGGAGGCTGAGGTGGGTGGATCACCTGAGGTCAGAAGTTTGAGACCAGCCTGGGCAACATGGTGAAATCTCGTCTCTACTAAAAATACAAAAATTAGCTGTGCGTGGTGGTGCACGCCTATAATCCTGGCTACTAGGGATGCTGAGGCAGGAGAATCACTTGAATCTTCAAGGTGGAGGTTGCAGTGAGCCGAGATCACACCACTGCACTCCAGCGTGGGTGACAGAGCGAGACTCTCTCAAAAAAAAACCAGTTACATGTGGTTCAATCTGATATGTTCCAAATGACTGAATCTCAGTTTGTCCTTTTCTCCCAAAAGGGTACAATTTGGAAGGAAAACATCTCCGAATAAAATTATTAAATCATCCATTTTGGAGCTGGCTCCTCTGTTTCTATGCTTCTCTTCCTCCTCTCTTCACCCCATGCCTTTTCTATTTTCCTACTGAGGCAGTTTCTTAGATGTCAAATAGAAATGGAATACAGGTTACCTGATGCTGAAATTTGGTAGGATCCCGGCTGCTCACAGGGACCACACTTCCATACACATGCAGCTCTCGGACTATGGAGACACCTCCCCCCAGTTCAAAACGGAAGGTTTCCTCTGAACACTTGCGTAATCGTAGGAGTCCAATCAAAATGTCTTGATCTGGGTCTTCGTATGACAAGAATGTTTCCCAGCCACCATTTGCAACATAATCTCTCCTTACCAATTCAACCTGTTTAGTAAAAGGCCACAAAAAATATTCAAAATTAAAGAACCAAATTCATTTTTGTAATTGTATGTATTGATTTAAGCTAATATCTAGTTAGGAATAAGGAATGAATAATCACTAATTACGTTTCTTTTTACTTGTCTACTCTAAAATAGCACAAGATTAAAGTTCACCCCTTATTCTTGGACTATTATAAAAGGAAAACAACTGTATAATTTAATAAATACTTGAACTTCATTAACCTTTAGACTCTTACAGAGATCCAACTCAGTAAAGCCTTCCACACATTCGACTCTCCATGAAGAGTCTCTAATGTAAAATATCACACCCCGTCACATGTGTAGCTCTCAGGAGCACCCCTTTGCCTCAAAACTGTCAGGGGCTGAATGGTCTGGGTTTCATCTTCTAGTCCTTATCACCTCCACTGAAATATATCTTTGGGGAAGAAAAAATGTGATGTTGGTCACCTGCATCTTGATGAAATTTCCAGGAAGTATGGCACCCACAGGGCACTTAAAATATGCACAATTATGGGCTTAACAGATTAAAGAAAATTCAACCATGGAGTGTAGCTTCTGGGGGGAAGCTTTGTGGTAGCAGTCTGCACACGCTCTTGGCTCTTCAGCTCACTGTACAAATGGCTCTTGTACTTTGCCTAAAGAGAAGCCATATGTAACAATATGCGCGCACAGAGAAAGGTATACACATGGACATGGCCTCACCCAGAAACACTCAGTAAATGGGCAGAAGGTAACCAAAGCAAGATGAACAATTCAGACCAACACACATTCCTTCTCAATAGTGTTTGCTAAATAGCTGAACCGCACAAATTGTGTTGGGTCTACTTTTTCCCTCAAAAGGTCCTAAATGTGAAAAATGTCAACTAAATAATTCATGCTGAGAACAGAAACATCAATGCAGAGATCATCTGATCAAATGGCGTTCTACAAGACAATCAAATCCTACAGAAAATTTGGCATAGAGTTAGACATTATACAAGTATCAGAGAGAAGTTAATTCAATGTATACCATGAATGCCTTAAGGCATTACACTTAATTCTTGTGGAGCCCCTGTAGATAAGGGCTGATCTATTCATTCGCTTATCACCATTGGGAAACTGTTGAACAGTTACACATAAAGAGAGAAGCAGATCATACTATGCTCTTCCCGAATGGAGCCTGTAGTCACAGGGGACTATTTACAATTAAATTAGTTAAAATTAAATAAAAAATTTAGTTCCTCATTTGTACAAGCCACATTTCAAGCGCTCAGCAGTCACCATATTGTATAGCTCAGATCACAGAACATTCCCAACACTGCAGAAAGTTCCACTGGACAGTGCTGGGCTAGAATGAGGTTCAGACTTCGTTTTCCTAACCTGGCTCTTCTAGAATTCTCCTACTTGGCTTTCATGGCTTGACACTGGTATCTAATCCTCAATTAGTCTCTCCTCTTAGTTATTCACTTCTGGGGCTCCGCCCTTGGTAAAAACACATGGGCCCACGCCTGGCAATGACATAAGGACAGGACCCGGTCCCTTACAAAATGAAGAGACTGACCTGGTATGGCCGTACTTTGTGATGAATTTCTTGGATTCCAACTTCTCTGGTTCTCACATCTCGACACTGTCAAAAAAAAGTGGTGGTGAGGGGCCACAAATGTAAAACTGGTAACCAATTCAATCTTTATTTTTATTTAAACCTCTCTGCCAAACCCCGGACTCAAAATTAAGTTTGCAAATAACTTACAGTAAAAGAGGTGAATTTCAAAATAAAGCCACCTTTAATCAATTTAAGGATGGGGAAACCAGAGTGAGAATGTATGAAGTAGTATTGCTTTTAAAATAAATTTAGAATTCCAAAAAAATCAATATATAATATAATCTTAGCAGTAAAGAATGTAAGTCATGAAAGCAAAAAACAGGTTTGCCTGGGGGATATAACTATCTGAGAGTACAATCCAGAAGTGCGTACATAGGAGAGTAAAAAGTAAATTCCTAAATTTGTAAAACCCTCTCCATTTTGTAGAATTTAACATTTTTAGCATCACCGTATTTGTATCATTTTAGGAATATCAAAAAAGTACATGTTGAAGATGGCTTTTTTTTTTTGCAAGATGGACACTGCGGAAGAAAGGATGACAGGAAGAGAAGGGAGGGGTAGGGATGGGAAGGGAAAAGAAAAGAAAGAGAGAAAGAAAAAGAAAGAGACAAAGAAAGAAAAGAACGAACCTAGGGCTATGTATTATGTACTCTGAAGCACAATCACAAATGGCTCTTTGAATATCTGAGGCAGCACAGAGCTACCTGCAGATGATGCCAATGCAATGCCTGTCTGCATAGCCAAGCATCTGTGATGTGGCTCTCGCTTCTATTCCACAACCCACAGTGCATACTATGCTACCAGACATTTACAATGACCAATGCTTTTCATTATTATAAATCCTTGTAATTATTCAATTATACATCATATCCTATGGTGATATTTCCCCCCAGAGAACAAACTATAAACATTTCTTACAGTGAGAAAAGATCACTGTAGGAAATTTGATGATGTCACTTAAGCTTTTCTACTAATAGCATATTTATGAAGGACTGCTATACATGTACAGAGTTCCAGGAGAAAAATAAGAGCTCATTATTCAGATGTAGAAAACTAAAGCTACTTCCATGCCCCAGGAACTAGCTCAAAATAATGCTTTGCTGATGTAGAGTCCATGAATTCCAGTAAACAAAAATTGTATAGAAGATGAAGATGAGAAATCTCTGTAATTATTAATCTACTTAATGTAGCTGCTGGATAGAACTATAGTAGTTCTATACATTAGCTAGCATGGGAATGTATTACTATTCTATGTTCTTAATGAACACCTGCATGCTGGGTTTTTTTTTGGCATGCTTTTTTAAAGGCAGAGATTGGTGTGTGCTTATTTTCTGCTAAAGATGTTGCCTATAGAAACTAGATATCTTTTGGCTATGACTGAATTCCAGCCTTTAGACTCAATCCCAGCTTACCTTAACAGAGACTAACAAGGCTTATGAGGGGCAAGGGTTAAAGAAGATGGATTGACAATGAGACTGTTGGGATAAGCAGGCCAGGTCAGTCACCTTGGCCTTCTTCAAGGTCAGTGGCCTTCTTGGAGGTGAAAGGAGGTAGACAACAGGGACAGCTGGAGTCTGGGAGGCAGAGCAGGCACGCAATCTTATTTGGTGCCATTAATTACCATAAATGCATTTGCTATTTTTCTAGAACATAAAATTGTTCACTTTTTTTGGGTAGAATAAGCCAATTATGTTCACAAACTCTCCCTTGAACAATTTTCTGAAAAATTTTCTCCATAATAATTTGAGTGAGAGAAGAAAATGTCTTAGGTCCACAAACACCTGTGTACAAATATGTAATCCTTGGAACCATGTCTTTCAAAGTGGGGTCCATGTCTGAACTGGGCATGAGAACCACGTACCTAGTGCTGGATAAAAAAAAAAACAGATCAGTCCCATCCCAACCTACTAATCCAGAATCTCTGAGGGCAGATCTCAGGAGTCAGCCCTTGGTCTCAATACCACTCCTGGTTTATCCCTTCGGCAGCTCTAAGAAGTCCCTGAGCACTGAGTTTCAAACCTTCCTATGACTCAAGAATCTCCCACAGAGACTGTTAAGTTGCAGGTTCTTGGGCTTTTTGTACATCCTGAGCCAGCAGAGAGGAGGTGCTTAGTAAATATCTGTGACCAAAGAAGGGACTTCAGTGGCCAGAGCGATGGGAGAGTGGTGTATGTGGGGCCACAGGAGCCCTGCTAATTATTTCATGCACATAATCCTTGTCTTTTCAAATGATACTTTCTTTTCAGGAATCACATCTCCTTTTTCTACAGTCAAGAACTGAACACCTAATACTTCAAAAGAAAAACTGGTTTTAGAAACTGGAGTGGAGCATGCAGTTGGCAATCCGAGCAGGCAGAAGGAAGCAGAAGGGAATGAAGGAACAGGAACAGCCTCTGCACCACTGGCTTTAGCTCCAACATGGGCCGGTGACCATGCCCTTCAACATCAGGGGGCTTTCAGACCTGACCCACAAGTCTAGTTTTAGGTGTGATAGTAGAAGAGTCTTCTGCATTTCAGGTTCCGTTTTTTCTCTACAGCTGCGGCCTGACAGCCGTATTTACTCTTACCTGTATTCCGAGGTCTTTCATTCTTGCAAGTGCCAGCTCTCTCAGGTTACCATGCTCTACTCCTGAGCTGACTAAAGGCATTGGAATATCCCTGTACAGGAGAAAAACATAAGCTATTGCAAAATAGAAATCATTCTCACAGCAGTAAGGCAAGGACGTTAAGAAAAAAGAAAAAAAAAAGAACAAAAACAAAAAAAGCAAGAAGCCTATGAAGGAGACCAGGAAATTGGAGGTGAAGCTTCCCAACAAGGAGCTTTTCTAGGCCTCAGCTTTCTCATCAAGGAAATTATGATTTTCCCTGACCTCTCGGGGTTTCTGTGAAAGGCACCTGATGGAAATCACTTTATAAGATTACAGAGTGCTAAACAAATGTCTGAATGCCCAGTAACCATTTGTAAAGGTTTTTTGAGTAAAGAGACGTTTGTACCAAGTAAATCAAGAAATATTTTTTTTCCTTTACAAAATTTGTTCAACAACATAGCTTACACTTTCCCATACAGCTGCTGAATGACAAGTAACTGGGATGCTCAAAAGCCTGGCTTAACCAGCAACTGGTCTCAAAGAGTCAATCTTTTTTCCCTTGTTTCTCAGAAATCTAAGTTAAAAGTGACTGTACAGTAGAGGAATAACAGCTTGCCTAAAGATAGGAGGAAATAAAATTTATTTCCTGGCATTAATACAGCATAAAGTGCCAGGCATCAACTTCCATCAAAAGCTGAAGTTATGAGTTCCATTTCAGTTGTTCCAACACTCTCCTCCAGACAAAAATCAGTATCTAAAGATAAAACAGTCAACAGAATCGGAAGAATATGCCTGGCACATCTGCTTCCTATTCAAAGACAAGTCTCTAATTTGTTTTGTCTCCTATTTGGTTGATCAGGGGAAAGATGCGGAGAATATGCCAATTATCTTTTCTTCTCATTTTGCTTTTGAATCAACTTGAGTCTTTTCCTCCTCTTTTCACTTATCCCTTCAAATGTTAAATACAATTAGCTAATTCATCCATTTGATTTTAATGAGATATTCCTCCAGCAAAAGCATCAAAAGCCAATCAATTAGCCTTAAAGGCTATACAAACAAGTCTACTAGGCTCTGGAAGCCAGGAGAGTTGCCATAAAAAAGCTATAAATCTAAGATAAGTTAAAATTCCTTAAGTCGAAGACACACTGGGGGGTTCAAAGGGAGAGTGACATAAAACATATATATTAGAGTGACCAAAGTTACCATATATGGCTTACTTGCAGTTTTCAGTAAAATAAATTTCTATCTTTGGAGCTATAATTTTCTGAAATATATTTTAAAATTAGTAATCAGGTTAAATTACATGAAAGCTATTAAAGTAAAAAATATGGTTGATTTTGTCAAGGAACATATGTATATTTTTAAAATTTTACTGTTTCAGATTATACAAACCAAACGTAAAGTCTTCTACATGCCCTTTTTTACCCTAAAATAATTTATAAAGAACTCACAAATAGATGAATTATTAAATATATGGCTATACATAATATATATACACTTATAAGAAATATGTAAAACTTAAATTTAAAACATTATACTCGGCACAAAATTAATCTGATAAAGTCAGTGGCAATCAGTGTTAGTACCCATTACATGACAAATACATTTAATTCTTGTTATTCATGAGTTACACTGTTGTGAATACTGAATTAGTGAATACTAAAGCATTGTCCACAGGTGATATACACAGTTAGGTTCCTGTGAGCCCCTAAAACATTTTCTTCAACTGATCAATACATAACCTTGTTTTATGTATGTTTCTGTTTAAAGGCACCTTAGTTAACATATAGCTGATTCATTAACATGAGTTCAATGTTAATGAATCAGCTATATGTTAACTAAGGTGCCTATATTTATAGTTATAGAAGCACTATAACTCATGCTTCAAAGCAGCTTATCTAACACATGTAATTTCTCTAAGGCAAACAACAGCCTTCTTTCACTTAGGAATACAAGATAGCATCCCAGGACTACACTTGGGGCAGTGTTCCTCTCTATGTCCTTAGTTAATTAAGAAGAAAATTAACGAAGAGGTGCAGGATACCATGGACGGCTGGACATGGGAAGAGAGCAGAGGCCTGAAGGTAGGGCCTCTGTGGGTTGAAGGATGACTGTATGTAGGAAACTGATCACTGAGAAGTTAATTATCCAAAGCACCAAAAAATTTCAAACCCTTAAAAGAAGCATCTATTAAACTCTCATCAGCTCTGTTACCATAGGTAGAAAACACAGTTTTAAAGAGTCCCCTTTGTAGAATGGACTCAGAGGAGATAATCCAGGACAATAATATGTAAGAGACTTGCCAACGGAGCCTACCCAGCCCACAGAAGGGGCTGCAGAACCCATCTCTCAACCAACGGGGCAACTTCCTTCCCTCCATTAGCTCCCCAATCATAAACAATGCTCTGTTGTCCTGCTCTTATCCTATTGCCCCATCCCATCCAAATTAAACTTCCCTCCCTACCTATGAAGAAATTGATTTATTATTAATACATATGCACAGCTTTATACTTTCTCTTTTCACTAGCACATAGAAGTCAAAGAATGTTCTACTTTCTAAACAGCAGACTTCGAAACCTGATAGGGACAACTGTGGACAGGTATTAAACATATGGAATTCATTACTGTGATGAGTGGCAGAGGTAGAAAACATTAACTAAAACTTCACCTGGACAGACTTGTAATTTACAATCATAAAAAGCTGAGGCACTTTGGAGCTTTAATTTGACATTAGGAAAACAACCAGGCCCTTCTTTGGTACCTTAAGTTTTCTGCTGGCAAATGACAATTTGGTTAGACAGACTCTGAGTCTGCCTCATGACAGAAACTACTGAACTTTGCCAATGACATCTAAATCCCACAAGGAGTTTCCAGGCTATGAAATCTGGTAAATGAGCATAGTCGGACCTACCTGGATGTTCAGTAATGGTTTCAAAACTAGGATATAAGACCTACACATTAAAAGTCATTTATGGTGCTAAGACAATTCTAAGAGAAAATAATAGTCATTTTAACAAATAGGCAGAAGAATGAAACTGGACCCCTACCTCATATCATATACAAAATTAACTCAAAATGGTTCACAGACCTACATGTGGTAAGAGCTAAAACTACACAACTCTTAGAATAAAACACAGAAGTAAACTTCATTGCTCCTGAGTTTCTTACAACACCAAAGCACAAATGACAAAGGACAAGATAGCCTACATCAAAATTAAAGACATCTGTGCTGCAAATCACACCGATAAAAACGTGACAAAATAACTCACAGAATGAGAGAAAATATATGCAAATCATTTATGTGATAAGGGACTTGTATCTAGAATATATAACAAACTCTTACAACTCAAGCGTTGTAAGTCAAAGAACCCAGGTAAAAGGCAGAGGAGGGACTTCCAGTTTCTGGTTCTGCATTTAAGGAGCTTGAATGTTGCTACTCCACCCGAACAAGTAAAAGGTCAACAGACTGAAAAGTCAACACCTCTCCTTGGACCTCTAAGAGGGTAAGACAGAAGGCAAACTACTGCCCCTGCGGTTTGAGAGACAGACAGACGAATGGAGGGGGCTGTAGCTTACCAGAGCAGAGACCAGAGACTCCTGAGAGGAAGTCGCGGCTTAACAGAGCAGAGACTCCTGAGTGGAAACTGCTGTGAGAACCAGCACTAGGGTAAGAAAACCTGAACTCTAACAAGTCTGAGAGTTTAAAACTCTGGATGGGCCTAGTCACAGGCCAACTGCTACAATATTGTGAGATTTACCTCCAGTAGCTTGGCCAGGGCCCACGTTATAAACATCAGAGATATAAACTCTTCTGTTTCTGGCTGCGAGAAGAGAAACCATTTTGAAAAATGCCCCAGCACTATTTTTCTTAACAAGGTCTTCTTCCCACAGGAGAAACTAGTTAACCAGAGCCTAACGACCTGTGGGAAAGAAATACTCAACTCCTGCCCACTGTAGCCATCCTATCCCATCTAAGGGGGTAGGAAACACTGAGAAACACTGTGTCCAGGGTCATAGGGTTACTGAAAAACTAAGACCTCATCACAGGACTAGAGAACACTTCTCCTCCCCTGATATCTTACCATCAGATTACTATGGGCCTATTTATAACAATTCCTTTTACCTAGAATGTAATATGTCTGCCTATTAAGAAAAAATTATAAGGCATACCAAAAGGCAAAAGACACAACTTGAAGAGACACAGCAAGCCTAAGGAATAGACATGGCAGGGATGTTGAAATGATCAGACTAGTAAGTTAAAACAACTATAATTAACATGCAGAAGGCTCTAATGGAAAAGGTAGCTAGCATTTAAGGACAGAGGGGAATTTAAGCAGAAAGAAGAAAATCCTAAGAAAAACTACAAAGAAATGCTAGATATCAAAATCACTTAAACAGAAATAAAGAATGCCTGTGATGGGCTTATTAGTAGACAGACATGGCTGAGAAAAGCATCTCTAGGCTTGAAATATTATCAAGAGAAACTCTGAAAATGGAAAAGCAAAGACAACAAAGACTGAAAAAATTATATAGAATTTCCGAGAACTGTGGAACAATTACAAAATGTGTCACCAGGCTGGGTATGGTGGCTATGCCTATAATCTCAGCACTCTGGAAGGCCAAGGCAGGAAGATCTTTTGAGCCTAGAAGTTCGTGACCAGCCTAGGCAACACAGTGAGACCACATCCCCATAAAAATTAAAATGATTAGCTGGGTATGGAGGCACAGGCCTGTAGTCCCAATTATTCAGGAGGCTGAGCTAGAGGACAGCCTGGGCAAGAGTGAGAGCTTGTCTATAATTAAATAAATAAAAGGTATAACATATGTGTAATAAGAACACCAGAAAGAGAAGAAACAAAATAAGAAATATTTGAAACAACAGTGACTGAGAAATTCCCAGAATTAATATCAGACACCAAACCCCTGATCCAGGAAGCTCAGAGAACACCAAACAGGATAAATGCCCCCAAAACCTACACGCAAGCATTTCATTTTCAAACTACAGAAAATAAAAGATAAAGAACATTCCTGAAAGAAGCCAGGGGGTGGGGGAAGCACCTTATGTATAAAGATAAAAATTACATTCACTTTCTCTTCAGAAACCATGCCAGAAGAGAGTACAGTGAAATATTTAAAGTGTTGATTAGTAAAAAAGAACCACCACCAACCTAGAATTCTGTACCCTATGAAAGTATTCTTCAAAAGGATAATAAAAGAGTAATAAAGGCTTTCTCAGACAAACAAAAATTGAGGGAATTTGTTGCTAATAGATCTGCCTTGAAAGAAACATTGAAAGAAATTCTTTAGAGAGAAGGGAAATTATATGTCAGAAACTCAGATCTACATAAAGAAAAATGAACAAAAATAAAGGTTAAATAAAAACTTTTATTTTTCTTATTTTAATATGATCTGAGTTGGTTTAAAATAATAGCAACAATGTATTCAATTATGTATGCTATAGATAGCTTATCTGTGTGTATATACATACATATATACAAATGCTTACTTATGCATGTATTTAAGTGAAATGAATGACAGCAATGATACATGGGACAGGAGGGAGGAATTAGGATTACTTTGTTATTATATCACATTACCTGTGAAGTGGTACAGTGTTATTTGAAAGTGAATTTAGATTAGTTGTAAATGCACACTGCAAATTCTAGGAATTTGCAACTACTGGAAAAAGAAGTAAAAAAGGAAGTATAACTGATTATGATAAGAGAGAAAATAGAGTCATACATAATGCTTAATTAAAACCACAAAGGTAGAAAAAGAATGGAAAACAAAAATAGAAACAAAGAACAAGGGCAGTGAAAGCAGTGCTTAGACGAAAATTCATAGCACTGAATATCTATATTAGAAGAAAAATCTAAAATACGAAATCTAAATTTCCATCTTAGAAAACTATAAAAAGAGAAAAATTAAATCCAAAGTAAGTAGGAGAACATAAATAATAAGAATTAGAGCAGAAATTAATGAAATTGAAACAGAAAATCCACAGAGAAAAAACAATCAATGACACTAAAAACTGGATCTTTGAAAAGATCAATGAAAAGCTGATTAGCCACTAGCCAGGCTAAGGAAAAAAAAGAGGACAGAAATGCCTAATATCAGAAGTGAAATACGAGACATCACTACAGAGCCCATGAACATTAAAAGGATAACAACTGAAGACTATGAACAACTCTATCCCCACAAATTTGATAACCCAGATGAAATGGATGATTCCTTGAAAGAAATAATCTGCCAAAACTTGCAAGAAGAAATATACAATCTGATTAAGACTGTATCACTGGTGAATTCTACCAAACATTTGAGAAAGATTAAACCAATTCTCCACAATCTCTTTCAGAGGACAGAAGCAGAGGGAATACTATTTAATATTCTTAACTCATTCTATGAGGCCAGGATCCTTAATAACAAAACCAGACAAAGAACTTATAAAAGAAAACTACTGGCTGGGCATGGTGGCTCACGCCTGTAATCCCAGCACTTTGGGAGGCTGAGGCGGGTGGATCACAGGTCAAGAGATCAAGACAATCCTGGCCAACATGGTGAAACCCCGTCTCTACTAAAAAATACAAAAATTAGCTGGGTTTGGTGTCATGCGCCTGTAGTCCCAGCTACTCTCAAGGCTGAGGCAAAAGAATTGCTTGAACCTGGGAGGCAGAGGTGGCAGTGAGCTGAGATCACACCACTGCACTCCAGCCTGGCGCCTGGCAAAAAAGCAAAACTCTGTCTCAAAAAAAAAAAAAAAAAAAAAAAAAAAAAAGAGAGAGAGAGAAAAAAAAAAAGAAAACTACTGTCTGAGTCTATTCAAGCTGCTCTAATAAAATACCATAAACTGTTTAGCTTATGAACAACAGAAATTTATTTCTTCCAGGTCTGGTGGCCGAGATTAAGGTACTGGCAGATTCAGTGTCTGGTGAGGGTCCACTTTCTAACAGATGGTGCCTTCTTGCTGTGTCTCATATGAGGGAAGGAATGAGGCAGCTCTCTGGGGCTTTTTATTGAGTAACTAATTCCATTCACGAGGGCTCTGCCTTCATAAACTAATCACCTCCCAAAAGGATTTCAACACTTTTTTTGTGTGTGAGGGAGGAACAAACATTCAGATCACAGCAACTACAGCCCAACATCTCTCACGAACATAGATGCAAAAATCCTCAACAAAATATCAGCAAATGAAATCCAATGTATCCAATGCATAAAAAGAATTATACATTGAAACCAAGTGGGATTTATCACAATTCATCAAACAATGAGCTAAAGTAGAAAAATCTCACCATGGTATTAGTAGATACAGAAAGCACATTTGACAAAATCCAACACCCACTCATGATAAAAGCTCTCAGTAAACTATGAATAAAGGGGAACTTCCTCAACTTGATAAAGAGTGTCTAAAAATGTCTATTGGTAACTCCATACTTAATAGCATCCAGTGAGAAAGTCTTCATTCTCACTCGATGTGTCCAGTGTTTCCTCATGACCAGAGTGAGGCCATGAAATCTTGGCAGGAATGCTGCAGAAACGATGCTCCATGTCAGTGAATCATATCTAAAGGCATGCTATATTGACCTGCTGCATTACAGGATCCCCTGGTCAAGACTGTCTGCCAGTTATCTCCACCGTGGTCACCATTTCCCCCTTGACATCTGAGCAATATTTCATGGGGAGAAATGTCAATATCTTGACAACATCCGTTCCTCATCAAAATTCCAACTACTAGTCTCACGTTGACTGATGATTCCTGTCTCTGTCACCTTTCCTATCATGGTTGCCAGTGACTATTTCTACCATCCTTTCTATATTTACTAGTTGACCTTGTATGTAAGGAAGACTTTTCCCTTCTTTCTTATCTATTCATTTATTGTATCGGTATAAACTCATGGATTCCTATATTATACAAGTTATCTAATATTAACATTATTTTGAGGCTGACATTAGATTTTGCCAGCGGGTATGCATTCAGGCTGGTTTCTGGGTCCTTCTGACATGACCCCCACTATTCTTTGGTTATTTATTTACTCTCTGGAACAAGATGTTCTATGTTCATCCTGTATATTTGCTGCCCCAGACCTGGAAATGGCCATTTTTCCAAGCTTGGATTTCTATTAGTGGAGAGTGGTACTTAGAAACTATGATCTGGGAATTCACTGTCTTCATTACCGCTGGGGTGTCATTGCTTCTACAACCTCTCAATATACACTACTAAGAAATACATGCATGCACACACACATACACACACAGACATGTGTGTATATATGTATAGATGTGTATATATATATATATATATATATATAAACATACATGCTAGAACTATTTCTAAATATAAATTTTTAAAACCATAAGTTCATACTGATAATTCCAATACTAACATGGTACCTTGGTGTTCTTTTCAGCTTTCACCTTTTAAGTGTTTGTAAATCCCTTCCGGGAGTGAGAAACCTGGCTCTCCTCATCTTTAGAACATCTACTCATTTGCTAAATCAAATAACTTCTTTGTTCAATGTAACCAGTCTCCCAACAACTGCAGCTGCCATCTCTGCACTCCCTCCCCTTACCTCTGCACAGGTCAGGTGCCAGGCATGCTGTGGGGGCACTGTCTCCGCAAGCAGTGGGAAGATGGGAAGGCAAGGGGAGATGAGCTCTACAAATATTTTTAATAACAAACTGGTGCTTTGAAAAGACATTAACATTTTGACAAAAGTAAACTCTGTAGGGAAGGTTTTACATACAGTGTTGGGAAGCAGAACTATCTGACAGAAAATCACAGAATTTGTGAGGCCCAGCGCAAAATGAGAACATGAGAGTCCTTGTGAAAAAAATTACTAATAATTTCAAGACGGTGACAGCAGAGCATTAAACCAAGTGCAAGACCCTATGAGATGGCATGGGTCACATGTCCTTGAAGCTGGCCCTGATTACCAGAGAGCATGAGTCGAGTCAGTCAGCACTTGGCAACACAGGGATTTATGCTGATGCTAACAGTTCACAAATGTCCTTAAATTTACGTCTGCCACTATGAGAATGCAACATGGCTTGAATGGTCTTTGGTAATATCATGCCAGAAGAATACCAGATGGAAGTTTTTCCTCATTAAGGAGCAGAAATGTGGTAATTGGCAGTTTCAGTGACAAAGTCTTTTTCACTGAAAATGAAAAGAGAGAATTCTGTGTATGCTGACATGTTCAATGGACAAAGTACTGCAGTAAGCAATGGGGACTACATAAGCAGGCATTGTTAAAGTCTTCTAGGAGCTGAAAACCTAGATGAGATTACTGACCAGCTGAGCTTGCTACATTCATCTAGGCAGGAGTTAAGATTTTCAGGTTTCTCCATTTCATTCAATTTAGTTCCACTTTCTTGGCTAGAAGACAATTACATATGAGAATATTCACTGTTCTATGTCAACGGGTAACATTTCAAGCTTGGAGGTGCTGATATTTGCAATTTGCCCATCAGAAACCTCCCAAGTGATGTCTAGGCCTTTTTTTTGTCTGCAGTTGCTCATACTCTAGAAACATGTTTTGGTTGCGAATTGGTATTCCTATTCTACTGTCTCACCATGATTTAAATATCACATCAAGGCAGACAGCTGTCAAATAGCCTGAGGGCAGCAACAGTTTAATGTGGCTCCATCATGTGTCTAAGTAGAATTTTACATTTAATCATTGACTGCACCCTTCAGGGCTAAAACACAGAATCTTCTATTAGAATGCTGCTCCATAAAAGCACCCCGTAAGATGTTACTGACTCAATTGTCATATAACTAAAAAGTATACATAGTGCTTAGAAAAAGGTGATGGGTAGGGCAGGGTGGGGAAAATAACCAAATAAAACATCAAGTAATCTATCAGTAAAATACAGTAAAATTTTAAAAGTGTGAAGTGTTATGTTCTCAAATTATCTTCCTTTCTGTTCTCCCTTCTGATACCTGCCTAAAAACAGTTCCTTGTACACATAAACCTTGTAAGTTCAGCCTCACCAGTCAACATTGTGTTGCCTGTAACTGGTGGAAGCTGCCACTAGGTGAACCTCCATAGAGAGAGGGTAGGCAGATTTTCTAAAGGCACAGAACACAAAGACACAAATGATTTTCCTTTACAATAATTTAAAACAAAACAAATAAACTATAATTATTAAACATCATCTGGACTAAATATCCTGGGAGGAGACTTTTCGCCTTTGCCAGTGGTTTCTTCCTAGCAAGACATAACTGATTAATACCAAATTAAACAGAGCCAGGGTGCTGACCTGCAGTCTGAGCCTACTAGCAATTTTCACATTCTCAGAATGGCTCTAAAACTTTAAGGCTGAAGCTAGAAAAAAAACACTGCTGAGTAAAAACCCCATGTCTCTCTTCTCAAATCAGAAAGTTTCTCAGCCACTTGACATCTGTATAAACACTCAGTGTTTATACATATACATTTGCCTATAATGTTTAAGTTACCAATTAACGTTTTCCTGAGCACTTTATTTCAAAGTTTTACATCTAGCTTTTGATACAGGTTTCTATTTTTTCTTTTCTTTCTTGACAGAGTCTTGCTCTGTCACCCGGGCTAGAGTGCAGAGAGGCACGATCTTGACTCACTGCAACCTCTGCCTCCCAGGTTCAAGCAATTTTCCTGCCTTAGCCTCCCAAGTAGCTGGGATTACAGGTGCCGGCCACCACACCCAGCTAACTTTTTTGTCTTTTTAGTAGAGATGGGGTTTCACCATGTTGGCCAGGCTATTCTTTTTAACTCCTGACCTCAGGTGATCTGCCTGGCTCGGCCTCCCAAAGTGCTGGGATTACAGGTATGAGCCACTGTGCCCGGCCTGATACAAGTTTCTTTCTGAAAGTCCAGACATACCAAATTCTAGTTATATCTGAATATAAATTTTAAAACACTTTGAAATGGAATTTCAGGTTTAGTTTTGTTGTTGTTATTGTTGGAGACAGGGTATCTGTTGCCTAGGCTGGAGCGCAGTGGAGCAATCAAATCTTATTGCAGCCTCGACCCCCCATGCTCAAGCAGTCCTCCCACCTCAGCTACTAATCCTTCCAGTAGCTGGGACTACAGGCATGTGCCACCACACCTGGCTAATTTTTAAAATGTTTTTATTTTGGTAGAGATGGGGTTTCACCATGTTGCCCAAGCTGGTCTTGAACTCCTAGGCTCAAGTGATCTATCTGACCCGGCCTCCCAAAGTGCTTGGATTATATACGTGAGCCACTGTGCCTGGCCAAATTTAAGGCTTTTAAATTGAGATAAGAAGCTGTTTTACTAGAACACAGCTATCAAATTGTGATTAAGTGCTAAGTGTCCTATATGAACATGAATGTGGCTTCTTGATTCCCTAGTCTCCTATTTGTCTGCATGAGAGAAAAGAATTCAAAATGAGGCAACATTTATGAACTTTTTTTGAGCTTTCTCAATAAAAAGACAATATTTATAATCCAAATTTCATGACTGGCAAATTAAATATAAACAGACAACTGATGTAAGAAGAAACACAAATAACCAGTTACAAGGGAAACTAGGAAAATACAAATTAATACCCTTAATTAAATAAAATTAAAAAACTATAAAGCACCCAGTTCAGTAGAGGTTGTGACAAAACCAGTAAATGTTTACTCTAAACTGGTTTAATCCCTTTGGAAAACCATATCAATATTCATAGCAAAAACTGTACCACTTATTTATTTTCCCCTTGTTCCGGAGAGGATTTAAGAAGTATAACAATGAAAAGATGCTCAGATTCTTGACCATGGGTAATCCTTCTCCCAGATTATACTACTCTAAGAGATTACTTCAATAGCAGTACAAAGTTCTAGGTACATGAATTTTAGCTGCAGTGGAGGCCAGGATCATGATTTTTAAAACAGGAAGAAAAAAATAAAAAAAGCTGGAAGCAGCCTAAATGTCTAACAATGCAGTTTACCGAATAAGACAAATTAAAATTGCAGAGTACTATGCTGCCATTCAGTTTATAACCATGAAGATTATTCTAAATCCTTAACAAGAAATGGAACAAGAAAGTGGCAACAGCAAATTTACCAGTGTATAAAATATACTAATATGTAAAGATGTATCCCAACTTTATAAGGAAAGTTTTGGAAAAATAATGTTAACCTGTTACTAATACACACATTGAAAGTGGTTTAGTAGTGTTACAGAGAACACATTATCTTGCTCATGTAAATAGAATATTTTATGGCTAGAAATCAGAAAGAAAACGTAAGTCCTGGATAATTAGTATTATGCTACAGACTGTTGGGGGAAAAAGTATAAAATCACATGATGAAAAAAGAAGTGTATGAGAGCATGGAGTGGTGGTACACAGCAGAACAACAACATAATACACTGGCCTCAACAGAAAATCTCATACGCTACCTCAGTACTGCATAAGCCTAGTCTAAAATTTCAGTGGTTTCAGTGGCTGTTGAGAATGAAAAGCAAGTGGCAATATAAAATAAATCTGAATCATTTTTCAGTGTGTTATATATAAAGAAAATGCGGAGATAAGAATGGGTAAAAAGGAAGTAGCAAGATATAATAAATATGAATGAGTTCTTATGCAGGCAGTCCCAGTAACACTTTAGTAAGACCCAATGCAAAACATAAAGTAACATAATGTATCTCAAGGAATTCTCCCCATGCTTACAAAAAAGTAAATGCTTTAAAGAACCTCAGTCCACAGTAATCTGCATTAAAAAAAATAATGAATTCGAATGGAAACATGTATAACGACAAGTATCAGTTACATATCGAGAGCATCAAAATACATCAAAAATATAAGAATAAAACAAAATGGAAAATACCATAAAGATATTAGTCTTTGTACTAAAAAAATCTAGCAAATGATCAAAGTTAAATTATCAGTCCTAAAGAATAAAAACCTGACATCACAGCTAGAATCTGGATGACTCTTCACCAATGGCATTTACTGTGTTAGGAACTGAGTCATCACTATCTTCAAACAATAAACTGTCCTCAGACTCACCAAGGACATTACTAATTCCACATTTTGAAAGAGATTTCACCACTGCTCATCTCACAGTAGTCCATTGTTTTAATCCACCCACATACACGTGAATCCTCAAGTGTACATGTACCACTCCTCACTCACAAGCTCCGAAAGTGATGTACTGATAGAGGAATATAGGCGACAGTTGGACCTCTTGGAATTAGAGCTTGTGGACTCTCCTATGGGCCAGTTCTCCCTAGGAGAACTGTAAAGGGGTCATGTCAGAAGAACCGAGAACGGCCCGGTTTCCTTAATAGGCCTCAAGTTGCTTATTCATAACGTCATGCCTTTCTTATCATATGATCTTTTGGTTGTATCATATACGTATTCTCCACTCTTCCTGTCATCACTCCTTTACATTTCTCCTATAGAGACTCTATCTGCCGCCCCTGTTTTCTTCAAGTCCTCATCTCAGCTGGTGGTAGGCCAGCATAATGTCCCATAGTGGTATTTCATAAAGTCTATAAAATTAAGCTTTTAATGTTATAGCAATGTCTTTGCTGCTTTTGACTCACTGGTTACAGCAGAAAGAAATTTCAAGCTGAAAACGGAGGGAGAAAATGCAAATTCTTCAACTGATTGCCTGTGTGATCCATGCCTTGTTACTTTTGGTATTTCTGGATGTGAAATTGCTGTCTATTCTGTGCTGTCTGTTGCCATGCTCTGCGGCTGAGAATCCGCATCTTCACTGCTCTCCGGTTTCTTGAGTCAGTTATAATACATGCAAATATCTTTTTCTTTTGTCTCTGTGAATGCTATTTACTGCATCTTTGTCATGCAACGTATTAGATTTTGAAACAATCACAAAGTTACACAAAAAGTCTCTAGTGCAGTACAAATGATTATTTCCTCAGTTATTTGAAAGTCATTTGCAAATACGATGTCCCAACGCCCTGAGAATACTTTAAATGCTTCCTACAAGGCTATTCTCTTACATAACCACAATAGAACAATCAAAATGAGGATGTTAACATGGATATTTCACTAGTGTCGACTGCTAGACCCCACCTGAGTTTCCCCAGTATCCCGGTAAAGATCTTTCCAGCAAAACGACCCAGTTCAGAACCTTGTATTGTACTCGTCATGTCTCTGCAGTCCCTCGCAAGTTGGAACTCCTTTCTTGATCCTGATACTTTTGAAGATTACAGGACATTTATGCTTTAGAATGTTCCTCCATTTTGTCTTGTATAACGTTTCCTGACTATTGGAAGTGATGCTATGTTCTCATGTCCTCTAACAGGCAGCCTAGAACTGTGATTTGTCCTATTACTGATAACGTTCACTTTGATCAGCTGCCAGGTTTTCCCCACTGTTAAGTTATTCTCTTCCACTCTGTGATTGTTAAGTATGGTAGCGGAGATACTCTGAAACTATGTACAGTCGGTAGTGGGTTCTAGTTCTGTTAGTCGGCAGTAAGTAGTCAGTAGGTAGTCACATTCTACAAAGTGCCACCAACACACTTATATTGAATATTGAACAATTGCTCCCAGGGGAAACACAAGATTAGGTTTCTTTAAAGCTCTGGTCACAATATTTTTGTCAATCTATTAATACATAACCTTGTTTAATTTGTGTTTCTGTTTAAACACATCTTATTTTATATATATTGTTGATTCATGAACACGGAACTCATGGCCAACAGCTCATCACTCATGCCTGAACAAAGCTTACATAACACGTGTTTTCTCCAGAGGGCACGTCACCCTTCCTGCATTAGAAGCAACAGCCAGCACTTCAGCACTATGCTTGGTGGCCACACTAAACTGCAAAACCTGAACAAACTGCAAAAAACTTTGAAAAACGTGGCACAAAACAGACTGCAAAAAGAACATTGGCTCCCAGTGCTGAAACAAGAAGGCAGAGCACCACCTGTTTGGCCTCCGCTGGTGACATGCTGGGCAACTCAAATTTTTCACTGCTTTCCACATGTCCAAGAATGACTGTGGAAAAACCAGTATTGGATTTGAGTCACAAATGAATTTTAGTGAGTAGGAAAATTTGCAAATAAGTAATCTGAGAATGATGAAGACTGACTGCAAATATGATAGTTCTGAATCACACTTACAATTAATTTAATTATGTATATTGGTATAAACTTGCGGATTCCTATTTTATTCAGCTGGTTATAATCTGTTAATATCAACATTTATTTTGATGCTCAAATTGTCCCAGATTTGGCCAATGGGAGCCCTTTAAGGCAGCTTCCCATTTCTTCTTTGAACACTTTCTTACTTTCTGGAAAAAGAGGTTCCTTTTAGTGATGGAGAGTACTTAGAGACCAAGATCTGGAAACCAGGTGGTGTGCTCACTGGAAACTAGGTCACTCATTGCTATAAAACACAAACACACACACACACACACACACACACACACACACACACACACTATATTTATAGTTGTCCCTTGGCATCCAAAGGGGATTGGTTTCAGGACTCTCATGGATACCAAAATCTATGGATGCTCAAGTCCCTTCTATAAAATGATACAGTATTTGCATATAACCTATACACATCCTCCTGTATACTTTAAATCACCTCTAGATCACTTTTTTTTCTGAGATGGAGTTTTGCTCTTGTTGCCCAGGCTGGAGTGCAACGGCGTGATCTCAGCTCACTGCAACCTCTGCCTCCCAGGTTCAAGCGATTCTCCAGCCTCAGCCTCCTGAGTAGCTGGGATTACAGGCACCAGCCACCACACCCAGCTAATTTTTCTATTTTTAGTAGAGACAGGGTTTCACCACGTTGGCCGGGCTGGTCTCAAACTCCTGACCTCAGGTGATCCGCCTACCTTGGTCTCCCAAAGTGCTAGGATTACAGGTGTAAGCCACCATGTCTGGCCTCTAGATTACTTATTGATATCTAATACACTGTAAATACTATACCTAGTTGTTATACTGTATTGTTTAGGGAATAATGACAAGAAAACAATCTGTACATGTTCAGCACAGATGCAACAACCACCCACTGTTTTTTTCTGAATATTTTCCAACTGTGGTGGGTTGAATTTCAAAAATACAGAATCCAAGGATATGGAGGGCCAACTGTGTTGTTATTCATTACATTTACACTTATTTCTACATCTACCTATATGTTGGAAACTATGAGTTCACATCAATATCTCCTATTCCAAAACACCACAGCGCTCACACTAATTTTCTTCTTTTTCAATATTTGTAACTGACTTCTAAGATAACAAAAAACTTAGCACCCATCATCCTTAATATATCTGCTGATTAGATTATTTCCATGTAAGTAACGGAGTTTTTCTTACTGTCTCCTCTTCTGCATATATCTGAGGCATACCCCTAGAGGATGTAGAGCTCTGACATCCTGTACTAGATCTGCCCTCAGTGGGAATGAATGTCCTTTTTGCTACATTCAGACTTCAACAGCCTGCACCATGCCTCTGCCTCCTGCAGGTGACACGTTCTCACCCTGCTCTGGACCCTGTGGCTCCCTGCCTCCTGCACGTGGACACCTATGTTGCTCAGCGCCACCTAATGTCTTTTGGACTGAATTGCTTCAGAAGGGTTGAACAAGGGGAAGGGCCATGCAAGCAGTTTCCACAGTTGATTTTTCTATTAAAATCTTCTTAGTATTCTTAAGTGTATTTATAAAAATAGAGATCATACAGGCAATTTAGATCCTGGAGTTTGGCCAGTGATTTAAAAACTGTGAGAAATCAGTATGCAGGAGAAGTATCCTGTAAATGCCCTTTGACCTTCAAGCAAGGCCATTACTTTGTATCCTTGATAATTTTCCTTAAGTAGTTAATACTGCTTGTTTTCAGTGTTCACTGCTTTACATGATCAGTCACACAGTTTCTGTGCCCAGCGGAGGCCTGCTCTAGCAGCTGACTGTAACGCATTTACAGTCTCCTTGTGGCTTTGCATTTGTAATACTAGAACCTGGGTAATTTTTGGAGGGTGGTGGGAATGTGCCTTAGTTATCAGCAAATACAGGATTGGCTTTGTTAGGATTGCAGGTATACAGGTAAGCTTATGGCTTCAAAAATTTTTCTTCAATGTTATGTTACGTTTCTATTATATATGTATGTATGTATGAATGCATGTATAAATAGGTAAATAAGGTTCCTGACTGCAAATGAGATCTACTTTCTCTTTCCTAGGAAGAAAACAGTTCAGATTATTTTATTTTCTTCATGACATTAGAAATATGTTGCCTTTTCTCCAAATTTACATTAATATCTGTAAAGAATGACTATTCCTACTTTTTCTTTCAGAGGCTCTAGAACAGATTGCACACATGGCCACACTTCTTATGCTCACATCCACTACTGCATCTAGATGGAAGTAGATCTGGAACAGGAAATGCTGATCTAGACCATAAGCTCCTCAGAAGCAAGCATCATGCCTATTTACCACTGTGACTGTCTCCAGGCTTATGAATGAATGGGTAGATTAATAAATATGATATTGGTAAAGTGGCTTAGACATGCTATGATTTCCATCCCTCTCTATTTACAGACAGCATTCCAGATATCTTATTTCCATTAAAAAATTGAAAACCCTCCATATGAAATCAGAGTATTTCCATGAGAAATGGTAAACAGACTAGTCACCGACTATTTTAGGAATAAAAGATAACACACTACCTCTGCACTCGGTACACCCGAGTCCATGGAGGCACGAGGGCTAGGATCCGAGCCACCAATTCGACCAGGTCACTAGGAGAATAACTCTTATATCTTCCTGATTTCCAGAGCTCATAAAGCCCGGTCCCACGAATCACCAGGGTAGGATATAGTTTCAGACCATCGGGACGGAAAGCAGGATTCTCAAAAAACTCCTGTGAATAGAAAACAGAAAATTACTTTTCCATTAGTTATGCAGAGATCACCCAGGGTGAAATCTCAACCCTTGGGCAGCTTCTCTGGCACTCCTGGTGGGCCCTGGGGCAGACTTTGCTTCTGACCATCTGACCAGGTAGGGCATACAGACAGAACAGAAACTCCTTGTTTCTGTAGCCTCACTGGAGTCAAGTAGGTGTGTGTTGGACTGCACCAGCCCCTCACCATTCCAGCCTGTCCCCTCCCCAATCTCATCTCATTCTACCCCTCACCACCTGGCCTTTCCACCCCCACAAAGGCAGTTTCCTTTGCTTGGAAAGCTCATCAGTTCTTCTTCATGTAGCTAATCTGCAAGTCTCAGTTTGAATGCCACTTCTTCAGAAGGGCCCTTCTGACCTTCAAATACTAGCTATCCCACTTTAAAAAAATTCCATTGACCCCTGTATTACCTCTTTCTTAACATCATATGACAATCTATTCAGTGTCTGCTTTCACCTCTAGAGTACAACTTCCTTTAATAACGGAATATGTTTAACTGCTTAAATATTTCGAAAGTGTGACAGATCATCTGGCTTATAAAATTTAAGTGTTTAATATAGGGCCCTTTAGAGGCACAGTTTGCTGATCCCTGGATATGACTATTTTGTCCGAAGGCCAACTGGCACCATTCCTATCTTGGCTACGTGTTGTCCATTTGTGATCTGGACACTGAGCAAATATCTCTAACTCGTCGCCTTTTGGTTCAGTCATTTTTTATACTATGTCACCACAGCTGGCTGCTTTCTTTATCTTGGAATGTATCTGTGAGACACCAGGCATCCTACCTTCCATCACTTTGCACTGATAATTTGCTCTAATCTTGTTCTGCATAATATACATTGGAGAAATGAAAGTGGACTCACACAGTCCCCTCTCACTCCCACCTTGGCAGGAGTATTTACTCAGCTGGCCGGGCTATATCTTGTAAACTGTAAAAATACTTTTTATGTTTGCTACATTATTCTTACAAAGCTCTTCATTGTTTAACTCACTTTACAAAGAAATGTAATGATAGACTTTTCCATCTCTCATTGACGTCTGTCACGTTCTTAAATGCTGTATTCTTCATACACTATTTAGTCTCAGATAGCTTCTTCTATAATTGTGTGATTTTCCTATAACATTTATATTTTAAAGAATCATTAGGTCTTTAATAAATATTCTGCAGCAAATCAGGCGCAGTGGCTCACACCTGTAATCCAGCACTTTGGGAGGCCCAGGTGGGCAGATCACCTGAGGTTAGCAGTTTGAGACCAGCCTGGACAACAAGGTGAAACCCCATCTCTAATAAAAATACTAAAATTAGCCGGGCATGGTGGCAGTGCCTGTAATCCCAGCTACTCAAGAGGCTGAGGCAGGAGAATCACTTGAGGCTGGGAGGCAGAGGTCGCAGTGAGCTGACACTGTGCCACTGTACTCCAGCCTGGGCAATAGAGTGAGACTCTGAGTAAAACAATAAATAAATATTCTGCCGTCATTCTACAAAAGGCATGTATTGAAGCTATTGTCCACCCAGTCTGAATCCACATTTGAACACAGGATTTCAGAAAAGTACTTCTGGTGCTTGGATAGTAAGTTTAGGAGACATACAGGCCGACACATTCCTTTGGAAAGAATGAAAATGAATTGCTTCTCGATTTTCAGTTACACTAAAGAATCAAAACGTGTTTCTTTTCTTTCCCTCCAAAACCACACTAAAGTAACAAGAAAGAATTTTTTTGAAAATATAAATCCCGAAGAACACAGAGGACAAGAAAGGAGGCAAGAGATCCAAGATGGCAACAAATTCTTCAAAGACAGAAAGTAGGAAGGCTTGTGAATTACTTTGCAAGTAAAGAAAACAGCAAAAGGAGACAGTAACGAAAGGCCTGCTGAATCACACTGAGAGTCCCAGAGAGGCTCACAGATCAGAGGTACCAAGAACTGGGCAGGATGGAGGAGAGACATGGAAAAACAAACAGGGGCACTGGATCAAGTGTGTACACAGAGGGATTTATCCATTAACCCTCAGCCTTTCCTGAACAGGCAGATGAGAAGGTTTTTAGTCCCTGGAGAAACTGGAAAGCCTCTGGGCTCTGAGATTCCAGGTACAAAGGAAGGTCTCGGTGAAGACCAAGGCTGAAAACAGGGAAAAGCCGGCACACTGACTAGTGAACTCTCTGCCCCACTCCCTGGATGTCAGCAACCAACTTCCCGAGATATACTCGGGCCACTCAGCCCAGAGCAGGAAGTTGGAGAGTTCATGTCTGGATGAATCAAACAGGCCTACATAAAAGTTCATGATACTGACATTTAGGAATCCCCTATAGAAAGGAAAGCTTATTGCTAAAAGAACATCCTTCAATGAGGCATGCTTGCAAGGTAGGCACACAGGCCTTGCCATCTGGTTTTTCACTCTCCAAAGCATAAGAAATTGCTTTTGATCATTTGGCTGAAGATCATCATAAACTTGGGGAAAGCCTAGAGCATGAAGGGGCCAACCAAAACAAAGAAGGCACTTGGAGGAAACAGGCATTGCATAAAGAAAAATGAAACATATAAAAATATCCATAATGCTCTTCTTCAGAGAGATAAGATAAATTACATCCACAATACAAGATCAAGGTGCTTTAAACTAAGAAACCAACTGTAGTGGTAAATTTCGCTTCTTTGAAGATTAATTACTTTGAGAACTTTTTGATAGGTTTATTGGTTATCTGAATATTCTCTTTTGTGAAATGTTTGTTCAGGTTTTTGCCAATTTTCCTATTAAGCTGTTTGCCTTTTCTCATCAAGTTCTAAAAATTATTTATTTTAAAACAATTTAATTTGTAGAGAAGTCTTCTCTAAAGAGAACTCAGATTTTTCATTTTAGCTCCCTTCTGTTACTCACTTACTAGGATGCAGTTAGAAAAGAAATATGATCCACTCATATTCCCTGTGGGTTTCCCAGACAAGATTACAAACAAACAAACCTGTTTACAAGAAGGGCTGTCTTTGCAATATTATTACTGAACTATTATTCCTTATGTTGAGTACACCAAGGAAAATACATAGTGAGACTCAGCTATTTGCTATGACTTGCTGCAGTATGAAACATACTACTATGTTTTTCAAAGCACTTAAACTTTATGAGTTCTGGCTATCCACTGGTCTCCCTAGGAGCTGTGCTAAAGAAATGTGTGTTTCAGGTGCCTTTTTGGCATGGTGTCTGAGCACGTGGCTATTAGTTACTGAGGGAAGGATATTAGACTCGCAATCTATTATACAGCCAGTGTGGGGGAATTATGAACAGGATATCTGTGAACTAATGTTATCTTATAAACAGGTCCTCAGGTGCAGTTCACCAGCTTAAATAATAGAAGTAAACTTCTTGAGAGGAAAGAATTATTAGCTTCACAAATAAGACATGGTAAACTGTATTTTTCTAAGCAGAACAAATGAAAAGTACTTTTATAGATGAAAGAACTTGACAAATATGGTCATCATGCTCACTAAAAGGATCTCCCTAGAGCACACCCGCCCAATCTGAGAATGAAGAAAAACAAAAGGTCTGACCGATCTCATTTCCCACAACGAAGTTCACATGATTAAGAAATTGTGAGCGTTAACAACAATAAAACAATCCAGAGTGAAAATTCAAAGAGCCGAAAGGCAGTTCTAAGCTTAGAAGCATTTGAAGAAAAAGAAAAAGATCAATTTAATGAAAGCACAAGTAAAAGTTCAACATAGGTTAAGAAAAATATTTAAAACAAATATTTTTTTAAAAATGAGTCTATAATCTCCTTAAAAAGTTCATAGAAACTAATATTAAAAATATTCATATCACAATAGAGTAATGAGTCAGAGGACATACAATTCAAAAATGATGAAAGAAATGTAATAAGGGGATACAAATTTGAAAAATCTATGATTTCAATTTCAAAATACAAGTTAAAATGGCACTTTTATCGATCAAACTAGCAAAGAGTAAAATATTACATGTACATATGTGCATATGCATGTATAAGTATATATAGAAAAAAATCAGAAGAGAATTATTTGGGGAGAAAAATTCTGCTGAAATGAGTATAAATTGGTATAACTCTCTGCAAAGCAACTTAGTAATACAGTGAGAATCTTAAAATGTTTCTACCTTTGCCTCATAATCCTACTCCATGGAATTTATTGTGAACAGATAAACCCAAAGACTACAAAAAGTTATGCACATAAAGTGATTTGCCTGCAGCGTTTTTTAAATAATATAAAAAAACCAGTAATATCTTAAATTTTGAAAATCTTGCAAGGGGTGAAGCAAGGTATGACATACTGAATTAAAAAGACGTTATGGGCCCGGCGCGGTGGCTCAAGCCTGTAATCCCAGCACTTTGGGAGGCCGAGGAGGTGGATCACGAGATGGAGACCATCCTGGTCAACATGGTGAAACCCCGTCTCTACTAAAAATATAAAAAATTAGCTGGGCATGGTGGCACGTGCCTGTAATCCCAGTTACTCGGGAGACTGAGGCAGAAGAATTGCCTGAACCCAGGAGGCAGAGGTTGCGGTGAGCCGAGATCGCGCCATTGCACTCCACCCTGGGTAAGAGGTGAAACTCTGTCTCAAAAAAAAAAAAGACGTTATGTTAACATGTTAACAGAGACCAGGTTACAACATGGATAAATGTTTGTTATAATGTTAAGTGAAAAAGCTATTAAAATAATTTCCAATGTCATATATATTTGTATGTCTGTGTTATATTTGCATAAACAACTTCACCCCCCAAACAGCCTAAGCATAAAAAATCTTGGAAAGAATCCATTAAAATGTTATGAGTGTTGTCTGATGGGGCTGTAGGTGACGTCTCTTACCCTACTGTATTTCTAATATTCTATAATAAGGATGCATTTCTTTAACAATGGAAAACATCTTCACTAAACAAGCAACAAGAGCACACAGGGAATAAGAAACACACAGAGGCATTCTGAATGTGCCTGCTGAAGCCACACTTACTATGAACTGTTCAATGTCTCTTTCTAGTCCCACATTTGGCAGGTCAGGCATCATATGGGCCACCACTTTGAAACCGGAATCTTTGGCCAGGTGAAATGACTCACACACTGCCTTCACAGTGTGGCCCCTAAGGAAAGAAAGTCACTATCTGTTACACAAATAAATGGGTGACAAAGTTAACACAAGGAGAAGGGGGAAAATAATCTCTGAGACAGGTAACATGTTCCATAACCAAAATCATATGGCTGGAGGAAAAGACAGCTCAGAAAGTCATTTTTTACATCCCTACCTCTCAGGAGGCCTGGAAGTAAATAACCTGATTTCTGAGATATTTCTCAGCAAGAGTTAATGTGTATTGAAATTATTTGGTTTAGCATCACCAGTCAAAATAAGCTTATGAATGTAAATATTAAAATATATTAAATATTAATATATTTTAGTATCTTTAAAAGCTTATGAATGTAAATATTAAAATACATTAAAAACAAGAATGAGCTCAAAACCGCGCAGAAACAGCAAGCTGCTATGTTCTTTTCTTTAAATATCTTGTGAAATTATTTGTAGACAGAGAGGAAGAGTGAAATCTATGACACAAAATAGATTTCACTGGCGGGTGTGGAGGGTCCTTAAAAAAACTGTAGAAAGAGAATGAATAACTTAGTGACAAGACACAGTCATTTGAGGCCACAGATAAAGCATGTTAACTTGGCATCTAGAGCCACATCAAGCAAGAAAACAGTCCCAATAATAGTCTCGGGCAACTAGACAGAAGGCTTGTGGCAATCCTGCCACCAAGATGTTCCCATTCTCCGCAGAAGGATCCTACAAACATGGACTCCAGCTCACTCTCTCTGAATGCTCCCATCCATTTCCATGGCTTCAATTTCTAATCTCTTTTTGCTAATGACTTCCCAATTCCTAGGAGGAGGTCAGTTTTCTCTCCTGAATTCCAAACCCAAATAACCAATACTTTAAAGCAGCACTGTTTAAAATGATAGCCACTAGGCACATGTGATTATTAAAATGTATATTTAGAAGAATTAAAATGGAAAATTCAGTGCAGGCACAGAACGTTTTGATCACTGCTGAATCATCTATTGCCTAGCCCTGCTCTAAAGCAAATCTTCAACTGGCTGTTCTACAGGTCTCTTAAATTTAATGTAGCCAAAATGAAACCTATGTTCTCTCCAAGCCTCCTTGACTTCCCATTCTCTCCCATCCTCATTTCCAATCAGTCACCAAGCACCACCATTCACTTCTTTCCAGGACATCAGTACTTCCTGCTTAATTTCTGTAACAGCCTCATACCCAGTCTCCCTTCCAGCTTGCTCTTCTCTGACCTGCCTCTTACACTGTAACTAAGCGATCTTTTTAAGCTGCAGATATGCTCCAGCACATTGTAGCTGTAAGCCTGCTGGTGGCTTGCTCCCCTGGATTAATGCCCAGCCTCCCTTCGCTGAAGAGTCAGGCCCCTAATAATGAGCCCCCCTGATTGCCTTCCAGCATCACCACTTATCACTCTCCTACCTCACATTCTAACCAAACCAAGCCACTCCAAATTCCCCAAATGTGCCATGCACTCCCCTCTCCAGGAGTTTGTTCATATTTTCTTTTTGCTGGAAACAATCTTCCTCTCCTGTACCTGACCAACTCAGACCCTTCTGTGAAGTCTCAGCTCAGATGTCGTATTCTTCAGAAAGCTTCCCCTCCCCTTCCACCTGCACAGGTGTCTCTCTAGCACAGCCCCTAAAGGCTACAGCACTCCACAGTTTCCCTCGTTGAAGCGTTTTCCCACATAAGAGCATCCTATTGGGTTACTCTTTCTTAATTAAGCATAATATCCATTAGAGTCTTCCCCTGCTAAAAAATATTCAATGGATCTCTACTCCTTAAGGGAAAACTCCATCCTCCTCAGCCTGGCATTCCTCTTGGTTGTTTCTAAGATGCTGATCAGTGCCTGTCTCCCTAGTTCCCCTTTGCTTCCCTCTCCTGGCACACCACCAACATGGGTACCCAAATCCTACGGAATAAAGGGGCCTTTAACATCCAACTCAACTCATCCCTCCTCCACAGCCCGCTGTTACCATTCTCATTTAATCATCTCAGCTGCCTAATAAACTCTCAATTGTCTCCCCTACTCCACTCATTTAGCAATTAACTGTGAAGTTCTTTATACAGTTAACCTTTCACAGGTATTTTCTTTTCAACTAAAAGATGTATTGCTATTGCTAGAGGGAACATAACTTCTTATAGTTCTACCAACTCTTATTTCCTTCTTTCCCTGCACTCCCAAATTTCTCAACGTTTACAACCATGGCATCGCCAAACTTTTGCCAGCTGGGATCTGCTCCACAAAATGAATCTTTTTTTTTTTTTTGAGACGGAGTTTCGTTCTTGTTACCCAGGCTGGAGTGCAATGGTGCGATCTCGGCTCACCGCAACCTCCGCCTCCTGGGTTCAGGCAATTCTCCTGCCTCAGCCTCCTGAGTAGCTGGGATTACAGGCACGTGCCACCATGCCCAGCTAATTTTTTGTATTTTTAGTAGAGACGGGGTTTCACCGTGCTGACCAGGATGGTCTCGATCTCTTGACCTCGTGATCCACCCGCCTCGGCCTCCCAAAGTGCTGGGATTACAGGCTTGAGCCACCGCGCCCGGCCTAAAATGAAACTCTTAAACCTCACACTGACGTCCTTTTCATTCAAACTCTTTTCTTCGTTCTTTTCTCCTTGGCCTTCTCTCCTGCTTTAAACTACTGACCTCAAGTTCTCTCTCCTGCTTTCTGTATAGACAAGGCTGCTTAGGGCAAGAGGAAGAAAGATGAACATGTTTATGGCCTGCTGGAAAAGAGTCAATAGAGAAAGACTGAAAATGAGGGAAAGGGGGGATGGAATTAAGAGCACAGACAGAAGAAAGAACTTTGAAAGGAGGCATTCCCATACCTCTTTCCCTAAGCCTGGTCAGAAGGAAGAAAGGATGGGTACGAATGTAGAGAACGTTGGTGGAGATGGAGGAAGACCTGTGCAAGATCACCTGCCACCATCTTACCTGTTGGTGTCTCTGGCCACATCTTCATAAACGCTCTGCACCCCTATCTCCAGCCTTGTGCAGCCATAGGTCAACATGTCACTTAAATGCCGCTTCATGCAATAATCTGGTCTGGTCTCAATAGTAATTCCGATACACTTTGTGAGGCTTCTCTCAGAATACCTGTAGAGAAAATCTAAAATAACAAACCTGATGCAGGTTTCAGGACACTACTCCCTCCCAAAAGACTGCCTTCTCTCTGTCCTTCTAGTATGAGATAGTGGTAAAGAGTGCAGGCTCTAGAGCCAGACTGTCTGAGTTCAAATCTTGGCTCTGCTACTTCCTAACTATGCAAATGGGAATGGTATTAACCTCCTTGTGCTTCGGTTCCTTTATCTGCAAAATGAGGATAATATAGAATCTACACCTCATAGGATTGATGTGACCGAGCTACCATAATTCTGTTATTACCATCATTATCACTATTACTCTCCTGCAGTAAGCTGCAACCATCATCTCCTTGAAAGCAGTGATTTCAACTGTAAAAACCTATTTTTCAATTCCTAGCGACTATTTTTCACATAAGTGAAAACCATCTGCATTATTTATTTCCCACTCCATATTTTTGAGTCATTTTAAATGAAAGGGAAAAAAGGGGGAGAGTAGGTATAATGATTACAGGAATATTTCGAATGAAAGGTCTTCTATATACACAGAAGTCTTTTCACTGAGTCTATTAAACTTAGCAATAATTTATAAAATTACATATGATTTTTGTCTTTTACTAAAATCACGTATCAGAGAGCACCACTTTAGATTCCAGCTGTTTGAATTAGTGGCCTTAATGCTGGCCAAAGATGCAGAGAAGTAAGTTTCTTGCTAGGAGGGCTGGTGAAGTGAGGGGATAGGAGCTCGCATTTGCAGAGGTGGTTGTGGGCCAAGCTCTGGGTCACACACTCTAGTGCTGAATCCTCCCACCAGCTCTGTGAAGTGGGTCCTATTATCTCCATTTCACAGCTGATGAAGCTGAAGTTGAAAGGGAGTAAACAGCTTGTTCAAGGGCACTGAGCTAATAAAATCGGAGTCAGAATCTGAAGCTGGGTCTATCTGACTTCAAAATCCTTGCTCTGTATTCCAGTTACCACACTGCTTAGACAACTCAGCGTGAACTCCAGACGTGTCTGCTTTTCAACGTCTCTCAATTCTAGTTTTGTTTTGTGTTGTTTTGTTTTAGATACGGGGTCTCACTGTGTCACCCAGGCTGGGTTCAAGTGATTCTCGTGTCTCAGCCTCCCAAGTAGCTGGGATTACAGGCACACGCCAGCAGGCCCAGGTAATTTTTTTTTATATTTTTAGTAGGGACAGTGTTTCACCATGTTGGCCAGGCTGGTCTCGAACTCCTGACCTCAAATGATCCACCTGCCTTGGCCTCCCAAAGTGTGTGGATTACAGGTGTGAGCCACTGCAGCCAGCTAACATTTCTCAATTCTTAGAACCCAGTCATTCTTCTCAATGCACCCTTCTACAATGTTCTCAATTCTTTGGGGAGGATGAGAGAAGCCTTTTTTAAAAAAACAATTTTGCCATTTATTTTCCTTCTTTCTGAAGAAGTTCATTGCTCTTTAAAGTAAAAATCATAAAATATCTGTAATTTTTATAACTAATTCCATGTGGTTCACTCTTTCATTCTTGTCAATAAAACTGACTTACTTGTTGCTAACAGTAATTATTGAGAAAACTAAGAGTCACTGATCTAGAGGACAAATTCTGCAGTCTTTCATTGTGGACATTCAAACTCTTCCGCACTGTTTATTTCTGCATTCCAAGAGGTTTCCAGTAGAATTACCAGAGCACGGGACTAAAGGTAAACAACTAGTCCAAAGCCACTAAAAGCTGACTTATGAGACAGAAAAGGGCTCAGGTCTTAGCAAAGCTTGCCTAAGACAGGATTCAAACTAACTTGGCTTCTCTGAAACAACAATATCATCGGGTCCTGGCCTTTCCAACGGGTGGGTACAGGCATGCAGTAACAGGAGGTTCCTGCTGCCACACGAGACACACAACACACCTTCCTCCAGCGTATGGAGGAGGCAAACCATACAGAGGCTGGATAAAAAAAAAAAAAAACGAAAGCAGAAAGCTCTAAATGACGATGTTTTTAAAAGTCAATGAGAATATCCTAGAATGAAGCATTCCAAAATTGTATCATAAAGCCTCCTATTAATTGGTATGTTTTTAAAAACCTGCAGTACTTCTTAAAAGTGATACCATTAAGTTAGCAAGCGTAGGGGCATAATAGTAGCTTACATCACTGGGAAAAACTAGAGGGTAGGCAATTACACAAATGGGAATTTGTGCAGAGGAAAGAGAAAATGTATTAGCTAGTCTTTCTATTGCGCAGTGTCAAGGGCCCCACCAAGGGCATAGAGAGGGCACTGCTGCACAAGGCCTCTTTCTAAGTCGTCAGAATATAGTACAGGCCTTAGAAGAAAACCCTATTCTCAAATAATAATTTAACTCCATTTCAAAAATGTCTTTCCTCAGGGAGGAAAAGTCATTACCTTTTGCAGCAACAAAAATGGAGGAAGAAAAAAACAACTCAAGTTTTGAAAAGTCAATATTCTGTATTTATAAAAAGGCTTTCACTACATTTCCTCTTTCCAGAATTATATTTTTCATTTGAAAAGCAATTAAACAAAAATTTGTATCAATATGAATAACAAAATAATGAAGGGAATCCTAAGGAGCATCCTAAACAACAGAGTATAAGGTAATTTTCCCCATGAGCTCACTGTATTCTCGTGAGGATTTTTTAATACTATATCTAATCCTACATCTCACTAAATCTGATTTTTCATTTAACACAGATGCAAACATATCAACATAACTGTTCTTTAATATGTAAATATGCACATACAGGCGTTCAACTAATCTGAGCTGACATTTTATGGCCTGCTATTAATATAATCCCCCGTATCATTTAGATAGCTATTCAACAGTGCCATTTAGCCATCCAAAAGAAGAGCTCTCCTTCAGTACCTAGTTCAACTCCCGTACCTCCTGGGGGCTACAAGTCCTTCCGCATACAGGAACTCTGTCAACTTCTCAGAGACAAAGCCAAGATTCAAAAGAGATCCTTTGATTCCAATTCCACTGCTCTTGTTGTGGTATTACAGGTTCATTTTAAGCCTGAACAGCCCAATGATATGGGCTATCTTGAATCCTAAGCTTTTCTGTATGCCATAGGAGTGGCATCAGCTATAAAATATGCTAATGTTCTCTGTGAAGCATAGCTTAAGCCAAAAACCTTATGTTGACAGAACTTTTAAAAACTGCAGTGCGGGGGTGAAGAGAAATGGGACGATAACCCAGGAATATAAAAGTAAACAAAACCCAAATGCTACCAGCCTTCAAAACAGCTTAAATACATTTCTCCCTCCATGACATCTTCCCAGAGCCCGTCCATCCCCAGCGAGATCTGAGTGCTCCCATTCCCAAAGCACCCTGTCCACACTATTAGTCTGCCTTGTTATCTGTGGTATCTGTCTCTCCATCTGGACAGGAAGCCCCTGAAACCTGGCAGGCTCAAACACACACACATCTAGAGGCTAAAAGCCTTCAACACTAAAAATTCTCCCTTGGTTAAAAAAAAATTACAAATTTGAAGAAGGAACAAATGAATTAGGCATAACTGGGGACACAGGAGGTCTCTCTTCACTCTCACAGCGGCCTCCAGATAAATCTACTGGTTACCTTCTTCTTGCAAAAAGTTAACCTTAGAAGGTGCCTAGCAGTAGGCCAGGCATTCTTCAGAAAGTAAAAATATAATAGTTCTTGTCCCAGACATGCTTAACAATCTAGCTGGGGGGATAAGACATAAAGAAAAAAAATAAAGGAACGACTACAGAACAAAAAGCTAGAAGTAGCAGAAATATAAATAGATTATTTCTTGGGAAGCAAGTTTTATTTCTGGAAAGAAGAAAGTGGCATTTTACAAAAGCACTATCTATTATTACCATCCCCTTGCACTAAGGGCCCATCCAGGGGGACACTGATGGAAGGAAGACAGAACACTGATTTTGAAGTCTCTTCATTATCTTCTGGAAACTATCTTTTGTTTCACTCTAAGAAGCTGTGGGATCAGAGGGCACCTCTCATTACTAGTAATTCGTGGCAGCTCCTCTTTCAAAAACTCTGTCCTTACTGCAACTGATGTGCCTGAGTCTAGTCTTGCTGAAAGTCTCACAAGAGCTCGAGGCTCAAGTTCCTGAAAGGCTTACAGAATGTTCCCTGTGTGGACACCCCACAACCTCATATTCAACCCGCTTAAACCAGATTGCAAAGTAAATAATGGTACAGGAATGAAATACTCGTTTTTGTTAGTCACAACATACCATCTCTTCTCTACAGTCCGAAAACAAGTCAGTGGAATTACCCACTGCTTTGAACAGCCAAAGATTTGTCTGAGTTGTCGATGACACCTCGAGCTATTAGTGTAATTCCTGGGCAGCAGCGCCATGAACAAGTTCTTCTTTTGAACTACTACCGTATCTTGAAAATACCGCAACAAAACTTGAAGTTCTGCCCAATGCTGTGTTACTGATACTCTAGACTGGAGTTGGATGTCTGATGTGTTTCAGGATTTAAAAACAACTATTCCCCCAATCTTGTTTTGAGACGGTAGTCGAGTCTGCTTCCTCGATACTGGTGGTTATGTTACGAGATTCTACAAATTAACCACTGCCCAACAAAAAATGAAGTAACAAAGAACAGAATTTTGATTTAAAAATGAGTACTACCTATGAAAAACCAAGCTGGTGCACTGTAGCTTACAGACTAATCAAAGACCCTGTGCCCTATCACATTAGCTGAGAGCGCTTAAGATATGGAAAAACAAACTATAACATTTGGTTTGGAGTTTGATTCTTTTCATGGCTGACAAAACCTATCATTTTGTAGTCCCCTCATCTAGTTAAAGAACCAGCAGCAACACATTATTAATAGAAAAGAAAAAAAAAAATCACAGATATTACATTCTTCTAGTATTATATCCACATCAACATTTAAAGGTTATATACATAAAAACATCATAGAAAATGCTTTTCAGAAAGTGACTGCTAAGTGAAGAATAACTTATAAACATATCTTTTAGATAAAAATTATCATTTCATTAGAAAGCTTCAAATCATAAATGACAGAGAAAGGTGTAATTTTAGAAATAATCTCATCCTACCTCCTAATTTTTATAGATGAGGAAACTAAAGCACACACACAAAGTGAGTGGATTAAACCAGGCAATAATGCAAAATGACAATATAAATAAGTCTGGAGGTGGTGTCTGGTGATTCTTAAGGGACAGTTCTTTCCAACACATTCATTTGGCATTTACAAAGTACCAGAATTCTATGCTTAAGACATTGTACTAAATACAAGGAATCCTCTCCCATTCTCTTAAGAAGGCATTGCCTATTAAAGGATATAGAAAAAATACATTGTAAAGAATTGGACCACAATAGTATTCATTACAACTATTATTCTTGGCTACTGAAAACCAAAGTGAGGAGATGATTAAACCAGGAGATGTAAATCCAACCATCAACTTAAACCGATGTATCAATAATTATATCAAATGTTAACAGAATAAACACTCCAATTAAAAGGCAGACATAATCAAACTGTATTGAAAAACAAGACCCAATTACTGTAGACTTCTGTCTAAAGAAATGCACTTTCAAGATAAAGATACATATGAGTGGAAAGCAAATGGATGAAAAAGATAATACAAAGGGCAAACAGTAAGCACATGAGACTGTGACGGCTCAATTAACGCCAAGTCAACTGCAAGACCAGGGATGCAGGAGGACATCTCATGACGATAAAGAGGTAATTTCATAATGGTGAAAAGCTCATACACCAGGACAACATAGCAATCACAGATGTGCATGCAACTAGTAACAGATTTTCAAAATACGTTAAGTAAAAATTAATATAACTGAAGAGAGACATAGAGAGTTCCTCACTCATAGTTAGAGATTTCAATCTCTTAGCAATTGACAGAACTACAAAAGAATAAAAAACGAAATCCACCTGAACACCACTACCAACCACCCTGGTTTCACTGATATTTATAGAACATGACACCCTGCAACTAAGAATACACATTCTTTACAAATACACATGGCATGTTCATCAAGAGAACCACATATGCTGGGCCATAAAACAAGTCTCAATGAATTTTAAAACACCGAAATAATGCAGAATAGGTTCTTTGGCAAAAATGAAAATAAATTAGAAATTAGTAAGATATCGAAAAAATCTCATTGTATGGAAATTTGGAAATTAAACACCCCATTCCTATACATTCCATGGATCAAAAAAATATATATAAAGGGTATTGAGAAATATTAATTGAATAATTAAAACGAAACATATCAAAATGTGTGGGATTCAGCTAAAGCAGTGCTTTGAGAAATACACTTACATTAGAAAAGAAAAAAGGTCTAAAATGATGGCCAAACTTTTTTTTGTTTTGTTTTGTTTTTTCAAGAAGGAGTCTCACTCTGTCACCTAGGCTGGAGTGCAGTGGTATGATCTTGGCTCACTGGAACCTCCGCCTCCCAGTTTCAAGTGATTCTCCTGCCTCAGCCTCCCCAGGAGCTGGGATTACAGGTGTAATCCACCATACCTGGCTAATTTTTGTATTTTTAGTAGAGACAGGGTTTCACCATGTTGTCAGACTGGTCTCAAACTCTTGACCTCAAGTGATCCACCCACTTTGGCTGGGAATACAGGCGTAAGCCACCACGCCCGGCCAAACTTTTTTTTTGAGATGGAGTTTTGCTCTTATTGCCCAGGCTGTAGAGCAATGACACAATCTCGGCTCATTGCAACCTTCACCTCCTGGGTTCAAGCGATTCTCCTGTCTCAGCCTCCTGACTAGCTGGGATTACAGGTGAGCGCTACCACGCCCAGCTAATATTAGTATTTTTAGTAGAGATGGGGTTCCATAATATTGGTCAGGCTGGTTTCAACCTCCTGATCTCAGGTGATCCACCCGACTTGGCCTCCCAAAGTGCTGGGATGACAGGTGTGAGCCAGCCAAGCTTTTATACTTTTATACTTTAAGTTACTAGAACAAGACAAGCAATATAAACCAAAAGAAAGTAGAATAAAAATAAAAGCAGAAGTCTACAGAGTGGAGGAAATAAAACCAAAAGCTACTTCTTTGAAAAGAACAATAAAATTGGTAAACCCCCAATTAGTGTAAATAAGAAAAAAAGAGAACACAGATGATGAGTATCACGGTTGAAACAGGGGTGATCACTAAGATCCCACAGACATTAAAAGCCTAATAAGGATATATGAACAATGTAATACTAAAATGTTAGACAAAATGAATGAAACAGACAAATTCCTTGGAAAACACAACTTATTAAAATGGACACAGATGAAACAGAAAATATGAATGTATCTATTAAATGAACTGAATTAATTATCTAAAATCCTCCCATGAAGAAAATTCTATCCCTGGATAGTTTCACTGGTGAGTTCTAGCAAACACTCAAGGAAGAAATGACATTCATCTTACATGAACTCTTTCAGAAAATAGGGGAGACACTAATACCAACAACTAATACCTGACAACAAAATTACAAAAAAAGAAAACTACAGACCACCACCCCTTAAGAACAGACACAAAAATCCTCTACGAAGTATTAGCAAGTTGAATCCAACAATATGTAAAGATGATGATACATTATGACCAAACAGGGTCATAATCCTAGGAATGTGAGGTTTAACGTTAAGAAAAATCAATCAAATGATCCATATTATCACAATGAAGGAGGAAAGTCATATGACCCTTTAAATAGATGCAGAGAAAGCATTAGATAAGTGAGTCAATGATAAAACCTCTCAATAAACGTATTCAATCTAATAGAGGTATCTACAAAAAAACTATAAGCAACACTGCACTTAATACTGAAATAAAAATGTTTTCCTTGTATCACTGTAAGCAAGACAAAGAGGTGCACTCTTACCACTTCGGTTTAACTGAAGGTCCTGGGCAGTGCAGTAAGGCAAGAGAAAGAAAAGCATACGTATCCAAAAGGGAAAAATAAAATGCACTGTATATGCAGATGACGTGATTGTTTAGGAAGTAAATATATGGATTTACAACAATAACTTTTAGCATAGTGAATGTGGTAAGGTCTTATGATGTAACGTTAATATATAAAAATCGGCTGGGCATGGTGGCTTAGGCCTGTAATCCCAGCACTTTGGGAGGCTGAGGCAGGCAGATCACGAGGTCAAGAGATAGAGGCCATCCTGGCCAACCTGGTGAAAACTTGTCTCTACTAAAAAGACAAAAATTCGCTGGGCATGGTGGCACATGCCTGTAATCCCAGCTACTCACTCAGGAGGCTGAGGTACAAGAATCACTTGAACCCAGGAAGTGGAGGTTACAGTCAGCTGAGATCATGCCAATGCGCTCCTGACTGGTGACAGAGCAAGACTGTGTCTCAAATAAATGAAAGAAAGAAAAAAAACTGTATATTTATTAGCAAAAATGTACAGCCAGGCATGGTGGCTCATACCTGTAATCCCAGCATTTTGGGAGGCCAAAGTGGGTGGATCACCTGAAGCTGGGAGTTTGAGACCAGCCTGGTCATCATGGTGAAACCCCATCTCTACCAAAAATAAAAACTTAGCTGGGCATGGTGGCAGATGCCTGCAATCCCAGCTACTTGGAAGGCTGAGGCAGGAAAATGGCTTGAACTCAGGAGGTTGAGGTTATAGTGAGCTGAAATCACATCACTGCACTCCAGCCTGGGCTAGACAGTATGAGACTCTGATTAAAAATGATAATAATAAAATTTAAAAATGAAATTTGTATTTCATTTATTATAGCACCACAACATATACAAATATTTTGGAAATATTTTTTACAAAAGGCTTACAAAATCTCTACAATGAAGACTGCCAAGAGAAATTAAAAACATAAGAATATAAGGACAGGTATTATGTTCATGAATTGGAAGAGGCAATAAATTGTCAATTCTTTCCATTATTCTATAGTCTTAACACAATTCCAAATCCGTTACACTTTTTAATAGACATTGGCCAGCTGATCCTAATTTTACATAGAAATGCAAAGTATCTAGAATTTCTAAAGCAATCTTGAAAAACAATTACAAAGTTGGAAGACTCATGCTACTTGACTGGAAGATACATATACTAAAAAGCCACAGTAATCAAAACGATGTGGTACTGGCATAAGGAGTGAAAAACAGATCAATGAAACAAAAAAGACCCCAGCCCCACATCTATAGAGTCCTTCGATTTTTTAACACGTGTGATATAATCCAAATGGCGAAGGAAAGTTTTTAAAGAAGTGATGTTAAAGCAACTAGATGTCTATATGGAACAAAAGGAACCTGGATTCCCACCTCATACTACACATAAGAATTAATTCAAGATGGAACATAAACCTGTATGTGAAACCCAAAAAGAGGGAAGTATCATTGTGCCTTGGGAACGTGCAATGGTTTATTAGGGACACTATGGAAAAGCAATAACCATGAAAGAAACATTGCTGAATTAGACTTTATCAGAATTAAAAACTTTGGCTAAAAGATACCGTTAATATAACAAATACCCAAACTGCAGACTGAGGTTTCATATTCACAAAATATAGAGCTGACAAAAAACTGGCAGCTAGGATATACAAACACTCAAGAAGAAATGGGCAAAAGATTTTAACAGATACTTCACAGAGAAAATATACTCAAATAGCATAAGCACATACTAAAGTGTTCAACATCATTAGTCATCAGGAAAAAGCAAATTAAAAGCACGAGATGCCATTATACACCCACTAGAATGGCTAAAATTAAAAAGACTGACAACACCATATGTTGGTGAGGATGTGGTGCAACCAAATGCTCGCACACTATTGGTGGGAGTACAAATAGTAGAGCCATTTTGGGAAAATGACTGGCAGTTTCTGGTAAAACTAAACTTATATAGCAATTCTATGTCTATTTATTCCCCAAGGGAAATAAATACATATAGCCACAAAAAGACTTATACAAGAACGCACACTGAAGTTTTATTCATAATAGCCACAAATGAAACAGCTCAGGCATCTATCAATAGAAGGATGGTAAACAAACTGTGATCTCTGCATACAATGGAATACTACTCAGCACTAAACAGGTAAAAACTCATGAATCACCTAACAACATGGATAAACTTCAAAACAGTAGACTCAGTGAAAGAGGCCTTATGCAAAAGAGTATGCTAATGGTTCCATTTATATGATGTTCTAGAATAGACAAAACTAATCTGTGATGGGGAAAAAAATAAGAAGAATGGCTGCCTCTGGGAGGCACAGGGGAGGATTTACTGGGAAGAGGGATGTGGGAACTTTCTGGGATGACAGTGACAGTCTATATCTTAATAGGACTTTGTAGCACAGGTATATGCATTTTTCAAAAATAACCAAATGGTATACTTAAGATACGTGTGTTTCACATAAATATATTATGCTACAAGTTCTTTTGTACTACATGTAAATTTACTAAAACAGTGCAAATAGTGTACACTAGTCAGTGATATGCATGATGAAGTATCTGGGGAGAAGTGTACTGAAGCACACAACTTTAAAATGCACCAAAAAAGACACCAAGCACGTGCCAGAGACTGATGAATGGATAGTGGATCTGACAGATACATGATAAAGCAAGTATTGTAGAATGCAGGTGATGGGTATGTGGATGGTCATTAAAAACTATTTAATCTGTGTTTCTTACAAATAAAATGCAGAAAGAAAAGCAGCATCAACTCTCTTAAGGTGACTACAACCGTATCCTAGGTTCTCCACCCAATGTTAAGGATCCTGGTTATGTTAGATACAATGAACCTCAAGTTTCTCTTCAAAGAATCAGTATATGCTCAGCTCTTATTCTCTATTTTAAAGTTTAACTTCCTTGTCGTTTAAGTAAACAACCTTTTCTATCAGTTCTAATCAGTAGTTCACATCTGTTTCCCGGTCCGCTACCCCATCCTGACTCATTGCAGTCACCTGCTCTGACCCCTGGCTACCTGCTCTGACCTGCCCATAACCATCCTTTCCACCAAACTACCCACCCCACCACTCCAGCTCATACCCCTACTCCCTTTAAAACAGCCAATCAGGATTAGTCTAGACTGTGAGGTCTAACCCCAGCCAACAGGAGAATGACACAGCAGTAGGGACGACCCTCTATCAGGCATAAGTACCCTTTTCCCTCCCTTGTCCAGGTGTGTGTGCACCATTGTTCCATCTGTGAGCTACACCCTTCTATAGAAATACATTGCCTTGCTGAGGAAATTTATATTCGAATGCTACTTCTTTTGCAGCATTGAAAATTCTACTTATAACAGTCACCATCTATGGAAATCTGGGTGACCAGAGGAGAAGGTAAAATAATCAATATAAAAAGTGAGAGGTAGGGAGTATCAGAGTCAAAGCCCAGAACTGCAGAAGGTCCTGAGGGCTGCCAGAAAGGAGGCCCAGAGCGGCAAGGCAACGGTCAGTCACTCTCAGGCCTCTGGAGGTTCCTTTTGCTTACTTCCAAGCTCTGCAGGTCTAGGAAATTGTCTTCTGGGCCTGGTACCTAGCATTATCTAGCACTTCAGCTTTTCTAAGACAGGTAAGAACACAGTTGAAGGATTTAAAGTCATTAATGGAGGAGGGGGAAGAGGAAGAAACGGAAATGAATTTAAAATTCCACAGGGAGAAAGTATGACTCACTCACTTCTTGATGGGTAACTACTCTTTTATATTGCATCTTGTGAAAACAGCCAAGGAGCATTAAAGATTGAATGTAAAACTGCTTCTGGGCAAAGTGATTAAAAAGGAATAAAACTATTGTAAAAGGTTGTTTGGAGGTATTTGGCAACATTTGCATTCTAGTGAATGGGTGACTCAGACCCCACTACCGGTCCTTTTCATCTGCAAAGCCTGATGGTTACATGATGACAGTCACCAGTAATTGTTACTCTCTGGAGACTACGGAAGAATCCCAGTCCAGCTGATAGCACTGAGTGATTAGCACTCTGCTTGATGTAATGAGCCTTCACAAAAGCCTCACCTGCTCTGTCCTTGAACTCTGTTCACTTACCTTTCCAATTTTTCCATCTGCAAGAATATAACACACTACTTGCTACTAGCTTGTCATACATAATAGCCAGGCTCTGCTTGCTGGGGCTTTTCTTTACCCTAACTCCTACTCTTTTAAGAAGCAAAACTTTAATCAGGTTCAACATATGAAAACATAGCAGGGACACCTGAGCTAACACAGCAGTAAAACTTGACCATAAGGTAAACAGACCATTAACCTTCAACACTGCTTGCTGACTCATGGATCACAATATATCATTTTTAACCTTATTTAAAATTAATCTTCAAAAAAATCCCTGCTAAGCTAATGAAAGTCAGTTACACCTATGCAGTTTGCAAGCAAAAACAAAAGTAAAATACACATGTCACCTTACATCTAAGAGGGGTGGGCTGCGCTGCGCAAACCAACCCGTTTTCACACATACACTCCGCGCAGGGTTGGAGAGAAGGGCAAGGGAAAGTCCAGACATTTCCAAGGGACACGTTATGTCAAAACCACAATTTCTCTGGGCTGCTTTTTATTTCACAACGATGCCAACATTTGAAAATACTTTCTGCCTCTAGTTCTGTAGCACGACTAGACTATCATTTCTTCCAATACAAAGTTTCCCTCAAAACAAATACCAACTCTATTGTGAGGAGTTTGTAGTAAAACTATCTCAACAAAGCAACGATATGCCACAAGCCAGGTCTTTTCTTTTTTTTCAGATGATCTCATAAAAGTATAGAGACTGAGAGAAAAGAGCAAAACATTTCGAGCGTGCGTAGGCAGAACCAGCAGAATTTATGGATGGCTTTGTGGCCCCCAGATTGCACTTTTACTACTTCTCAAGAGCCTTCAGGAGATGTGTTGCAATGAAGACCCAAATCATGGATAAATTTTATCTGAAAATAAGGTGTTTGTTGCCCTCTTGAGGCAAATTCAAGAATAGAAACAAAACAACACAGGCCCGGCCTTGTCTGACTGAAAGATGCTTTCTCTTGCACAGGGCATTTTCTATGAACACATCATGATCTGCTGTACTAGACAACCCCATTTTCAACCCAGTGACAGACAACTTACATTCCAACACAAGGCACCAGAACATTTTTGCAAAAATAAAACATTACACCAAGATTAGAGCACAATTTTTAGTTTCAACTGACGAAAATGTCAAACTAGAAACACCCTAAAAATTCACTATGCAGACCCCAGTTGGCCTGCTTCATACACCTCAGGAAACTGTAGGCTATGACAAGTTTTGTGGCAAATTTTTAATGGGGGAAGAGAGGGAAGTCTAAGACATTTACAGCTCAATTTCACTTAACATGTAAGGTCTTCAACATAAGAATACCTGCACCAAGAGAGGAGCATAGAAGCATATGAGCTCAACAGAAAAACTTATCTTGATAGATGCCCCCACCAGGGAATTTTCAGAGCTGAATAAATTGTGGTCAGCAACCCTCTAACAGAATGTTCTGCTGCCATTCCTCTGTTTTTCCTCCATCACATTTTATCCAAGGGATAGTTTGATTTTTCAGTATTAAGAGTAATTAGTTGGATGATATTATTATTCCTCTAACGTTTGAAGATTTCAGCATTTACTAAGGATGATTCATATTCATGATCAATTTTTTTTTGAGACAGAGTCTCACTCTGTCAGCCAGGCTGGAGTGCAGTAGTGCAATCTTGGCTCA
This sequence comes from Saguinus oedipus, assembly GCA_031835075.1. Taxonomy (NCBI): domain Eukaryota; kingdom Metazoa; phylum Chordata; class Mammalia; order Primates; family Cebidae; genus Saguinus; species Saguinus oedipus. Next base: position 32,596,518 of record CM063182.1, on the reverse strand, counting down.
CTGCAACTTCCATCTCCTGGGTTCAAGTGTTTCTTGTGCCTCAGCCTCCTGAGTAGCCTCTGCCTGGGACTACAGGTGCCAGCCTCCATGCCCAGCTAATTTTTATATTTTTAGTAAAGATGAAGTTTCGTCATGTTGGCCAGGCTGGTCTCCAACTCCTGCCCTCAAGCAATTGCCTGCCTCCACCTCCCAAAGTGCTCGGATTATAGGCGTGAGCCACCACACCCGACCTCTTGATCACTTTTGAATGAGCAGTAACAATACAGTCACCATCTCATCTAATACTAAACCCCTGCAGGAGGAAAGATCACAATGCTACAAGTCCAGGTTCACAGACACAGAATTCACCCGCTACAGTCCCCAGAGTCAATCAAACAGAAGAGAGCTGCTGTCCACACAAACTCTCCCGGCTGCGAACCTTTCACATAGGCTCTTTTAGCTACCCTTGGTATTAAACTTCAAGAAAAAGCTCCTCTCTTCTTTTCACTTTTACAAACCCAAGGAGAACAAAGGAAGTTAGGGGGGTTGGGGAGTAGGGAGTGCACAAAAAGCTGTGACTGTCCCCAATTTGGAGAGGCAGCCCTACCCAGGTCATTAGCTAACTGACCATTCATTCAAAATTAATTCACATATTGACTTGTGCTTACTATGCACCAAAAGTGCTTTAATTACAGTGTAATAAAAACCACCCTTAGGTCTACTCAAAATTTGGTCCTACACAAAAAATCTTCAGAGGTGGCACTAGTTGAACCACCCTATAATTAGCTATATAAAACCCCACCCCATATAAAAGGGAAGCCAGAGAAAGGCCTGAGGGTGGTAGGGAAGGGAGGCAAGGAAAAAGAGGCCACATTCCTCCCAATATCTTCAAGCTCTGATATCTGCACACACATACAGACACACTCATATTTTGATACCCAGCACAGCTTACAAAGTTAGGTTCTGAAAGCAAAGCTACCTGGGATTCATATCACATTCTACTACCAACCACCTCTGCAACTTGGAGCAAACTGCTTCATCTCCCTGTGCCTCAGCTTCCTCACCTGTAAAACAGGGATAATCTGAACACTTAACTCAAAGGCTTCCTATGAATATTAAAGAAGTGAATATTAAACACCCATGACAACATCTGGCCCACTGTATACGGAGCAAATGTAAACCTCCTCCTTTGCTCCCACTCCGCATGTCCCTTCCTCCTCAGCTCTGAGGTCTATGGTGACCATTATTCTACCACCTTTTCTATGCATTTATATACAGATATACGTGTGTGTGCGCGCATGAACACACAAATAATAGGATCCTACTACAAGAATTGCTCTAAATAATGCTTTTCACTTAGTATACCCTGCAGATCCAAAACTCTCCCATGAGGTGGCCTCCTCCATTTACAGGGCTGGTAATCTTACCTATGAGCTGGTAATCCTGTTTTGTACCATCAGCCCAGACTTCTCTTGTTATTCAAAGGCCACTGACACCTCCACCAGAATGTATCACAGGCACTTCAAACTTCACACACCCAAAACAGAACTGATTTCCTCCCACTGAGATTGTCTCTGCTGTTCCAGCTGAATTTTCCACCTCAGTATACAGCCCTACCCTACCTTCCCACCATTTCTGACAACCAGAAACTTGGTGTTAGGCTTTATGCCTTCCTCTCTCTCACCCCCCATCTCAATCTCCTCTCCATCACCATTGCCGCCACCCTCCTCTGAGCAGGGATGGAGAGAAGCAGATGGCCTCCTATCTGGTTTCTCACTTTCATCCTTATACTCCTCTAATACATTAGCCAGACAGTAGCCAGAATGAGCCTACCTGTCAACCAGAAATGCCACTTCCCAGTCACCCACTTCCTACTGCATTTCAAATAAAACTTCAACTCCTCAAAAGCATGTGTAACTTGGCCCTTACCTCACACTGCAACCCCATCGCATGACATTCTTTCTCTTGTTCACTGGGATCTGACACGCTTTGGGTGTTGTCCCCTCTGCATCTCATGTTGAAATGTCATCCCCAATGTTGGAGGTGTGGCCTGGTGGGAGGTGTTTGGCTCCTGGGGCTGGATTCCTTATAAATAAATGGCTTACCACCATGCTCTTGGTGATGAGTGAGTTCTGCTCGGTTGATTCATGTGAGATCTGGTTGTTTAAGAGAGTGTGGCACCTCCCCCCACCTGGCATGTGATGTACTGGCTCCCCCTTCACCTTCTACCCATGATTGGAAGCTTCCTGAGGCCTCACCAGAAGCAGATGGCAGCACTACGCTTCATGTGAAGCCTGCAGAACTGGAGCCAATTAAACCTTGTTTCTTTTTAAATTACCCAATCTCAGGTATTCCTTTATAGTGACACAAATGGATTAACACAGTATCTAACCATGCTGGTTCCTCTGTCCCTAGAACACCCCAAGCTGTTTCCCAATTCACGGCCTTTATCTTATCCTTTCTGCTGTTGGCCTAACCCATCCTTGTACTTTAGGTCTCAGCCTGAATATCAGCACTTTCCAGTATCTAAAACAGTACATAGCATCTAGCAGGCCCTCAAGAAGGATTTGGTAAATAAGGAAAATAGTAACTATCTAGGTGTTCCTACAACTCTTGAAAACAAAAACTATTTTAAGACTTTCACTTCTTAAATCACTGAACTACATACAAAACTGTAGTATTCTTCCTGCTAAAAGCAACGGGTCAAAATAATGTATAACTTTGTCAACTAGAATTCAGAATGAGTAAATGAACTTGTTGTGGTTTGATTGGCACATGATTTGACAAACATGAGTCTGTCCCCTCTAAAACTCAATGCTGAAATTGTCAGTTTAACAGTATTAATAGGTGAGACCTTTGAGAGGTGATCAGGCCATAAGGGCGCTGACCTGTGGGTGAGATTCATGAATTATAAAAAGGCACATATGTCTGCTTCTCGCTTCCCTGCCTTTTGCCACATGATAATGTAATAAGACCTTTGCCAGATGCCAGCACCTTGACATTGGACACAAACAGATATTATTTAATAATTATGAAATCATAGTTTCTCTAAATTAAGTTTTTAAATAACAGTACCTTGTTTTGCTGATTTTACAGCAGCTAAATGTTTCAAATAAAGAGTACTCCCAGTCCCCTTCTTGGGTGAGCTGAAAAAACCTTCAAAGCCCATTTTTGGTAAATCTCTCTATTTGAAAACACTACTATGCCAACAAACTATATTCATTTTTTTCTTTAAAAGGATTATTTCAGTGAAAATAATCCTTTCCCATGAAATGAGAAAGACCATGAGGAGTAAGAATGTGGATGCAGAGCCGAAGGTATCCTCACAGGCTGCTGCTAGGAGCATAAACTGACAACCACTTTGGAGACTATAATAAAATAGGAATTTCTTACTTGACTGCCTCGTAAATATTGTTGGAAGTATGTCCTGATAAGGCATCATGTAAATTTCGAATAAAATAATCTCTGTATTCTTCCGGAAGGGCCATAAATGTTCCACCCATCACAATAAACTCCACTTTATCCACACTATGACCAAGTTGTTTTAACTGAAAGACAAATTCATTAGCATTAGAATGATATAAGCATACACAACCACTCTAAGAAGGCATTGCAGATCTCTTACTTTGCACTGTTTTCTTCAGTTTAAAAATCAAACAATGAAACACATTTAGCTAGTTCTGTGGATAAAAAATAGACTCAAGTCTGAAAGAGAAAAGGTGAGAAGAACTCAAAGAGGGCTAATGAGACTGTAAAACAACAAACAAGAGGCTTAACTCGAATACTTACAAAGTGGAAATTTAAAACATGAAGAATATAAACTGGAAAGCAGTAAAGACAAATATAATACAATATGCAAAATAATAAGTATTTATTGATCATGTATTTTGTGCCAGACTTGGTGGTAAGCCGAGGAGACAAAAAGGCAGCATTTATGGTCAACAACGATACATGAATGACTATGTAACATAATAAAGACTTGCTACAACAGAAGAAAAAAGAATAGAAAGAAAAATCAAGATAGCAGTCTAAAACAGATGGATGATTCTGGGCACACATCTCATGCCTGCTTTCTAAAAAAAAGTGAAAGTCTCATTGATTAAAAATGAAATATTAGGGCCGGTGCAGCGGCTTATGTCTGTAATCCCAGCAACTGGGAGCCCAGGGAGGGTGGATCATCTGAGGTCAGGAGTTTGAGACCAACCTGGCCAACATGATGAAACCCCATCTCTACTAAAAATATAAAATTTAGCCAGGTGTGGTGGCGAGTGCCTATAATCCCAGCTACTCCAGAGGCAGAAGCAGGAGAATCACTTGAACCGGGAGGCGGAGGTTACAGTGACCCAACACTGTGCCACTGCACGCCAGCCTAAGTAACAAGAGTGAAACTCTGTTTAAAAAAAAAAAAAGAAAGAAATATTAGGTCTCCTCTACTAGGGGACAGAGAGAATGATACAAATTTTTCATTTTGTTGACTACAATAAGCCAAAATTCTAATTTTTAAAAATAGGTATTGAAATTAACAGTAATTCTGAAATGGCAAATAATTTACAGAGAAAAACTATAGATATGCCTGTGTGTATATCAACACTAAAAGAATACTGCATTTCTAGATCTATGGTTGTTTACAAGGGACACTCATCAAAATTACCCTGGTAGCTTTTTGCAATGTCTTGCTAGGACCTTAAAGCAGACTTAATCAGAACCTCAAGAGGTGACGATCTGACACGTTTTGGAGAAGTTACTCAGGTAATTCTAGAGCATTTATAGCTAAGGAAAGAATCACTGCTCGATGTCAGTGTCTAAATCTTATAAGCCATGCTCCTTTTTTGGTAAACATACACATTTCATGCTCAATTGAAACATTGTTTTACATTTCAAATAAATTAAATATCATAGCTCAAGAAGAAATTGAAGCAAAGGTCAGTTTAGAACCCACTTTTTAAAAAAATGTGGGCTCCCCTAGGTGAGGTCCCCTCCTGTCACTGGCAATCCTGCTCCTTATATGCTTGGGAAACAGCAAAGTGGAAATTAAAACTGAATAGTATTTATCAACAAGCCAATAAATAAAACTAAAGACAACTTACCCAGATGGTATGTATTACTATCGACGTTAGACTTGACCTGCCTACTATACATTACTGTTAAAACTATGAGGACAGTGCTTTACATTTTTTTAACTTGGACAAGTTTAAAATAAACTTGTAAATAAAGAAAATCTGTATTAATGTGCAGATTTCTTGAATAGTGCAAGGTCATGTACATACTGCTTGTTTTTAGTCAGTTATACTGAGGTATAATTTAAATACAATAAAATCCACTAACTTTAAGTGTATAATGGATGAGAGTTGATAGAGTTATGTAACCAACCACCACCATGGTCATGATACAGAACAATGCCATAACCCCCACGAATTCCTTGTACCCCTTTGCAGGCAACTTCCATTTCTACCCAACAAATCTGTCATAATACTTCTTTTTGAGACAGGTTCTTGCTCTGTTACTCAGGCTGAAGTGCAGTGGTATGACCACGGCTCACTGCTGCCTCAACCTTCTGGGCTCAAGGGATCCTCCCACCTCAGCCTCAGCCTCCCAAGTAGCAAAGACTTCAGATGCACACCACCATGCCACACTAATTTTTGTATTTTTTGTAGACTGGACTTTGCTATGCTGCCCAGGCTGGTCTCAAACTCTTGGGTGCAAGCAATCTGCTGCCTCAGCCTTCCAAAGTGTTGGGATTATAGGCATGAGCCATTCCACCTGGCCAGTCAAAATACTTCTTAATCTGAACTTTGGAAGTCAAAAGTCAACACATATACCTATTGTCTAAGAACTTTCATACATCTTCATTCCACAAACTTCGTACTACAAATTCAGAAAAACTTAGAGAATATAAAACCCTTAAACAATAAATACAGTCTTTAAAGAAAAGTAGTGCTTTGACCTTGCTAGGCAAGGCAAATTCTCCCTCCCTTACATAGATATTGAAAACTTACAAAAGGGAAAAACACCTTTTTCATTCTAATTTCAGGTTCAATTTGCACCAAGCAACATTGCCTTCTTACTAAGTATAAACAACTAATTTTTTTTAAAAAAAGTCTTTAAAAAATGTACCTGTTCTATTCGGTGTCTTGTCTGCAGGAAAGGGTCATATCTGGCACGGATAGCTCTCATGGAGGTTGGCTACAAGAGAAAAATATTCTGTTATGCCTACATTGAATTAAAAATAAAAAATAGTTTCAAAAGAACTGTATTAAAAAAAAAAACTCTCTATGGTTCTGAACACTGAAAACATGGTGTGTACTCCCATTAACTTTTCTCAGTCTTGTCAGGGTTCGAATAATGTCCTGAATAGCACCAGGCAGGTGTCTACTCACACTGCCATGAGCACGTCAACAGCAGGCCGTCTCCTTGGGTCATACCTTTCTTTTGTATAAACACTTATGGAATCCCAGGGTCACCCAAGTGTTCTGCTCACAGACACAGATGTGCATACATATTCCAGTCATGTAATAAAGTAACTTTTAAATGAGCTTCTTAAATACCACAGTTTTTAATGGCTACTATTATAAGTGGAATACTCTACAGCCACGAAACAATGTACTGACATAAAATGTTAAGATATTATAAAATCAAGGCACAGTGAAGGAGGATTCTGATACGCTACCTTACGTGCAATAAGTCAGATACATCCAGTTGAGCATCTCTAATCGAAAACTCCAAAATGCTCCAAAACTCAAAATTTTTTGAGTGCCAACACAAGGCCACAAATAGAAAATTTCACATGTAAGTACTTAACACAAACTTTGTTTAATGCACAAAATTATTTTTAAAATATTGTATAGAATTAATTCAGGCTAGGTGTATCAGGTGTACATAAACCAAAAATGAATCTCACGTTGACTTGGGCTCTACTCTCAAGATTTCTCATTATGTATATGCAAATATTCCAAAATCCAGAAAAATCCAAAATCTGAAACACTTCTGGTCCCAAGCATTTCGCAGAAGGGATATGCAACCTATGTATGCTATATGTGAAAATCCCCATAGGATGGGGAGGAAATAATATTGGTAGTGGGAGGACCAAAAAAGAGTGGCCAGGGGATGGAACGAGAGGAAGCCTTTACACTACATCACTGCTCTTGTATTTCAAAAAATTTGAACCCTAGAAAACAGAAAAAAATGAAAACATCTATGAGAATAAAGTCACAAGGTTTCTTGGCTTCCAAGCTCTTCTGAGAAAGGTGACTCCCTCAATGGCGCCTCACTGGCCGCCTGAGAAAGGTGACTCCCTCAATGGCGCCTCGCTGGCCGCCTGCCTTCTTTCCGGTCCCCATTCTAACTGCTTCTCTACATGGCCATCAAAATCATCTTTTAAAAAACCGAAATCAGAGGTATCATTCCCCTGCCTTAAACCCTAATAGCTTCTCATAACTCCCACACTAAAATGCAAACAACGCAAACTCCTTACCCTTGCTACAAACCCCAGCCTTACACTTCCCTCACCCTCTGTGCTGCACATCACCCCCATCTTTCCTTCCTTGAGCCTTTTTCTAGTGACTTCTCTGCAGGTAATCCCAGCATTTTGGAAGCCCAAGGCGGGCATATCACTTAAGGTCAGCAGTTCAAGACCAGCCTGACCAACATGATAAAACCTTGACTCTACTAAAAATACAAAAATTAGCTGGGTGTGGTGGTGCTTGCTTATAGTCCCAGCTACTCAGGAGGCTGAGGTGGGAGAATTGCTTAAACCTGGGAGGTGGAGGCTGCAGCAAAGGAGGTCATGCCGCTGCACTCCAGCTTGGGTGATAGAGCAAGACTCCATCTCAAAAAAAAAGAAGAAAAAGAAAATGTAAATTCCAGAAGACAAACGAACAGGACAACATAGTGGTGAGCAGCAGAGCTCTAGACCTGCTTGTCACTTACTAACAGTATGTCGGGGCCAGTTTAAGCCTGCTATGCCATAGTTTCCTGATCGGCAAACTGGGATAATGATAGAGTCTATCTTCAAAACATTGCAATAAAGTTTACAGTTGTAAAGCACTTTGAACAGTGTCTGGGATACAGTAATAAGAAGTGTTCATGTAAGTATTTCTCTTATGGCTAGAACAATATAGGGCACTAGTAGACACTGGTAAATATTTGGTGAATGAACAGCTTTTATAATTAGAACAACAACAACCAAAAACAACCAAAACAAATTGTTGAAAGCCAGTACTGGTAAAAGCACGCCACAGGTAAAGCGTGATGCGACACTTCATCAGGACAGCCTGGAGTTACTGTACCTCATAGCCAGTGTAAGACTGGGTCGAATACTCAAAATCGGAATCAGGTCCACCAGGGCAGTATCTGCCAATACAGCAAAAGAACCAGAATGTCAGAATCAAAATTTAGTTCAGCCATCTAGTTCCAAGCATCTACCGTCTCCATAAAATCCTGACATTAAACGAGCTTCCTTTTCAAATCCCAAAAGAAAAATCTGCCTTTGTGGTGTCTGTAAATAATGTATTTTCTGCCAACAAGTAAGTAAGATAAACACGTATACAGACAATATTACACCCATTTTCAAAATGCTGCAGTTGTGGTTATTTCAGAGGTTTAAGCTTTCAGGGACAAATAACAGGAATGAAGTTTTCCTAAGTTTGGATCAATACTCAGTGTTCTCTTGGGAACCACACTCAAGAAAAGCTTTCCCCCTTTTATTCTTCCTACCTAGAATCATGCAAACTCTTCTGCTAATTCTTTCAAACAACTGAGCTTGAGAAAGCTAAAGGTTATGTAGAAGAAGAATTTTTTACTTTGATATGTTTCTGATCCAAACTTATTTTAAATTTCTGACGTGGAATTCAGGCAGCTTATATTCCAAATGTTTCATTTATGAGTTTCACAGAATGTACCATTTTGAGTTCCATATCCCAAGGTCTACTGTTTTGAGTTCCATAACCTACATTTTAAAAATTGTATATTGCAACAAATTAAAATATTCACGTTTCAGTTTTATTTATTTATTTATTTTGAGATGGAGTCTCACTCTGTCATCCAGGCTGGAGTGCAGTGGCATGATCTCGGCTCACTATAATCTCCACCTCCTGGGTTCAGGCAATTCTCCTGCCTCAGCCTCCCAAGTAGCTGGGACTACAGGCGCGCGTCACCACACCTGGCTAATTTTTGTATTTTTAGTAGAGACGGGGCCTAACAGCGTTGGCCAGGCTGGTCTTAAACTCCTGACCTCAGGTGATCCGTCTGCTTTGGCCTCCCAAAAGTGCTGGGATGATAGGCGTGAGCCACTGCGCCTGGCCTCGTATACTCCAGTTTTAAAGCACTAAAACATCTATCAATGGTTGCTTGTTTGAAAGGAGTAATCAATAAATATATTAAGGCAAAGTTTTAAATATTACCAGCATGTACTGACTAAGGGCTTGAGGGGACATAATTAAAATAAAACACAAATACATACAACTTAACAAAATCACCATACTTACACACATATATTTCCTGTAAAACTGATGTGTGGACATCTGTGGGGTTTGCACATCACAGCCACAACAGCAATCTATAAAAGAAAGATGAATACAAAAGCTCTTATAGGATCATTAATACAAAACTTCACAGAGCAGTTATCCCTAGACGGAAGGAGAGGAATGCAACCAGTGGCAAGAAGGGGCTTCAAAGGTATCGATGAGGCTGTATTTTTTAAGCTGGGCACTGGGTACAAGGGTGATCTCTGTTCAGTATGAATCATCTTTAAAATGTCCATAGGTATTATATGTGTGAGTTTGTATTCCATTTTACAATCAATTAAGTACAAAATAATAAATTAATTGTTAAAGCCACAGTGATTCTTAGTCTTTCTCTCTCTGATTGTCTTACTAAATAGCCTGTAAGAAAAAATAGTTACTTTATGAAATTCTACATAAACCTAACCTTTATGACTCGTGAACACACTAGATCTCAGTATCTGCAGCAGGGACTCTTAAACTGGCAGCTTCATGTTTCACAGAGTCTGATGTAAATGACCTCAGAGGGGTCTGACAGTCTCAGTGAGGTGAGGACAGGAGGCAGCGGCAGACATGAGACTGGTTACCTCTGGGGCACTTGGTGAAATCAGGCCATCCATGAAAGCAAATGTGAGCCAGGCTTCAGAGAAGCAGTTACAACCATGGAAAGGGAGAGAAGCAGAATGAATGCTGCAGACTGGGTGGAATTAAAGGTACTGTGGTGAATCAGTGTTCAACATATGGCAGACTGACAAATAAATACAAAAGGAAATGTATTACCTGTATGTGGTGCATGTATGTATGTAGGTAGCTAAACATACGTATGTCCTCGCTTGATCCACTGAGAGCGTCTGGCAGCAGCAACACCCTAGTAGCAGTAAGCACACCTAGTACACAGGTCTTAGTTTCTGAATATACTTCTCTGCTAAAAGAAACCAGGGCTCCTTGGGGAAATGGCTGATTCCAGGGCTGGAGCAAAGGAAGTTTAAGATGAGCCTGGAATTTTTTTTTTTTGAGACAGAGTCTCACTCTGTTGGAGTGCTATGGCGTGGTCTTGGCTCACTGCAACCTCCACTTCCTGGGTTCAAGCAATTCTCCTGCCTCAGCCTCCTAAGTAGATGGGATTACAGGCATGTGCCACCATGCTCGGTTAATTTTTTTGTATTTTTTTAGTAGAGACTGGGTTTTGCCATGTTGGCCAGGCTAGTCTTGAACTCCTGACCTCAGGTGATCTACCTGTCTCGACCTTCCAAAGTGCTGGTATTATAGCCATGAGCCACCATGCCTGGCTGAGTCTAGAACATTTTACTGCACCAGAAAGCTAAAAACTGCTCAAAGAATGATGAGGACGTTTAAAAAAAGACACAGAAACCAGCTTCAAAAGGCTCCCACTGGCCAAGTCTGCAATAATTTGTGCATCAAAATAAAAATGATAGTAACAGATGACAACCCACAAAATAGGAAACCTTTAATTCCTTCATACAAATAAAGGAGCGACAGGGTATGTGATGAAAAACAGGGTATTTACCTAGTTCCCAAGTATTTCTCCACACAACACTTCTTAATACAAAGTGGAAAAAATAAACTTGACAGAGAGGAAGTCTGGTGGACAGCACCTTGATCAAAATGAGAAACCCCAGTGACAGGACAAATGGCACCTATGCACCACTGATGGGAGACGAGAACACAGTGCTGCTTCTGTGATGCAGAGGCCAAAAAGGTATAACTGAATCTCATGATGAGCAAACAGTCGATGAACCCGCACTGAGGCACGTGCTACAAGATGACTTGCCTGAAATCTTCAAAAGTGTTAAGGTAATGGACTGCAAAACAGACAAGGAAATGTCTAAAGAGATATGACCACTAAATGCCGCAGGTGATTCTGAGCTCCGTTCTGTGGGACATTATTGAAACGGCTGGTGAAATTTAAATGAGGTCTGAGCTTAAATGACAGTAATGTATCAGCCTTAACAACCATGGTGTTTCAAGGAAAACACAAACAACTTGAATACAAACTCAAAATGGGTTACAGACCTCACCCTCTACTTAAAAGTGCTCTGAGAAAGCCAATGAAAAGACCAGTCACAGACTGGGAGAAAATACCTGCATAATAGGTACCTGATAAACCGTTTGTAGCTAAACTATACAAAGAACTCTTTTTCTTTTTTTTGAGATGGAGTTTCGCTCTTGCTACCCAGGCTGGAGTGCAATGGCGCGATCTCAGCTCACCGCAACCTCCGCCTCCTGGGTTCAGGCAATTCTCCTGCCTCATTCTCCCGAGTAGCTGGGATTACAGGCACGCCGCCACCATGCCCAGCTAATTTTTTGTATTTTTAGTAGAGACGGGGTTTCACCGTGTTGACCAGGATGGTCTCGATCTCTTGACCTCATGATCCACCCGCCTCGGCCTCCCAAAGTGCTGGGATTACAGGCGTGAGCCACCGTGCCCGGCCAAAGAACTCTTAAAACCTAGTAAGCAAACACTCAGTTAAGAACAGGGTAAGAGATGTGAAGAGATCTCTCATTAAAGAAGGTACACAGTGGCAAATAAGTATATGGAAAGATGCTCAGCACCGTGTCATTGGGGAATTACAGACTAAACAACAAGGAGATACCACGGCTCAACTGTGAGAATGGCTGAAATCCAAAACACTAGCTGGCACCACAGCTCAAGCCTGTAATCCCAGCACTTTGGGAGACCAAGGTAGGAAGGTCCCTTGAGCCTAGGAGTTCAAGACCAGCCTAGATAACATGGTAAAACCCTGTCTCTACAAAAAAGGTAAAAATTAGCTGGTGTGGTGATGCATGCCTGTTGTCCCAGCTACTCGGGAGGCTGAGGTGGAAGGAAAACTTGAACCTGGGAGGTTGAGGCTGCAGTGAGCTGTGATCACGCTACTACACTCCAGCCTCAGTGACAGGGCATAACCCTGTCTCAAAATAAATAAATGAATAAACTAAATAAACTCCAAAACACTAACAACTCCAAATGCTAGAAAGGACGTGGAACATCGGAGCTCTCACTCACTGCTGGCGGGAATGCAAAATGACGCAGCCACATTGGAAGAGTCTGCAGTTTTTCACAAAGTGAAACATAGTCTTACTCTGTGATCTACCAGCTGCACTTCTTGACAGTTACTCAAGGTTGACATTAAAAACTTCACACAGCTTTGTTTAACTGCCAAAAATTGAGATGTCCTTCAATAGATGAAGGAATAAGCAAAGAGTGGTGCATCCATACAATGGAATATCATTCAGCAATTAAAAAAGAAGAACGAGCTGCCAAGCCACAAAACAACATGGCAGAACCTTAAATGCATATGGCTAAGGGGAAAGGCTGCATGATTCCTCCTACCGTACATGACACTCTGCAAAAAGCAAAGCATAAAGACAGTAAAACAATCAGTGGTAGTCAGGTTACACTTGGAGCATGGAGAGGACGAGGGAAAAATAGGAGATTTTAGGGCAGTGAAACTATTTCATACAGCACTGTAATTAATAGTGGGATACGTGACATCATACACTGGCAAAACCTCCAGAGGGTAGAGCACAGAGTGTATTCTAATGTAACTACAAGCTCTGGTTAATAATAATGCAGCAATATCGGTCCCTCAATTACAACAAATGCACCAAACAACGCAAGATACTAATAACAGACAAACTGGGATGGGGTGAAGGCGCCCGAGGAAGTATATAAAATTGCTTTTCTCTGTAACTTAAAACCACTCTGTAAAATAAAACACCATCAGAGAAACAGCAATAAAAGCATGGAGGTGAGAATGGTAGTAGATAGAAAATGGCCACCAGCTGTGTCTTTCTGACACTTTCCACAGATCACTCCTGCGACACTGTTAAAGACAAATTTTGTGCAGGTGGGACAACGTAGATGAGTAAGGAAATGACTGAAATAATCTAAACAAGAAATAATAAAGACCAAACATTCCTACCAGTGGCAGCAGAAATGGACAATGCATTTTACATTCTTTTGGAAACTGAGTGCATGGTGGTGCCATGAACTAACATGTACAGGAAAGATGAATAAGCAGGTCTGGTATTAGTTTTGGTTAAGTTATACATGACGAGGTTCTCAGGCAGTCAAAAGACAGATGCCTAACTGACAATCTGACATGAGTCTGAAGCTCAGGGAACAGTTAATGCTGGGAGTCAGCAGACAGCAGTGCTAAAACCATCAAATGGATGAGGCTGTCAAAGAAAGCATGTACCGTACTGAACACTATGGGTCCAGGATGACAGAAAACACTAACTTTTCAAGGTAAGCACGACAAAGGTAGCCCTCAAAGAACAGAAATGATCAGACACAGAAGGAGAAACAGAGAGGGTGGTATCACAGAAGTCTAGGTTCACCAGTAAGGCTGAAAAGTTGCTAAGCTTTTGTCTTCTTTAGTGGCAAGCCCACACATAACGCTTAACCCTAAAAAGTCGGCTGGGCAGTGGCTCATGCCTGTAATCCCAGCACTTTGGGAGGCCGAGGTGGGTGGATCACTTGAGGTCAGGAGTTCGAGACCAGCCTGGCCAACATGGTAAAACCCTGTCTCTACTAAATATACAAAAATCAGCCAGGCGTTGTGGCACATGCCTGTAGTCCCAGCTACTTGCAAGGCTGAGGTAGGAGAATCACTGGAACCTGGGAGGCAGAGGCTGCAGTAAGCCAAGATCATGCCACTGCACTCTAGCCTGGGCGACAGAACAAGATTCTGTCTCAGAAAAAGAAAGAAAGAAAGAAAGAAAAGAACAAGTCAAGACTTATCTATTATATGAAGAATGTTATTTAAGGATGTGGAAGTTAATGCTAAAGAAATTGGCTAAGAGTTAAAAGTGGTTGCCATAGGGTAGAAAAAGGGAGGTGAGGGGCAAGGACTACTAGTTTTTCTTAACAAGCTTTTTATACTCAGATACAAACAAACAAAACAAAAACACTTAAGTATAAAGAAGAGGATATGAGGCTTGGTACACTGTACGTAAAAGTTTTAGGGTTTAATTAGCCACACATGTAACATGATCCAGGATATATGGTCACCAAGTCAACAAAGCACCTTGGAATATAATATCCCAATTCAAATAACAGAATGAACTTGTGGGATCACCTTGGGAACAGAATTTGGTTCTGGGGACCATATGTTACGAGGGTCTTAATTCTCTCCATTTCCCTGATGTATCTCACACTCATCTCTCTCATCCTAGAGTCTCCATCCTAACCCAGGTCCTTAACACTGCACACTGAGATCATACCAAGAGCGTCTAATCTAGTCTCTGTCTCCAAACCACCTGCATGTTGTATCCCTATTAATTTTCTGAAAATCTACTTTGTTCATATTACTCCCTGTTGCAAAACTTTTGTTTCCTATTATCTAGCTGCTTTGCCAGACATTTAAGATTTTTACTGGCTGATTCCAAACTACCTGTTCAATGCACAGTCCTGCTTTCCTGAACGAACTCTTAGTGCCCTTTGGTCTGGTATACTCACTATTCCCCGCATACACCACACCCTTCCTGTCATTTCTACCTCTGTGCCTTAGCTTCCTGTGTCCTTGCTCCCCTGACGCTTCGGGCCTGCTCCTCCTGGCTTATGGGTCAAGCAAGCTCTGTGCTTTCTACTGGGCCTTCCCAGCCCCATTTGCTGCAGGGACATCGCTGTCCTCTGGACTTCCACAGCGCTCGCAATGACTGTATATAGAACTACTTTGCACCATTAACTACCTACCAAAAGTATATTTTACAAGCATCAATTATATTGAAAGCTATCAACTTAAGATGGCCAATATTTATCCTATTGTGACTGTCACCAAGCCTAAATCTATACTTTTAAAAACGTCAAGCCATCACCTACTCCTTTAATCACAATTTATTTTTTTCCTCTCTCTGCTCTTCTCGCATTCCACACAGGTCTCCACTCCAGCACAGATCCTGATAGGGGGCCTTCATCTGTCAGAACCCACCACTCCACCTTACTACATGGGTGTACATGAGGCAAGGACTTCTGCCAGAACAGATTCCCAGTGTGTTGATACTCCATGAATCAAATCACTCACCCCACTGGCAGTTCTGATGGGTTTTGCCTTTAACTTGGGAACCAAGACCTTGCGATACTGAGGAGGGACGGCAGCAATGATATCCACCAGGCGGGGCTGGGCCGAAAGGCCATATTTGGCAGCTGTCTTGGTTTTCACCCTGAAAGTAAAGCATCTCACATTACCAAGATCATGGTATTTTAAGAACAAGCTACCAAAAAGATGATCTATAAGCATTATCATTAACAAGTGTCATTCTCCTAACCCTTCAACAAGTGACAAAAGTAGCTTTAAGATCTGTGAATATTGCTGGGTGTGGCAAAACTTTTTACAGGCTCATGCCTGTAATCCCAGCACTTTGGGAGGCCAAGATGGGTGGATCACTTGAGGTTAGGCATTCAAGACCAGCCTAACCAACACAGAGAAACCCCATCTCTACTGAAAATACAAACTTAGCCAGGCGTGGTGGTACATGCCTGTAATCCCAGCCGCTCGGAAGACAGAGGCAGGAGAATCACTTGAATCTGGGAGGCAGAGGTTGCCGTGAGCTGAGATTGCACCACTGCACTCCAGCCTGAGCAACAACAGTGAAACTCAGTCTAAAAAAAAAATCTGTGAGTATCAGGGAAACAGAAGAATAAAATTCATAAGTGAATGACTACTTCCTGCTTTCTAGTACCAGAAAGAAAACCAGAGGGCTCTGGAGGGAGAAGGGTCCCCAGACGATGACAAAATATAATCTAGGTCAGAACAGTGCTGCAGCTTCAAAGGACTATTCTGACTGCACCTTTCTTGACCTCAGCAAGAGGTCCCTACTGACGCTTGGGACCAGACAGTTATCTGCTGTGGCCGGTGTCCAGTGCATTGAGGGATGTTGAGCAGCATCCTTGGCCTCTACCCACTACCAGCCTTCTTCCTGTGTCCTGTTGTAACACTCAAGAATGTCCCTAGACATTGCTAAATGTCCTGAGGAAGAAATCACTGAAAACTACTGTCTTAGACAAAACAATAACAACAATTAAGAAAAAAAAATCAAGGATGGCTACACAGAACCAAGTAGGAAATAAAGTATCTATTTTTGAAAGTTTAAAAAACTCTTTGTACCAGCTTCTCTTTGTGCCTGCTAGCCAAATGCTAACAGTCACCCTGTCTTCTAACTTTAATCCACCTAGAAATATCTGTGAGGTGCTCACATTGCTGTCCACAAATGTTAACTGAGTATCTAACACGGGCAGGAGACTACCAGAGTGCTTGGTACTCAGGACACTTAATTTTTTTTTTTTAATATTTAAAAGAAGATTTAGAAGAAGGTGTAAGGCACAGTCCTTTCATGTTCTATGTTCACAGGTTTGCAGACAGGCATGCAAAAAAAATTAATGTGTAAATGCTTAAAACATGTCATCACACACACACACACACACAAACACACACACACACACACACCCCAACAACCAATGTTCCCAGGGTTCAGAGAGGAATCTCATGCGTGCTGGGAGATATTCATGGAAAAGGAACACAGAAGGAAGAGTAGGTCTCAGTCAGTAAAGACACAAAGATGACATGGAGAGCAGACAGGCTGATTTATGTGCAGATGCAAAAACAGGAATGCATATAGTTTAAGAAGTACAAGCAGACCGACTTGACAGAAAGCAGATTTTCAATGTAAAGGTACAGAAGTTTAAAAACTTGGAAAAGCGGGTTGAAGCCAGACTGAGAGACCTTCCAATAATAGGCTGGTGACATCTGAGGAGGGGCAAGTTTTAAGGAAGATGGCAGCTTTCGCTTTAGATGTGCTAAATTAAAGAGAACGACAAACATATGTAATATGTAGAAATCAGGGATATAACCAACAGAAACAGAAAGAAAAGCTGTTAAAGACATGGTAGAAAAATCAGTAAAATATAGTATCTTTATAGTCAAAAGAGGATAATTATTTACTTATTTATGTCTATAGCAAATATTTACTAAGCACGAGGATTCAAGGAAGGGGTAAAATATTGCAGCATCTCAAGTATCAGAGAATCGAGTCTAAGAAAAGGTCATTCCTGTATGCGGCGATGACCTGGGGTTGGGGAGGGAACCTCTTATTACGGAAGATCTAAACAGAGTGAACATATATTGTAGTTGAAAAAAAGGAGAAGCAGAGACGAAAGACGACTCTTACTTGCGACTGTAGGAAAGTCCAAGCTGTACATCATTATGCGGAGGAAGTGGGTGAATGTGTCAGAGGTTCTACAGCAGGGGAGGGTTGGATTAGACCAGGGACCCCAAAGGGAGGGCTTTCCCGGCAGAAAGCTGCTGCTTTAGCTAAGACAGAAGGGAAGGAAAGTAGGATGTGCTGTGATGCAGCACAGAACACGGGCTCTGGAGACGGCTGACCTAATTCCAAATCCCAGCTCTGCCAATTGCTAGTTACTTACCCCTGGACAAATTATTTAACCAGTCTCTGGCTCAGATTACCCACTTGTCAAATGAGGCTGTTATCAGTACCTATCTCACAGAATTCTGAGAGGATTAACTAAGCTAACACATACAATGCACTAGCAACAGTGTCTGGAATACAGTAAGTGCCCAATAAACATTACAAGCTATTAGTATTCTTAAGCTGAGACAATTTTGCCATTAAGAAATTAATGACAAGGCAAGGCAGAACGCTAAAATTCTCAACTAAAATAAAACTTGAGCTGGAAAACAAGTAGTACCAGATCATTTCATAAAAGAGATCTGCTAGCTAAGAAAAGCTTGCTCTTTCGAGATCTACTTACTTATTCAGATCGATGTCTTTCCCCTGCTCATGGGCTTCAATCAGCTGTTTAATAACATCTCCTATAGTCAGCATCATCAGCTCAGCAGGGCTGAGATCTCCTGGAAAGTGAATATTCAACAATGTCAAAAACTATCATTCAATCCAGATTTTAAAGTCTGATTTAGTAGAAGTTTTCCTTCCTAAACCACACAAATATGCCAAATGAACAGCTCAAGTTCAGAAGACGCTAAACCTCTGCTGTTCACAATTTGATCATATATTTTGTATCTTTAAACAAACCTGGCTTTACATATATATGGGAAAAACTCCCTTTAGAAGCACATATACTATGAGATGATTACAGATAAATACAGGAAACGATACAAGTAGGAGTAGAAACAATGTGAGGAGAAAGAACCTAATTATACAGGAAAGGACTAAAGTAATTCTCTTCCCTTTATCTCCCCAGGTTGTAATTACTAGTATTTGCATAATACTTTAGAGTTCATAAAGAACATTTAGATGCATGAATTCAGGTGATTCTCACAGGCAGACAGAACAAGAATATGCACCTATTACATAAAGATGCTATCAAAAAGTAACGTTGAAACTCAAAAACCCAAGAATCTTAATCTGCCTAAGAATCTTAATGCATTTCTAAAATATTATCTGTCACCATCATGAACTTCTCCTGGCAAGTGGGGTGCCCGATCTCATCCAAAGGCAAGAGCAGAAGCTGACAGGTTCTTGTAGGACCCACTCCACGGAACTTGTTCAAGGATGAGCATATCTCTAAGCCAGGCCAACGGGAGCTTTTTTGTTCACGGCAAAAAAATGCCAGTCTTTTTCCAGGGACAAAAGCTGTGGAGTATCAGCTTGGAAACTGCTGGCAAGCAAGCTTCTTGCCGGTAGAGCAGCGATTCCCAACCTTACTTGTACTGGGGACTGGTTTCGTGGAAAACGATTTTTCCACAGACCAGGGGAGCAGGGTGGTTTTGGGATGATTCAAGTGCATTACATTTATTGTGTACTTTATTTCCATTATTAATGCATTGTAATATGTAATGAAATAATTATACAACTCACCATAATGTAGAATCAGTGAGCTTATTTTCCTGCAACTAGACGGTCCCATCTAGGGGTGATGGGAGACAGTGACAGACCATCAGACATTAGATCCTCATAAGGAGCGCTCAATCTAGATCCACCGCAAGCACAGTTCACAACAGTTTGGGTTCCTTTGAGAATCTAATGCCACTGCTGATGTGACAGGAGGCGGAGCTTAGGCAGTAACGTAAGTGATGTGAAGTAGCCATAAATACTGATGAAGCTTCACTGCCTCACCTGCTGCTCACCTTCTGCTGTGCAGCTGGGTTTCTAACAGGCCATGAACCAGTACTGGTCTGTGGTCCAGGGGGTTGAGGACCCATACTATAGAGAAAGCTAAAAGATACGGAAAAGTGTGGATGGAAGGCCCCGGCAGTTACGGAACTCTCACAATGACTGTATCCCATTTGAACACTTAGAGTAACACTGAAGGTAGGTACTGTTATCACATTTTATAGACGTGAAAAACGAGGCTAAGGCAAGTTAACAAGCCATCGTAAATAGCACAGCCAAGACTCAAGTCCAACTCTTTACACCACAACTTCCATGCTTTTTTCACTGCACCACATTGTCACTAATTTAATGAGGCAAGGCTAACACATACACAACAGTTTTTGAGGGAAATGAAGTCCGTCTATAATCAAAGGCTAAATGCTTTCCAAACCATGTAACTCAGCACTTCCAGAGTTTTAAAGAGCTGCCTCAGGGGCCATGTAACAGATGTAGGACAGGTGGTCGTCATGGCTGAGGAAGGGGGAAGGGAAGAGGAAAATAAGGGAGGGAAAAAAAGGAGGAGGTCTCTTTATTTCCACCACAGCAGCTCTGCTTTCAGCTGTTTATATATTGAGGTTCTGCATAAGAATTTACTGGGATAGTAAAAGCAAATCAGCTGTTAAGAGGAGATAAGATTTGAAAGCACTTGTGTAGCTCTTGAGTGTATCAGGAACTGGAAGAGTAAATGAGTAGGAAAAGGCTTCTTGGAGGAAATGGCACAGGGATCTTTAAAGATAGGCAAGATTTGGACATGTGAAAAAGAAGGCAATCCAGAAGAAATAATTTCAGGCATAGGAACTACCTATCTTTGTGTGAAGGAGCACAGCCTAACTAGAATGCAGCTTTCTAACAGGGTTTAGTAAAGAATAGATTTCAGGGGACCCTGGCCACTAGGCAAAGGCATTGAAATGGAATGCAATTGACAGTAAAGAATGACATAGTCTTAACTTTGGACATAAAAAGATGAAAGTAATGTTTAAGGAAGGTAAAAATAGTATTGACGCAAAGAATGATTCAGAAAGTGAAAAGAATACATATAATCTGGATGCTATGCAAATGGCTCTTGAAAAGCAACATTGTTTTAAAAACCCAGGAAATCTAAGACAGGATCCAGTCTCAATCCCTACTGGCTGTGTGGGAAAGGAAAAGATCAACAATTATTATTATTATTTTTTTTTTGAGAAAGAGTCTTGCTCCGTCACCCAGGCTTAAGTGCAGTGGTGCAATCTCAGTTTATTGCAATCTTTACCTCCCACCAGGTTCAAGGGATTCTCTCGTCTCGGCCTCCAAGTAGTGGGGATTACAGGCACCTGCCACCATGCCCGGCTAATTATTGTATGTTTAGTAGAGATGGGGTTTCACTATGTTGGCCACACTGGTCTCCAATTCCTGACCTCAAGTGATCCACCCACCTGGCCTCCCAAAGTGCCAGGATTACCGGCATAGAGCCACCACACCTGGCCGGGATCAACAACTTTTTAAGCGTCCATTTCCTTGTCTGTAAAATTCGGATAATACATCCAAATTTCACAAAACCATTCTAAGATGCAAATAAATAATGTATATGAAAGCTAAAATACCATTCAAATATTAGTGATGAAGGTGGGTTAGGAGGTTGGCAGCCAGAATAGAGGCAATTTCTAAATAAGAACCAGCATCACTTGGTGAGAGAAGCAGCTAAAAGAAGCCTGACAGATTGAGAAGGAGCAAGTTAGAGTGAGCTAACAAACTAATGTAGGGCTTGCAAATGTGACAAGACCCAATCGAAGGTAACTTGGACACCTGGAATTGTTCCTTGGAAGAAAGAAAAACAGCACTTAATGTCAAGACGCATAGTGATGAACGATGTATTCATTTTTCATTTTACGTTTTTTGGGCTTACAGATATCGTAACCAACCAGCGCCACACCTAAGTATAATTTTTGGCTGGGAAAGTTACTTAACATTTTGAATTTCAGCTTCTTCATCTGTAAAATGGAAATGATACCGACTTCATAATACAGACTCAATAAATGGTAGCTATTATTCCGACAACCATTACCATGATTAGACCAACTGGCCAAATGAGTGTACAGAAATATGAACAGAACCTGTGAAAGAATACTTAACATTTGAATCCATCCTGTTGAAAAACCAAAGGTGGAACTGTTCCATGCCAACTCGGGCGGTAATAAAAATGGGAATAATTGCATGCAAAACTGTTACACTGAATTCCAAGGATAATTTCTTCATTTTAACATAAGGCTTTAAAACAAACTGACACGTCAAATATGTTGTGAAACAAATCTTAACAAATCAAGAGACCCACAACGTAAACTCCTCGGAGGGCATATCTCGGAATAAAGGTTTCCCTACCATTCAAGCAAAGGACACCAAGTGACTGCTAAAGCGGAAGACAGGAAGGGTAGGGTGCTTCAAAAAGCACAAAAGGAAAAACAAAAAGGCAGGGGTCAGGAATGGACAGACTGATCCTAGGTGGCGGCGCGACTGACAGGACCGGGGAGCGGATTCTCGCAGGAAAAGTTCGGTTCAGCATCCGATTGTCTGGGGGTTCGCCCCTTTCGGACCACCCCTTTTCCACACCTCCTTTCCCTTTCGCACCTTTGCGCTTCTGCCTCATTTCTGCGCCTCCGTAGCAAGCCACAAGGGATAAAAATGCAGCCACGAACTAAGACCACGGGGGAAGCTGACAGCCACAAAGCAACCCCGTCTGTCGTAAAACGCCGGTCAGTGTATCGTAAAGTTCTTCCCGGAAGACGACGCGCACAAATCCCCGCTCCGCCCCTGGGAGCAACCCATTGGGAAGCAGGCGGCGGGGGAGGCTCCTCGGCTGCGATCCCGCACCGGGTCTCTGGGGTGGAGGATAGGAGCGTCTGAACAGAGTGGCTGTATGGGCGATACAGCTATGGGACAGAGCTCCTTGGTAGAGGCTGCGCCGGGAAGCCTAAGTGAAATGGTGGAAGTGGGTGGTCTCTCATGGGGGGTGTGGGAGCCTAGGGTTGTCACATCCGGGGAGGATGGGTGGGAACGTGAATGGGCGAGAACACGGAAGAGGAACCCTCCCCTGTTGTGGAAACTAACTAAGGGCCTGGAAGAGACCAGGCAGGAGTCGAATGAGAATCCTAGGTGCAGGATGAGTGGCACACATGATCAGTAACCATCGTGAAAGCCGTGAAGGCCTTTTCTGAAAGGAAAATAACATCTTGGGACCCTAAACTCACTATGTCGAAGAAAACAGTTAAGCTTGGGGCCAGACGCAGTGGCTCATGCGTGTAATCCCAGCACTATGTCCACCTCAAGAGGCTGAGGTCGGCAGATCACCTGAGGTCAGGCATTTAAGACAAGCCTGGCCAACGTGGTGAAACCCTGTCTCTACTGAAAATATAAAAATTAGCGTGGTGACGCGTGCCTGTAATCCCAGTTACTCAGGAGGCTGAGGCAGGAGAATCTCTTGAACCTGGAGGTGGAGGTGGAGGTGAGCAGAGATCATGCTACTGCACATCACCCTTGAAGACAGGGAGACTCCATCTCAAAAAAAAAAAAAAAAAGTTGCCAGGCCTGGTGGCTCACGCCTGTAATCCCAGCACTTGGAGAGGCCAAGGCGGGTGGATTGCCTGAGCTCAGGAGTTTGAGACCAGCCTGGGCAACACGGTGAAACCCTGTCTCTACTAAAATACAAAACATGAGCCACGATGGCTTGCGCCTGTAGTACCACTACTTAGGAGGCTGAGGTAGGAAGATTGCTTGCACCCAGGAGATGGAGGTTGCAGTGAGCCGAGATTGCGCCACTGCACTCCATGGGTGACAGAGTGAGACTGCTTCTCAAAAACAAAGCTTGGGAACTGAGTCACACAAAAACTGCCTTCTTTCTGTTCCTAAACAGCTGCAAAGCCAGAAGCCCACATACCTCTTCAGGGCTCCAGAGTCAGACACTACACTCACCAGACTATGGAGGATTCACCACCAGACCAGGAAGCAACATTCTGGGCTCCAGAGTCGGCCACTCATCCGTGCACAGTCGAGGAGAGGTCTCCTGAAGCTTTGGTGTGGTCTGGGACCTCAGCTCTTTTTGTAACAAGTAGTTTGGCATGAGGTCCAGTTACAAGGCCCTTCATGACTGGGCTCAAGGAACACAAAAGGTCAACTTGTTTTTGCAATTGTCTCTTGTTTTTCAATAGCTAACATATAGGAATAGATTGAAATAGATCTCCAAAGCAGTGCTGGATGAATACCTCAAGAGGCTCCCAGAACCTGTTCCAGGACTTGGTGACCATTGTTTGTGTCCATGTTCAATTGAGTTCCAATTTAATGTTTAACTTTTCCTCCACACTGGACCAAACTAGTATACATCTTACATGTATACTGGTTTTAGGTTTTAGGGAGTCTTATGACTCCCTAAAATGCATAAAACCAAGCTGTAACCTGACCACCTTGGACACATGTTCTCAGGATCTCCTGGGGCTCTGTCATGGACCATTGTGAGGTAGGAGGTGGGACTCTCTTCTGGAGGCAGAGTTTGGACACTAGACCAAATTGAGGACTAGCTGAAATAGGGCAGGGGTGGAAGCAGCTTTCCATAAGATGCCCACCAGTATGCCATGTCTGTTTACTATTGCCATGGCAACACCTGAAACTTACCCCACTTTTCATGGCAATGACCTAATGACCTGGAGGTTACCACCTTCATTCTTGACATTTCTGCATAAATGGCCCCTTAATTTGTATATAGTTAAAATATATACAAAAATAAATAAAATATATACAAATTAAATAAATACCCCTGAGGGGTGGCTCCGCTCTGCAAGGAGCAGTCCCTCTGCTGCTGCTGTGCACTGCCGCTTCAATGCAAGCTGCTATTTACCACTACCAGCTCAGCCTTGAATTGTTTCCTGGGCAAAGCCAAGAACTCTCCCAGGCAAATCCCCAATTTTGAGGCTTGCCTGTCTTGCATCAATTGGTCACTCATATTATGGCTCAGAAAAAATGTCATGCCTGTAATCCCAGAATTTTGGGAGGCTGAGGCAGGCAGATCGCCTGACATTGGGAGTTCAAGAGCAGCCTGATCAACATGGAGAAACCCCATCTTTACTAAAAATGTATAAAAAAATTACCAAGGTGTGGTGGCACATGCCTGTAATCCCAGCTACTGTGGAGGCTGAGGCAGGAGCATCGCTTGAACCTGGGAGGTAGAGGTTGCTGTGAGTTGAGATCGTGCCGTTGCACTCCAGCCTGGGCAATGAGTGAAACTCCATCTCAAAAAAAATAAATAAATAAAACATAAATCACTTCAAGTGTTTTACAGCGTTCGACTATTTTTGTCAACATTTCCATGAAAATCTTTTATGATAGGGCCCTCCACTCTCTTGTTTTTCTTCTCTTTCTTTTATGGACTGCCTCTGCCTCACCTCAGAATACTAGTGTTCCACGGGGGTCACTCAGCCTTGTCTCTCCAAGGTGACCCTCAGAGCACCACGTATCTGCTGCCAGGTTTCCAGTCCAACCCCAGCTTCTCCACTGTTTGATACCTTGTTAGATTTGGGTGTCTAATAGGCATCTCGAACTTAACACATCCAAAATAGAACTCTATGATTTCTCCAGATCTGCTCTTCCTTATGTAACGGCACCATCCTCTGCCTCTTTCCTCTTTTACCTCAGAGAGGGAGGGAGGGAGATTGGTGGTTATAGGTGGAATTTTAAATAGAGGTTACAGAAGGCCTTATTGAGAATGTGATTTTTGAGCTAATACTTGATTACGTGGGAAAGAGTATTTCCAGCTGAGGTGACAGTTAGTGCAAAGGTCTTAGGTGAGAGGATGCCTGGGTCCTAGGTGAGAGGATGTTCAAGGAGAGTGATGAGGCTGACATCATGGGAGCAGTGGGTAAGGCAAGGTGAAAGAGGGGTCAGAGGAGTGGGGCGTGGGGCGGGGGCAGTGCAGCTCATGTGAGACGTTGTGGGCCATTGAAAAGCCTTTGGCTTTTACCATGAGTGAGATGGGGAGCCATTGGGGCTTTTAGCAGAGAAATGATGAGATCTGATCTGTAATTTAAAAGCATGTCTATGTGCTGCATTGAGAATAGACCGTGGAGGGAGTTGGCTTAGAAGCGGGAAGATCAGGTGGGTAGCCGTTACCATAGCAGGCCAGTGATTCCCAAACCTTGCTGCAATTGGAGTCAGCTGGAGAGCAGTGAAAAATCCCAGTACCCAGATCACATCCCACACCTATTACATCAGAATATCAAGGGGTGGGAGTCAGGCATTAGGATCTGTAAAAGATCCTGGGTTCTTCCACTGGGCAGCAAAGTTTAGGAACCATTGAATGAGGCCAGAGATTATTGTGACTAGAATCAGGGTAGACAGCAGTAGAGGTGGTAAGAAGTGTTAAGATTCTGAATATAATTTGAAGATTTCAACAAGGCTTCCTGACAGATCAGATGTGGAATATAAAAGGCAACATCAAGTGTGACACCAAAGTGTTTGCACTGAGGGACTGGAACAGTGTATGATCATTAGCTGAAACGGAGATTAGGTGGAGCGGTGTCTGAAGGGACTGGCGGGGGTTGCTTTGAACCTGCTGTATATTGGAATGACTAGTGAACAGGAAGACATGAAAGAGACACTGGATGTCAGTTGAGAGGTATTGACATGTGAGTGAAATTGAAAACTGTGAAACAGGGTGGCTGTGGAAAGGAATGACACGAGAGATAAAGCCTTGGAGTATTTTATTAGCAGGTTGAAAAGTAAGGGAATAACCAGCAAAGAAGACAGGAGCACTTCCAGGGAGGTGGAAGGAAAACTAGGAGCGGATATCTCGAAGGCCAATGTAGAAAGTTTGTCAAACAGAACGGAATGATCAGTCAGGTCAAATGCTCCTGATGGCTCAAGGGAGATACAGGTTGAAAATTGACCAGGATCACTGTGGACTTTGACAAGAACAGTTTTAATGGAATGGGAAGGGTGAAGGCTTGACTGGAATAGGTTTATATTAGCTTGAGAGGGAAGGAATTTGAGACAGTACGTTTAGACAACTCTTTTGAGGAGTTACGGGGGTTGGTTGGTTGGTTTGGAGACAAGGTCTTGCTTTGTCACCCAGGCTGGAGTGCAGTGGTGCAATCAGCTCATTGCAGCCTCCACCTCCCAGGCTGAAGCGATCCTTCCATCTCAGCCCCTCAAGGAGCTGGGACTACGGGCAGGTGCCACCATGCCTGGCTAATTTTTATTTTTATTTTTTGTAGAGATGGGGGTCTCCTTATGTTGCTGAGGCTAGTCTTGAACTCCTGGGCTCAAATGATCCTCTCGTCTCAGCCTCCCAAAGTGCTAACACCGTGCCTGGCCTAGGAGTTTTGTCACAAGGAAGTGCAGAGAAATGTACTAATACCTGTCAGGGAAATGGAGATCTAGGGACGTGTTTGTTAAAATGGAATAAATGACATCAAGTCTGTTCACCGATGGGAATAATCCAGTGAGGAGTAAAAGTCTGCTGAATTAAGAGAAGAGGAGGAAGTAGTCTACATGCTCCTTCAGTTAGAGAGAGGGATGGAATCTGGTACACAGAGAAGGGATTTGGTCTTTAATGGGCACATGGGTGGTTCATCAGCAACAGGCTGGAGGGAAGAGCAGCTGGTAGGTGGTTGGGTGTGATAATGAGACCCTGTGGACGTTTTCGTTGCTTCAGTGTTTTCAGTGAGTTCAGTGGAAATTCAGCCTGAGAGAATGGAGAAACATCGAATAGGCTTAGCATTCAGGTATCCAATAGCAGGTGCCAAGGACTGCTATAAAGAACCCCAGAGTCTGGGCCTGGTGGCTTATGCCCATAATCCCAACACTTTGGGAGGCTGAGGTAGGAGGATCGCTTGAGCTCAGGAGTTTTAGACCAGCCTGGGTAACATAAGGAGACCTCATCTCTACTAAAGATATACATATATATATGCCGAGTGTGGTGGCATGCCTGTAGTCCCAGCTGCTTGGGAGGCTGAGGCGGGAGGATCACTTAAGCCTAGGAGGTCCAGGTTGCAATGAGCCATAATCACACCACTATAGCCTGGGTGACAGAGTGAGACCCCGTGTAAACCAAACAAACAAAAACGAAACCCAGGAAGCTTTATTTTATTCCACAGGGCCCTGAAACAGAGTCTCGCTCTGTTGTCCAGCTGGAGTGCAGTGGCTTGATCTTGGCTCACTGCAACCTCTGCCTCCCAGGTTCAAGCCATTCTTCCACCTCAGCCTCCCAAGTAGCTGGGATTACAGGCACATGCCACCACACCTGGCTAATTTTTGTAATTGGAGTAGAAACAGGTTTCACCATGTTGGTGAGGCTGCTCTTGTACTCCTGACCTCAAGTGATCTGCCCACCTCGGCCTCCCAAAGTGCTGGGATTACAGGTGTGAGCCACCATGCCCGGCCCCAGGAAGCTTTAAAAATGCTCAAAATTAATTTCAGTTATTAAGTAATTTAGTAGCATTAGCAGTTAATCGTTGAAGCTAAGAAATAGCCAGCAGAGGGAGAGCTGAGCACGTGTGACAGGAATGTCAGCGTCAGGTGTGATTTTGCCTAGAGAGATCAGTAGAAGACTCAGCACCCAGGATGGCACTTGTGGTGACTTTCTTTGTTTTGAACTTAACCTTGGTGTTTCTATGGAGGAGGGACATCATCTTGCAGAAAGTTCAAAGCAGTTAAGACCAGTCTAAACATTTATCTTCAATTCTTTTCCTATTCTGACCTCTTTACCTTCTGAATCCCCTCTTTGGACTAAATACATACCTGGAGTACTGAGGGTTTTCTTGGTGATGACTGAGTTGGCCTTTAATGGTAAAAGACACTCTGAAGCTGAGGGTTCAAGGAACAGCTTTTTCCCTGTATTTGATGTGATGGTTTGGGTTTTCAGACACAGCAAAGAGAAGTGGGTTGTATTTTCATCTCTCCTGGACAGCACTTAAACATTTTTGTTTTCTGGGGTTTCTTAAAAATATGAATTTAAAATTAGCTGGGCATGAAGGCCCATGGCTGTGGTCCCAGCTACCCAGGAGGCTGAGGCGGGAGGATGGCTTGAGCCCGGAAGGTCGAGGCTGCAGTGAGCCGTGATTGTGCCACTGCACTCCAGCCTGGGTGACAGAGCAAGACCCTGTCTCTAAATAAATAAAGAAATAAAATAAAAATATGTGGATTTAAAATGTAAGTTTCAGAAAGAGATTTAAAGCAGTATATCACTCATTTCTACATCTAAACAATCCAATCAATCAAACAACATTGGATTCACCAAATGTTATTTTTGGTGAATTTGAAGACTTAGGGTCAAGAATAAGTTTGTATTTATCTCATGGCATCCCTTTCTCCCAGTCGTGTCTTGCAGTTGGGTGTCTCAAACCCAGTGCTTTGTCTCTCTTGGACCTGGGGCATTTTTGTCCATCTGCTCCAGTGAGCTGGGTCATCTGAACCATGTTCACCCTCAGAGAGAGGATGCTTCAGGGGGATGTGGCGATGCATTTGGAAAGGAAAAAAGATCTGCCTGCTTGTAGGAACATGGTAGAGAAGGAAGCAAGATCCCCATTTCATGTAGCATTTAGATTTCCCTTTTTCTTTTGAGACAGAGTCTTGCTCTGTTACCCAGGCTGGAGTACAGTGGCGTGATTTCAGCTCACCGCAACCTCCACCTTCCAGGCTCAAGCGATTATCTGCCTTAGCCTCCCGAGCAGCTGGGATCACAGGCATGCGCCACCACATCCAGCTAATCTTTTAAAATTTTTATTTGTTTTGTATTTTTAGTAGAAATGGGGTTTCACCATGTTGGCCAGGCTGTGCTTGTACTCCAGACCTCAAGTCATCTGCCCGCCTCGGCCTCCCAAAGTGCTGGGATTACAGGTGTGAGCCACTGTGCCTGGCAAATTTAGATCTATGTGAAAGGAGAAGACATCATAAATCAGTATCTCTGGGAGGAGACCGTGGTAAATAGCCCCCTGACGGCAAGTCAGTTTCACTTCTGCTGTGTGAACGTGGCTTTGCGACTGTGGTCCCAAAGGGCTACGAACCCCAGCTGGTTTGAAATACCTGACCCAAGGAGAAGCTGCCATCATCTCCCTTGTGGACTCCTGTAACCAACGCAGAACTTTGTTTTCTTCTGTTCAGTGACGTTTGGTGAGTTGTTTCTTTTATGTAATTTATACTGTAACTTGTGGTTGATTTTTTTTAAATGGACCTTAAGTTTTAGAACACTTTAGAGTTTACAGAAACATTGACAAGATAGTTCAGAGCATTCCTATTAATCCCCACCCAACTTCCCCTATGATATTAGTGTGGTACATTTATTACAATGATGAACCGATACTGATATGTTATTATTAAACTGAAGGCTGTACTTGATGCAGATTCTTGGTTTTTATCTAATGTCTGTTTTCTACTGTAGAGTCCTATTCAGGATAGGACCTTACATTTACTATGTTCCCTTAGGCTCCTCTTATCTGTAACATTGTTTCTCAGACTCTCCTTGTTTTTGAGGAATGTGACATTTTTGAGGGGTACTGGTTGGGTGTTTTGTAGGGTTCTTCTCTATTGGCATCTGTTTGACGTTTTTCTTGTGATTAGACTGGAGTTAATGGGTTTTGGGGAAGGAGTCACAGAGTTAAAGTGCTGTTCTCATCACATCCTATCAAGGGTCCATATGGTCAACGTGATTTAGGACTGTTGGTGTTGACGCTGGCCGCCTGGCAGAGGCGGTGCTTGTCTGGTTTCTCTGCTGTAAAGTGACCCTTTCCCTGCTCCAATCTCTGCAGTGTTTTCTTTGGAAAGAAGTTGCTATGCACAGCACACACTTACGGAGCAGGGATTTCTGTTCTCCCTCCCTGAGGGTGGAGAAGCTACACCAATTATTTGGAATTCTTCTGTATGAGACACTCATCTCTCTTCTCTCTCATTTGACTTTCTTAAAGCAAGTAATTTCTTGAGGGAAAGTGAATTTTACTTTTCTGTTTGTCTAAGTGAATTTTGGGGCTTTTGTGTGTTTCTGAGGCCTCACTGTTACCTAGGCTGCAGTGCAGCGGTGTGAACATGGCTCACTGTAATCCTCACCTTCTGAGCTCAGGTAGTCCTCCTTTTGGAGGACTTTTTTGTAGAGATGAGAGTCTCACTTTGTTACCAAGGCTGGTGGTCTCAAACTCCTTGGCTCAAGGGATCCTCTCATCTCAACCTCCCAAAGTGCTGGGATTACTGGCATGACTTATCATGCTCAGACTGTTAAGTGAATTTTAAGGCTGTGAAAAAGGCCAGTGAGCTAGAAATTGGGAGAATCAGGTTTTAGTTTGAATTTTACTGAACAGTGTGATGTTAGGCAAGTCATTCATCATTCCTCCCAAAAGAAAATGGCAATTGCAGAAATTGCTGACGGATGCATGAATTCCCGATAAGGACGGGAATGTCATCCTATGCCTCATTAGCTTTAACAAGCTTGGGAGAGCAACATGAGAAGATTCAGCTTCGTTTCGCTGGAATCTGCTAAAGTACATTATGAAAATATCTGCTTATTTTGCTCACCGCTTTACCTAGGGAAGAAAGATGGAGAAAAACATGTCATCTCAAAGCCTCGCTTCTACCATGACTGCTTCTGGCGCACACTTCTAATGCTGAAGGCATTAACCGGTGTATTATGCTGAAAACGTATCTCTTTTCCTTTAGAGATTTGGAGGCCCTCGTTTGGCTTTTGCTTCTGAGCTAATGTGTTTAAATGGCTCCTTTGGGACATCCCTCATTTGGAAGAGCAGTGCAATGGCCAGTGAGGTGCTTAGGAAATGCTGGAGCACCATAGTCACTGAAACCTAAACCCAAACTCAAAGAGAAAGGAAATAAATTCTAAATTTCATCAACTTTCTATCATTTCATGAACAGTCTCCTCTTCTTCCTTCTTTCATTCTTTAGCTTGCCTTGTTGTGAGAGCAAGAAAAAACTTGACCAGATTCTTTATGGAAGATGGTAGATCATCCTCAGTGTGCTTGATCAATAGGGACAAGAATGGGAGCCAGGATCTCGGCTAAGGTGGCATCTGTTTCCCAGAGACTAAACGGACACGGCCTGGATGATACAACACTGACTTCTAGTTTAATGACCTTCACAAAATATTTGAAAAATAGCATTTGTACAGATGCATAAGTGCCTGTAGAGCAATTCTGCATTCATTATCACATTTAATTTGCACAACAAACTCTTTTTTTTTTTTTTGAGATGGAGTCTCCCTCTGTTGCCCAGGCTGGAGTTCAGTGGTGCGATCTCGACTCACTGCAACCTCTGTTTTCCAGATTCAAGTGATACTCCTGCCCCAGCCTCCCAAGTAGCTGGGATTACAGGCACGCAGCACCACACTGGCTAATTTTCTATCTTTAGTAGAGACGGAGTTTCACCATGATGGCCAGGATGGTCTCAATCTCCTAACCTCAAGTGATCTGCCCACCTCGGCCTCCCAAAGTGCTGGGATTACAGGTGTGAGCCACTGCACCCAGCCAATGAACTCTTGATATAGTCTTTTTTTAAAAAAATTATTTCTATCCTATATGTGGAGAAATGGACACTCAGACAGATCAGGTGATTTGCTCTGTGTTGCATTAAAGTTTGAACACAGGAGCAAAAGTCCAGGCATTCTGACTCCAAATCCCTAGTAATTTTCACCCCACCATTCACATCTGGAATATGGAAGCCCTGTGTTTGCAGATACCGTGCCCTTATCATTCCCTGCTGCACCCCCAGTATCTAGAACAGTGCCTGGTGCACCATAGCTGCTCACAAATATTTGTTGAATGAATAAATAAAATAATAAATATACTTCCTACTATTATTAATATTATAGATAGATTTATCTATAGATATAGATACAAAGGCTGGGCACAGTGGCTCACGCCTGTAATCCCACCTCACATTCACCACTGTGCCCAGAGGTGGGTGGATCATGAGGTCAGGAGTTCGAGACCAGCCTGACCTACATGGTGAAACCCCATCTTTACCAAAAAATTAAAAAAAAGAGATACAATAAGTTAGCTGGGCATGGTAGCATGCGCCTGTAATCCCAGCTACTCAGGAGGCTGAGGCAGGATAATTGCTTGAACCCAGAAGGTGGAAGTTGCAGTGAGCTGAGATCATGCCACTGCACTCCAGCCTGGGTGACAGAGTGAGACTCCATCTAAAAAATATATATATATATATATATATACATACACACACGCACACACACACACACACACACACACAAAGATTCTATCATCTATCTATCATTATTCATTCAACAAATAATTTGTTTAGTGCTTGCTATGCACCAAGCACTTCCTATATTTATTAAAAGTAGAGTATAAACCAATGCTAATGGCCAAAATGCTCCTTTGAGAAACTTTGCTAATTTAAGAATTTGAATTTTTTTTATATTATGCTACTTTGGAGGGGTAGAAGTGAAAGGAAAACAAGAATAGTGTTGGAAAGGGTTAATGATGCAAGGTGAGACAGGGCGAAATGAGATTCTGACTAAAGGAGAATAACTAGGGGAAAGGAAAGGGACGTTTGTCCTTTGTAATAAACATATTGATTTTTGCATTGGACACAGAAAACATAGTGGAAATGTACTCCTCTCATAGTCTCTCTCTTTCTCTCTCTGGCCTGTTTTACTTTTGAGGTGTCTTTGAGTTTCCAGGCAGGAAGTCTGGGCCTGGTGGTTCACGCCTGTAATTCTAGCACTTTGGGAGGCTGAGGCAGGTTGATCACCTGAGGTCAGGAGTTTGAGGCCACCCTGGCCAACATGGTGAAACCCCATCTCTACTAAAGATACAAAAATTAGCTGGGTGTGGTGGCGGGTGCCAGTAATCCCAGCCACTTGGGAGGGTGGGGCAGGAGAATCGCTTGAACCTGGGAGGTGGAGATTGCAGTGAGCTGAGCTCGTGTGCCACTGCACTTCAGTCTGGTGACAGAGCAAAAACTCTCTCCCCACTCATCAGCCTTCTCAGGAAATGCCTCTGCCATGCATTTGAGGGAACTCTCCTTTGTGGCCGCTACTCCCTCCATTCCCCTACGCCTGAGCTCCAGAGGGCTTGTTTAAATAGTGCCTGTTAGAGGTTGCTGAATGTGATGAAAAGAACACTGAACTTGGACTCAGGAAACCTCAGTTTCAGTCCTCGTTGCCGTAACCTTATTATGTGACCTTGGACAACCTTCTTCCCCTTCCTGGGCCTCAGGGTCTGGATTTGAGTAAGAAGGTACCCTAGCATTCTTTCTTTCTTTCTTTCTTTTTCCTGAGACGGAGTCTCCCTCTGTCACCTAGGATGGAGTGCAGTGACGCTACCTCGGCTCACTGCAACCTCCTCCTCTTGAGTTCAAGCGATTCTCCTGCCTCAGCCTCCTGAGTAGCTGGTATTACAGGAGCACATGCCACCATGCCCGACTAATTTTTGTATTTTTAGTAGAGACGGGGTTTCACTATGTTGGTCAGGCTGGTCTCAAACTCCTGACCTCGTGATCTGCCTGCCTCAGCCTCCCAAAGTACTGGGGTTACAGACATGAGCCATTGCAGCTGGCCTGCATTCTTTATTTAATGCCACGATATGCAGCTGTTCTAGTACAGGAATGACCTGCATTTGTGTTGCCTCTGTGATTTTCCTGTAAGAGAAAAGATAATAAGCAAACACAAACAGAAGAAAAGGAGAGTGAGAGAAGGAAGAATAACTGTGAAAGTTTTAATGATTTATCAGGAAACCGGTTCTGTGCGACCTTCCTATGTCTAGCTGAATGTG
Organism: Saguinus oedipus; assembly: GCA_031835075.1. NCBI lineage: Eukaryota > Metazoa > Chordata > Mammalia > Primates > Cebidae > Saguinus > Saguinus oedipus. The sequence goes on along the minus strand of CM063182.1, from coordinate 32,562,143 downwards.
CAGAGTCTTATTTAAAAGATGCTATTCTTAGGTTCGGTGCACATGAATGTAAATAAGTACTAAAAGCAAGACTTCAGTGCTAACTGCATCGCTGAAATGTAAGTGAAATAAACCACACAGGCAGAACCTTGCCTGTCTGAGCAATAAATCTGGACAGCTTTCAATTGCTTGTCCACAGAAACCAAATTTTCACAATGGACACCACCGTTCCTTCCTTTGGGGAGAAGTGGACTGCAGGATGACTTCAAGCAGGACTAGACTCCTGTGGCTCATTTTCTCTTTAATACGTGCACTTGAAATCACAGTACTCTCAGTTGTTCTGCTCTTGGTCACATAGAAGCCCTAATCATTGTTACAGTCTCAGTTTCAATGACAAGTGACATTTTCCCAAGTTTTTTTTTTTTTTTTTTTTTTTTTATGAGATGGAGTCTCGCTCTGTCACCCAGGCTGAAGTGCAATGGCGCAGTCTCGGCTCACTGCAACCCCTGCCTCCCGGGTTCAAGCGATTCTCTTGCCTCAGCCTCCTGAGCAGCTGGGATTACAGGTGCACAGCACTACACCCAGCTAATTTTTGTATTTTTAATAGAGACAGGATTTCACCATGTTGGTCAGGCTGGTCTCAGACTTCTAACCTCACACGATCTGCCAGCCTTGGCCTCCCAAAATGCTGGAATTATAGGTGTGAGGCACTGTGCCCAGCCTGACATTTTCAAAGTGAGAATTTTTATCCTTTTAGCACTGATCTAAATCAGAGAACACTCACACTTTAAGGACTAGTTCAGTCTTTGCCTTACACATGGGAAACCCGAGGCCCAGGGTCACCAAACGACTTGCTGGAAGTCCTCTAGCTTCATTGATTGGTGGCAAAGCCAGAGCTGAAAGCTTCCACACCTGATGTCCAGCCTGTTCTTCCCACCTCATCACTGAGTGCGACCCAATGACTATGTACCGAGTGTCTGTACCAAACTACCCCTATTTGCTTATTGGTTTTCCTTTTTCAGTACTTGGTGTATATTTTCTTCGTCCTCTGAGCCTTTTTGTAAATGATCCCTTTCCATTTGCCAGTGTTTTTGTTTGGTCATCAGATGATCCCTTCCCGCCAGCCGTTGAACACTGGCTGAAGGAATTTGAAGCCTAATCCACCACAGCCAAACCCACATCATTTCCAACCATTCCAGATTTCAGTTAGAGTTCACAAATGACTTGTATACAGAGGCCACAGATGCTGCTATGGAGGGAGGTGTGTGGTTTTCTGTCTTTATTGCATGCACCTAAGCCCAACCCAACCCACCCCCAGCTAGTTGTGTGCTAAGGGCCCTTGCTGGACACTGTGTACTGTTGATTTGGTAAACAAAGTCAAATGAACTAAAGTTCCTGTGATTCTGAAAGAAGCCAAAACCACTACCCATATTCCAGAATTCGGTGACTACAGCTGCTTCTGCTCTAAACTCAAAGCCCTTTGATTTTGTGCCCTTTAGTCTACAGCTCTCTCAATTGAAGGCCCTAATCTCAGCGTCTGTATGACGATGACTCTTATCAACTTGGCCTATCAGTTCTTTTGCACTTTATCTGGCTCCACTGTTTCCTCCTAGAATTTGAATTCCAGCACACCAGCTGTGCTGGAGGTCTATGGGTTGGGACATATATTTTGTTTTACTTCCAACACTCACTGTGACAATATGATGCGGAACATTTTGTGTGAGTCACTCCTTGAGCTGCTCTCTTTAGAAAATGACAGATCTTTTTCCTAGGGGTAATCCTAGTTCTGTATCTAATATTTTTTCTTTGAGACAGGATCCTGCTGTCACCCAGGCTGGAGTGCAGTGGTGCAATTATAGCTTACTGCAACCTTGAACTCCTGGGCTCCAGGGATCCTCCCACCTCAGCCTCCCAAATAGCCAGTACTACAGGCGTGCGTCACCACACCCAGCTGATTTTTTTTTTTTTTTTTTTTTGGTAATGTCAGGGTTTCACTTGGTTGCCTAGGCTGGTCTCAAACCCCTGGGCTCAATCAATCCTCCTGTCTCAGCCTCCCAAAGTGCTGGGATTATAGATATGAGCCATCACACCCTGCCTAAAATTATTGACACACATTATGGTATATTTACCCATTATATAGCCTATCTACCCTTTTTTTTTGTGACAGAGTCTCACTCTGTTGCCCACGCTGGAGTGCAGTGGCGCTATCGGCTCATTGCAACCTCCGCCTCCTGGGTTCAAGCCAGTCTCCTGCCTCAGCCTCCCAAGTAGCTGGGACTATAAACGCCTGCCACCACGCCTGGATAATTTTTTGTATTTTTAGTACAGACAGGGTTTCACCGTGTTTGCTACACTGGTTTCAAACCTCTGACCTCATGATCTGCCCACCTCAGCCTCCCAAAGTGCTGGGATTATAGGCGTGATCCACCACCCCGGCCCATCTAGCCTTTTTTTTTTCTCATAACTCACCTAAGTTTTGGTGTGTGTCAGCATTTCTGACTCAGTATTCCAAACCAGAAATTGCTTGTGCCTCCTGTGAAATTTAGTAACTTCATAGAGTACTTCCACTACCATATTTCCTGGTGAAAATTTCAAGTAGGAACATAGAATCTTGGGATTTGAAGGCTTAAAGTTTATCTAGCCCAGTGTGATTATTAGGTGGTCAAATTAACATAGGTTGAGACACCTCTGGAGGCAGAAAACTCACTGCTTCCTAAGGGAGCTCATTGCATCCTGGACAACTCCGATTATTTGAGAATGTTAAGCCAAAATGCTTTCTTATACCTTCCACCCAATGGATCCAGTTCCACCCTCTGGGAACCCTAGAAAATATGCGGCACACCTCTTTTATTTGCAGCTGTAAGGTAATACATTTGAGGACCACCCTGAAGCCCCCTCCCCATCGTCTGCCTTTTACCTGTGTCTTCCCTTCCTCACCTCAAGTATTCCTCATCCCTGTGGAGAGTCCTTGCTGCGAGTGCTTCTTCATTTGCATACTTTGCTATTTATTTCTAGTCTTCGCTTTACTCTTTAAGCCAGGACTCTAACATACCAAAAATGAATCAGGGCCAGGTGCAGTGGTTCATGCTTATAATCCCAGCACTTTAGGAGGCTGAGGCAGGTGGATCACTTGAGTCCAGGAGTTCAAGACCAGCCCGGCCAACATGGCGAAACCCCGTCTCTACTAAAAATACAAAAAATTAGCCGGGCATGATAGTGCCTGCCTCTAATCCCAGCTACTCGGGAGGCTGAGGCAGGAGAATCGCTTGAACCCAGGAGGTGGAGGTTGCAGTAAACTGAGATCATGCCACTGCACTCCAGTCTGGGTGACAGAACGAGACTCTGTCACCACCAGACAGAAAACAACACATTTAGCTTTTAAACATCCTTTGGTGTGGAATCTCATCAAAAGCTTCTCATCCGTTCTGTGATCTATTCATTCAGCGACCATTACAGTCAGTCATTGTCCTTCTCGATAGAAATGCAACACTGAAAAAAAAAAAGCAGTCCTCTAACCTCAAGCGGTTCAACCAGGAGGAAGAGAGAAACATAGCACAGTATGTACCGAGACACAGCACAGAGACATAAACACAGTGTGTATGCAGCGGCGGGGACACAGGGGCAGAATGACTGACCATAGGACATCATTTCCCAGAGGAAGCACCAAAAGAGGATTTTGAAGAAAGAGCAGGAATTCGCCAGGGAGAAGAAGGGAAGGGAACCCCACATGTGCTACAGTGCTCGGGTGTTCAATAGGATACCTGGCTTTAGAGAACTGTAAAGCCAGTGGGATGGGCTGAGAGTGGCTGCAGAGAGGAGGAAAGGAGAGGGAAAGATCTCCACCTAAGCCTTGGAACCCTGCGCTTGACAGGGGATCTTAGCACATTCACCCAACACCCACCCATACAGAAGCCGTTTAGTCAGTTACTATATGCAAACCAAACTAAGAGTAACTGATGAATGGTGATTTTAATTTGCAGTTAATGTGTAAATAAGGCCCAGTCTCCATAAATAACTGCCTGTGGGGTCTAGTGGGGGTTGACAGATCAAGAGGGCTTTTGCATATTTCAGAAGGGCTGGTGACTCTGCTCTTGAAATACACAGCTGAGTGATCCAAACAGAAACATCAGATAACAGCCAATAAGCACGTTGGGTGCTCCCCACTTATGTTCCCCAAGTTCTCCTCTATGGGTGGAGATGAACCAGCTCCAGGCTAGCAGATTCCACCCTGTCTGGGCAGTGTCCACTGTTCTGAGCCTCCATGGGTCCTTTTTCCCTCCATGTCCAAGTCCTATCTGCCAGTGGACTGGAGAGCAACTCGATCTGTCCTGTCTTCTTTTGGATGCGGCTCTCCTCTCCCTCCTGCAGACGCTCCGTGCTGCCAGCTGCATGTAGAACCCAGGCGCAATGTCCTCCCAGTGGAAGTTGCGGTCGATGAATAAGGTCCAGGGAGCCAAGTCACTGCATCTCCCTCCTCAGTCAGCAGCCCCCGCAAAGCAACTCCGGGGACCTCTAGGAATATCGAATGTTCCCTCCACTTCTCAGATTCCTGCTGAGACTTACTGGAACTAAGTATCACTGGCACAGCGTTCAAGGCTTGCCCCACTGGAGCATGGACGCCACCCAAAGCAGCGAAGCTATATAAATTCACCTTCACAGCTGTGGTCACCAGAGGCTTATTCTCATTTCAGCGTGAGTTACCCTAAAGCTCTCGGGTAATATTGGTTTAGACTCTTTTTTTTTTTCTTACTCAAGACAGAGTCTTGCTTTGTTGTCCAGGCTGGAGTTCAGTGGTTCCATCCTGGCTCACTGCAAATTCCTCCTCCCAGATTCAAGTGATTCTCCTGCCTCAGCCTCCCGAGTAGCTAGTGCCCACCACCATACCCTGCTAATGTATTTTTAGTAGAGATGGGGTTTTACTGTATTGGCCAGGCTGGTCTTGAGCTCCTGACCTCAAGTGATCCACTCACCTTGGCCTCCCAAAGTGCTAGGATTACAGGCATGAGCCATTGTGCCCGGCCTAGACTCTTAGAGATCCTGGAAAGTATTACTGGAAACCAGTGTTCAAACACTGATCTTTGTCATATTTCCATTAAGCGGTGTGTTAGGTGTTGTGAGAGATTCAGAGATAGGTTGGAATGGGCAGAAACACCGCACAAGCAGATTCACACATCCGTAGGTTTTACCTTCCATATTTTCAAATTCCCTGTCCCACCTGTCTTTGTACTTTGTCTTCACAGGCTGGTTCTCCTCAGGGGAGAAGAGCAGGTCCTTACGTAACAAGGCATGGCAGAAACGAAGGATGTTTTCGGCCAGGAACCGCATCCAGGTAACATCTCTGTAGCATCTCCTGCTGGAGGACATAGGAACTGATTCCTGTTATAGGATAAATGGCAAATGGGTTGGGACTATATTCAACTGTTGCCATAGTTCCTTACTCTTTATTCAGAAGGTGCTTTCTTATGACAAGTTTAAATAGTGAATGAAGACCAGTTATTTCAACAGTAACTGAAATAGTCTACTCATAATGAGCTGAACTGTTTGGCCAGCAGTTAAATAAATGGGGCTTTCTTCCTTAAAAATAAATAATGTTCCAGGCTTGGCACAGCAATTTGGGAGGCTGAGGCTGGTGGATCACCTGAGGTCAGGAGTTCGTGACCAGCCTGACCAACACAGTGAAACCTCATTTCCACCAAAAATACAAAAATGAGCAGGGCGTGGTGATGCACACCTGTAGTCCTGACTACTCGGGAGGCTGAGGCAGGAGGATCGCTTGAGCCCGGGAGGCGGAGGTTGCAGTGAGCTGAGATTGCACCACTGCACTTCAGCCTGGGCCACAGAGCGAGACTCCATCTCAAAAATAATAATGATAATGTTCTAGAAAGTCATCTTGGACTCTCTGAAGGTAGCCTCTCTTACAAGCCCCCTGGAATGATGTTAGGTGGCTTTCCTTAGAAGGAGAGGTGTGGGTACCCTGGAGTGGCTCCTGGAAGGGTGAGTCACACTGGAGCCAGTGTGGGTGGCTTCCCTCCCTCAGAAGGCTGGTACAGGGCCCCTGGAGCCAATGAGGGAGCTTCCCTATAGGTGAAGACAGGGATGCAGAAAATAGCCATGCATCACATCCTTTGTGTTTTGAGGACTGAAGAAGATACTTTTCCTCTCTCCGAGGGGATAGATTCCCTTAGGGGCAAGGTGAAGCAGTGTTTCTGGGTCGTGGGGTGATGCTAGCATCTGAAGCAAGCCTGAGCAGGCATCTAGGAAGAACTGCCACTTCGGGGTCCCCTCAGTTAAACTTAACCCTGAGGAATGGGTTCGTTTTTGTTTTTGTTTTGTTTTTGTTTTTGTTTTTGAGACGGAGTTTCGCTCTTGTTACCCAGGCTGGAGTGCAATGGCGCGATCTCGGCTCACTGCAACCTCCGCCTCCTGGGTTCAGGCAATTCTCCTGCCTCAGCCTCCTGAGTAGCTGGGATTACAGGCACGCACCACCGTGCCCAGCTAATTTTTTGTATTTTTAGTAGAGACGGGGTGTCACCATGTTGACCAGGATGGTCTCGATCTCTTGACCTCGTGATCCACCCGCCTCGGCCTCCCAAAGTGCTGGGATTACAGGTTTGAGCCACTGCGCCCGGCCGGGTTCATTTTGCTTGAAAGGTTTCTGGCAGTCTCTGGCAGTGGTCTGAATCATGCCTGTAATCTCAGCATTTTGGGAAGCCAAGGCAGGAGGATTGCCTGAGCCCAGACGTTCAAGACACGCCTGGGCAACACAGCAAGACTCCATCTCTAGAAAAAACAAAGTTAACCAGGCATGGTGGTGAATGCCTGTAGTCCCAGCTACTTGGGAACTGAGGTCAGAGGATTGCTTGAGCCAGGGAGGTTGAGGCTGCAGTGAGCCGTGACCCTGCCACTGCACTCCAGCCTGGGCGACAGTGGAGACCCTGACTCAAAAAAAAAAAAAGTCACCAATGACACTGCATCTCAGCTCAGGCTGTTGGGGGATCAGTTTTCAAAAGTGACACCTTGTGGTGGCAAGAAGGAACAGCAGCGGCGTGCTAGGGGACTGCCGTCATCCACCCGGAGAGCCTGGTTCCTAGGACAATTTGGTGGAGAATTCTGGAAAGGGCAAGGAGGTGCTTGAGTGATGAACAGGAATAATAAGATCTGTGATCCAAGTTCACGCTACTTTATTTTGGTTACAATGTAATATAAATACTACCCTTACATGGTATAAATCAAGATGGAACACTTTCTCCGGTCCGGATAGTTTTGCGTTTTAGAAATTGAAGAAAAAGTTTTCAACCCATCTGTGTTGGATTTCCTAGCCTTTGCTTTAGTTGAGAAATAAGCTTCCAATCTTATCAGATTCGTTGTCAGTCCTTACAATGTTGAAATAAGGGCCCTGGATGCGTGGACTTAGCCCTTGTTTTATACACGTGGCTAAGAGATTAGGCAAACACAGTTTACCCAAAAGAGTTTCTGAATGACAAAGTCTACGTCCCTTACACCCTTTCCACAGACAGGCCGTGGACAGGCCTGGAGTTCTAAGAAGCTTTTTGGAGCACAGATGAAAGTGTTGTTCAGCCGGTAGCTGGCCTCAGGTCCTGGCCAGCAGGCTCTTCTTTCTCTGCCTCTTCCTCTCCAGCTCCAGCAGTCGAGCCAGCACCCACTTGGTATTTAGTTCTAAGGCAGTCCTCAAACTGACCCAGGGCGATTTCTTCAATTTGAGCTCAATCATCAGTTGCAGTGTCTGAGAAAGAGAGGGGCCAGTCGAAGTGCAACCTCTCTCAGCTCTCAGTTGATGCAGGAGTGTGGAGCATGAGGTGGCAGAGATTCAGGCCTTGGCAATTAGCATGGCTCATACTAGAATATTCTTTGGGGTGTGCGTTGGCTTCCATTTGTGCTGGAAGATGTAAGGTTGAACAGAGAGGGAAGGCTGCCTGGACTGCCTGGGAGATCTGTGTCTGGCGCCCCTAGGCAGAGACTGGGCCTTTTGTGTGGGCTGCCAACCTGGGGCACGTGTGACGTTCCTTCTCTGTGGTTCTTCAGGAAATGACCTTGGAATGTCACACTGAGTTTTGGAACCTCATGGCGTCCCTGTGATTCTTGGGGAGAAACTCTTTCGGATCACCTCATGGCCATTTTGTAAGGCACAGGCCAGCCCCAGGAGCACTGAGTTAGGGCCAGTTTCGACAACCGGTCTTTTACCCCAAAGACCCACCTCTTGCCCCTTGCCCCTTTCTAGCCAGGTAAACATGACCAAGGGGTGTTTTCTTTTTTTATTTTTGAAATGGAGTCTCGCTCCATTGCCCAGGCTGGAGTGCAGTGGTGCGATCTTGGCTCACTGCAACCTCTACCTCCAGGTTTGAGCAATTCTCCTGCCTCAGCTTCCCAAGTAGCTGGGATTACAGGCGGCTAATTTTTGTAATTTAGTAGAGATGGGATTTCACCATGTTGGCCAGGCTGGTCTTGAACTCCTGACCTCGGGATCTGCCCACATCAGACTCCCAAAGTGCTGGGATTATAGGTGTGAGCCACTGCTCCCAGCCCTGAGGGGTGTTTTCTAAAACTCATCTAAAACACAGCATCCCTGTTACATCCCTTCCTGAGGCTGGTGGGCCCAATCAGCCCTTCACTTCATAACCAGGGAAACCGCTTAAGTGAATGAATCTCAGCAGAGCTTCAAAGACCAGTTTCTAAGTGATTTCTGTTCTCGCTTATGTAAGGAAGCAGCTGCTGATGTCTTCAAGTGAAGAAGGGAGAAAATTCCCCCAAATTTTGAAGGATGTCTGAATGGCAGCCATCCAAACTCTTGTAATGCATGTGTACTTTTTGGTAGGTTCTCTCATTTTACAGATGAAGAAATTGAGGGTCAAGGAAGAAGATTTTTCCTGGTCACTTGGCCCCTATCTTCCTGTGCATTCTGTTTCTGGTCAATTTCTTTCCTAGTCTGAAATGACCTCCCAGAGGCCTTTGCTCACTATGCCCTTGACCCTGTCTCGAGCTTCTCTCTACACAGTCAGTTGATCTCCTAAAACTTGGCATTTGGTGAAGAATATCCAGCCACTTTGGCTTCTGAGGAGTTGCAAATAGAAACTTTTTATCTGTGGAGATAGATTGAACTCTACATTTTGTAACTAAATGCAGACAGTCTTGTGACTCTGAAAAGTAGAAAACAAGCTGGAATGATCCAATAGTGTTCTTTCCCAAATGAGTTTATGGGCTGACAGAGTGGGAAGCAGTTCCTCTTTTTTGCTGTTGTTCTTTATGTTTTGTTTATTGTTTTTGTGAGACAGGGTCTTGCTGTCATCCAGGTTGGAGTGCAGTGACAAAATCACAGCCCACTGCATGCATCCTGTAACTCCTGGGCTCAAGTGACCGTCCCGCTGCAGCCTCCTGAGTAGCTAGGACTGCAGGTTCACACCACCATACCTGGCTAATTAAAAAAAAATTTTTTTTCATTTTTGGTAAGTTTGAGACCAGCCTGGGCAACATGGTGAAGCACTGTCTCCACAACAATTTGCCAGGTGTGACGGTGTGGAGGCTGAGGTGGGAGGATCACTTGAGCCCAGGAGGTTGAGGCTACAGTGAGTCATGATCATGCCACAGCACTCCAGCCTGCTGGGCAGCACAGTAAGACCCCTGTTGCTACCAAAAAAAAAACCACAAAAAACTTTTTTTTTGAGACAAGGATCTTGCTGTGTTGCCCAGGCATGTCTCGAACTCCTGGCCTCAAGCAATCCTCCCACCTTAGCGTCCCAGGCATGTAATCCCTCACGCTTCTGATTACAGGCATGAGCCACTGCTCCCAGCCAGCCTGTTAGACTCTTTGGGTTTGTGTGCTGATAGAGGTGAGGCAAGAATACCATGCCCCAACACCTACAATCTTATATAACCTCTGTTTATCTCTAGTTGAAGATGATTTATTTAAAGAACCAACGAGAAAAAAAAGGAAATCAGATCGAGACCAGCGGTTCCGAGCGTTTCCCTCCGTGGAGCAGAGCTCCCTTAAGGAATGTGAGTGCCCTGAAACTGTTGTTTTAACATGGTTCTGTTTTGTTCCAAGTATGTTAAAATGCTCAAAGGAAGAGGAGGTTAAATTCTGAAGCTGGATGAAACATCTTCAGATGAACCTGTTTCGGAAAGGGAGGGCTCAGTGTCTGCAGCGGCATGCAATCAGACAATTTATCTCCATGCATCTCTGGGCAGGAGAGTTGCTTTCAAAATAACTTCTTCCTGATTGGAACAGAGCCTGCGAAAATGATTAGGTTGGTGCTTCACTGGGTGTCAACATGGTGTCCTTGGACTTCTTTCTTTTTGAGATGGAGTCTTGCTCTGTTTTCAGGCTGGAGTGCAGTGGTGCTATCTCAGCTCACTGCAACCTCCGCTTCCCAGGTTCAAGTGATTCTCCTGCCTCAGCCTCCCGAGTAGCTGGGACTACATGCCACCATGCCCAGCTAATTTTGGTATTTTTAGTAGAGACAGGGTTTCACCATGTTGGCCAAGATGGTCTCGATCTCCTCGTGATCACCTCGGCCTCCCAAAGTGCTGGGATTACAGGCGTGAGCCACCTCACCCGGCTGCATTTTTTTCTTTTTATGATCACAGGCAGGAAGAATCTAGAAGGGGCTGAAGCCCGTGGCATAACATATCATCACTTCTGTTACCAGAGTTTCGGAGCAGCCAGGCTCTTTGGAGATTTTCAGAACCAATGATTGCTCTCTCCCGTCAGCCACCATCTCTAGCCAGTGTGAGATAACCTGCCATCTTGTTTAATTGGCTTTTCATTTCTTTTCTTTTCCTTCTCTGCAATGTTCAGCAGACACCTTCTTTGGAGACCTAGTACTTTATCCCTGCCAGCTACCTACAGGTGACATCTCTCTGTTAATTCTAGATGAAAAACTGGAATCACGGACCAGAAGGGTTTTGAGCAACACTTACCAGAAACTTATTCAGTCGGTCTTCCTGGATGACAGTGTCCCTAATGGAGTCAAGTATCTCATGTGAGTCTGAAATCCACAACCCTGAAATCTTAGGTCAATGTCTTTCCTTAGGCGATTATAGGGTGCTTTCCCTCAACAAGGAAAGGAAGTATTTAATTAGACACGAAGCAAAGAAGGATACAAATTTCTGTAGCTATGGGACAGTTGCCATTCATTGAGCTGTCACTGTTAGGTAGTCTGCTAAGTGTTTTTTATATATTAAATATCACTTGATCCATTCAACACTCCTATAAAGTAGGAGCTATATGATCACTTCCATTTTGCTGAAGTTGTGGCTCAGAGAGGCCCAGACTTGAACAAAGTCACACTGGTGGTCAGTGAGAGGGTCCAGAATTCACCCCAGGCTGTGTGACTCTGGGCTCATGTCCCCAATTATTTGTGCCCTGCCAACGTGAAGGACTTGAGTGGTGCTGAGGGTACAGTTTCTCCTGCTCAGTAAGACTGTTGCTCCCAACACTATTAACGCTTCAACTCTGTACACAGGGTATTTCTAGGGAAAAGAATATCCCACTTCTGTACAGGTGCAGTGGCTGACACCTGTAATCTCAGCATTCTGGGAGGCCAAGGCCAGTGGATCACTTGGCAAATACAGCAAAACTGTGTTTCTACAAAAAATACAAAAAAATTAGCCAGGTAGCATGGAGCACGCCTGTAGTCCCAGCTACTTCAGAGGCTGAGGCGAGAAGGTCACTTGAGCCCAGGGGGTTGAGGCTGCAGTGAGCCATGATTGCACTACTGCATTCTAACCTGGGTGACAAAGTGAGACCCAGACACATAAACAAACAAAAATAGGAATATGCAATTTCCAGTGAGTACAAATAAAGATGCCTCACATCTATATAGACATTACAGGGACTGTGTGGAATTATTATTACCAAACATTTTTGCATAATCTCACTTGATCCCCAGGCAACTCTGTGTAGTAAACAGGGATTGATAATTCTCCTTTGACAGAGGAGAGAGCAGAGACTCAGAAGCTTGTGGTGACGTGCCCAGGATTAGAATTCAGTTCCTTTGCATTCTGTTTCAATGCTCTTCAGTCTAAACTTTGATGATCATGACAATGTGCATCTTAAAATTCATCCAGAAATAGGCTCCTTGCCTTGATTGAAAAGCCGACATTGGACCCAATCTACATTGGGTTATTTGGAAGCACCGGGGCTGGGAAGAGCTCCCTGATCAATGCCATCATCCAGCAAGCAATGTTTCTACCAGTGTCTGGAGAAAGCATATGCACTTCCTGCGTTGTACAAGTGAGCTCCGGCTGCTGTATACAGTATGAGGCCAAAATCCATCTTCTCTCTGACCAGGTAAGTGTTCCCTTCCCTCCCCTCCCTTCCCCTCCCTCCCCTCCCCTCTTCATCCTTTCTCTTCCCTCCATCTCTCCCTCCTTTCCTTCTTCCTTCCCTTCCTTTTTTCCTTCCTTTCCTTCTCACTGTCTCTCAGAGACATTATATTTCTTGCATATACAGCTCATGCCTTTGTTGAATGAAAAGAGCCCATTCCAGGAGAAAGTTAATCTAGTGGGCTGGATGGGTCTGGCCTGGTCCTACATTGTTACGAGACTTTGGGCAAGCCATTTCCCTCTTCAAGACCCCGAAGTAGATGTCCTACATTTTCTGAATATGCAGACCCCTGGTCCTCCACAGGGGGCGACGGACCCCTCTGTTTGTCAGTGTTCTCTGTATCTGTGTCAAGAGGGGCTTGGCCCTACTCTGCCTTGGCAGGAGTGGAGGGAGGAGCTGAAGAACCTGACTAAACTCCTGCACGGGATGGAGGAGCTGGGCGGAGAAGAGGCGGATGCGTGGAACAGGGATGAGGCAGTGGAGGAGGCCACCTGGAAGCTACAGATGATTTATGGAAACGGGGCAGAAAGTAAGAACTATGAGGAGTTACTGAAGGCGAAGCCCAAAGGGAAGATCCCCACCTGCAGAGTCATCACCCTCAAGGCGGAAGAGGTAGCATCAAGTTTGTACTTTCCTTCATGTCATCCCGGGTCTCAAGTCTAACAGTTGAATCTGCTCAGGGGACTGGCTCTTGGCATAGTGTTTGTATGAAATAAGAAATAAGTGCCTACCCAAATGAGAAGTATCCATAGCCCAAGTTATCCTTATTATTTATGGCTATCAGGTGGGAATTTTTAGTATGTGAATGGAGGAGTTACTGTGTCCAAAAAAAGACTATTTACAGTTACTTGAGAATAATTAGGGATACTCTGGCCTACCAGTGATTTTTAAAGAAGGCTTATAGTGGCTTAAACAAACAGGGATTGATTCCTTTTCTCATGTAAGAGGTCTGGGGGCAGCAGGGGTCAGGTTGGTCTAGCGGCTCAGCAATGTGAAGATCAGCCTCTCTGGTTCGCCTGGTCTTCCGCCACCCCCACCATCATGAGATGGCTCCCGGAGTGCTAGACTTCATGCGAGCCTCCTGGAAGGAAAAAGTGGATAAAAAGTTGGCATCAGCCACATCTGCCCTTTCATCAGAAAGTAAAAGCTTTCCCAGAAATACCTCTGACAAATTTCCATGTAGATTTCAGAGTTCTGAACTGAGCCGCATGGCCCTTCCGGGCTGAAAGGGAGTCCAGAGAAAGTGAAAAGCAAGACTTGTCATGATTGCCTTAGACCCGTCTCACTCCACTGCCTCCCAGTCAGACAGAAAACCAGGATTCTGCTGGCATAAAAGAGGGACAGGATTGAGATTGGACAGGCAACTAGTAGAACAATAATTTTTTTTTTAAAAACAATTTTCATTTTAAGATTTCGTTTCTGAATTAAAACAAAATATTTGTGGAACCGACATTCAATTTAGGAAAGCTATACATTTAAAAACCTAGTTTTTCTTGTATCTCTCACCTTTAAATACACCTTTAAAATGTTGCTGTTCTATTTTTAAATCTGGTGATTATTGGTAAAATGGGTACCATGTTTGTACATGTCCTAAAGTTTAATGTTTAATTATCTCTTGATTAACAAAGCAAATCTCCCGTAACTATTTAATGCTACTTACATAATCAATCACACTTCTTTAGGCTCTTTGCATTATGGTTAAAGTTCAATATATTTGAGTGTCTCAAAATGTTTTAAATACTTGACTAGGCACACTTAGAAATCGAATGAATGAAACCTTTTCAAAGCACTTTGCCATCTCTTATATATCTGGAAAGTCAAACAAATATAGTGCCCATTTCTTATAGTTTTAAGATGAATATTACTATTAAAATGATTACACTTCTAATATCTAAAACATAGACTGAGCATATGTAAGAAACCCAATGATTACAAGACTAGTTACTTTATCTGAATACACACAACTGTAGCAATGTCTTTGCCAACTCTGCATTTGGAAATACTCCTTCCCAGCATCATAAATTTACCCACTGAAACAAGGTCAGCAGAATCACTATCTCAATGAGTGAGCTTACAAATTCAGGGTTTCCACTGGAGATTCTAGAATCTGAGTTTGCCGTCTCTAATGATGTTTGCCCAGAACCAGTTTATGGGGCTGAGCCCTCTTGTAAAAAGGGGCTTTTCAAGCCCATGCCTTTTCCTGGACTTCTCTCTTATGATATCTGCTCTATTTTAAAATGACAATATCTTAAAGAGCTTTTATTTCCTTTTTCGTGGTTTATCATTTGGTTGATATTGATGAAATCTGTTACCCGTTACCCAGATTGTAACAAATCCAGCGATTTCATTTAAACTCTCTTAAGAATTAACATTCTAGGCTGGGTGCGGTGGCTCATGCCTGAAATCCCAGCACTTTGGGAGGCAGAGGCATGTGGATCACCTGAGGTCAGGAGTTTGAGACCAGCCTGACCAACATGGAGCAACCAACCCCATCTCTACTGAAAATACAAAATTAGCCAGGTATGGTAGCATGTGCCTGTAATCCCAGCTACTCAGGAGGCTGAGGCCAGAGAATCGCTTGCACCTGGGAAGCAGAGGTTGTGTTGAGCTGAGATTGCACCATTGCACTCCAGTCTGGGCAACAAGAGCGAAACTCTCTCTCTCTCTCTCTCTCTCTCTCTCTCTCTCTCTCTCTCTATATATATATATATATATATATATATATATATATATGTATATATATATATATGTGTGTGTGTGTGTGTGTGTGTATATATGTGTGTGTGTGTGTGTGTATATATATATGTAATTGGCATTCTTATCTTTCTTACAGTACTATTTTATAGACATTTATTTAACAATGACTACCATACATCCCAAAACCTCTGTCCCCTGAAGTGCCCCAGTTGAGATTCACTCTCGTAGTTGCTGGCATGGATGTGTCATTGTCCCCAGACATGTTTAAGCAGAAACCGTAGTCTAAGAACTATTCCCTCTCTCATTCACCATCATTAAACTATCCTAGAAATGCCTACATCTCAAAGTATTTTTTGTAATCAGAAGATTAATTTTAAAAACTCTTTAAGATCCAATTTTAGATCAATTTTCAATTTGGAAAATACGGTTACCATATCACAGTCAATTTTCTATAGCCATCGCTAGCTTTCTGGTAGTGCAGATGTCAATTACATATTACTTACGTTAATTTTAGGACTCAGTGTAGCTGAGAAGATAAATTTACTATCCAGCAATGTTATCACTTCCCTAAGGTTCCATTTGAGCTAATGTTGGTTTTGTTCATCTGCAAGGGAAGGAGATTGGACTTCCTGATCTCTAGGGTCCTTCCTGGCTCTCAGGTTCTAGGTCCTGCAGACCTGATTCAGGCCTCCTGATGCCCCTTATTGAGTACACTTCTTACCCTTACTTGGCATAGCTACCATGAACCTGCATCACAGCCAACCTGGGAGAACAGAGCTAGCAGCATGGCTGGTATGTGTGACTCCGTCCTTCTTCTTCAGGCGGAAGAGCTGTCCATCAAGCTGGACCCCTACATCCGCATGCAGAGGAGAGACTGGGATGGAGAGGCTGCTGAGATGCACATCTGGCCCTTGATCAAACATGTGGAAGTGACTCTTCCCAAATCCGACCTGATCCCAGAAGGGGTCGTGCTGGTGGACATCCCAGGCACAGGCGATTTCAACAGCAAGAGGGACGAGATGTGGAAAAAGGTGACTGTCTTTAGTAGGCTTGGTTCTCCCTTTCCTCAACGCTTCTATTCTTTCTCAAGCAACAGAGAATGCTCTGCTTTCAGCTTCAGGGATTTTATGAGTTCACTGGAATTAAATTCTACTAATTTATTTATTTATTTTTTTGAGACAGTCTTGCTCTGTCACCCAGGCTGGAGTGCAGTGTTGTGATCTTGGCTCACTGCAACCTCCGCCTCCTGGGTTCAAGCTATTCTCTTGCCTCAGCCTCCCGAGTAGCTGGGATTATAGGCACCCGCCACCATACCCAGCTTATTTTTGTATTTTTAGTAGAGACGAGGTTTCACTGTGTTGGCCAGGCTGGTCTTGAATTCCTGATCTTGTGATCTACCTGCCTTGGCCTCCCAAAGTGCTGGGATTACAAGCGTGAGCCACCACACTCCGCCACATTCTTCTGATTTCTATGTTCTAAGCCTCAGGGCCCTGGCAGTATATGAGCGGCCAGAGAAACTGGGGAGGGAGGAATCACAGGATGTGATTGTCGGAGCCGGGACAAGTATGTGTGATGTATGAGAAAGACCAGCAATACAGTGGCTCGAGTCAGCAGAGTGATGAAGGACAGAGTGGAACGGGGAGGCCAAGTGTTGGGGACAAAGCAGAAGCTGCAGCCAGTCACCAAGAACTAGGAGGCTGCAGACTGCATTGGCTATAAGGAACAGAAACACCCACTGAGGCAGCCCCAAGTTAAGAGGGGTCATCAAAGGTTATCAAAGGACCTGGTGAGACACAGCCAGGCCTCAGGATGGCGGGTCTGGATGGAGGCAGTTGCTCTCGTTGTCATTCTCTGCATGGTCTCTTGTGCCCATGCTTCTTTTGTGCATCGCTCCACAGAGTCCTGCCCCTCTCTCAGATTTCTCTGCTAAGCCATTGGGATCCACAGTGTCTAAATGATTGACTTCGCCCTGTCTCTGAATGACCTTGCCGTTCATGTTCCTCCCAGTGTCTGACTATAGTCTTTATGTCTTTATTTTTTTCTCTTTTCTTTTTGAGACAGAGTCTTGCTCTGTCACCCAAGCTGGAGTGCAGTGGCCCAATTTCGGCTCACTGTAACCTCCGCCTCCCTGGTTCATCCGATTCTCCTGCCTCAGCCTCCTGAGTAGCTGAAACTACAAGTGCATGCCACCATGCCCAGCTAATTTTTTTGTATTTTTAGTAGAGATAGGGTTTTACCATGTCAGCCAGGATGGTCTGGATCTCCAGACCTCCAGTGCTGGAATTACAGGTGTGAACCACCACAGCTGGCCAGTTTTTATGTCTTTTAGCTCAAATTCCCAATAAGAAAAACCTGAGAGGTTACTGCCCAGCGAATGAATTAGCTTTCTGGAATAGGTACCCATTGCTAGTGAGATCAGCTGTGGCTGAAGGTGGTCATTTGGATGAAGGTTCGTTCATCCTATCAGTCAAGGGCTTGGGGAGAGGTTCAATTCCAGCAAGTGAATGCTTAGGCACCCCTGACATGTGAGCTAAACCACCACTCCCCAGACGTGTGCACCACAAGAAAGTTAAGCAGGAGGATAGTTAAATCTGCACTTAGTGGCTAGAGGTCGAGCTATTTCTAAGAATCCATCTCCTTGTTCATTTATTTTTTCATGTATCAAACACATACACTATACTCAGCACCGAGGATGCAAAAACTATACCTATGCCTGCACTTGGGGAGGCCGAGGTGGGCAGATCATTTGAGATCAGGAGTTCAAGAACAGTCTGGCCAACATGGTGAAATCCCGTCTCTACCAAAAAATACAAAAATTAAGCAGGCTTGGTGGTCCGCACCTGTTGTTCTAGCTACTTGGGAGGTTGAGGTGGGAGAATTGCTTGAACCTGGGAGACAGAGGCTGCAGGGAGCCAAGATCGTGCCACTGCACTCCAGCCTGCGTGACAGAGACCCTGTTTCAACAAAAAGATATAACTAATAATAGCAGGCATTTGCTGCATGACTGTGCTAGGTGCTGCTGTAAGTGAAGTAAGTCACTGCTAGTAACACTGGGTTTTAACCCAGCTGAGATGCCTTGGGAGCCTCTGCTCTTAACCCCTACTGTATTTTACACGGTAGAGCGAACTCGATGAAAAGTGAATGAGGAGTTGCAGAGTGTGGCCTGTTACGTTAAGTAGCTTACATGTGCATGTAATGTTCATAAATGCACAGCGGCCGAAAGCCCCTGCCTTCTAGGCTACATACCCAACAGTTGACAGCAGTTTCTGTGTTGATTAACACTTTTTACTACGTACATCTGTGTAGCATTTGCATATTTTGTAAACACATGTATTGCTTTTACAAATAAAATGTCGAAGGCCGAATAAAACACTGTTGAATGAGAAGCAGAGCCTCCCCACAAGAGTCTTAGCATCGTCTAATAGAAGAGCTAAACCCCGTGGCAGAAAGGGATGGATGAGAGGTAGGAGAGACCTCATTCCTTCAGCAAACACCTGTTGATTATCTGCTTAACTTTGTAGTAGCTTTTGTAGGGACCGAATCCTGGTGCTTGTGAGTTTCATAGTCCATAGTAATCAATAAGCCATCCCACTTTTAAAAAGGGAGCACAAAGTGATTCATTTCCATATAGAAGTGGGTGGGGCTTCAGAGAGGACATTGACGCTCAGCCTCCCCCAGGCAAAGGAGGAGGTTGCGGTTGAAACTTCTGAGCACCTTTGCTGGCTAGAGGGCAGGGTCAGCAGAGAGCTGGAGGGCTAAGGAAGCTGCCCTGGTGGGGGCAGGGAGCATCTTCCTGGGTGAAGGGAAGGAGTGTGGGGTGGGTGGAGGAAGCAGGCTATGGAAGACGGGCCTGGAGAAGTTCCGGTGCAGCTCTACTGCACCAGAGTTTGGCTTCCTGGGAAAACTTGCAGAAAGAGAGGGCCTGGGGCCTGTGATTGAGAAAGGGCGTGGTTGACAGAGGTGCTCTGGACCACGCGGTGGAAGGAATCTAGGAGTCCCGGAGCTGGAAGAGGACTGGGAGTAGGGACCAGCATCAGTGAGTTGCGAGCAGCCCAGCAGCTGCTGAAGAATCCAGTTCCTGAAGCGCCGCAGGTTTGTTTAGATGAATGACTGTGCGCCAGGGAAGCTTGGTGACCACGGCTTCCCGTCACGATCTAGGACAGGCTCCAGCCTCTGCCCTGATTGTACAGATGAAGACATGAAGGCTCAGAGAGGGGAAGTAACTTGTCCAGGATCACACAGCCTTGAACTGGAGAGTAGTTTTCCTAACTTCCCTGCTGGGGCTCTGCCTACCCCTCCTGCCCCAGGACACGCTCTGTATTACACACTCCTCTAGGAGGAAGGCAGGCCCTGTGTCCTTCCCCTTCGTCGGTGGCCCAGGCCTGGCCTTGTGAGGCTTAGTTTCTGCAGGGCCTTAGATCCTGGTTGGAAATCTCCAACCTTGGCTAGTTCCAGACTGAGGCAACGGAGCAACGGCCCAGGAACGCGGCCAGGGACTCTCACTGGATGGAGCTGTGGCTCAGCCAGTTCAGATACTGGGCAGCTCATCAAAGCCGCAGCTCTGGCTCAGAAAACGTGCTCTGAGGAGGTCGGCTGAAGCGAGGGGTGGTCCCCAGCGTGCTCTGCCTGGCCCGGCTCTCCGGCATTCTTGCGGGTTTTTTGACCTCCTCTCACAAGAAGTTACTCACGACTTCCCTCTCTGCAGGGAGAACAGCGCGGTGGCCCTCCCTGTGTCCCTCAGGCTTCCAGCCTTGCCTTCCCTAAAACCTGGTATTAATTCAGATGTCCCTGAATCTGATCTGCCACTTAGAAGTCATGTGACTCGAGACATGTCTTGGAACCGCTCTGAGGCCCATTCTCCTCGCGGGGGCCTGGGGAGAGGCAGATGGGGTGTTGGGGTGCCGTCTCATCTGCTCATAAGTCCAGCTGTTGTGGTTTTATAGAAATGCTTGTTTGTATCTTCCGCACCACTAACTGGCAGTGGGGAGCTTCGTGTGGGGCCTGAAATTTAACCACTGCCCGCTTCATCATTGCTGTTCTTTTCTCCTGTTAGCGAGCACTACCTGTGGCTTACCAGGAGTGTTGAAATGCACGCTCCGAATGAAGAGACCCCTTTCCCCCACCAAGCATGGCTGTTTATTCACCCAGGTGCGGTGGGCTGAGTCTGAAAAGAGTCAGCAGAGGGCGGTGGGATAGGAGTGGTTGTCTAGGTTTGGGTAGGCAGTGGAAAGTGACAGAAGTTATAGTTTAGGGCGGATTTTGCAAGCTGGGAGGGGGTCGTAGGGTCTGGAGTCACGAGGTTGACCAGGGTCAGTTACAAAGTCCAATGGCCTTATCAACTGAGGCGGGAATCAGGGACAATAGAGTAGGTCCCAAAGTTGATTAGGCTCCGCAGGGGCGGATCATTTCCTCTCCTTGTCATGATCTTCCAGTTACTTCAGATTTTCCAGGAACTCATCTGGAGTGTCCATGCAGGTCACAGAGGTTACCATGGCATCCGTGGTAACTTCAGTCAGCCTGAAAGACTTTACAAGGACCATGGGGAATATGAAGGTGACGGAGGCCCTGCCCCTGAGGAGTGCCCAGCCTGGCATCCTAAAGGCCTTCCGCTTGCTGGACTGTTCTCTGCCCACTGTTGACGCTACAGAGCTGGAAGCTGCTGCTACTTTTGTCTTGTTTTGTTGGAGACAGGGTCTTGCTCTGTTGCCCAGGCTGGAGCACAGTGGCACAATGGTGGCTCACTGCAACCTCCACCTCCGGAACTTGAGGAATCCTCCTGTCCCAGCCTCCCGAGTAGCTGGGGCTACAGGTGCACACCACCACGCTTGGCTAATATGTGTTGTAGAGATGAGATTTTACCATGTTACCCAGGCTGGTCTTGAACTCCTGAGCTCAAGTGATCTGCCTGCTTCAGCTTCCCAAACAGGCATGAGCCACCACATCTGGCCCAGAACACAAAGCTTCCCTAAGTTGAGTATAGTTTGGGAAGCAGAAGGGCCATCATGGTTTTCATTTTCTTGCCTAAATCAAAGTCTGTTCACGTATAGAGGAGAGTCAGGATCCACGGTTGTGTGAGTCTGCATGAGTCTCTTTACCACTTGGGCCTCATTTACTTCCCCATAATCCAAGGGGTTTGTCTAAGTCGAGAAACTGATGCTTTTTAAGCAATGATTTATGGATCCAAAAGGTTCATGGACAGAAGGTAGAGGGCATTGGGCAGATGGTGGTTCCAGGTCCTCCACTCCCAATTCAACCAGAGCAGTTCTGCTTTTAAAAATCAAGTTTATTTTGGGAGGCTGAGGTGGGCGGATCACCTGAGGTCAGGAGTTCGAGACCAGACTGACCAACATGGAGAAACCCCATTTCTACTAAAAATACAAAAAAAAAAAAAAAAAAAAAAAAAACGAAAAATTAGCAGGGCATGGTGGTGCATGCCTGTAATCCCAGATACTCTGGAGGCTGAGGCAGGAGAATCGCTTGAACCTGGGAGGTGGAGGTTGCGGTGAGTCGGTATCACCCCATTGCATTCCAGGCTGGGCAACAAGAGCGAAACTCCATTTAAAAAAAAAATCAAGTTTGTATGTTGGAGTTCTAACTAAGATTTCATTTGAAAAAGTTGTAAAGAAAAATTGTAAGCTGAATCATCACAAATTGGAGACTCGCTGTATCTTCTGGGGCACAAAATCTATACTAGTTAAAAACTATGGGTATACAGCAAAATGGTGATTTAGTTACCACATCACAAACTTGTCACCCCTTTATATGCAAAGCTCTGAGGAACCACAAATAAACTCAGTCCCTGAGTTGAACCAGATTTTCATTTATGTGGGGGTAAGACAAGAGTAACAATACAATCAGAGAAATGTCACAAGGCTAAGCATGACTATCATGTGAAAGTTGCGTATTTAATAGAGCAGCATTTATGCCATTAATGCGTTATTTCATGTTCATTGGCTTTTGCAACTTGTCAAATGGTTTCTGGCTCCCTGCTGCCATCTGGTGGCATTGCGCGAAACATGCAGGTGCAGTCAAACATCAAAATGATGCCGCCAGGTGACAGCTTGGGGGTAGGTGCACCACCAAATCTAGGTCTGGAGAAACAAGAATTTCCCCCAGGGGACAACCGAGATAAAGCCAGCCAGTGATGGGTCTGGGACTGGGACTGGAGGGCTGATTTATGGAATTCTGTCAATCTCTAATGCCACAAACTTCTATGAAGCCTCTCCTGTGTGGTAAGCTCTGGGTTTAAGGTGAGGTGGATCCCAAGAGGAAAGGTGCAGATGGTTGCTTCCCACTGGGGGCCAGAGAGCAGACCCGGTGCAGCACAGTGTCTCAAAGGCGCCGCGGGAGGTTAAGTCCAGATGTTACAGGATGCAGAGGCTAGCCCATGCTCGAGGGGCCCTCCAGTCTTGAGGGACAAGTTGGGCTAGGGGGAGGCTGTGGCCAGGGAGTTAACAGAACAAGGCACATATGAGAAATGGCTTGCAGCTCAGTTTCTAGCTCTCTTCTAGTTAAAAGCTACTGGTATAAAGCAAAATGATGATTTAATTATCAAGTCACAAACTTGTCACCCCTTTATATGCAAAGTGCTGAGGAACCACAAATAAACTCAATCCCTGAATTGAACCAGATTTTCATTTATGTGGAGGTAAGATAAGAGCAGCAATACGATTAGAGAAATGTCACAAGGCTACGCATGACTGACATGTGAAAGTTGCGTATTCAATAGAGCAACATTTATGCCATTAATGCGTTGTTATTTCACGTTCATTGGCCCGCTGGTGCACAGAGTGTGGAGGGGAGAAGTGAGGGGTGGGGCTGGAGGGAGAGGCTGAAGCGGTACATTAGGGTCCTCAGGAGCTGTGACTCCTTTCCTGTGCTGACACACGGTGTGATCATGTTTTGCAGACTATTGACAAGTGCTCGGTGATCTGGGTGATAAGTGACGTAGAGCGAGTTTCTGGGGGGCGAGCCCACGAAGACCTTCTGAATGAGAGCATCAAAGCCTGCCAGCGGGGCTTCTGTAGGGACGTGGCCCTGGTGGTCACCAAGACGGACAAACTCCACTTGCCAGAATACCTAAGGTATTGTGCTGGGCTTGCGGGGATGGGGGTTCCAGCCAGGGGCTTTCCTCTGAGTCCTGATTACAGTAGCACGGAGCTTGACTTATAACGTGGTGAGCATCTTGGGCCTCACGAAGTGACTGTTGGGGATGAAAGAAAAGGCTGGTGACTTCCTGGGACATCAGGACCCTTGGTTGGGTTGTCTCGAGAATCTGAACCTCCCAGCATAACTGCTTAGTGGCAAGCTGGTGTCCCCTACATAGCCCAGGGGTGCCACTCACACGTACCAGATGCAGGTGGTACCTCCTGCACTGTGGAATGTGATGGTCCACCTGCCCCACAGATGTAGAAAGTATAGATGCCCCTGTAACTAGGAGGTACAGCCCATAATTCTATCTGGCAGGTATAGCTTTTTTCTTTGAGACAGAGTCTTGCTCTGTTGCCCAGGCTGGAGTGCAATGGTTTGATCTTGGTTTACTGTAACCTCTGCCTTCCGGGTTCAAGCAATTCTCCTGCCTCAGCCTCCCGAGTAACTGGGATTACAGGTACCAGCTAGTATACCTCACTAATTTTTGTATTTTTAGTAGAGACAGGTTTTCGCCATGTTGGCCAGAGTAGTCTTGAACTCCGGACCTCAGGTGCCCTGCCTGCCTCAGCCTCCCGAAGTGCTGGGATTACAGGCATGAGCCACTGTGCCTGGCCCAGGGTACAGCTTTGATGTTTCAGGTTTTTGTACTCCTGAGTGTTCTAAAAATCATTAAAAACATTTACTTTTGTTTTTATTTTAAGTTCCGGGGTCCATGTGCAGGAATGTGCAGGCTTGTTGCACGGTAAACATGTGCCATGGTGGTTTGCTGCACACATCAACCCATCGCCTAGGTATTAAGCCCAGCATTCCCAGTCAGAGACTCGTGAGCTTTTTAACTCACTTGCAACACGTCCTTAAGGTTTTAGAACTTCAGGTGAAGGTAGATGCATTTTCTAAGAGTCATGTTCTAACAAATAACTGTGAAAAGTAGGCATTTTCGGGCTTAATAAATGTGGATTTCCATGGAGAGCTCTGTTGTCCTATAGCTAGGAAGACTATAACTTACCTTCCATATTGGGACATTTTCGAGAGTGAGAGGGGGAGTGATTAGTCCTTAGAGGGGATCGGCGGGTATAAACTGGGCTTTCCTGGATCCATGGGGTGTGTGCTCATGGGATGTGATGTCACGGATGCTTCTCACCTCCAAGAGCTCCTCTACCGGCCCCTCCACCCTTTCCTCTACACCCACTGAAGCGTATGTCTGACTGCCGTCTCCAGGAATTCACTTAGTCTCATGGGTTGGAATTGCAGCTTCATTTTTTCCCTCCAGCATTTCTTCCCATCTCACTCCAGCACAGAATAATATCTCTGGCCCTCCCTTTCCAATGCCAACGCTGACATTCACATAAGTAAATCTGATTTATAAATAATAAGCATTTATTGAACATGGGTAGGGGCTGTGGATTCAGAGGCACGTTGCCCAGTCTCTGAGCTCATTTTCTGTAAGAGAGTTAAAGCTTATACGTGAAAGCACGAGCCAGGTGCTATCGGAACCTAGGGTGAGAGGGCTGCGTTTTTGACTCGGACGGGGAGTGAGGACACAGAAAACGTTCACGGTTGACAAAACGCTGACTGGCCGTTAATAAATGAAGGTACTTTTTCAAGTGGATGCCAGAGGTGGATCAGAAGAGAGAGCATTGGGTCAAAGAGCTTATGAAAAGGCACAGACACAGGGCAGTATGTGTTACTTTTGGGGAAAGTCGAAGGACTGCTGTGACAGGTTGTAAAAGTTAAGTAATTGTTACATTTTTCTAATTATGTTTCAGAGAAAGAAAGGCGGGAAATGTAAGTATGAACTCGTTCTTTTTCTTTTAAAATTATTATTATTATTATTATTTGAGACAGAGTCTTGCTCTGTCACGCAGGCTGAAATGTGGTGGTACGATCTTGGCTCACTGCAACCTCTGCCTCCCAGGTTCAAGCGATTCTCCTATCTCAGCCTCCGGAGTAGCTGGGATTACTGGCACATACCACCACGCCCAGCTAATTTTTGTATTTTTAGTAGAGATGGGGTTTCATCATGTTGACCAGGCTGGTCTTGAACTCCTGACCTCAGATGATCCGCGCATTTCCACCTCCCGTATTGCTCCCGTCAGCCACCATGCCTAGCCTGAACTAGTTCTTTTTAAAATAATACTTTTTATGACTGATATTACAGTTGACCCTTGAACAACTTAGAGGTTAGGGTGCCCTGCTCAGTCAATTTTTGATTCACCAAAAACTTAACTACTAATAGCCCACCCTTGATTGAAAGTCGTACTGATACAGTCAATTAATACATATTTTGTATGTTATATGTATTATGTTCTGTATTCTTACAATTAAATAAGCTAGAGAAAAGAAAATGTTATTAAGAATATCATAAGGAAGGCCAGGTGTGGTATCTTACACCTGTAATCCCAGCACTTTGGGAGGCCAAGTCAGACAGATCATCTCAGGTCGGGAGTTCAAGACCAGCCCAACCAACATGGAGAAACCCCATCTCTACTAAAAATACAAAATTAGCCAGGCGTGGTGGCTACTTGGGAGGCTGAGGCAGGAGAACCACTTGAACCCAGGAGGCAGAGTTTGCAGTGAGCTGGGATCACGCCATTGCACTCCAGTCTGGGCAACAGGAGTGAAACTCCCTCTCAAAAGAAAAAAAAATAGAAAATCATAAGGAAGAGAAAATACATTTACAATATGGTACTGTATTTATCAATACTGTAAGTTTACTTTATCTGTTTACAAGATGACTCGTACATCTGAAATGACAGGCCACCACAGCTGCAGACCTCAATCTACAGTCCATATGAGGCAATTCAACTTTTTCTTAAAGTGTCATGACTTTTCTCTGCTACTTGGGAGCCCTCCAGGATCACTGGACTTCACATGGGTCCCATTGTGTTATTCAAGATTTAGGGTATTGCACTAAGCAGGTTGAAAAATACATGAGAACTGCAAGAGATCACTTTTTATACTTTTTACATGCAATTCACTGGAGCAATGAACCGCTCACTTGGAGATGATTAGCATCACATGGTATTTGGCATTTTAAGTGGATATTGGCAACTTGAGCTCACCACAACTTCAAAAGGGATGGCTCTGAAGTGTTTGCAGTAGTATAATGTGTACCACAGTTAATTTTATGCAGTTATAATTTAATGTTGCATTTTTTTTTTTTTGAGATGGAGTTTCGCTCCTGTTACCCAGGCTGGAGTGCAATGGCGTGATCTTGGCTCACTGCAACCTCTGCCTCCTGGGTTCAGGCAATTCTCCTGCCTCAGCCTCCTGAGTAGCTGGGATTACAGGCATGTGCCACCATGCCCAGCTAATTTTTTATATTTTTAGTAGAGACAGGGTTTCACCATGTTGACCAGGATGGTCTTGATCTTTTGACCTCGTGATCCACCCGTCTCGGCCTCCCAAAGTGCTGGGATTACAGGCTTGAGCCACCGCGCCCGGCCCTTAATGTTGCATCTTAATGTTTGTTTATATTTCTCTTGACTGCAAATGGCGCCATGTACCGTCTGTAAGTATTTACAGAAGTTTCGATAAATTTTAACTTTTTATAATAGAATCATGTGCATTTCTTGGTAATACATGATCAAATCTAAACTGAGATCTACATCTATTTTATGCATTCATAATATGCATTTTTCTTAATTTTTTTTTTTTATATTTCTAGGTTACAGGGTTTGTGAGTTTTTTCAAATTGTTGCAGATCTTCAAAATCTTTTTCAGTATGTTTATTGAAAAAGAATCCATGTATAAATGGACCCACGCAGTTCAAACCCATGTTGTCCAAGGGTCAACTGCATATAATTTGAATACAGTACCTGCATGTTTAGCTGTCTGGACCAAATGAAGATCTGCCAAAAAATGTGCATCTTACCATCTCATCACTGTTGATAACGCTGCTCTCCGCATGCTTCCGTTTCCTTTCACAACCTAGCAAGCTACTCAGAGTCAGCGAGAGGCTGTTTTAGAAAGAAATGAAATGCTAAAACTACAGAGGACTAGCATTCTCAAGGAAAAACTGGAGGTGAGTTAACAGGTTTCCTTACGTGTTTTTCTGTATCCCAGCAACCAGATTTTGGGAAACAAACATATACCTGGTACTGTGGAGTTGCAAGGGCAAAAGCTTTGGAATAGACTGTTTTGTTTTGTTTTGTTTTTGAGAGGAGGGGTCTCACTCTGTTGGCCAGGCTGGAGTGCGGTGGTGTGGTGTGATCTCGGCTCACTGTAACCTCTGCCTCTCAGGCTCAAGAGATCCTCCCACCTCAGCCTCTCAAGTAGCTGGGACTATAGGCATGCACCACCATGTCTGGCTAATTTTTATAGTTTTTGTAGAGATCGGGTTACCCCATATTGTCCAGGGCAGTCTCAAACTCTTGGGCTCAAGTGATCCACCTGCCTTGACCTCCCAAAGTGCTGGGATTACTGACCCGGAGTAGACAGTTTGGCTTTAACTCAGTCCCGCTGCTTCAGTTACCTCTCTAAGGCTCCATGTTCTCATCCTTAAAGTGGGGAGATCATAATACCTATCCCCTGTGCTTGTTGGAAGGGTCGAAGGAGCATGTGGGCCACTGAGGCGTAGGCCCAGGAGAGTCTGGGGTCTCCATACAGTGAGGAACTCTGGAGTGCTGTGGGACATGGAGGAAAGATGCCGGGTCACACTGGTGGCAGGGGAGATGGGACTAGGGAGGTGTTCAAAGGAAACTCAGCCTCTGAGCAGAATTTTATTTTAATATTATTACTTTTTAAGACTGAATCTCACTCTGCCACCCAGGCTGGAGTACAGTGGCACAATCTTGGCTCATTGCAGCCTCCGTCTTCTGGGTTCAAGCAATTCTCCTGCCTCAGCCTCCTGAGTAGCTGGGATTACAGGCACATGCCACCACGCCCAGCTAATTTTTGTATTTTTAGTAGAGATGGGGTTTTACCATGTTGACAAGGCTGGTCTTGAACTCCTGACCTCAGGTGATTGGCCCCTATCAGCCTCCCAGAGTGCTGGGATTACAGGTGTGAGCCACCACGCCTGGTCAATTTTATTATTATTATTATTAAAGACAGGGATTTTACTATGTTTCCCAGGCTGGTCTCGAACTCCTGGGCTGACCAACATGGCGAAACCCCATACCCACTAAAAATACAAAAAAAAATAGCTGGGTTTGGTGGTGGGTACTTGTAATCCCGGTTACTTGGGAGGCTGAGGCAGGAGAATGGGCTGAAGTGATCCTTCTGCCTCAGCCTCCCACGTAGCTGGGACTACAGGTCGCAGGGACCACAGTGCTCTGCTGATCAGAAATTTAAAGAACCTGTAGTCTTTAGTAAGGTGAAAATGTCGAGAAGGCGCTTTTGAGGCAAACGCAAGAACACCACTGACATAGGCTGCTGTGCTCTGTGAATGACATGAAAGTTGCTTGGAAAGGCTCAGAGAGGGAGTGTGAGAGGGCGCGGACAGGGAGAAGGCCCGAACTGCCCTTAGTGTTTTCTTGTTTTTACTATTTTGTCACTGAAATAGGTACAAATATACAACCCTTTACCATAATAGTCTGTTTGCTTTCCCTTTTCTTTTGAGATGGAGTCTCGCACTGTTGCTCAGGCTGGAGTGCAGTGGCGTGATCTTGGCTCACTGCAACCTCCACCTCCTGGGTTCAAGCAATTCTCCTGCCTCAGCCTCCTGAGTAGCCAGGAATACAGGCATTCGCCACCACAACCAGTGAATTTTTGTATTTTTAATAGAAATGGGGTTTTACCATGTTGGTCAGGCTAGCCTCGAACTCTTGACATCATGTACCTCCTACCTCAGCCTCCCAAAGTGCTGGGATTAAAGGCGTGAGCCACCATGCCTGACCTTTTTTTTTTTTTTGAGACAGAATCTTGCTCTGTCACCCAGGCTGGAGTGCGGTGGTGCAATCTCAGCTCACTGCAACCTCTGCCCACTGGTTCAAGCTATTCTCCTGCCTCAGTGTCCCAAGTAGCTAGGATTACAGGTGCCCGCCACTACCGCAGCTAATTTTTGTGTTTTTAGTGGAGACGGGGTTTCACCATGTTGACCAGGCTGGTCTCGATCTCCTGACCTCGGGTGATCCACCTGCCTTGGCCTCCCAAAGTATTGGGATCACAGGCATGAGCCACCGTGCCCCGCCTATAATAGTTGTATACATCTATAAAACTAAAACCAAGTTTAAGGTAAAATATAAACAAAACAACCTAAGGGATATATCAGAGTAAGTACAATGTGACGATGATATATTTGGCTGAAATGAAATCTTTGGTATTGGATTCAATGGTAAAAACATTTGGCTGATGTCCAGCTCTATATGCAATTGCTGTATTTTGCCTTCATTAATATTAATACAGAAAACATCTGTTGTACAATGTGGAATTTAAAATTTCAAAGCTTTTGTTTCTAGCGCCATGCCGTGCATTAGGCCTCATACTTAAGCCAAATCTTCTACCAGGCAATTCTTGAATGCCAGTTTTAATGAAGCAAAACTTAGTCAAGCTGGTCTTAGTCCCCTGAATTGTTCTTGTTGGCATTAAAGAAATATGCATTGTGTGGGTGCCTAATCATATTATCCCTGGAAATGGAAACATAGAATACTTCAACACACAATTCACAACTGTGTTGATTGCCAATAAGCATGCCAAATTGGTTTGTGTAAGTCAAGGCCTGGGTAGCGATACACCAGCTTGCAGGGTTGCTACAGCTGTCACTGCTTGGTGCAAGTTCTTTGAGGCTCCAACCCACGCCTCCTACAGCAAGGTTGATTTCACTTTATTTCAGTTTGAATTATTGTGAAACCTTTATTTGTGCTACATGCTGTCATTTGGAGCATTTTTTTTTTTTTTTTGAGACGGGTCTCACTCTGTCACCCAGGCTGGAGTGCAGTGGTGCAATGATAGCTCACTGCAACCTTGAATTCTTAGGCTAAAGTGATCCTTCTGCCCCCTCCTAGCCTCCCAAGTAGCTAAAACTGCCAGCATGCAGCTAGTGTTTTAATTTTTTTGTAGCAACAGGTTATGTTGCCCAGGCTGGTCTCTGATTCCTGGGCTCAAGCAATTCTCCTGCTCAGGTCTCCCAAAGCACTGAGCTCTGAGGTTATAGGTGTGAGCCACAGCACCTGGCCTTGGAGCAAATTTAGTTGTAATGACAGAAAACATGAAACTCAAGTTCCTTATAAGGCATTCTTTGAGTTTCCATCTTGGCACAGTTTTTTTTTTTTTTGGTGGGCATGTGATAGGCAGTCAGTTTGCATGTGCTTCAGTATCAAAACACAGCCCAGCTTCATCTACACATGGACGTCCGCTGTTCCTAAGTTCCATGAAGCACTTAGGTGTTGCTTTGCAAGAAAATCTGGAACTACTGTCTAATCCACCAACCACGAGCGTTTTTTTCACTAATATCAAATACATGCCCCACGTTTCCATTTCCAGGCCTTTCAATGTAAAGGCCTGGAAAACACTAAATTTTCAGTGCTGAATCATAACATAATTTTTTTTTTTTTTTGAGACGGAATTTTGCTCTTGTTACCCAGGCTGAAGTGCAATGGCGCGATCTCGGCTCACCGCAACCTCCGCCTCCTGGGTTCAGGCAATTCTCCTGCCTCAGCCTCCTGAGTAGCTGGGATTACAGGCACACGCCACCATGCCCAGCTAATTTTTTGTATCTTTAGTAGAGACGGGGTTTCACCATGTTGACCAGGATGGTCTCGATCTCTTGACCTCGTGATCCACCCGCCTCCACCTCCCAAAGTGCTGGGATTACAGGCTTGAGCCACCGCGCCTGGCCAACATAATCTTTTAAAAGACATATTAAATGGCAATTAAGCAATGCACACAATTCATTAGAAGGAAGGGCAACGTGAACAGCTGTGACCAAGTTCGCCCATGTGCAGTGTATCAACCTTCCAAGCACCATAGCCGGTTAGCCTGGAACAACAGCAAATGATTCTTTCCCAGTTCTGGAGGCTGGAAGTCCAAATTCAAGGTGTTCGCAGAGCTGTGCTCCCTCTGAAGCTGCAGGAAGGATCTGTTCCAGGTGTCTCTCCTGGCTTCTGAGGATTCCTGGCTTGTGGAGGCACACTCCAGTCTCTACGGCATTCTCCTCATGTGTGTGTCTCTGCATCCAAATTTCCTCTGTTTTAAAAGACACCAGCCACATCGGATTGGGGCCCATCCTCCTCCAATGTGACTTCAGCTTAATACATGCCATCCTCAATGACCCAGTTGCCATGTAAGGACTCATTTTGAGGTAGTGGAGATTAGGACCTCAACATGTGAATTTTGGAGGGGATACATTTCAGCCCATAACACGCAGGCAGTGACACCCACTTCATGACTGTCACCTGGCCTAGAGCAGTTACAAGATGCATCTCCATTTCAGAAACAGGAAACGGAAACAATGCACCTCGTACTATTGATAAGCTGTGGTCACACGTCAGCTGAAATTCTTTGGTTGAAGATTGGGCATCCCGATGTGGTTACGGATTTGGGTTATCAGTTTGAGATTCAGAGCTGAGACACAGGCACTTAGATCCTTCCGAGATGCCTGATTCGGGCCCCATCCCATAGTAACACAGCATTCCAGCTCCACACCTTTTCCTATTACCTGGTATGTTATGGTTCACTTGACCTTCCCTTAAATTTTGCCTTGACCCAGTTTTTACTATAAACTCTCACACAACTTTTTATTCTAACCTAATTCACAAAGTTTTACCGCCTGATTTGACCTGATGGGATTTTTGTGCCCCTACAAAGACTGTTAACATTCTTTTCAATAAGTTAGGTAAACTTTCAGGACATGCACAAGTGGAATTTACAGACTGAAAATTTCCTTTTTAATTTTTTTAATGGTGTCTTGCTCTGTAGCCCAGGTTGCAGTGCAATGGTGCATTCTCGGCTCACTGCGACCTCTGCCTTCCAGGTTCAAGCGATTCTCTTGCCTCAGCCTCCCGAGTAGCTGGGACTACAGGTGTGCACGACCATGCCTGGCTAATTTTTGTATTTTTAGTAGAGACAGGATTTCACTATATTGGCCAGACTGGTCTTGAACTCCCGCACTCATGATCCACCCTCCTCAGCCTCCCAAAGTGCTGGGATATCAGGCGTGAGCCACCGCTCCCGGCTACAGATGGAAATTTGACAGTCTCAGGCATGTTGTTTGAGCTGGTGAATGCCTTTACTTTAACATACCTTATTTTATGCACTCAGTTTAAGGATCATAATGAGCTCATAGCTTTTCACAGAACTATTATGTTCCTTCTGATGCTTAGTGTGTCACTTTTTGGCTACTGGGAACCCTTTAAGCTGGCCCTGTTTAGCATTACTCCCATCAGCATTTAAAAAACGTTCTTGCTGTCTAGCCACAAGATATTCAGGTCCACTTTATTTTTCCCTGCCCCAAGACGTGGACCAACTACTCTCCAGGAATCTGGGGTTTCTTTTAGTGAGAATAATATTTAAAATAAAAAAAATTGGGCCTGAAGCGGTGACTCACACCTGTAATCTCAGCACTTTGGGAGGCAGAGGTGGAAGGATCGTTTGACGCCAGGAGTTCAAGACCAGCCTGGGCGATAGAGAGAGACCTGTCTCTAACAACAGCAACCACGATGAAAGAGTGTTAGGGGTACAGATCAAATTATTTTATGCAAGGAAGACGGTGGCAGAGCGACATCACTGCAACATAATGTTCATGACAAAGCTAGAAGAGGTACATTTTAAAAAATGAGTCCTGATTTATGTTACTGATTTCAAGTAGATTTTTAAAAATTGGGTCATGATTTTTTTTTTTCCTGGAGATGGAGTCTGGCGCTGCTGCTCAGGCTGGAGTGCAGTGGTGTGGTCTTGGCTCACTGCAACCTGTGCCTCTGGGGTTCAAGCAATTCTCTTGCCTCAGCCTCCCAAGTAGTTGGGATTCCAGGTGTGGCCTCCATGCCTGGTTAATTTTTTGTATTTTTAGTAGAGATGGGGTTTCACCATGTTGACCAAGCTGGTCTCGAACTCCTGACCTCAGGTGATCCACACACCGCGGCCTCCCAAAGTGTTGGGATTCCAGGTGTGAGCCACCACACCTGGCTTCCCTTCTGGTTTCAGCTTCCACATCATTTCATATACAATATCTTTCTACAAACTCAAATATACTGTGTTATATTTTATTATGACAAACCATGTGTTTAAACGACAACAGTGTCTAATCTTTCTGTGGCATAATTTGACGAATACCTACTGCCATCTTGGATCCTACCCTCCAACTATAACTGTTTCTACTTCTCTTATGCGATAATATGACCCGTTATGCTACAGTCACTTCATTGACACTAGAAAAGCATTTGTTTTTACTACAATGAAAAGCATAAATGTTAACTAATCTTCAATAATTTTTAGAAAAGTTATACAAGATTTAGGTTCAGATTTTAAATAATGCAAACATCTAGACGCAGCTAAGCACACTTCTTTCTTGGAACTGTTTAAAAACCCTCCTTTAATTTAATTCTACATTAATTTCGTCTCCTGGTAGAAAAATAGTTTCAGCTTTCCCTCAACTTTTTTCTCGAGTGAAAACTCTGTCTAAGCAAAATCTCAGCAGATCCTTTATACAACTTCAGCAGACTCTATGAGGGGCGGGCTTCTGGCAGCTTACACAGATATCCATATTCCAGTCTTAACTACAGGTGCTTATAGCTTGCCAGGAACACGGCTTCTCACCAGTCCCAGTGGACTGCAGGGCCTCTGCTCACTCAGCTCTTGTATCTTTGCATCAGAAAGAGATTTATAACTCTCCGCTGTTTTCTAGCTCCCTCAAATACTCACACAAGCACACGCACATTCTGCATGTGAATGTTTTTTCTAAGTGAAAAGAATGAAAGAATGTGGAATACGATTTCTGTATAATGCTAGTATAATTCTCCATGATAGTATTTTTCTAAGCACCAAAAAAGACTTTGTCGAGTAATTCTTAACTGCTTAACCTTTAATATCATAGTTCTTTTCGACATGAGTCGGCATTAAAATGTTTGTGATTACTCACTAACTGCCTGATTAAGCAACTGTCGCTTTTATAGGATCTTAGCCCAGTTTGTGTTGTGTTGCGCTTGTAAATGTTTAATAACGAGCTTTTTGTTTTAAAAAAAAAAAATCCCAGCTGGGCACGGTGGCTCCTGCCTGTAATCCCAGCACTTTGAGGGGCTGAGGTGGGTGTATCATGAGGTCAGGAGATTGAGACCATCCTGGCCAACATGGTGAAACTCTACTAAAAATACAAAAATTCACAGGGCGTGGCAGTGCGTGCCTGTAATCCCAGCTACTCAGGAGGCTGAGGCAGAAGAATTGCTTGAACCTGGGAAGCAGAGGTTGCAGTGAGCCAAGATTGGGCCATTATACTCGAGCCTGGTGACAGAGCTAGACTCTGTGTCAAAAGAAAAATAAAATCCCCCAAAATGAAAAAAACACACAAAAAGGCAGATGTATACAGTTTGCCAATTCCTGTGGTTAGGACCTCAACATGTGAATTTTGGAAAGGGATACATTGCAGCCCATAACATGCAGTGACAACCACCTTATGGCTGCCACCTGGCCTACCACAGTTGCAAAATTCATCTCAATTTCAGAAATATTAAATGGGGGAAAATGTGCCTCTTAGTATTGACGAGCTGTGCTCACATGTCAGCTCAAATTATTTGGTTGAAGATTGGGGATTACAACGTGGTTATAGATTTGTGTTATCAGTTTGCAATTCAGGACTGAGACGGTCCCACCATTGTCAATTTCAAGCTACCAGTGTGATGTCACTGAATGCAGAGTAGGGAAGTGATGTGTGCTGTCGGCTTTCAGGAGCTGTCACAGCTGGCACATCTCTGCCCATTCCAGAGATGTGCTTCTTTTTCGAGAAGGGATCCTGGTATTATTCCCCCTCTGAACATTGAGATACACCTTTCAGCTATTGTCTCTACACATTTTCTTCTAAAACTGATATTAACTCCCAAGAGAATAGTTTCTGTGCAGCAGTTTCTTATAACCTCTGACCTTGGTAGGAGTGGACAGATGGCAACACCAGGCATTTAGAGCATTGTCTGTTCCCAGTGGGCTCGTGGAGAACTGGAAGTGAGTGAGCTGAAATTGGCTGAAGGCTCTTGTGCATGATTTCCTTTGCCGTGGTTGAGTTATTCTGTTTTCTGTGTGACTCTCTCACTTCAGAGAAAACTGCCGGCTGACTTCAAGGTTCTGGAAGCCTCAGATCTGGTGTATACAGTCAGCGCCCAGGAGTACTGGCAGCAGGCTCTCCTCACCGAAGAGGAAACTGGTAATTTATGTTTTTTAAATCTCCATCACTAAAATTCTCAAGATCAAGTTTGGCACTTTGAATTTTCTTCTCTAGAAATTCTTGTGCCTCACAAACATTTTTTTTTCCAGCTTGCCTCGGTTTTGATACCAGTTGCAAATAAAGATTATTTTCCTCTCTGCGTTGTTGTGGTGCCAGAGACCACAATTCCTCTCGCCTCCAAATCTTACTGTGGGTTGGCAAAGGTTAAATAATTGGATTGCTGGGCGCAGTGGCTCATGCGTGTAATCCCAGCACTTTGGGAGGCCAAAGTGGGTTGATTGCCTGAGGTCAGGAGTTCAAGACCAGCCTGATCAACATGGCAAAATCCTGTCTCTACTAAAAATACAAAATTAGCCGGGCATGGTGGTGGGCGCCTGTAATCTCAGCTACTTGGGAGGCTGAGGCAGGAGAATTGCTTGAATCCATGAGGCAGAGGTTGCAATGAGTCGAGATTGTGCCATGGCACTCCAGCCTGGGCAACAAGAGTGAAACTCTGTCTCAGAAAAACAAAACAAAACAAAAAAACAAAAACAAATAATTGAGTTATCATTTCCTTAGTCTTCTCCCATCCAGCTAAGGCATTAGAATTATTTTCTGAGTGACTATTGTATATTTCGTCTGCGATGCAGGGAAAGCATAAGGCATGACTCTTTCTTCACAGAAGTTGAAATTTGGATGAGGAGCTAATACTAACTCAAGTGCATAACTTGAAGTGAAAATAAGGCTTAGTTAATTGTTGCTGACTGTGAGTGCAGCAGAAGCCCAGAGAATCTAGAGCTCTCTGTGCATTAGATGCTCAGTGGAAAATGGGTGAGCAAGCAGGGTCTGTTCTCATCTGAACTTGACATGGCTTGCAATGTGCATGCATTTTACTAGACGTGTAGGTATGTGAATGGAAGTTAGGGAGCAGAAGCTGTGAAATATTCCCAGAGATGAGGGAACTGCTTGATTGAGGGTTTAAAAGACAAAATTGGCTGGGCGCAGTGGCTCCTGCCTGTAATCCCAGCATTTTGGGAGGTGAAGATGCGTGGATCATGAAGTCAAGGGATCGAGACCATCCTGGCCAACATGGTGAAACCCTGTCTTTACTAAAAATACAAAAATTAGCTGTGCATGGTGGCACCCCTGTAGTCCCAGCTGCTTGGGAGGCTGAGTCAGGAGAATTGCTTGAACCTGGGAGGCGGAGGTTGCAGGGAGCTGAGATCATGCCGCTGTACTCCAGCCTGGCAACAGAGTAAGAATCCATCTCAAAAAAAAAAAAAAAAAAAAAAAAATTAGCATGGTATATTGAAGGAATAATATAGAGAAATTGCCACATATCAGAATAATGGGGAAAATGGTAGAGCGGCCTCTATTTTCTTCCCACTGAAACCGGGTAGGATATGACACACATGTCAGAGGTTCTTGCTTCTTTCTACAGCAAGCATGGGCTATTCTGGTGTTAATGGTTAGTTGCCATAGATAGAAAAATCTAGGGGGAGCAAAGGGCTGAGATTCTAGAATTGTGAACATTTTGGTTTACCTTTGCAGGTGATAGGTGTCCAAAGGAAAGATCCTGTGTTTTCAACCAGCCTGTACTTTTCCATGTAGTTTTTTTATACAGCTAAATAAAATGAATATGCAGTATTGCTGATCTACTATTCATCAGTGTCATTGATCCTAGACATGGGAAAAGTGCTTTTCAGAGAGGTCACTTCTGTAGGCGTCCAGCCCACTGGGGATCTCAGCTCCAGTTCATTCAGACTGCCATCTTCATGTTTCAACTTTTATGAATTCTGTTGACCACAAACTTCTGGCCTTTTACAATTGTTTGTGCTGCCTGTGAATTCCAGAAATCCCTAAGTTAAGAGAATACATCAGGAAAAGGCTCTTGGACAAGAAGAGGAGGACAGTGACCAAGTATGTGACCGAAGCCTTTGGCCTGTTGCTCCTCACGGATGGTTTCAACTCCACTCAGAAGCTGCCGGTATGGAAGGCACTGGGCTTTCATATTCTCTCCCACCTGAGCAGAGCATTTCCTTTTACCAAATTAGAAAATTAACTTATGATATTTTTTTCTTTTCATATTAAAGGAAGATACAAAGTTCAGAGAGTCTAAGAGGACAAAAAGATAATTAGAGGGTTAAAATCATCACATTTGGGCAAAAAGAGAAATACTATTTTACCTGAGACAGATGGACTGAGAGAAAAATGTCAAAATAGTAGGTATTTTCCATCCCTCCTGAGACTTGAACAAGATGGAATGTGTTTAAGTGGTGGCAGGTGTGATTTGGCTGGCTTCTAGTGGAATGCAGATACTTCTTGGTTTTCCTGGAGAGGTGTGTTTATGTATACAGCCCCAGAACGTTTCATCTGTCTCTGGATTTCCTGCACGCCCTGGTGCTGTCAGAATCTCAGGCTCAGAGGAGCACAGTAAAATAATGTGAGAGGATGGAAGCTTGGAGGGACTTTCAGTAGAGTTTTGATACTTATCTTCCCAGGCAAGAATGCGGGCATTCTGAAAAACTAGTTACAATTACTTTTCTCATAGCAATTGATGCATTTATCTCTTTTATGGATGATTTCTTTTTAACCCTAAAATCAGAGGGATAAGGTACTAGATTAGAGACTCGGGGCGGGGGGTTTGGAGAAAATCCTCTTACTGTCATCAGTCACCAGGTGTATTGTCTCCTTATGAGAGACAGAATATACAAAGACAATGGCTGGACCATGTGTAAAAATAAATCTCTGACCCACAATGTGTAGCAGACTGCCAGAAACCAACCTCTTATCTACAATAAACAGTCCAGGAAGCCTGTCTGTAAGTCAGACTTGCAGGAAGTCAAACTGTTATCTCTAATAACAACCGAGGAGGCTGAAGAATAACTGTAGCAATCAGCACCAGATGGCCGGGACTTGATGAATAACTTTCCTAATTTCTGTCCCTGCTTCCAACTTACTACCAATCAGAGAATGTGTTTGGTACACCTAACCAATGACATTGACCTCTCTGCTTTTAGCCAGCCCATCTCTAGTGTCCCCAGGCCAACAGCCTACAATCAGGGCACCCCTAAAGCCTTTTTTGTCCACCGTGAAGCTTTTGTGTCTCTGCCAAATTCAAATGATGGTGGCCGACTCCCTTGCTGTAGTGAGCTCTGAACAAACAGCCTCTGCCTGTTGGCATCTGGTTGCTCTTCGCTTATTTCTACACTTGCCTTCACCCGTCAGATGTGCACAGTTGTTTGTCTTCTTGTTATACTGGAACAGGGAAGGGGCAGAGGAAGTACATGAATAAGGCTCTGTGAGTGGTCAGGGAGCTGATCCTGAAGATGGGGAAAGTGGGCCAAGGCTGACCCTGTGGGGTGGCAAGGGAGGCAAACACTGGAGACCTGACTTCCATGTGGGAGTAAGCAGTGCCACCCAGAGCCTTTGGTTGTATAAAGCCTTTAGTGGTGTGGGGCCTTTCTTCTGCATAAAAGGGGCATATAGAGCAACATTCAGTCTTTTAAAATCATTTCTTGTGGCTTGTTTTGGTCTAGTTGTACAAGAAGAAAACAAAACAAAACTCTTGGAATCAGATTTTCTCATTTGACTTTCCTCTGCTGAAATTGTTGGGGAATGACCTTCTAACTTCCCCAAACAGTTCTTCAGGGTGAAATTTGTCTGTCTGCCCAGCACAAGATTGCTTTTGGAAGTGCTGATGGAAAATAAATCTGATTTGGGGCTGTGTGTGGTTGGTGTATTTCACAGACATAAGGAGACATAGGCATATTGCCATCAAGGCCGGAAGTGCTCTCCCCACATGCTTTTCTTTGATGATATGGAAGTGCAGCACCGAGAGGGGCTCTGATTCACCTCTGCAGCCAGACTCCAAGCGCTGGAAAACAGAGGACAAGGGGCTGGCTGGCACTTCTGCGATTGCTATGTTAGGGAGTTGCTGGCAACTTTGCTCAAAATTCCTTGGCCTTAGATATTGGTCTTACTCTCAGCTCTTTGATAGAAAGTTGGAAGGCAAGAATTTGTGAGTTCCTTTGAATCCTGAAAAATCAAATCTACTTTGTGTGTGACTGATTATTTTTTTCAAAGATGGTCACCGAAACCCAACATTTAGAGTTTGAGTAGTTAGTGATTTTAAATGAGCACTCATTATTTTTAAGAACCCATAGTAAGTTGATGGTGACATCTCAATGTCAAATGAAGTTGGCATTTATTCATACTAAGTGCCAGCTTCTCTGTTTCTTATTGTTCTTATATTTTCAGCTCTTCCCTTTCCCACCATTCTTTTGTTTATTCAACAGAGATTTATCGAGAGTGAGGAATTGTGAGAATCGTGCCCGTAGCTTTTCTTTCCTTGACTTCTTTCTCCTTTCATTTTCATCATTGGCGACACCACAAATTCAAAAGAATCTAAAGGATGCCCTGGGGAAAATATGCCTTGTAGAATTCTTAATGGTGAGAATGAGGAAAATTCCCAGGGTGTACCGAATGCTATACAGTCTCCATACATTCTAAAACTTATTTACTCCAAGATTCAGAGTTTCAGAGTGGGGGATTGTTTTCAAGATGATTCAACCCAATTCACTTACTGTAAAGATGATACAGTTGAGAACCAGAGAAGTTCAATCACCTACATCAGGTCACCCATCAATTTCAGAGCTATTTCTGTCTATTTGGAATAGAATTTAAAAGCCTGAATTATCTAGCAGTTTCTCTGGGCCACTCATTCAATCCACAGGTGTATATGGGTTTTGCTGTCTGTGCTGTGCCCTGGAATAAAGGAGCATGAATGACTAGCAGCCTGTTCCTCTGGCAAGTTCCTATCCAGGGAAGGAGACATGGAGAACAAGAGAGAGATGTCAGAGGACAGGACCATGTTGTGGCACAGGACTGTGGGAAGTGTGGTGGGAGCACAGGAGAGGGAGCCCCACCTCTACCTGGGGACTCAGGGAAGGTGCCTCATGGGAAGGACTTTTGAGCTTTGTCTCTGAAGTAACAAAGATGAAATCAGCAAGGCCCAGAGGGCACAAGATGGACAGCATGTTGGGGGAATGGCAGCAAGTCCAGGGGTAGTTACTTGGCAGGACATGTCGGGCAAACAGGTGGTGGTGCTGGAGAGGTGGGGTGAGTTCTGGCTATGAAGTGCCTTAAGGGCCAAGCTGGGGAGTGTGGCTCTGTCTGCTGCAGACACTGTGGGGTCCACTAAGGCTCCCAGGCAGGGAACAAGGCTACGAGTTCCCAGTTTGCCACTGTATTCATCTGGTTTCATGCTGCTTATATAGACATAAGCAAGACTGGGTAATTTACAGAGAAAAAGAGATTTTTTTTTTTTTTGAGAAGGAATCTTGCTCTTGTTGCCCAGGTTGGAGTGCAATGGCACAATCTCAGCTCACTGCAACCTCCACCTCCTGGTTTCAAGTGATTCTCCTGCCTCAGCCTCCTGAGTAGCTGGGACTATAGGTGACTGTCACCATGCCCACCTAATTTTTGTACATTTAGTAGAGATGGAGTTTCACCATATTGCCCAGGCTGGTCTTGAGCTCCTGACCTTTTGATCTGCCCACCTCGAACTCCCAAAGTGCTGGGATTACAGGGGTGAGCCCAACCAAGAAAAAGAGGTTTAAAATGGATTCCCAGTTCTTCGTGGCTGGGGAGGCCTCACAATCATGGTCAAAGGCAAAAGGCATGTTTCATATGGTGGCAGACAAGAGAGAAATGAGAGCCAAGCAAAGGGGGTTTCCCCTTGTCAAACCATCAGAACTTGTGAGACTCATTCACTACCGTGAGAATGGTGTGGGGGAAACCAACCCCATAATTCAATTATCTCCCACCAGGTTCCTCCCACAACATGTGGAATTATAGGAGCTATGATTCAAAATGATATCCGAGGAGACACACAGCGAACCCTATCAGGCACCTAGGGGTCAAGGCTTTCTCTGGTCGTCACTTCCTTCTATGATTTGAATATATGTTTTCCCCCTGATTAGAAGGTATTCTTTGAAGATGGAAGCATGGATTTATTTTTGTGGTTGTGTAGCTTTGCTATGCAAAGTGTGGCCCATAGCCCGGGAGACCAGCATTAACTAAGGACTAGCTAGAAATGCAGAATCCCCGGGCCTCGGATTTCGGATTTTAAGATCACCTGGTGATTTGTATGCACGTTAAAATTTGAGAAGTATTATCCATAAAAACTGCTTGGTGCAGAGTCAAAGCTCACAAAATGTTTGTTGAATCAGATGTCATTGGAAAAATCTGTTTTAGTAACAATTGGATTTCTGTGTGGATAGCTCCTTCCCCAAATAGCCTGACGGATTGTACATCTGAAATAAGTTGCTGAATGAGCAGAGACTGTGATTTTTAAGAAATGAAACAAGTCGCACGAGGCAGGTATTTGTTCTGTTCTGTAACCCCACAAAGCCTAGGGGGTTCTGTGCACTGAGTGAGGCCATGTGGGGACAATAAAGAGAGGTCAGCTCTGAGTGATAAGCTGAATCTTGAGCTGGTTACAAGCTTAAAGGAAGCGAAGCTTGAGGAGAAGGTGCTCTGAGGGAGTGGGTGGCCTGATGCTTTTGTGGTCTTTGTCCCTAGAATGAACACTTGCATGTGAGTGACCTGCGGAGATTCACAGAAGAGAAGGTTGAGCTGCTGGAAAAGGCCATCGCGCAGTGCTTTGCCTGCATGGAGCGGCCTCTGAAAGAAGGGGTCAGAGCTGCCAGGACCTCCTACCGCTGCATCCTCAGGGCGTGCCTGGTTGTGAGTGACCACCAGGGATTTTTCCTTCCAGGGAAAATCCAGGGATATTTCTGGAGGCTTGCCAACTCCCCAGGCTCCTTTTGCACAGTCCCATCCCTTTCAAAAAAGATGAAGAGCTAGAGGAGGGTAGGAGTGAGTGAAAATTGTACATAATGATTGTTCATCTATGTCTCGGAAGGACCAAGGAAGATACACGTGCAGCAAGGATAGCATGGGAATCTGGGATCTGAGGGTCTTGGCTGGAGCACCAGCTCCACCAGACATCCACCTTGCAGCCCCGGGCAAGATCCTAGACCCTTTTTTTTTTAATTCCTGGTTTTCTTCTGAAAATGAGGATGTAGTGTTGATGTCAGTATCCATTAGTTTACACAATAAGGAAATATCTTGTAAGCTCTCCTTTGGCATACAAATAGTGATTTTATTTCTTAATTAGTTGTATAGAGTTTCTGAAGGGTGAAAATGTGAGTGCAAGGCAGTATTTATCTAAAACTAAGGGGTAAAAAAAGAGGCCCATTGTGTTAGTTTGCTTGGGCTGCCATAACAAAATCCCACAGACCGGGTGGCCTCAACCACAGACATTGTTTTTTCTGGAGTTCTGAAGGCTGGAAGTCCAAGATCAAGGTGTCAGCAGGGTGAGTTCTTCTGAGGCCTCTCTCCTCTTCTGGAGATGACAGTCAGCCTTTTTCTTGCTGCATCCTCACATGGCCTCTTCACTGTGTACACACATTCCTTGGATCTCTCTCTCCTCCCAGAGGGACACCACCCCTGTCAGATCAGGACCCCACCCTTATGACCTCTTTAACCTTAATTACATCCTTACCAGCCATGTCTCCAAACACAGTCACCCTGGGGGTTAGGGCTTCCCATATGAACTCAAGGGTGCACTTCAGTCTGTAGCACCCATTAAGGGGAAGATGTGATGGACAGCACTGCTCATGGAGCAAGGATGACTTGGTTTCCCCATGCTGGGAGAAGTGCACGGATGGTGTGTGGTTGTAGTTTTTAATGGGCCTTGGAAAGTTGGAATGTGAGCAGTGGAAATTGTGTGAAAAGGTGAGGGTGATGGCGCGGTTAGCTTCCTGGAGGCTTTTCTATATGCACAGATGGTACCAGCTTTCTAGCACATGGCCTCTTCTGGGTGTTGTTATCTGTCTGCTTTGTGTAAAAGCTTGTTTAAATATACAGATGAGGCTGGGTGTGGTAGCTCATGCCTGTACTTTGGGAGGCTGAGGTGGGTGGATCACCTGAGGTCAGGAGTTCGAGACAAGCCTGGCCAACATGGTGAAACCCAGTCTCTATTAAAAATACAAAAACTAGCCGGGTGTGGTGGTGGGCGCCTGTAATTGCAGCTAATGGGGAGGCTGAGACAGGAGAATCGCTTGAACCCAAGAGGCAGAGGTTGTAGTGAGCTGAGACTGCACCATTGCACTCCAGCCTGGGCGACAGAGCGAGACTCCATCAAAAAAAAAAAAAAAGTCTACATGAGTAGGTGTATGTGCTGCAATCTGGATGAAAGGGAAGGAGGAGACACTTCTAATACAAGACCAAGGATAAATGCTGAAAGAACCAGGAGTAAAGGAGGAGATGAGTCGAGGTGATTCTGGGGTCACTGGGGAAAGTGTCAGTGTGTGGACACAGGAGGATGACAGCTGGAGTGTGTTCCATGCAGTTCGGTGTGGGTAGCCAAGTATCCATGCGTGTAGTATGTACGTGTGCATGCACTCAGTCGGCAAATATGAGCAGAATGCTGACTGTGGAACCAGACACCGCACAGTATCCGATCCTCACAACCATTCTGTGAGGCAAATGCCCTTAGTATTATTTTAATTTTTCAGCCTTGGAGAGGCCAAATACCTTTTCCATGGCCCTGCATGGACTCCATATCTAACCCAGGCCTGCCTAGCTTCATAATTGGACACCCAACCCCTGCTGTGCTCACCCGCTGCTTCTCCTAAACTCTCTGCAAATGAGGGCAGCAACTTGTTCTTGCCAACCAGTTACATAGTTTAACATCTGTAAATCCCCATACAAGGAAATCTTGCTGAATTCATTCATTCATTCGTTTCTGCACATAATAAGGACTTTGGAATACAAGACGTGGTTGCCAAGAGGCAGCATATCCCACATGGGCTCTGATTTGGACCTCAGTTTCCCCATCTGCCAGCTGTGTGACTGGGGACAAGTTATTCAGTCTCTCTGTGCGGCAGGTTCCTCTGTGTAGATTGAGGACCATGGCACCTATGTCATAGGGTTGCTGTAAAGATTACTTGAAAGAATGCATGTAAAGGAATAATGCTGAGTTGATTAATTCACTCAGCATATAGAGAATGTCTGACAAGTCAATTGTTTTTTTTTTTTGAGATAGAGTCTTACTCTGTCACCCAGGCTGGAGTGTAGTGGCATGATCATAGCTCACTGCAACCTTCAGTTCCCGGCTTCAAGTGATTCTTCTGCCTCAGCCTCCTGA
Source organism: Saguinus oedipus (assembly GCA_031835075.1). Classification (NCBI taxonomy): domain Eukaryota; kingdom Metazoa; phylum Chordata; class Mammalia; order Primates; family Cebidae; genus Saguinus; species Saguinus oedipus. The sequence goes on along the minus strand of CM063182.1, from coordinate 32,517,467 downwards.
GTAGCTGTGATTACAGATGCGCACCACCACACCCGGCTACTTTTTGTATTTTTAGTAGAGACGGGGTTTCATCATGTTTGTCTGGCTGGTCTCAAACTCCTGACTTCATGATCTGCCCTCGACTCCCAAAGTGCTAGGATTACAGGCCTGAGCCACCATGCCCGGTCATCTGGTTTTCTTATTAGATTTCAGGGATAGAAAGATACATCCCTGGTCAGAAGAGTTAAGAGAGCATTCAGGGAACTATAATAAAAGGTAGCATGCTGGTAAGGACTGCAGGACAGCCAGAAAGTTCTCCAAATGTTTAGAGAAGGGAGAACATTCTGTTGGGAGCTATGGCTGGCTGGAATCTTTTGGCTGCAAATCAGAGTCCCTAACTGAGGCCACTGCTAGCCATGAGGGAGTATATTGGCCCATGTGCCTGAGAGCCACAGGAAGAGAGGGTCTGGGGGATGAACTGACTCCAGCACCTCCGTGGGCCCCATTCTTAGGCTGCTTCTCTCATGATGGCAAAATGGCTGTAGCTGTTCTTGCACTCACATCTGAACACCCTGAGCTTTGGAGGAGGGTTTTTAACCTCAGTGTGATTGACAGCTGGGACAAGATCATGCTTTGTTGTGAGGGCTGACCTATGAATTGCAGGTCGTTTCATTCTTGGACTGCACCCGTTGGGTGCTGGTAGCAGCCCCCACTCTTCAGTTGTGACAAAATCACTCCCTGTTGAGAATCGCTGTCTAGAGAAGCAGGGGGATGGCTGTTTCCAGGCCCACATTCAGAAGACTGGAGAACCTTTCTGAGAAACCTCAGCAAAGCTCTCACGGTGTTTCTTTGGCTCTACATGGGTAACATGCCTATTTCTGAACCGATCCCTGAGAAAAGAGAATGCCTTGTGTTGAATAGCTCAGACCTGTGTGTGTGTCTCAACCTGGGGGCAGGAGTAGGGTTCATTTTCTCCAGAACAGAAGGACTAGGGAGGCCACAGTGGAGAAGGAGGGATGGATGTTGGACAAGAAATCCCATGCCAGGTTAGAGGACAGTCTGATAAACATAGAGAGGAGGTTGGTGGAGCCTGGCACTGGAGGATGGTGGTATGCCTTTGGGCAGAGGAGTGGAGGGGCAGGGAAGGCATTCCAGGGGAGGAAGGCCAGAGCCCATGTGGGAGCCAGGAGGTACCATCTAACTGCAGCGTAGGTACACAGGGCAGGGTTTTGGGGAATGAGACTGACAGCTTGCTCCAGACTTTAGACCAGGTTGAAGAGTTGGAACATAGTGAAGTTTTGAGCAGAAAAATAGCTTCATCAGAACTAATGCTTTGGGAAGCATAATGCTTGGGGAAAACCTAGGCAGAGAGCCTGGTTAGGAGGTGTCAGGGTCTAACTGAGGTCTGAGGGGAGTTGGTGGGCAAGTGGCAGGTAGCTGGAAAAACACTTGAGGAGTTGTAGACAATTTTGACATGGCTTTACTCTCTCTCTCTGGGCATGAGTGAGCCGTATGTACAGCATTAGCAGGGTTATTATACCTTTTTTTTGTCTGAAACCGAGTATTGCTCTGTCGCCAGGCTGGAGTGCAGTGGCGTGATCTCAGCTCACTGCGACCTCTGATTCCCTGGTTCAAGCAATTCTCCTGCCTCAGCTTTCTGAATAGCTGGGATTACAGGCATGCACCACGACGCCCAGCTAATTTTTCTATTTTTAGTACAGATGGGTTTCACCATGTTGGCCGGGATGGTCTCAATCTCTTGACCTTGTGACCCACCAGTAGTGGCTCCAAGCCAAGCATGCGCTCATGTGGGTCATCCAGTGTGCCTCATGTGGAGTGGTTACATAATGTGCAGGGTTGTGCACGTGCACTCCAAACCCGCTGAGTCATGCTGCTCTGAAAGACTGCCTCGGCCTACTTCTGACTAAAGCGCAGCCATTTTCCTTACGGTAGGTGCTTCATTGAGATAAGACACAGCAAGGTCTCAACAAAGGTTATGGCAGGCAGAATAGGAAGGAAGGGGTGGCTGGGAGAGCAAATCTGAAGGACATCTCAGTCAGGATTGTCAATGGTTCAGACATGGGGGCTGTGGGAAGCAAGGTGGCAACATTTTGGGGAAGATTTGCATCCAAGAGAAAGCAAATCACCTGTTTAAAGAAGATCTAAGGAGGCAGGAGAGGGAGGAGCTTATCCCTTGGTTGGGGAAGCAATATGTTCACTACTGAAGATCATGTATTTAGTGTTTCATGGAGGTGGAATATCTAATGCAATGATGGAAATGTGGAACTAGAGCCTGGAGAGAGGTGGGGCTGGAGGACGTGGCTGCCACTTGCATGGAATTGATGCACATATACCAAGTGAATGGGCTTGAGGAGGGGAGGGAAGACAGTGATAGGACATCACCTCATGCAAAGGCCCCATTAAGGAAGCAAAAGAAGAAAGAGGGGCAGGGGAGGGCCAGAGAAGGCAAAGCCCGAGACGTACCGGGAGAAGGAAATCGTGTAATGCCTATTTTCTTATCTTTATGCTTGTTTTTAGTGTAATGCTTAATTTCTTATTTTCCAGTTAGAAAACTGGAGCAATAAAGTTTGTTAAGGCTGAGAGCAGTGGCTCATGCCTATAATCCCAGCACTTTGGGAGGCTGAGGCAGAAGGATCGCTTGAGGCCAGGAGTTGAAGACCAGCCAGGCAGCATATTAAGACCTTATCTCTAACCAAAAAAAAAAAAAAAAAAAAAAAAAAAAAAAGTGGGGCTTGGTGGCATGCCCCTGTAGTCCCAGCTTCTCAGGAGGCTGAGGCAGGAGGATCTCATGAGCCCAGGTGTTGGAGGCTGCAGTGAGCTATGATTGTGCCACTGTATTCCAGCCTGAGTGTCAGAGAGAGGCCCTGTCTCTTAGAAAAAAAAAAAGTTTGTTAAGAAGGAGAACATCACATGCTCCTGAAAGGGGAAAACAAAACAAAAACAACCAGGGCCTTTGGATTTGACCTTGCAGGTTTCACTGGTGACTGTGCTAGGCAGCTACCAAGGTGGCCCCAGGGGTCCTCACCTCCTGGTATTTGTGCCCTTATGGAGTCTCCCCCACATTGAATCAGGGCTGATTTCTAAGCAGGAGAATACTAGACAGGTGACAGTGTGTGGCTTCTGAAGCTAGGCCATCAAGCGCCACAGAAGCTTGGGTCACTTTCTCAGGGGGATGCCTTTGTGTGCTGAAGTTGAGCCACTGTGTACAGAGGTCACATGGAGAGCAAAGGCCCCTGCCTGGGGCCAGGAGCCAGCACCAGTGTGCAGCCAGATATCCTTGGAAGCAGATCCTCCAGCCTCACTCAGATGACTACGCCCCCGGCCACACCTGACCAAACCTCAGGAGAAACCTGAGCCAGAGTGGCCAGCCTGACCATCCCAATCCTGACCCACAGAATCCCAGAGAGATGACAGGCATTTACTGTTTGTTTTTAAGCCACTGCACGGCTGTGTTCGGTAATTTGTTTCATAGCAATAGGTAATGAAGTGACCTTGGACAGAGCTGTTTCTATCCCATCACTGAAGAACCCAGATCACACAAAGGGCAGGAGTGAGTGGAGCTGGGAGGATGAAGGCGTGAGGCTTCTCATCCACCCCACCGAGAGTTTGCTGTGAGCAGAACAAGCACGGCAGATATCTACAGGACTTTTCCCCATCAGCTGTCCCCTCCCATCAGCCCTCTAATGACTTCTTCCTCTGTGACTACCAGCGTGGCCAAGGGGCTCCCAGCTGATGTTTCTTTGAGATCAGAAATTTGGGAAGACATTTATACACTAACATCATACCATTATTTGACACAGTAAAAATAACCTAAATGTTTAAGAACAAGAGAGAGGTAAAATGAATTATTTTTCTTCCATATGATACTATGTTAAACGGTTATGAGTGCAGTTTTTGGAACTTTTCTTTGAGATGGAGTTTCACTCTGTCACTCAGGCTGGAGTGCAGTGGTGCCATCTCAGCTCACTGCAATCTCCACCTCCCAGGTTCAAGCGATTTTCCTGCCACAGCCTCCTGAGTAGCTGGGATTACAGGCGTGCACCACCACACCTGGCTAATATTTGTACTTTTAGTAGAGATGGAGTTTCTCAATGTTGGCCACGCTGGTCTTGAACTCCTGACCTCAGATGATCTGCCTGCCTTGGCCTCCCAAAGTGCTGGGATTACAGGTGTGAGCCACTGTGCCCAGCCTAGAACATACTTACAGTGATTTGGGGATAGTCTCATGTTGTAATACTAAGTAAAAAGATCAGAGAAAAAGAGAATTATACCCGTTGTACAATGCTATGTGGCCATTCCCTTAAAACATATATCATGGATTAAAAATCACAGAACCCTTTACTAAAATTTTAGCAAACACATTTTTATTTGCTTTATAAATGATTACCATCTGGCTGAAATTGATTAATGTCTCTCATAGCTCTAGCTTTATATTTTTCTTTCCTGTCATTTGTGTATTTATTTCTTTGGGAAAAAAATATCACCAAGACATACAAATCAAATTGTATTTCATTAAAAGTTCAACAAAAAGTTTATGAAATCTAAGGACTATCCTTAGAAAATTCAAGACATATACTTACTGTTGGGTCATAGCACACTGTCATTCATTCAGGAATTGCTTGATTAACAAATATTTCCTGGCCAGGCATGGTGGCTCATGCCTGTAAACCCAGCACTTTGGGAGGCTGCGGTGGGTGGATTACCTAAGGTCAAGATTTTGAGACCAGCCTGGACAACATGGTGAAACCCTGTCTCTACTAAAAATACAAAAATTAGCCAGGCATGGTGGTGGGTGCTTGTAATCCCAACTGTTCGGGAGGTTGAGGCAGGAGAATCGCTTGAACCTGGGAGGTGGAGGTTGTGGTGGGCCGAGATCGTGCCATTTTACTCCAGCCTGGGCAACAAGAGCAAAACTCCGTCTCAAAACAAAAACAAACAAACAAAAACAAATATTTCTCAAATACTACTTAAGTTGTTGCCAGATGTTGGGGATATAAAGGTGGATGAGACACTGTGCCTGCTCTCAATGAGCTGATGGCCAAGGACAGTAGCTGGACGAATGAGTACATTAACACATACAGAATCGCTTGAGAAGGATTGTGCTCATAGTGAGCCCAGGGCGCTTAGGAAGCTCATGGCAGGCCCCCCAGACAACCTAGAGGCGTGGCCACCGTCCCCTCTCGTTCAGTTTAGTCATCTGTTTAAAGAGCATGTCTCTACCCTTTCCTGTGATTCTTGGTAATGACCTTTGGTGAGGGAAATACAATTCTAATCCAGTGACCTTCTAGTTAATACCTGCTAACTCTCCTAATTTATTGTTGGTTTTCTAGAGGAGTAAAGGAAACCAAGGTTTTCATCAGACCCTGAAAGCTGTTTGCCTGAAAAATGGCATCTATGCCTCCAGGACTCTGGCGAGAATTGATCTAAATGAAGCCCTCACTCAGCCCATCTATGACCAGATCGACCCTGTTTTTGGAAGCATTTTTAGGTAAAGAATCTTTCATCTTGCCCCTTTAGGAACAAACAGAAGAACGCTGAGCCAGAGTCTTTAAGAATTTAAATTTGGATCTGGAAGTGTAAAGAGTAGCTTGTAACTAGAGGAGGAAAGCTTAGTCTTTGGCAAAACACAAAAGCCTTCTTGGTCTGGTTTACTTAAAAATTTCCCATGATGACCTGGACACAGACTGAGATGCTGCCTTCAGACTAATATTATGATTCCCATTGCTTTTCAGATATCTCACACATGCAGCAGGGATCTGAGCCGAGGACAGGCTATTTTGATTGGAGAGAGTGGAATTAAGCAAACATACATGGCCCTTAGAACTTTCTTCCTTTCCTTTTTAAAACAATGAGACAGGGTCTTGCTCTGTTGCCCAAACTGGAGTGCAATGGCACAATCCTAGCTCACTGCAGCCTCAACTCCTGAGCTCAGACAGGGCTCCTGCCTCAGCCTCCTAAGTAGCTGGGACCACAGGAATATGCCATTATGCCTGGCTAACTTTTAACAAATATATATATATTTTTATAGAGATAGGGTCTTGCTAGGTTGACCAGGCTAGTCTTGAAATCCTGGCCTTAAGTGATCAGCCCCCCAAAGTGCTGGGATTACTGGCATGAACTACCGCACCCAACCTCAGAGCGTACCCTGAATGCACCGAAGACACTGTTTCTGACACTGCCTGTTCACATACATGGCGTGGGTTTGGGGAGTATACCTCCTTGATGATCCCTCCTTTCCTCCTTCCTTGACCTCTAATTCTTTACTCCATTGACAGAAACAGAATCTCTCAGTCCCCAGCACAGCTGCCCATCCCCAGTCTCTGTCCTTCCTGCTGGCATTTCACGTGGTTGCCAGCTGGTGGCTGCTCAAACCATTCTCCAGCCTTTGCTTGTGTCTTACTCAGAGCCCCCATCCCTGCCCCACCTTTCTTTTTTTTTTTCTTTTGTTTCTGAGATGGAGTCTCCTGTTGCCCAGGCTGGAGTACAGTGGCACAATCTCGGCTCACTGCAACCTCTGCCTCCCAGGTCAAGCGATTCTCCTACCTCGCCTGCTGAGTAGCTGGGATTCCAGGTGCCTGCCACCATACCAGGCTAATTTTTGTATTTTCAGTAGAAAAGGGGTTTTACCATGCTGGCCAGGATGGTCTAGAACTCCTAACCTTGTGATCCGACCGCCTCAGTCTCCCGAAGTGCTGGGATTACAGGTGTGAGCCACTGCGCCGGGCCTTGCCCCACCTTTCTTTGAGCACGTCTTGGTTTATGTCATTCCACCAATTGTACCCCCGCTCTGTTTACAATTCTGTGGGCTAAACTTCAAATTCCTTAGAATGCATTCAAGACATTCCAGCTGCCTCCAGCTTGCCTTTCCAACCTCTGCCTATGCCCCAGCCTGGTAGCAGCCCTCTGCTGTAGCCCGCCCAGCAGGTGGCACAGAGAGAGTAGCTACATGTCCTGGGCACCAGTGCTAAGCACTTGGCGTGCATTAGCTCATCAGATGTTCCCAGTAACTCTAAGCAGTGGCTTCTGTCTTTTTCCGTCTGAACAAAGTGAGGTTCAATTGAAAATTGAAAATTTCAATTTTAGAAAATTGTGGAGCTTTCCCAATGGCACCAACTCATGAGCAGTGAGCTGGGATTTAAAGCGTGTGCTCTCTCCTCTGCAGCCTCTCACTTCCTATTTCTGGGATGTTCAGAAACCACTGTGCTTCCCACGTTGTCCCGTGGGGAATAACTTCTTTCCACTTCCTCAGATCTTACCCACCTTTTAGGTATAAGAGTTCAAATTCCACCCTTTCAAGTGAACACATGTTGACCGTGGAAAGACTGTGAGTATTCCAGTTAAAGCAGTATTCCAAGCCTGGCTCTGCCTCTTACTAACTCTCTGACTTTGGACACGCCAACAATCCTCTTTGAACCTCAGTTTTCTCACCTGTTAAATGGGCATTATCTCACAAACTTCATAGGTTTTTATGTCAAAGGCCTGGCACAGCACAGTGTCTGGCACGTTATAGGGATGTGATAATTGTTGGATCTCATCCTCCTTCTCTTAAATGAACAGAAGGACACAGCTAGTTTCGTATTTGTTTCAGTCTCACAGCAGCCACCATTCTCATCAGCTTCTTTGTCACTTTCTTCTGTAGGACGGGGAAGCCCACTGGTTTGGCTCTGATGCCTCACCTTGATGCTTTTAAGTACTCCCTGCAGGAGAAACTGATGGAAATTGGGATAAGAAGTGGCTGGAAATATGATAGCTGCAAAAAAAATTTCCTGATCCAGGAGGTAAGTTCCTTATACAGTGAGGAGAGCGGTGAGGTTGGGCGTGGCTTTCTTCCCAGGCCGGTTTTGTAGGTTGCCAGTGGGTTCCTGCTTGTTCCCTGGAGTGTCTGGGGTCTGGGAGGGCCTCTAGGAGGTGCTGTGAAATACAGAATGCGATGGGATGTGGGGAGAGCAGTGAGCCTAAGACTTCCTCGGAGGAAGTTTGAGACCTTTGTTCCACTGAGAAGCAACTGAGAGCGCACACCAAGTTTGTAAAGTTGGCTCAGTTTCCAAGGTTTGCTCAGTTTCCAGGAAGAATCTTTAAAGAAGCTTTAGTTGTATGAAACTTTGCATCAACTGGAAACATGTTTTTCACCAATGTTACAAAGTAGCATCCAATGCAGTGAAGCTTAAAGAAGTCTGTCATTTTGTTGTTGTTGAATTTTTGGTCAGTTTTTAGTTTTGAGGCCTCAAGACTCTTGTCTGTGACTCACTTTCTTCCAGTGCCAGCCCAAATTACATGGCGGTGCTAGGGAAAGAGCTTGTATCTCCTCTGCCCCTCAGAGAGGGACCATTCCAGGACCTTGCCCGTGCCTGAATTCAACTCAGGAAATACTTACGGGGTAGTTTGTGGGTGCCAGGCGCCAGGGGAAGCACTTGGATTAGAACAAAGCTCCTGCCTGTGAGTAGCTCTCAGCCTAGTTGTGGAGATGACAGGCAAACAGCCAGGCATCGTATAAGGAGGAGGGAATGGGGGCCAGGCACTGGGACACCTAACCTGCTTCAGTTGACGAATTGCCACCAATGGCCTCTGTTGCTATGTCTTCCTAGATAAGTGCCATCCTTGGGGGCCTGGAGGACCACATCCTCAGAAGGAAGAGGAGGATCTATGAGTCCCTCACCGCCTCTATCCAGAGTGACCTGAAGCTCTGTTATGAAGGTGCGGGCCGCAGGGAGCAGCGTTTCTGCCTGTTCTGGGACTTCCTGTCAACGCCTTTCGCATCCTTTTGTGCGGCTCCCTCAAACCCCTTGTCTCCTTGCACCCTAAGTCTTTTTTTTTTTTTTTGAGATGAAGTCTCACTCTGTCTCCCAGGCTGGAGTTGAGTGGTGCGATCTCGGCTGTCTCACTGTAACCTCCGCCTCCTGTGTCCAAGTGATTCTCCTGCCTCAGCCTCCTGAGTAGCTGAGATTACAGGCATGCACCACCACGCCTGGATAATTTTTTGTATTTTTAGTAGAGACGGGGTTTCACCATACTGGCCAGGCTGGTCTCGAACTCCTGACCTTGTGATCCTCGCTCCTCGGCCTCCTAAAGTGCTGGGATTACAGGCGTGAGCCACTGTGCCCAGCTGGCACCCTAAGTCTTTGCAGTATTCTCAGTCCACACATCGCAACCACATGACTGCAGCTGTGGGGACCCTTCTCTGTGTTTTCCAGCTCTTTCTGTCCACCCTTGGCCCAGACACCCTGCTTTTTATCCCACAACATCCCAGCTGATTTAGCTGTAGAACGCGGTGTCCAGCCCTTATTCTTGTTTCCAAGTATTCGCAAATACTTGGACTCACCTGTGAACTCACTTTTAGACTCTTCCTGTTTTGGTGGCTCCATTGTTTGAGGGGTAGGGAGTGATTTTGCAACCTTCAGCCTAATTCAGTCATTAGGTTTTCTGAATGCTGGTTATTATCTAAATATTGAAAATGTTTTTATATCAATGTGGTGTGTGTGTGTGTGTGTGTGTGTACTTTGTTGTTGTTTGTTTGTTTACTTGGTTTGCTTATTTTTCTTTCTAATACTAAAGATTTCTTTCTTTCTTTCTTTTTCCGAGGCATCTCCCTTGCTCTGTCGCCCAGGCTGGAGGGCAGTGGCAGCAGTCTCAGCTCACTCCAACCTCTGCCTCCTGAGTTCAAGTGATTTTTCATGCCTCAGCCTCCCAAGTAGCTGAGATTATGGATGTGTGTGCCACGCCCAGCTGATTTTTGTATCTTTAGTAGAGATGGGGTTTCACCATGTTGGTCAGGCTGGTCTCGAACTCCTGACCTCAGGTCATCCGCCTGCCTCAGCCTCCCAAAGTGCTGGGATTACAGGTGTGAGCCACCGTGCCTGGCCATGATGCCAAAGACTTCTAAGCAGGTCCTAGTCATGGTGTGACTGTGGCTATCACTTTTGCCAGAGGCAGCTCAGATCACGGGGAAAAAAGCGTGTGAACGGATGAAAGATGTCATCAGAAGAGGAGTGGACCGGCAGGTGGCCGAGGGCATGTTTGAAAGGGCCCAGGAAAGGATGCAGCACCAGTTTCAGCAGCTGAAGGTACTCTACGCCCACAGCCCAGATCCTAGACCCTGAGAGGCCCTGGGGGAGGAGGGGAAGCGGTCACAGAAGGTAGAAGACGTAGTAGGCATTTGGACCCACATGGAACAGATACTTTCTGGGGCTTCGACTTGAGAGCTGCAGCTCTGCCAGCACTCTCCTGCACCCTCCTCTCTCCTAAGTCACCAGTGGCACGGCGACTGTGGTAGCTAGACATGTGCTCAGCATTTACAGACATTGGCTTGTTTAATCCCCGGCAAGTCTGTGAGGCAGGTACTAGCATTGTTCCCATTTTATAGGGAAGAAAATTCCAGCAGCGAGAGGTGTGTCAACCAGCCACACAGCCAGGGAGATGCATGGCCGGGATTCAGGACAAGGGACCCTGGCTCCAGCAGGTCCAACAGCAGCATGATCTCAAAACAGATTGTTTAAAGAGGGAAATGTCTTGTCTCTGCAAAATGTTGTTAAGTAAATAGCAATACCATACTCAAGGCCAGTGACGGTACCCAGCACACATTCAGCTTTAGTTTTTTCTACCCTAGAAGAGAGTGTCCGATGGTTTCCTTGGACCTAAATGCTTCTGCCAAGCCTACTAGGACCACCTTGTCTCTGCTCTGGGCCTCATTGCTTGCCACCCCCTTTCCCCTAAATAGTAGAGATCTTGGAGTCCATGCCACTGTGGCTCCCTCCCTGGCCATCTGAGGCTCTGCATTTTCTGCCTCAACCCAGGCTGGCTGATCCTGTCTCCCAGGCCCTCAACGAAGCTGGCCCATTGCTGTCTCAGTCCACCTCAGAACCAGCCTTCTCGAATCATCTCCAATTGTTTCCATCTGCCCAATTGTCTCTCCTCTACCAGGACGGCAGCTTTGGAAAATATCTTTCTGTACAATTCAAAGCATGTCTTTCCCCTTGGAATAGGCTAAGAGGCATCTTGTTACCAGCAGCAGTTCAGTTTCAATCCTTTCACATGTTATCACAATCTACAAATTCATGGGCAAGAAGTTGGCTGAACTCCACATAGCCGGTTCCCGTTTCCCCATTGAATACATAGATACTGGATCTTAAGACTCCCAGGAAACAATGGGACTAAAAAAAAGTGTGTATGTCACTAAAAAAATGTGTATCTTAAATTATAGAATTTAAATTACAGATGTATCTTAAATTACAGAAATATAGGAAGTTAAAACTGGGCGAGATCACAGAGTGTTCCCATTCTATGATCTTTTTTGTTTTGTTTTAAGAATACCAGTTGGCTAGGCGTTGTGGCTCATGCCTGTAATCCCAACACTTTGGGAGGCTGAGGCAGGTGGATCACAAGGTCAGGAGATTGAGACCATCCTGGCCAACATGGTGAAACCTCGTCTCTACTAAAAACATGAAAATTAACTGGGTGTGGTGGCACGTGCCTGTAATCCCAGCTACTCAGGAGGCTGAGGCAGGAGAATCACTTGAATTAGGGAGCCAGAGGTTGCAGTGAGCTGAGATCACACCATTGCACTCCAGCTGGGTGACAGAGCAAGACTCAGACTCCATCTCAAAAAAAAAAAAAAAAAAAAAAAAATAGAATGCCAGTTAACTTTTGTTATTGTTTAAGATATTTTAGTTCTATGCAATAGATGAAATTTATTTTTATATGTAATGTCTGAAGATTTACTGTTTTTTAAAAAATTACCTCTTTGCAATAGTCCCATAAGTTAAATAATAGAATACCATTTCATTGAATATACAGATTAGTCTCTGATATATTGATCTGTAATGTGGCTTGCTGCTCACTCTAGAGTGAGGTGACTGCCTCTCCTGGTTTAAGAGCTGTGAATTTCTCATTCCCTGATCTTAGAGATGAGGAGGCAGAAACCTAGAGGTCTTGAGTTACAAGTTCCAGGCCCACGGCTAGAGCTGAGACGCTGGAATCTAGAATGTTAACAAAAAAGCCCGGGAGATCCACCTTCCAAACTAGACTCTGCCAGGCTAGAGGAAGGAGCCTGACATTTTTTTTCAAAGGGAGGCAAGAAACAGAAGAGGGAAAAAGGGGTTTTAGTTGATAAAAAGACTAGGAGTAGCAAGAAGACACCTCTCAGGCAGTTGGGGAGAATCAGACATGTACCGTAAGGTGAGTGGCACAGAGCAGGGGTCCAGCAAACATTTCCCCAGTGAGCGGATGCATAGAGGAGAGGACCCTGGGAAAACAGCCACCTCATTACCTCTTTTTCCGTCTCTGCGATGGTCCCTCCTCTCTCCCTCATGCCTCCGTGCTTCCCCATTAGCTCCTGATTTGATCAGCTGGCACCAGATCTTCAGTCCCGCACGAGTCTGTAGGCGGGGAGGCTGATGCTGTACAGGTGGTGGGAACCCACAGAAACGTTGTCTTGCTGCTTCCTGGGCCATTCGGTGTCCTCGAAAGTCTGTACCTTCTGTGGCTGGGGGACTGTGTGGGGTCCCTTTGATAAGATCCACTTTCCCTTGGGCTGCACCGTCCTAACAGAATGAATGTTCTTGTCATGTAGGCTGGGATCGTGGAGAAAGTGAAGGGCAGCATTGCCACCATGCTGGCCCTCGCCTCGTCCCAGGGGGATGGCCTCTACAAGGAGCTTGCAGGTAAATACGCCAAAGCTTTGCATGCAGCCTGATTGTGCAGATGGCCCTGGCTGTGGCGGCTTCTTCCCGAATTTAAAGGTATTAGGAAGAATGACCAGGGCAAGCAGTGGAGATGATGATGATGATGATGATGAAACGACAGCCTCACCCTTTGCTGAGCACCCAACTGAGAGCAAGCATTATACTCGGGCTTGTGCTCATGGTCTCACTGAATTCTCACATTAGTTCCCCGGGATAGATGTTATTGCTCCGTTTTGCAGATACAGAAATAGAGACTCACATTAGGAAATATGTTGAAGGCCCCATAGCTGGAAAACCGCTAATTTAAATCCACAGCTCTGCCCTGCTGACTCCATAAAGCCTTTCTTTGAAGCTGATGCCTGCTTATGAAAATCTCCATTGTCTGGCAATGGTGGAGAAAGGCTTCTCTTAAGCCACCTGGGGACTGGGGATGCAGCACCAGCTGTGGACCTTGGGGTTGGCAGCCATGTCCCTTTCAGGCCATGGGCTCCACCAGGCCCCTGGTATAAACTGGAGAGTGTAAACTGGTACAAAAAGCAATTGGGCAATTTCTAGCCAGATTTAAAATGCACATGTCATTTGGTGCAGCCATCCTACTTCTAAGACTTTACTGTACATATAGCCTCATATGTGGGGAGAATGGCATATAGACACCGTTATTCAGAGTAGCATTGTTTCTAACGTCCAAAATTGGGACAACTCAAATATCTGTAAGTAAAGCAGTGCTTAAATTAAATTAGACACACAACCAGCAGAAGGCTAAGCAACTGTTAGAAAAATAAAGCAGCTTTATAAGTAGTGGTGTGAAATGATCTCCAAAATATATTACAAAGTGAGTAAATGTGTATGATATGTTGCCATTTGTCAGAGGGGAAAGAAGAAAATACATATGTATATATTTGTATGTGCATAAAAATCTGCATGGGATACACAGAACACTGGTGTAAGATTTATTGCCGAGGTAAAATGAGGAAACTGAGGCAAGTATAAAAAAGTGAGAAGCCAATTTATTCAACTCCCGGGCAACCTTCAGTGGTCCAAGAGGGGGCCAGAGAAGTTACGCCCAGCTGTTCAGGGCATGGGGTTTTATGGGGAGTGCAGGCAATTGATTGGTTACTGGGGAAACAAAGAGAAGGCATTTCTATTGGCTGTTGAGGAGTAGGAAGTACATGGAGTTAAAGTAGGAAGTACATGAAACTAGCTGCCATTGGTAGGTAGGTGGGACTTTGGGTAAGTGGGCCTTGATTGACTACTGGGGAAACAAAGAGGAGGCATTTCTATTGGCTGTTGAGGAGTAGGAAGTACATGGAGTTAAAGTAGGAAGTACATGAAACTAGCTGCCATTGGTAGGTAGGTGGGACTTTGGGTAAGTGGGCCTTGATTGACTACTGGAGAAACAAAGAGGAGGCATTTCTATTGGCTGTTGAGGAGTAGGAAGTACATGGAGTTAAAGTAGGAAGTACATGAAACTAGCTGCCATTGGTAGGCAGGCAGGACCTTGGGTTCATGGGCCTGCTGGGGGCGTTTTCTCTACGGGGCAGGCTGTTGCTGGGCAGGGAACGGTGGGGCTTCTTTAAAAAAAATTTCTCTGTAGGGTTTTTTAACAGCGGGCTGGAGGTTGGATGCATAATTTAGTGCTGAGTGTGGGCTTGGGCATGGTATGCAGAGGCAAGTGTGGGGAAGCTTTGTGGGGAAGCTGGATAATGAGCTCGGGTGATGATGCAGTTATCAGGCATGGAGAGTGATGAATGTGTCCGTTTGACTCCTGGCAAGGCAACCGGCCTTACAACTGGTAGCACTGGTTGCTTCTAAGGAGGGGAACTGGAAGGCTGGAGGGGAGGGGAGGAAACTTGCTCTGCCGCTGTATATTTTGTGTCTTTTATATATGTATAATTTTTTGAGACAGAGTTTGGCTCTTGTTGCCCAGGCTAGAGTGCAATGGCGCGATCTCAGCTCACTACAACCTCTGCCTCCTGGGTTCAAGCAATTCCCCTGCCTCAGCCTCCCCGAGTAGCTGGGATTACAGACATGCGCCACCATGCCCAGCTAATTTTGTATTTTTAGTAGAGAAAGGGTTTCTCTACATTAGTCAGGCTGGTCTCGAACTCCTAACCTTGGGTGATCTGCCCATCTCGGCCTCCCAAAGTGCTGGGATTACAGGCATGAGCCGCTGTGCCTGGCTGTGCCTTTTATCCTTTATTCCACATCTATAGTTGCCTGCTGAAATGAATAGATTTGATGCTGCTGAGTTACCAGGGTGAACGTAGACAGAGCTATTCCCAAAGTCAAAGATGCAATTGCTGCTTCTAAACATTGTTCTGCACTTCTCCGTCTCTCTGGGAATCTTTCTGCCCCATTTATGGCTGGTTAGATGGACCTCTTACCTGCTCCTGATGAACTCCAGGGGAGGAGATTCAACACCCTCACATTATAATGTATTGGATTCTCATGACCTTCTTTCAAGGCCTTTATTGGAATCTAAGTTTTAAGATGGTAGTCATTCCAGTGTGTGTCTTTAAAGGACTCCTGCTTGCCAGAGCTCTTGACCAGGTCTCACAGACAGATTGTGTTTCCCTCAGTTTCATGTCAATTGCGCCTGCTGTAATTTAAGCCTATTTCCTTCTCTTCATCATAGACAAAGAACGTAAGTCCCATCAGGGTGGCTGTGGCAGGTGCCCAGGTCATAAAGAAATCTAAAAGGCAGTCCCTGTTGACAGGGCCTTACCTGGTTGGTAAGACAAGATGTGTAAGAATGTGCATTTTGAGACTGGGGAGTTTGCATTCACTCAGTGAGCGATTCTGTCACCTCCTGGGTGCTGAGGACACAGTGGTGACCAATACAGGCAAGAGTCCCTGCCTTCACGGAGCTCACAGCCCAGTGGGAGGAAGACAGGCAGTAAGAAAACTAGTAAGTGAAATATGTGGCAGGGAAGCGAAGCAGAGTCACGGGAGAAGGGATGCTGGGGTAGGGGACAGGGTGGTCAAGGAAGATCTCCCTGGGAATGGGACACTTAAGCAAGGCCCTGAGGGAGGGCACCCACTCAGACTTCAGATCGTCATTCTTGAAGTTCAGGAGACAGTGGTTATTCAGGGCTGGGACGTGGGAAGCTTCACTGACGCTGGGTCTGAGGGGAAGCCTCGAAGGTTAGGTTTATTTCAGAGGCAGCAGAGAGAAGGGAGGCCTTCCAGATATGAGACAGGACAAAAAGACTCAGGGTGCTAACTCCCCTCCTGTTCATGAGTCCCATCCCTGGCCAGGCTCAGGGCCAGCTAGCCTGAGTCACCCTCTGGGGCACAGAAAGCCAAGGGGGTTTGGAAAGGCATTTGGCGCTCAGTCTGAAATGTCCCATTAAAGGGGACCACATTAGGCAGCATCCTCCAGATAAACAGAACCAGTAGCATGTGTGGATAGACAGAGGAAGAGATTTATTTAAAGAAATTGGCTCACACGATGGTGGAGGTTTGGTGAGCCCACAGTCTGATGCAGGGAGGCCAGCAGGATGGAGACTCCAGAAAGAGTGGTGGTTCGAGTCCAGAGGACATCCCTGCAGATCCAGGAAGAGCCGATGTTGTAGACGAAGGCCCCAGGCTGTCACTGGAGAATCCCTTCTTCCTTGGGGGAGGCTGGCCCTTGGCTGGATGCATGCCTTCAGCTGGCTGGTTGATGTCCACCCACACTGGAGAGCGCCATCTGCTTTACTTGAGGTCTACTGAGTTAAACGTCAGTCTCATCTAAAAACTCTCCCAGAGGCATCCAGACTCTTGTTTAACCCAGTGTCTGGGCCCTGTGACCTAGACGAGTTAACACATAAAACTAACCATTGTGAGAACATGATTTGATTGCAGATTGTGGGATGAAACCCTGAGATGCCAAAGAGAGAACATTCACTGAGAATGGGTTGTGCTGGGAGGATAGGGATGGGTGGGAAAGAGGGGGAGCCCCCTGGAGGGGACTTAGGGGAGGTGTTATTGTGCAATGTGTTTTGTGTATTTATTACATGCCTGTGAAGGCTTAATCCAGACCCAGTGACTTCTCAGGGTTTTCCTTATGGGTAGGTTTGTGTTTTTTTTTGAGGGTGACCCCATGCTGAGACAGCGTTCTGGTAAGAGGAGGAGTACCTGCTTTGATGTCTGATCTGTAAGCGCCACTCCAGGTCTCATATTCTGGGACAAGTGACGGGATTGTTGGGGGATTTGCTTTCTGGAGATGTTTCTGCAAAGGATGTCAAGTCCTGATGTGCGCTTTCTGCTCTCCTGTAGATGTCGGGAGTGAATACAAGGAGATGGAGAAGCTGCACAGAAGCCTGAGGGAGGCTGCGGAGAATGTCCGGCTGAGGAAGGGCATGCAAGAGTTCCTCCTAAGGGCATCCCCCCGCAAGGCTGGACCCCCCAGGACGTCACTGTAATTCCCAGGGCTTAGTCCCAACAGATGAAAAATCAGCCCAGAGCCAGAGAATCAGAATTACTTTTTTTTTTTTTTTTTTTTTTTTTTTGAGATGGAGTCTCACTCTGTTACCCAGGCTGGAGTGCAATGGCATGATCTTGGCTCACTGCAACCTCCGCCTCCCAAGTTCAAGCAATTCTCCTGCCTCAGCCTCCCGAGTAGCTGGGATTACAGGTGCCCGCTACCACACCAGCTATTTTTTTTGTATTTTTAGTAGAAACAGGATTTCACCATGTTTGCCAGGCTAGTCTTGACCTCCTGACCTCAAGCGATCTGCCCACTTCAGCCTCCCAAAGTGCTGGGATTACAGGCATGAGCCACTGTGCCCTGCCATACTTTTTTGTTCTTAAGAGACAGGGTCTACCTCTGTGGTCTAGGCTGGAGTGCAGTGGCACCATCACAGCTCACTGCAGCCTCGAACTCCTGGGCTCAAGTGATCCTCCAGCCTCAGCCTCTAGAGTAGCTGGGACTACAGGTACAGGCTACCACACCTGGGTAATTTTTTGTTTGTGGAGACGGCATCTTACTCTGTTGCTCACACTGGTCTCAAATTCCTGGCCTCAAGTGATCGTCCCACCTCAGTCTCTCAAAGCACTGGGATTGCAGGCAGAAGGCATTGTGCCTGGCTCAGAATTTTTTCTGTTTTGTGAAATCTAATAGAGGACATTTCCCAACTATTTGGACTTTGTATGCAATATAAAACTAGTATGTTTACTGCATTTTATTTTATAGCCAAAAAATATTCATCTTTAATACCTAATGGAGTTAGTTCTAAAGCGTTAGGACAAAAAACTTTTGCTTCCTCAAAAATATCAAACATCGGCCGGGCGCAGTGGCTCAAGCCTGTAATCCCAGCACTTTGGGAGGCTGAGGCGGGTGGATCACGAGGTCAAGAGATCGAGAACATCCTGGTCAACATGGTGAAACTCCGTCTCTACTAAAAATACAAAAAATTAGCTGGGCACGGTGGCGTGTGCCTGTAATCCCAGCTACTCAGGAGGCTGAGGCAGGAGAATTGCCTGAACCCAGGAGGTGGAGGTTGTGGTGAGCCGAGATCGCGCCATTGCACTCCAGCCTGGGTAACAAGAGCGAAACTCCATCTCAAAAAAAATATATCAAACATCAGGCTGGGCGCAGTGGTTCATGCCTGTAATATGAGCACTTTGGGAAGCTGAGTTGGGCAAATTATGAGGTTAGGAGATTGAGACCCTCCTGGCTAACACAGTGAAACCCCGTCTCTACTAAAAATGGGTGTGGTGGCACGCCTCTGTAGCCCTAGCTACTCGGGAAGCTGAGGCAGGAGACTTGCTTGAACCTGGGAGGCGAAGGTTGCAGTGAGCCAAGATCGTGCCACTGCACTCCAGCCTGAGTGACAGAGCAAGACTCCATCTCAAAAATAAAAAATTAAAAAAAAATCTAAACATCAAAAAACTTAAATATTTTAGAAAACAATATTGTAAGATATAAAATAAGCCATAAAAAGAAATTCATCTTTCAATGAAGAAAAATATCTAAACATTGAAAAACTTAAGTATTATGGAAAACTTTGCAAAATAAAGCTTTTAGGGACCCAATTCTGTTTTTCGTTTTAATACTGATGAGACTTTGGGGAAGGAGGCAACATTGTGTCATGGAAACAAAATGGGTTTGCCAGCCAGAGGAACATAGGCCCGGCTTCACCACTGCTCAGATGTGTTATTCAAAACCAGCACTTCCTAAATATTTTCATCTCAGGACCCTTCACTTTTAAAGGACCCTAAGGAGCATTTGTTTATGTGGGTTATAGCTGCTATTGACTGTTTTCGAAATTAAATTGGAGAAAATGTAAGTAATTATTTACTTTTTTAGAAGTAACAGTAATCAACCCATTATGTGTTATTAAAAATAACACCTTGTTATGTAAAAAGCTATTTTCCCAATAAATAAATAAATGTACTGGGAAGAGTAACACTGTTTTCCACTTTTGCAAATCTTTTTATTCCCTGGCTTGATAGAACACAGTTGGATTCTCATGTCAGTTTCTGCATCCACTCTGTTACAATATGTTGTTTTGGTTGATGTACACGAAAAAAACTAAGTCTCAGATCTACAGGTGGAATACAAGGAAGTATTTTAATAGGGTTTTCAGGTAATCTTGGGATATTTTTTGATTCTACAAAGGCAGATGGCCGTTTCTTAAAAGTTAATTGCAATGTGGAATCTGAAAGCATATCAGTGAACATTCTTCAAATCCTATTACATTAAAATGCATTGGTTGATTTTGTACTTTGAATGGATACTTTTACTAATGTATGATTCTGTGGTATCAGGCATTGCTTATCTTGAAACTATTTATTCAATGAGTTCAGCAGATATTCCAAATGTTGATGCATTTTATTGTATAATACCATGAAATCATTTTATCAGTGTCTTCACCAATCTCATCAGGTGAGTCTTGAAGTATTGAAAAGCTGTCAAGCTCACAGTGAAAAATGTAAGTTTTACAAAATTCCATTCCCCCCACAAACGATCATCTTATCATTGACAACAAATATTGTCAGTTGTTTTCTTTGAAGAAATAGATTCATTTTCTTCATTTCTGGGAAAACGTTTGCCGTATAACTGCATATGATGAACCGTAGTTTATCAGTAATTATTTCAAATAAAAAGGATGTCCCACGAAAGAAGTGTCAAGTTCAGCCTGAAACTCAAACTCTCACGGAAATGCTTTTCTTTGAGGCAGCAGAAGTGCTTCAAGTGTATTTCCCATTTTGTCCCACTGAACAATAAAATGACATCTACTTAGGTGTCAATAATTAATACAATTAATAACATACTGTTACATTAAGAACATTTTTAAGTCAAACTGGCTTTTTACAAGCCCCACAAGTTCATGATGGTGAAAAAGACAAGAGTTTTGAAGGTAGTTGGTGCCACTGCTCTGGTTCATGCCAAGGTGCAAGTGGTTTTACCCACCTTTGCTTTTATACCTTTAGTACAAGTGTCAACGTGGTAAACAAGGCAGATAACATCTTAGTATTATTGTAAAAATAGTTTGACCCAGCAGACCCCATAGGAGAGTTTCAGGGACCATATTTTGAGGACAGTTGTCTTAGACAAATCAGACTCTCTGAGATTCAGGTAATTTATCTGTAAAATGGTGACAGTGGTAGTGCCTACCCTGATACTACTAGGGTTGTCGGGAAGTTTAGGATCATGCTTACAAAATGTGGACATGTTGTACTTAATGGTACTTGACAAATGGTCACTATCATTTATGGAGAGAATGGAAATAACATGGTTTGGTGGCTTGTCTGTTGGGGGACTAGGGTTCTGATCTCAGCTCTGACCAATACTAGCATGACAATTCCTTAACAAACTCAGATTTCATTTCCTCATATACAGAAGGAGAGAGATGGACTGAATGATTAGAACATCTTTTGCTCCTTTGAAATCTAGGATTTTAAATTCTTCTCTTTTTGTTGTAATATCTTTTGCCTAAGTAGGAAAAAAGAGATTTAGCCATGTATGAGGTCTCAGTGGTTCTTTTTTCATATTAAACTTCTTTTTTTTTTTTTGCTCTGGAATGGGTACTCTTTTCCTCAGTATCATATTAAACTTCTAAACACATAGCATTCTATTGCAGTTCGTATAGTTCCCTTTTCGTATTTCGCAGGAGGGATGTAGAGGACCTCCACCTCCAGCCATGGTGGAGTAATAGGACCAGATTTACCCTGTGGTTAAACAACAACAACAACAAGCGAACAAAAATTATGAAACAACAATTTTTAGATATGGGGAAATAGGGTACCACCATCATCCGTGAAAGGAGGGAAGGAGATAAGGTGAGGCCCACAGTGCTCTGTCTTCTGCCTTGGGTGATTTTCCAGGCCACAGCACAGGGAGGGGAAGTCCCAGAAGAACTGAGTGGTCTCCCTGAATTGAAGGGACAGAGATCAGAGTTTGAAGAGTCCAAGGTGATTAGAATTCACAGGGAAGATTACCAGAGAGAAG
This sequence comes from Saguinus oedipus, assembly GCA_031835075.1. Lineage (NCBI taxonomy): Eukaryota > Metazoa > Chordata > Mammalia > Primates > Cebidae > Saguinus > Saguinus oedipus. Next base: position 32,496,353 of record CM063182.1, on the reverse strand, counting down.
AGAGCTGGACAGAGAGCTCCAGAGATGTGAAGTGGGTCTCCTCTGATTCTTTATTTGAGTACTGATTAGAATATCCTGTGAGGAAACTACTAAAAATGAGGAAAGAACCTCTGGAAAGAAGCAGGCAGGAAAAACCCCAAAGCTCAGTTCAAGCTAAATGAGCCATAGTGGAAGATCTTACACATGAGGCATCAAGTAGGCTGATCAGAAGAGTATCGCCTTAGCAGTGGGGTCAAAATAGTCCTAGATGAACGGCTGTCATGCATCCACCAATAAAGGTTTTTAAAAAGCTTCAGAAGAATGATACTGTTTCCAAGAAACTTAACTGCATCCCAGAACAAAAGACAAAAACATTTAGGAATAAAAACCCCAGCACTCAACAATGGAAAATTGACAATGTGTGGCATCACAACAAAAACATCCAGGCATACAAAGAAGCAGGAAAATATAAACAATAATGAAAAAATTAGTACAAATAGACCCAGAAATAACACAGGGGACAGAATTAGTAGATAAAGTTATTAAAATTGCTACAATAAATTTACTCCAGATGCTCAAGAAGATAGAATAAAGCATAAACACAATGAGAAGAGAAATGGAAGAAATTTAAGACTCAAATAGAACTTGTAGAGATTTTAAAAGCCTCATTGTCTACATGGGATTAACAGCAGACTAGATAGGGTAGAAGAAAAGACAAGTGAACTTGATGACAGAGCAATAGAACGTATCCAAAATGAAACAGAGCAAAAAAATGAAGAGTGCATTAATAAAACATCAAGCAGCCTAAAATATTTGTTACTAGAACTACTGGAACCACAGGATAACAGTAAACAGGTGAGGATATAGGAAAAAAATATTTAAGAGAATGATATTTGAGATTTTTCCAAACTTGATAAAATCTATAAACTCATAGATCCAAAATTCTCAATGATTATGAAGCAAAAGAAAAACAAGAAAAATCCCACTAAAACACATCATAATCAAATTGCTAAAAATCAGTGATGAAGAGAAAATCTTAAAACTAGTTAGGTGCATGGGGAGTGAAGGGGAGGCTGCAAAGGCAGTGATGGATAATACATACAAAGGAATAAAAACAAGAATGACAGCAGACTTTTCTTCAGAAACAATGTAAACCAAAAGTCAGTGGAGTGACCTCTTTTAAAAATTGAGAGAAAAAATGTTCATCTAGAGTTCTCTATCTAGCAAAACACTTAAAAATGAAGTAAAATAGACTTTACAGACATACCAAAGTAAGTAGCAAAAATAGTAAATATGCAGGCAAATATAAAATACTTTTTCTTATTTTTCTCAAATCTATTTAAAAGATTGTTTAACACAAAACCAATAGGAATGCATTGCAGAGTTTATAAGATGTAGAATTTAAATGTATGAAATGAAAGTATGTTGTTGCAAGATTTTTATACAATATACAGTTATATAATGTATAAAGTTGTCTGTGATAAGCTAAAAATATATACTACAAATCCTAGAGCAATCACTAGAAAAATAAGAGAGTTATATTTAGCAAACAATGTAAAGAGATAAAATGTACTATTAAAAATGCTCAAATAATCCAAGAAAGGAAAGAAAAGAATGGGAAATAAGTGAGAGAAGGTACAAGTAGAAAACAAATAGCGAGATAGTAGATTTAAACCCAATCATATAAATAAACACATTAAAAGTAAATGATCTAAAACATGAATTAAGTAAGGCAGAGGTTACCAAGTTAGATTTTTTTTAAGAAAGCCCTCCGTATATGCTGTCTAGTAGAAACCCACTTTAAATATAAAGACATAAATAGATTAATAGTAAAAGGATGGAAGATAGATATTTGCAAATGCTAATTTAAAGACAGGGTTTCTATATCAATGTTAGACAAAGTAAATTTCAGAGCAAAGATGATTGCTAATGAAAAGGAGGATCATTGCATAGTGATAAAGTAGTTAATTCATCAAGAGGACATAATCGTAGTTATGCACCTAATAACAAAATTTCTAAATACACAAAGCAAAAGCTAATAAAACTCAAAGGAGAATTAGCCAAATCCACAATTATAGTTGGAAATCTCAATACCCCCTCTTGATAACTGATAGAATGAATGAGTAGAAAAACTCAGTAAGGATATAAAAGACTTGAACATCATATCAACTTTACCTAATTGAGATTTATGGAATACTCTGTAATGAACATCAGAGTGCACTTTAATTTGTAGTGTATATGGAATGTTTCCCAAGATAGACCATATCCTGAGTCATAAAATAGGTCTCAATAAATTTTAAAATATGTATCTCATACAGAGTGTGTTCTCTGACCACAGTGGAATTAAACTAGAAGTTAGTAACAAGAAATCTGGAAAAGTCTTCAAATATTTGGAAACCAAACAACATACTAAATAACCCATGGGACAAATGAGGGCTGTGGACTAATGTTGTGTTAGGTTTATCTCTCTGCTCTAAGTCGTAGTCTTCAAATAAAATTACCTCCTTGGTATCAGAAGCCAAGGAGTTAACTCCAGCTGGAGCTTAGGAAGTCAGAGCTGGCACTGGTGGTGGGGCTGTGTGTTAACTGCCTGAAGAATGCAACCAAGTGCTGTCCAGTCAAGAAGGCTGCATTGGCCGAGTGGAACAAAAGGGGAAGTACTTGGGACAGCATCTTGAGTCCTGGTAAGAGGCTTCAGACTGATAGTGATGTAGATTCCGGACAGAAATTCAGACTGAAGCAATAAAAGAAGAAAAACCTTAAAAGCCAAGGGTAGCATCAAGAGGATTCATGAGATGTTGATCACCACCTGTGGAGGTCTGTCCTGCAGACCCTGACTCAAAGACTGGATGGACGACTGCACTCCCACCCCCAGCACAGTGATTTCGAGTGGGCTAGAGATGGTTGTGAACTGCTTTCAGAGGGCGATTGCAGCTAACTGATGATGCCTCCCTGTACCTCCTGTCATGTATTCAGTACAGATTTAATAATGGAGGTTCTAAGTCAACATGCTTGTGGATAATTAACGTGGTTAAAAGAGTGGTTTTATGAATGATAAAAAGTCTTGGTTCCAGGGCCCAGAGTAAACACCATTCACAAGTAATTCCCCTTTGACCTCCCCCTGAGAGGACCATCCAGCACAAAGTTTACATGAGCAGACAATTTAGAGACAAAGGGATGTGGAGTAAACAAGCTTAACTGGGGAAGCTTTTATTGCCCTTAATCTTTACCCTATGACTTAATACTCTAACGTACGAACTGGCTGCCTTCAGCCCATTCCATTCCATTAAAACCTTTTGGCCTTCCAAAAAGTTTGAGACTATAATCTTCTAACTTTTCCTAATATTTCCCTAATATTTTGCCAGCAATCCCAAGTGGAATCCCAACAGATTCAGGAACCAGAGGCAGGAGATTCAGGAACAAGAGTTGCTGGATCAGTAGGTTAAAATTATGAGCAAAAGTCTTCTGTGGTGATCCTTAGTGTGCTGCAACCTCAGTGGTGAGCTTGAAGTCCTAGCCAGCTCATCTCCCCAGGAAAGAGGAGACTGGCTAGAGTGAGAGAAGGTTGGGAGGTGGGCAAGGGTGCGCCAGGGAAAACAATGTTTTTTGAAATACAGCTCTAAATGACTACACAGTATATTCTTCTATACATGTATTATCATTTATTTAACCATCTTGCTATTTTTGGACATTTAAATCATGCTGTTTTTCTCCATCATAAATAACATCATAGAAAATATGCTTATATATAAATCTCTGTCCCTATCTCTGATTTTTCTTTTCTTTTAAGAATTCTATTACAAGGTCTGAGTCTAAAAGTATTTTCAAGTCTCAAGTTGTTTTTCAGAAACGCTGTCCATACATAAGAGTTCCCAGGTCTCTGATCCCTCCCCAAAGTTCTCGTTATCCTTTTCTGCAGTAGGTTAATGGGATGAGATTTTTAAAAGTACCATCTTGCACTGCTTGGGTTGTTGGTGATGTTGAACATTTTTTCATATTTATTTGAATTGCTTCTATTATTTCTTTTTCTTTTTTAACTCCTCTAGTTTCTATATGAATTGCTTCTGTTTAAATGGGCCTTTCGTGATCTTTTCTTTTGGAGTTCCCCATCACTTTCTTTTGATATTTTTCTTTTTTCGTTAAAAGAATTTCAAACTTACTGAAAATTTGCAATGATATATAAAGAACTCCCATATACACTGTATCAACTTGTTGACATTTTGCTGCATTTGCTTTGCTGTCTCATTCTTTGCCTGTCCATGTGTGTCTATTTCTGAATGATTTCAAAGTAGGTTGTATCTATCATGTTCCTCTATCCCTTAACATTTTTGGATATTCCCTAAAAACAAGAGCACTTCCTTACATAATCCCAGTACGATGATCAAATTCAGAAAATTCGGTGTCGATTATGGATAAGATACTATCATCTTCTCTATAATCTGCATTCGAATGTCATCAGTTGCCCTAGTTATAGCCAATATGTCAACATTTTCCAGTAGAGAATCCAGCCCCGGATGATGTGTTGCATGTATTTATCCTGTCTCTTTGATTCCTTTAATCTGGAACAGTTCCTCAGCCTTTCCTTGTCTTTCATAACGTGGACATTTTTGAGAAATACAGGCCAGCTGTTTTATGATATGTGGGTTTATCTGATTGGGTTTAGAATATGCATCTTTGGGCTGGGCACGGTGGCTCACGCCTGTAATCCCAACACTTTGGGAGGCCGAGGTGGGCGGATTATGAGGTCAAGAGATCGAGACCATAGTGAAACCCCATCTCTACTAAAAAATACAAAAATTAGCTGGGCGTGGTGATACCCGCCTGTGGTCCCAGCTACTCGGGAGGCTGAGGCAGGAGAATTGCTTGAAACCGGGAGGCGGAGGTTGCAGTGAGCCGAGATTGGGCCACTGCACTTCAGCCTGGCAACAGAGCGAGATTCAGTCTCAAAAAAAAAAAAAGCAATATGCATCTTTGGCTAAAACAACCAAATCAGAACCCCCATCCCTTTGTAGTAGTAACAGTAAAACCACTGACAGCTTGACAATGAGGAAGAAAACTAGAAACTAAAGACGGACACCGTCTAGTGCAGGTGCAGAGAAGGGTCCTTCACTTTCTGCCCTGAGGGGTGGTCTTTTGTAGCGCAGGGGATGAGTATGCAGGGCAGGGAGGTCGAGGACCATCAGTGACAGGGCTGTCAGCCATTTAGGCCTGGGATATCGCCTGCTTATGGCTTAGAGGGATCAGGGTAGCAACACGAAAGGTATTTTTTAAGTGTGGGTGGAAAAGGGGAGACATGGGGGTTGACCCTTAACTGCTCTAAGCCTGTGGCAATCAGGAGGCAAATACTTTCCCATCTCAAGCTTTTCTACCTCCCTAGTCTGGCTGAATCACCGAAGGGCCAGGTGGCTGTTTCCAGGCACAGCAGGGGAGGACAAGAGCCTGGGCCTTTGTGGCGAAAGAGAGGAAGCTCCCAGGCTGAAGCCTGCCAAGGCTACCTTTCTCCAGACCTCTCTCTGCTTCTAACAGTCCCTCTTATGGTCTCCTGCCCAGGACCCCCATGCCCCTTCCTTTGGGAACTCCACCCTTTTCCACCTCTCAGTGGAAAACTCCAGAGCTCAGGCTTTGGCCAAAAGTCAATGGAGACCCTCCTCTGCCCGGGTTTGTCAACTCTGACATGTGGGGAGAAACGGATTCTAATCTCATGGCTTCAGCCTCTCCACCAGCAGGAACTGTGGCTGCGCAGATTTTCTGTTGGCAAGCACATCTCTCCAAAACAATTCTTCTTATTATTATTTAGGACACGATGCTGCCTTATCCCGAATGAGGAGAGCTTGCTCTTCAACTCTGTTTCTCAGCATGATCATGCTAAGAGGCCTCTTCTCCACGCTGTTCCAGGCTGGTATCACTAATGCCACCACTTAAATGGAGACGGGCTCTGTCTTTTCCATCTCCATGGGGCGGTGCAGCTTAGCTAAATAACAACTTAGAGTAGCTCCTTTCTGATCCCCAGTCTCTCTCTTGGGAGATGCCACTTTCATCCTGCACAAGTACCTAACAATCATAAATGCTGACTCTTGCTCATTTCCAATGTTAAATTATAACCAATAAGCTCTGCTTAAGGAAGGAGGGAAAGGATCCTTGTAGAGGACACGTCATCCAAACTGGAATGACAAAAAACACTTTTCCACACCAGATGACATAAAGAGATGTGTTGTCTGCGGAACACAAAATATTAACGTTACTATATTATTAAAATGCAGCATCAGCATCTCCATGCCAAGGACACCATTGAAGAAGGGAGCCTTGTTTTCACTTGCTCTGAAGGCATCGCACCGTGCGCCGGCAGTGTTACTGACTGACCTTGGGTTCTCTATGCCTTCCCACTTCTTTCCATTCCAATTGAATTACCCAGAATAAGATGAGTTCGTGTCTCTTTATTTTCCTCTGTCTGAATACAGCATAACTCAGTACACACCCCTTTGCTCAACCACATGCTGTAATCTGATTAGGGACAAAGAGAAAATTGATAATGGTCCCTGAAATCTGGATGGGACTGCATTCTGGATACCCTCAATGATCAAAACCATGTGAAGTCTGCGTTTTCAAATCTTGCTGCGTAGTGTCTATAAAAGCTCTTTTATTTTTGCCTCTGGAAGAAATGTGAATTCTTGCTGCTGGAAAGAGGACAGACAGGTTGTCAGGTTATATGGCCATGAGCTTTTCTTTTGGCACCACTGGGGAGGACAGGCAGATGTTGCCTCGAGCTAACAGACAAGAAAAAGCCCTGTTCAGCTGGTAGGGAGGAAGGTGCCATTGCTACCTGAGGCTCGGGGTCCAAGGCAAATGCTCTCTCTCTCTCTCTCTCTCTCTTACTCTCTTTTCTTGCCCCTTTTCTCCACCCATTTTTTCTTCCTTCTCATTCTTCCTCCCTCCTCTCTTTGCCATCTCTCCCTTTCTTTCTCCCTTTCTTCTTCCCTCCTTGCCCTCTCTACCTCCCTATCTCTTTCCCTCTGTCTTTGCTCATTCTCTTCCCCCTTTTCCCCATCTCTTCCTCTCTCTTCCCTCTTTGCCCTCTCTCTTCCCCCTCTCTCCCTCCCTGTCTCTCTCTTTCCCTCTGTCTGTGCTCCCTCTCTTCCCCTCTTTTCCTTCTTCTCTTTCTGTTTCTCCCTCTCTCTTCTCCATCTCTCCCTTTCTCTCTCCCTCTCTCTTCCTCCTCTCTCCCTTTTCTTTCTCTTTTCTTCCTTCTCTCTCTCCCCCATCCTTTCTTTCTCTCCCTCTCTTTCCTTCTGTCTCTCTCTGCCCTCTCTCTTCCCTCCTCCTCTTTCTCTTCTCCCTCTCTCAGAGAAATCAAAACCTCAAAAAGAAAGAGGTGTGTAAAAACCTGGTAGAAGTGTGAAAACTCTGGAAGTACCAGTGTCTTAAAAAGAGCTCAAGGTGGGTTAAAGATCCCTACTCAAGCCCGGGTGGGTGGAGCCAGCACCAGAAAGTGGGGATTGATGACAGCGGAGGATTGTGCGTAGCCACATGTTTCTTCACACCTCACTGAGACTGCTCCATTCTTATTTTGATAATGGCATTTATTTGCTGTATTTGTGTGAATCTTAGGGCATAGTGCTCAACCTTGGTTGCACTTTTAAAGCAGCTGGGAAGTTTTTTGAGTGGATCCCAGTTCAGACACCAATATCAGAATCTCTGGAAGTACAGCTCATACTTATTTTTTTTTTAAAACAATCACTGCTTTCTGAGTGATTTTTAGTACAAAAGGTATGCACCACCATGCCCAGCTAATTTTTGTATTTTTAGTAGAGACAGGGTTTCATCATGTTGGCCAGGATGGTCTCAATCTCTTGACCTCATGATCCACATTCCTTGGCTTCCCAAGTGCTGGGATTACAGGTGTGAGCCACTGTGCCCAGCTGAGGCACGAGAATCACTTGAACCCGGGAGGCGGAGGTTGCAGTAAGCTGAGATCATGCCACTATATTCCAGCCTGTTGAAAGAGTGAGACTCCATCTTAAAAAAAAAAAAAATCACTGCTTTATGGTAACGTAAATTCAAGTTCTAGAACTCCATGGGTTCTGTGCTTTGGAGACCTTATAATTCAGCACCCTGAAACTTGAGAATTTCTGTAAGTGGCGGACTGTGTATGTGGATCAGGGATGTGCAGTTACGTTTTAACAGCCCACTGAGAACAGAGAGACCCTGAGCACTCCCATCCTTACGGGCAACCTTTCAGGCCACAAGAGAAGAGAGAGGGGTCAGTTCCTGGGCAGGGTGGGAGCATAAAAGCAGAGAGAATGGAGAAGTGGGAGGAAGGAAGATGGCGCAAAAGAGAAACACCCAGCTGGGGAAGTTCCCTCAAACCCCCCAATCCAGCATTCACCTTTCACTGGTTCTGAAACCGTCTTTGCAAAATTATAACTGAGGAAATCATGACCATGAAAGAAGTCAGACATAACCGACTCTTTCTTGCTTCTAACCCTTAAGCTGTCCTGTTCATTCCTGGGCATAGTCCGAACCAACTTTGGGAAGGAATTTAGTTCATGGTTTGATTATGAAACAAAATTGATAAGAGCCCTTTCCTGAAAAGACTCCCTTCTTGCCTGGGGTCCAGTCTGCCTTTGCAGGACTAACAAATTTGTTACAAGATTAGAAATTGTGGCTTAAGGGGTCATGCAGCCTCTGGCTCCAAGAGTCTGAACCACCCCAGATTGCTCCTGGGGATAACATCACTATTGAAAACTTAAAATCAGTGCTTGAGATACTTTGCAGACCGTGCACTTGATGGATCAATTAACACCAGTCTGGCCAAACCAGTTCTGCCATCGCACTGAGGAACAGAAGACATTAAGAAAACTTCCCTTTGGCTGGATGTGGTGGCTCACGCCTGTAATCCCAGCACTTTGGGAGGTCAAGTGGGCAGATCACGAGGTCAGGAGTTCGACACCAGCCTGGCCAACATGGTGAAATCCTGTCTCCACTAAAAATACAAAAATTAGCCGGGGGTGGTGATGGGCACCTGTAATCCCAACTACTCTGGAGGCTGCAGCAGGAGAATCACTGGAACATGGGAGGCAGAGGTTGTAGTGAGCTGAGATCGCACCACTGCGCTCCAGCCGCAGCGACAGAGCAAGACTCCATCTCAAAAAGAAAAAAAATAATCTCATTTTGACCACACCTGACCAATCAGCACTCCCACTTCCCAAGCACCTTACCTGCTGAATTATCTTTTAAAACACTGATGTCAGAATGCTCAGGGAGACTGACTTGAGTAATAATTAAACTCCAGTCTCCCACACAGCTGGCTCTGAGTGAATTACTCTTTATTTCAGTTCCCCTGTCTTGATAAATTGGTTCTGTCTAGGCAGCAGGCAAGGTGAACCCATTGGGTGGTTACAGTTCAAAATCTCTCCTCAGAGGTTAGCCCTGAAGCAGTTTTCAGTGATGGTGGTAGAGGCCAGGCCTGGCTCAGGCTTTCTTAGAGGTTGAAGTGGAAGCAGAGAGAGGGGAGAGGGAGGCCTTTACTCTGCCCTGCAGACCTTCAGAGAAGTGGGGTACCCCTGGTGTCCCTGCCCATGCCTCCCCCATCACTGGCCACTGGCAAGAGGCCTCCTCTTTTCCCTTCCTGTTACCTAGTTACCAACTTCATACCTAGTCAGCAAACCTTTAATTTAAATTCTGTTAAAATAACTGGTGAGATTTATGGCTCCCCAGTGACACTGACTGATTCCTTGGGTAACTGGGGCAGGCAGGAGATTTGTCCTAGGAGAGAGGGTGCTGGGTATGGGTCCAGCCCCCATGGCCTGATAGGAAGACACCCTGTAACTGCCTGGTGTGTTCTTCCTACCTGCTGCACAAACAAAGGCCACAGCATTGCAGTAGAGAAAGAGTTAATTGACATGAGTCAGGGCATGCCACACGGGATATGGAGTTATTACTCAAATCAGTCTCATCTCATCTCATCAAAGGTGTGTAGTTTAAAAGTTTTTCAAGGGCAGTTTGGGGGGGGGGGGCTAGAAAATGGGTACTTACTGCTGATTGATTGAGACAGATGAAATCATAGGGGGTTGAAGCTGTCCTCTTGAACTGAGTTGCTCCTGAGTGGGGCCACAGGAGCCATTGGTTGGTGGGTCCAGATAGACCCATGAGTGTCAGACATGTAAATAACCTGAAAGATGTCCCAAAAGGCTAATCTACAGGAGTGACTCTATCTGTAGCAGCTCCAGAATAACGGCTGGCAATCATTTATGTCTACCCCTTGGCAGAATTCAGGCTCCTCTCCTCTCCCTAGCCTGGTGGTCTTTCATTAGCTTCTCAAAGACTGTTGAATTTGGGAGGAGGGCTATTATTTAAACTATAACCTAAATATCTTCCAAAGTTAGCTTGGCTTCAGCCCAGGAGTAATTAAGGCAGCTTGAAAGCTAAAGGCAAGAGAGGGGGTTGGCTAGATCAGATTTCCCTCACTGCCATAGTTTTCCCACTGACATAATTTTGCAAAGGCGGTTTTAATCCCGCTTACCCATGTGTGCAGGTGAGGGTTCTACCCCTCAGTGTGAGACTGCCCCATTTGGGGACATTGAGAGGAGAAGGGGGAAAACTTAGAACCTGGGACTGGAAAGAAACTAAAGGTAACCTCCCCATTTCCTTAGAATCACACCTGACCTCTAAAACGCATAGTTAAGGAGAGGCCATGAATGTGATTATCACCGGCTACAGGGGAGCAGGGCAGATGGCCCAGGGCAGGGACAGGCCATCCCTTGACTAACATGGATCATGATTAAAAAACAAAAACAAAAACTAGGGAGGGGCATGCAGAGAAATAAGATGGAGCCGCAAAACAGAGTAATAACTTGGTGATACAAACAAGACCCTTATGGTTGAGCACAGCCACACGTGGTGATTGCAGGCACCATGACTGCCATTTTTTTTTTTTTTTTTTTTGCTTAGTGTGAAAAATGCTGTTCTCCTGGGTGTAGAGCTTTAGAAATATTGGCAGTGGGCTGATGAGCCACAGACCATATCAGACCCTAAACTGTAGGTTCTCTAGCTGTAAAGGAAATCCATTCTGCCTGAGTTTGCAACACTCCTGATTGAAACACATGCTAACAAAGACCTCAGCCAAACACGTGGACACAGGGAGGGGAACATCACACACCAGGGGAGGGAGAGCATTAGGACAAATACCTAATGTATGTGGGGCTTGAAGCCTAGATGGCGGGTTGATGGGTGCAGCAAACCACCATGGCACATGTATACCTATGTAACGAACCTGTACGTTCTGCACATGTATCCCAGAACTTTAAGTAAAATTTTTTTAAAAAGACCTCAACCATAAGACAATTGGATGCATTGTAGATTCCTTTCCAGTGGGGAGGAAACTACTTAAGTTTTGTCCACAAACTCCTACATCCTTCTATCATTTGCTTATAATAAATCAAAAGAAGTCTTTCCATCTCGTTCCTCACAGAAGTGAATAACAAAGGGGACCTCCAAGAGAAGGAGTTGCTGTGAAACTGGAGTTGGGTTCATTGCACATGCTTGTGGGTGCATTAGTCAGCTCGGCAGCTGTGACAAAGTGCCACAGGCTGGGAGGCTTCAGTAACGGAAATTTCTTTTCTCACAGTTCTGGAGGCTGGAAGTCTGAGGTCAAAGTGTCGGCGGGGTTGGTTTCTCTTGCGGCCTCCATCCTTGGCTTGTGGACAGCCGCCTTCTCCCTGTCCTCACATGGTCGCCCCGCTGTGTGCACGTGTGTGTGTACATGTGTGTGCATGTTTGTGTGTGTCCACCCCTGGTGACCCTCTGTGTGTCTTAATCTTTTCTTCTTATGAGAACACCAGTCTTATTCATTAAGATCTACCCAAATAGCCTCATTTTTCCCTAATTACCTCTTTTAAGACATTGTTTCCAAATACATTCTGAGGAACTGGGAGGGAAGAACTTTTTTGTTTGTTTGTTTGTTTTTGTGTGCTTTTTGAGACATAATTTTGCTCCTGTTGCCCAGGCTGGAGTGCAATGGCGTGATCTCGGCTCATTGCAACTTCCGCCTCACTGTTTCAAGCAATTCTCCTGCCTCAGCCTCCTGAGTAGCTGAGATTACAGGCATACGCCACCATTCCTGGCTAATTTTGTATTTTTAGTAGAGACAGCGTTTATCCATGTTGGTCAGGCTGGTCTTAAACTTCCGATGTCAGGTGATCTGCCCACCTCAGCCTCCCAAATGCTGGGATTACAGGTGTGAGCCACCACACCCGGCTGGGAAGAATTTTAACATATGACTTTGGGGAGTACAAAATTCAGTCCCTAACAACTGCTTGGTGTTCCCGAACCAAGGGAGGCCCAGGGCAAAGGTGGACAAGGCTCTACTGCTGGCCCCTGGGAAGAAGCAACAGCCTGCACTCTAGCAGGGATGAGGAAATGACATCTGTCAACCAAAGCCAAACCAACAGTGGCATGAAGAGCAAAGGGGCGTCCGTAGGGAGGGGGTCTGGTTGCCTGGGAGCTGAGCCTCTTCCTGCAGAAAGATGCCTCTGAGAGGCAGGGAGCGAGTCCAGCTGTTGGCTCTGTGGGGTTCAAGTTCAAGGCCTCTTCAAGACTTTTGACCCTTCTGAGGTCTCCCCTCTCTGCAAAGGGTCATGTTCTTGACGTCAAGAGGGTGAGCAGTGAAGAGGCTGTGTCTGTGTGTCAAGAGTCAAAACAAACAATTGCATAAGTCAGAGAGGGGAACCACAGAGTCACGTTTCCCAGGCTTTCGTGCTCCTGTCCTATTGTGGATATTAGGAGACTAGAGAGACTAATGGGCAGAACAGGAGGATTCTATTTAGGTGCACCAGCTTAGCGGATTTGCATTTGAAAACTAAGCAAAAAAAAAAAAAAAAAAAAAAAACTTTCGCACTTTCTATTTGCTTTGTGAAAAGCAAAAGTTCCCAGATGCCTGGGAACTTTGCTAAGAATGTGGGGAGGGGGCCGGGCATGGTGGCTCAAGCCTGTAATCCCAGCACTTTGGGAGGCCGAGGCGGGTGGATCACAAGGTCAAGAGATCGAGACCATCCTGGTCAACATGGCGAAACCCCGTCTCTACTAAAAATACAAAAAATTAGCTGGGCATGGTGGCACATGCCTGTAATCCCAGCTACTGGGCAGGCTGAGGCAGGAGAATTGCCTGAACCCAGGAGGCAGAGGTTGCAGTGAGCGGAGATCGCACCATTGCACTCCAGCCTGGGTAACAAGAGCAAAACTCAGTCTCAAAAAAAAAAAAAAAAAAGAATGTGGGGAGGATAGATAAGAGTTAAATGGTTTGCAGGAAGGCAGTTTAATATTTTGTCTTAAACAGAGCTGGGGAGGTATTATATTAAACAGCACACAACACAGCAAAATGTATTATATAGCAACTACAAATTATAAGGTTTTGTTTTACTATTATTGCTATTACATCATTTTCTTCTTCAGTCCCACAGATGTTCCTTCTGAGCCCTCCTCCACCTGGAGGGCAGGGTTCTTCACATGAGCAGCTTTGCAAAATGAACACACCCTAGTCCCTCCCTTTCCTCCCCGTACATCAGACATCCTTCTCCTTCCAGAGTGCCGGAAATGTAGGTTATTTTGAAAACCAAAGCGTGTTTAGAGGGCTGTATCCTTTCTTCTTGGGTGTGGTTAAGGATTGATCCTTCTAGAACTTTTACATGCAGTGTCAGTCATCAGGGTGTCTTGATCAAAGGCTGGTTCTGATTCAGCAGGTCTGGGGCTGGAGCTGGAGAAGCCGCGTTTCCAGCAGGCTCCCAGGTCAGCAGCCACACGTAGTGCTGCGGGACGGGAAGTCAGGAGCGCCGGATCCAGGCCCTGCCTCCACCGAGGATGCCCGGACAAGTTGAGACCACAGCCTCCCTATCTCCAAAGTGGAGGAATGGATGCCATCAACACAACGGTCCTCTGGCTCTCACATTCTAAGAGACCTAACTTGAACTTTGCCAAAAGTGTAGGGCGCTGTGTCCCAAATGACCGCGGGACTGGATGAAGAAATGGGAAGGAAAGAGCAGGTAGAAAACTGCGCAGCCGCAGTGGGAGCAGTTCCCAGTGAATAGTGTGAGTGGCGCCCCCGGGTTTGTGCGATGGCGCATCCCTGGGGTACCAGGCAAACCTTCTGAGCTCTGTTCTTTCCTTTAGCTCTTGACTCCCTGCAAAAGCTCCTTTCCATGTAGAATACACTGGCAACTCTTAGGAAAACTGCTGTGTACTTGAAGGATTCAATATTCCTTTAACATCCTGCTATTGACGGATCCCCGACTCCCTGAGAAGTGCTTTCTCTGCCTCATCAGGAAGCCTGAGGCATAAAGAAGGCCTGGTGCCTGGAAGGGGAAGCGTGGGAGCCCCCATGTAGTCTTTGCATCTGTGCCAAGCTGTTTTAGTAACATGAGACCAGAGGCTTGGGTGTGGTGGTCTGAATGCTGCAACATTAGCTCCAAAGGGTCCTGGGAAGCCTGCAGAGCTCAGGGAGGCCAAGGGTGTGAGCTTGGCATGTTGGCACCTGGATGCTTGGGTTCAACCCTCAGCAACAGGCCTGTGGTCTCCTGAGATTCTCCTGCCAGCCTGGAGATCAACTGTGCCCTGGAACACACTCTGTGCATGTCCAATTTTAGGAGATGTGGTGGGGAGAGGACCCTCAGAGAAGAAAACAGGAAAACAGGCCTTGCTTCCAGGGAGGATGGTTTCCAAAGGAGGGGTCCATCCATCAGCCTCCGGGCAGGGACACATAAGAGTTGGAAGGGACCAGAGAGTTCCTCTTACTGGCTCTTACTGATCCACAATGCGCATGCTGGGATTGCAGCACGTGTGGAGGGCTGTGGAGGGAGAGGAGCCTGGTGGGGCTTTCTCTTTCCATCTGCTGTGGCAGCGGATGGCCACCCGAGGAAGGGGACTGGCTGGAGATTCAGCAATGCTCCCATGCTCATGGCACCTGCTGGCTGCATTGGTGTCACATGCGGACATGAGGACACCAGGGTGGAAGGGCCATTGTTGCTTAGGTGCAGTTTTCGGGACTCAGCCCCTGCCTCCAGCTGAAATTTGGTTGCTGGGTCCCTGGCAGCTGCCCTGTACTCATTCAAGGAACTGGCAGTTTCTAGGCGGAGACGTTGAGATTCACGAGCCTGCTTCCAACACGTGCTAAAGTCCCGGTGCACAGTCTGCTCTGTCAGGCACGTGTTGGCATGTGTGTGGCAGAGAGCCAGTGACTGCTGAGGAGGCGGCCAAACACACTCATCCAGAGAGAGGGCAATATGACCTACAGCACGGGATGGCCACTTACCCTTGCCAGCGGCCCTTTTTAGCTTATCTCAGCAGTTTGTAGAAAACAGACACTTAATTCCAGCAGGACTTCATTCCAGCTCAGCCTTGAACTTTGATTTGAGGTTTTCATGCATAAGAAGTTGTGATAGGAATTAAGAGACTAGGGAAGCTATTGCTCTAGGAACAGATCTGCCCTGAGAAGTATATATACACACGCTTCCCAAGGAACATACCGAGGGACGGAGGGATGCAGTGCTTTAGTGCTGACCATCCCTCTGTGCTGAACCGCCGCTGCCTCCCCAGTGGAACCTCCAGTGCTCATGAGCAGAGAGGGCTTATAGGAGTGGCCTGTGGAAATAGTAGCCACACTTTTTCTTTTCTTTTTTTTTTTTTTTTTTGAGATGGAGTTTCGCTCTTGTTACCCAGGCTGGAGTGCAATGGCGTGATCTCGGCTCACCGCAACCTCTGCCTCCTGGGTTCAGGCAATTCTCCCGCCTCAGCCTCCTGAGTAGCTGGGATTACAGGCACGCGCTACCATGCCCAGCTAATTTTTTGTATTTTTAGTAGAGACGGGGTTTCACCATGTTGACCAGGATGGTCTCGATCTTTTGACCTCGTGATCCACCCGCCTCGGCCTCCCAAAGTGCTGGGATTACAGGCTTGAGCCACCGCGCCCAGCCTTCTTTTCTTCTTTTTTTTTTTTTTTTGAGACAGGGTCTCACTCTGTTACCCAGGCTGGAGCATAGTGGTGCCATCGTGGCTCATTGCAGCTTCAACCTCCTGGGCTCAGATGATCCTCTCACCTCAGCCTCCCCAGTACCTGAAACCACAGGTGTGTGCCACCATGCCTAGCTAATTTATGTTTATGTTTTGTCTATGTTGCTCAGGCTGATCTCCAACTCCTGGGTCCAAGCAATCCTTTCACTTCAGCCTCCCAATGTTTGGAGTTACATATGTGAGTCGCCATGCCTGGCCATGGCCGGATTATTCTCACATGTTCTTCTCTTCCTTTGGGTGAGAAAGAGATCAGACCTGCTTGGACTCTCTAAGGGTCTCACAGTCTCTCCTTGAATTACCAATAGCTGAAGGATGAGTAAGCCGTATTTGTACATTAACCATGTATTTGATCTTACGATCTTATGTGTTCAGATGCCTTGACATCTAGGGCCTTGCTAACCCTGGAAGGACTGCCCCTGATAGGGCTAGCCCATTCCTAGTAATGGGAAGTAAGTTTCTTTCAAGCCAAAAAAAAAAAAGAGTGTGCTTTTCAAATGCAAATTAACCTCTCCAGCCAGAGTCCGCTCAAAGAGACCCCAGAATAACCACATAGTGGAGGATTTATGGACAGAAAAATGAAAGTGATATACAGAAGATGGGAGTGAGGTTCAGAAACAGCCAGGTTGGTTACAGCTCGGGGTTTGCCTTATTTGACACAATTGGAACAGCTGGCTCTCTTTGATTGGCCAAAACTCAGTGTTTGGCACAAGAGTAGGTTACAGTCTGTTTACATCTCCATTTAGGTTATAGTTTGCTTGGTACAGAGAAACCTTTAGGCTGAACTTAAAATATAAAAGAAGGCAGCATAGGGCTAAACTTCATCTAATACCAGCCAACTCCAAAGCTGCTCACCTTGCCTCACCCATTCTTTGTGGCTCTTACCTATAGCTCCCCCACCCCCTTCTGCTTCCTCATCACCCCTGGGGCTTCCCATGTGGTTTGCAGAAGTAGGACATGCTTCCTTCTCTAGGGAACTGTGAGTAACAAACTACCTTTTTCTTTTTTTCTTTCTTTCTTTTGTTTTTGAGACAGAATCTCAAAAAAAGAGTGCAATGGTGCGATCTCAGCTCACTGCAACCTCTACCTCCTTGGTTCAAGCGATTCTCCTGCATCAGCCTCCTGAGTAGCTGGGTTATAGATGCCTACCACCATGCCTGGCTAATTTTTTGTACTTTTAGTAGACACTGGATTTCACTATGTTGGCCAAGCTGGTCACGAACTCCTAACCTCGTGATCCACCCACCTCAGCCTCCCAAAGTGCTGGGATTACAAACATGAGCCACTGTGCCCAGCCCAAACTACCTTTTAAATGGAAATTGTCTCCTGATCTATTGGCTTTACCATAGCTCACTTTTTATATTAATATATTATATTTTTAAACAATTTCCATACACACAGAGAAGCAAAAACGTTCATGCCATTCCTGTGGTCATGATGAAGAAATATAGGCTGAATGCCAAGTAGCTACAAGTGGGATTATGAGAGCTGGGCACAGTGCCCAGGGAATCAGTGTCCAGCTGGGGAGAGGGGGCTGGTGAGGTTGCCCAGATCTTCAGTCCTGTTACAGAGTATTGCCAAAGGCTTGGTTGTAGCAGATGGCAAGCTGATCAGAGTTATAAATGACACAAAGCTGGGATTAGCTAATACTACGAAAGCACAATCAGAATTCAAAAGATCTCAACAGGCTGGAAACATGAATGGAAGCTGTATTAGTGTGTTTTCATACTGCTGTAAAGAATTGCCTGAGACTGGATAATTTATAAAGAAAAGAAGTTCAATTGACTCACAGCTCAGCATGGCTGAGGAGGCCTCAGCAAACTTACAATTATGGCAGACGGTGAAGAGGAAGCAAGACAGCTTCTTCACAAGGTAGCAGGAAGGAGAATTGCTGAGCAAAATATAAAAAGTAAGACTTGAAGGGTTGGAAATTGGTGCCCATGGGAAACAGGATATGGGTTTGAGAGGTCGGGGAGGTGTTGCTTTCGTGATAAGCCTTATAGAAGTATATGATGACGATGACGATGATGAGATAATGATAATGGTTAGAGATGGGGGCTTGGTGGAGTGCAGTGGTGCAGTCATAGCTCATTACAGCCTTGAACTCCTGGGCTCAAGTGATCCTCCTGCCTCAGCCTTCCTAGCAGATGGGAGTACAGGCACAAGCCACCCACCCCACTATGATTATTTTTTAAATTATTAAAAATACATGCATATCTTTGATAAATATAATATCTACATTAAACAAAGAAAACCTTCACTTTGCACTAGCCATGTTATATGTTATGTTTCAGGAAGGAAGAGAAGGAAAGAAATAAATTACAGCACTTTATATTTTGATTCCTTATTCTTTTCTTCCATTTCCTCTTGCCTCTCTCTCTCTCCCTCTTCCTCTCTTTTTCCATTTATTTGCCTTATTTTTCTCTCTTTTATCTCCATCATTCCTTCTCTTCATCTTTATTTTTTTTCTCATTTTCTCTCTTTCTGGCATAGTATGCAGTGGAAATATATTTATTAGTGTTACTTATTATGCTTATTGAATATAATATTTCCTGTTTTTATTTCTTACTATTAAAAGCATGCATGGAAGTTCTTTCTTTTCCCCAACCAAAGCAAACTCAACACAAAGTCCGTTGCAAGCCACTTTTTATCAAGGTGGAAAAAGTTTTTTTCTAAAGGCCTTCTTTGACCTAGAAGAGGTATCAGAGGTTGCTGGGTGCAGGCAGCCACCCAGTGTGGAAAACTCCATAAGACTTCCAGGCAGTACAGATTACCTAAGCTCTGATTAAGCAATGCTATCGGTGGGGAATTTCCAGGCATCAGCCAGAGTTCTGCGGTCCAGACAGCTCAGGGGTGTTTGGTGGCATCCGCCTCTCCCTCTAGGATGGTTCAGAGAAAACTGACATCTCTGCATCATAGCCCTTCACGGATCTGAAAACGCAGTCACGCCCCCTTGTGTGGTTTCTTCTCTGGGTTAAGCACTGTACTCTGCTGTCAGTCTCTGGACCCTTCACCACCCTAGTCACCCTGGTGGGCTCCTTCTAAGTTTTGACTAAATCTTTCAGAAGCCCCTAGAACTGAACATACTACACCAACTGTGAGCCCCGTAACCTCAATTTTTCTGCTCATCCTGCTTCTACTAATGCAGCTTAAGTTTTGAAATGCAAGTTGAGTATCTGAATCTGAAAATCCAAAATCTGAAATGCTCCAAAATTGGAAACTTTTTGAGTGTCAACATGACACTGAAAAGAAATGCTATTGCAGCAAGTAGGATTTAGAATTTTCAAATTAGGGATGCTAGCTGGAATCTGAAAAAATCCGAAATCCAGGCCAGTCATGGTAGTTCAAGCCTGCAATCCCAGCACTTTGGGAGGCAGAGGCAGGAGGACTGTTTGAGTCCAGGAGTCTGAGACCAGTCCGAGCATCATAGCAAGACCCTGTCTCTACAAAAGATAAAATAATGGGCTGGGTGTGGTGTTGCATGCCTGTAGTCTGGGCTGAGGTGAGTGGATCGCTTGAGCCTGGGAGGTCCAGTCTTCAGGGAACTGTGATCAAGCCTCTGTACTCTAGCCTGGGCAGTAGAGCGAGACCCTGTCTCAGAAAAACAAACAAACAAACACACTGAAATCCAAAACACTTCTGGTCCCAAGCATTTCAGATAAAGGTTACTTAACTGGTAGCTGTTTACGGCTACCGTTGCTGACATCCATCAACTTCAAAGCGATCTCCAACGTGAGATTCTTTTCCTGTGTGCCCGAAGAAGCCTGGTGTTCCCTATCCTGTATGTGAGAGGTACATTTTCCCAACATTGGTGTCTGTTTTGCCTTTATCCCACTAAATTCCTTCTTACAAGTTTTGGCCCAAAATCTTACCCTGTTTTGAGAAGTTTCTTATGATTCACTTGAATAAACATGTTTGGCTACCAGTTACAAATTACCCCCATTAAAATTATATCATCATCTGATTCTCAAATTATACATCATCTCAGCTCCAAGAGAGATCCCTTAAAGGGCACCCTGGGTCATTGAGTCTGACAAAATAAGCAGCCCCAGGTAAGGCTGGCTTTTAGGTCTCTGGGCTGTGAACATGACCCGGAGGAAGCTCATTGACTTTTCTGTCTACAACCCTGGACCAGTGTCAGAAAATCTGGCCTGTCTCATGGAATCCATCATCCCCACAACTCTGGGAAAAGAATTAAAATGAGCCAAGCACGTCGAGACGAAGCAGATGGTTGGGTGGATTCCATGATGGCGCAGGGAACTCCACGAGGCAGAGAACCTTGCTCCCGCTGTCTTGGACTCAGCTCCAGCTGTCAGCAGCTGGACCCTGGAGAGAGAGCCCCATCATCGTGATTAATACTCCATTTGTCAGGGGCTCCCAACTCGGAAAAATAACAGCAAGACTGACCTTGGAGAAGTGCTGCAGGGTTTCAAAGCGTCTTTCCTTCATAACTACCTTTGAGATGGATGGTAAGGCTGGCAAATAGTAACCCGGTGTTACAGATGGAAAACTTAGGTTCAGAGAGATTCTGTGACTTGCCCACCTCACAGGGCTGAGGAGGGTGGAGATGGGAGTCAAGACCGGGCTTCGTGGCTCAGAATCCAGTCTTTGCTCCACAAAGCTTCCCTGAGGTCTACCATCCATGTCACCAACCATTCTGTGGTGAGCAGGTTTATGCAAGTCTACGGCCATGTCCTAGGTAGCCACAGGATGAGATGCTGGAACCGCACACCAACACATCCTGGCCCGGGGCTTCTATGCCATAGGGAAGGGGCATAACATGGATTTACTAAGGGCAGGATTTACGTCAAGGTGGTTTTGACCGAAGGGCAGGATTCACAGTAAGTATGTGAAAGTAGAAATCCCAGAGGCTTTCCTGGAACTGGGATAGATCAGAAGTCAACACGGCAGGTCAGCATCCAGGACGGAGTTGCTTCCGCCTCTACACCAACTGGACAGGGTGGGTTCCTGATCCACTTTGGGCCTGTCGCTGGGCTAGATGCTGAAGAAGGACACGCAAGGTAGCACACGTGGACCCAGTCCTCGATGAGCTCAGAGCACCCGGAGGCCTATTGCTCAGGCCCTTGAGCAGGTGGTCAGCCCCTAGCCCTGGAATTATCTAAGAAAACTGAGGCCTAATTGACAGAGGCGGCTCCAGAGGAGAGGCAGAGTCTGAACTGGCCTTGAAGTGTGAGTTGTGCTGGGAGGCCTGGGAGGTGGTGGTGAAGGGCAGGCAGTAGCAGGGGCTCAGTAGGTGGGTGTGGGTGTCATGGCGACAGGGACAGGACGGAAGGGCGAGCAGGCAGGGGCGGCCCCTGGCCTGGAGGAAGGCACTCATGCCACTCGCATCCATAGGGCAGAGCTGCAGGAAGGGAGGCGGTGGCAAACGGGACACGGCCCCTTCCTCAGTGTGGTCTTCCTGTCCTCTCGGGACCGATGGCTCCTCCTCACACTCCGATAGTGGAGGCGTCTTTCACTGTGTGGCACTTGGAGCAGTAAGCCTTAACATTTCTCTAAAATTATTTTCAATGATTAAGAAAGTAATCTCTACTCCCAATTTTAGCCCAGAATTTCCCTCCATGCCGGCTGTGGAACGCTAGACTTATTGTCTGTACTCAAGTGGGAATGGAAAACCTTAACACTGCATCCGCCTCTTGGAGGATTACCAGGCTCAAGAGCACCTTAAAGGCTCTGATAAGTCCTGCATTAAAGATATGCTTTTGGCTTTCATCAGAGAATCCTTTCTGAAGAGACTCCTAGGAACGTCTCCTGAGGGTTCTCAGTGGCTTCTCAGCCACTGTCTTATCCCACTGTTTGTTCTGTGATATGGAGTTACCATGATGATGTCCCCTGACAACATGAAGACCGAGAAGTTTAGTGATTTGCCCAATGACGTGCACCTAGAATGGTCAGATTTAAGTCCAAGACTTGATGCTATGAGTCTAGGGATTTACCCCTAATGCGGCGTTTTGTGACAATGGCGTCTGTTGCTGACGTGCCTGCTTTCCTAGCTAAGCATATAAATTAGTACGTGGAGGATAAATAATCTCTGAGTTATCTTTTCATGAGGTTACTGTATTTTTACTTTTCTTTTATTTTATTGTATTTGGGCTCTGGGGTACGTGTGCGCGTCCTGTATCCTGCAGGATTGTGGCATAGGTACATACATGCCATGGTAGTTTGCTGTCTCCATCCCTCCCTCCCCCCTCACCTACATCAGGCATTTCTCCCAATGTTAAACCTTCCCATCCTCGCCGCCCCCACACTGTCCCTCCCCTCCCCTCCGCTCCCCTCCACTCCCCCACTAGCCCAGTGAGTGTTGCTGTCTTCCCTGTGCCCAAGTGTTCTCATTGTTCATCACCCGCCTATGAGTGAAAACATGCAGTGTTTGGTTTTCTGTTCTTGTATCAGTTTGCTAAGAATGATGGTTTCTAGGTTCATCCATGTCTCTACAAACAACAGGAACTCGTTGATTTTGATAGCTGCATAGTATTCCATGGCGTATATGTGCCACATTTTCTTTGTCCAGTCTATCATCAGTGGGCATTTGGGTTGGTTCCGGGTCTTTGCTATCATAAACACCTCTGCAATGAACATTCGTGTGCATGTGTCCTTATAGTAGAACGATTTATAGTCCTTTGGATATATACCCAGTAATGGGATTGCTGGGTCAAATGGAATTTCTATTTCTAGATCCTTGAGGAATCACCACACTGTCTTCCACAATGGTTGAACTAATTTACACTCCCACCAGCAGTGTAAGAGTGTTCCTATTTCTCCACATCCTCTCCAGCATCTGCTGTCTCCAGATTTTTTAATGATCACTATTCTAACTGGCGTGAGATGGTATCTCAATGTGGTTTTGATTTGCATCTCTCTAATGACCATTTTTTCTAATTAATAAAGTACTCATAATTTTGAGGGGGGAATACAGAAAATTATAGATAGAGGAGGAAATCCAAATAAAATTGTTAAAAGCTGGACTGCTTTCTGACTTGGAGGCCGCCTTTCTCAGCTCTGTGTCTCCTGCCTGAGATTTAGCTCCTGCTGGCTCGGGGTAGGGATCACGTGGCTCAGGGCGGTTGATAGATTTCAGTTTAGACCAGATGGATGCTTTGAGATAAACAATAAGATGACAGATCAGAAAATATGTATGTCATTGATTGAATACAATTTTGCAAACACTCAATTCTTATTTCACGTGTACCATCATTTTTACCAAAATGAACTTTTCTAAACAAGATCACATGTGTTGTACAATTAAATGTTACTTTTTAAAAATGATAAATACAAATTCTGAGTTTTGAAAGAGTACATACTTTTTTTTTTGAGACAGAATCTCACTCTATTGCCCAGGCTGGAGTGTGGAGGTGTAATCTCAGCTCACTGCAACCTCCGCTTCCTGGGTTAAAGTGATTCTCCTGCCTCAGCCTCCCCAATAGCTGGGATTACAGGCATGAGCTACCATGCCCAGCTAGTTTTTGTAGTTTTGGTAGAGTCAGGTTTTCACCATGTTGGCCATGGCTGGTCTCCAACTCCTGGCTTCAAGTGATCCACCTGCTTCAGCCTCCCAAAGTGCTGGGATTACAGGCGTGAGCCACCATGCCCAGCCGATTACATGCTTTTCACCAAGATATTTCTACAAAGCTGAACAACAATAAAAGATAAACACTGGTTTGTAAACAAGGGACAAAAATTGCTTTTGAAAAACATTTATATTTCATGTAAACCAAGGTAAAAACTAACCAAAAAGAATATGCTGAAGGTAAACATTTTAAAGAGTATATTTTTGTAGAGTAGGCCACAGATAAAGAAATAGCAAGGTCCCTGCAGTAGTCAATTCAAAAAGACAGAAAGGAGAATGAGCATTCCTGGGGCTGGAGTAGAGTTGCAGGTTTGCAGGATTAAAAGAGTTCCGGAGATTGGTTGAACACCCATGCAAGTGTATTTAACACTGCTGAACTATGTATTTAAAAACAGTTAGTGCTGGGCATGGTGGCTCATGCCTGATTCCAGCACTTTGGGAGGCTGAGGCAGGTGGATCATTTGAGTTTGAGACCAGCCTGGCCAACATGGTGAAATCCCCATCTCTACTAAAAATATAAAAATTATTAGCCTAGCGTGGTGGCACACCCCTGTAATCCCAGCTACTTGGGAGGCTGAGGCAGAAGAATTGCTTAAGCCTGGGAGGCAGAGGTTACAGTGAGCTGAGATCACGCCACTGCACTCCAGCCTGGATGGCAGAGTGAGACTCTGTCTCAATGAATGAATGAATGAATAAATAAATGCTGTGAATATCGTGTGCATGTCTTCTGGGGAACAGAGATGCCATTCTCTTGGGCATGTACCTGGGCATGGCATCGCTGGGGCATAGAGTGGCCCTGTGTTCAGCTTTGGTGGACATTACCAAAGAGTTTCCCATGGTGGTTGTATCAGCTGCCATCCAGCAGGGGATGAAACCACAGTTACTCTTGTCCTTGTCAGTGTCAGTGATGTTTGCTTAATTTTCCCTCCTCTGGTGTGTTGTAGAGGCGCCATACTGTGGTTTTTTTTTTTTTTTTTGAGATGGAGTCTTACTCTGTCGCCAGGCTGGAGTGCAGTGGCACAATCTCGGCTCACTGCAACCTCCACCTGGGTTCAAGCGATTCTTCCGCCTCAGCCTCCCGAGCAGCTGGGACCACAGGCACGTGCCACCACGCCCGGCAAATTTTTGTATTTTTAGTAGAGACGGGGTTTCACCATGGCCAGGATGGTCTCGATCTCTTGACCTTGTGATCTACCCGCCTCGGCCTCCCAAAGTGCTGGGATTACAGGCGTGAACCACCGCGCCCGGCTCATACTGTGGTTTTAATTTGCATTTTCCTGATGATTCATGAAGTTGAAAACCCTTAGTTATTTCATTAGGTCTGATTGTTGACTTGAACTCTGGGCCAGTTGCACCAGCAGGTCCCACCCTATGGCTTGGAGTTGGCTGTTTCATCTGCCTGGAGTGGTTCCCCCAGATGTTTGCACAGCTAACTTCTTTGCTTCCTTCCCATCTTTTCTCAAATGTCACCTTCTTCATGCTGCTGAGCCTAATGATCCTATTTTAAAATACTACCCACAGGCCAGACACGGTGGCTCATGCCTGCGTTCCCAGCCCTTTTTACACCATCCCAAATGCATTCATGATGCAAATATCCCCCAAAGGCCCCACCTCCCAACACTGTTGCAATGGAGATTAAGTTTCCAATGCGTGAATTTTGTGTGGCACATTCAGACCATAGCACGAACTACCACATTTCTTGCTAATATGCACATCTCTGTAGGAAAGATCTCTGGACATCTCTTTGTTTTTTTAAGACAGGGTCTTGTTGTCACCCAGTCTGGAGTGCGGTGGTACACTCACAGCTCACTGCAGCCTCAAACTCCTGGACTCAATTGATTCTCCTGTCTCAGCCTCCCAAGTACCTGGGACTACAGGTGTGCATCACCACGCCCAGCTATTGTTCGTATTTTTTGGTAGGGACAGCATTTTGTAATGTTGCCCAGGCTGGTTGGACATCACATTTTGAGCACATTTCTGGCTGTTTTTAAGATCATATTCCTAAGAATGTTGGAATAGCAAGGTCCCTGGGGTAGTCAAATTCAAAGACACAGAAACGACAGGGGAGGGGAGTTGATGGGGAAAAATCATTTGTTTCTGTGAGAGGCAGTTAAGGGCATAGACCCTCGAGTCACATTGCTTAGGTTGAAGCCTAGCTCTGCCACCCTGGACAGTCACTTGCTCTCTGTCTCTGTAAATGAGCATAATAGCAGCACCTGCCTCACTGGGTTGTCGAATAGGTTCAATGAGCGAATATATAAGAAACAGGTGGTGTATGCTATAAAGTGTTTTCTTCTTCCCCTTTTCCTCCTCCTCCTTCTCTCCCGGTATCATTACAATAATGATACAGTTCTCATTTGTTCTTTCTGTAAAATGGAGCTTGATGTTGGAGCTGCTCCCCAGGCAGTCAGGCGGGGAAGTCACTGAGAACGAGGAAGGCGTTTCTGACTCAGCTGTGGGCGGGCAGCTGCAGTGGGACAGCTGAGTCTCAGTAACACTTCACATGTACAAGGCCCGACCCTGGAGTCTTGAGGCTGAACTTTTCACCAACAAGCAGGAATGCATTCATGAACGTTACCTCTGAGCACGGTCCTCCAGAGGCCACCCTGGCCTGGACCATCATGGGGATTTCTCTGATGCCCCCGATACTACCACCTCAATCTGAATTTAGCAGCTCCCTTCACATCTGGTTAGATCTCCTTTTTCTTTATTTTTTATTTTCTTTATAGATGGGGGGGTCTCACTATGTTGCCCTGGCTGGTCTTGAACTTGTGGGTAGGCTCAAGTGATCCTCCCACCTCAGCCTCCTACAGTGTTGGGATCACAGGTGTGAGTCACTGCACCTGGCCTAGATCTCCTTCTTCAAATGTAAGCAATCATGCTTAGGTTTAGGTTTTGGTGCCTGGGTCCCCGTCCCATACTGAATTGCAGTTCCCCTATGGGCTGCCAGCTAGCCTTCATGCTGCCTCCTGCAGCCCCCGTACAGTGTTAATGAGTCAGAAACGCTGGTTTTGCTGCTGAGTTCCGTGGAACCCCCTGGGGCATTTTTCCGACTACCCCCTGGTGTGGCCAATCGTGTTCTTTAGGGATGACTGTGACTCCGGGAAAATACGAAAAGAACTCTTTGCCAAGTTTGGTGAATGAATTGAGCCATGCCAATTCTGTCCTATAAATAAATGTACAAGACTAGTGTTCTTGCGTGGCTCATAGCCAGGTCTAGCTGCCACTCCCCCAGAAGCTTTCCAAAAAAGTATTTTGAGCAGGGCCTTTAGAACAGGCCGTGGAGTTCGAAGGCCAAGGCCGACCGCGCTGCTCTGGGGCGGGTGGGCGTTCCCACATGGGGCTGTAATGCCATGATTGGCCGCAGGAGGGGGGCCGTATTCCAGAACCCATTGCGGAAGCCTCCGCAACTGCTCCAAGAACTTTGTTTTATACAGACCGGCGGCGAGAGCAGCTGCAGTTCGCATCTCAGGCAGCACCTGGAGGAGCTTGCCGCTGCCTCCCCACAACGTCTTCTGATAGCTGCCCAGGGCCAGGCACTAAGGACAGGACTCCCAGGCGCAGACCCCGCATTCGGGGCCCCCCAGGCGCAGACCCCCACTCCGCCACAGGTTGCACCTTGACCTGGTCCTCCTGCAGAAGTGGCCCCTGTGGTCCTGCTCTGAGACTCGTCACTGGGCACCCCTGCAGCCCCTTTCTATGACTCCATCTGGATTTGGCTGGCTGTGGGGACGCGGTCGGAGGGGCGGCCTGGGTCTCAGCGTGGTGGCAGCCAGCTCTCCAGCCACCATGGCGAATGCCGGGATCTGAGGTGACAAGGCTCCACAGCCTCAGCCAGGGGCACTCAGGTGAGTCTTGGTGCTAACTTTGTGCCACATGCTGTCTCAAAGGCAGCTGGAGGAGAGTGGAATGAGCTAAATGGAGCGGAGTACAGAGTTTGGGAAACTTCAGGACTCAGAGCCTGGAGGTGCCTGCTCCAGGTGGGAAGGTCCCCGCTGGCTGGGCCCACAGATATCCACTGGGCCCTTATCTAGCTGCTTGGGCTGGAGAGTGTGAGCCTGCATTTGGGGTGCCAGAGGGAAGCTATTGCCTTGGTGTCAACCTAGCCTGACTCATGTCATAGCCCAAGAGCCTGCTCAGGGTGCAGATAGCTCAGGTGACGGCTCCTCTCCAAGGGTTCGTGTGTGTGCATGTGTGTGTGCATGTGTACGTGTGTACGTGTGTACATGTGGGTGTGTGCACGTGTAGGTATGTGCATGTGTGTGCATGTGCCTGTGTGTGTGCATGTGTGGGTGTGTGGATATGTGTGTGTGTGCATGTGTGTGCATGTGTGTGTGCATGTGTGGGTATGTGGATGTGTGTGAGTGTGTGCGTGTGTGCATGTGCATGTGTACACGTGTCCATGTGTGGGTGTGTGCATGTGTGTGCATGGGCATGTGCCAGAAGTGGGTATATGCCAGGAGAGGTTATTTCTAAAGCATCTGTCCCTGTCCAGCTTTGGGTTATGATTTCGCATAACTAAGCACAGTTAAAGGAGGAAAACATTTAAAACCTCCCTAGTGATTCTCTCTCTGGAGAGGGGCCACACTCAGTGTGATTTTTTTCCTTGGTGTTGAGGAGTTTCAAGTGAGGCAATCCAAAGAAAAGCCATAAACCCTGCAGAGTAAGGTGCTGGGACCCAGAGAAACTGACTTGGGAGCAGCAAGTGAGGATCGTGCTACCTACTCAGAGGAAGAATTGATTGAGTCCTTCTGATGTCCAGAGAAGGATTGGAGAGCCAGGGTCCAGATTTCAGCCCCAGAGAGCATTTGCAATTGCCTTTTGCAAAGGGAACTTCAAAGAGCTCTGTTTCTGGGCCTGGTTAGGTAGGAAGGGGGACCTGGGAACCTGGACGCCTCCCTATCTGGCTGCCTGGCAGGGTCAGAAGATGCTGGGGGGTGCTTATTCTCATCAGGCTCTGCCACCAGCTCCCCTGAGTGACCTTTGTAAAGCCATGCCACCTGTATTATCTCACGGGAGGCTCACAGTGACCCTGAGTGACCAGCAGATACTGACCTTCCCATCTTAGAGGTGATGCACCTGAGGCCGAATGAGGTCAGCTGACTGAGCCAAGTTCCCCAAGATCTTGAGGAGGAGTAAGCAGAAGAGATAGGCGGGGAGCCCTTGGCATCTGTGCTCCCCGCATTCCTGCAGAGCCAGGGCTGCAGGGCATGGAGGGCTGAGGACTTTTCCAGCTGGAAAATGCAGAATCTAGAGGCAGATCCCTGGCCCTGAACCTGCCCTTCTAATTGCCTGGAAGTAAATCATGACTGGCAAGAGGTTAGTGGAGAGTCCGTTACCCCACCCACCCCCGCTGGAGCAAGGCTTTCTCTTTCAGTTGCAAGTTGAGGTCCAGGCTCTGGGCTTCACCTACAGGTCACCGTGGCTTCCACATCTTGCCCATGTGCTCCAAGCTCTCAGAGCCCTGACCCAGTCCCAGGAGCCCCACTTGCTGGGGTACACTGACTGGCTCTCCGAGGCGGGATTCTCTTCCCTGCCTGATCTGGGACCCAGAAAGTGGCCACCAAAAGGCGCTGACATGCAATTCCCAGACAAAGCAAGCCTGCAGCTGAGCCGGTGCCCTGGTGGGAAACCCGTACCTGGGGCCTCTTCCTGCTCTGATATCCGTTCCTTCTTGCCTCTTTGTTCTGGGTTGGCTTATCTTTAAAGTGGTTGTGATGGAATGCAAATGCCACCAGCCTGCCCCCATCACAGTGCTCCTGGGAGGAGCATCCCAGGTGGCAAATGGCCTGTATCCCGTGGGGCATGTGCAGGTGCCAGGGATTGCCCTGCCATCCCCGCACTTGCCATCAGCTTCGTCTTCTAGAGCGCAGACTTGGTCCAAAGACAGTCAGACCTGTGATCTGAGCATCCCAAAACCTGCCCCTTCCCCAAGAAAGAAAAACAGCCCCCAAGAAAACCTGGGCACACCCAACATGCGTAGGTTTCATTCCAAGTGACAAACGTGAGCAGAGTTGGCTGAGCTTTTCGAAGCCCTGTGCACTCACATCTGGCCCTGCTTGGCCCCAGCCCCTCTCCCCAGCAGCTTTCCTGGGCTCCTGCTCCGAGGCTGAAATGTGGGGAGAAGGAAGGAGACGGCAGCCCTTCAGACACATTCTGGCTAACAAGTATGAATCCCAGCCCCATCCCAGGAGCTGATGAGAAGAGGAGGAAGGTGGAGACGGCAGTGGGGCCTCTCACCTCACTGCCTAAGCTCAGCACAGTGGCAGCGCCCTGTCCAGCTCCGTGTGGCCTCTGGGCAGCAGCAGCTGTTGCCTTTGGCAGATGGAGGGTTACTGCAGGCAGAAGAGACATGGACCTCCTGCTCCACAGCCCCCCAGGAGCGAAGCCAGAGGGAGGGGTGCCGTACACAGTGCTCATGAAATGAGGGAGGGTCCCTTGCAGCTGAGCAGTGCTGGAGCTGCCTGGAGCCCCACCTAGAGGCCTCCCCTGGGTGGAGGACTTGGGTGGAGGGCCGGGACTGGACACCACTGCAGCAAAGGGAAGCCAGAGTGGGTGGTGTCTGGAGCAGGGAGGAGAGATCCTGGCAGAGCTGCGGACCACCCCCTGTTCCATCCCTCCCACAGCCTGGTGCAGAGGCCCGCAGAGACTGGGAGCCCCATGGCTGTGTGTATGCATGCCCGTTGTGGGGAATGTAGAGAAGGGCTAAGAGCAGAGGCCTCCAGCCGTCCTGGGTCATTGGAAGGACATGTATCAGTGACTGGTCAGTTCTGGTCTCCTCTCAGCCCTAATGTTAGAGGTGTCTGGAGACCAAATTCAAGTCATGAAAATAGGGGGTTCAGCCGGGCACAGCGGCTCAGACCCGTAATTCCAGCACTTTGGGAGGCTGAGGCCAGTGGATCACTTTAGTCTAGCAGTTTCAGACAAGCCTGGGCAACATGATGAAAACCCATCTCTGCAAAAAATGAGCAGGATGTGGTGGTATGTGCCTGTAATCCCAGCTACTCTCTGGAGGCTGAGTTGGGAGGATCTCTTGAAACCGGGAGGTGGAGGTTGCAGTGAGCCGAGATTGCACCACTGCCATGCAGCTTGGGTGACAGAGTGAGACCCTGTCTCAAAAAAAAAAAAAAAAAAGAAAGAAAGAAAAGAAAGGAAGAAAGAAAGGAAAGAAAGGAAGAAAGAGGAAAGAAAGAAAGAGAAAAGAAAGGAAGAAAGAAAAGAAAGAAAGAAAAAGAAAATCCAGGGTTCATGTTCTGCTCTGCTGCACAGCAACCCGGCCAGCCTCTTTCCCTGATTATGTTTATTTTTGAAAGTTGCCACGCCTCCTTGCCCACCCTCCCTCTGAAGAGGAACTGATTGACTGATCTCTCAATCAACAGGCATTGTCCCCCAACTGCCACCTGCCAGCCCCTGGGACCCATCCTCATGGGGCTTTTATCTTCCAAAGATTTATTATTTAAACAAACAATGGCTATTTTTTGGTTAAATGTCCAGATAGGTAAAGAGCATCAGAAACAATGGTCTAGATAAACTTATGGCTGGAACCTTGATGAAAGTAGAGGATAATTTATAAAGTCACTGAGCATGTTTGTGACAAAAACAATATCAAGTAATTGATGTAAATACTTCATAATTTGACTTAAAAAAACAGATTCTTCTCATTACATAAGGAATGCAAATGCGTCATAGAAAACCCAGAAAATCTGAAAGCAAAAAGAAATATGAAATCCCCACAATCCCTTCCAGCCACGGTCCAGTAATACGTTTCTCACCCGGAGCCATCATAGCGTTTGACAGCTACATGCACCTTACGTGTGCATCTCTTCCAAAATGGATCGTGTTGTACACATTGTGTAAACAGGCTGTTTCCTTTCAAAGAGCGTAGCATTCTCCTAAGTCAATATATACGTTCCTGGAACACTATGTTGTAGACCCAGAGACCCAGTGAATCAGCTCAGGAGGTCGTACAGACAGGATCCCTTCCCTGGCCAAAAGCTGCCCAGATGCCTAGTGTGTGGGGGTCCCCGCAGAGGCTCCCTGCTCTTCTGGCCCCACCGCGGTAGACAGATCCCTGCTGTGGTCCCACTGAGCTGCGCTCCTTCCGACATGCCAGTGTCGTTGGATTTGAGAGCAGTCCTGGTCTTTGCAGCTGTGTTTGCAGGTGCTCTCTGTACCCCTCTGAAACTACTCTGTGCCTTCGTGTACAGTTTCCTTCCTTCATTTCCAACACAGAACAGAAGCGCAAGTCCCTCCGGCATGCCCAGGGCTTCCAAGGGCTCAGAACCTGCTCGCAGGTCACCTTTTGGTTCAGCAGGGTTACCTCCTCCTGGCTCGCCCAGTGTGACCCACGGTGGCCCCAGCTCAGGACTCCAGCCCCGCTGAGAGTTGTTGAAAGGAAGGGATACACTCCACCATCAGAAAGGTCCAAGGGACTTGGTCTTCCGAAGCCCTGAGGAAGCTGGGGGTGGGGGCTTTGGGGCCCCAAGGACCTGAAAGATGGCACCTGGGCCCCAGCGTTCAGGCTTAGAACCAGGGGTGGGTGCCTTGTTCTATCCGTGTGTTTCTGTTTCCACCTACAGTTGATTCTTTGTCCTCCCTCTCCTCCCCTCTTGCCATCTCTGCAGCTGTTGCAGGGTGCGATGGAGAACAAAGCCATGTACCTGCACACTGTCAGCGACTGCGACACCAGCTCCATCTGCGAGGATTCCTTTGATGGCAGAAGCCTGTCCAAACTGAACCTGTGTGAGGATGGTGAGTGCAGCTGGCTCAGTCCTGGGGTGCCAGATCTGGCCTGGGGGTGGAGAAGGAGCCCTACCCCACACCTAACCTCGACATTGCCTTTGAGTGCTGGTGACCTCCCCATTTAATAGTGCATTTATTGAACTCGATGCTTTACAAGGTCTTTTCCAATGAGTTTTCTCATTCATTTCAACAAACCTGTCAGCAAGATGAGTATTCATTTAACAGATGGACAGATCGCACAGCTCATCAGTCCCCAGGGGTCCAGCACCAGCCTCCTCACTCCGAGAGAGAGACTGTGGTCAGGCAAGGGCTCTAAGCCAGTCACACAGACCCTCTAAGGTGAGGAGAGGGGCCTCCCACCCACTTTCTGAAGCATTTGTGAGGGGCAAACATGGCCCTCCAAGGTGCTCATCCTGCCCCTGGGTGCAAGATCCTGGTCTTGCCACAGAAAGGGGACCCCACACCAGTGACCCAGAAGACCCTGCCTCTCAGGGGCTGCTTATGTGCCGAAACCCTGGAGATCCCAGTGATGCAGTTTTTTTTGGAGGAGCCCAGCACACTTTTCCACCAGCCTGGCTCCTGTGCACCCATCTGGGGCCTGATAAACCCTGGATGCATGAACAAGTACAGTCCTCACTGCGGCACGTGCCAGGAGAGGAGAACTCATCCCCATGTCAAAGAGAAATAGACTGAAACTTACCGAAGAGCCTTCAAAGAGTTCCCACCAAGGAGACAGACCTTTTTCCTCTCTCATTTTGCTCCACTCGGCCAACTGCCTCTTGAAATTACTCAAGAGCGATGACTCCACTCCTCTCTTCCGCCAATCCTGCATTCTTCCCACCTGGTGCTGAGCATAGGGAAAGAATCGCAGTGGCTCAGAGAGGCAGAGAGCGGGGAGGGTCTCTGCAGGCAGAGGAGACAGGAGATCTGGACTTCTGACCCATGCAGCTGCTCACCCCACCTTAGGATCTTCCACCAGGGTGGCTCTTCCTCCAGAGTCCAATCAACAAGCGTATTCTGAGGATCCACGGTGCATCAGGCCAGAGTGGGCAGCCAGCAGTGCTCCAAAGAGAAACCAGTATTTGCCCTCAGAGGGCTTGTGATCCCAGTAGAAGGGGCTAGCATGGGAACAGTTACCTCAAATATGAAGTAGGCCAAAATGTGTGTGAATAATGAAGTCAAGCTGGCAGAAGGCTTTCTGGAAAAGGGCGGAAGACTGAGTAAGATTGTCTAAGAGGAGAGGTGGGGAAGGCATTCCTACCTGTGTGACACCAAGCTGTGTCAGGCTTTCTGGAAGGCTCATGCCACTCGGGCAGAGGAGAAGGCCTAGGGTGCTGGCCCCACGCAGAGCCCCCATCACTCTATCAGCAAAGGGGAAGGTGGCGTCCGGATCCACTGGCACGTCAGCAAAGAGACTTGGTTTGGCTGGAAAGACTGGGTACAGCACAGTGAGGTGATTAGAGAGGACCATCGGGGCCAGCCTAGGGGGCCACAGGGGTGGGAGGGGTGGGGTGTCCCTGGGACCACCATACCCTCCTCCCAGTACCTCATCTTACTCTCCCTTTTTCAGAACCCCAGATTTTTTTTTTTTTAATTTCATTTGGACCAGAGAACTGAAAAGGAACAGCAGTCCTGGCCACTGCACCTTCTGGGCCCCTCTGCTGTGGGAGCTCCGTCAGAGGGCACTTTGAGAGCCATGCTAGCTATGTCCTGTCCCAGGGTTCCCTGATTTCAGGTCCCAGGGCAGAGCAGACAGCAGAGGTTGAGAGGTGTGGAATCCAGGCTGACCTGCCCCTCCTGGGCATGTGACCCTCTGTGGGCCTCCATGTACCATCTGCCAATTGGGGAAGTAGGGGGGTATCTCTGAGGTCCTATCTGGTTCTAAAATTCTGTGCGTAAAATCAGACCTGGCCATTGCATTAAGGGTGTGGCCCTTTTCAACCCCAAGTCAGAATATGACGCTATGCTGGGCAAAGCATGGTTGTGGCTCTGCTTCAGCGGGAGTGAAAACTTGGGCGCTGACGATGTACCCAGGAGGTCCCGTGCCTCCCCCCTCTGCGCTGCCCCAGCCTTGGCGGGGAACCTCTGGCTCACTCACCTGAAGCTTCTGCTCTTAGAAGGGTGCTCCCCTGACATCCCACAGCGTGCATCACTGCCCCGTCCCACTTGGTTCATGCTCTCACCTCTCCCAGGACTTTGCTCAGCTCCCACCTTCTCTGAGGCCTGAGTTTCCATTCCCCTTTTCCTGACTCTTTTTCCTTTCTTCCATGGTCTGACTTCCTCCTGACACTGTAGTCTCATTTACATGTATCATTCATTATCCGTTCCCCACGGCAAGAATATAGGCTGGACCATAGCAGGCATCTCCGTTTTGTTTATTGATGTCTCCCAAGCCCAGCATGCCATAGGTGCTCACTAGGCATTTCTTGAATGAATGGATGGATGGACAGATGGATGAATAGATGGATGGATGAATGGATGGATGAATAGGTGAATGGATGGATGAGTGAATGCATGAATAGTGGATGGATGGATGGATGGATGGATAGATGAATTGATGGATGGATGGATGAATGGGTGGATAAGTGAATAAATGGATGGATGAATGAGTGGATGGATGGATGGATGAATAGATGAATGGATGGATGGATGAATAGGTGAATGGATGGATGAGTGAATGCATGAATAGTGGATGGATGGATGGATGGATGGATGAATAGATGAATTGATGGATGGATGGATGAATGGGTAGATGAGTGAATAAATGGATAGATGGATGGATGAATGGATGGATGGATGAATAGATGAATGGATGGATGGATGAATAGATGAATGGTTGGATGGATGGATGAAGAGAGGGATCCTTGAATTCTAAATGTGGCAAAGCATTCACCTTCTACACCTGATTGCCGACTTCTCTGGGTCTGTCTTCATTCCTGGCTGCCAGGTTGGGGACTGGAACCGAGGCAGAGTAGAGTGTTGAGATGAAGCCAGTGACATCAGAGTTGTGTGCACTCAATTTGATTTTTCCCCATTTTCCTTCCATTTCTGAGAGGAAAACAATGCTCTTGACTTGGGGAAATTCAAGCCAGATTTGATCTGTTTCTGAAGGGTTTTGCTGTTTCTTTGATCCTCATCTTTGCAGAGTGAAATGGGAGAGGAAGAGGAAAGGATGGGGCCGGGCAGAGAGGAGGGGGGGTGGGAAGAGATGGGAAAAGAAGGGAGAGCCAGCACCCCTGAAACCAGTAGGGCTTCCCTTCAGCCTTTATTTAGTAAATGAAGACAGTGAAGTGTGAGGCCCAAGACAAGCTCCAAGTCCCTTATGGGACTTCCTCCTTCAATGGAGGGCAAGTGGTGGGAGGAGGGGAGGAGGGACAGCACTTCTGGTTAGAGCTGCCCATGGGGATAGTGCAATCAGGGGAGGCAAAGTCACGAATGTCCAGCCCCGACATGAATGTAAGACACAGGCTTCCCTGCCAGTGGGACCTGCTGAGCCTGGTCTGGTCCCGGCAGGCTCCCCGCCGTTCCTGCTGCATGTGATGAGCTGCCCTGCTCCCGTGGCCCGTGTGCTGTGGAGTGCAGGTCTCATCATCACAGACCCTCAAGGTCAGGATGGTGTTTTGCTCCTCTTGGAGTTCTCTTGGGACCTTGTAGGTGGCAGGTGTCCTGGAAGTCTTTGTGATTCTTGGTAAACGATGTGCTCAGTCCACTCAAGTCGTCAGTGGTGGAGCTGGAACCCAACTCTGAGTCTCCGTACCTGGGATGCAGGCTCCTTCCCAGGATGGGGATTCCACGGGGTTGGGCTGAGGGTGCTAAGGAGTGACTCCCCTCACGTCTGGATTTGGAACCAATTGGGAAATAGACAAGGAGGCACATAGGAATACAAGATCTGGCACATAGGCAATGCCAGATCTGCCTTAAACCAGGAAAAGCTCAGTTCACTATGTGGCTGCTGGCGCCCCCAACAGACGCTCACCCCGCTGGCAAGTGTGAGTGCCCCTGTTCCGGCACCAGCCTTCACCTGGTTCACCCACGCATGCCCTCCTCCCACCCACCCAAGAAACAGGGACAAGAAATGGCAGGTGACAGGCGGCCCAGCCATCGGACGAGGCGGCACTTCCTGGAGGTGGGGGTGCTGGTCCCTCCTGCATGGGCTTGGGCAGGTGGTGGGTCCAGAGATAAAAGGCGCCTCTGCAGCCACCACCAGAGGCCAGGGGAGGAAAAGAAAGAGAGGAGGTGAGGGGACACCCTCAGAGTGTGGGAGCTTCTTAGTGCAGAGGAAGGGCGCAGTGCCTGCAGGCACCATTCCACTTCTGCACAGGACCTGCTGCTTTTCCGCTTTTCTTCTTGCCCCTCCTTGCCTCTCTGCCCTCCCTGCTTTTATTCCTTCCCTTTCTTCACTTGCCAGGTGAAATAGGAAGAGAAGGGACTGTTGGGTGCCTCGGCTCCTCTGTTCCCCCCTGATCAGCCACCTTGCTCCTCCAGGTCATTCTGTCTCTGCACCCTTCAAGGCCCCCCAGACATCCCTTGCTCTCTGATGCCTTTGTGGCCCCCTCCCTGCAGGCCTGGTCAGGGCCACCTCTGGAATCTGCCCTGTCCCTTGCATCTTGGTCATCGCTGTCCTCCTCAGGGTGCTGTTGATGGGAGGCCCCGTCCTCCTCACCTCATGGAGCCTGGCAGTGGCTAAGGGTCCTCCTGTGCGGCTGGAGCTACTTGGAAGGGCCAAGTCCAAATAGGACCTGGAAGGTTTTGGAGCCAGGCTGCCTCTGACGGCCTCTGATGGATGCTCACTCACACCACCCTCTGAACAGAACCCCCAGGGGCTGGTGTCTGGCCACCCTCTTCTCCCCGCCACACCTTCCCACTTCCCACCTTGATCTCCCCAATATGCAGTCAGGGCCTCTCCAGTCTGGCACCAAAAGGTGGAGGAGGAGGCCGAGCTGGGAGTGGGTGGGGGCTGGCTGGGCCTGGCTCCTCTGCAGCACTTTCCGAGGGCCAGAGAGAGGTGTTAGTGTCAGAAAAATACTGCAGTTCCACTCGCCCCTGCGGCCCCAGTCTCCTCCACTCATGGCGTCATCCGTGGCCACAAACAGGACCTGGGGGTAATGAGTTACACATGCTCCTGGCGGCTGCTGACACCCGCAGCTCAGTCACTCCCTGCGTCCACCCCCGGCCTCCCCATTTCTGTGTTTCTTCCCCATAAAACGAAGTGATCCCCCTGGGGGAACCCCTCATCTACCTTCTCATCAGTCAGATCTCCCCGGTTCACTTGGTGCAGCTGAGGGCTGCTGGGCTGCTGCCCAAAGGTGGGAATGGATTTCCTGGGAGGGGCTGGCTGGGGCCTCTGGAAGGGTCACCGCCCTCTCCAGGTTGCCGGAGATGGGGCTATTCACCCAGTTCAGAGCTACAGCCCACGAAGAGCAGACAGGTCTGTGGTCCCGGGGGAGCCCGTGGCCAGGTGTGCTCTGGGTCTGTCTTGCCCAGTGGGCCATCCCTCTATAAGACAGCTTGGTGACACATGTGGTGTGTCAGGGATGGCTGTGAACCCATAGCGCACACACTAGCTGTGTGTCCTTGCATGCATGAACTCAGGCCCGGTGCAGGGGGCTTCTGCATCCGCACGTGCGGTATGCTGTTCTTGACCTCACTGGGGAGCTCTGGCCGGAGCTGGGTGAGGAGAGGCAAGGGAGCTGGAGCACTTACTCCGCCAGCTTCTGAGCTATGGGGTCGCCTCGGGCTGCTCCTGTCCCTCCACCAAAGACCACAGTTCCTCGGAAGCTGCCCTGTCTGCCTCGGCTTTCCCCTTCCGGGTTCTGGGAACTGCTCCCATCCCTGATGCTTTGGGCCCAAGGGTGGTGGCAGCCCACGGATGCTGCTCTGTCCTTGTGGGTGTCACACCCTGGCCATACCTTTGAGGCATTCCTTTTGTGAAACCCCGGGACGTGTCCTAATCTGAGGGGGCCTTCTGTTTCTCCAGGGGCCCCGACCCTCTAAGCTTCAGTGTCCTTGCCTGCAAAGTGAGAATGATGTTACTATCCCCACAGGCATTGTGGGAGGATTATGTGATCTAACCTGGGTAGAGCGCTTTGTACACAGTAGCCCCTCGATGCACATTTACTTCCCTCCATGGTCTTTGGGAATCCTCTGCACAGCTTGCCGAGGTGTTGAAGAAGGGGAGGAAAGACAATGAGGTGGGAGGAGTGGCTGCCACCCAGGGCCTCCTGGGAGACACCCGTGCCTCTTCTCAGGGACCCCTGGCCTGGAGAGTGTTTCTGGGCTGATCCCAGCCTTCTCCTGAAGAAAGCAGCATTCTGGTTACTAGGGGGCTTCTCATGAGGCCTAGATACTCCAGGAAATTGAGCAAGTTCCTTTAGTCCTGTTTCTCAAATATTAGAAACTATAAGACATACTGGGTCCTGAGGGCTTCTGGCTCTCCTGTGTGTGTGTGTCTATCCCTTCATCATCCTGATCAGAGGCACTCTGCTCCCAGGGACCCCCTGAAGTTTGCTACTAAGAGAGCCAAGGGATGTGTTTCCTTGTCCCAGTGTGAGGGCTGCTGTTTCTAGGAGGCATCGGGAAGAGGGAGGCAGGGGGTACAGAGGCCCCAGGGGCTCCTTCCCATGCAGACAGGCATGGACTGGAGCCTTCCCTCCCTGTCTTCACCCAAAGCCCCAGACCTGAACCATGCTGTCTCCTACATGGCATCACTCCAGGGTTGGGGGCAGTGAGGAGGGTCTGAGGGGGATGCCACCAGCCTGTCCCACTAGCCTGGTACAGTCTGGAGTAGACGGACTTCAAGGAGGCCTGCAGTGAGGATAGAGCCCTGGGTGGGCAGGGGGGCTTCTGGTATCCCTGGAGTAGAGGGGGTGATGAGTGACTGGGACGGTTATTCCTCATGGCCTCCCCCCGTCCTCCTCTCGTAGCTCCTGGCCTCCACTTCCTTGCTTGCTCATCCATTCATTTCTTCATCTTCATCTTTCAGCAAATATATTCAGGGGCCCCACAGGTGCAGTGTGCAGCAAGGGCCACAAAGAGGCATGAGACGGGGACCCAGGACTTCTGTCGTTTAAGCTGGTCACTCAAGCTGGTCTATTCTTCCCTCTCTCCTTCCTCCCCACTGCGGACCAGCACAAGACTGGCTCAAGTGCAAGGTTGCCCAAATGTGACCCAGAGGGAAGGAAA
The DNA here is from genome assembly GCA_031835075.1 of Saguinus oedipus. Taxonomy (NCBI): domain Eukaryota; kingdom Metazoa; phylum Chordata; class Mammalia; order Primates; family Cebidae; genus Saguinus; species Saguinus oedipus. Next base: position 32,456,812 of record CM063182.1, on the reverse strand, counting down.
TTCAGGGTGCGGACACGTCGCTGGCGCAGACCCCTACACAGTCTCACTCGGCTCTGATACCTGAGTCTAAAGTTCAGAAGTCTCTGTTGTGGGGATGGCTTTATGTGTGCTTAAAAAGGCAGGCTCTGGGGCCGGGTGCAGTGGGTCACGTCTGTAATCCTAGCAGTTTGGGAGGCCGAGGCTGGTGGATTGCCTGAGCTTAGGAGTTTGAGCCCAGCCTGGGCAACATGGTGAAACCCGGTCTCTACTAAAATACAAAAAAATCAGCCAAGCATGGCAGTGTGCACCTGTAATCCCAGCTACTTGGGAGGCTGAGGCAGGAGAATCACTGGAACCCGGGAGGTAGAGGTTGCAGTGAGCAAAGATTGCGCCATTGCACTCCAGCCTGGGTGACAGAGTGTGACTCCATCTCAAAAAAAAAGACAGGCTCTGCAGCTGGGCAAGCTCAGACCACATCTCTGCTGAGTGCTTGCTGGGAAAACTTGAATAAGCTTTTATCCTTAGCTTCACCCCTCTCTAAGAAGTGGGAAACCCTCAGCCCGTGGCGCATATGCTTTTGCAAGGGCTACAGGAGTTATTCCACATTGAGTTCTTCCAAACTGGTACATACAGCGCACCCCAAAAATGTGAGGTCCTAGGTGAGTACCCTTGCGTCCCTTCAGTGTCTGCTTCTGCCCTGGAACCTGCCCATGGCGCTCTAAGCAGTGCTTCTGTTTTCTCTGTCGAATAGAATGCTTTGCCACATTCTCTGTCTGGAAGAGGGAGAGAGAGCTGAGGGGCAGAATGGGAAAGGTGGGAGCCCGTGGACAGCCAGCGCCCCTGGGTCTTTAGGCTCTGAGTTTAAATCAGCCCATTGGCATGGGGACATGGGTTTTTTTCCAGCTGCGCTGGGCCGTGTGGGTGGAGTTAGACCCGACCAGGGTTAGAGTTTCCCTATGCAAGTGTGAGGAAGGAAGACAAGAGCAAGGAGTGGGAGTGTGTGGAGACCAGATAACACGGATCCCGAGTAGAGTCGGAGAAGAGGGCCAGCAGGGACAGGAGGGGCGAGAGGGCGGAAAGGCTGTGGGATGCATGGTCTGCGGGAGGCCGGGGCACCCCTGAGTCAGAGACCTGAGGGGTCATGCTAAGAAGATGAGGATGGGCGCTACGGCTTGTGTCTGTAATCCCAGTGCTTTGGGAGGCTGAGGTGGGAGGATTGCTTGAGGCCAGGAGTTCAAACTAGCCTAGGCAACACAGAGAGACCCCCTTCCCTACAAAAAAAATTGTAAAAATTAGCCAGGTGTGGTGGCGCGTGCCTGTAGCCCTAGCTACTTGGGAGGCTGAGCCGGGGGATCTCTTGAGTTCAGGCAGCTGAGGCTTCAGTGAGTTGTGATTACATCGCTGTATTCCAGCCTGGGTGATGGAGTGAGAGAGACCCTGTCTCAAAAGAAGAAAGAAGGGAAGGAAGGAAGGAAGGGAGGGAGGGAGGGAGGGAGAAAGAAAGAAGATGGCGATGGCGATTATAAAGTGGGACATTTGAACATGGGATTTAGATTTCAGTGACTGGCAAAAAGCCTCTTTAGAGCAGCAGAATCCAATAGAAATGAAAGGTGAGACACATACGTAATTTTAAAGTTCTTAGCAGCCACCTTAAAAGGTGAAAATACACAAGAATCTGGCCGGATATGGGACTCACACCCGTAATCCCAGCACTTTGGGAGGCTGAGGTGGGCAGCTCACTGGAGGTCAGGAGTTCAAGACCAACCTAGACAGCATGGTGAAACCCCTCTCTACTAAAAAAAAAAAAAAGAAAGAAATACAAAAGTTGGCCAGGTGTGATGGTGGGCACCTGTAGTCCCAGGTACTTGGGAGGCTGAGGCAGGAGAATTGCTTGAACCTGAGAGGCAGAGGTTGCAATGAGCCAAGATTGAGCCACTGCACTCCACCCTGGGCAACAGAGCAAGACTCTGTCTCAGAAAAAAAAAAGATACAAGAAACTAATTGAAATACAGTAATGCACATTAGTGAATCCAGTATATCCAATGTATTAGCATTTTGACGTGTAATTGCTGTAAAGTTTGTTGAGATATTTATGTGTTTTCCCTCATGCTGGGTCTTAGTGCATCTTTTACCTTTGGAGCCCATCCCTGCTTGGGCCGGCTATGTTTTCAGCGCTAGAAGCAAATGGCCCAGGCCGGGGAGGCTGAAATTAGGAGAGGAGACCGGGAGCAGTGACACCTGGGTATCAGGACAGCCAGTGCAGCGACAATGACCCCGGGAGGGGAGAAGCAGGCGGCTCTTATCTGTGAGGTGAAGTGTCAAGTCTTATAACAGGGAGCACAAGTGCTGGGGGTTTTTAGGGAGGAGAGAGAAAGTTCTAGAAGGAAGCAAAGAGAAACATCTGCCATCCTGGCATATGACTGGTGTATGAGGAGAATGGGAAGAGAAAAGTCCTGGGGCCGGGCGCGGTGGCTCACACCTGTAATCCCGGCACTTTGGGAGGCCGAGGCAGGTGGATCACCTGAGGTCAGGAGTTCGAGACCAGCCTGGCCAACATGGAGAAACCCTGCCTCTACTAAAAATACAAAAAGTTAGCCGGGTGTGGTGGTGCATGCCTGTAATCCCAGCTACTTGGGAGGCTGAGGCAGGAGAATCGCTTGAACTAGGGAGCAGAGATTGCAGTGAGCCAAGGTCACGCCACTCCACTCCAGCCTAGGCAGCAAGAGTGAACCTCCGTCTCAAAAGAAAAAAGAAAAGAAAAGTCCTTACTGGAAAGGTCTCAGGAAGGAAGCAGGTCTCATTTAGAACAAGAAAGTAGAAGAAACTCCTGGGGCAGAGGTGGAGGGAATGGGTGGTTTCAACCAGCGGGGAGCCCAGGGCCGCTGCAGGAAGGTTTCAGAAATCTGGGCAGGAAAGGAGGGTAAACACAGCTGTTTGGAGTCAACTGTGGGTGATGGGCGGCCTTGAGGTTACTCTGGGTTTTCTGTGGGTGCAATGGACTGAATGTTTGTGTCCCCTCCAAATTCCTATGTTGAAGTCCTAACCCCCCAAATGATGGGATTAGGAGGTGGGGCCTCTGGGAGGTGATTAGGTCATGGGGGTGGAGCCCACGTGGGTGGGGATAAGTGCCCTTATAAAAGGGACCCCCAGCCACTTCCTCACTCTTGCCACCGTGGGGAGACCGTGAAGAGGCGGACAGCTGTGTAGACACCAGATCCTTGATCTTGGACCTCAGCCTCCAGAACTGTGAGCTGTACATTTGCATTTATGAGCCATCCTGGCCAGGGTACTTGGCTGCAGCAGCCTGGACTAAGGCAGCAGGGCTTGCTAAGCCAGGACTGAGGGCTCAGGTGATCCTGCTGGTTGGCCTCAGCAGAAACTGCTGGTGAGGCTGTGAGGTTTTGTGGGGAGGAGTTTTTCAAGGAGCATCCAAAGTCCTAGGGCACCTCATCCCCATCATCTTTGCCCAGATCTGCTGAGCTCCCTCCTCTGGCATGGCCTGCTGTGCTTTTTGTGCACAGGTAGCAGAGCTGGAGGCTTCAGGGGACATCTGACTCAGTCCCCTACAAGTGTCAGGGGCAAGGCTCTTGGCATTTGTCTCCCAAACCAGACACCCTTCCAACTCAAAGGTGGTGGGAATTGGGAGTGAGACAGGTGTATTCAACTCATTTGTTCCTGCCCAGAGGAGAAATCAACTCATCAAACCAAAGTGGACCAGGTGTGGGCAGAATTAGCAATCTAGAAAGGGTCGTCATTTAAAAATGGAAATAGCTGAGCATTCCATTTCGCAGGATGTCTTTAAGTGACTTGTTGCCATTGACAAAGGGCCAGGAGGGGAACAGAGAATCTCCTGGACAAGGAGCTGGGGCCACTCTCTAGGGGAAGGGTCTTTTGGCCTCATGTTAGGCAGAACCCTGAGTCTGCTGCTTGCTTGAATCTCGCTGCATTAACACCGCATTCCTTCCAACCCGGGCACTGTGCATTTAGGGCATGAATAGTGGCATCTTCCACCAGCCCAAGGACCCCCTTGTTCTTCCTGGGGGGCTCTCAGGCTCTCCCACTTGGCTGCCGTGGTGCACCAGCTCACCTTGGCCACCCTGCCCTCCCCTCCCCTGGCTTCCTCTCTCCACCCCTCAGTCCCAGCTGCAGAAGAAGACACACAGGGCGTCCCTTCCGGAAAACAAACACACACCCTTGATTGTTCTCAAGAATTTTATGAAGAGTGACTTGGGACATGGATGGGTGGAGGAAAAATAACAAACATTATGTGGAAGTGACAAGATGGAGTGATCTCTGCATGGAATTAGCTCTGGCTGTCTCTCCTTCCCCTGGTCTCTTAGAAGCGGGTGTGAAAGCCTTGGGTGCACCTGGCCCTGCGGAAGACCAGGCTCCTACCCCACGTGCCCTGGCTGGGCTGTTTGCCCTGAGGACTCAGACCTGGGAGGCAGCAGTGCTGAGGCCACTGTGTTCACTCTACCCTAGTTGGCTGTTCTGGAGAGAGGAGAAAAACAAACTGTTTTTTTTTCCTATTCTCTCACTCAGCAACACAGAATGCTTCACTTTAGGACACCAAAAGGGATGAGGATTTCTCCCCATCAACAGCCAGGTCTGGAGTGGATTCTCCAGTAGATGGCAGCTGGGTGTCCTCTGGTTCAATTCAGTCCTGATGCGATGTACCTAGTGGTAGCCCGAGATCCCACAGGGTGAGGGGTCAGTCCCACGAGACTGCTCCCACTGGCACCCACTTCTGGGCCAGTCAGCACTGGTGTGGCATGTGCTTCTGATTGACTGGCTATACATCGGGCTTCCCAGGACCCCCACCTTGGGTTTGAATAATTTGCTAGAGTGGTTCCTGGAACTCAGGCAAACACATGACTCACATTTACAGGTTTGTTGAAAAGGATGTTACAAAGGATACGTAGAAGAACAGGCAGATGGCAGAGATGCACAGGGCGGAGTCTGGGAGCAGGGGTGCTGTCTTCCACGCCTCCAAGCTGTGCTGCCCTCCAGGAGCCTCTGCACGTTCAGCTCTCCAAACCCAGTCCTTCTGGGATTTTATGGAAGCTTCATTATGTCGGCATGATTGATTAAATCATTGGCTATTGATAATCAACTCAACCTTCAGCCTCTCTCTTCTCCTGGGGGTTGGGGGGTAAGGCTGAAAATTCCAACTCTGATCCTGCCTTGGTCTTTCCAGTGGCCAGCCCCCATCCTGAGGTGATCTAGGGGTCCCCAAAGCCAGTCATCTTGTGAATATTCAAAAATCACTCTGATGACTCTGGAAATTCCAAGAGCTTTAGGAGATTTATTTATTTTGGCCAGGATTCAGGAGGATGACCAGGATGATACAGAATTCACAATATTACATTGTTCAGGACCCTCCCAGGCTCCAGGGAGACGTACTTCCCTGGGTCCGCTGCAACGGCAGGCAGGACTTGGGTGGTGGCTCTTCTTGGCAGTGCCCCTGCTTCATACTTTCCTTCTTTCTCTTATGGAGTCCCCATGAAAGCCAGAGAGTGGTGACAGCTTCGAAGACAGAGGTTATCTGGGGCTGCTGCTACAGTGAACAATGTGAGTCACTCGTGAAGTCACACTTGGGTGGGTTTCACGAAGCTCCTTGGATGAGCTGAGCTCTGGGGTTCCTCCCAGCAATAAAACCCCATCTCCACCTGCTGTTTATGAGCTGTGGGACCAAAGAGAACAAGAAGAAAGTATTTGCTGCTGTTACAACTCTAGTAGGTAACAATGGAATCACTGCCTTCTGTTATGCTGTTTAGAGCCAGTTACTTTGGAAATAAACATTCATTTTTTATCAGATCCAATTTGTGAGTTTCTTTTAAAATGGGAGGGGAAAAGGTGAGTTTCTTTTAAAATGGGAAATAAATTTGGATAACTCCAAACTGCTCTAAAATTATGACTAAAAATCTGAAACATTAGTTTTTCAAGGAAAGGACATTGTGATGAAGGGGACTTCCAGAACACTCTCTCATGGTCTCACAGTTAACTCATGACCGAGGTGGGCTTAGAATTGACCTCCACACAGCCCCAAACCCACGCTTTTCCCCCAAAGCACTGTGAGGGATGCTGCCTGCTCAGTACAGGGAAAGGGGCTCCACGGGGTCAAGGTGCTCTTTACAATGTGGCCTGACACTGGGTGACCCTCTCCCTACTCACCCTCAGCTCCGCGTGCCAGGGTTGAGTTGTTTTCATACAAACTTTCCTATCCTTTAATCCCCACTGCCAAACACCTCCCTACCCCCAGGGTATAGCATTTCAGCAAAAACGCCTTGGGGTATTCCTGCACCAAGTTATTGTTTATTATTATACTTTAAGTTCTGGGACATGGACACAGGGAGAGGGACATCTTCACGTCGCTTCTCCGCCTTTTGGCTAAGATCACGTGTAGGAGGAGCACCTCTAAATGTTTACCTCTAGGAATAATAAAATCATTTGATACAACCCCATTTTCAACGTGTCCTATTGAAAAGAAATCAAGGCATTTTTTTCACCCCGTAAGTCAAGCTCTTAATAATAGTAAGACACTTTATTTGCTTTCCAAGAATGTGTCTTCACCTTCCCTTTTGATATGACGAATGCCTTGCTGCAGAGCTGCGGCCTCCGCGCCCTGGACCTGTGATTTCACCACTGAATCAGAGTGTGAGCATCCAGGGGAGGGGCTTAGGCCTTGGTGTGACTAAGGAGCTTCACGGGTGATTTGGACTCTCAGCCAGGAGTAAAGTATCGATTCGGTTCCAGTGACTTGCTTCTACAGTTTCCCTGCATGGGCACAAAGAATCAGAGGCCCTGGATATGCAAAGAAAACCCAGCTTTTATTTTATTAGACAGAATCTTGCTCTGTCACCCAGACTGGAGTGCGATGGCATGATCTTGGCTCACTGCACTCTCTGCCTCCCGGGTTCAAATGATTCTCCTGCCTCAGCCTCCCCAGTAGCTGGGATTACAGGCCTGCACCAACACACCTGGCTAATTTTTGTATTTTTAGTAGAGATGGGGTTTCACTGTGTTGGCCGGGATGGTCTCCATCTGATCTCAAGTGATCCACCCACCTTGGCCTCCCAAAGTGCTGAAATGACAAGCATGAACCTCCACACCTGGCCCCAGCTATTATTTTTTTAGACCAAAAGTTTGCTCCAAAATGTGTTTTTCCAGCCAATTAGAATGTGTCAATTATTTTCTTTTTTTCTTTCTTTTTTTTTTGAGACGGAGTTTCGCTCATTACCCAGGCTGGAGTGCAATGGCGCAATCTCGGCTCACTGCAACCTCCGCCTCCTGGGTTCAGGCAATTCTGCCTCAGCCTCCTGAGTAGCTGGGATTACAGGCACGCGCCACCATGCCCAGCTAATATTTTGTATTTTTAGTAGAGACGGGGTTTCACCATGTTGACCAGGATGGTCTCGATATCTTGACCTCGTGATCCACCCGCCTCGGCCTCCCAAAGTGCTGGGATTACAGGCTTGAGCCACCGCGCCCGGCCTTGTGTCAATTACTTTCTTAAGGCAAATGTAAGAGAGAGTCTTTGTCACAAAAATACTATGTGTTCGCTGGTTGATGGGGAAACACACCAAACCCCCTCAGAGAACCTGAGACTAGTGGGGTCCCCAGAGAGGTAAGGAGATAATGGTTGATAATGAGGATGGCGCGAGAGATGCTTGCACGGTTCTGACATGGTTCTTTCAGTCGTACTTAATTCTTAGCATACTCCATGCTGGAACTTCTTTTTTCTGTTTTTGGAGTCAGAGTCTTGCTCTGTCACCCAGGCTGGAATGCAGTGGTGCCATCATAGCTCACTGCAGCCTTGAACTCCTGGGCTCAAGTGATCCTCCTGCCTCAGTCTCTTGAGTGGCTGGGATACAGGCACATACCACCATCCCTGGCTAATTAAAAAAAAATTTGGCCTGGCACGGTGGCTCACGCCTGTAATCCCAGCACTTTGGGAGGCCGAGGCGGGTGGATCACGAGGTCAAGAGATCGAGACCATCCTGGTCAACATGGTGAAACCCCATCTCTACTAAAAATACAAAAAATTAGCTGGGCATGGTGGCGCATGCCTGTATTCCCAGCTACTCGGGAGGCTGAGGCAGGAGAATTGCCTGAACCCAGCCTTGGAGGTTGCAGTGAGCTGAGATTGCGCCATTGCACTCCAGTCTGGGTAACAAGAGCGAAACTCCATCTCAAAAAAAGAAATTGTACAGCTAGGGCCTCATTATGTTGCCCAGGCTGGTCTTAGATTGTTGAGTTCAAGCAGTCCTCCACCTCAGCCTCCCAAAGTGCTGGCATTAAGTCATGAGCCACTGTGCCTGGCCTCAACCATTTTAAAACTTGAACCTGTAAAATTTGGTTTTGCTGCTCTATAAATGAAATTTCCTTGGTGTGTATCAACTTTCTTCTTGCAACATGTCACTGAATTGACTTAGTCACTTTCATTAAAATCAGTGTTTCCTAGGATGTGGCTATATAACGCATAGTGGTGTTCAAGATGACTTTGAATAATCCACAGGTGTAAATCTGTTATCTTAATAGTTAGGTATCGACATTTTTTCTTTTATTGAGACAGAGGCTCACTCTGTCACCCAGGCTGGAGTGCAGTGGTGGGATCTTGGCTCACTGCAGCCTCCGCCTCCTGAGTTGGTGATTTTTTTGCTTCAGCATCCTGAGTATCTGGGATCGTAGGCACCTGCCATCACACCTGACTAATTTTTTGTATTTTTAGTAGAGATGGGGTTTCACCGTGTTGACCAGGCTGGTCTCAAACTCCTGACCTCAGGTGATCCACCCACCTCGGCCTCCCAAAGTGCTGGGATTACACGTGCGAGCCACCACACCCAGCCAGGTATCTATTTTAATGTATAATAGAAAACTACTAATTTTTCACTTAAGGTGATGAAGTTTCCTTCCAAGTAAATTTAAGTTTAAGTGTATTTAAGTGGAGTGATATTAAGAAAGTCATAGCCCAGGGACACTCAGCTATATGGCAGGATTGTGCAGGCCGCATGCAGGGAGGATGCCCGCAGCAGGGAAACCATCTATCTGCTGCTCCCAGCAATTATCAAGCAGCTGCATGCTCCACACTGAGATGAACAACGTCTCCCAGCCTGGTACTCCGGGCTCTTCTGGCAAGTCACTGTTCATTTCTATTATTTGTTCGGAGCCACTGGCCATGCCCTCTCCAGACCTCTTGGCTTCCTGACCTCCAGATACCACCCTGACTTCTGGAGGCCACTGCGAAGTGGAAAAATCTTTCCCGTGATTCTGTCTGAGCTTGGGAGAGTGTTTCTTCTTCCGGTTGTCATCGCGGTGGTGGTTGACTGTTTTCTCCAGCACTCTGGTCTTGTGTGTGCCTGCGTCTGCAGACAACCTGCTCATCATGAACGGCTTTGTCTGGTACTTCCTGCAGATGGTTCACACAGAGAGGGAAGACTGTTTGCTCCTTCAAGTCACTGTTTTCAAATTTGTAAGAGCTGTGCATTGGACAATGAGGTGAAGAGAAAGAGAACAGAGTTCAGCCCATCTAGAAAGGGCTGTCCTTCATGCACTGGTGAATTGCAACCTCCTCCACGCTGACTCTGTGACCTCCTCTGGCACCAAATGCATCGCCACCCATACAGGCAGCACTTCGCTTTGTCACGGGCCCCTTCTGCACCAACCTCATTCTTCTGTGCATTGCAGTTACACTTTTATGCATTGTCTTCTCCTCCCATGGCTGCATCTGAAAGGCAGTGGGCACATCTTAATCTCTCAACATATGCTCTGAGCATCTGCTATGTTTAGGCAGTGGGCTGGGAGCTGGGCAGTTGGAAGTGAACAATGCTGACAAAGTCCCTCCCTCCCACAGGGCATCATCTTTGTATTTCCCAGCATCTATCGTAAGTGTATTAGTTATCTGTTGCCGCATAACAAATTACCCCAATACTGAGCCGCATAAAACCAATTTATTCCTCACACAGTTTCTGAGGAAGTCAGGGGTGTGTTTAAAAAATGCCAAGATTTTGTTAATTTTTTCAGGTTAAAAATTTTGCGCATACGTCTATATAATCTGGAGCACTTTAGCAGAGTAGTCCTGGCTCAGGCTTTCTCAAGAGGTAGTGATGCAGAAGGAGCAAGCCTCAAAATTGGGGCTTAGCCTGGGAGGGTTCTTGACTTTGCCCAGGAAAGAATTCCAGTGCGAGCCAGTAGTGGTAGACAGCAACTTTTATTGAAGCACCAGCACACGGCAGTAGCAGAGGTGCTGCTCCCTGGCGAGAAGGGCTACCCCATAGGCAGAGTGCCCAGGACAGCAGCTCAGAGGCAGTTCTGCAGTCCTAGTTATGCCCATTTTTAATTATATGTAACCTATGGGCTGTTTATTCAGGAACTTCTAGAAAAAGGGTGATAACTTGTGGGTTATCGGGCTGTTGCCATAGAAAGGGGTGGTAATGTCTGGGTGTTCCCATGGCAATGGTAAACAACATGGTTCTTTGGTGGGTGTGTATTATGAAAAGTTGCTTCTCCCGCGTTCCTTTTTTAGCTAGTCCTCAGTTTGGGCTGGTGTCTGAGCCCCACCTCTAGAGTTGAATCTCACCTTCTACCTCAGTTGCAGTGAAGGTATCAGCCAGGCTGCCATCATCTGAAGGCTTGACTGGGTTGGAGTATCTGCTTAGAGCCTCACTCATCTACATGGCTGTCAGCCAAAGCCCTCAGTTCCTCATCACATCAGCCTCTCTGTGGGTGCTTATGATTATAGCAGCTGCCTCAAATGAAGGTTTCAAGAGAGAAAGAGGGAGCCAGAAGGCAGCTGCAGTGTCTTTTGTCTCAGTTCAGAAGTGACACACCATTACTTCCGCCATACGCTGTTGATTATACAGACCAACCTTGGTACAATGTGGAAGGGGGTTGATTGCAGAGGGGGCTGGGATCCTGGGGACCTTAAGTCCGGCTACTAGAGCAGGGCTTTGTACAGTGGGTGTTCCATAAATGCCTGTTAAAGTTTTTACCCCAGTGATCCTTAAGTCAAAAGCTCTACTTTTATTTCTAATAGACTTTGATTTTTTAATGACAATGTCAGCTTTCATAGCAAAGTCAAAAGGAAAGTACGCAACTTTCCTATATACCCCACCTGCCACCCTTCCCATGCGCAGCCTCCGATGTCCCCACCAGAGTAGTGCGTTTGTCACAATCAGTGAACCTACGTTCACATCTTTATCATCCAGAGCCCATCGTTTACGTTAGGGTTCACTCTTGGTGAACATTCTGTGGGTTTGGCCCAATGTCCAATGGCACGCATCCACCACTGCAATACCATACAGAGGATTTTTGCTGCCCTAAAACTTCCCCGTGCTCCGCCTATTCATCCCTCCTTCCCTCCCAATCCTTGGCAACCACTGGCCTTTTTACTGTCTTCATAGTTTTGTTTTTCCCAGAATATCACATAGTTAGAATCATACAGTATGTAGCTTTTTTAGAGTGGCTTATTTCACTGAGTTATTGTGCATTTAAGATTCCTCGTGTCTTCTCATGACTTGGTAGTGCATTCGTTTCTTTAAATTATTTTAACAAAGTAGGCATCGTTTTTGCCTTGGCTTTGCTGATGGAATTATTCTGGAGTGTTTGTAACCTTCCACTAAGTTTTAAGTAATCTGAAGGGTTTACCCAGCTAACATGCTACTGCCACTTGGAAAAAATAAAAGTCCACAAATGTGCTTTGGGCAGCCTTTTAGCTTATTGTCTTAAATTGTCTTCTTCCCTTGCAATCAGATTCTCTAAGGGTCTTGCCAGACCATTCATGTTCTGCTTGTCTAACTATTTGCGGGAAACCTCTCTTTGTAACCCTCATTATGTGCTATTTAAAATAGACTTGGTTTAATTCCCAAAGTAACCAAGTCTTGCTGAAAGAACAAAGCTCTCTCAGAGGAAGGTCTGTGTTGGTTGATTAAGGCACCTGTCACAAGCGGGTGCTTGCTATTAAATAGAAGCCTCAGGTAGAGGGCAAGGGAACTATTCTTTTCACGGGGAAAAAAAATAGAGTGACATCATTACACTTTGACTCCCACCTACAGTGAACTAGCAACACATAGGCAGACGCCAAAGGCAGACTTCAAGTTAGCTGTGTTCATGGCTGTGTGGGTTTCCTCCTTCTATTCTGTCATGAGGCTAAGGAGGAAACAGGGCTCAGCAGGAGAGATGAGGCTACCACCATGAGAACAAAACCAGTATTTGTATCATATTATTCAATGCTTTACCTCCCACTCTGACTCTTGGGAGAAATAGACTTTTCTCTGGTAAGTTGCAACCAAACAGCTAGTGGCTCTCACCAGAAGGAAAAAAAAGATGAAATATTACTGGAAGCCTACATATTTAGGAGCAAAACCCATCGTAGATCCTAATGCATGGTAAGGGATAGAAAATCCCAGAAAAGATTTAGGGGGAGTTAGAAAGATCTGCTCTATTTGGTCTTAGTGGAAAATCAGCTTGATTCTTGGAGACTTGCTATCATGTAAGGGTGAGTAAGAATGGTCGTTGGATTTGTATTTGACAACTTGCTCCACACTGCACCCAATATCTTATGCAAATATTATGTAAAGCTCTGTTTAGCTGGTTTAACGGCAGTATTTGTAATAAAACAAAGTCAACGAGTGGGAAAATATTCCTTACGTAACAATACCTCTGGGGGACCGGGGCTGTGTGGATCCTAAGGTACCAAGAGTCACCACCATTTCTCCTATGGTCTTAAAACCTCCTGAGGCAAGGAGGTAGTAATGATACCTGAGAAGTGATATATGACCCTTGAGGTACCTTCCTACTAATGGAAACCTACAAAGAATTGGAAACGTGGCACCATTTTGTAAGATGTTTTCTAAATATCAATTATTTTAGCCTTTTTCTGCCCACTCCAGTTAGTGACACTCTTTTTCTTTTCTTTTTTTTTTTGAGACTGAGTCTCACTGTGACACCCAGGCTGGAGTGCAGTGGCGCAATCTCTGCCCTCTGCAAACTCTGCTTCCCAGGTTCAAGTGTTTCTCCTGCCTCAGCCACTCGAGTAGCTGAGATTACAGGCACATGCCACCACAGCCAGCTAATTTGTGTATTGTTTTGTAGAAATGAGGTTTCACCATATTGGCCAGGCTGGTCTTGAACTCCTGACCTCAAGTGATCTGCCCACCTTGGCCTCCCATGTTGTTGGGATTTCAGGTGTGAGCCACTGCCCCTGGCCTTAGTGATACTCTTGAAGTGGGAGACAGTCCTTCCAGAGAGGGGTCTCACCCACAGTGGGTAAGGAACAAGCATTAAAGGGATATGCTTTTTTTTTTAATGCTTCCCCCTGCCCCCCACCCAGTGATTCCTATGTGATTCAATGCTATGCCTCAGTGACGTCCTGCTGGCATCGGGGAGAGCATCCCTTCTTTCCACTTTCAGTAGACAGAGCAGGTGGAGGTCAGTAAGCGTCTGCATGGGCCGTCTGAGAAGGCTGCCTTCAAGGACAAGTTCAGCTAAAAGATCAACCAGGGTCCTGGGGCAGGATTTGCCGCTAACTAATATTTGACAACGTTTGACCTTCTTTATCTGTACACCAAAGGGGTTGAATTACATGGCCCAAAAGGCCACTTCAGCAACGATATTTTCCTGTTCCATTTTAAGCAGAAGCCGAGGAGTCACAGAATAAGGTTACCATGTTTTCCAGCAAATCTAAATCCAAGGTTGCAGGCTGGCTTACAGATGTGTTTTGTTTATACTCCCTAGTGTTTTGTGTTTGATGAGTTAGTTGCCGACACTTAAAAATAGATATAGAAAGTTCTGGATCTGGCCACGCCCACCCCTCATTCCTGCATAGTAGCCTCTGCCAGAGCAGGCACGTGCCTTTGGCTTCCCCACAGTCCCACCAGGCCCGTTTCCTTCACTCCCATACCTTCCCAGCCACTGGAGAAGTTTGAGTTTGCAACTCTTATTTTAATTTCTCTCCATGCTCCCTGGATCCTGTGGGACAATGACACTTTGTAAAGGCCATATATCCAAGCCTATTTCAGTGTCTTTCTGCTGCTTGGAGCTGCTCAATGAGAGATGGTTTTGTGAGCATGTGAGCTGTGGTCATGTGATCTGGCTCCATCATGAACACAGACAGTGGGAGGAGAGCTAGAGGCTGAACATCTTTGCTGGTCCTGGAGAGCTCCCTGTCAGGTGGCTGCACTCTAGACATGCGGAAGGGACTTGAGAAGTTCAATATGAACCTCTGCATGTCTAGAATGCATCTCTCCCTGCACGCATCAGGGAGAGATGAGACCCAAAAAGAAAAGAGTTTATGGGGTTTTTAAGTGTCTTCTTTCCTTCCTCCTCTTCCCCACATTGTCCAGGTCCATGCCACAAACGGCGGGCGAGCAGCTGCTGTACCCAGCTGGGGTCCCTGTCGGCCCTGAAGCATGCCGTCCTGGGGCTCTACCTGCTGGTCTTCCTGATTCTTGTGGGCATCTTCATCTTAGCAGGTAAGAGCAGGCCGTTTTGTCCTGGCCTTTTGGGGTGAGGAAGGAAGACCTGGAGCTTCCACTCTTCATTCCCACTGTCATGGGCCCAAACGCTGCCCTTGTCACCATGGAAACCACAGAGGAAGAGGGGAGAAGCTCTTCAGTAGCATTGCTTGTTTTGTGTGGGCGTAGCCGGCAGGGGCTGTGTGAGCTTGAGGAATGGAAGAGCCCAGCAGGAGAGACCCAGCTGCTTGGAGTGGCTTCTGAGGTCTCCTGCTCCACTGTGGGGCATTGCGCATTACACTGGGCCCCCTGGGCCTCTAGAGTGTGGCTTGCATTGAGGAGGTTGGTAATTGTCTCAGCTCCTGTCCTGGGGTACCATAAAAATTGTGGTGAGGCACTTTGCTTCCTGGTAAACCTGCTGCCTTATGCAGTTACTGTAGGTAGGATGCTTTTGCCCCAATTCAGCCAGGCTCTGCTTACCAATTTCCATCTGTTGACACAGGCAAGTGATGGGTGATGGGCTAGGGCTTGCAGCACATCCTCCAGCCAGGGAGAGGGAGAGCTCATGGATTCAGGAAGGGATGGAACAAGAGCCTCCTGGCCACAGGCTGTGAGCAGCCCAGCTCATCATCTGCAGGTAGACCCTGTGAAGACAGAGATGGTGGAGCCGGTGGTGGTGGTGGTCGTCCCCTGACTTTCTTTCAAAGGAAAGGCTGCTCAGTTCCCACCTTTGTCAGTGGAGGTAGGTAGTAGTGGACACAAGTAAGGCTGAGGGATCAGTTTATTTCAACCCGACATGTCTCCCGTGAGTACCTGCCCAGCAGGTTCCGTGCTAAGATTGGGGACACAGCTACATAGGATCCAGGGGCTTCTCTCAAGGAGATCCCAGCCTAGAAACCAAGGCAGGGTCATGTAGATATAGCCCTTCCTCCAGGCAGAATGCAGTGGGCACTGTAATGGGGTATAGCCCAATATGATGGTGACACAGAGCAGGCACATGTGGGGCAGGGGTCAGTGCGGCTGCTGCATGGAGCAGGTAGGGTGTGTGGGAGCAATGCTGCTGGCCAGGCAGAGCTGACTTGGAGCATTGAGGGAGGGGCCCTCGGGTGAAGCCCCGGGCAGGAATCTGGAGGTCTGGCCCCTACAGATAAATGACCTTTTGCTGGAAATTTCAAGCCAAATGGCCAGGACCTCCCCGGTCTTGACCCACTTTCCGTCAAGCGGGACTAGTCACTTGAGTGTTGTAATGGGGTGTTCAATGCTGCCTGCGCCTTCAGGTTTCCGCACTCGGGGCAAAGACATTGGGGTGGAGTCTGTCCCACCAATGAGCAACCTGAGGGGTGGCCAACAGCAACAATGAGAGAACCTCATGACTCATTCCTGGGACGGGAGGACAGGGGCCAGCAGGGTCGCTCGCAGGCCGAGTGGGCCAGAGGAGGATTTGAACATGTTCTCAGGCTGATTGGTGAGAGCTTGGGATCTGGGTTTTGTGGATTTGGCTGCCAGGACCATAGCAAATTTCTGGAATGTTTAGGAAGCTTTCCAGCCCAACTGGAAACCAACACAGGGACTTTGAGGTGACAGATGCAGAAAAGCTCTGCAGAACAGAAACTTTTAGGTGACAGATGGAGGTCTGGAGGAGAGGGACCAGGCTGGTGAGGGGTTTGGGGCAGGTCTCTGGTGGTCCTGGAAGGGCATCATCTCTTGGGGAAGAGAAGACTTGCAGTGGAGTGACGGTTCTCTTCTGCTGTCTGGATGGCTGCCATGTGGAAAAGGCAGACATGCTTTATGTGACCCCAGAAGGCAGAGCTAGGACCAACGGGTGGATATCATTAGGAGACAGATTTCCATTCATAATAAAGGAGAGTTTTCCAACAAATAGTGCTGTCTGGTATGATGAAAAAAGGCTTTCTCCTGGCTTGGAGATTGAAAGAGGTTTATAAAGATGTCCTGGAAGCTTCAGGAAGGACGGTGGAACATGGTTTCCCAATCTAATAAAAATGTTGCCGTGCTTCCTTCATTGTTCCAGCATTTTTCTGATCATTATAATTGTCTTTGAACCTGAAGTTTCTGGGTACCACATTGCCTGTGTGGAACAAAAATTTGCGGTGGATTGGAACAGAGCTGGTGCAACAGCGTCCCACCTGATCTCTTGGCCCTGCGTGTGTGGCTGCTGTTACCTCCAGATTCTTATCTGGAGAATCATGTTGGCCTCTGGGGGAGGTTTGGTGAGGGTGGCATAGGAAGGGGACTTGGCAAGGTGGTGGACAAGTCTGGGGTTCTTTAAGGAGGGCTCCATCTGATCTTCGAGAGGTTTCTTTAGATTGCCTGATTGAAGACCTCAGTGATGCTACTTCTCAGTGATCAGTTTATTTCAACCCAACATGTCTCACATGAGTACCTTCCTTGCAGCTGGCTCCATGCTAAGCTTGCAGGCAGGGGGGAGATCCACAATCCAGCAGAGCTTCCCTGGCATTTTTTTGGATGTCCTGCCATGGGAGAGGGCTTCCCCTTTTTTGGGTAGAACTCACTGTCTGTGCCCAGAGAGGCCACCTTGCACAGGAGATACCTTTTAACTATTCTTAAAACCTCCTTGACAATGCAAATCTCATAGATTCTACAATTGGATGACAAAATTATTCATTGCAACCCAGTACCATATCTGAATACTGGATTGGCAACATCTCAGTGGCATGCAAATGCTTCCTCTCACTGTTTCCCAGTATGACCAATTTGTAATCAAATTGCAGCAAAATATGACTCTTATAAGCCCCACATAGGACTTCTGTCAATTAATCTTCTTGCCCAAACATTGAAAGTAAAAGGCAAGCATGTAGCTCACGTTTATGCATCACCCCGGTTTGCCTGTTTGAAGGTTAATACAGTCACCACCCAAATTATTCTCTCAGTTGGATTCTGCCCACCATCCAACCTGACCAGCTTCCTTCTGGGAGTTTTACTCCGATAATCCCATGCCTGCACTGGGCTCTGTTCCCTCAGCTCACAGCCTTTCATCATCTCCCAAGGAGATGGTAAGGCCTCCTTCTATCCCCAATTCCTTTAAGTTTTTCTGTCTCTTGAACACATTTTGATTATTACCTTGACTGATGGTTCTCTATCACGTTTTCATTCTGTTCCCAATTCATTTCTTGACAGTACAGACCATCAGGTTTAAGTTCATGAACTAGAGAATTAAGATTGCCTGGTCGTGTGTCAGGGGTTCCTCAATCCAGCACTTTAGGCGAGAAGTCCTTGGCGGTGGAGTTAAAGGGTGGGAGGGAGTTCAGTCTTACCCATGACTCTTCTGGGAAGTCACTGTGGTGACAGGGTGTGGTCTTCAGGAACCATCTCTTCTTCCCCTTTCCTGGGACAACTCTGCAGATAAGTCCAGATTCTCACTGTGGAAATGAAACAGCACATAGGGGAAGTGGAAAGACCTGGGATTCGAATGTGGGGTGAGGCTGCGGCATCACAGCAACGTAGCAAGACCATCGGTCTGCAGGGAGAGTGCCTGGGTGCGTGTGGGCTCCTCTTGCACCTTAATTTTGTTCTTTTCTAACAGCACCAGTTGGTCATTGTCATCATCATCCTCAACAAGCACTGAACCTGTGCATGAGTGTTTGGTGGGTGCAGGGCAAAGGGACAAGCCCTAGGAATAAAATGTCACAAGATGTAGGCCCTGCACAGGAGGGTTTAAAATCCTAAACACATACACCTGCCGGAGGGCAATGTGATGTGGTTTCTGCTATTGCTAAATTATACAAAGGAAAGCCCAATCCCTGAGGGCTGGAATGGCTGGGGAAGGTGTTGGCCTGGGGAGAGCTGTCCACCTGGCTTTGAACTGTGTATCCCTTTTGTAGATCACCGTGTTTCAAGCAGGTCTGTCCCTGGACTCTGCAGGAAAGAAAAATGTGCTCAGAGCCTGTGTCCATCTGTACTGTAGCCTCCTGATTCTATCACACGCCTTGGGAACAGGAGCGTAATACAGTTGTCCTTTACCGGGACACTGTCAGAAACGACCCTGAAATGTCATCCCTTGTGCTTATTGTAAGGACGACATTGTTTGCTGCTTTATACAATGCCATCCTCAGAGGGCCCACGCACAAATTATTTTCTGTCTTAGTCATAGGAGTTATGCGCTCTTCGAGGAATTCGTTTTCACCTTATGGAGACTGTGAAACTGAAAGTCTCTAGAATTTCTTTCAAATAATACAAACTTAAGAGTCAGCTCTCATCCCCTGTATGGCGATGTGTGAATTTGAAGGTCATTAAAACAAAAACCTGGGGACAGAATTGTGGTCCACCTGCAGAAGTGTAGAGGGCATTTTTGTGTTACCCTCATTCCTGGCTTCGTTTGGGGTCTCTCTGCTTTATCTTCTTTAGCTGGCTCTCATCTGCTTTAATCTTAGGGCAGTTAATATATCCTTGTGAATTGCCTTAATCCTTTATGGAACAAAAAAGGGTGTTATGCACAGTTTTATCTTTACAAAAATGTCTGCCTATTCTGTTTGATTCTTCAAGTGCATAATGCTTTTAACATGTGAATGAATGACAGAGGCAAGGAAATCTAGAGAATATTTGTAGAAAAAAAGATAATTATTAAGTTTTAACCAAATACCTAATTGAGATGAATATGGAATTGCCATCCAGGGACAGTTGGCTAGAAGAAGCGGCAGGTGTGTGATTAACTATATTACCACATGTCTACCATGATATGTACTGAATTGACATCATAGCATTTAGGAAGAATGTTAAGACAGGCAGGACCAAGTAGACTTCACGCTGGTTACGAGTACGAACTTTGGAGGCAGGCTGTCTGAGCTTGAACTCTGGCTCCTCCATCACCACCTATGTGACACTGACCGAGGCACTTGGCCGAAAGTTTCTTTCTTTGAAAATGGGGAAAATCGATGTACTCCCTGTATTGGTCTGTTTTGCGTTGCTACAAAGGAATGCCTAAGATAGGAGAATTTATAAAGAAAAGAGGTTTATTTGGCTCACAGTGTTGCAGGCTGTACAAGCACGGCACCAGCGTCTCCTCGGTTTCTGATGAGGCCTCAGGAAGCTTGAAGTTATGGCAGAAGACAAATGGGGAGTAAGCACATCATGTGGCAAGAGAGAGAAAGGAGGAGGCCCGTCTTCTTTAAACAACCGGATCTCATGTGAACTAATGGAGCAAGAACTCATTACCATGAGGAGGACACCAAGCCATTCGTGAGGAATCCAGCCCCGTGGTCCACAGACCTCCCACCAGGCCCACCTCCAACACTGGGGGTCAGATTTCAACATGAGATTTGGAGGAGCAGCTATGCTATTGTTATTGCTAGCGGTGACATTGCCACTACTAGTAGTGTCATCACTCTTACTTTTCCTTCATTTTCCTTGCAGTCAATTAACTTTGATAGTGTAACCTGGGGTTTAGTCCCAGGTTATCTGTGAACCCTCCATAACCTTAGGAGCATCACCTGTCTGAATGGGAGTTCACCCATTTGTAAAATGAGCAAGCTGGACAAGATCGGGGGTCTCAAACAGTTTTTTATACCGTGACCTACACGACTGGTACCCACTTATGAGCATAGCTGAGATAATACTTAAATTTGTAATGGCTTTCTATTCTATGTGTTTTTTAAAAATGATCACAATCCATTCATTTATTTCATAATTCACGACAGGATGTAAGCCATAGTCTGAGAGAAAATGGACTAAATAGTACTTTTTTTTCTTTTGAGACAAGAGTCTTGCTCTGTTGCCAGGCTGGAGTCCAGTGGCGCAATCTCTGCTCATTGCAACCTCCACCTCCTGGGTTCAAGAGATTCTCCAGCCTCAGCCTCCCAAGTAGCTGGGACTACAGGCGCATGCCACCATGCCCAGCTAATTTTTGTACTTTTGGTAGAGACGGTGTTTCACTCTGTTGGCCAGGATGGTCTCCATCTCTTGACCTTGTGATCCACGTGCCTTGGCCTCTCAAAGTCCTGGGATTACAGGCGTGAGCCACTGCGCCGGGCCAGGCTGAATGATGCTTCTATTGTTCTCTGTATCTTTTGAACATTCTGGGAGTAGCTATATTCTCTTCAGGCTGTGCACTTTGAGGCCAGACTTCTGGGTTCAAATCCACGCTGTTCTAGGAAATGTCTCTATCATTTTGAGGCAAATAATTTAACCTCCAAAGAGACTTGGTTTTTTCATCTACACAGTGTGGTGATGATGCTGCCTAATCCATGGAGCTGTTGTGAGGATTGAATTAAATAATACGTGAAAATTAAAACTTTTTTAGTACCTGGAACATAAGTACTCAGTTGGCTGGGGATGGTGGCTCATGTCTATAATTGCAGCTCTGTGGGAGGCTGAGGCAGGAGTATTGCTTGAGCCTAGGAGTTCGGGACAAGTCTGAGCAACATAGTGAGACCTTGTCTCAACGAATAATTAAAAAATGAGCCAGGTATAGTAATATGCACTGGTAGTCCCAGCTACTCAGGAGGCTGAGGTGGGAGGATCATTTGAGCCCAGGAGATCAAGGCTGCAATGAGCCATGATCGCATCATTGCACTCCCGCCTCACTGACAGAGCAAGATCCTGTCTTAAAAAAAGAAGTAGTCCAGAAATATTTGATATTATTATTCCCACAATCAGAAACTGTTTGTTTTGAAAATAGCAAAGGATTAGAGACCTCCTTGTTTAGCTGGAGCACCCAGTAACTTTGTCTGTAAACAGAGAGAACCGGGCTCAGTGCAGTCCGTGGCCACGTGCACGTGTTTCCAATAATCACACAGGGAAGCCTGGAGACATTGTGGAGGGGTCCTGGAGGCACCGTGACAGCGCAGGGCTCAGTAAGCCAAGCAGCAGGAATGCAACAGCATTTCCAGGATTGCAGCTCTTTAGAGGAGGGCGCGATGGAGCCAGCGATGGCCCCACCTGCGCCACCAAGACACTTAGCTTGGTGTCTCCTGCAATTCTCTCCTGACTTCCCAGACAGATGTGGTGTCATGCTTTTCCCAAAGAACAACTGCGAGTGACAGAAACTTCCTTGTCCTCCTGGACTATCCCACACATTGTTTCTAGTTCCTCTTGCAGGAGCAAATCTTAACAAAGCATTCTTCTTATCCTACAATTGCTCATCAGCAAGTTGGCAATGTCAAGGAAAGTGAACCCAGTTCGGTGGTTGCTCATTAGACCGGGTCGGGAGGCCTTCGTGTCTTTGGGCCCCGCTCTTCACACTCGCCATGCCGTATTGCAGTGATGGGATTCTGTGCTGGCTCCCCTTCTAGTCTGGGAGAGCTCTTTCAAGATAGGGCACCGCACCTTGTTCACCGCTGTCCTCCCAGTGCCTACCGTGATGTGCTGCATGTAGCAGGTACTGAGTTAATGGAAGGACTAAACGGAATGCCTCAACAGAATGGCCATCCTCCCAACAAGCTCCAGGTGTGAGGAGTAAACAGAATTAGACACCACTCCTGGGGTGACCTAGCTGGGGGTGGTTGGGGGAAGCGGATAGTGTGCCGGGCTAAGATCATGGTTGTTGATATTAGCTTACATTCTCATGAGACTTACTTTTTACTTTTTTTTTTTTTTTTTTTTTTTTGAGACAGAGTCTCACTCTATCACCCACGCTGAAGTGCAGTGGCCCAATCTCAGCTCACTGCAACCTCTGCCTCCCAGGTTCAAGTGATTATCCTGCCTCAGCCTCCTGATAGCTGGGATTACAGGTAGTCACCACCAAGCCCGGCTAATTTTTGTATTTTTAGTAGAGACGGGGTTTCACCATGTTAGCCAGGCTGCTCTCAAACTTCTAGCCTCGAGTGATCTGCCCACCTCAGTCTCCCAAAGTGCTGGGATTACAGGCGTGAGCCACCATGCCCAGCCTCTCAGGAGAGTTACTAGAGAGACTCATAGTAACACAGGACCCTATATCCATATGATGGGATCAGGTCAGAGCTCCTCCCCCACCCCAACCCCAGATCTCTTTCAAAGGAAACCACTGCCTGGCAGGGGTTCCCGCTTCCATGTCAGAGCCACTGGCTTTGTTGGTCTTGTCGTTGCTTCAAGTTAAATTCAGATCTTGTCAGCGATCCCAGTTAGATGTCACCATACTGGTTTCTGCCAGGTATTGCAGTCTTTGGATCTGTTGGACTCTGGACTTGGACATCTGTCATTTGTTTGTACCTATCAGCCTGTGCCATGAATCACGTTGGAGGCAGTATCCCAACCATGTCCCTACAGTCCCCCTCTGTTACCTGCTGCCATGTGTGCAGTTCCGCAGAGGACATGACCAAGAGCTTGCCAGCCCATGCACATATTGCCCTCCTTGTGTCCTGGGAGGTGAGTCAGGGTCATTTGAAGTCCCCACAGCCTCTTTCTTAGACTCAGATCCCACACACCTGGGCAGCTCACTGCTCTTCCCCTGCGCTGTCTGTGGCTCCGTTGGGCTACCCCGGCCATCAGAGCTTCTGCTGCAGAAGGCACCTCTGTCTCACCTCAGGCCCCGGAGGACCGAGAGGAGAAGGGACCAACAGCCACTTGATACCCTGAGTTCCCCATAGAAGATTCCACTGCCCAGGATCATACCTCTGACCACGCCCAAGCGGGGTAGAAGTTGGGGACAGAGAGAGCTGAAACACTGCCTGTGAATCTCACCAGCACTCCCCGTTCTCTGGAGCTTCAGCCAAAGCCCTACTTAGAGTACTCAGGACACTGCACAGCACCATCTCAGCTCTGCCCGGCTGCAGTCCTTCTAGGCAAAGAGCCAAATCCGGCCACTGCCTGTTTTTATAAAGTTTTACTGGAACACAGACGTGCTCATCCATTTATGTACTGTCTGGCTGCTTTCGCTGCCTTCGCACGGCTGAGTTGTCTGTGTGCCTGCAGAGCCTTAAATATTTACTACCTGGCCCTTTATAAGAAAACATTTGCCAAGCCCGTGCTAGGCTAGGCTTCACTGATCACCGCTCAGCCCTTTAACCCTTCCTCCCTGGATTGCAAGTTACAGTTTTCAAAGATTTTTGCATGTCCTGTGTCATCTAATTCTTATCACAATCCTAAGGAATCCAGAAAATAGTTCAGTTTATATGTGAGGAAACTGACTTAGAGGCATTGCCTGCTCTGGCCCACAGCCCTACGCCTGGGGAATGGGCTCCTGGACTGCAGCTGGGAATGGTGTGAATTCAGGACTTCTCCCACCCGAGCCTCCTGGTCTGAGGCAGAATCTAACACCCAGTGTTGAAGTGCATGGCACTGGAATCAGACTGCCAAGGTACAAATGGTGACTTTGCCAATTGCTATGTGACCTCGGGCAAGTTTTTCCACCTACTTGATCCTTAATGTCCTCATCTGTAGAGCAGAGCAGAAGGGATTACCCTGCCTGCTTTGAAGTGTTGTAGGGAGGATGAAATTGATTCATTTGTGTAAACCACCTAGAGCAGTGCTGGGCAGGTGGGATGTGTCACTGGTGTCTGTTAGGTGATTTATAACTGGGTGTAACTGCCACAGACTGTGCAGTAATCCAGCCTCGTTTCACCACGCTGTATGGAGATACCAAGAGAAATGTGTCAAATGCTTTGATTTCTATCCCAGGATCCAGGATCCGAGGAAAGTTGAGAGGCATCGTGCGGTACCCAGCCCTTGCCGAGAAAAGGAGCTTTTCTGTTTAAGCAAAAAGAGAATGGGACTGGGCTTGAGTCCACCCCTCACCTCCTTCTGCAGCTTCAAGCCTCCTTCTCCGTGGTTCAAGCTCTGTGCCTCCTAAACCCACCTCTTCTCTTGCTTTCTGGAACTAATCTTCTGCTGGGTGTGCCCAGAGCTGCCAGGCAGATTTTGCCATTCACCAGGGACTTTGAATTTGGACTGGGATGGAAGCCGAGCAGCCAGTGAGCCCCTGTCCTCCACCCTTTTGGAGAGAAGTTATAAGTTCTGGGAATTTCTGTGACAGTCCTGCAGTATCGTGCCTTGGCCAACCTCACCCAAGGCTCGGGGCCCTCTCCCATCAAATCCCAAACAACAAACAGTGAGCCTGGCACTCAATGAGACACAGGGAGATGGGAGGAGGAATAAAGAGGGGCCCCTGCTGCGAGGATTGTACTGACTAGCAGAGCAGATACGCATAAAATGCGCCCTCAAGCACGGGGAGATCAGAAGCTTGGGAACCAGGAAAACCTGCTGTCAAGTATCAGCTTGATCATTTAGGAGCTGTGATTTAGAGAAACGGTTTAAGCTTCTCTGGGCCTCATTTTTAAAAACCAGTAAAATGAGGATAGTAATGATTCATCATCAGCACGATGAAGATTCAGGGAGATAACATGTGAAATGCTTTTGCACAATGCCTGGCTTATACCAGGGGCTCAATCAATGTTTCCCTGGAAATCTCAAAATAGAGGTTTCTGAGAAGTCCCAGTTTAATTCAGGGAAGCAATCACAGGTGTCCTTTGCTGCCCATCTCTACCTGCTTTACCTATAAATCTTGGAGCACCTGGGAGTTCAGGCTTGAACTTGTCTCTCTTCTCTCCTTTCATATATGCGTATGTGTGATTGCGGATTCGGGCGCGTGTCTGCAGGTTTGTACGTGGATATATTGTGTAATGGTGAGATGTGGGCTTCTACTGCAAATAGCATCACTCAAGTACTGCACATTGCACCCAATAGGTAGTTTTCCAACCCTTACCCTCTTCCTCTTCTTCTCTTTAACGGTCTTTCTAGTAACCTCCGTCAGGCTCCACCAGATTCCATCTCTGCCTTTGCCTGAATTCCACCTCCTCGTGGCCTCCCCGCCTGGTTATTTAACAAGCATCTCAAACCCAATGTGTAATCAGAAGACTTGACTTTTCTCTTCCCTAACCTGCTTCTCCCCAAGTCCTTTCCATCTCTGTAAATGACACCATGCTCTCCCTGAAACCAGGGGGTGCTCCAGCTGTATCTCACCTACCTCCCATGTTCATGCATCAGAAGCCCCGAGGGGCCCCCAGCACCCTGACTTGGACCCCTCCAGTCATCGACACATAGAGTTGCCAAGGTCAGCCAATTAAAATACAGGAACCCAGTAACCTTAATTTTAGATAAGCATTGGATAATTTTCCAGTATAAGTAGGTACCAAATACTTGGTGGAAGCGGCCAGGAGGGAAGAGGGGGAGGCAGAAGGGCTCTCGCGTCCCTGTCCAGTCTCCAGTGTTCAGGAGGTGGAGGGAGGAATGGTGGGCACTGGCCCTCCCTGGTCTGTCTCTGGTTTTATCAGAGCCTGTTGGCCCCTCGCTGGGACCTCCAGGCAGATGGTGTGCTTGGTTTTGTTAAGATAACATTCAGCTTCACCCCATGCTTTCAGCTCAGAGATGGGAAACCCAAGTCTTCCTTTGCCAGTGTGGCCTTCCCACGTGCAGCCCCGCGTGGCCCGGCAGCTGGCAGCATTCCTGGTGCCCGCCTTTCTCTGTGCTCCTCTGGAGAGCCCCATATTCTCTGGGACCCTTTTTGGAGCAATCCAAGGGATGCAGGGAACTGGGGGGTAGGGTGGCCCCTTGCTGTGTTCCCATCTCGCCCTGGTGGGAAAGCCTGGAAGAGAACCAGCTCCGGCAGCATGAGAGAACCTCTCCCAGGGTCCCTCGCTGTGTTTCTGTCTGGCGAGAGTCCCAGTCCGAGCTCAGCTGTCAGCTAGTGGGGGTGTCAGTGACACTGGATTCCCTATCTCTAGAGGGGTCTCTGGAGCCCCTGGATGAACATGGGGCAGGCAGTGGCTGTGGTGTCAAGAGTGACTTGTAGGACGCCAAGGTGCCACCTCTGCAGGTGGGAAGTGGCGGATCCTACAGAGCCCCCGTGCTGAGTCACGCTGGATGGAGTCCTTCTGCAAAACGCTTCGTTTTTCCTTCTTGCTGTTGTCAAAAACAACAGGGTCTGGCCGCTGTCTTCTGTGAGACGTTTTCGTCTAACGTCTGCCAGGGTTTTGGAAAAATGGCATCTTTCCGGGAGGCGTCAAGGAAAGAAAGGCATTGCTTATTTACCAGTTAACACTTGTCCCCGATCATTGGATGTGGCCGTTTAGCACATCTAAACAAGCCAGTTCCTTGAGGAAGTCAGTGACCTTTCATGATCTATAAAAGTAGTTTATATGCTTTGGCTCAGAAATCCTCTTCTATTTGTCTCCAGGAAATGAGTACAAAGAAGGAAAATGGCACATGTATAAAACTCAACCACATTGTTCGTAATCACTCAAAGCTGGAAAGAACCTAAGTGTGCAGTCTTAGAGAATTGTTGAAAAGACAGTTAACACAAAGGAGTATTATGCAGCCATTTCAAACGATGGCTATGAAGTACATGAGAGTGTTTATGAAACTGCATTAAGCGAAAAAAGCACCCTGTGGTGTGTATACACTGAACGCTGTTGTGCAAACAAACATGTATTACAGAAGGGCAAAGGTCAGAGGGGAGTTTGAGGAAATGAAAATTGTGGCCGAGCGGGTGGGAGACTCACTGGCGCACATTCTCCTTCCACTTCCTCAATGTTGTTGGGGTTCTTCATAAGACCACCCTTTTAAAAAGCCACAGGGATCTTCTGTCGCCCCAAAAGCACAGACCCCCGCATGGTATTGACGGCCCTGGTGGAGGGGCCAGCCAGCCCCTTCTTTTCCTTTTCCTGGTTTAGGGTCCCTGACAGCAGAGGGTCCTGGTGCCTGGGAAGAGCCAGGAGCAGAAGCTGGGTAAGTGCCTCGAGGACACAAGCAAAGGAGAGGCAGGGTGACGATCCAGTCAGAGCTGGGGACGGTGAGTTCTGCCCGAAGCTTTGTAAATTGGATGGAGGCCCAGGGAAGGGAAACGTCCTGCTCAGGGTGGCAGAGCAGGACCTGCATCAGAGGCTCCAATCCCACAGGAATCCCTGCCTCCCTCCTCTGGGGTCCCAGCTGCTCCTCAGACACAAAGCCAGGCTTTCTGGAGCCCCGCTGGGCTTTCAAAGCCTATTGCTTTGCTTTTCCAGTTAAAAACATCTTCAACTTTCTTTGGGTGTAAACTCTTTATTCAGATGCTCCAAATTTCCCCTTACAATGTTTTTCTAAGGTGACTCCCCTGACGGCCTGACCCTCTTTCCCTGTCACAGCCCAGGGGTTTGATCTGAGTGTCGTGGCACATGTCTCCTTCAGGCTTCGCCACGCATCTTGTGCACGTTCTGACAACTCTGAGTCCCGATTTTTGTATGCGCTGGGAACTGTCATCCAGAGAGCTCCATTAGCAGGGCACTGGGGACTTCCAATTCCCCAGGTCCAACCCAAACTCACTGTCCCCTCTCATCACAGCCTCCCTTCTCTCTCCCTTCAATTAATAACATAACCATCTAAGGTATGAAATCGACTTTGCCCTGCAAAAGTGACCTGCTGTAAGCAACACCCTGTGCACTCAGGGCTAAGCGAGCATGTCACCTGGAGCTCACATGTCCCTCCTTCTGGGTCATGCTCTTAGGGCCTGGGACTGGAATTCCCTGGTGTATCGGGAATGAAAGTTCACTGGAAGTCATTCCCAGTGAAAAATGTTGAAGAAGGCATTCTGGGTTTCCTCTTTTCGGCCGCGTCTCAGGGACCCTTACCTGCATGAGGAAGAGGAAGGATCTGGCTTCCTCCGCTGGGTACAGGAGGCGCATTCCCTGGTGTGGGGCACACTTGCATTCTAGGTGGGGCTCTGCCTTCCACCTTACCCTGTGGCCATGGGCAGTCGCTAATGGCATGCACAGGATGGGTCTCCGCACTGGGGGTCCAGCCTGGGTCTCCTGACCCCAGCACTGCCACTGGTTATGTGACCTTGGGCAGAGGCCTTGCCCCTGTGAGCCACAGGGGCCTGACCGCTTGACACATCAGTGGTCACCAGTCATTCATTGGCCACCAAGGAAACCCCTGTCTACTTTGGGGGACTTTGGAGGTTCTGTTGGGGGCTCCTGGTTGAGAATTTCTGGACTGGACCTTCAGAGCTCCATCAGCGCCGATCAATTCTTGGCCCTGGGAGTAACTACAGCTCTGACTCCGGCTCCCACAGTGCTCTGCTGCCCCACTCAGCTGGGCTCTTGTCCTGCTCTTGCATTGACACCAGTTTCTGTGTCTGACTCCACACAAAACTGACCTTTCTGGGGGCACAAATATGAATCCCTCTGTATCAGTCACTAGCCTACATTTTAGAATTACATGGGCTTGCGTTTTGATCCCGTTCTGCTCTTTTTAAAAATTCCATGACTTTGGGCAAATTTCTAAACCTCTTTGAGTACCAGTTTTCTGATCTGTCCAGTAGGGAATCCTAAAGCCATCCTGTGAGTACGTGGCAACCCTTAGATGAGATGATGTGTTAAGTACCCACCATGCCTCTTGGAAAGGGGCGAGTCCCGGTGTGTGGTAATCAACAGCAGTTATTGGTGAGGTGTATGGAATAAATGGCTTAGTCCACACTGACCTATTTTTTTTTTTTTCCATAAAGCTGAGTGCTGAAATAGGAGTTTTGTCACAGAGCGCATTCCGATCGGTTGAATGGGTGCAGAGGTGCTGTCTGTTAATGTACACAAAGAAAACGCCGGCACTGGGTTCCTGGGAGTTGCCAAGTGTCTCAGTCAGTGTCACCCTGAGACCAAGGCACATGCCCTGGTCCCCATGTGTTAGAGGTCCTCACTCTGTCCCTCATCTGACCGCTTCCTAACCCATCTGAGGCGTCTTCAGGGCTAAGAACATGTTACCTGGGGCTCACATGTCCCTCCTTCAGGGTCATGCTCTGGGGACATGGGACTAGAATTCCCTTCCCCAGAGTCTCATCTTTCTTCCAGGGTCTTTGGACCATCCTGGGGAGGGAAACCATGGTGCTGGCTGGAGGGTGACAAGGAGAGGGCTACTTGCTGGCTTTAGGTGGGAATTGGAATTGGCTGTGCAGGCTGGGGCGCCCCAAGCACTGGCATGAGGCCTTGTGGTAAGGGTCTGGCCAAGGATGAGATTGGGGGGTGTGTGTGTGGAACGGGGGTATCCTTAAAAGGTGGAGACCCCCATTCCAGGTTCAGGTAGTCATGCATGTTCCTGGCAACCCCGAGGTCTGGCTTGCATCAAAACACAGACATATGTGGTTTAATGGCAATGAGGACTCATTCCCAGGCGACCAGTGGGTGGCATTGCCCCAGCATTTCCAGGCTGAGGCCTTGGCGGACCTGCCCAAGGCCAGCCTGCTTGTTTACGCCTGGCAGCCCCATCAGCAAGGCCAGCTCACTCCAGCTGCAGAACTTTCTGCAGCAGCCCTTCTTTCTGTGGGTGGGCAGTGGCTCCCCTCAGGCCCCACACACTGCAGCCCCCACGGCCTCTTATGGAGCCAGACCCATGTCCACAGCCCCTTCCATGCCCTGGCAGGCTGTAGGGGAGGACCCAGACCCAAGATGCTGCCAGGGAGGGGCTTTTCCCACCTGGCTTCAGGCACCGTGGGTGTGAGTTTCCATAGGGAAAAGCCCTCTTGCTGGGATGCAGTTGAGGTGGAAGGAGGACAGGAGGTGAGTCAGGCACTGCTGCTGCTCCCCGCTCTGCCTGCCCTGCTTCCAGGCTGAGTTACGTGGCAACAGTGGCCTGATGCCTGAGCTGCCCTATCCATAGTGTCCCAAAGGCGCCCATGCTTCCACATGGTAGCTGCCAACCTCACCCAATGCCACCCTTACAGTTACAGTCGTAATCATATTTCCCATCCAGGAGGTTACTTGAGCCTCACCCACTGCTCCGAGAGAGATACAATGATCCCTGTTCACAGATGAGAAGACTGTGGTTCAATGAGGTTGATAGTTCTTATAGGAGAAAATAAATAGGTGCTCATGAAATGTAAAGGGCACTGGTGGTTAAGGTCAGAGCTGGGCTGACTCTGGTTTCCCAGTCAAGAGCTGGGTCTCACTCATCCCCGCTGTCCCCCTGTGATTCCCACCTGGCTCCCACCAAGGGAATACAGATTACCTGGAAAGCCGAGCTCTGAGCCAGGCTGACTCTGCTCATGTGTGATCAAGACAGGCATGGGCCTCAGGTCCCCGGAAGCTCACTGTTCCATCCACCACACCACTGGCCTCTGAGCAAGAAGTAGATAGGGAAACTGAGGCACCTCATAGTGAGGGACAAGGAGGGTGGCTTCCCACAAGGAAGGCTAGCACCAAGCCAATTCTGGGTTCCACTCGTTTGTGCTTGGTTCATTCAGCCTGGCCATGTGGGTTTTTACCATATCTGCTTTTACAATGTAAACTATACACACAGATGTATACAAACAGCTACGATACCGCATTGCAAATTACAAAGCAAAACGCATGAACTCTCAAGGATGGATTTTTACATTTCCTTGATAAAGCTGGGGCTTATGGAGAAGTGCCCATTCCCGTCTGTAGTCCATTGCTTTCCATTTAACTAGGCGTTTGGGGCTGGAATCGTTTTTTTCTCCCCTTTCGGTCTTGGAGTGAGTCCCACAGCTGGAGCTGCCTGCTCTCAGCTGTTTGTTTTTCTTCCTTGGAGAGGGACTGGGGAATGTTACCCACCAAGCCCCGTGGGACTGGCCTGTTGGAAGAGCCCTCCCGACCCTAGCCACTCAAACCCCAAACACAGGTGCCCACCGGGCCACGCCTTCCAACCAGTGGACAGAAAGGCTGGCCTACGATCCTGACCTGCTGGTGGAACAGGGCCAGCCCCAGGCCCTGCTGCCTTTTTATTTGATGGAAGAGAAGGTGGGAGGAGGGGAAGGAAGGCTCCAGCCCGAGGCTCCCAGCCAGGTCCTGAGACTTCAGTTGTGAAAGCTGAGCTGGGGCCTCACTGCCTCCCTCCCAGTGGGCCCATCTATCTTGTGGCCTTGGGTGGGACCGGCTGAGTCTGAGTAATTGCTCGCCTGGAGCGCCTGCCTGGGTGCAGCCAGACCCTCCCCAAAGTCACCACCCTCACCCTGGGGAGGAGGCCTGTGACCCAGCCCGACGCCAAGTCTGTCGTCCACCCCCCAACCCCACCCAGCTCCCCTCCTCAGTTACCTTGCAGAATTTTCTGTATTCTGGCGAAATACACAGAACATAAAATATATGATTTTAACTATTTTTAAGTGTAAGGTTCAGTGACATTAAGCAGGTTCACATTGCTGCAGCCTTGACCACCACCCACCGCCAGAGCTCTTCATGGCTCCAAGCTGAAGCTCTGCACCCAACAGACACTAGCTCCCCAGCCCCTGGCAACCCCCAATCTACTTTCTGTCTCTATGGATCTGGCTTCTCTTGGGGACCCCATATCAGTGGAATCATACAGTGTTTGTCTCTTTATTATCTATTTATTTTTTTGCTCTGTCATCTAGACTGAAGTATAGTGGCGTGATCTTGGCTCACTAAAACCTCTGCCTCCCATGTTCAAGTGATTCTCCTGCCTCAGCCTCCCAGGTAGCTGGGGTTACAGGCGTAAGCCTTTATGACTGGCTTGTTTTACTCAGCATAATGTTCTCAAGGTTCATGCAGGTTGAAGCACGGGTTGAATTTACTTCCTTTGTAAGGCTGAATACTATTTCATTACTTGGCCAGACCCCATTCTGCTTATCCATCCATCCGTCAGTGGACACTGGGCTGGCTCCCATCTTTCAGCTGTTGTGGACAACTCTGCTGTGAAAATGAGTGTTCAGATACCTGTTCAAGCCCTTGCTTTCAATTCTTTTGGGCATACACCCAGAAGTGGAATCTCTTGCGCTTTGGATTTTTAAGCCAATTTGCCCTTGGAAGTCCAACAGAGGCCAGGCACAGTGGCTCACACCTGTAATCCCAACACTTTGGGGGGGCCGAGGCAGGTGGATCACCTGAGGTCAGGAGTTTGAGACCAGCCTGGCCAACATGATGAAACCCTGTCTCTACTAAAAATACAAAAAGTAGCCGAGTGTGGTGGTGCGCACCTATAGTCCCAGCTGCTTGGGAGGCTGAGGTGGGAGAATCGCTTGAACCCAGCAGGCAGAGGTTGTAGTGAGTCAAGATCGCACCACTGCACCCCAGTCTCGGTGAC
This sequence comes from Saguinus oedipus, assembly GCA_031835075.1. Lineage (NCBI taxonomy): Eukaryota > Metazoa > Chordata > Mammalia > Primates > Cebidae > Saguinus > Saguinus oedipus. Next base: position 32,424,413 of record CM063182.1, on the reverse strand, counting down.
AGAGCAAGACTTCCTCTCAAAAAAAAAAAAAAAGTCCAGCAGGATATTCTGACCACCTGGAATCTCTGTTCACTGGGAGAGACAAGAGACTGAAGGAGAATAGTGAAGAAAACCAAAAGCTAAGGGGATCATGAATTCAGTCATTCTACAGGATCTCAGTTCAGCCAGGTTGCTAAAACAGAAATCAGGAAGGGATGGGCTGTTATTAGAAATTCCCAGGGCCTACCCATTTCTGAATCAGAAAGGAGGGCATTCCATTCACTGGGATGAAGAAGGAAAAGGAGGCCGCATCAGATTCTCTGGGCCTGGGCACACTTAGTGGTGTCTCCAGTGACCCATAATCCACCGTGCCCAGGTTCCTGGTCCTACCCTTAGATGGAGCCAAATTAGCCCTGCCTGGCTGGGTTGTCTCTTATAATCCATGTTAGTTTGCTGAGGCTGCCATCACACACTACCACAGCCTGCACAGCTTAAACAGTAGATGTAGTTACTTTGTCTTAGAAGGCAAGTCCAAGATCAAGGTGCTAGCGGGGCTGGTTTCCTTCGAGGCCTCTCTCTGTCCATGGTTGATTGAATTTCAGAATGTGAAACCAGCCAACACAGGAGGGCCAGTGAAGGGACTTGAGCATCTGAGGATTTTCTGTGGGGGGTCCTGGAGCCAATCCCCTTCTGATAAGAAGGCTGCACTCATAATTCCATGCCTCTAAAGTCAGTTGTTATTTTCACAAATCCTGTTTTTCTTCTTTTAATCCCGTGTGTGTGTGTGTGTGTGTGTGTGTGTGTGTGTGTGTGTGTGTGATTGCTTCCTGTGGTAGTGTGTGCATTTCCCCATTTGCCACGTTGTTACATAGCAGACCTCATGCTGGTCATTTTTAAGGCTTCATTAAAGTTCGTCTGGTTGATGTGCCGTGATTGAATTGCTGCTAATTGCTCATCCACAACTTCTCTAGGTCTTCACTGCTGCAAATAAGAGGGTGATAAATTTCTTACTGCTATAGCATTTCCCTTCTTTTGGATTACTTCTTAAATTCCCAGGAGTGAGACTGTTTTGCAAAGGATGTGAACATTTTTATGGCTCTTGATACTTTCTGCCAAATTGCCTTCCAAAAATATTTGCGCCGTCATCGGCAATGTATAAACACACTAGTGTTCAGCGTGGTCTTGCCAGCATGATGTAACACTGTCCCATTACTTTTAGAGATTTGGTTTTTTAAAATGTGCATTTCTTTGATAGCTAATGATCTCATCAAGCTTCTCATACATTTGATTATTAATCGTGTCGTCTCTTAAGGAGACTGGCTGTTTAAGCCTTTTGCTGGTTACTATGTGAGGATCACGAGGTCAAGAGATCGAGACCATCCTGGTCAACATGGTGAAACCCCGTCTCTACTAAAAATACAAAAATTAGCTGGGCACGGTGGCGCGTGCCTGTAATCCCGGCTACTCGGGAGGCTGAGGCAGGAGAATTGCCTGAACCCAGGAGGTGGAGGTTGCGGTGAGTCGAGATCGCGCCATTGCACTCCAGCCTGGGTAACAGCAGCGAAACTCTGTCTCAAAATATATATATATATAAAGTATCTAATACATGCTCACTACCATGGGGTGCAATAGGGGGATCAAGGAAATATGAGACCTGGTTCTTATCTTCCAGAAGGCTGTGATTCACACTCACGTCTGATTTATTTGTTGTTGATTTCTCTGAACCCAGCCCTCTGCTTTGCACATCCTGTATGCTTCATAAATCTTTGTTATATGTGGTTCAATCCCAGATGACATGTTTGTCGTCATTGCGGTTCAGAGATCCTCACTGAATTCAAAGGAATGCAGAATCAGAATCCAGAATGAGCTAGGAACCCCGAGAGATGGCCTAGACCTGGTCAATTAATATGGGGGCACATGACATAGTGCCCCACGAAATGGGGAAGCCACGGCTTGACATCAGGTTTTCAAGCATGGTTGAAGGTTTGAGGTTGGCAGGATGGCATGAGTCAGTGTGTGACATGCCTGCCACCAAAACCTATTGTGATCAGTTTCGTTCATAGAGAATAAGGGAGGCATCAGTCTTGCTTGGCTTCATGCAGGTTAGACAACTCCTTCGTGTTTCTTTTCTTTCAATTTATTATTAGTTATAGTCAGAGTCTCACTCCTGTCATCCAGGCTGGCGTGCAGTGGGCACAATCACAGCTTATTGCAGCCTCTATTTCCCGAGCTCAGGCAACCCTCCCACCTCAGCCTCCTGAATAGCTGGGACTGCAGGCTCAATTATCCACACCTGGATAATTTTTGTGTTTTTAGTAGAGACAGGGTTTTGTCATGTTGCCGAGGATGGTCTTGAACTCCTGGGCTTTAGTCATCCACCCGCCTCAGTTTCCTAAAGTGCTGGTACTTCAGGCATGAGCCACCATGCCCGGCCTGCAATCCTGTTCTGTAACTTGGGTTTCTTTGATTGTTTCCCCATGATTGATGTAGGTTAAACCTTCCCGGCAGTAACACCATCAATCCTTTGAGGAGGCAGATCGTGTCAGTTTGTTCCTGTATTGGTAATGGTAAATTTACAATTACCTACTGTAAAGCCATCTTTTATTCCCCCTAATTAAGAAGTGATCCGTGGGAGGCACTTTGAGGCCGTGTAAATACACTGATTCACAGCAAGCCTTCACCCCATGATTTTAGCATCCACTTACAATTCTTGCCCAAGTCAGTTATTACAAAAGTAGTCACCAAATGTGGCTTTTCTATCCCTCCTCAGTGCTGTTTCCCTCTCTCGCCCCTGCAGTGTAAGGCGGCTGCAGACAGTTGTGTGCTGAAGTCAGCTCTGATCACATTCATCTTTTTCTAATTCCGTATTCAGTGAGGTCACGTTGGTAGCTTGAAGTCAGTCATAGTGAGATATTTACACCTCAGACGTCGGCAAGCACCACAGCTTAGGTTTCTCCCCAACCTCTTGGAAAACCAGTTGTTAAACATGTACCAGCATACCACTGTATGTGTTTAAGCTGAAACGCATTCAGGAAAGAATGACTTTGGCAATAAAAAGACTTTATTATTGTTTTTAGTCAGAGTCTCACTCCTGTCACCCAGGGTGGAGTGCAGTGGGCACAGTCATGACTCACTGAAGCCTTCATTTCCTGAGCTCAGGTGATCCTCCCACCTCAGCCTCCTGAGTAGTTGGGACTACAGGCCCACATTTTGTATTTTTAGTAGAGACAGGGTTTTGCCATGTTGGAAAAGGAAGCCTTAAGGAAAGGGGATCTGTCTTCAAATATTAAAAGGGCTATCTTGTGGGGTACCCTCAGTTAGGGTGTAACCTCCTAATACACCCCACACTTCCTCCCCCTTCGTGCTCCAGTGCTGCATGCATCCTTCAAGGTATCACAGGACTGCGCCTTGCCCACCACTGCCTTCCTATCAAGGAGCCAGCAAGGGACAGAATGGAACACTGAGCATGCAGGTCACCTTGAGCAGGAAGAGGGATGCCTCTCGCTCTCATCCTAGAGGAAGCAGTGTGTTTGCAGAACTACAGCGAGGTACAGAGGTGGTGGCATTCATGCCGGATGGTGTGGAGGAGATGGTGTTCTTGCCAAATGGCTTTCATGTTCTTGGTAAAGTGGATACAGTTACTTCCAAGAATGAGAGAGGCAAAGCAGGCTTTGGCGTTAAGAAGCATGAAGATGCTTTGGGATAGCAGTGAAAGGCTTTCCTTCCCCAGCCCACCAACCCACACAAGGCAGCTCAACTCCAGGAAGTTCGAGCACCATAAGAAAGGGTCAAGTCAGCATAACACTTCTGCAATACAGTGCGGTCCAAGAGTTAAAATGGGGAAGGAAGTGGACACAGGTGGCCAGAGTTCATCACTGATGAATACAAGTTGATAAACTGCCCCAGAGGCCAGGGCATCAGAAGACAGCTCTGAATCCAGACACGGCAGGGATTCGGACATGGCCAGAGGAGGACGGATGGAGAAGCTCAAGGTGCTGTGGTCAGCCTGCCGGTTGAAGCAATGAACAGCTTCCCTACAGTGAGAGAGCTGGCAGGCTTGGCGGTGGTGGTTGGAAAGTAAGAGGACAGTGTTCCGGATCTCTTTGCAAAGTATCAAGCAACTACCTCGTTCTGGGGAGAGCAGTAGTGGTGGCCACTGGTGTGAAGAGCTGTGTGTTCCGGCAGCCAGAAAGTACATACATGGGGAGGAGATGGAGATAAAGGCACGTGGAACATACTCTGACTTGGGCTGCAAGACTCAGTCTCGAGGCCTGGCTGTCACTGGCCAGTGGTGGAAAAGCTACTTCTCACCTGCCTCAGTTCTTCATCTCATGTGAATGGGGGCCAGGCGTGGTGGCTCACACCTGTAATCCCAGCACTTTGGGAGGCTGAGGCGTTTGGATCACCTGAGGTCAGGAGTTCAAGACCGCCCTGGCCAACATGATGAAACTTCGTTTCTACTAAAAATACAAGAAAAAAAAAAGCCAGGCATGGTGGTGCATGCCTGTAATCTCATCTACTGAGGAGGCTGAGGCAGGAGAATCACTTGAACCCAGGAGGTGGAGGTTGCAGTGAGCTGAGATTGCACCATTGCACCCCAGCCTGGGCAACAAGAGCAACAAAACTCCGTCTCAAAAAAAAAAAAAAAAAGAATCAGAAGGGAACCAAGAGGAAAGGTTATGGGAGGACACAAGAAGAAGCTGTCCCACTAGCCAGGAGGAGAGGCCTTAGGAGACACCAGCCTGGTGGTGCCTTGATCTCAGACTTCCAGCTTCTACAACTGCAGAACAATAACCATCTGTTGTTTAAGCCACCCAGTCTGTGGTACACTGTTTTGGCAGCCGGAGAGGATGAATACAGGCTCTACTAAAACTACAAAAAAAATTAGCGGGGTGTGGTGGTGCACACCTGTAATTCCAGCTACTCAGGAGACTGAGGCAGGGGAATCGCTTGAACCTGGGGGTCAGAGGTTGACCCCCAGGTGTGAGCCGAGATCACACCACTGCACTCCAGCCTGGGTGAGAGAGTGAGACTCTGTCTCCAAAAAGAACAGTAATAATAATGATGATGTAAATGGAGATTACGTGTTGGTCAAGAGTACGAAATGAGATGACGTCCACGGCAGTGCTTTGCAAACTGTAAAGCTCTATACATCTGTTTGGAGTTCCACTATGAATATCAATGCCTACAAATCCAAGAATGAGTGCAGGAAAGGGAGGGTGCAGCGCGCAGGGCGACCGTGGAAAAGATGTTAATAACAGCACCGAGAGTCTGAATTTGAATAGGGCTTTGCAGTATGTGTGGGGTTTTCTTTCCATCTATTTGATTTTATCAGATGAGATAAAATCTGCATAACACAAAGCACAGTGCTTGGCCTGTAGTAAGTACTCAACTAGAGTTCATTCATTGAGTCCTCACACAACCCCACAAAGTAGATGTTATTCATTCCATTTTAAGGTCAAAAGTGAGAGACTCAGACAAACTCCTGTGTCTAAGAGTATATAACCAGCTTAGCAGGTCAGGACTCAAACCAGGCCCCTGGATTCCAAGGTCAGCATTCCTTCCTTTCTGATCTGACTGTATCTAAGGACCCAACCAATTCTCAAGAGTCCATTCTAAATCTAAATTGATTGCATTCTATTTAGAGTCTATTCTGAATTATAAAATCTGCTTCCTCTGTATAATCTACACTTCACACAAAGCTGCCAGCTTTTGAAACATGGTAAACATAAGATGTATTGTGGGTTTTTTTTAACTACAGGATGTTAAAAGCTGTCATCAGAATTTTTCTCTTTTGTAGAAAAGACTCTGAATCCCCATAAAATGATATTGTGATTGATGACTGTCACTGACACAGTTTCATGTGACTGTTTTGCAAGACTAAATATTTTTGCAATTGTGAAGATATCCAACCAACCCAATCATGCAAAACACTCTAGGGGCCAACTAATTTTTCAAAGTAACTCTTAATCTCAGTCTTAGTGTTTTTAATTGGGAAACCCCTCCCTGTTTGGGTGAAATGCCTTTTGCATTATGGTCAGTGATGATTTGGATGGATGGATGGATGGATGGATGGATGGTTGGATGGTTGGATGGATGGATGGATGGGTGGGTGTGTGGGTAGATGGATGGGCAGATAGGTGGGTGGATGAATGGATGGATGGATGGACAGATGGGTAGACAAATGGATGGATGAACAGATGGACAGGTGGGTGGGTAGGTGGATGGATGGATGGATGGATGGATGGATGGATGGATGGATGGATGGATGGATTGGTGAGTGGGTGGATACCTAATTCTGATTTTCTCTGCAATGGAGTAGGTATAATAGAAAAAGATGTGAACTTGGTTTTGAGTAATATGAGTACTACCCCTGGTTTTCCCACCACAAATTTAGGTGATCTGAGACATTTCACATCACATTTTCCAGCCTTTGTTTCCTCACCTGGAAATGATAAGTAAATTATTATTAAGGTCACTTTCAGCTCAAAGTGACCACAATCTGAGTGTACTGTGTCCATCTGTTGAAGAACAGCAATGTGAGAAATTTGACACTTGGGCTCCTAACCTCATGTTCTGGGAGAACAGACCCAATAAATGCCTGGATTCCTGGCAAGTCGGACTCAGATTCCTCACATGCTCATTCTTGAGAATAATTTCCAGCCTCCTTAAAATACTTTATGACTGGCTCAACAAGTGAAGAAAGATGAGAAAATCGCCAATGGGGAGAGCTTACGCCTCCCCAACAGAAAGCTGTGTGGAGCCCCCGGGGGAATGACGTTGAGCTATTTGAAAAGAAGAACTTATGGAACAAATTGTCCAGAAAGATAGAGAAGCATGCTCGCCGCCCTTACTGATTTCAGATTACAGCCTCATGGGACTGTGGCCAGGAGGCAGACTGGAGAAAATACAGGAGGGGCCTTTAATGCAACCCGGGGAGGCTCTTGCTAGGGCAACACGGACGGATTGTGGAGTTCAAAAAGGCAGATGGTCTGAGGCTCAGATTCTGATTTGATCATTCACTAGTAGTATTATCTTGAAGAAGCCACCCGATCTCTCTAAGCTTCATCTGAAAACTGAACATATGGACAGTGACCTCAGAGGATCCCATGAAATATAATACATGTAATCCCAAGCCAATTGCCTGGCACTGAGGAGACCCCCATGAATATTAGCTTCCTTTCTTCTTCCATCCAGTTAGGTGGATGGGCCATTGGGTTAGTCATCCTATCTGTGCCTCTGTCTAGCTGCATGAGCCGGGACAAGAGGCTCCTTGTTCCCTTAGCTATAAAATATGGAGGGGCATCACAGTGGCGGCCAGGGCCCCCTGCAGGCCTCACATTGCCACTCTTCGGTATAATTCCTGCTGAGACTGGCAGCCCACATCTGTGGCCTGGAAGAGCAGGGACAGGAGTCCATGGTGGGTCACATGGAATAGTCAGAGCTCACGCACTGACTTGGAGGTTGAAACCATGATGCTGGACTGAGAGCCAAGCTGTCCACACTGCGTGAACACAGCTGCCAGCACTGACCCAAACACTTGCACTGGTCGTCTCTTTAGAGCCCACAAGTGAATGTCCCAATATCCCTGACCATGGGCTCAGCCTTTCACGAGGAAGGAGAAGAGGCATGGGTTTGGGGTGGTGGAGTGCAAAAGGTGCCCGTCATATACATTTAATGTTCACGTTGATGCAAGTATCTTGCCTGCAGACCCAAACCCCTAAGTTTCCCCACAACGTCTGTCTCTGAAGACTGCTGTAAAAATTTAAACATTCAGGCATGTATCAGATATTCTGGATATGGTAGAAAGTGTTCAAGATAGTGCCTGACAATCAGTAGGTGCTAAATGAACAAAAGCCTCCCCTGCCATTAATTACACAGGACCCAATGGTTTCATAAACAGAATATCTCTGCAAGAAGTGTTGGAACTGTTTTTTCTTAAAGTTTAGACCACTTGTTTGTGTCTAAGTAATATACATGTACGTAAATGGTCAGTTTGCTGGCTTGGTGATGAAATGAGGGTCCCGAAAGGAGTTACTGGTTTACGATGGGTGGGTGCTACATTTATATAAAAGGGTGTGTACAAAGTGAAATCTGGCAAGATGGGATTTTCTCCCTTTAATTTTCAAATAGATTAAAAACTGCTGGAGATATGGTCAACTCTGGGCTATAAAAGAGCAGCCTCACACCCATTCCTCCCCATGCACTGATTCATTATAGGCAGGGGCTTTCCTGTACTGCCTGTCAAGGAGGGTTTTCACTTAAATGCCAAGAAGAGGGTCTGGGAAAGTCAGAGAATATCTCCTATGGGGCAAGTCATTTCTCTCTAAACAGGCATGTGAGGTTTGAGAACAGAGTCTACATTTGTTAGATAGGGTTTTATTTCTTCACAGACATAGTCGATTAGTGAATCTCTGAGGGTCCCTTTCTAGAAATTGCTGCAAGAAAGCATACTGCAACCCCATGAAAGTATGGAGAAGATCCCCCACAAGATGAAAAAAAAATTATAGTTACAATGGTACACCCTTAAATTCACCATCAAACATTTGTGAGTACACAGTTCGGTTGTGTTAAGTACATTCACACTGCTGTGCCCCGCAGGATGTTCTCGGTTTCTAAACGGAATCACGAGACCCTGCACACGTGTTCACCAAGGGCGGCATTGGTGATTGGAAGAAGCGCTTGGTTCTGGAAGCACCCGGTGGCCTGGCCTCATTGCAGACTCTTCTGAGTGGGTGGGGACAGTGTCACCTAAAGACACAACTGCAGCTCAGAAACGGGCGCCCGCCGTTGCTGTCCACCCTGAATTCTTTCCAGTTTGTCTTTAGGAAGAGCCCTCCCTAACCCCTAGTTATGGACTGAATGGTGTCTCCTCCAAATTTACACATGAAGCCCTATCTCCCTGTACCTCAGCACGTGGCTGTGTTTGGAGACAGTAACTTTAAGAGGCAATTAAGTGAAAACGAGGCCATTAGGGTGAGCCCTGATCCAATATGACCAGCGTCCTTATAGGAGGACGAGATGAGAACACATGGGAGAATGCCAGGATGTGTCTGCACACAGAGGAAGTACCTCATGAGCACAGGAGACCAGGCAGCCGTCTATGAGCCAAGGAGAGAGGCCTCGGGAGCAGCCAGCCCTGCCGACCCCCGGAGCTCGGACTGCCAACCTCCAGAGCTGTAAGAACATAAATGTCTGTAGTGGAAGCCACCCAGTCTGTGGTATTTTGTGATGGCAGCCTGGGATTTCTATGGAAACCAGAGCCGGAGCCAGGGGCTTGGAAGTTCTTGGTGAGACGAGGTCCCGAGAAGCAGGAGTCTGGGACTTGGAGAGAGTGAAACTAGGAAGGAGGAAAAGCAGATGCCAGGATGTGTCCTCGAGGTGGTCCCCACTGTGGCAACTGGGGCCCGAGGCCTCATACCCCCAGGACTTGGGACCTATAGAGCAGAGGCCTCAGAGTTGTCTGAGAGTTGCCCAGAATTGTCTGGGCTCACCCACCCACTCCTGTCCCCAGGGGTCGGAAATTCCTAGAGGGTGAAGATCATGCATACAGGAGTCCCAGGTTGGTCCCAGGATTCTAAGAAGTCCCGTGCGTGCTGGGGGCAGAAAGCCGGAGGTTGGAGGTGTCGCCGGGGTGAGCGCTGCCGGCTTACACCTCCTGGAACTTGGTTTTCCTTTGCAACCATTCCCTTTATGCTGCTGCAGTATCTCACTACTATTTAACACAGAACCAGGTCTGCGGTTCTGTGTTAGCTGCTATGCCAGTCCAAACAGCAAGCCTCGAATGCTACTTATACATTCACAAAGACTGAGCTTCATTGAAACTCTTGGCTTTCTGGCATTGCTGGTAATGTTTTCAGACACTCTAGCCTCCAAAATGGGAATCCGGGAATTTTATCAACAAAAGGCTTTTGATTTAGAATTCATCTTGGATCCCATTTGCATGGTAAACAGTAGTAAGGTGTCAGAGACTCTGCACAGACCACCAACAGGGAGTGCCAGGGCCAGGGCACAAAGTGGCCAGCCCTGCCTCTGGGCACAGGAATAAATTCATTGGTAGGTTTTTCCTTCCTTTGAAATTCTGACGAGCCATCCCAATATGGAAATCCGTGACCATCAGCTGGGCCCTGCACGGTGTGTGCTCCGTGCCTCCACGGATGCACAGTCTGTGCTCACCAGTGTGCCAGAGACCGGGACAGGGTTTATTTGCAGATGATGGGCATCTGGGTTGCAGCCAATCCACCTTTCCAGTGGGTGAAGCATCCCTATCCTTTTTTTTGGAGACAGACTCTCTGTCGCCCAGGCTGGAGTGCAATGGCGCCATCTCAGCTCACTGCAACCTCTGCCTCCTGGGTTCAAGCGATTCTCCTGCTTCAGCCTCCCAAGTAGCTGGGACTATAGGCATGTGCCACCATGCCCGGCTAATTTTTGTACTTTTAGTAGAGACAGGGTTTCGCCATGTTGACCAGGCTAGTCATGAACGCCCGACCCCAAGTGACCTGCCTGCTTCCTCCTGTGCCTTGATTGTTGGACCCTGCCTGTAAGACCTAGAATTGGCCACTTTCCTTGTCCTACTGGTTTCTGAAGTGACCAGGGCCAGCTCAGGGAGGCATTTAGGATACCCTACCTATGTAGGCATCCATGCGGCCCCTAGAGCCCCCAGCAGATGAGTCTCCAGATGGCTCCTGCACCGAACATCATGGGCCACCTGTGCAGAGAGTGCAAGTCTCTCTGGCTTTTTTTCAAAGGGGTCTCCTGCTGCTGCAAGCTGCAGCTGAAAGCTTTGGGCTCCTCCTAATGTTGGGCAGGGGATGGCAGGGCATAGGCATCCGGGAGAAGTCAGCCTGCAGCCTGTAAATATTTATCTTGTGTTTCCTGCTGAGCTAGGAACCAGGGCATGTGGTTCTTTAAAAAGAAGAAGAAGAAAAAAAGGGCTTATCAAAAAATCACAATGCGCTGCCCTCTTCCCTGCACCCTAATGAACGTCCCCAGGACCTCCCCTTCCTGGCTCTGCATTTCTCCTGCCTTGGCCCTTCCCCGTGGTTCCATGCAGCCCAGAGCAGGCAATATTTGTTTGAATGACCCACTTACCCTGCGTTCCCCCAACCGCTGGGAATGGGTGGGGCCAACAGCCTGGTCCTAGAATCCAGACGTGTCATTGTTGGCTCAGGGATCTGGAAGTGCTCCGGGGTCCTCTGGCCTGCCTGGCAGGGCTGGGATCCTGAGCCCTCTCCCGCTGCCTGGGTCTCAGCCTTCCCATTCCTTTGTGCCTCTGACCCCAGGACTGGCTTTTCTGCTTTGGTGCTGTCACTCTGCTTGTTCTTAGCAGCTCTTCTCTGAGAGGCTTGAGAGACCTGCTCCCAGATGCCAGACTAGAGGCTGGGACCTTCTCACTCCACAGGGTGTTCCTGGGTGACATCTCCCTGGCTCAAGACTCTTGTGCTCCATCCACCCATTGAGACCCCGTTCTCTTCTCTTGCTATGCCCCCATCGGTCATTTCTCCCTCTCCACTAGGCAGCCTGGGTTCTGACACCGTCACCTCTTCTTTAATGACCTTGTCTCTTGCCCAGTCCTGTTCCTTGAGCCAAGAGAAACTGTCAAGCTTTGGATACCTGTCTCAGTTTCCCAGGGCTGCCTAACAAATTACCACCAACGAAACAGCTTAAAACAATAGAATTGGCAGTGGTTTATGCCTGCAATTCCAGCACTTTGGGAGGCCAAGGTGGGTGAATCACAAGGTCAAGAGATCGAGACCATCCTGGCCAACATGATGAAACTCCGTCTCTACTAAAAATACAAAAAGTTAGCTGGGCGTGGTGGAGCATGCCTGTAGTCCCAGCTACTCAGAAGGCTGAGGCAGAAGAATCACTGGAACTCGGGAGGTGGAGGTTGCAGTGAGGTGAGATCATGCCACTGCACTCCAGCCTGGGCAACAGAGCGAGACTCCATCTCAGAAAAAAACAGAAAAACACAAAAAAACAATAGAATTGTACTCTCTCCCACTTCAGAAGGCTGGAAATCAGAACTCAGATATGAGTAGCCTCAATTGCTTCTGGAGGTCCAGGAAGAATTGATTTCCTATCTCTCTCCTGGCTTCTGGAGGGTGCTGGCAATCTCTCAGTACAGACTCACTGTCAACATTCCCTTAAAAGGTGGTGCTAGATTAAAATGAAGTTTTCCAAGGTTAGGACAGACTGGACAAAGTATGATGGAAGGGTCATCTCCTTCATGCCGGCCTTGAGACTTCTAATAAGTAAGACGGCCCAACTGGGCCCCGGGCAGCTTCACTGGGTCTATGCAGTCTTTGGTAAACTGGATCTCGCTCCCATTTTGGAGATGAAAAGACTGAGGCCAGAGGAGCATAAGCGACCTGCCTAATGTCATGCCTCCTGCCCCCTGCCCCCTGCTCCGGGGATTCACGACACTGCTCCGCTCTGGAAGGTTAACTGAAGTGTGGTCAAACAAGCAAGAGCTCTGGGAAATGAATCCATGACCCAGTCACAGCCCAGGTAACCACAGGAATTGCCCACTGGAGAAATGAGCAGCAGCCAGGATCTGATTCTAGAACCACTGTATCTGTCCAGTCATGGACCCGATAGGATGACAGATTTTGAGACAGGGCTGTTGGAGAATGGAAAGCTTGATAATTTCATGTCAGTCTCTTCTCATGATGCCCCTTAGAACTCCAGGAGACACCACAGCTTATCAGAAGTCATGAGAACACTCATGAGTTTTGTCAGTTCAGGTTTTCAAACTGGGGTCTTGAGTGAAACATTGCAGCCTCCCAGATTGAAATCCCAGGGCTGATCAAGGCCACATTTGCCTGAAGCAAGACCCCGAGGTGGGCAGTCTTCTTCCTTGCCTCTGTCTTCCCAGCTCGCCTAGCCTCACCTTTCCTCTGCAGGGGTCCCTATGCCCTAAGAGGTCCCCAGCCTGGCCTTTCAGCCGCCGCCTCCGCACCTACCAGCTCTAGACCCTGCTTCCTGCCTGTGCAGGAAACTGGACCAAAAGTTAGTTCCATATGGGAACAGCTGACAATCAGCCACCCCTTCCCAGAGAGTTCATTTTATTGCTGTTTGTTACACAACCAATATTCATGTAAATCCAAATAAAATGAGAACATTCTTTCGCCACCCCACACGGAGTACACTGGTTTCCTTTCCACTTTCTTTTGCTAGCTCTGTCTGTATGCATACCCAGTCCTTAGAATTTGCTTTCTGGATTTCCCCCCTACTTATTATTTCATAAGCATCTTCCCATCCTCTTCCTGTCTTATATAATTATGACTTTGGTGACTGCCTACGAGTCCCTCAAGGGGACACATTTAATTTCTCCATTCTCTTACTGCTGAATCTTTTTTTTGATCATGATAAATAAACACAGAAAGGTTTTCCCTCTTTTGAAAATTTTCCTAATAATAAATTTCCAGAATGTGAATTAGGTCAAAAAGCATGGACATTTTTATGACTTAAATATTTCAGCCAAATTACTTTCCAAAAAAATTATATACCTTTATGTTCTAGATTTTAAAATGTGCCCCACAGTGCCCTCAACACATGAATCTTATGAATCTGTTCTGTTCTTTTTTTTATTTTTTAAGATGGCGCCTCACTCTGTCACGCTGGCTGCAGTGCCGTGGTACGGTCTCAGCTCACTGCAACCTCTGCCTCCCAAGTTCAAGTGACTCTCCTGCCTCAGCCTCCTGAGTAGCTGGAACTACAGGTATGAGCCACCATGCCTGGCTAATTTTTGTATTTTGTGTAGAGGCAGGGTTTCATTATGCTGGTTAGGCTTATCTCGAACTCCTGACCTCAGGTGATCTGCACACCTCAGCCTCCCAAAATGCCAAGATTACAGGTATGAGCCACGATGCCCAGCTGAATCTGTCCTGCTCTAACCACTTGTCACTGCCTAATATTTTCAAAGAGTAGATCATATCTGCTACTCCTAAAGATCATCCCTTGCACCCTGGGAGGACAGCAGGAACCCATCCTGCTAACCAGGGATATTAAAGGACCCTACTGTGGGCTAAGTTTTGTCCCAGTAAAATTCACACGTTGAAGCCCTAACCCCCAATGTGAGTGTATTTGGAGGCTGGGCCTTTAAGGTGGTTTTTTAAGGTTAAGTTAGGTCATAAGGGAGGGCCCTGATCCCATAGAACTGGTGTCCTTATAGGAATCAGAAGGGATGGTGGGTGTGGTGGCTCATGCTTGTAATTCCAGCACTTTGGGAGGCCGAGGTGGGTAGATCATCTGAAGTCAGGAGTTCGAGACCAGCCTGGGCAATATGGTGAAACACTGTCTCTACTAAAAATAAAAATAAAAAATTAGCTGGGCGTGGTGGTGGGCATCTGTAATCCCAGCTACGAGGGAGGAGAATTATTTGAACCCAGGTGGCGAAGGTTGCAGTAAGCTGAGATCATGCCATTGCACTCTAGCCTGGGCAAAAAAGAGCAAAATTCCATCTCAAAAAAAAAAAAAAAAAAAAAAAAAAAAACAGAATCAGAAGGGACACCAAGAAGAAAGGTTATGGGAGGACACAACAAGAAGGTGTCCCGCTAGCCAGGAGGAGGGGCCTCAGGAGACACCAGCCTAGTGGCTCCTTGATCTCAGCCCCCACAACTGCAGAACAGTAAACTTGTGTTATTGAAGCCACCCAGTCTGTGGTATCCTGTTTCAGCAGCCGGAGAGGATGAATACAGGCTCCCCCTGGAATTGCTCATTTGCTTATTCAGAGCTGCTGTCTCAGTCACAGATCGACAGTAGTTCTTTTTTCAGGACCAGCTTCGTAATTCGCAGGGCTCCATGCAGAGCAAAAATGCAGGTTTCTCAGGCTGGGTGTGGTGGCTTACACCTGTAATCTCAGCACGTTGGGAGGACAAGGTGGGCAGACTGCTTGAGTCTAGGAGTTCAGGACCAGCCTGAGTACAATGGTGAAACCCGATCTCTACAAAAAACAGAAAATTTAGCTGGGTGTGGTGGTGTACACATGTAGTCCCAGTTACTAAGGAGTTTGAGGTAGGATGATCTCTTGAGCCCAGGGGAGCTGAGGTTGCACTGAGCTGAGAAAATGCCACTGCCCTCCAGCCTGGGGGACAGAGTGAGAGTCCATCTCAAAAACAATTATAATTAAAAGAATTTAAAAATGCAAGATTCTTTGGCTGGGTGTGTGGATCACTTGAGGTTAGAAGTTTGACACCATCCTGTCCAAGATGAGGAAACCCCATCTCTACTAAAAATACAAAAATTAGCTGGGCATGGTTGGGCATGCCTGTAGTTCCAGCTGCTTGGGAGGCTGAGGCAGGAGAATCACTTAAACCCAGATCGCACCACTGCACTGCCTGGGTGACAGAGCAAGACTCTGTGTATAAAAAAAAAACAAAAATAAAAATGCTGAGTTATTTGTCCAAAAAGCAGAAAAAAAGCTGTTTCCTTGCTGCCATGGTCTCTTGTGACCAGTCACTGTTGCTCTCTCTCAGGTACAGGGACACTCATGGGTCAGCATCAAGACATAGGTGCCTGGGGCCCTGCCCTGTGACTCCTCACACACACCAGACCTGACCCTGACCATCACCACTGGGGGTAGAGAGGAGGGCTGAGGCAGTGGGTGGCGGGACCCCTATTCTGGGGTGGTGAGGGGTGGTGGGAGGTGGGGGCTGCAGCTAAGCCAGGGCTCCACACCCCAGCTCAGTCTCCACTGTGCCTTAGGACTCCACTGAGAAAACACAAATTCAGAGACAAATCCATCACCAGTTTCAGGAGGGCGATGGCAGAGAATGAAACCCCCAGCATGGGGCCCTGTGTGACTGCACTGATCACAGGCTCTCCTGCATCCTGGGGTCAGGGAAGCCCTGTTTCCTGTGCAGATGACCTGAAGTGCTAAAGCTCTGTTGATCACTTCTTTCTTGCAGATTCTGAATGAATATTTTAAAATGAATTTCCCATTAAAGTCCCATGCATCTAGACCTCAGTAAATGCAACCTGGTTTTGCCCACCACCTGAACAAAGGCACCTCCCTTTTTTTGGCATTTGCATTGACATGCTTGCCATGCAGTGACACTCTGCCCCATCTTTTCCCACACTCTGCCCTAGATGTGATGCTCTGTGAAGTCTGATACTTGCCTTCCTTTCTTCTTTCCATGTTGTTGGCTTCAAAAGAAGGCAGGACTTAATCATGGGGCAGTAGAAGAGACATGGGCTTCGAGCCGCCTCCTCCTAGCAGAGTGGCTTTGAGCTATGTACGAGTCCATTTTCATGCTGCAGATAAAGACATATCCAAGACTGGGCAATTCACAAAAGAAAGGTTTCATAGACTCACAGTTCCATAGACTGGCTGGGGAGACCTCACAGTCATGGCAGATGGTGAAAGGCACTACTTACATGGTGGCAGACAAGAAAAGAGAGGTTGTGCAGGGAAACTCCTCTTTATAAAACTGTCAGATCACTATCATGAGAACAGCACGGGAAAGACTCGTCCCCATGATTCAATTACCTCACACCAGGTCTCTTCTACAACGTGGGAATTGTGTGAGCTACAATTGAAGATGAGATTTAGGTGGAGACACAGGCAAACTATATCAAGCTAGTTACTGAATTGCTCTGGTTTGGGGTTTTTCATCTGTGAAGTGGTGATACCATCTGCCTGCAGGACGGGGAGGACCATACCATGGGATTGTAGGGCATTTGGCAGCATGCATTCCACCACTCCTTCCCAGGAAGAAAGGGGAGATGCTCCATGCTGTTTTGTGTGAGGGAGGAAAGTGGTAGGCAGCAGGGCTTTCAGGGACGGAGCAGTCTGAGCCTGCCTGAGCTCTGCCACCTACTTGAGTTCCTCCATCTGAAAACAGGCATAACAATTTCTACATTGAAAGTTTGCTGGGAAGAGTAAAGGAAGCAACTTCTAGTATGAGACTATAGCCAGGTTTTGCATATAGTAGGTGCTTAATAAATGCCATCTCCTTTCCTGCTCCCCCTGCTTGGAGTTTGCCATGTGACTGACCATCCCAGCAGTAGGTTTAGAGGACAGGGTAAGGGACACGTGGCCCAAATTTACCCCAATTTCATGCTTCAGGCAATCTCCTGACTTCTGAGATTCTCTCTTCTCATCCTCAAATGAGATTCAGCATATTTGCTCCCCTACCTCCCAGGTCAATCAGCTTGAAAATTAAGTGAGGCAATGGATGCAAAATTCTATGCAAAGACTTTTTCCCATTCTGTTGGTTGCCAATTCACTTTAGTGATGATTTCTTTTCCTGTACAGAAGCTCTGAAGGGTTATGATTCACACCATTTCCCAAGATTTAGGTCACTAAGTCTCAAATAGGACCCTTAGTTTCCTTCTTCCCTTCCCTCGTGCACCTAACCAGCTGGTATTGTAGGGACTCCCAATGTGTTGGGGGAAAGCAGCCTCTGTGGTTGGATCACATGTGGACCACCCTGGCCTTACATTGTTTTTTTCATGGACATAAAGGATAATTAGAGAAGAGGAAGCAGACTTGGGCAGGCTCTGGGTGGGGAGGCAGTGCTGTGCAGATGAGACAGTCGCAGGGGATGTGCAAGGACAGGCCACCTAGTTCAGGCTGGGATCTGCAGCAGACGTTAATACATGAATGACAGACGGTTATGCCACTATACTAATAACATTCATTAGTATTCAGTAATCAGTACTGAGTCAGAGTCTTAGTTTGAACCTCTACATGGTTTCTGCCATGCAGCCTGACCCCAGCCTGGGTTTATGATGAGGAACTTACTACCTTCAAAGCTTCTTTTATATTAATGTACCTCTGACCATTAAAAAGTATGTTCTTGGCTGGGCCCGGTGGCTCACACTTGTAATCCCAGCACTTTGGGAGGCCAAGGTGGGCAGATCACCGGAGGTGAGGAGTTAGAGACCAGCCTGGCCAACACAGCAAAACCCCATCTCTACTAACAATACAAAAATTAGCTGGAAGTGCTGGTGGATGCCTGTAGTCCCAGATACTCAGGAGGCTGAGGCAGGAGAATTGCTTGAACCCAGATGGCGGAGGTTGCAGTGAGCTGAGATCATACCACTGTACTCCAGCCTGGGTGATGGAGGAAAACTGTCTCAATAAATAAATAAATAAAGTGTGTTCTCTACATACACCCTTTCAGCACTTTAGCAACATGGGGCAAGAGCTGGAGACTCTGGAACCAACCTGCAAAGCCCATGGTCAGTCACCACTATCTACTGTCAATGAAACCTTATGAGTTACCAAACCTCTGTGTGCCTCAGTTTCCTCATCTGAACTATGAGGATCCTAATAATGCTTATAGGGTTATAATAGGATTAAGTCTATTAATATGGGAAGCACTTAGAACAGTGCTTGGCACGTAGGACAAGGCAGATGATATTACACTCTTCTATGATTTGTTTTCCCATTTGTGAAAGTATAAAAGTTGAAAAATAATTAAAACACATTAAAAGTGGATTGGCCAGGCAGAGAGATAAATGAGCTGTTTGCATAAACATGAATTAAGAGAGTCACACTCAACTAAGAGTTATTCCCCATTGAGAAGTGCAAACATCTGGAAGGAATTAAATGAGCGACGAGGCGGGTGGTGGCGGGATGTTAGCAGAGAACATGCCGTGACTGCTGGAAGGACAGAATTCATTTCTGGGACGTACAAATAATCCCACAAAAAGGAGGCTGCCTTAGATGAGTTTATGCCCAAAGAACATTTATCCGCAAATAATTTCTGTTCTGATTAGCCCAGGTACCTGAAGTATCGTATTCCTATGGGCTAATGCATCACCTTGGAAAGGCCGCTTCTAAACTGCAAATAGACTAGGGAAAATAACGAGTTACCATGTCATATCTGTGAAATTCACAACATGAAAATTGTAACACTCAGGGCAGTGAGGCTGCACTGAACTCGGCACATTTTAACATCTGTAATGTAAATGTAAATTAGTACAACTTCTTTTTGAGAAGTAGTTTGGCTGGAATTTTTAAGAGTCATAAAATGTCCATGCCTTTTGACCTACTAATCCAGCTTCTGGAAATGTATTATTAGGAAGAATTTCAAAGTGGTGGGAGGAATCTTTCTGCATTTATTTACCATAGTTTAAAAAAAAAAATTCAACAGTAAGAGAATGGGTAAATTAATGTGTCCCCTTGAGGGACTCATAGGCAATAATCAAAATTATAATTATAAAACAAAAGAGAATTAAAAACGCTTATAAAAAGCACTTATAATTATAAAACAGAAGATTTAAAAATGCTTATATTACAATATAATAATATTATTGGGTAGAAAAAAACCCAGAAATCAAATATAAAAGATTGGGTATGCATATGAACAGAGCTAGAAAAACAGAATGAAAAGGCAACAGTGTGCACTGCTGTAGGACAGTGGAAGAATTTCCTTTGTTTTATTTAGGTTTGTGACTATTTGTTGTGCAATGAACAGCAGTAAGAGACCCAAACGAACTCTCCGGGAAGGGGTGGCTGATTGTCAGCCGTCCCCATATGGACCAAGTTTCAGTCCAGTTTTCTGCTCAGGGAGCAGAGTCCAGAGCTGGTAGGTGAGAAGGCAGCAGATGGGCAGGGCTGGGGAACTCCCAGGGTGCAGAGGACCAGCTGGGCTTAGGGACCCCTACAGAGGGAAGGAGGGGCTAGGAGAGCTGGGAAGACAGGTAAGGAAGAAAACTGTCCACTTCAGGGTCTTGTCCCTGGGCAAATGTGGCTTGAATCTGGGAGTTTACACTGTTCCTCTTAGTCACTCAAGAGCCCGTTTTGAAAACCAGAACTTACAAAACTTGAAGTGTTCTCACGACTTCCGATAAGCTGTGGTGTCTCTTGGAGCTCTAGGGGCCTCATGAGGAGAGACTGACATGAACTTACCAAGCTGTCCATTCTCCAGCCCTCTTTCAATACGTATCACCCACAAATGGACAGACACACTGGCTCTAGAATCAGATCCTGGCTGCTGCTGCTTTCTCCAGTGGGCAATTCCTGTGGGTCGTGGATTCATTTCCCCAGAGCTCTTGCTTGTTTGACCACACTGCAGTTAACCTTCCGGAGTGGAGCAGTGGCGTGAGCTCCTGAAGCAGGGGGCAGGGGGCAGGAGGCATGACATTAGGCAGGTCGCTTATGCTCCTCTGGCCTCAGTCTTTTCATCCCCAAAATGGGAGCGAGATCCAGTTTACCAAAGACGGCATAGACCCAGTGGCTGAAGTCTGCAGAGCCCCGATGATGCTGCCCAGGGAGCCTCTTCATCTGTCTTACTTACTAGAAGTCTCATAGCCAGGATGAAAGAGACACCCCTTCCTTCATACTTTGTCCAGTCTGTTCATACCTTGAAAAACTTCATTTTGTTCAAGGATCACTTTTTAAGGGGATGTGACAAACAGTCTATACAAAAGAAGACAGCCAGGATGTATAGAGGCTTAGGACCTTGTCATGAGCATGTAAAAGAAGGAACTGCAGATTTTAAGCTGGAAAAGTCATCCTATAGCAGGGATATGGTACTTGTCTTTGAAATTCTGAAGGGCTATCTTGTGTGAAACAAAAAAATATGTTACCAGCTCCATGTGGCGACAAAGAATGGTATCAGTGGACAGAACTGCAGGGAGGAAATTTCAAGTCTGAACAGCATAGAGAAAGTTCTGACAGCACTGTCTGAAGATGGAGAGATGGTGTAAACAGGGACGCAGAGACCCCTTTGCAATGTGATCTTCTTAGATTAAAGTGCTGGGTGGAAGAGAAGGTAAGGCAAGGCTTCAAGACCCCTTCAGCCCTGTGAGCCTTGAGCCTAAGCTGAAATGACTTAGCCCCTCCAGGGTGGCCACCATAAATGCTATGTGCTTCCAGAAGCATCACTGGAAGATTGTAACAGCTGGCCTTCCCATGGCTCGAGAAACCTCACCACCTATATCCCTCCTTCTCAATGTGAAGTTCTGGAAGAGAACTTATTCCGTCTGACTCTTCTCATGTTTGAACAAGCTGTGTACCAAGATCCCCAGTTACCTCTAAGATGTTCAAGGCATAATTTGTTCTGTGTCTCATCTGTTCCACCTCCTACCTACCCCACCACTAGGCCCAATTTCCCTTTCTCTGGTATGCAGAGCAGAGTGGGGAGCAGCTGTGGACAGGACACAGCTAACAGACAATGAGCATCGCTAGACAGCCCCACTCAGGGTTTGTGGCATTCCTGAGTCAGTGCAGTCCACAACCTCCCAGGAGACACAGGGATGCTAGATTCTAACGATGAAAACACACATCATTCCTCTTAACATGGCACAACAGCTGCTTATAACCAAGAAAAGGGAACTTCTGCAGGAGGAGGGGGTGGGGGATCACTGGGATGGGTTTTTTTTTGCTGAAGAGGAGGGGACCTAGAAGAAGTAGAAGACGTAGAGAAGGAGCATATCAATATAAAAGCAGTCTTCATTGGATTGTGTCTGTCCAATCATGGACTCTGATTGGGTGACAAGTGTTGAGACACAGCTGTTGGAGAATAGAAAGCTTGATAATTTCACATCAGTTTCTTTTCATGATGCCCCTGAAGCATCAAGAGACACTGCGGCTTTTCAGAAGTCATGAGAACACTCCGAGAACACCCAGACAGGCTGTTGGCACAGCACGTGAGCAGAAGGAAATGGGACCCTGAACTCAGGAGGCCAGAAAATAGACACGGTGGCCTTGAGCCTGACTGAATCTGCTGCTGAGGTGGTTTTCCTTTAGATAGTCCTGAAGCTGACTTGAGGGGAAGACTGCAGGCTCTGGAGCAAGCCCTCTCGGATAGGATTTACTTGCTGTAAATTGTTACCCTTGGCAATACTGGCAATACTAATAACTCTAACTATAAAAGGGGATAAGAATGGTACTGTCTTAGTCTGTTCAGGCTCCTATAACAAAATACTGTAGACTGGGTAATTTATAAACAACAAATGTATCGCTCATGGTTCTGGAGGCTGGGAAGTCCAAGAAAAAGGTGCCCTGAGATTCATGTCTCGTGAGGGCCTGTTTCTCATGGACGGCACCTTCTATGTGTCCATGTGTCAGGAAGGATGAACAGCTCCCTCGAACCTCTTTTATAAAGTCACTAATCTCATATGTGAGGGCTCTGCCCTTGTGACTTAATCACCTCCTAAAGACCTCTCTTACTGTGGCTTTGGGGATTAAGTTTCCACATACGAAATTTTTGGGGGGAGGGGCATATTCAGATCGTAGCAGGTACCCCCCTCCTAAAGTTGCGAGGATAACACCACCCAACATCTTAAGCTGATCTACATGAAACTGCTGATAATGCAACCACTTTTAAACATTCAAAACTGGCAGGTTCATAGGGGTCCACTAAATTAACTACTCGATAATTTCATGTCAGTTTCTTCTATGTATGAAGAATTGGTATGGGTGTGACCCCATAGCAGTTCAGTCACCGTTTCTGCAGATGAGACACCTAGCCAGGTGATGTAATATGCAGGCAGGTTTGGGGACCACTGGCTTAGCACAACGCCCGGGATCTAGTGAAGCGCTCGGCTCACCACCTCTGCTTTTCATTCGTCTGTCATTTATGGAGCACGTACTGCATGCCAGGCTCTAGCTGGGTTCGCTTCTTGTCACCGGGGCCTTCCTCCCCAGCGGTGCTCAAGTCTCCCCTCCTCCTCCTCCTTCGCAGTGTCCAGGCCGCGCAGCTCTCCTGACGACCTGAAGGCCCTGACCCGCAACGTGAACCGGCTGAATGAGAGCTTCCGGGACTTGCAGCTGCGGCTGCTGCAGGCTCCGCTGCAGGCGGACCTGACGGAGCAGGTGTGGAAGGTGCAGGACACGCTGCAGAACCAGTCGGACTCGCTGCTGGCACTGGCGGGCGCGGTGCAGCGGCTGGAAGGCGCACTGTGGGGGCTGCAGGCACAGGCAGTGCAGACGGAGCAGGCGGTGGCCCTGCTGCGCGACCGCACGGGCCAGCAGAGCGACGCGGCGCAGCTGGAGCTGTACCAGCTGCAGGTGGAGAGCAACAGCAGCCAGCTGCTGCTGCGGCGCCACGCGGGCCTGCTGGACGGGCTGGCGCGCAGGGTGGGCGTCCTGGGCGAGGAGCTGGCCGACGTGGGCGGCGTGCTGCGCGGCCTCAACCACAGCCTGTCCTATGATGTGGCCCTCCACCGCACGCGGCTGCAGGACCTGCGGGTGCTGGTGAGCAATGCCAGTGAGGACACGCGCCGCCTGCGCCTGGCGCATGTGGGCATGGAGCTGCAGCTGAAGCAGGAGCTGGCCATGCTCAACGCAGTCACCGAGGACCTGCGCCTCAAGGATTGGGAGCACTCCATCGCGCTGCGGAACATCTCCCTCGCCAAAGGTACCGCCAGGCCCATGTGCCTCCCCCAAGGACCCTCCTGATGGGGCCTTCCTCCTGCACGTCCTTCCCCAAGGACCCAGGAGTCGTCCCCCACATCCCCAAGTGCACTTGCCGTTCTCAGCCCATACTCTCTCTTAAGTCTTGCCCTACAGGAGTCTGGAATTTTCTGCCCTAGTGGCATGTACCCACTTCCAGGGCCTGCACAGGCCTCTCCCTGGGTAAACCTCCTGGGGTAGAGGCAGACTCAGTGGCCACTCTTCTAGGTGTGAGAGTTCACCCCAGTGGTGACTAATGGGAGCCTGGTGGTCTCAGCTTGCCTGAATGCACTGGAGCCTCCAAGAGCTTGAGGTGGGGGCAGAAAAAGGGACTCAGGCCGGGAGTAGAGAAGGGCTGCTCTGGTGTCCTTCCCATGGTGGAGTTCCTGGAGTCGGAAAATTCCAAACTTGAACCTAGCCTTTCAGGCTGTTACAAAGACTTACTCATTTAGGCAAAAGAACATATATCGTTGAACAATCTGTTGGTTTCATTTGTAACTTTTTTTTTTTCAAGCTGGGGTCTGGCTCTGTTGCCCCAGCTGGAGAGCAGTGGTGTGATCATGGTAGCCTTGAACTCCTGGGCTTAAATTATCCTGTCTCAGCCTCTCAAGTAGTTAAGACTACAGGTGCACACCACCACGCCCCACTACTTTTGTTGTTGTTTTGGAGACAGTCTTACTTCATTCAGGCTGGAGTTCAGCGGCATGATCTCGGCTCACTGCAACCTCCAACTCCCGGGTTCAAGAGATTCTCTTGCCTCAGGCTCCTGAGTAGCTGGGATTACAGGCGTGCACCACCATGCCTGGTTAATTTTTGTATTTTTAATAGAAGACAGGGTTTTCCCATGTTGGCCAGGTTGGTCTCAAACTCCTGACCTCAGGTGATCCTCCTGCCTCAGCCTCCCCAAGTGCTGGGATTACAGTCATGAGCTACCACATCCGGCCAGTTTTTTAAAAATTATAATTTTTGTAGAGATAAGGTCTTGCTATGTTGCCTAGGCTGGTCTTGAACTCCTGGACTCAAATGATCCTCCTGCCTTGTTTTCCCAAAGTGCTGGGACTATGGCATGCCAGCCCATTTGTTATCTTAACCATGATGGTAAAAATGCAAAAACATGTGGGCCTTCATTGTGCTTGTACTGTGTGCCACAAATGATAGAACCTAGAGACCCAACTCCCTTTCTTCACCCCTGACAAACTTGTCCCCTTCCCCCCTCGTCCCTTCCTGCTGCACACACCATCAGAGACACCTTTCATGAAATGTACTTTTCCCACGTCGCCCCCCTGCTCAAAGCCCACAGTGGCTCCCCAAGGCCCACTGGGTTCATCAAATCCTCCTTAGTCTGCCATCAGCACTAATAATACCATCGTGAGCACCTACTATGTGTCACCTACTGTGCCCCGTGTATCTCATATGGGCATCTTTTGAAAATAGTGGCTCTCCAAGAGAGTCACGTTTTCCCTATTTTATTGACAAGCATGCTGAGATTTAGGAAGCTTCCATAGCTAGCCCACAGTCACAGGGCCAGGAGGTGTTGGACCAGCATTTCCATCCCAGAGCTAGTGTGCTTCCCACTGCTTTCCTATCCTGTCCTGCCTGCCTCCTCTCCCACTGCCACCCATGCCAGAGGGCACAGAGCAAACGGCTGCAGGAACCAGCGAGCAATGGCAAGGAGGAGAGGCTGCAGTGTCAGGGAGGAGAGGCTGCAGTGTAGGGGAGGAGGAGAGGCTGCAGTGATGGTGAGGAGGAGAGGCTGCAGTGATGGTGAGGAGGAGAGGCTGCAGTGTGGGGAGGAGGAGAGGCTGCAGTGATGGTGAGGAGGAGAGGCTGCAGTGATGGTGAGGAGGAGAGGCTGCAATGTGGGGAGGAGGAGAGGCTGCAGTGTGGGGAGGAGGAGAGGCTGCAGTGTGGGGAGGAGGAGAGGCTGCAGTGATGGTGAGGAGGAGAGGCTGCAGTGATGGTGAGGAGGAGAGGCTGCAATGTGGGGAGGAGGAGAGGCTGCAGTGTGGGGAGGAGGAGAGGCTGCAGTGATGGTGAGGAGGAGAGGCTGCAGTGTGGGGGAGGAGAAGAGACTGCAGTGTGAGGGAGGAGGAGAGGCTACAGTGTGGGGAGGAGGAGAGGCTACAGTGTGGGGAGGAGGAGAGGCTACAGTGTGGGGAGGAGGAGAGGCTGCAGTGTCAGGGAGGAGAGACTGCAGTGTCGGGGAGTGTTAGGGATTATGGCAGGTCTAGTTCATTTTTGCCAGGCTAGAAGGTGGGCCCAGGCTGACAAGGTCTGCCTGTGTTTCAAGAGAAATCAGAAGCGCGATGTTCTGGAAATGTTTAATTGTTTAACTCATGGGTCCTACATGGTCTTGGCGTGGGTGAAGCATCCAGTGAAATTGGGTGCATCTTGTCACTGCCCTAGAAGCACAGCTCACCTTCACAACTGTCACAGCTGTGCTCCAGAGACTCCTCCACCTGCAGCATCCTCCTCCTCCTCATCATCCTCCTCCCCCATTCCCTCTTCTTCTTCTTCTTCCTCTTGCTTCTCCTCTTCCCTTTCTCTTCTCTTCTTCCTTCTTCCCATCTTCTTCCTGATTCTCCTCCTCCCTTTTCTCCTCCTCCCTTTCCTCCTCCTCCTCTTCCTTCTCCTCTTCCTGTTCCTTCTCCTCTTCCTTTGTCTCCTTCTTTTCTTCCTTCTCATCCTCTTTTTTCTCTTCCTCCTCCTCCTCTTCTTCCTTGTCCTCCTTCTCCTGCTTTTCCTCCTCCTCCTTTTCTTCTCCTCTTCCTCCTCTTTCTTCTCCTTCTCCTCCTTTTCTTCCTTCATCTCCTCCTTCTTTTCTTTCTCTTCCACCTTTTCCTCCTCCTTTTCCTCTCCCTCCTCCTTTTTCTCCCTCTTCTCCCTCCTCCTTGCCCATCTAAATCCTGTTGATACTCCAGGATCTCACTCAAACCCACCTCCTCCAAGAACCCCCCAACCTTTCTAGCTCCCTGAAGTCTCCCTCTTTCAAGTTTCTGCATTTATCAGAGAGAAAGTATAATGATGGGGCCCTCTGCATCCTTTCCAGTTTACATAGCACTTTTCTATACTTTGTTTTGCTTTTACATGGGACCTGAGGATGAACTGTGAGGTCATTTAAGGCAGCTGTTGTAGAGGGCAGTGTCGGATTTCAGCAGGAAAACAACTGAGACTGAGGGAGGAAGTCCCTGCCTTACTCAAGCTGGTAATGATCCAGCTGTATGAGGTGTAATTTACATGCCGTGAAATCCCCCCATTTTAGGTGTACAGTTCAATGATCAGGACCTTTAAGCCCAGTGCCCAGTTGTCATTCTGTTCCCCACAGTCCATCTGGATCTGTGTCTCTGTCCCCAGCATTAAGAGTGCAATGCACATAACTGGGACTCGATGAATGTTTGTAAAAGCAACTGTTAAATCTTGACACTGGGCGATCACTGGCTTCCCTGGTCCTGGGTCACTTTGGGCCTTTACATCACAGAAATCAAAGGAGGGAGGAGGTAGAATTTCTTCTTCCAAACACAGGATCTTAGCTTTTCCTACCTTCTCTTTTCCTTGACCTCCCTTGCCCCTAGCAATGTGTTCAGGAACTGATAGCATTAAATAGCGATCACAGTGAATTATGACCTACAATGTGGCAGGCATTTTGTAGACATGAATTCTCCAAATAGACATTCAAGACCAAGAATCCTCACATCCTGCAGAAAGGTCTTATTGTCCCCGCTTCGTAGATGAGAAGCCTGAATAATCTTCCCCCTGTTTCTTAGACAACTGGCAAGTTGCAAAGCCAAGGTCTAAACATGGCTCTGCCTGGCCCAGAAATCCTGGCTATTGAGATGGAAGCACTTGGCTTCCCAGCTCTAAGCAGTGAGGAGAGGAGAGTGGAGGGTGAGTTCCCTCTATCTGGGGCACTTTCCAATCCTTTCCTTTTCTTAGCCGGAGACCTCACCATGCTTCCTGCTAATGCACCCTCCCATGCTCCCCAAACACTTCACATCCGGGTTCTTTCATTTCTAAGTCCAGTCTCCTTGGCTCAATCCACAACTGCCCTGGGTCACTCCTTTTCCAGGGTACTTCAAGTGGGGTCCTCCACATAGTCTTTCTTTGGTCCTCAAACTAAGTTTTACACTCAGTTCTCTTGATCTAAAAGTTTAATCTCAGTCCTTCCCAGGCCTGCCTGCCTTCCTGTCTTCAAGCTTTGGAGCTCCTTCTACACCGACTCTGCTGGGAAGCGGGTGGAGTTGCTCCCAGCCCCACCCACCACCCTCTTTGCACTGGGGGCTCAGAGGACCACAGCCAGGGCAATGTCAGCACCTTTCTGGGCCTGAGTCTCCTTGGCTGTGAAATGGGGCACACGTTCCCTGCCTTGTCCACTTCTCAGAGTCAAGAGAGATGCCTTAAATGATGAAACAGAGAGAACCCTCAAAAGTGTAAAAGTGATAGGGACTGAGAGTCCAGGCCCTGGTGACTTGAGGGTGCTAGAAGTGGAGCTGTTTGCTGAGCCACTCCGCCCTGTCAGCCTCCCTGTGGTTAGCGTGGTTCTGGGGGTGGTGTTTACTCTATGATTTTGATGACTGTACGGCTGGCTCCAGGCCATCAGCTGTCCTCCTAATTTGCTCTTGGCAGTCAGTTCCCAGATTCCAGCCCATGCAGGTCCCCTACCCCATCACGTGTTCTGGGATCTGGGAAGAGAGAAGGCATGGGTTTCCTCCCATTGGCTGATCCCTGAGAATCTCTGATGCTTGTCCTGAATGCCTGGTCCCAGACCTTTCATCCCATTGGGAATATGCTTCTGGCAAGAGCAACTGCACTGGGGGCAGCATGAGGGGGCAGGGTAGATGGCGGGGGCAGAGCTTGAGCGGGGACCCTAGGACCCTGCTCCTCCTTGTTCCAGCCACCTCCATGCCCTGGTCTGCCCTGGTGACAGGATAGATGGGAAATGGGATGTGTAGAAAGCTGAGAAGTGAAAAAGCTTACCTGGGCACCTCTTGGAGTAATAGGTGTCTTGGTCCTTCTGCTACTGCTCATTAGTCTTCAGATCCGGATTGTGTGCCAGGGTGTGCAAGGCACAGGCCACAGACACTGCCCTACAGGAGGGTCTGGCCTCCTTGGGAACTACAGTTGGGGGTGGAGGATGGTACCCAGGGAGTGGGCAGAGGCTCCCACAGGGGCATTGTGCATGGAGATCTCCCCACTGCCTTCCAGATCTGAGATTTGAGGGCTCTACCGGTGGAACACTAAGAAATCAGAAGGGTGGCTGTATTCATCTGTTCTCACACTGCTAGTGAAAGCATACCTGGGACTAGCTAATTTATAATGAAAAAGAGGTTTGATGGACTCAAAGTTCCACATGGCTGGGGAATGCTCACAATCATGGCAGAAGGCAAAGGAGGAGCAAAGGCACATCTTACATGGCAGCAGGCAAGAGAGTGTGTGCAGGGAAACTCTCCTTATAACACCATCAGATCTCATGAGACTTATTTACCATCACGAGAACAACACAGGGAAAACCCACCCCCATGATTCAATTACCTCCTGCTGAGTTCCTCGCACAACATGTGGGAATTATGGGAGCTACAATTCAAGATGAAATTTGGGTGAGGACACAGCCAAACCAGATCAGTGGGCATGAAGGCAGCCTCAGGGCTAAGAGGAACTGGAGTCTTAGGATCTGGCTAATGTTCAGGGACACCATGAGGAGAGCATTTGCGCAGAGGTGGAGGAAAGTTGGTGACTGTGAGCATTGAGCTGTAAGTTTGCAGCAGAAGGGGTCAGATTGTGAGTGATCTGCAGGGGCCTTGACAGGGGAAGCTGCGCCTGTGGTGCAGTCAGGGGACCCCCCGTGCTCTGAGTCCCTATGGTTGCTTTGTTATTTCGTAGAGACTGATCAGACAGCAAGGCACACATGGGCTGGAAACAGAGACAGGGTGGTTCTTATAAAGGCTGGAGCCAGGCCATAAGGACCCCACGAGGATGGAGGCAGTGAGGAAGGAAGTGGAGTCATGAGAAGGACCCTCCTTTATGAGAACCCTTGACTCACAGTTGTGTGTGGCTGGAAAGGGACACAAAGGGAGGATGGGAAAGAGGGATCCAAGCAGGCTCGAGATTTCCAGACTGGGTTTCTGAAAAAAAGGATAGCGTCAGTAAGCACACTAAAAAGTCATATCCTAAGATTGCTTCACCTACGGGCAGCAGCAGTGATTTAAAGGCACATGAGGTCCTCAGAGCACCTGGCGGCTTGGCCCCTCGAGGCTCTGTCCAAATCATCAGCCCTTCTGAGTCGGCCAGGCCAGTACCACCTGAGGATGTGATGAAGGCTTGGGGATGGGCGCCCACCTTTACTGTCCACCTCACCTTCTTCCCAGTTCATCTCTAGTAAAGGCCCTCACTAACCACATAGTTCTATTTTTAAAAATAGGCTGGGCGTGGTGGCTCACGCCTGTAATCCCAGCACTTTGGAAGGCCAAGGCGAGTGGCTCACAAGCTCAGGAGTTCGAGAGCAGCCTGGCCAACATGCCGAAACTGCATCTCTACTAAAAATACAAAATTAGCTGGGTGTGGTGGTGGCGCTACTCGGGAGGCTGAGGCAGGAGAATTGCTTGAACCTGAGAGGTGGAGGTTGCAGTGAGCCAAGAACATGCCACTGCACTCCAGCCCGGGAAACAGAGCTAGATTCCATATATATATATATCCATCTGTAGCATGTTTTTGAGACCTGCCTCTCCCTGGATGACCCAGCCAAGTTCCACAGGGTGCTTTCAGGTGAGCCGGGAATACCCAGAAGTTGTCATCCTATAAAGGTTCTGAGGAGGCATTATGCAAAGTGAGGTGCTCAGGATGTCCCGCCACCACTCAAGACTGCAAAGCCCTTCTCTAGTCATCATGCCCCTGAATCCACTCAGTCCTCACTACAACGATATGAGAAAGGAATTTTTTTTACCTTCATTTAATAGAATCAGGACTCGAACCCGACTTGATATCCACGCTCAAAACCCACCTTCCAGATGATGTGTACCACCCAGAGGCCCCACATCAGGGTCTTTGGGTAGCATCCTCCCTTGGCAAGACTGACTCCTGGGAAGACCCTACCCTATGAAGGTTACCCCTGCACCTGAGGGACAGGTGAAATTGTCAGCACACCTCACAATCAGGGAATTGCAGTCCTTACATCTGTGACCAGCTCGGTTCCTGGAGCACCTGGGTTCCCAGCGGGGTGGGATGGTGGAGGCAGGGAAGAGAGAAAGGGGTGGGCCTTCAGCCCAGCAGTAGAGATCCAGGCACCCTCTCCTGGTTCCCTTTGCTGCAGCCTTGGCCTTAAGGGGGGACCCATGGGAAGTGGTTCTGGAGCCCATTTGCTTCCTGACTCCACCCTTCGTTTCTGCGCCATCTTTGGTCTGTTCCCAGCAGGTTCTCTGACTCAATCCTGTGGTCTGAAAAGTGGGATCACAAAACCTAGTCCTTCCTAAATGATTTGTACGCCTTGTGAATTGTTGACTACTTTTTTCCCCGCCTGCGTGCCATTGAATTACTAAACAGCCATCAAGTTTGGTTAGGGTCTGAGGACAGCGCCAGCATGCGGAAGGTATCAGTACATCTCGACCTTGGCTGGCTGGTTGTTTTGTATGTATTATTAACACCTTCTGATCTCATATACTCATTCATTCATCAAATATTTATTGTGCAAGACATTACTGCTGGGCTGAGTCTGTGTGGTTTGGTTTCCCGGGGCTGCCATAGCAAAGCATCATAAACTCGGCAGTTCCACAGAAGCTTATTTTCTCACAGTTCTGGAGGCTTCAAGTCTGAAATCCAGGTGTCCACAGGGCCATGTTCCCTCTGAAAGCTCAGGGGGACCCTTCCTTGGCCCTTCCTAGCTGCTGGTGCTTGCTGGCAGTCCTTGGTGTTTCTTGGCTTAGGAATGTGTCGCTCCCATTGCCACCTCCATGGCCACATGATGCTCTCATATCTCTGTGTCTCTATTTTCTCTTCTCATAAGGACACCAGCCATTGGCCTGAGGCCTGCCCTACTCCAGGGTAACCTCATCTTAACTCATTATGTCTGCAAAGAGCCTATTTCCAAATAAAGTCATATTCTGAGGTTCCTGGTAAACAGGGGATAGAGACATTATAAAGTTATAAAGGCCATTTTTCATGGTCCTCCTCTTTTTTTTTCTTTGGAGACAAAGTTTCACTCTTGTTGCCCAGGCGGAGTGCAATGATGCAATCTCAGCTCACTGCAGCCTCCGCCTCCCGGGTTGAAGAGATTCTCCTGCTCAGCCTTTGGAGTAGCTGGGATTACAGGTGCCCACCACCACCACACCCGGCTGATTTTTATATTTTTAATAGAGATGAGGTTTCACCATGTTGGCCAGTCTGGCTCAAACTCCTGACCTCAGGTGATTCACCTGACTCAGCCTCCCAAAGTGCTGGATTACAGGCATGAGCTGCCACACCCGGCTTCACAGTCCTCGTTTTCTCTTGAAAAGCAGCAGGAGGTGAGAGCTTGCAGGCTGTGTCTTCACAGTACGTACAGGGATATAAAGGGTGTGGCCCTGTTCAGGGAGCTGGCAATTGTTTTAGGAAAGACAGAACACAGTCACTGTGGCAACAGGACAAGGCAGGGTGAGATTACTGGTCAAATGGCTCCAAGTGTGCACATTCAAGCAGCTCATGCCAACTTTCAGCATGGATGATGAGTCAGAGAGGGTTTTGAGAGGAAAGGGCTGTGAGCCACCTGAGAGCTGGTAGTGACTGGAGGAGGTCGGCAGGGGGTGCTCAGGGGCTGACTGGCCTGGGGACAGCAGGTGCAGCAATGGCTGGCAAGAAGTTCCTGCAACTGGTGAGACATCTAGCCCTGTGGGCGTTGCAGTGTGGACACGCGCAGGTCAGATGTGGGTTGAAACCACAGCTGCCTCACTCGCTCATCGGCTGTGTGGTCCAAATGTGTAACTGCAGCACCTGGCAGTGTTGTGAGGACTGGATCCAATCCCATATCTCAGAATCCCTGCTATGCGGGAGCCCCGTCCTGGAGGGCAGCCCTCTCAGGAGAGGTTAGAAACCCTTCTTCCATCCAAGCACAGAAGTCAGACATCTGAACATGACTCTGGCCTCTTCCTCCCCAACTAACACCAAAGTCAGTCTCTTCTACTTTCTAAGCAACTTTTGTATGTGTCCCTGATGTCCCTCTGATGACCCCGCCCCTCATCCAGGGCTCTCACCTCCCACATGGCTGGACTGAAGGCTCTGCCTCAGCCTCCCTCCTGTTCCAGCCCATTTTCCACACTGCAGCCCGAGCCATCTTCCTTGTGTGCAGCTCTGATTGGGCTCTTATCTCAGGCCCCTCTGTGGCCTCTGGTGCCCTCAGGAGGTGCTGGGTCTCTAAGAGCCCCGCTTTCTCTCTACAGTGTGTAGCCCGCCTCTTACCCCGCTGGGGCTTACATCTCTCTCTTGACTTTCAGCCTTTGTAGGGATCGTTCCCTCCGCCTGGAACTGTCCATTTGTACTCTTAATCAGCCCAGGCTGCCACAACAAAATACCATGGACTGAACTGCTTCAGCAACAGGCATGCATTGGTCACAGCTCTGGAGGCTGAAAGTCCAGGATCAGGGTGTGGCAGGGTCGGGTTCTGGTGAGGACTCTCCTCCTGGTGTGCAGACTGCTGCCTTCTTGCTGTGTCCTTCCAAGGGGTGGGGGTGGGGGGAGAGAGAGAGAGAGAGAGAACGAACTACCTGGTGTCTTTTCTTATAAAACTACTAATCCCAACATATGGGCTCACCCCTATGACTTCATCAAAACCTAATCACCTCCCAAAGACCCCACCTCCTAAAGCTATGACATTGGGTATTAGGGATTCCACATACGGTTTTGGGAGGGGCCACACACACTCGGTCCACAGCACACTCACCCACCCCTCTTCTGTTTACTCAGCTAACTCCTATTTCTCTTTGAGATTTCACTTTGGATATGACTTCTTCCAGGAAGCCTTTCCTGATGCCCCTGAGACTGGGCTGGAGGTTCCCTGTGAGTTTCCAGAGCTAATGCTGCCCTTCCTCTCCTCAGAGAGGGCGTTTTGTTTCCTCTGCAGTTGACCTGGTCCTGCCCCAGAAGGCAGTCCCCTAACCTTGGTGCTGTTTTTGCCTTTCCAGGGCCACCAGGACCCAAAGGTGATCAGGGGGATGAAGGAAGGGAAGGCAGGCCTGGTATCCCTGGATTGCCTGGACTTCGAGGTAATGGGTGTGCCCCTGGAAGGGACCTGGGAGAGACCCCCAATCCATCTCTGACCCCTACTTTCTCGATGTTATAAATGACTTGCCTCCCCGGGGGAGCATCCAATCAGCTCTGCCTCAAGCACTTGGTTCCAACAAGAGACTAAGGGATTGCTGGTGTCACAGTGAGGTGCAGCACATATTGTTTATTAGGAAGTGCCACAATCTGAAGGGAAAGGTACAGGACAGGCCTGCAGCTCCCTGAAGCCTCTTCCCAGCCCAGGAGCCAGGGTCTGTGTGAGCAGGACCTGCAGAAGGAGTTGGAAATGTTTTGAGATCCAGACCAACCCTTCAAAGGTGCTGTCCCATCCACGTTTCCTGATCACCAGCCACCTGTCGCCCTCCCCCACCCACCATGACTCCTCCTGACCCTGCCCAGGTCTACGAATGGGTCATGAATACCTGTCTCTTCCCCTTTTGACCCCTTCCCTCCCCATCTGCTGCTCATATCGACAGCCCTGAAAAGTCAGTGGCTGGTGGGGAGGGTGCTTTGGGCCTTCTAGAAAGACAGGGTTCTTCCGAGACTCACTGTCTCCGAAGCTCCTGTTGGGTTCCCCCGTTTTATCTTGCCTGCCGGTCTGTCCGTTCCTGAGCCTGTGCTGCATGCAACATTTTGCTGGGAGAGTGTGGTCTTCTAAGTGAAGGAAGAAAAGGAAATAGAGGGAGAAAGGTGTCTGGTTATTTATTTTAGGAATTAAACCTCCAAACCATCCGCTTCCCAAATCTCTAGGACGTTGCAAACACAGGAGAGGAGACAGTGTGTGGAGGAAGGAGAGCTCCCAGCCCAGCCTCCACTCCTGGCCCCGCCCTCTCAGGGGACCACCCTCAAGTCAGCACTGAGGCTGCCCAGGGGCTCATGGGGGTCTGGAACCACATTTTCTGCCCTAAAGAATCATAAGATGGGGAGCCTGGGGCCCAGCTTATGCTAGATCAGGAATTCTGTGGTGGTGGAGCCGCTGGACTCTGGGAACAGATACGTTGTGTTAGGAGGGGTAGAAAACCTGATCAGCCCTCTCCCAGAAACACGTCTCCATCCAGCCACTGGACCTTAGGACTAGAGAGTTGTTCATTACTGGGAGACAGATTTCTCCAAGTCCCAGAAAAAGCCCAAAGCAAACCAACTCACATTCCAAGCAGGAAAGAACAATTAGTCAGTTAATTAAGGGTGCTCTGCTTTGCAGAGATAACTGCGCTAAGGCCAGGCCTCATGGGGGACCAGGGCTCTCACTCGCTCAAGCACTTGTTTATGCTGGCTCTGTCACCACAGGCGGTGACCAAGGGGCCTTGTGGCCTGGAGCCCGGGGACTGGATTGGCAGCGGGCCGTCCGTCCGTTGACTGACCTTGCCTCCAATCCCTTTTGCTATACCTCCCTGTATTTATACAAGGGAAAGGATTTTTTTTCTTAAATTAAATGAGAAACGATTTCATCTTCCTCCTACCCCTGTCCCCAGTAAGCCTTGTTGATCAAGCATAAAGTGAGGCTTACCGTCCATTTCAGCAAGAGCAGGGCTCAGATCTGCCTCCACCACCGCTGTGTGACCTTGGGCAGTTTACTGAATGTCTCTGAGCTCCCGTGTCCTCATTTGTAACACAGGCAGAATAATTCCTCCTGGTATGTTGTGATGATTAAATTAGACACTTTATGAAAAGCACCCAGAGCAGGGCGTGGCACATAGAAAGCACTCAAAAAAAGTGTTTGCTGATTCTAGGCCAGGCGCGGTGGCTCACACCTGTAATTCTAACACTTTGGGAGGTGGAGGTAGGCAGATCACTTAGGTCAGAAGTTTGAGACCAGCCTAGCCAACATGGTGAAACCCTGTCTCTACTAAAAATACAAATATTAGCCAGGTGTGGTGGTGGGCACCTGTAATCCCAGCTACTCGAGAGGATAAGATGGGAGGATTGCTTCAACCTGGGAGGCGGAGGTTGCAGTGAGCTGAGATCGCACCACTGTACTCCAGCCTGGGTGACAATGTGAGAGTTTGTCTTAAAAAACAAAAACAAAAACAAAAAAACATAGTTTGCTGATTCTAAATCTCCAGCATACCCAGGGGCAAAGGGACACCCTCCAAAGGGATAGGCACCCTCCCGACACTCACAACAGCACTGGATCTTTCTAGCAGGAGGATCCCGAGCCTGACGGATACAGGGTGGCATGAGGAGTGTCCGCGTGGACCTGTTCGACTCTGCTTTGGCGGCATCTTTAGATTAACAGAAAAAAACAGACACAGAGGCTAAGAGGGGATGTGTGGGGAGGCTGAGCCTTGAACCTAACGATGACCTCTGAGGGCCCTTCCTGTTCTGCATCTGAGGCTCTGCCATTTGTGTGTTTTCTACCCAGGTCTGCCCGGGGAGAGAGGTACCCCAGGACTGCCCGGGCCCAAAGGTGACGATGGAAAGCTGGGGGCCACAGGACCAATGGGCATGCGTGGGTTCAAAGGTAATAACAATCTTGGTTTTCCCTGAGCCTCACTGCCAGCCCCAGGCAGCATGTGGGCATTGGTGTGGGGACCAGGACTCTCATCACAGTGCGTGGACAAGAAGGGCAGCCTTGTGCAAGTCACTTCATCTTGTTAAATACTTTAGTTTTTCCTCTAAAAACTAGAAACCCTCAGCCAGGCGTGGTGACTCATGCCTGTAGTCCCAGCATTTTGAGAGGCCCAGGCAGGAGGATTGCTTGAGTCCAAGAGTTTGAGATCAGCCTGGGCGACACAGCAAGACCCCATCTCGACAAAAAAGTAAAATAATCAGCCCTGTGTGACAGCGTGTGCCTACAGTCCCAGCCCAGTGTGACGGCGTGTGCCTGCAGTCCCAGCCCAGTGTGACGGCGTGTGCCTGCAGTCCCAGCCCAGTGTGACGGCGTGTGCCTGCAGTCCCAGCCCAGTGTGACGGCGTGTGCCTGCAGTCCCAGCCCAGTGTGACGGCGTGTGCCTGCAGTCCCAGCCCAGTGTGATGGTGTGTGCCTGCAGTCCCAGCTACTTGGGAGGCTGATCTCTTGAGTCCAGGAGTTGGAGGCTGCAGTGAGTTCTGATTGTGCCACTGTACTCCAGCCTGGGTGAAAGAGCAAGAGCTCGTCTGTGAAACAAAACACACACACACACACACACACACACAAATCTCGAAACCCTCATGATGCTGTATTTCACAGGGCTGTCAGGAGGACTGAGCGAACATGTGTGTGCAAATGCTCAAGTCCTCGTAGAAATGCAAGGGAGTGTTCGGTAGGTTGCAGCTCAGAGATTAATCAGAGAAAGCCAGCAGGGTGGCCTGCGGGGCAGACACCAAGGCTGCAGGCCCAGGACAACCCTCCTCCCCAGTCCTGCCAGACGCCTGAGCCTCTAAATACTCTTATTCCTCCAGCATTTACAACTTTAATTCAATTCTCAATTTTCAGGGCCATAAAACATCCCTTCCGATCTGCCCTTCTTCCTGTAGGTAGTCCTCTTGTTCATTTGTAGGAAAACCTACTTTATAGTCCATCTGTCTTTTCATGCTCACTTCAAGATTGTCCAAACCTCCCAGCATTGCTGTGGAAGACAGAGGACACCTGATGCCCTGTCCCCAGGCTTTCTACTCCTCACTTGTTAAAATGAAAACTAAGAAAAAAGTCCTGCTAATCACTCCCACCCTGTGTCTGGGATGATCCCTTGATCTTGGATCACTGAGAAATTCTATTTTACTTTCTGGCCAGTGATGAAACAGGCTGAGGTTTTCCTTTCTTTTATGATCCCATTTTAAAAAGTTGATTTTAAGACAAGTTGTAAAAGCAGCACATGCTTGTTGAAAATAAAATTAGAGACTAGGCAAGGTGGCTCATTCCTGTAATCCCAGCACTTTGGGAGGCCAAGGAGAGCAGATCTCTGGAGGCCAGGAGTTTGAGACCAGCCTGGTCAATATGGCAAAAACCTATCTCTACCAAAAATTAGCCAGGCATGGTGGTGCACGCCTGTGGTCCCAGATACTTGGGAAGCTGAAGCAGAAGAATTGCTTGAACCTGGGAAGTGGAGACTGCAGTGAGCCAACGCTGCACAACTGTACTCCAGCCCTGGGCCTGGGTGACAGAGTGAGACCCTGCCTCAAAAAGAAAGAAGAAAGAGGGAGGGAAGGAGAGAGAGAGAGAAGAGAGAACACAAATTAGACAACACAGAAATGCATAAAGCAAAAAGTCTCCACCTCTCAGTTCCCCTAGCTCTTATTCTTTAGAATAACTGCCATCAACACTTTGGAGCATATCCTTCCACATCTTTTTCTGAGCACATTCCTATATATGTATATGGCTGCCTTTTTTTTTTTTTTTTAAATCTTGGATCATCCTGGACATTCTCCCCTGGAATTTGTTGGCTTGCTTTTTTCACCAAACAGCATGTCACGGGCTTTTGACTTGCAGATGTCTTTCTGGAGGTCCTTGGAATAGAAGTCCCTTGTCATTTTAATGCCCAGTGAGTGGTGCTAGGATTTTCAACTTCTTTGTAGAGAGAAGCCAGCTGGCCAAAGAGGTCTTTTCCTTTAGGCATATCCTGGGAAGGAAATACCACAATTCCCAGGTATCTCACATTCATGTTTTATGGTCTCTCCCACAGGAAAACCTGATCAACACAGAACCCGCCTCTCTCCCTATTTAACTAAAGCCCCCTCTCCCTTGCTTTCCCCTGGTCTCATTAGAACAAACTTGGAGGCTGGCATGGTGGCTCACGCCTGTAATCCCAGCACTTTGGGAGGCCAACGCAGGCAGATCACCTGAGGTTGGGAGTTCGAGACCAGCCTGACCAACATAGAGAAACCCGGTCTCAACTAAAAATACAAAACTTAGCCAGGCATGGTTGTGCATGCCTGTAGACCCACCTACTCGGGAGGCTGAGGCAGGAGAATCACTTCAACCCAGGAAGCAGAGGTTGCAGTGAGACAAGATCACACCACTGTGTTCCAGCCTGGGCAACAAGAGCAAAACTCCATCTCAAAAAAGAAAGAAAAACAAAACCCAGAACAAACTTGAATATGGACTTCTAAAACCTCGAGTGTTTAATAGGGGTGTCTTTGACTTGTCTTCTTCCTGCAAACTTCCATGTGCTCTTCAGGCTATGCGGGTAGAGGCTGCTCTTTGGTTCTTTATGAAGGGGTGGGATTTTCTCACCAGTGCCGCCTCCTTCTCGGGGTATCCAGGGCAGATGGCAGAGGTGGCTGCCCTCTTCTCCTGCCTGCTGTACCCTCCAGCTGCTCCTGCTCCCGCCTGAGGGTTTCTCTGGTCTCAAGTTCATCAGTCCCCTGCAGGTAATTTTGTTTTGTTTTTATTGTTTTGTTTTTTGAGACGGAGTTTTGCTCTTGCTACCCAGGCTGGAGTGCAATGGCGCGATCTCAGCTCACCGCAACCTCCGCCTCCTGGGTTCAGGCAATTCTCCTGCCTCAGCCTCCTGAGTAGCTGGGATTACAGGCGTGCGCCACCATGCCCAGCTAATTTTTTGTATCTTTAGTAGAGACGGGGTTTCACCATGTTGACCAGGGTGGTCTCGATCTCTTGACCTCGTGATCCACCTGCCTAATATTTTAATCGCAATTAGGATTTGTTTCCATTTCTAATGCCAGTTTTCCTCCTCTATTTTAGGTGACCGAGGCCCAAAGGGAGAGAAAGGAGAGAAAGGAGACAGAGCCGGAGATGCCAGTAAGGACATTCTGCTGGGGTCGTGGGATACGGTGTTGGCACAGGGCTAGTTGTCCCCCTCATAAGTCTGGAGGTTCAGAGGCTGGAGCCATGGCTGGGGCTCAAGTGTCAAAGGAGTCTCCCTACCTTTTTTTAGGGCTCTGCCAGTCTAGCAAGAGATGCTGATAGACCCCAGGGGCACTGGCCACATTTCTAGAGGTGCCATAAACCTGAAGGTTGTGTGCATGGATCTGGAGGCTGTCCCTGGCCACTCACTAGCCCAGCTGGGTGTAATCTCTGTACCTCAGTGTTCTCATGTATAAAATGGGGATAACGAGAGTCCTTACCTCATAGGGCCATTGTGAGAATTGAATGAGTTAATCCGTGTAACGTTTATGATCGTGCTGGACACCTGGTGAGGACTCAGTACCTGTTTATGATTATTATTCTGTGTCATGCGCCTACTCAGACACGCTTTCTAAAATCATCGGAGGTGCTTGCACAAATTCAGCTACTGACCTTGTGAAAGGCCTCCCCTCCCTGGGTGCTACATGGGGAAAGGTGCACAGACAAAGTGGCATCGCCTTCGTTTTCCCCATCTGCCGCTGATGGAGGAGTGATGCTGGAGAGCTCACGATCCGTCAGACCACCCAGTTAGGAGTGGGCGTCTTTCTGATGTGGTCCCTGCTCCAATGTTGACAAGGGAACCAGCTTATTTCATTGTGCCACTCTTCCAGGGTTTATTTTCACCCGAGAGGGCTACATGTAGAATCTTGGAGCCTTGCCAGAGAAATAATAAACGGAGTGTCTTAGCCAAGTTTTAAAAAGAGCAAAAGGAAAAATCCCAGCCCCACTATGTGGTAAGAGTTGGTTCTGTTCGGTGTGAGGGTGAAAGTGGAATATTGCTGCCTGTGGCATCTGGGCTCCAGTCTTGGCTCTAGGAGGACAGGCCTGGGGAAAGAGTCCCTGTGTTATAGCCTCCCCTGTGGACACTCAGGGACAGGGGTCACTGCAGAGTCACGAGCTGGACACAGATAGGGGTCTCATGCCACCCAAATAAATAAGAAAGACTGTCAACCCCGCCAAAATTTAACCCAGTGCCACATCCCAGCACTGCTAGTAATTAGCCCTGGCCCTCCATAAACAGGAGAAGGTTTCTAAGAGAAATCTACAAACCCCATCACCAAAAGGAACACGTAATAAAAAAATGTACATGCCATTATTCCCACGTGGACTATAACCGTAACTAATGATGTGAAAAATCATCAGGGTACTTCAACTACAGAAACACTAGTGGCCAATACCCGCAAAACACGCTCGATAATCAGAATGATTAACTCCTCATTCATTGATCTTCCCACACCATCTAACATTTCTCTGTGATGAAACTTCGGCTCACTTCTTGGTGCCTGCCTAACCCTCCAGATCATTGTAGGATTATTCTCGGCCATCATCACTACACGTCAGATGCTTCAGCTGCCTTCTCTTCAGTAACTCCGGCTGAACGGGACACTATTTTCACGATTCCTTGGTCTCAGCAAGTCCTTCAGATGAAACCAAGCACATTGAGGGTGGTGTGGCACAGTAGGTCCTTCAAATGACACTTTCCTACCAGCCGTGCAGGACCGCAAGGAGACCTCGCTTCTGATAAGAGGCCTCCCCAAGGCCCCCCAACACTAAACTTGCCCCCTGCTTCCTCTCTGCCCTCCCCTCCTTGGGGCATGATTCGGGATCAAATAGGAGCAATGTGGGTGACAGCACCTTGTCCTCGAAAGTGACGGACTTCCCCGGAGAAAACAAGCAAGTTCCCAGGCTGACCCCAGACCTCCCATGCCCACCTCGCCTGAAACGCTGCAGTCCGGGGCCCTCTGTGAGCTTCACGGTACTTCTGGCTTTCTCTAGAGTCCCTTTCCCGTGCTTGCCTGGGTGTCTGACTGGATGGGGCCATCTGGCACACCGGGTCCTATCCCTTTGGTCTAAAGGGCTGGGTCCTGAATGTCGTCTTTGGGGGGCGGTTTTCCCCTGCTCTGTTTGTTGACTGGTTTCTATCAAGGCTGCCAGGGTAGCTGAGAAGGATTGTGGCACTTCGTTCTGAGAAATAAACAATGCCTGATGGGGATGGGCAGGAACGGAGGAACTGTGTGGAAGGATGGCCTTTGAGATCAGAAACACTGTCCGCACGCCAGTGGGGCTCTTGTCAGGAATTCCGTGGCAGCTGTTCTTTCAGCAGACTTGAGGGAACAGTGAGGAGGTCCAGCCAGCCCGTGCTGCAGAGGACGCGTGGTCTCTGTTCTCCTTGCCCCTGTGGGCAGGGCTGGTGGGCTCTGCGCTGGGATTGGGTCCTGAGGCTGGAGCATGGTGTGGAGAGGTAGGAGCCAGAGCCACAGGGGTGTGGGGGTCCCTGGGGATGGGTGTATCACCTCCTGCCGTGCAGTCAAGAGGCTCCAGAGTCACCCATCCACTTGGCTCGGGAGCCTCTTGACTGCACGGCAGGAGGTGATGTCAGCTCTGGACGGCCGCCCCGAGGGACTGAGGCTTTCTTTCCTGCCTTGAAGAGGCTACGCCCTCCCTGCAGCCCAGAACTCAGACAGAACCCAGAGCCTATGCTTGCACAAAGCACTAAGCTTTTCTTTCCTGCTCCCTGGCAAGACCCCCACCCACAGTGGTCTCCAGGGGCAGTGAAACTGGGAGGTAAAGGGGCTGAGCAGAGGCAGCTCCATGTGCAGAAAGTTCTATACAACACGAGGAGGACCCTGGGAGAACCAGAGGAATCGCAGAACAAAGAAGGCCAGCCTCCATCTTCCCATTTTAGAGGCCCAGCCTCCATCTTCCCATTTTTAGAGGCCCAGAGAGGAGGATGGACTTGTCACATCCTTAGGCCGGGGCTGAGGCTGAATGAGACCCCTGGCCCCTGACTTCCTGACCCTGGGACTCGGCCCAAGCCGGGCTCCTTAAAACCCTGAGCAGTCCTCTGTTTCACTGGTAGCTCCGGCTGTAGGTTGAAGGACTTCGGGCTGAAGGGGAACAGTCCTCGCGAGTCTGTGCCTGTCCCATCGTGGGGTGTCTTCCCACGGCCTCCACCCACCGGCTTGCTCTGACCACACCAACACCAAGCCATATTCAGCCCCCCGCTTATGTGTCCAGGGAATTCCAGTCCCAGAGGCGTTAACCACATCCCTGAGACCCGGGCTTTGCCGGGAGAGCCGAGGCTCAGCTTTCAGAAAAGTGTGGAAATTCTGACTGACGTGGTCCCCGTGTCTGAGGGTTTCTGGCCACTCCCCGCGCCCTGGGCAGCCCCACCGGAGGATCTGCGGGCTGGGAAAAAGAGTTTGCAGCACCCGAGGGCCACCCTCCTCCACAAGCTGGCATTGTGCGGGAAGAGCTGCCAACCAGGGTAGCCTTTGGTAACCCCGAGGTCTTTAAACCTTTCCCAGACACCTCCCAAGCCAGTGCCATCAGCAGCAAAGACCTGAGGTTTCAGCAGATGGGGGTGTGACTGCGTGATGGGACTGGTGAGAAAACACGACAGACACCCCTCACTCGGGAGGGGGAAGCTGGCAGTTTTCCCTGGGGGAGGGAATTCCACAGAAGGCTTCTCAGGACCCATCTAAGGCCACGTTAAAATATTTTTCAGGACAAAAATCTTGCCATTGTTTACCCATGTTTTGATCTGAAGTCATAGGATTTTAGGATTGGATGGGTTTCAGACCCATTCCTCTCTCTCGGCCAACCACACCCCACCAGTTTTCAAACCAGCAGCAGAGAGATGGGTGGTATCCCCAAAATCGTCCCGCCTACATCATGGCAAAACTGGGTATAGAGTCCAGATCTCCCGGTTTCTGCTTGATGAGAGATAAAGATTTTTCCCGGCAAGGGCGGTATCAGTCACTCTGTGACATGTTTGACTTTTGGCAGTTTGGCCAGGGAAAAAAAAAAAAAAGACAAAATGCTATGTACATACATCTCAAGAGAAATACGTTTGTTTTACCCTTGTAGATGGTCCGTTTGCAGGAAAAATAAATAGTATTTTTGCAACGAAGGGGTGGGTGAAGAATCCAGTTTTGGTTAAGTCCCACAGCATGAATTTAAAGCAGGATATAAGTTCGGATTGTTTAAAACAAACCTTTGTCCATTTGGTTTCACATGGAAAAAAAATATGTGGATGCCACAGGGGTGAGTTCCAAGCCAGTGTTTGCTGGTGGTTTTCATGCGTGTCTCAGAGCACTTGAAAAATGTTTAACACTTTGTGCACGTTTTCAGTATTTAGGGAAGTAAGTTTGGGGACGAGGGGTGCTGTGGGCACCCCAGCATGCAGTGTCAGCTCAAAATAAATGATCAGGAAGCATGTTTCTAAACAGGTTTCCCTGCAGCTGCTGAGATGTTTCTGTCTCTGCTTTATAATCAAGGAGGCAGAGTCCTTTGGGGTCTCTGGACTCCCTTCCCTGATTCCTGTGCCCACAGTTTGCTGTACCAGGTACCCCAGCCTGATCTCAGGCATGAAGAGGCAGAGCCACTGCACCTTTTTTTTTGGAGACAGAATCTGGCTCTGTCACCTGGGATGGAGTGTGGTCGTGTAATCTCGGCTCACTGCATCCTCCACCTCCCAGGTTTAAGTGATTCCCCTGCCTCAGCCTCCAGAGTAGCTGGGATTACAGATGCATGAGCTACCACCCTGTTTAATTTTTGTATTTTTAGTAGAGATGGGGTTTCTCTATGTTGGCCAGGCTGGTCTCAAACTCCTGACCTCAGGTGATCTGCCTGCCTCAGCCTCCCAAAGTGCTGGGATTACAGGCATGAGCCCCCATGCCTGGTTGACCCAAGTCTTAAAGAGTAAGTTGGTATCCACCAAGTGGGTGTGGAAGTTGAAGGCATCCCAGGTAAGGAGAACCATATGCATGATACAGCATACTGTTGTCTGATCCTCCCAAACGAATAGTACCGCATGGCAAGGGTTTGGGATCTAAGAGACAAATACTAAGGCTGGAAAGGAATGTGGGGGTTACGAAGGGCCTTGCAGTGGTCAGGAGTTTACGCTTGAGCCTCTGGGCACGCGAAGCCATCCACGGGGTGGCAACGGCAGAGCCTCAGCTGTCCCTGGAGGCCCTGTGCACACGACCAGTGGCTGGTGCGTGGTAGACAGACCTTCCTCCCGGGAAAGGCCACGTTCCAAAGCCAAGTTCCTCTTCTGCTCCTGCTCCTTCTCTTGTCTGCACTTCCACTTCCAGCAAGTCCTGTTTTCAGAAACATTTCCTGGGAAGATGCGACCCCAACTC
Organism: Saguinus oedipus; assembly: GCA_031835075.1. NCBI lineage: Eukaryota > Metazoa > Chordata > Mammalia > Primates > Cebidae > Saguinus > Saguinus oedipus. Next base: position 32,379,910 of record CM063182.1, on the reverse strand, counting down.
TCTGCAGTTCTGTAGGCGCAGTGCTGGCTGTAGAGCAGGGAAAAGGAAGACTTGCTTCCTCTGCTCATTCCCAGGCCTCTGACCCCGACTGTGCAGGAGTTTCGCACACTGACCAATCCCCCAGTCCCAGCTGGGTGTCCCACCATTCAATTCCATGCTGACATAATCTACCTGGAGTTAGTGAAGACCCCACAGGGTAAGGGCTCAGTCCCACAGGCTGCAGTCTCAAATCCAAGCTTCCAGAACTTCTGACCAACTTGCTGTAAGTCGGAGAATCCCTTTAGAGCCCCGATCCTTGGGTTTGATTATTTGCTAGAACCCAATTCACAGAACTCAGGAAAAGTTACGTTCATCAGTTTATTACAAAGGATACAACTCAGGAACAGAAGGACAGGAGATATGCAGAGGCCAAGGTATGGGGACAGGGCACAGAGCCTCCCTGCCCTCCCTGGGCACACCACTCTCCAGGCACCAGCATAGAGCCTCCCTGCCCTCCCTGGGCACACCGCCCTCCAGGTACCTTGATGTGTTCAGCACTGTACCCAGAATTCTCTGAACCTGTCCTTTTGAGTTTTTATGGGGTTTCATGACCTAAGTATGGCTGATGAAATCATTGACCATTGGTACTTGAATGCAATCTTCAGCCCCTCTCCACTTCTAAATGGGGCTGAATGGTCCAACCTTCTAATCACGTGGTTGATTTCCCTGACAACCAGCACCCCCATCCTTTGGGCCTGCCCAAACTCAGGTGTGGTTGGAAGAGGCTTATTATTAATTAAAAAAAAAAAAAAAAAAAAAAGATGCTCCAGAGCTATTTCAGGAGTAGGGACAAAAAAAAAAAAAAAAAAAAAAAAACAAATTCTTACAAGAGATGCCGCTGTTACTCTTACTGTTTAAGAAGTTACAAGAATTCTAGGAGCTCTGTCTGGGAGCGAGATTCTTCTATCAGCATCACAGTAGCAAACCTTAAATCTAAGTCCTGCTCTGACCCCATTGGCTGTGTGGCCTGAGGCTAGTCTCTCAGCCTCTCTGGCCACAATTCCCTCTTTTTTCCCCTGTTTTGTAAAGAGGATGGAATCTGGCCTTCCAGGCATTTTGGTTTGCCAAGATCCCATCTTAAGCCTTCCAAAAACAAATCCAGTGACTCTTCCTGAAAGCTAGTGATCCCTTCCATGGGAGCGTCCACATGTTCAGCAAACCGTTTGATTCTGACTAATCTATGCTGTATGTGGTTTGATGGCTTCACACAGATTTAAGAGGAACTGGAAAAATTAAAGGCCTGGCCCCTTTAAGAAGTCAGGTGGTCAAATAAGGATACGCAGGCCAGGTGTGGTGGCTCACGCCTGTAATCCCAGCACTTTGGGAGGCCAAGGCAAGTGGATCACCTGAGGTCAGGAGTTCAAGACCAGCCTGGCCAACATGGCGAAATCCCATCTCTACTAAAAATAGAAAAATCAGTCGGGCTTAGTGGCAGGTGCCTATAATCCCAGCTACTCAGGAGGCTGAGGCAGAAGAATCGCTTGAACCCAGGAGGTGGAGGTTGCAGTGAGCCGGGGTTGCACCATTGCACTCCATCCTGGGAGACAAAGCAAGACTCCGTCTCAAAATAAATAAAAAAAATAAGGATGTGCAGAGGTGCCTGCGAGTCAGGCACAGATGAGCTTGCTGCATTATGTTCATCTCTTTAAAAGGTATTTTCAGCATCCCTGGCCAGAAGGAGAGAGACAAGCGCTGGGCCCGTGCCCTGGCAGGGAAAAAAATGCTTAGGCAAGGAGAAATGGAACTCCCCCTTGGGAATCCTAAAAGGCCATTAACAGGGCCCCTGATATTTGTATTCTGGATATATGTTAACCGAAGGCCGGAATCAGGGCCAAAGCCTGGGAAGAACTGCTAGCTGGAAAAAAATAAACAAGGCAGTGTGGAGTTGATGTTCAGAGTTAGCAGCCAGGTGTGTGTGGGGGACTTGGGAGGCTTGGCTGCTGTGATGCGTTATCTAGGAGGGGCATTGCACGCATCAGCTGAGGTGGCCAGTCTGCCTGCTGCCTCATCCCTGTTCTTCGTATGTGCGTTGCCTGCTCTGTTTCCACGTCTCTGCTTACACAGGCAGCCGAGCCCGTGGTGCCGCCCTTCCCTTCCCACCGGGGACTGGCATCCCCAATTCTCTGGCAGATATCCAGTGGTTTGGGGGATTTGCCCTGCAAGGAAACTGTCTTAGTAATGCTAACCTCAGATGAAGGTGAACACGGAATCATTTACAAAACCCAGCGAAAGAAATGACGCTGGGGTCTTTGATGTGGGTTTTGAACAAAGAAAAGTTTTATGTTGAGATGCACATGGAAACCAAGAGTGGTTGAACTGTTTATTTAGAATGCATTTCAAACAAACTTGGGAATTGTGCTTACTCTCGGTGACCCCAGCTCCTGTTATGCAGGGAGTGAGTGCAGCTGCAGGCTCTGTGAACTGAGTCTGGGAGGTCCGGGGAGTCTTTGATGTCACCGATCCACTCTCACTGCCGCTGTGTGAACTTCACAGCACAGCCCTAGGTACCCTCTGTCCTTTAACATGGAAGCCATCCTTGGCGGGTACTTGGGGCCAGCTGTCTAGGTGGACTTACTTCCCCTGGGGCTGGGTTTCAGCCTCTTTTCTTTAGGGAGGCATTTGCCGAATTCAGATGGAAGAAAGAGACAGGCAAAGCCATAGTAGACCTCCCTGGGAGGTCCTGGGGCCACGGTGGCAGGAGGGGTACATGGCTGGCTTTCACGCTAAGTCAGAGGCTTCGAAAGTCACTTGCCACAATGCCTGGGTTCCCCGCCATGGTCCTCAGGGATCGTATGGAGTTCAACACTATTGAGAGACGACCGCCCGGGTCTCTGAGCTCCTGCGTGTTTCAGAAGAACTCTCAGGTATGTCGTCATCCCACCTAACTGAGGACGGAACCAGGCTGGGAGGTTACCTTCCTCGCCCAGGGTCCTAGTGTTAGAGAGGGGTAAACTTGGTTCTGGTAAAGGCAGTCCCGACCTTTGAGGATTTACAGTGCAGGGGTGGAGAAGCATCCCAGAAAGGGGATTCAGACCTAGAACCTAGAGGAAGACGAGAACTGGGATGGGAACATGGGCCAGGAGGGGATGGAGGGAGCGAAGGCAGAGGGGGTAGCAGAGCCCTCCAGGAAGGGCCACTAGCCCTGGGCACATGAAGCTGAGCCTTCAAGAAGGGTGCCTTATGGATGTCAGCAGGAGGGCTGCAGGCCTGATGAAACAAACACACAGCATTGCTGTGTTCTCCAGGCTCTCCAGCATTTCTTTCTGGTCCTAAAGGCCTGTGGACTCTGACCTCTCCCTGCCCCCTAAGAGGTTCAGGAGCTTAGGAAAGAATAGGACTCAGTCGTCCACCCAGGCCATTCCTACCAATCCAGCTCTAAGCAGAGCTTCTGGGCCTAAACATCCTCCTCCTGCTGTGATGGGGTGAGCTCCCGGCTCGGGCCTGGGCAGGAAGAGCTCTTCATTTATTATTTGATCACATTTTTTATTTAGCACCAGGTAGCCGGGAATAGCAAAATCAGAGCAAACTCAGTTTCCAGAGAACAGGAAGCACAGCTGGGGAGACAAAGAGGGGAGGCCACAGTTTTAAAAAGTCCAGTATGAGCCTCAGGGCAGTGACAATGTGGGAGATATTTCTGTTGCTCATTCTACCCAGCAAAGTTCCGAGCCCCCCGTGCGACCCCCAAGCGGAGATACAGCACTTTGGAAATCCAGGTGTGGTCCTGGTGTGGCCCTGGTGTGGCCGCTTTATCATGTGACCTGGAGAGAGGCACGCCCCTTCTCTGAGTCTCCTCTTCCTCCCCTGTAAAATGGGACTAACACCACCCTGCTCAGGGCAGGGCAGCAAAGACCCCACGAGACTCGCTAATAAAAGTGCTTTGAAGAGTCATAAATGGAAGCATTAAGAGCAGATTCCCATTAGGAAATAGCATTTTATAAAGCACAGCCACAGGCCAGACCACGTTTTGAAAGCGATGCCTCCAGGAGAGCCTGATCAGAAATTCCTTCTTTTGCTTTCGGGATGGCCCCTTCCTTCCCATGTGGATCACATTTCCCATGAGCAGTGTCGCCTCAGCAGAGCCCCTGTGCCGCAGAGTTCTTTCTTTACAAGAGAAGGAAAGTTCAACTTCCTTAATGGGCAGATGGTCCGAATTATCCCCAGGGCTCTACTCTGCAGCTGCAGAAAATCAGAGCCTATTTTCCCAGCCCTGTGTGTTTATTTCTGTTCTCCGCGACCTCCTTTCCTTCCCCTCGTTGTGCTCTGGCAGGGGGACTGGAAGGCAGGGACAACAAACATATAGGAGCTGCATCTTTCAGGCTGACGGTGGGCCTTCCCTCTTCTTTTCTGTAGAGGCAAAATTCCCTATGCACAGCCAAGCAGGTTGTGGGATATTTAGTGACCAGCTCCATTCTTAGAGCCCCTCCAATGCTGAGTCCCTTCATCCATTCCTTCCCCAGTCATTCCTTCCCCGACTCATTCCTTCCCTCAATCATCCCTTCCCCCAGTCATTCCTTCTCCCACTCATTCCTTCCCTCACTCATTCCTTCCCTCACTCATTCCTTCCCCCACTCATTCCTTCCCTCACTCATTCCTTCTCCCAGTCATTCCTTCTCCCACTCATTTCTTCCCCCAGTCATTCCTTCCCCCACTCATTCCTTCCCTCACTCATTCCTTCCCTCACTCATTCCTTCCCTCACTCATTCCTTCCCCCACTCATTCCTTCCCTCACTCATTCCTTCTCCCAGTCATTCCTTCTCCCACTCATTTCTTCCCCCAGTCATTCCTTCCCCCACTCATTCCTTCCCTCACTCATTCCTTCCCTCACTCATTCCTTCCCCCACTCATTCCTTCTCCCACTCATTCCTTCTCCCACTCATTTCTTCCCCCACTCATTTCTTCTCCCACTCATTTCTTCCCCGACTCATTCCTTCCCTCAATCATCCCTTCCCCCAGTCATTCCTTCTCCCAGTCATTCCTTCCCCCACTCATTCCTTCTCCCACTCATTTCTTCCCCCACTCATTTCTTCTCCCACTCATTTCTTCCCCGACTCATTCCTTCCCTCAATCATCCCTTCCCCCAGTCATTCCTTCTCCCACTCATTCCTTCTCCCACTCATTTCTTCCCCCAGTCATTCCTTCCCCCAGTCATTCCTTCTCCCACTCATTCCTTCCCCCACTCATTTCTTCCCCAGTCATTCTTTCCCCCACTCATTCCTTCTCCCACTCATTCCTTCTCTCACTCATTCCTTCCCCACTCATTCCTTCCCCCACTCATTCCTTCCCCAGTCATTCATTCCCCCAGTCACTCCTTCCCCCACTCATTCATCCCCCCAGTCATTCTCCCACTCATTTATTCCCCCACTTACTCATTCATTCCACACCCTCTGTTGAGCACTGGAATGTGCCATGCTCGCTGTTTGCTGCAGGGATGCAATTTGGAACCACAAAGATGCAGAATGGTAGCTGCCTTCTCACAACTTCCTGCAGGGAGTGCAGAGAGACACGGAAGAGGGAATCACGGTGTAGGATTTCTCATTAGTGGGGAGCACATACTGGGGCCACAATCACGGAAGCCTTCCCAGAGCAGGTGACATCTCTGTGCCTTGCTTACAAGGCCTGTCAACGGGGGAGTTGTGTAGCGGGGCTTGATCCCGATCCACGCTCTCTCACGGTACTTCTCAGCCTTGGCTGTGCACTGAGATCACCTATGAATGGTTCAAAACTGGCCCCCGCACTGATGGGTTTCAGAGTTTCCCAGGTGCTTCCTAGACACAGTCAAGACTGGAGCTACTGCTTTAAGTCTAAGATTCATTCCCTTAAGCCTGAGAATAGAGGATCCGGCAGACCCCATGGGCTGTTGTGAGATGGATGAAGAGCACTTTAGGTTTGGAGAGGGTGGTTATTAAATATTTGTCTTAAGTATTCAACCTGAGCGTCACTTCTGTGACAGAAAATAACAAGTCTTTCTTCTCTTCTCTGTGACTCTGCCATGTGGCAGCTGTGTGACGCCGAGCAGATTTTTACTTGGCTTTTCTGGGCCCATTTTCTCTTCTGTTAAATGAGCTGTAATAACTAACCCATGGAGAAGCTGCGAAGAAGAAATGAGCAAATGCAGCACTGGGAACTTTGCATAGTGCCCAGGACCTCAGCGGTGCCCAGCATGTGCACGACGGGACCTCAGCGGTGCCCAGCATGTGCACGACGGGACCTCAGCGGTGCCCAGCATGTGCACAACGGGACCTCAGCGGACGGACGTTTCTTCTCTTTTCTTTTTATGCTTGACTTGAACTCTGTCCTGGGTACTGCCCAGAACTTGGCTGTGTTGTCTCTGGGTTTGGGGATGGCCCTGAGCCAGGTGTGGACAAGCTCCATTGGCATTAGGTAGCTCTGAGGTTACCCGAGCCCTGGAAGCCAGTTCTGAGAGACGGCAGCCATTGGCCATTATGCAGTCCTCCTAAACCTGCTGGGGGGAGTCATGAAACACTTGCTCAGTTGCACTGAAAGAAGTTAAAGGCTATTCCTCGTCTCACACCCCAATGATAGCCATGAAGCCCGAGCACATTGTGTAAAATAAGGTAGGGAGTTGTTGGATGCAAAACCCTGGGGATGTCCAGAGATGCCAGGGCTGAGTTCGTGAAACCAGATGCGGGCTTGAAAATCCTGGAATGCATTCCCCAGAGATGCTGTTGGGTTCCTTTGCATTCCCAGAGGCAGGAGGAGCAGCTGTCCGTTGTGCTAAGAGAGGAGAGGCTCTCTGTGTTTGAAGTGGAGGGGAGGGTGCAAGGCCAAGGTCCCAGACCCCTTCCAGCTCCAGGGCTCAGGGGCATCTGGGGTAATACCAGCCTGCTTTGCCTGGGACCCTGCTTGTCTGATATACATATTTACAAAGCAAAGAGAGCAAAGAAAATGTTTGTTTTGAGAGGAGAATCCCCACATAGGAGATCTCTAAGGTCTGTGAGCCCTAGCATTGCATTCCTGGGCCGTTCCAGAGCTGCCTTGCTTAACCAATAACATCCAGTTTGCATCAATGTGTGGAAATTTGCTGACAGCAGGAGCCAGTCTTCTGCCTCACGATCACACTGGTCTCCGACTCCCCTAATATGCTAAGGAGCCAGGAGCCGAGCCCTGGGGAGAACAGAGGAAGTCAGGAGGAGACTCATTCAATTCAGGGGATGAGCCTTTTTGTTCCTGCTTCCCACGGGTGCAAAGACTTTCAAGGACACATCCCTCCTCCGTTACTGGCCCCCCAAGCTATCCCAAACATGGGGGACCTACACGCTGCTGGGAGGACTGCCAGCTGGCTGGGGTGGGAGCTCACAGTGATGGGACCTCATGCTAAGTGCTGAGTTCTCGACATGTCCTGTTGCTCCCAGCTGCTACTGTGATACCCATTTTAGGAAGGGCTGAGGTGTGGAGAGGTCACTTCTGGCCCATGGTGGAGCCGAATTCTGACCGTGCTCGTAAGTCCATATTGCTCTTTTTTTCTGAAACGGAGTCTCGCTCTGTCACCACTCTGGAGTGCAGTGGCGTGATCTTGGCTCATTGCAACCTCTGACTCCTGTGTTCAAGCGGTTCTCCTGCCTCAGCTTCCCGAGTAGCTGGGATTATAGGTGCCCGCCACCGTGCCCAGTTAATCTTTGTATTTTCAGTAGAGACATGTTGGCCAGGGTGCTCTCGACCTCCTGACCTGGTGGTCTACCTGCCTCGGCCTCCCAAAGTGCTGAGATTACAGGTGTGAGCCACTGCACCTGGCCCAGGCTTCTCTTTCTGCCATCTTGAGTTGTCTTCCCATAGGAATCACCATGGCAGCATTTGACGCCATGCAAATTCCTAATTTCCCAGGACCCATGGAGGCAAGTAGCTGATCAGTTTTCAGATGGGTGCATGGGATTCACAGGTGGCTTTTCCAGTCCCAGGGATCAGATACTGGTTCAGGTCATTTCAAGTAATGAGGATGAGTGGGAAGACTTGGAATGACCAGGATCCATAGTGCTACAGGTGGGCCTTGATCCTGTCATGAGAAGGTCACTCGGAATCCAAGGCCGTTCTGGGGGCCACTGCCCTGGGCCCAGCTTTTCACTGGGAGGCCTCTTCTCCAACATGGTGTATGATTCCACGATCCCTGCCTCTCTATCTCTTTGTGTATGCTTGGCTGTCTCCATATTCCCCAGCTTGGACTCCTGGGAGAGGTGGTCCTGCTAATCTTCATCAGAGTAGCTTGGACAGAACTGAGTCAGGGTAATGATTCACGGTCTTTCCCACGTGGAAGGCAGTGCCCACGGCTGTGAGCACAGCACACACCCAACCAGCCTGTTGAGAGCCACGGTCTAACCACATGTGACATCTAGGACAGACAAAGCTGGACCCTGGTTGCAGTGATAAGAACAGATTGTAGTCAGCGATAACTATTGCAACCGGATGAGTGCAGCATGAACTGAGTGCAACCTCGATGTGTGCAGAGGTAACAGGGATTTTAAGGGAAAATGAGGGATTAGGGAGGAGGAAGAGAGGGGCTCTGTAGAGTCAGGGAAGTAAAAAGTTACAGAAAGTGGAAAGGAGCTGGTTTATAGAAAACCCATCTGGGTTTGACAACTGGCGCTTATCACAGTGAGGCTTCTGCGCTCCCACAGCGGCCAGGGACAGGGGCCCTGTCTTCAGGTGCTGGCTGGAACACACAGGAAATTCTTTTGGTAGTCTTGCATTTTCTCAGGCAGCCTCTTTAAGGGGGGCCAGGTCATCCTAGGGGTGGAATCTTGAGCTGCTAGAAACTATATTAGTGTTTGTGCACATCTATATAGACACATCTCATATCTTGATAGGTGAAGGTTGAGGTTCAGGAAAGCCTGGATAGAGAGCCTTTGTCACTGATCCCTTGAGAAGCCCATATGACAGTGGAGAAATGAGGAAGAGCATGCATCCTGGTGCCTCTCAGACTTACGAGAGTACTAGCAGCATGCCTGGACCAGCCCTACCCATCCCATCTCTGCCCTGGGTCCCCCTCGCCCCACCACGCTGCCTGCTTCAGACCCACACCTGCTGGGACAGACTGGATCTGCCTCACCACATTTTCACATCCAAAGAAGTGATAGGGTGAAATACGTGTGCATCCCATGGATCAGTACATGGTTGGAGATCAGTTAGCAAGATGGGGATCTAGAAGACTGGCAGCAGGGCAGCGCAAATCGATGCAATCCGGGGTCAGGCCCCGAGTCACTGTGCTCACAGCAAGCTGTGGCCTCCATGCTGGGGTAGCACCTTTCCCGTCCCTCCCACCCTGAGCAGGTGGGATCTGTGGGTGAGAACAGCACCCATTCTGGACGTGCAGGCACCAGAGGTTAAGAGTGGAACGAGGGAGGAACCGGAATCCAGAGGCATTCAGAAGGGGATTCAGATCATGCTTGCTCACAAAGTCACACACGCATCCACCCATTGCCCTCCACGCCATCTATTCAGCCTTTATTCAGCCCCTCAGCCAGCCACGTGTCATGTGAAGAGTTGTAGGGCCGTGGACAAACAAGACATGGTCTCTGTGTCCAGGGGAAAATAGAATGTGTGCTTGTGACCCTCACAGATGGAGAGCAATGCCATGTGGTCTTAGGAGTGCCAGCCCACTCCGCCCTGGGCTCTGCTGGTTTAACCTGAATCCGTCTTCTCTTGGTACATGGTATGTTACTGAAAGTGGCCGCAATGGGAAGAGCAGTGGTCTCAAAAGAGAAGGATCTAGCATCCCAGTAGTGGCTGGTGACTTCTCTCTGAACCTCAGTTTCCTCATTTTTAACTCAGGGTTTTGGCCGATGGAGCCCCTGAGTTCTCTGCCAGCTTTGACATCCTGTGACCTTTCTTATCTATTTTAAACTTTGGTTCATTTGAGTGAGTCCGGGACAAAGACAACACTTACTTGTCCTTGCATTGTCGTACGGGGCACAATCCTGGAATGTGGTCGTAATTCTGTACCTACAATTGAATGGGTAGATAAATACACCGTTGAAAAAATAAATACAGACATTGACAAAATATGCATAAAGAATTAAAACAGATAACGCATTTTTAGTGCTGCAAATCTGTGCACAAGAAAAATCACCCTGGATTTTAATGAATATGATCACTTTCCTCAAAAGCTAAGGCTGGTTTATCCTTCCTTTGCCTGCAATCGCTGACATGTTCATCTTCAAATACCAACTCAGCAATAGCTGTGCTTCACAAGGGCAACCCTGCCTTCTTGGTTCTCGCATAAGACTCAGGAGAAACCAAGGTGTTCCTATGAATTTTTGTTAGAGGCATTGCAGTTCCAGAGGTAAAGTGATTGTTTTCCAGGTAACCGCTCCATCAAAAGGCATCTTACATCAGTCATGATGCAAATTGGTGGACCGTGCTCAGAGATCTTCTGAAGAAAGAATTCTGGGAAAGAAAGGAGGGTGTGGATGGAGAACTGGCCCAAGGGTTAAGTCTCAAGTGCAGGCCCCAGCTCTTCTGCTAGCTGTGAGATGACTTGAGCAAGGCAGGCAAGTCACCTCTCTGGGCCTCTGCTCCCACATGTGCTATGCAGAGTGTGGACTACGTCATCTTCGAGTCTCTACCAGCTGGCAAATGCTTTGCTTCGCCATCATTTTTGATGATTGGAAAAGCCCAAAGGCTGTGTCCCAATTACCTACAAGTCACCCCAGGCACTAAGTAATGGGACATCTGTTGCCGACAACTAAGTTAATGGAGGTTGTTACTGGTGATATCCTGAGAAGATGCTAAGTTTCCTTGTCCAGAGCCAGGCCTCGATATTCTCCATGCCTTCGCCTCATCTGTGCCTCAGCTGTACCCTCTTTACTGGGGAACCAGCTCAAGCTCTGGGAGGTCTGGGGCCTGCAGCAGGAGGGTGGCTGAGGACCATGGGGTGGGTCCCAGGCATGGCCTGCATGAAGGGCAGGCTCAATACAACAGGTCAAGGAATGGGGAGGCAGGTGCTGTGGTCTGGGGCTGCAGCGAGGCAGAGAGCTCCAAGAAGAGGTTGGAACGGACACTCCAGAAAACTTGTGGGGTGAAAAAAATGAGCCCCTTGATCTGGGAGACAGCAAGGAGGCTGCCTAGTCGGGATCCAGTCTCCCGCCTATGTTCCCTCAAGCCGCTTTTCTCTTACCCAGTGAGACCAGGCAGTGAGGCTCTGGTCTGGGCTTTGAGGTGACAGCACTTTTCTCTTTCTGCTGCTCTGTATCAAAGGGTGTTGATGGGGCTCGTTACCAAACCAGAGTGGGACCTTCTTGCCTGGCATGGTAAAGCCAGACATCCACACTGAAATTTTCCAGTGGGAAGGATGGTGTTTATTTGCAGGACACCAATCAAAGAGAATTTGGTAGCTCACGCTTAAGACTCAACCTCCTGGATGGCTTACAAGCAAGGCTGTTTAAAGGCAGGGGTAAATTTCAGGAGAGCAGAAGTTACATGCAAACTTGTCAATCGATACATGGACGTTATACATTGGTTTGGCCTAAAAAGGTAGGAAATCTGGCAGCAAGGGATTCGAGGTCATACATGGCTTCAAAGACTTTCTGATTTGCAACTGGTTAAGGAAGGGAAAATCTGTCTGACAACTTGGGTTCAGCAGAAAGGAGTGCTAAGGTCTGGCCTATGGATGTGACTTCCTCCAGGTCCTCAGGCTAGCTATGTGCCTGGAATTCCCCTTTATTTTGTAGCAGTGGAGAATACAGAATAAAGAACACAGTCATTAGCTGGGCAGATACCCTGTAGTGCCAGCTACTTGGGAGGCCAAGGTGGGAGGATGGCTCGACCCTGGGGGCAGAGGTTGTAGTGAGCTGAGATCATGCCACTGCACCTCGCCTGGGTGACAGAGCCAGACCTTGTCTCAAAAAAAAAAAAAAAATTCAGTCAGTCAGTCAGTCAGCATTCAGGCCTCAGTTTCCCCTCATTTGGGGTGTACATGCTGGAAAATCCACTCAGTTCTGGGTTTCTGAAAAACACCTCGGGGACATATGTTAAGATGTTCTCTAGTTTCTATAGAGAGCAACACATCCGATGACTCTAACTTCCTTACTATTGTTTCAAGCTACTATTTCTTTCTTATGAACTTGCTCATTTGCTTCTCGGGGCTAGCTAGGTGCCTAGAATTTCCCTTGAAGAAACTCAAGATTTTCTTTTATTTTCATGTTTGGGGGCCTGGCAGGCTCCTAAAAGGGGTCCCTGCTCCATCTCAGGCTCACAGTCCCCAGTTCTGGGGCAGCAGGGAAAAGAGGAACAGAGACATCTGGGTGTCTCTGGAGGGTGGGGGTGGGCATTTCAAGAAAAAGCTCTACCCAAGACTTGTGGGATGGGGATTGGAACAAGCTGTCAAGAACAGCCTCCCCTCGTGCTCCCTGTGTTTAGTAAGGAACAGCTCTTGGTGTCTCCCTTAAGCTTGGATTTTCCAGCCAAGTGATGCTACGTGCTAGTGCCATTCCTGTGCAGAGCTGGTGGGCACCAGCCTTGCAGTCAGTACCCTCCTCTCAGCTTGCAAACCATGAAGGCATGGACAGGTAGACCCCAGTCTGCAGGTTAGGCATCCAGAACAAGAGGGAGCGTGTGATAGTCTCTGCACCTAAAGCCTTCACCCGAAGGGCACAAGTCAGATATCCACACAGGAGCAGTACGGGCAGGGTTTCTTCAGGTTGCTGATCCTCATTTGCTCAGGAAGGATTTTCCAGGGCTCAGTGAGGTGTGATGCCAAGGAGGAGGAGAAGGGGCCTCATAGTCAATGAAGGGCAGTTACTAGGGGACGTGGCTGCAGCCTCAAAAGCCTGGGGTCCCATTGCTCATTGCCAACTCTCTTGCCCTTTGCCCTCCAATGGAGCATCTGCTCTTGCTTTGGAGCCTAGGAGTATCTGAGTTATACACAATCAAGAATCCCTGTCTCTCATTTTCCTCCACTGCCATGTGCAGAGAGAGGCATCTCCCTGACCACAGTAGCCTCGTTCCTCCTGCAGGGACCCTCTTGAGGGGCATCTGAGGAAAAAGCTCCCTGGACTGACAGGAAGTCTTGGGGAAGTCACAGACCAGGCTGAGGCTGTCTCTCAGTCACCGTGTCTGATTAAGTGGGGGCTGATGCATTGTGGGGTAAGAGCATTTCCCAGTGGTGGTTGGCTGCTTGGTGGGAAAGCTTTGACCTGGGGCAGAAACTGCTGGGAAAAGGCAGAATTTAAACCCTCTGCCCACAGAAACCCAAACCTCTTAAGTCATGACGTCTTCTCAGGCTAGAGGCTAGTTGCTGTTGGAGGGTATTAGTGATTCCCCAAGTGTGTTGCTGGAGGTGGCCTCATTGCTCAGCTCTGGGAAGGGCTCCTGCCTGCCTGCCAGCCTCCCCTATACCTCTTCAGGGGCAAAGAAGGCCAGAGACACACAAGTTCCTGAATTTAGACTCCAAGTTCCTGAATTGGGCAGCCTACATCATAACCAAGTCAAAGCCTGTGGTTTCCCAGGGAGGTGGTAACAGAGCTGAGATGTTGTTGGGTGGGGAGGAAATGATGCAAAATCCACAGCTTAGAGCCACGCTCTGTGAAATGGAGCTAGAATAAAACGTGCCATCTGATTTGAGTGAGTCCAGGGGAGAAGGTGTGGCTTTCAGATTCGTGTTGACCCTGCTGGGCCATGCAGCATCTGTTGACCCTGTGGGCAGGCGGTCCTCCACCATGCGGGGAAGCCCTGAGTCTAGGGGATCTGAGGACAGGTGGTGAGGAGCAGACTTCCATGCCTGATGAACCGACACTGGGGTCTGGGTGGAGTGGAACCTTGTCCAGCCTCGCCCAGGTGCTCTGTAGTTCTTTTTGCCCCTTGCAGGCACTTTTTGGTTCCTGAGATCAATGTGGTCTCTACTGGGGAGACCATGAGGAGCCCTGCAGGCCATGACCTTGCTTGGTACGTAGTAAGCATGGGCCATGGGCCACAGACATCCTTGAAATTGATGCCATGAGTTCCATAACTGTGTGTATCATATGTTTTCAATTTTTTGAACGTGTCTTATTTCCAAATATCCTTCTGTCATGTCTATATACATTGAAACCTCTTGGGAATTTCAGTATTTCAGCATCCAAATGACATTTTCCAGACTTCCTCGTGTACCCACCATGATCATTTGACAGCCATGTCTCCATTCTCCCATTTGAGATGTACGGTCATTGTAATAACCTGAGCTCTGGTCCAGAATCCAGAGCCACCTCACAAAGAGAAGGCGGCAAGTGTGTGATTAGAAGGGTTGTGATGTAATCAAGAGGATGCTGGAGATTTGGATGCCCTGATGGTGGATTCTCCATTCAGGCTGCCACCAAAGCCCTGGATGCTAGAAAGCTGTGCCTTCCAGATAGCACCTGCCCACAATATTAATGAGTCCCTCCATTCATGCATGGCTTCCCTTTGCACAGGCTGGGCATCTCAGTGCACCAGGCACTGTACAAACAAGGTCACGGGATCCTCAGAAGGCTCACAGTGTCCTAAGAGTAAATAGCAACAGCAATTATGATACAAAGCTATAAGCATGTACCTAGAAGGGGCCCTGTCAGGTGCGGAGACCAGGGAAGGAGAAGAGGCATCTAAGCTGAGATCTAAAAGACAAGGAAAGCTTAGGCCAGAGTAAAGAAAGGGGTTTTCTGAGGTGGGGGAGTCCACGTCCTTCCTCAGCTCATTCAGGTCTCCATATAAGGCCTTCCTTCTCTATCCGTCCAAGTTGGCACCTCCTCTCTCTCCTCACTCCCTATCCTCTCCCTTGTTCACTTCTCTGAGATAGTACTTGCCCTCTCATTCCCTCCTTCGTCCACCTGTCCAAGATGGCACCTGCCCTCTCATTTCCTTCCTCTACCGCTTATCCAAGATGGTGCCTGCCCTCTCATTTCCTCCCCGTCCCCTCATCCGAGATGGCACCTGCCCTCTCATTTCCTTCCTCCTCCCCTCATCCAAGATGGCGCCTGCCCTCTCATTTCCTCCCTCCTCCCCTCATCCAAGATGGCACCTGCCCTCTCATTTCCTTCCTCCTCCCCTCATCCAAGATGGTGCCTGCCCTCACTCTCATTTCCTCCCTCCTCTACTCAGCCAAGGTGGCACCTGCCTCACTCTCCACTCCCTTCCTGTGCTTCTATTCTCATCTATGCTCTTATCACCACTTGGCCATGGTTATGGTTCTGTTTTTGTTTACTAGCTGTATTGCTAGACTCTCCCTAGAATCTCAGCTCCCTGAGGGCAGGGACTCTGTTCATGAGCATATCCACAGCTGTCTAATAGACTCTCAATCACTTACTTGGCTAAAGAAGTGGGTGCACAAGGTGAGTTCAGGTTGGCCAGAACAGAGAGGCTAAGTCAGAGAGTCTCTGACCATCCACCCCCTTGCCTAGTCACACCCAGCCTCTTCCTGTTGTTTTGACCCCACTCCATGACCTCTGCCTGTCCTGCTTGGGGACTCACAGCATCCTTCTGCCACTTCTTGCTGACCCCACACTGTGGCTTCTGTTGTAGGCCTGGTGCAACCAGAAGGGAGGCAGGTCTGTGAGAAACTAGGGCTGACAGCCTGGCCTCAGCCAACCCAGGGCCAAGCCCCTGCGCAGCAGCCGGGTCCTCCTCGGTGCTGCTGGCTGCAGATTAGCCTGTCCTTACCGCTCCTGGGGAGCTTCTTGGTGTCAGACCCAGCCTCTGAATTCCAGCTCCTCTCCATGTTTTTCTTCTCCAGGATCTCTCTGTTCTCTTGCACAGCTTCATACTGTTTGGGGACAGCCCGCATGAGTTTGTGTTTGCAGTCTGCTTGGGGAGAGTGGTCACCCAGCCGGGGACTAAGGACCTGCAGCAAATACTCCAGTATCAAGAGGAGGCATGCCTGGTGCTCTCACTGTGGTCTTCCAGCACCCTTCCTGAGGTTGGGGTCGCTTCCTGGTGGCTTCCGTGGTTCCTCTGCAGAATTTTCTGGGGTTTTCTTGGCCCAGGCATGTGGCCAGTTCTGAGTTCTCTCCCTTCTCATGGGGCACAGATGTCAATTCTGCCATCTTCTTCAGGACCTGTGACGGTCTTTGCCAAATCAGAGTCATGAAAAGGAGGCTCCTTCCAGCCCAGCTCCTTCACTTGGCCAAATAAAAGGAAAAGGAAAAGGAAATGCACACGTCCAGGAATGACACGTTTATTGGTGGCAGGGATTGAGTAGGTTTGCTATTTTCTCTGGAGGTTCACGTGGGGATTTTCCTGCGTTGTGTCACCCACTTGTCACTGGGTTCCAGTACAGTGTCCACCCCCACCTCACATGACCCCAGTGGTTTCTGGCTTTAAAAAAAAGATGACTTTGGTTTCTTCTCTGGCCTTAGATTACTGAGGGTTGGAGCTAGAAGGAAGCTTGCTGATGGATCATCTAATCCAAATGCCAGTCCACAGACTAGTTATCTCTGAATCATTTGGGACACTTGGAAAAATACAGATCCCTCACTCTTGCCACCCAGATTCTGTTTCAATAGATCTAGGCTGGCCCCAGAATCTGGTGTTCCTGATGATTTTGTTAAGACCCACTGACCACTCCAGTGTCTTATCAAGTGAGGATGCTCAGGTCCCAGCAGGGGAAATCGTCCCCAAGAGTAGTGGGGTGGACAGGATGGTGTAAAGGATGTGGGAAGACACATCAGGAGACCCAAGCCGTGATCCCAGCTCTGGCACCGACCGTGCGTATCACCCTGAGACTGACTCCCCAGCCAAACCCTGGCTTTGCGATGATCCGAAGGCTTCTTTCAGTTGCCCCAGTGTTCTTTGAGTCCCCAACATTTCCACCTGGACAACCAGTGCATTGTAATGCTCAGGAATGACTCTCTGCTCCATTCTGCAAACATTTACTTTCATTGTCTGCAGCCAGGCTGTGTGCTGAGCATTGAGTTTAGAGATCAACATGACGGGCTCAGCCCTGAGAGAAGGGGGAGCAAACCCACGTTGCCCCTTGTGCTTTGTGGCACTGTGTTTGCATGACAGTCCTGCAATGCAGATGTTCCCAGGCTGCAGTCGGGGAAATGCTCTCAGAGAGGCTGTGAAACTACCTTCAGGTCATTCCAGTAAAAAGGGCCTACTATGTGCCAGGTGCTATTCAGAGCTCTTCATGTCTATTGTCACATTTCATTGATTCTGTGACACACATTTATACATCTGTGGAATCAGGAAGCATCCAGCACTTGACATAATTTGCCACCTACCCGACAGAGTTTTTTTCTTCTTAGTGGCACATAAAACAGTGAGGTGCCTGCTACAACAGGTGACATCTCAGATTTGATGAACCACTGTGTCTCAGTTGCAGATAGTAAGTGGCAGAACCAGAATTCACCACTGGCTCTCTCTGGCTTAAAGCACTTTCAGGCTCACAGCTTAGTGGGAAAATGAACATGAATGACCGATTCAGGGCTGAGATACTTCCCGGGATACAGCAAAGCTACCTGCCACAAGGCCTTGGCCATCCTTGGCTTCCTGTTTCTCTTACACCCTCCCCTCTTGCAGGCAAGGCTGCTGGTCACTGGGTCTTGAACAGTGGAGAGAAATCCAGTAATCACACCCCTTGATATTTACCCAAATGAGCCGAAATTGACATCCACATGAAAACCTGCATGTGGATATTTACAGCAGCTTTATTCATCAAGGCAAAAACTTTGAAGCAACCCAGATGTTTTTCAGCAGGTGAATGGATGAATAAACTGTGGTGCACACAGACAATGGAGTATCATTCAGTCCTAAAAGAAAAGAGCTATCAAGCCATGAAAAGGCATGAAGGAACCTTACATGTGAAGGTTCACTTACTTATTACTAAGTGAAAGACACCAATCTGAATAGGCTCCGTACTGTATGATTCCAACTATGACATTCTGGAAAAGGCAAAACGTTGGAGATAGTAAAAAGATCAGTGGTTGCCAGTGGCACAACCATGGCTCACTGCAGCCTTAACCTCCCAGGCTTAAATGATCCTCCCACCTCAGCCTCCCAAGTACCTAGGACCACAGGCATGGGCCACTATGCCTGGCTAACTTACTGTTTTGCAGACAGGGTTTCCCCATGCTGCCCAGCCTGGTCTTGAAATCCTAGCCTCAAGTGATCCTCCTGCCTTGGCCTCCCAAAGTTCTGGGATTACAAGCATAAGCCACCACACCCGGCCCCTCTTTTGCTCACTTTCTCATCCAATGGGGTTATTTGTCTTTTGCTTGTTGAATTAAGTTCCTTATAAGTTCTGGATATTAGACCTTTGTGGGATGCATAGTTTGCAAATATTAATATTTTCTCCCATTCTGTAGGTTGTCTGTTCCCTTTGTTGATTGTTTTCCTGTACAGAAACTCTTTAGTTTAATTAGGTCTCTCTTGTCTACTTGTCAATTTTGGTTTTTGTTGCAATTGCTTTTGAGGACTTAGTCATAAATTCTTTCCCAAGACCAGTGCCCAGAATAATGTTTCCCAGGGTTTCTTCTGGGACTCTTACAGTTTGAGGTCTTACATTTAAATCTTTAATCCGTCTTGAGTTGTATAATTTTGTATAAGGTGAAAGGTAGGGGTCCGGTTTCATTCTTCTGCATATGACTAGCCAAGTATCCCTGCGCCATTTACCGAATAGGGAGTTGTTTCCCCGCTGCTTACTTTTCCGACTTTGTCGAAGATCAAATGTCTGTAGGTGTGTGGCTTTATTTCTGGGGTCTCTATTTTGTTCCATTGATTTCTGTGTCTGTTTTTGTACCAGCACTGTGCTGTTAAAAAGCCTATTTTTTTAAAGGTGGGGAGAAGGCTGGCAAAGGGCAGGAGAGGCACAGAGTGATTTGGGGGCTGAAGTCTTGGTATAGCTGGCCCCAGCCCTTTCTTCCTCCTACCCAGGGGAAGGGGGAGTCAGAGAAGGCCCCTGGGGCCAGGTCCTGGTGTGTACAGAGCCAGGTAGTGACAGTCGGCTGCTCCCACAGGTGCCGTGGAGGCCCCGATGCTGATCCGCCTGGTGAACGGCTCAGGCCCTCACGAGGGCCGCGTGGAGGTGTACCACGACCGGCGCTGGGGCACCGTGTGTGATGATGGCTGGGACAAGAAGGACGGAGACGTCGTGTGCCGTATGCTGGGCTTCCGCGGGGTGGAGGAGGTGTACCGCACGGCTCGATTCGGGCAAGGTAAGGCCTCTGACGGCAAAGGACGTGGGGAGAGGGCCTGTGCATCCCAGGACTGGGCCCCCCTCCAAAGCCCAAGTCCCTTCCACGGCAGTTCTGCGTGGTGACCCCAGCCTCTCCTGGAACGCTTCCTGCAATGAGAACTCACTACCCCGCCCCAGGCAACTGGCTCCGGTGGCCATCAGACAGTTCTGAGGATGAGAACGTTCTTCCTTTCCCTGATCTAAGTCCTGTATCCTGGCGGTTTCTCCTATCAGTCCTCCCCAGTCCGGGGTTCCAGGCTCGGCTGCCGTCCCTCTACCCCTGGCTAGCTCTTCACACCTTCCTGACTTGCTCTTGTGTCTCTACCATGTTTTCATCATTACTTGACACTTGTGTGACACTCACTGTGTGCCAGGCTGTGTTCTCAACACATAACAAATATTCACCCGTTTCATCTTTACGGCTCTGTGAGGTATGCAGGTATCATCGCTGATTTTCTTTTTCCTTTCTTTTTTTTTTTTTTTTTTTTTTGGTGGGGGGACAGGATCTTGTTCTGTCATCTAGTTTGGAGTGCAATAGTGCAATCACGGCTCACTGTAGCCTTGTTCACCCAGGCTCAATGATTCTCCCACCTCAGCCTCCTGAGTAGCCGGGACTACTAACCATGCCCAGCTAATTTTTCTTGTTATTTTTAATAGAGATGAGGTCTCACTCTGTTGCCCAGACTGGTCTCGAACTCCTGGGCTCGAGCAGTCCACCCACCTTGGCTTCCCAAAGTGCTGGGATTACAGACATGAACCACCATGCGCAGTCGTCCCTGTTTTCCAAATGAGGAAATGAAGGCTCAGAGAAGTTGAGTAACCTGCCCAAGGTCACACAGCTAGCAAATGCCAGACCCAGAGTTTAGACCCAAGCAGGCGTCTTAGGAGTCTGTATTTGAACCACTCTGCTGGGCTGTCTCTGCCTCTCTGAGTCTTTTCTTCTCCAGGTGAACATCCCCAGATATTCACCTTGTCCTCATATGACAAGATCTGGAAAGCCTTTTTCATTCTGGCTGCTTTCCTATTGACACACAGAAGCACATCGACCTTCCCACGGATGGCAGAGGAGCCTCTGAAGAAGAGGCACAGACCCTTCCTAGGTAGATGGCTGATTCAAACCTTGTGTTTGTTTCCTGATGGATCAGAGACTCTTGTGTCGACTCACAACTGAAACACTGGTCCCATGTGCACAAACCCGGCACTCCCCACACCCATTCAGTAGTGAGCTGTCCCTTGGCAGCATGTCCTGGCCTGTCGCTTCTGCGCTCCAGGTCTTGGTGTCCTGTCTGCAACTAAAGAGCCTGCAGCTCCTGTGATGGGTCTCCCAGCCTGGGCCCCCTGGGATTTAAGATGCTGCTGCTAACCTGTGGAGAAGTCCAGGTGGGTGTGGGGAGGGATTGGGGCTGATCCTCTCACACCAGTCACCAGGCCTGCTGGTGACCTGTGGACAGCAGCCCGCTGACTGTAGGGTTTCCAACATTATGAAGAGCAGGGCGTACCTGCTGAATTGCCTGAGGCTCTTGCCGTCCAACCTGTTGTGCTCAATGGCTACAGGGACCCATGGCATAGGGTGAGGGGAGAGAGTGGCGTGTCTTTTCCAGATGGGGACCTCAGAGCCAGGTCACCTCCAGACCTGGCTTCCAGTGGTGGAAGCCTCCACTCCTCCCAGCCCCCTTGCTCTTCATCCCCACACGGGGCTGCTGCAGCTCTTGCTTTGAATCTCATCCCATAGATCTCGTTGGTAATTGACTGAATGTGACCGTTAAAACACATCTGAATGAAGAGACCCCCAAACAGGCTTTCTGTGAGCAACATGGCTCTTTATTCACCCGGGTGCAGGCAGGCTGAGTCCAAAGAGTCCGTGGAGGGCGGTGGGATAGGAGTTGGTTGTATAGGTTTGGGGTGGGCAGCGGAAAGTTGCAGAAGTTACAGTTTAGGGCGGGTTTTGCAAGCTGGGAGGGAGTCTAGGGTCTGGAGTCTCAAGGTTGACCAAGGTCAATTACAAAGTCCAATGGCCTTATCAGCTGAGGCGGGAATAAGGAACAGTAGAAGAATGTCTCAAGTTAATTTGGCACCACAGGGGTTGATCCCTCTTCCCTTTTTCCTGGTCTTCCAGTTACTTCAGGTTTTCTAATTCCAAGAGGCCATCCGGAGGTGTACGTGGGGGTCACGGGTTGCCATGGCATCCATGGTGTCATCAGTCAGCCTAAAAGACCTTACAGTGACCCTTGGTGAAATCTGCCAAGCAGCTGGCAGGGAGTGCAGTTTTAAGGGGCAGAGTTTGAAGGGCAAGTTCGAAGGGGTCCAGCACCACGAAGGGCAGCCCCGCAGGAAAGAATACTGTTCTCCCACAGGCTTGGGGCAGGATCCCAGCCGGTTTTGGCCGAGGAAAACCACCGTTATTGTTGCTGAGAATGGGAACAGTCCTCAAACTCCCACTTCAAGCTCCAAAGGAGGCTTCTTCCTAATAAGTGGCAGTAAAACCTTTTCAGCAAAAACCATTATTAATTCTTTTGTTTTCTCTATGAGAAGCAATTTTGTTCAATATAAATTCTTTTCAAGAAGCCAGAATAGCTAGTTTGAAGGTCACGGGTCATGTTAGCCTGACTGTCAGCTGGTGAAAAGGCAGCAGGTGGCCTGCGAGTGCCAGGCCAGCGATCCTGTCGACTTTGTGGCTTCTTTCGCTCCCCTGACCTCTGTTCCTCTTCACACATGTGGGGGGACTCTAAGCTTGCCGCTTGATTCTTTAAACTGGTTGATGGGAAGCTGGACTTGCTTTCACTAATGCCCCATTTTTTGCACTGTTATTTCCCTATCGTGGTGCCCTGACGGGTCTCAGGTGCTACTGGAGACCGTGGCTGGTTGCAGGCCAGGAGTCACTAGAGGTGTACAGAGGGTCGGCCGGGTGCGGTGGCTCACACCTGTAATCCCAGCACTTTGGGAGGCGAGGCAGGCGGATCACGAGGTTAAGAGATCAAGACCATCCTGGCCAACATGGTGAAATCCCATCTCTACTAAAAATACAAAACAATTTAGCTGGGCATGGTGGCACATGCCTATAGTCCCAGCTATTTGGGAGGCTGAGGCAGGAGAACTGCTTGAAAACAGGAGGCAGAGATTGCAGTGAGCTGAGGTCATTCACTCCAGCCTGGTGACAGAGTGAGACTCCGTCTCCAAAAAAAGAAAAGAAAAAAAAAACAGAGGGCCATAGGGGCCTGGGCAGGGGCAGGCTGGCATAACTGACGGTTTCTGCCAGCCCAGGCTGCACCCATGTTCTCCTCCTCCTCTCTACGAGCAGTTTCCAGGTGCCTGTCATGGGCCAGGCCAGCTGCAGGCTGGGGGGACAGAGCTGACAAGCCCAGCCCTGGCCACAGCATGGGTAGTGGAGAGGGGGATTCTAAACCACATTAGAATTCTAAACCACATTAGAGCTGAGGGCTCCAATGCCATTGTAGCTATGGGTCCAAGAGGAGGGAAGGCCACCACTCCTGGTGACAGGCAGAGCCACCTGCCAGCATCCTACCCACTGGTGTCCCTACCCCACTGCCAGCTCGTCCACTGTTAAGCCTGAAGGAGCCTCCCAGGTCCCTCTCGCTGCCTCCTGGCCTTATCACACCCCTCCTTCCTGACAGTTTCCTTTCCCAGCACCCCAACTCCCCACCTCCATTGTCTTTGCGTTCTGCACACTCTCTCTGGGAGCCGCTTCCACACCTGGGGCTTCAGTCACCCCCCAGCTCCTCCCTCTGTCACAGTGCTCAGTGCCGCTCCAGACCCGAGTGTCCGGTGACCTTCCCGACAGCTGCACTCGGACGCTCCATGAGTTCCTCCAACAGCACTGTCGTGATTGCACATGTCTCCTTCCCACAAATCCTGTGCCTCCCTCGTCACCATCACCAGCACCTTCCTCCCATCAGACTCCATCCCAGCCAGAACCCAGGGCCACCCCTTGGCTGTCACCACTCCCTCTCCCACAGCAGGTCGGCGCCTGCGTCCTGCGGATCCCATCAGTGTTCCCTCCTCTACTGTTTCTTGAGCCTGTTTCTGCCTCGTCGTTCTCACTGTCCGCCCCGTAGGAGATGAGCAGGTAGAGCAGTGGTTAGTGCTCTGGCCCTAGAGTCAAACCACCCATGTCAGAGCCCCAGATCTGCCACTTGTAGCTGGAGCCTTGAGCAGATGCCCTAACCTCGCTAAGCTTCAGTTCTTCAACTGTTGAAGAATGACTATAAATGCTAAAGGAGATGCTGCGTGTCAAGCAGTTAGCATGTACAGGCACTGCGGTGCACACTTATCTATAGGTTTGGGGTGGAGGGGGGACAGAGAGGCTCTAATTCTCCAGGAGCCACTCCTTACAGCCACCACCCCTGCAGGCTAGCTCCTGTGGCCTGCCTGCCTTCTCATGGCTGCTGGAATCTCTCTCTCTCTCTCTCTCTCTCTCTCTCTCTCTCTCTCTCTCTCTCTCTCTAAGAGATGGGGTCTCCCTCTGTCACCCATGGAGTCCACGCTCTGGAATACAGTGGTGCAATCATAGGTTGCTGCAGCCTTGACCTCCCAGGCTCAAGCAATCCTCTTGCCTCAACCTCCCGAGTAGCTGGGACTACAGGTGCATGCCAAGCTAATTATTTCATTTTATTATTTTGGAGAAATGGAGTCTCACTATATTGCCAAGGCTGGTCTCAGACTGTTAGGGATCTTTCTAAAAGGAGCACCTGCTCACCTCACTCCCTGCCTGGGTCCTCAGAGGATCTTTATCGCTCTCAGAATCAAGCTGGGTTTCCTTAGCTCAGCACCCAAGGATCTTCTTTGTCCACCTCCTGCCCACACCACACCTCTCCACACTGCCCCTGCTGATGGTTATTGGGGCACAGATGGTGTGTATCATGTCCTGCCTCTCCTGTGCTGCGCCTCCTGCTGGAAGGCCTTTTCCTCCCTCTTCAGCTAGGAAACTCCTACTCAGGTTTTAAAAGCAGCTCAATGATCATCCCCTGAAGGAGGCTTTTCGGGCTCCTTCCATGCTACCCTGTCCCCAAGATGGAAGTGACCCTCCTCTGTGCTCCTGTCACCTTTGTCTCAATCATAGCACTTCTTATATTCACCTGACCCCTGAGATACATGCAAACATCTTGAGGACCTCACCTTTATACTTCCAAAACCCAAACTACCTGGGGCATAGGAGTTGGATAAATGTGGAAAGGAAGAAAGGAAGGAAAGAGGGAAGGAAGGAAGGGAAGGAGGGGGGAAGGAAGGCAGGGAGAAAGGAAGAAAGGCAGGGAGGGAGGAAGGAATGGAGGGAGGGAGGGTAAAACGAATGGCAGGAAGGAATTCCGGTGCCTGCTAAACCTGAATCCTCCCTGTCTTCAAGCCCTGGCCGTTCTCCCAGAGGTCTGGCACCATAAAAATTTTCCTGGACAGGGCATAGTAATCAGATTTTCTGTTTGCACGGGGGCAACCAAGGAAAGACCCACATGGGAGAGCCTTGAAGATGTTCTAAATTTTAAATTGGTCCAGGAGGTGTTGGAGTGATGCAGGTGGAGAGGTGGAGGGGTGATGACTGGGGAGAGGCCTGGGAGGCCATGGAAGGGAGTGTGACCTAGCACAGCTGGGAGCATCTCCCAGGGCAACAGACAGAGGGAAAAGGAAGTCAGGATGGGGGCACATCAGCAGATTTGTAGGTGGAGACAGGCAGACAGAATTAGGAGTGTTCACTTCTGATTATAGCATTATTACCTCCTTTCGTCCTTTTATCTAATAAGATTCAAATACTGGAAGACAGCTTCAGTGCAAGGGTCAGCCAACATTTTCCATAAAGTGCTGGAGAGCAAATATTTCAAGCTTTGTGGGCCAGGTGGTCTCTGTCACAGCTACTCAGTGCTGCACTTGGAGCAGGAAAACACCCGTAGTCAATAAGCAATCAAATGGGTGGGACTGTGTTCCTATACAACTGGATTTATAACCACAGCCACTGGCCAGACATGGTTCACGGTTTGCCATCCCCTTGCTGAGTGTTAAGTGCTGTGGACTGTGGTTGTATGAGGAGAGGAGATATTGATCACTCCCTGCAGCAATCTGTCTTGCAGACTTTGCCTCAGTGACAGATGAATGAAATACACTGTCACACACAGAATACAGTGGAGCCAGTGGGCTAGGGGCGGTCATGAGCTGCTTTCACAGGGCGATTGCAGCTAACTGACTATAACTCTTTGTTCTGCTTGACACTTACTCAGTAGAGATTTAATAATAGAGGTTCTAAGTCAACGAGCTTGTGGATAATTAACACGGTTAAAAGAGTGGCTTTAAGAATGATAAAAGTCTTGGTTTTGGGGCCTAAAATAAACATGATTAATGGGTGATTCTTCTACAAGCTCTCTCTGAGAGGGCCATCCAGCACAAAGTTTACCTGAGTAAACAAATTCGAGTAGGGACAAAGGCATGTGGGGTAAACAGACTTAACTGGGGAAGCTTTTATTATCTTTAATCTACCTTGAGACTTATGCTCTAACACAAGACCTGGCTGCTTTCAGCCTGTTCTGTGAGTGAATCAATAAAAACTTTTCAGCCTTCTAAAAGGTTAGAGACTGTATCTTACAACTTTTCCCTAATATTTTCCTTAATATTTTGCCAGCCACCCCGAGTGAATCAACAAGGAGAAAAGACTGTCCTGGCTGAACATGAGAGGCCAAGTCAGGGCCTCTTCCCCTCAACAGTTACTTGCCTGGAGATGTTGCTCAGTCTTTCTAGGGGCTCAGTTTTCCTCTCAAATACCTGTTAAATAGCCATCCTGCCTTCTCTGTTTGCGGCACAGATGGAAGCCTGTAGGATTCAGTGTAACATTTTCCTACGACGAATATTACTCTAAATAAACACATAGAAGTTCAAACATTAGCTCCATGAGGCAGAAAGGTTTTGCTTCTTTTGTTTTGTCTTTCTTTTTGTTCATCAATGTCTTCCAAATCCCCAGAATGGTACTTAGCACACAGAGGCCTCAGGAATTTGGGTTTTGTTTGTTTTGTTTTAGAGACTGAGTCTTGCTCTGTCACTCAGGCTAGAGTGCAGTGGCACAATCTCGGCTCACTGAAATCTATGCTTCCCGGGTTCAAGAGATTCTCCTGCCTTAACCTCCTATGCAGCTGAGATTACAGGCATGCGCCACCACACCCGGCTAATTTTTGTGTTTTTAGCAGTGACAAGTTTTGCCATGTTGACCAGGCTGGTCTTGAACTCATCTCTGTGATCCTCCCTCCTCAACCTCCCAAAGTGCTGGGATTACAGGAGTGAGCCATGGCACCTGGCCAAGAGTCTGCTTTTCTAACAAGCTCTCTGGTGATACTGACAGCCCTGGTCCTTAGAGTGCACCTTGAGTAATCAGGTATCAGTTCTAACGCTCCAGCAATGACTGGAGCCGACGGAGCTCTAGCCCCTGCCCAGTGGTATGAGGAGCAGAGATGGTTTGCTGGTTAGTTTTTCCCTGAATGATGCCCTGCAGTGCTGACATCTCTGCAGATATGCACTGCTCCTCCCTTGATGACCCTATACCCATTGCGTTGGTCCTCCCGCGACTGGACATGGGCCAGAACGCTCTGGCAAAACACCAGCTGGAGTTGCGAGATCCTATGTACGCATTTGGGCTGGGTCACCTTGGAACTGGTCTTTATTTGTTAGTCTTCTTTATTTGCTTTGGGTGTGACTAATCCCACAGAGCCCTGGCGCTTGCAGCCTTTTCCTGGGTAATTTGTAAACCCATGCTGCTTCCAGGAGACATTTAATCTGCAAATCATTGCTCTGCCTCAAAGGGCTGATTGTGTAAGAGCCACAGCTACCCAGGCCAGGAAGAGGCTCTGGAGAAGAAACAGCATCCAAGGAGGTGGCGGAAGGGGCCTCTCCTCCCTGCTCCATCCCCGAATTCACTGCATGGCAATCCCATGACAACAGAGGCTGAACGTGTCTACATAACGAAAGCATGTTCACACCACTTAGTTCACGTGTTAGAGTCAGCCAGCAGGGAAGCAGTTTAGATGTTCTCTTGACATTCTTTGTAAAGGGATTTTACCCATATACTTCAAGAGTGAATGACAGAGTTTAAGGCTTTAAGAGTCAGTCCTGACAGTTCCACTAAAAAGGAGAGGTTGTCGGCTCCTGAGAGATGGGGTGGGCAGCAAACGGTGGGAAGCTTGGGGCAAGGCGACAATACCTGCGCTCCTTTTGAATAGGCTTTGGTGGGTGTCCAAGCTCTTTCCCATACAGGAGCAATGACCTCTATTCACTTGCTCAGGATACACAGCCAGTGATGCTGGAACCCCTGTTTATCCCCCTTACCCCTATGCTTCTTGGTACCAGAACATAACAAGTGAGGGTGCCAGAGTCACCAGCTGTCCTGGTTTTCCTGGAACGCACCTGGTTTTAGCAGTGAAAGTCCCACATCCTGGGAAGCCCCTCCCAGCTCAGTAACTGACGTGGTCACCCCAGATGGTGCCGGACTTGGATGGAGCCATGTCCTGCTGTCAGGCCCTGCTCCTGTGCCTCAAGCTGCAGTGTCTTGCCCCTTTGTTACAATGCAGAAGCTGGCTTGGGGGAGCTGGGGCAGCCTGGTTTCCTACAAGCTCCTGGTGATGCCCATGCGGCAGACCCAGAGCCTCACTGTGAGTAGGGAGGCTCCAAGCCACTTCCCATGGGAGCACTGAGCCCCGTGACCCTTCACAGGCTCTCAAGTGCGCTCCCACCACCTGGAGCCAGGCCCAGCTGTCAGCCAAGACAGCACGTCAGAACCACAGGTGATGGTCCCGCCAGCTCATCATAGGGGGCTGGGAGAGACTTCTGTGCAGCCCACACCCCTTTCTACCACCCCCGACCCTAGACATGCCCTCTGCATTTACTCTCAGTGGCTTAACCAGCTGCCCTGCTCCCCTGGTATGCATTGAGGGACCCCAGGGCCAAGTTGATACCTTTTAAGCTCAGATACAATCCTGGGAGAGCCCACTAAAGCACCAGGGTCCCCCTGCCTGACACCTTCAGGCCTGCTGGGTGGTCCCCTGAAGAACTGGGTGAACAGGGCTGGCCGTAGGTAAACCTATCAAACAGATTGTCTTAGGGACCTTGTATTTTGAGAACTGACCTAATTGCTTGTGGTTAAATGTTGTTCCTGCATTTTTTTTTTTTTTTTTTTTTTGAGACAGAGTCTCGCTCTGTCATCTAGGCTGGAGTGCAGTGGCATGACCTCAGCTCACTTGAATCTCCGCCTCTTGGGTTCGAGCAATTCTCCTGCCACAGCCTCCCAAGTAGCTGGGACTACAGGCGTGTGCCACCACACCTGGCTAATTTTTTGTATTTCTTAGTAGAGACAGGGTTTCGCCGTGTTAGTCAGAATGGTCTCGATCTCCTGACCTCATGATCTGCCCGCCTCGACCTCCCAAAGTGTTAGCCAGGATGATCTCGATCTCCTGACCTCATGATCTGCCCGCCTTGGCCTTCCAAAGTGCTGGTATTACAGGCATGAGCCACTGCACCTAGCCATTCCTGCACGTTCTTAAATATATATCTGGTGATAATGTTAAATTCTGGGGTCCTCGCCATCCCAAAACCATTGTTTGGGGACTAGAGATACTGAGACCACCTGCTTTAAACCTCAGAATGTTAGTTAATGTTGGTACTGACAAATTTGGCTCTGGGGCACTGGGGCAATGCAAAGTTCATCTGACACTGTCCCTCTGATGTGGTCCTGCCTGACTTTCTGTCAACAATGGCCACAAGATAATTCATCTCAAAGCTAGGCAGTGTTGGGTATAAAGCATGGGCTGGGAGGCAGCAAGACTTGGGCTTCTATTAAGAATCTGCTGCTTACAAGCTGAGTGACTCTGTACCAATTGCTCCTTGAGCCTCAGTTTTCCCATCTATAAAATGGGTTTATTAATACCTCCTCATAGCACCATGGTGAAGACTGATGAAGCACATATGCGTAAGTTGCCTGACACATAGAAGATATTCATAGCTACTACCATCATCGCCATCAATTATTGTGATTCTGCCCTCGAGAAACTCATCCCAGAAAATAAGTCTGACGTCTTGGTGGGATGGAGAGGGCAGCTGGAAGCCCCCACATTTGAGTGTGTGGCAGAGCTGAGTCAAGGGCAGACACAGTCATGCTCTCTCTTCTCCTTTCTGCCCTCCTGCATGTCTGCTTAGAAGTCATGTTTCCCTGTCTCCACAGGCACTGGGAGGATCTGGATGGATGACGTCGCCTGCAAGGGCACAGAGGAAACCATCTTCCGCTGCAGCTTCTCTAAATGGGGGGTGACAAACTGTGGGCATGCCGAAGATGCCAGTGTGACATGCAACAGACACTGAAAGTGGGCAGAGCTCAATCTCGGGGTCCCGCACAGAGCGTCCTTCCTGCATCCTTGGGGTGGGGCACGGCTTGGGGCAGCCCTGACCATCCTTTGGCCACACCCGGTCCAGCACTCCCAGTCCTCACATCTGCATCCCAGGACCGTGGAGGCTGGTCATCATTTTCCTGTTGATCATGTGCTCCAAAGTGTAACTCTGGGACCTACTGCCTGTCTCTCTCTTCCACGAGGTTCCTGCGTGAGGAGCCCTGGTCAACTGGATCACCACTTTGCCCAGCTTCTGAGCACCATGCACCAGGCCTCAATATCCCAGTTCCCTTTGGTCTTTGAGTTACAGGTGAATGCTGAGAATGTGTCAGAGACACGTGCAGCAGCAGAGATGGGTGGGAGTATGGGATCATTTACTCTTCAGACAATCCCCAAACCTCCATCAGGCCAAGAGTTTCAACGTCTTCCTCCCCAGCAAGAGGCAATGCCAAGTGATCCATTTCCCCGCCTTACTCTGCCTCTGCTCCCCATTTGCTAGTCTGGGGAAGTGACATAGAGGAGAAGCCAGCTCTAGGGACAAGAGGGAAATGCAAGTCACCTCCAGGAATCCAGCTAGATGTGGAGAAGGGAAAGAAACTAACATTGAATGATCACCATGGCATGCTAAATAGTATCTTGGGTGCTAAATTCATTTATCCACTTTGCTGCACTGGCCCAAGGCCTGTCAGTCTGGGTATGACCTTACCTCTGGGTAGCACTTAACTGGTCCATTCACCTAGCCTGCAAGTCAGAAGACAGTGACTGAGACCGTGTTCCCGCCTGAACTTAGTGTCTTTAGCAGGCCTGAGCAAGAAGTTTGGGTGCAGGACCTGTGTGACCGGAAAGTTGCATGCTCCGGAACCTACAGGGTGTGAGTGCCAGGTCAAACATGATTGGCTTCCAGGCCAACCATCCATGTAGGAGGACAGCTGATTTGGAGCATGACATGGAAGCTGCCCATGTTAAACCTGAGTCCAGGGCTCCGTTACTGGGCATTCAGGGTTAATGCCAAGTCATGTGTGTCTCCACTATTTGGAGGTGATGATATTGCATCTTCGAAGCCTCTCCAGGTGTGAATCTGTGGTCGGGAAAACACAAGTCCTAATGGAACCCCTAGGGATGGAAGGAAGTGAAGATTCCCTCTGACCTCTGGGGGTGGGGAGTGGGAATAAGGGGCCTTGGGCCTCCACAGGTCTGCAATCTGCACCCCACTCCTAAAGACAGGGAGATCGTGTTCTGCTTTTTACATGAGGAGCAGAACTGGGCCATACACATGTTCAAGAGATAGGGGAGCTACCTGGTAGCAAGTGAGTGCAGACCCACCTCACCTTGGGGGAATCGCAAACTCATAGGCCTCAGATACACAATCACCTGTCATGTCAGGTGAGCACTGGCCTGCCTGGGGAGAGACCTGGGCCCTCCAAGTGTAGGACCAGCGAGACTCCTGGCTGACACCTAAGCCAGTGTGGCCCTGGGTCATTCTTGTTTCCAATATGCTTGCTACTCCTTAACGTCCCAATGATGGCTCTCCTTCTGACCAATTGCTATGTTTACGCAGCACACATGTACTCATGCATCCTCTTCCAGAGCCAATATACGTATGCATATATAAACATAGCACTTTTTATTGCATAGCTCAGCACACTGCAAAGTTTGCATTAAAAAAACAAAGAAAAACTAAAGGTGAAAAATGCCACATTGAACAAATTAAATTCCCAACCGGGTTCTGGCAAAGAATCCAGTTACGCCTTCCATGAAGACACACATAACTGTCTCACTTGGTCTTTTCATTGGGAAAACAGAATTCTTGTTTTACATCAGATAAAACAAAAGGTGTTTGAACCTTAAAAATGGACGTCTCCTAGTTTACACACCTACTTCAGAGGACGTGGAAATGACCATGTGCCTGCATTTCAGGGACTGAAGGAAATTAGGCCTGGCCTAAAATACATGAGACCTTTTGTAAGAAAGAATTTCAATAAAGCAAGAAACATGTCACTAACAAGCTTTCCATGACAGACATTCCTTCTCCTGAAACCCCGGTGAGTGGTGGGAGGACTGTTGAAATTGGATGATGTGATCATTTTTCTGTGGGGATTGGGAGTGTGAGCAGCTTACAGGAAAAGCCACCTAACACTTCTGGATGATAAATAACACAGTCTTTACTAAGAACATGAAGGAAAGTGATGACTCAAACCTTATCTGATAACCAAAGTAAGTGGGTCTCAAGCAACAGAATAATCACCGAGGTCCATCTTACAAGAAAACTGCTTTTGCATTCAATAGAGAAAAGGACACCTGCCTATTTCTGCCCCACATCCCCAGAGTTCTCACTTGGGAATGTGCTTGCCTCCAGAGTTCCGTTCAATGTTAAAAAGATCGTGCAGAGTTAGGTACTGGGTCTGTAAAGTCACTGGCCCCATCATCTAAGGACAGGCAGGAATTCCAGGTACAGGACCTGAACAGTGTGTGGGGATGGCCCAGGTCACTACATAGTCCTGGCCACACACTCAAAGTGGCATCTCTGGAAATACTTAATGTGCTGAGATTGCTACATGATAATTTGCTAAGTCTACAGAGAAAAGTTGACTTTCTGGAAATCCACAAAGGAAGTACCACTTTCTGCCTCCTCTAAAAGTCCTGGTGGTGCCCCCGCCCACCCACATCTTTGTGGTTCCCATTCTGTAAACGGGTTCCCATGGAGAAGGGCAGTGATGCCTTTTTCTGCCCTCTTTACTATCTAAAAAACACCATGACTGACCTCATCTTGAGTGCCTGATTTGGAGCTTACGTGTGTGATAGTTAAATGCACCCACTGTCGTGCCCTGGACACATGTCTAAGCTTTCTTACCCAGAGATAGCACTTTTTTACCCATAGGAACCCTAGAGTTTTTTCAGCAACATTGTGTGATGATAGTCATTTTTTTTTTTTTTTTTTGAGACAGAGTCTTGCCTCGTTGCCCAGGCTGGAGTGCAGTGGCCGAATCTCAGCTCACTGCAACCTCTGCCACCTGGATTCAAGTGATTCATATGCCTCAGCCTCCCAAGCAGTTGGGATTATAGGTACGCACCACGACACCTGGCTAATTTTTGCATTTTTAATAGAGACAGGGTTTCACCATGTTGGCCAGGCTGGTCTTGAACTCCTGGCCTCAGGTGATCCGCCTGCCTCAGCCTCCCAAACTGCCGGGATTATAGAGCATGAGGCACCGTGCCTGGCCTTTTCTTTTCCCCCTTTGTTGAGACAGGGTCTCCCTCTGTCACCCAGGCTAGAGTGCAGTGGTGCCATCTCAGCTCACTGCAACCTCTGCCTCCTGGGTTCAAGTGATTCACATGCCTCAGCCTCCCAAGTAGTTGCGATTACAGGCGTGAGCCACCGTGCCTGAGTAATTTTTGTATTTTTAGTAGAAATGGTGTTTTGTCACGTTGGCCACACTGGTCTTGAACTCCTGACCTCAAGTGACCTACCCACCTTGGCCTTCCAAAGTGCTGGGATTACACGTGTAAGCCACCTCACCTGGCCTGACAGTCAGTTATTCTAAGATTTCTATAAAATGTCAAATGTGTAAGTCATTTGTCTTCTTAGAATAGCTCTTTTACAGCCCTCTGGAGGACATGCCTTGCCTTAACCCCTTTCTTCTCCTTCCCGCTA
This sequence comes from Saguinus oedipus, assembly GCA_031835075.1. Taxonomy (NCBI): domain Eukaryota; kingdom Metazoa; phylum Chordata; class Mammalia; order Primates; family Cebidae; genus Saguinus; species Saguinus oedipus. The sequence continues at coordinate 32,346,726 of CM063182.1, read as the reverse complement.
CCTGTAGCTTTTTGGAGCTGAGGTGGGATCCTGCCTGACTGCAGCTTTATTTATTCCTCTCCCCCATCTCCCCGAGCTAGAACAGGCTAAAGAGCTCTCAGGAAGAAGGGCTTTTGGTCCCCTGCATACTTTTCCTTCTCTGGCTCAGGGAACTTGAGTGGCTCCCTGGAGAGAGGTTGTGTGAGCTCTGGCCATGGTTCTTCCTTCAGTTGTCCTTGTGCCCCTGGGGTTTCCACATGTTTAGATCCGTTTCAGCCGAAGACTCAAGGGAAATATATGCACTTTTCTGGAACTTTCTCTGTGTAGTTTCCTTCTCTCAGGGACTGTGCCCTGCAAATTATAGCTGCCATGGCCTCCTGTCACCAGTCTTGCGCCCTCACCTCAACGAGATTGCCTGGCTCTGGGCTCCCCTCCTTGCACCACCTGTTACCCAATATCTGAATTGATCAGTTGCAAGTATTTCATGCCGTTTTCTGGTTATGACAGAAGGAGGGCAATTCCAGTAATGAGTATCCTCTCATGGCCAAAACCTGAAGTCTTCCCTCTGGGTATTTCCTGGTTTAAGAGAATCATAAAGGAACAGCCTGGACATGGAAACAGGTATGTGAAATGTATCCAAGGACACTAGAGAAAAGATGTGACATAGACACATGAAAGGTGTGATATCTTATGATCTCTCTTCTTTTGTTCTTTTCATTTGGGAAAACAGAAGTCTTATTTTACATCAAACAAAAACAATGTTAAAAAAGTGAAAGGTGTAAAAAGACCTATATCAAACATCTCAGTGTTTGGGTTGAAAATTATACTGGTTGGTATTAACAGTAGATTATAGGCCCCAGAAGAAAGGATTAGTGAGCTTAAAGAAACAACAGTTCAAAATAAAACACAGGAAAAAACTTAGTAGAACATCAGTGAATTGTGGAAAAACTTCAAGTGGCTAGTATATGTATAATTGGAGCCCATGAAGGAGAGGAGGTCAGAAATAAATATTTAGAGGAATGGCTGAGCTTTTCTTAAATTTGGTGAAAACTATATACCCATAGATCCACAGAACTCAACAAACCCTGAGCACAAGAAAAATGATAAGATTCTGCACTAAGTTACATTGTAACTAAATTGCTTAAAACCACTGATAAAATCTTAAAAACAATGAGAGATGGCAAAAACATGATGTAGAGGGGTGCAAAGATAACAATAACAACAAATGTCTCTTTGGGAAAAAATGCAAGCTAAAAGAGAGGTGGCATCTTTAAAGCACTGAGAGAGAGAAAAAAACTGTCAACCTAGAATTCTTAACCCAGTAAATATGTCTTTCGAACACAAAGGTGAAATATTGTTTATTTCAGATGTATAAGAGCTGAAAGAATTCATCACCAGCAGACCTGCAGGCACTACAAGAAATGTATGTTTAACCTGTCACTGACAAAGCTCAGATGCACTGCAGGAACTGTTGAAGGAAATCCTTCATGCAGAAGCATAATGATACTAGATGGGAATGTGGAACTGCACCAAGATCAACAGCACTGGAAATGGTCACTACATGGGTAAATAAAACCAACATTTTTTTGGTATTTAAATCTCTTCGAAAAATAACCAACTGGCCCAAGCCAAAGTGCTAACAGTGTCTTGTGTTGGAAAGGATGTGGAACAACTGGAACTTTCATACATGGCTAGTGGGAATGTAAAATGATACAGCCACTTTGGAAACAATTTGGCAATTTTCTTAAAGAGTTAAACATAAACCTACCATGCAGCTCAGCCATCGCAATCCTAGGTATTTACCCAAGAGAAATGAAAGCAGGTGAAGACTTGTATACAAATGTTCAGATGAAGCTGTAATAAACAGGAATGGGACAACATAACATCCACCAGCAGGTGAATGGACAGACAAATTGTGCCATATTCATGCAACAGGCAGAATCATGGATGAACAAAGCCAAAATTTGGAATGTTAAAAAGACAAATGATATTGACAGACCTGAAGCAAAACTGATCAAGAAAGAAAAACAAGACACAAATTTTAAAATGTGAATAGTGCAATAACATATAAGGAAATAGACTCTGTAGTTAAAAATCTTCCCACAAAGAAAACAATAGGATCAGATGCTTTAAAAGGTAAGCTCTAGCGTATGTTCAATAAATAAAACATCTAAATCTTATGCAAATACTTCCAGAGAATAGAAAAAGAGAAAACACTTCATCGGATTCATTTTATGAAACTTGAGGAACTTCTGAGACTTCAGTCTCTAAGAAAAAACAAAAAATCATAACAAGACAAAAACATACGGAAAAGGAAAGATCATATGCCAATCTCACCCATCAACATAGACACAAAAACTGTAAACAACACATTAACAAATATAACGTAGCAAAATGTTAAATGCAAGCTGTATTTATCCTAGGAATGCAAATTTGGGTTAATATCAGGATATCTATTCATGTAATTCATCACATTAACAGGTTAAAGGAGAAAATTATGTAGTTATCTCAATAGAGAAGATTGAATATTCATCAACAACAAAACCTCTTTGCAAAAAAAAGTAGGACCATCTCCTAAAGATATCTATCAAAAACTTGCAACAAACATACTTAAATGTAAATATTAGCAACATTCCTTTTAAACATTAGAAACAAGATGAAAATACCAGCTATCTCTGCAACCTTTCAGCAACGTGCCTGAGATCTTGACCTGCACGGTAAGAAAAGAAAACGGAGAAGAAGAAAAGGTTATGAGGATTGGAAAGGAAGAAACAAAACTAAGCATTGACAGATGATATGATTGTGTACATAGAAAACCCCAAACAATCTACGGACAAATTATCAGAATATGAGAGTTCAATGCACCAGTGAACCTACCTTTTCCATATGTTTTTATTTTGTTCATGTTTTTTAGAGACTGAGATCTTGAAAATTCCTCAAGTTTCATAAAGTGAATCAGGTGTTTTCTCTTTTTCTATATTCTGGAAGTATTTGTATAAGATTTAGACGCTCTATTTATTGAATGCATGCTAGAGCTTACCGTTTTTTTTTTTTTTTGAGACGGAGTTTCACTCTTGTTACCCAGGCTGGAGTGCAATGGCGTGATCTCGGCTCACAGCAACCTCCACCTCCCGGGTTCAGGCAATTCTCCTGCCTCAGCCTCCTGAGTAGCTGGGATTACAGGCACACGCCACCATGCCCAGCTAATTTTTTTGTGTTTTTAGTAGAGACAGGATTTCACCATGTTGACCAGGATGGTCTTGATCTCTTGATCTCGTGATCCACCCGCTCAGCCTCCCAAAGTGCTGGGATTACAAGCGTGAGCCACCGTGCCTGGCCAAGCTTACCTTTTAAAGCTTCCAATCCCAGTGTTTTCTTTGTGGGAAGATTTTTAATGACAGAGTCTATTTCCTTATATGTTACTGCACTATTCAAGTTTTTTCTTCTTCTTCAAGGAAGAAAAAGATGTCAACAGTCATGTCCCTCACTTTTAAGTGAACTCTTAATTGGGAAGTTTTAAAAAATGGAAAATTATATCCCAGCATTAATGTGTAAGCCTCTCAAAAGATACGAATAGCAGCAGAATACTCCCATTGAAATATTCAAATAGATGAACTCATCACCAGTGATTTTGGAACAGCAAATCCTGTGTTTGGGTCCACGGAGCCCTTGACGACCTAGCCCCAGGCCACCTCTCCAACAGTAGCTGGTCCCTCTGCCCCTTGCCCTGCCCCTAGACTCCACCCTGCCTGACATGCTCAGCACTGATGCTGTTTCTCTGCACAGAGAGAGACTTCCTCCTCCCCCGGGCCCACTCATAATCCCTACAATTGCTATCCTTCAAGTCTCAGCCTAAATACCACTGCTTCTGCAGGGAGCCCTCCCTGATCTATCCCTGACCCCCACACCAGGGTGTGTCCCAGCTGCCGTGGTCCTCTCTCTTCCCCATTCCTATTTGTCCAGTGTCAGATTTCCTCATTAGACTGTCATCCCTATAAGGACAGGAAATGGGACTTCTCCACTGTGTCATCAGCACTTGATAGAGGGCTTGATAAATAGTAGGTCACGGCCAAGCACAGTGGCTCACACCTGTTATCCCAACAGTTTAGGAGGCTGAGTGAGGTGGATTGCCTGAGCCCAGAAGTTCCAAATGAGCCTGGGCAACATGGTGAAACCATCTCCACAAAAAATACAAAAGAAAAGAAATTAGCTGGGCATGGTGGTGTACACCTGTGGTCCCAGCTACTTGGGAGGCTGAGGTAGGAGGATCATTTGAGCCTTGGGGGTGGAGGTTGTAGTGAGCTGAGATTGCACCACTGCACTCCAGCCTGGACTTTGTCTCAAGAAAAAAAAAAAAAAAGTAGGTGCTATGAGCTAAATGTTTATGTCCCCAGCCAAATTCCTATGTTGAAATCCTCACCTCCAGGCATATGGGATTAGATGCTGAGGTCTTTGGGAGGTGATTAGGTGAGGGGGTGGAGCCCTCATGAATGGGATTAGCGCCTTCACGAGAGAGATCCTGGAGATTCTGCCATGTGAGGACACAATAAACAGGCACAATCTATGAGCCAGAAGTGGCCCTCACCAGACAATGAATCTGCCAGCACCTTGATCTTGGACTTCCCAGTCTCCAGACCTTTGAGAAATAAATTTCCATTGTTGATAAACCACCCAGTCTCTGGTAGCTTGTTATGGCAGCCCAAAAGGACCGAGACACTAGGTATTTAATGTTTGAGAAAAGAAGGGAAATCCAAAAGGAGAAAGAAAAATCCTCTCCTTTCTGTACTAGAGAGATGGAAAAGAGAAGTTATATGGTGGGGGTGGGGGCTCAGCATGACAGGAATGGACAGAGGGAAGGGGTGTTGACTTTGCATTCTAGGGAATATCCCCATCCTGTGGTGTTTTGGATTATTACTTCTAAACTTCATTTTTCCCAGTAGCTTCTTTCTAATCACAGACAAAGGGAAATCTTCTTCTTCTTCTTTTTTTTTTGAGACAGAGTCTCGCTCTGTCACTAGGCACCAGGCTGAAGTGCAGTAGCATGATCTCGGCTCACTGCAAACTCCGCCTCCCAGGTTCAGGCAATTCTCCTGCCTCAGCCTCCCGAGTAGCTGGGACTACAGGCACGCACCACCATGCCCAGCTAATTTTTGTATTTTTTAGTAGAGATGGGGTTTCACTATGTTGGCCAGGATGGTCTCGATCTCTTGACCTCGTGATCCGCCCACCTCGGCCTCCCAAATTGCTGGGATTACAGGCATGAGCCACCACGCCCGGCTAGGAAATCTTTAGATATGATAATATCTAATCAGTTACTGCTGATAAATTGCAATGCTGAACAAAATATTATCAGATAAAAATGTTAAATCCCCCAATAAAACAGCTAGGTGGTGGGTAACTACACCTTGATGTCATTCATTGAACGGAAACTTTATTATAATTAGTGAAGGACATTTAGTAAAATGGAAAGATTTATGGAATATACAATTAGAAGACTTGGATTGAAGTCTCAGTTCCACAACCTACCAGAAACCTTTGCCTCAGCAGCATCTTTATAAATGGAGGTATTCAATATACCTTGTTATGAAGATTTTTTAAAGTGAGATAGAAAGGGTTTTACACTCTAAAGCATTTTACAAAGAATATCATTTGTATAACAACATGGAAGACATTGGCCTTTGGTTTATGGGAGAGGTGGTCATTAGAATTTTAAATTATAGCGAATTGATCAACAATAAAATACAACACAAATGCCTCGATAGATTGTAGAACCAAAAGAAACCACGCTTCATTACATCACATGGTTAGAGTGGTATAATAGTAACCACAGATTTACCCGGATTTGCAAGGAAATGTGGGATTTCTGCATTTTTAATCCCGCCCTGGGAGTCTGCATGTGAGACAGGAGGACCCTTGGGTCCAGCTCTTTTCTGGAAGTGCGCACACTGGAGTATCTGTACTGTGGACAGCTTCAAAATACACCACACAGCCCATTTGCTTGTAGTTTTACTGGGTAACAGGCCAAGGAGCTTAAGCGAACCTGAAGACGGGAGGGTAGAATGGGGAGAAAGTTAAGCCGAATACCGAGTAAATTAAGCCAGGGAAAAAAAGCTGTGTCCTTCCCTCCTTCCCTTCATTAAGACCGCCGTCGGCTCTCTCCTGACCTCTGCAGGCTGATGAGAGAAAGACAACTGAAAGCTATAGGGAAAAAATGCAGAATGTTTAGGGCCAAGAGCAACTAGATTTCTAAAGCCGACTTACATGAGTTGAGCTTACACGAGTCTTCTAAATCTTATATGCACGTTGTTGAAATGCAATCTGGGGTGGGGTCCCAGCGATGCTGCAAGGGTGCTGTCCACATCCACATGTTGAGTAGCAAGGCTAAAAGGGTCTTTCAGGGCATTGAATGCCAGGGGTGGAAAGGATATTAAAAGCACTCAATCTCCCTTTTGCAGGTGGTGAAACAGCAGAGCGAGCAGGCAAGCACCACCACAAACGTATAGAATGTGAGATATTTCATTTCCCCGAGGCTGGTTTCCTTGTTGGTAATAATCTAAATGTGTGAGTTTGGAAACGCTTTTAAAGGGTAGCAGAATATAGCACTCCAAAACACACCACTTTGACATAAGAATTATTGTGAGCTGAAGGCAATTCAGAAGAAGCAAATACAAGGAAAGCACTCTGCCCTCCCCACTATGCCTAAAAGCAGGACGTAAATTTGCAAAGGTGTCCCTCCTCCCCGCTCCACCAGGAAAGACGAAGTTGATCCCTGGAGATGACTTTTGACCCTTCACAGCCTGGATCACACAAGGGAAATCCACATGACAAACTTTACTAACTAGCCTGTTTCTATATTAGCTTTGCCACCATTTGCCACCCCTAGAGACTCAGGATCCTTCTTTGTCTGGTAACTTTTTTTAGATAAAGTTTTGCTCTGACACCCAGGCTGGAGTGCAATGGTGGGATCTCGGCTTACTGCAACCTCCATCTTCTGAGTTCAAGTGATCCTCCTGCCTCAGCCTCCTGAGTAACTGGGATTATATGCAGGCACCACCACGCCCAATTACTTTTTGTATTTTTAGTAGAGATGGCGTTTCACCATGTTAGCCAGACTGGTCTTGAACTCCCATCCTCAGGTGATCCACCCGCCTCGGCCTCCCAAAGTGCTGGGATTACAGGCATGAGCCAGCGCACCTGGCCCTTGTCACTTTTCTAAAAATGTATTGTTCTTTGTTAAAGATGCCATATAAACAGGAGTTGTAAGCTACCTCTTTGAGAGTTACTCTCTCCCTGAGCTTTCTCCCATGCATATATGAGATTTGCATGTTAATAAACTTCTCTTCATTTTTCTCTTACTAATCTGTCTTTTGTTACAGGGTCCCAGCCAAGAATTTAGAATAGTAGAGAGGGGAAATGGTTTTTTCCTCCCCTACAGTTTCGGGCTGTGATATTTAAAGATGCCATCACCAGAGCCACACTGCTAGACAGATCAGTGCAGGACAAGCCTTCGCCTCCTCAAATGATTAGGCTGGATGGCAGAGGCCACCCAAGATTAATCTGATCGCCAGAAGCTGGGGGCATGACAATGGCTGTTTTGTACGATAGATAGATGATATACACTTTCTCTGTTTCTCCTTTACGTGCTGCTGGCTGGGGAAGTAACTAGTTCTAGATGAAGTAGGAGATGCTCCTGGTTTCCAAGTGAAATTGATATTTCCCAGATGGTAGGAGCCCAATCCAGATTGCTTAGGGCTGGGAGAGTGACGGAGGAAGGGCAGGTTAGAAATAATCAAATTCTTTTTACTATTGTTTCTAGATGGAATCGCAAAAGAAGGCCGACTCCCAAAGCAGACCACTCCAGCCTGTCATCCACCAGGTAACAGGGGGCTGCTTTGAGCCTGACCCCTGCGCCCCTCAGGATACCCACTTTCCCAGTGTGTGGAGACACCACATCCCCCATGCCCCAGCTGCTCCTGTAGCCATCTATGAGGGGAGCAGATAGGACTATTGATTCTCAATTCAAAGACATTTAGAGACAAATTCAACCAACCCTTAATTCTGTTAGGTGTAACTAGTCCAAGCTTTGGAATGAATTACCTCCAAAAAAACAGCTGACACTGCACTTAATAATCCAGGGCCTTGGAATGGATCACCCCCAACCCACAACTAATTGGCAGAATATGGAAAATAAGCACGGACTCATGGAATTCATTAACATTGCCACTTAAAGGAATGGGTAAGCCATGTGAATTTAGAAATGCAGAAATTGACACTTGGGTGTATTATCTGGCACTGGGTAGTGGAAAATTCCCTGAACTGGGAAGCAGAAGATAAGGGCTCTGTCCCTGAATCCACCACTTAGGAGATATGGGTCCTTGGGAAAGCTGTTTGGCCTCTCTGGGATGCAAATTCCTGCATTTGAATTAGATGATCTATCAGTTCCCTTGCAGAGCTGGTATTTTATAACCTCAAAGACAAAATTCACAATTTCTACAGAAAGATATTACCTGTAAGAACGCTCTTGTGCCTTAATGCCATAAACAGAAGTGTTTGCTCTGCTTGAGTTGATAGAGGGAGGGCCATCTACACAGTTAGTGCCTGTCACCTGGGGCCTCCATTGCATTCATCTTTCCTTTCTCAGCAAAGTACTTGGCACATAACAGGCCCCAAACGCTGAGTTCTTGAGTAAATGAAAAGAGTTGTGTCTTAATGTAGAAATTCTCAAAGTTTGCCAAAGCCTAAGAATGCAATTTCTTTGATCCTCTTTAAAGAGTAGACAGATAGATTAGTAAACGGAAATTTGCTAATCTGTCTCCTCTTTAAAGCCACACCTCAAAAGAGATGACCTGGATCAGGCACCGTGACTCAGGCCTGTAATCCCAGCATTTTGGGAGGCCGAGGCAGGAGCATCACTTGAGCCCAAGAGTTAGACCAGTGAGTTATTATCACGCCCCTGCCCTCCAGCGTGGGCCTTAGAGCAGGACTCTTGTCTCTGAAAAATAAATTAATTTTTAAAATTAGAAAATAAAAAGAGTCAACCTGCTGACTCCATTTCCTCACCTCCACTCCCTCCTCAGCATGGTCCCATCCATCCCCCATTTAGGGCCACTGAAACCATCCTAGGCTTACCAATGACGTCTGCATTGGTACACCAAACATTTCTTTTGTAGCCTTTATCACATATAATCAGCATTCAACTCTGCTGTCTGCCTCCTTCTGTTTGTAGAAGAAGCAAAGCCTCAGCTGGTGCGGTGGCTCAAGCCTGTAATCCCAGTACTTTGGGAGGCTGAAGTGGACGGATCAGCTTAGGTCAGGAGTTCGAGACCAGTCTGGCCAATATGGTGAAACTCTGTCTCTACTAAAAATACAAATATTAGCCAGGTTTGGGGTGGGGGAGGCTGCCTGTAATCCCAGCTACTCAGGAGGCTAAGGCAGGAGAATCACTTGAACCCAAGAGGCAGAGGTTGCAGTGAGCAGAGATCACACCACTGCACTCCAGCCTGGGTGACAAAACCGAGACTCCATTTGAAAAAACAAGGAAGAAGCAAAGCCTCACCTGTGGCTTTGCTGAAACCACACGTTTAAGTCTTCCCTCTGACCTCTGCTGCTGCCTGTCCTCAGCATCCTTCACAGGCTCACCTTCCTCTCTGGCCACCGAGTGCTGGAATGCCTCAAAGCTCTGTTCTATAAGCACTCCTTGGACTATTTCATGCATCTATGTGCCACTGACTTCAAGTGAACACCGCCAGATGAGACATCTTTGAAGCCCAAGTGTGTGTCTACAGGGGCCTCCATTATCATCTAGATATCATAAAGGCCTCTCAAATGCAATCTGGCCAGCTTGCACGTAAGGAAACGAACAACACCATTAAAAATTAGGCAAAACGTGGGCCGGGCGCGGTGGCTCAAGCCTGTAATCCCAGCACTTTGGGAGGCCAAGGCGGGTGGATCATAAGGTCAAGAGATCGAGACCATCCCGGTGAACATGGTGAAACCCTGTCTCTACTAAAAATACAAAAAATTAGCTGGGCATGGTGTCAGGAGGCTGAGGCAGGAGAATTGCCTGAACCCAGGAGGCGGAGGTTGCGGTGAGCCAAGATCGCACCATTGCACTCCAGCCTGGGTAACAAGAGCGAAACTCCATCTCAAAAAAAAAAAAAAAAAAAAAAATTAGGCAAAACGTTTGAGAAGACAGTTCAGCAAAGAAGATACGCATGGATCAAATAAGTGCATGAAAAGATACTCCACACTGTCAGAACCACACCACTGCAGACCCAGTGGGATGGTCAGAATTTACACACACACACACACACACACACACACATACACACACACACACAACTAAAACCTGGCAATACCAATTATGAGGCAGATACAGAGCAACTGAAACTTTCGTACTCTGTGGGGAATGTGAAATGGCTTAGCCATTTTGGAAAATAGTTGAGCTGTTTTTTATAAACAAGCCAGGTGAGTTGGCTCAGACCTGTAATCCCTCCCCACACTTTGGGAAGCCAAGGCAGGAGGATCACTTGAAGCCAAGAGTTTGAGACCAGTCTGGGCAACAGAGTGAAACCCTGCCTCTACAAACAAAAAGAATAAAAATTAGCCAGGCCTGGTGGCACGTGCCTGGGACTCCAGCTACTTGAGAGGCTGAGTCAGGTGGATCCTTTGAGCCCAGGAGTTCAAGACTGCAGTGAGCTATGACTGCACCACTGCACTCCAACCTCAGTGAGATGATCGAAACCCTGTCTCTAAAAAAAATAAGATAGGCCTGGCATGGTGGTTCACACCTGTAATTCCAGCACTTTGAGAGGCCGAGGCAGGCAGATTACTTGAGGCCAAGAGTTCGGGACCAACCTGATCAACATAGTGAAAACCCATCTCTACTGAAAATACCAAAATTAGCCAGGCCTGGTGGTGTGCACCTATATTCCCAGCTCCTTGGGAGGCTGACATGAGATTCGCTTGAACCCAGGAGGCAGAGGTTGCAGTGAGTTGAGATTGAATCACTGCACTCCAGCCTGGGTGACAGAGTGAGACTCTGTCTCAAAAAAAAAAAAAAAAATTAAAATAAATAAATAAATAACAAACTTTAAAAATATCGTTAATCATAAGGTCATATGAGACATCGCCCCAACTCTAGGCATTTACCGTAGAGGAATGAAACTCTCTGTTCACATAAAAGTCTGCCCATGAGACTTTGTAGCAGTGTTATTCATAAATGCCAAAACGAAGGGGTACACTCGAAGAACACACTACTTCTTAGGAATAAAAAGAAATGAACTATTGGCGCATGCAGGAGCACAGATGAATCTCAAATATGCTGTGCTAAGTGAAGGAAGCCAGGTCCCAAGGATCACCCACTGTATGATTCCACATCGGGACATTCTTGAAAAGGTAAGAGTAGAGGCCAAGATGATACTGTTGTTGCCAGGGTTTAGGAGTAAGGACAAGATTTGACTACCAAGGACATCCTCAGGAATTTTCTGAGATGAAATTGTCCTGTGTCCTCATAGTAATGGTGATTATGTGGATCTATGCATGGTTCAAAATTCTTAGAAATGTATATTCTCCAAATAAAAAGAAATTCTGAGTTCTAGCTGGGCGTCGTGGCTGATGCCTGTAATCTCGGCACTATGGAGGTCGAGGCGGGTGGATCATCTGAGGTCAGGTGATCGAGACCAGCCTGGCCAGCATGGAAAAACCTCGTCTCTACTAAAAATACAAAAATCAGCCAGGAAGGCTCATGTCTGTACTCCCAGCTACTTGGGTTACTGAGGCAAAAGTATTATTTGCACCTGGGAGGCAGAGGTTGCAGTGAGCTGAGATCACTGTGCTCCAACTGAGTGACAGAGCAAGAGTCTGTCTCAAAAAAAAAAAAATTCCTGAATTCTAGTGTGTTAAAAAATTAAAACACAGTAAGTCCCCAGTGAAATCAGGATGTCCCTCCACCCATCCCCACCATCACACTGTGGTCCTCCACCCTCCAGCTCAGTGAACGTTGCACCTTGCCCAGCTGGGAGGTGGCAGCTGCCTCTCTCACCGCTCCGGGAAACGCCTCAGTCCCCATCTGCAGCTCGCCACCTCACTTAGGCTTTCTCAGTCAGCCCTGACACCAGTTCTCTTGGACCTGTACCTTCCTAGCTAGTCTCATCATTTCTACCCATGCCTGCTTCCAGCCAGTGTTCCGTGTAGCAGCCAGAGAGGACTTTTAAAAACACAAATTAGGTCATTGCATTCTTTTGCTGAAAACCTTTCAGCAAATTCCCGTTGCTCTCAGGATGAAATTCCGAGTCTGCAGGGGCTGTCACCGGCTTCTCACACCTGCCTCTCTGGTGCCTCCACTGCCCTCACCTTCACCCAAGCACACTGGCCTTCCGCTCCTCAGAAGCATCAAGAATCACGCTCCATCCAGCCCCAGAGCCTTTGGCACGTTCTTCTTTTGGTCCAGCAGTTCTTCTCTCTTGCCACCCTGCTATGTTGATTAACTACCACTGTTATGCCAGATTTCAGCTCCAACATTCCTTCCTTCTTGCAGATTTCTAGCAGTTCCCAGACTAGGGCAGGTGCCTTTTTTTTTTTTTTGAGACGGAGTTTCGCTCTTGTTACCCAGGCTGGAGTGCAATGGCGCTATCTCGGCTCACTGCAACCTCCGCCTCCTGGGTTCAGGCAATTCTCCTGCCTCAGCCTCCTGAGTAGCTGGGATTACAGGCACGCGCCACCATGCCCAGCTAAGGTGCCTTTTAAAAAAAAAAGTTTTCGTATTACTTGAATTTTTTTTTCAGGGTCCTTATGGCAATTTGTAATAAGACTGAAAATGTCCTGTTCACCAAAGACAGTAGTTCACAAACTGTGGTCTCTAAACTAACAGCATCATTGTCTCCTGGGAAGTGGCTAGAAATGCACCATTTCAGACCCCGATCCAGACTTTCTGAATCAGAAACTCTGGGGAGGGGTTCCTGAAGTCTGCATTTCAACAAGCTCTTTAGGTGATTCTAAAACACACTGAAGCTGGAGAACAACCGTCCTGGTGTATAACTGATTGTTCTATGTCCATGGTAATGAACAACCACAAGAACTGGGTTTAAACCTGTTTAATCAATCAAGGATTACTTAATTGAATAACTATGCTTCCTTAAGCCAATTATTTTCAGTTAATTAGTGATTAACCATCTACACTGTCATAATCAACAATAAAAATAAACCCCTACATTCATATAGGGTAATCAATTTAAGGCAGCTTTACAAGTTATCTGATTTGGTTTGCATATTTGCCCTGTGAGATCATTAAGGCAGTCATTATTATCCCCATTACGTAATGAAGAAACGGAGGCACTCGAGGTTAGGTAAATTACCTAACACAGCTGGTAAATGACAAAATTAAGGTGAAAGGTATCCAGCCTCTAGTCTAGTACTCTATCTGTTGCACCAAGCTTTCAACATGCATAAGCAATCATTACTTCATGGATCTTACACCAGTGTGCAATAAAAGTAATGTAGAACTGACCTCCTTTTAGCAGAAATGCAAAACCTTCTCACCCCCCACATTGACCCGTTTTGTTATCCCCCACTCTACACTTCCTGATAGAAAAGGATGACGTCGTCTACCCCTCTCAGCGTGGAGCCTCCACCCTGCAAACAAGGATGAGCACAGCCTCCGTGTTCTCAGTGTGATGCACGTGGTGGAGAATCTGCACCTGCCAGTAGGGGCTGGGGGAAGAAGCGAACACCAGCCCTCTTGGTGGACTCACCTGGAATTTAGTCCCTACAACCCACAGCTGATGAAAATTTCTGTGGCCTGCCCCTCCCGGGAACGTACCATACCCCGAAGTGGGAGCTGAGGGGAGACAGAGCTTTGTGTTCTTGGCTTCACCCGCCTAGAATGGAGTTTCTGCACATTCAACCCCAGGTAAGGAAGGAGTTATGGTTCAAATGCCATGGACTCCCACTGTTCTTGCCAAGTTTTACTCCATTTTCTTGAATAAATATTTATTTATTTGCTATATTCTCCTAGGACAATTTCCGGAGACTTTAAATGCCGGGGTTTGAAATATATTTTTCACTGGTTATCCTGGCTTTGCTGGAGACTGTGGACTTCCTCGTGCTGCCATTCTGGAGGTGGAAATCTAAATGTTTGTTGTTTTAAGCTGCTAAGATTATGGTAATTTCTTATGCAGCATAGAAAACTATTGTGTGGAGAAATAGTGCTCTACAAAATTTACTTTAAGAAACACCGATGTAAGCTAATCCAGCATTGAAATAAGTTGAGGATTAAATTAAGTTGAAATGATCATATTGAATGATTAGTGGAAAACATAGTGATTGTACTTATTTCAACAGTGAAGTCTTTTTATATATGATTTTTGTTTTTGTTTTTGACGGAGTTTTTGCTCTTGTCGCCCAGGCTGGAGTGCAGTGTCGTGATCTTGGCTCACTGCAACCTCCGCCTCCAGGTTCAAGCAATTCTCCTGCCTCAGCTTTCCGAGTAGCTGGGATTACAGGGATGCACCCTCCATGCCTGGCTAATATTGTATTTTTAGTAGAGACAGGGGTTTCACCATGTTTGCCAGGCTGGTCTCGAACTCCTGACCTCAGATGATATGCCCGCTTAGACCTCCCAAAGTCCTGGGATTACAAGCTAGAGCCACTAGCTGCTGTACATAATTTTGAAAGAGTATACTTGCCGGGCGCAGTGGCTCACGCCTATGATCCCAGCACTTTGGGAGGCCGAGACGGGTGGATCACGAGGTCAAGAGATCGAGACCATCCTGGTCAACATGGTGAAACCCCGTCTCTACCAAAAATACAAAAATTAGCTGGGCATGGTGGCGCACGCCTGTAGTCCCAGCTACTCGGGAGGCTGAGGCAGGAGAATTGCTTGAACCCAGGAGACGGAGGTTGCGGTGAGCCGAGATCGCGCCATTGCACTCCAGCCTGGGTAACAAGAGCAAACTCCATCTCAAAAAAAAAAAAAAAAGAGCGAGCGAGCGAGCATACTAAGCTCCTTCAGTGGCCAAAGCACCACCACCACCTAGTGGCAGTGTGTGTGTGAATTACAAGCGAATATATTTTGGAAGGTTGAGCCAGACTGCACATTTTGGATGAAGCTGAGACTTAATTACTGTTAATATACAAAAATCAAAATAATAAGAAATACTCATTATCGCAATATTTAATAAACGCTCCTTTAAATAGATAGCTATCTTAGTATATTAACTCTTTTTATATTTAAGTACTTGTCAAAAAAAACTTGGAGAAGTAGAATTGAAAGTAAAGCTATGGATATTGAGTCAGTGGAGTGTGGTGGCTCCTACCTGTAATCTCAGCACTTTGGGAGGCTGACAAGGGCAGAAAACGTGAGCCCAGGAGTTTGAGACCAGTCTGGGCAACATGGCAAAACCCTATTTCTACCAAAAATATGTAGATGTAAAAATTAGCCAGGCATGGTGGTGTGTGCCTGTAGCCCCAGCTACTTTGGACGCTGAGGTGGAAGAATTGCTTGAGCCTGGGTGGTCAAGGCTGCAGTGAGCTGTGATCATGCCACCGCACTCCAGCCTAGGTGAGAGAGTGATACCCTGTCTGAAAAAAAAAAAGTATACACATTGAAGTTGGGTGCAGCAGTTCACATCTATAATCCCAGCACTTTGGGAGGCCAAGGTGGGAGGATCACTTGAGCCAGGGAGTTTGAAACCAGCCTGCGCAACATAGTGAGACCCCCATCTCTACCAAAAAAATTAATTAGCTGGGCAAGCTGGGCATGGTCACGCACACTTGTAGTCCTATGTACTTGTGAGGCCAAGGTTGGAGAATTGCTTGAGCCCAGGAGTTCGAGGCTACAGTGAGCTACACTTCAGACTGGGTGACAGAGTGGGAACCTGTCTTAAAACAAAATTAAAAAACAAAAAAGTATATATATACACATTGACATTTAGCCATAAATGAGATTAAGTATTTTCAAAATATATGAATGGGGAAGGAGGATTGGGTATTAGAAGTCAGATTTGCACAACCATTTTCAGGAATACAGCTACTTTACAAAATAAGAAATAGCTGTGTTCAGTATTAACATAATTTAGGGTTAAAATCTCAGGTTACTTTTCTGTTAGCATAATATATCTCTTAGAAATTCCCTGGTACTTGAAGAGCAGTACAGCTGCTCTGGACTTCATCCAACTTAGGTTAGTATCTCCATAACTCTTTATACAGCTAATAAAGTCTCTGGAGTTTTCTCACTGTAATTAAATGCTAGCAAAGACCTTGCCAAAGCCACTTAGTAAAGAACTGGCATGGTAGGTTTCCAGTAACTGAGTGGCCACGGGCAGTCATAGCAAAGATGAAAATCAAGTTCTGTGGAAAATATGTCACATCTGAAAAAAGAGTCAGCGTTGATTTCTGGTACCGTGGATTCTGCAGCCAACGTTTCCCTGTGCAGTGTTTGCTGAAGGTAAATGGAATGTATCACTGCTGCCTCGTTTTCTTTTTAATTTATGCTACTCCTCTAGAGAACTATAAGAGTTTTTATTTTTCTCCCTTTGCAAGAAAACTTAAGTAACTCAGTCATCCCACAAATTATTTGGAATATGAAGAATCAATGACACAAAGCAGAATGTTTTCCAAACAAATAATGTCCCTGTCCCTTTTCCCTTTAGAATAGAACGTGTTTTGATAAATTATAATTCTGGCAAAGTCTTCTCCTCTGGACTTGAGAGTGGGGAGTAGAGGTCAGATTCCATCAGGCCAAAAGGAGATCCGGGTTGCTGACATTCCGTGTCGGATATTCACAGATGGATGGGAATGGTTGTTTCCTAAGGTGTTTTTTTTTTTTTTTTTTTTCCTGTTTAAGGCCCACCAGCCTCAGCAGTCAGCACATTCAGGGCTTGATCAGCTGTGAGCGTTTCTGCTGCAGCTGACACCTGACCAGTGACTTCGCCTGGGAACCAGAGCTCCGGGAGTAGTTTCAGCAGTCAGTCAGTCGGGGTAGCAATGTTAATAACTAAAAAGGAGTCAGAAAGGCCAGATGAGCCAGGCACCTGTTGAATCTAGAGATCTTCATGGGAGCACAGCCGTGGGATCTCTAAGTGCCCGTGATTGCCAGGCAAAGTCAGAAGTGAAAAGAAACGTGTCTTGGAACGACTTATCCCAGCATCTCCTGGTCTGACCCGTCTTGTCACAAGCAAGGCCAAGAGAGGGTAACTCTCCTGATAACTCTCTTTATATTCCATAAATGTTTACTATAGCCCAACAAAAATAAGTATACCAGGAATACAAAGATAAATGAGACTTTTAAAGCTAAAAATGGTGGATTAGACATAAATACCTTCTTTCACTCCCGCCTAAGACCTTAGTGAAACAAGAATAAAGCAATTTTGCCTCTTATGGACATAACCCTACAACAATGGGCTATCAGAAGCAGAGAAAAAAGTAAACATCTTTTTTTTTCCCCCTTTTTAGAGACCAGGTCTTGTTCTGTTGCCCAGGCTGGAGTGCAGCGGTGCGATCATAGCTCACTGTCACCTCAGCCTCCAGAGTAGCTGGGACTACAGGCAAGTGCCACCGGTTCTAGTTAATTTTTTAATTTTTTGTAGCAAGGGAGTCTTGTTATGTTACCCAGGCTGGTCTCAAACTTCTGGGCTTAACCCAGCCTCTCACCTTGGCCTCTGAAAGTGCTGGGATCACAGGCATGAGCCACTGTGCCCCACCCAGCAGCCTTTTTGGAACTGGAAAGCGGATGCCCAGCAGTGAATGACTTAGAATAGGGAGTAGAGGTCAGATTCCATCAAGCTGAGTGTTGAGCAGGAAGCAGGAAGGCCACAGGATTCCAAAAAAGCTTAGGACTCAGCAGCCGGAGCTACGGGTTAAAACTAGGCAACTGGTTAAAAATCAATTTAAGAAACAGGCCTAGAAACAGTGACCACACCTGAAGCAATGATTATCCCTACCACGCAAATTATGTTCTTGAAATACCATTTTCCACTTTCAAAAGAAAGACATGAGGGCTTCTTGAAGAAATGGCTGATGCCAAGTCTGCAGTGAAAAGGGCACACAATGCACATGGAACATGTTGTCATATGAGTTAGAAAGGAAGCTATGGGGCTGGACGAAGTGGCTCACATCTATAATCCCAGCACATTAGGAGGCTGAGGTGGGCAGATCATGAGGTCAAGAGATCGAGAACATCCTGGCCAACACGGTGAAACCCTGTCTCTACTAAGAATACAAAAATTAGCTGGGCGTGGTGGCGCATGCCTATAGTCCCAGCTATTCAGGAGGCTGGAGCAGGAGAATCAATTGAACCCGGAAGGCGGAGGTTGCAGTGAGCCGAGATCACGCCACTGCACTCCAGCCTGGCAACAGAGTGAGACTCCATCTGAAAAGAAAAAAAAAAGGAAGGTATGAAAAATTATGAACGCCACATGAACAAGATCGGAAGCCAGCTCGGAAAGGTTCCCATGGCCAAAGATGTTACAGTGAATGCCAGTGAGGATAAAAGTTTCAATGAATTAAAATCCATCAAATCAGTTGAAATCGATGTATTCAAAATGATATATTTTTTAAAAGCTAAGTGATCTCCTTTGGAGGATGATTGGGAACTGATTCATTATTTTGAAATCTAGTAAATACAAGGAAAAAATTGAAGCATTCACTAAGGAAAATGGAATATGCTGATATTTGTGTAATGCCGCTAAAGCAATACTTAGAAGGAATCTATAGCTTTAAATGTGCATATTATAAAAGAAAAGAGGTTTAAATCAATTATCCAAATCTCCACCACTAAGTAGCTGGTGGCAGAGGGAGGGGAAGTAAATTAAATGCAAAACAATTAGAAGGAGGAAAATAGTAAGGACAAAACTATCTTTGCTTGCAGATGTCACGATTGTCTATGTAGAAAATTTGTAAAAATCTTAAAAAAAATAAAAAACCTCAACCCCCTGGAAGCAATTGTAGCAGGATTGCAAAATACAAGGTTACTATACAAAAAGTAATTGCTTTCCAATATACCAGTAATGAACAAGTAGAATTTGAAGTTAAAAACAAAGTAGCATTTACATTAGCACTCTCCCAAATGAAATAAATTCTATATAAGTCTAAAAACTATATACAAGATCTATATGGGGAAAACTACAACACTGATGAAATAAATCAAAGAAATAAATGGAGAGATATTCCATGTTCATGGAAAAGAAGGCTCAATATTGTCAAGATGTCATTTCTTCTCAACTTCATAAATTCAGTACAGTCTCAATCACAACTTTAGCAAGTTATTTTGTAGACCTGAAACCAATTCTAAAGTTTACATGGAGAGGTGAAAGGCCAGCATAGTCTACACAATAAACTGAAAAGAACAAAGTTGGAGGACTGGCACTACTACCTAACTTTTTTTTTTTTTTTTGATACAGAGTCTCACTCTGTCACCTAGGCTGGAGTGCAGTGGCAGAATTTCGGCTTACCACAATCCCCACATCCCGGGTTCAGGCAATTCTCCTGCCTCAGCCTTCTGAGTAGCTGGAACTACAGGCATGTGCTACCACGCCTGGCTAATTTTTATATTTTTAGTAGAGGTGGGGTTTTGCCATGTTGGCCAGGCTGGTCTTGAACTCCTGACCTCAGGTGATCCACCTGCCTCAGCCTCCCGAAGTGCTGGGATTACAGGCATGGGCCACCATGCCTGGCCAACACTACCTAACTTTGATACTTATTATAAAGCTACAATAATGAAGACAGTGTGTATTGGTGAAATAATAGGCAAATTGATCAGTGGAACAAAATGGAAAGCCCAGATGTAGAACCACACAGACAGAGACAACTTTTTTCCAAAGGAGCAAAGGTGATACGATGGAGAAGCACAGTCTTTTTAGTAAGTGGTGCTGGAATAAACTATCTCAAAATAGATCACCAACCTAAATGTGTAAGATGTAAACTCAAACTCACGGAAGATCACGCAGGAGAAAACTTAGATGGCCTTGGGTATAACGTTAACCTTCTAGATCCTTGATATTTACCCAAAAGAATTGAAAACTTATGTCAACACAGGATGTTTATAACACACGAATGCTTATAGCAGCTTTATTCATAACTACCAAATCTTGAAGCAACTAAGTTGTCCTTCAGTAGGTGAATGTTACATCCAGACAATGGGATATTATCCAGTGCTAAAAAGAGTTATTGAGCCTTAAAAAGACATGGAAGGACTTTAAATGTTTAGCACTAAGTGGAAAAGGCAATCTGAAAAGGCTATATACCATGTGACTAGAACTATATGACATTCTAGAAAAGTGACAACTATGGAGACAGTAAAAAGATCAGTAGTTTCCAGGGCTTACTGGGGAGAGAGAGATGAATACGTGGAGCAGAGAGGATTTTTAGGGCAGTGAAACTACTCTGTGTGATACTATAATGTTGAATACATGCTACTGTACATGTATCCAAATGCATGGAATGTACGACACCCTAAGGTAAACTCTAGACTTTCGGTAAAACTGATACATCAGTGTAGGTTTATCAGTTATAACAAATGCACTCCTCTGGTGGAGGATGTTGATAATGGGGAAGGCTGTGCATGTGGGGGTCAGAAAGTATAGGGGAACACCATCTTTTCTGCTCAATATGCTGTGAACTTAAAACTGTTCTAAGAAACAGTGATAAAAAAAGAAGCTAACCATTAAAAATGTTAAATTGGATTTCATTAAAATTAAATCTTCTGACGTGGTGCAGTGGTCCAGCACTTTGGGAGGCTGAGGCAGGCAGATCAACTGAGGTCAGGAGTTTAAGACCAGCCTGGTCAACATGGCAAAACCCTGTCTCTACCAAAAATATACAAACTAGCCAGGCGTGGTGGCACGTGCCTGTAATCTCAGTTACTCTGGGGGCTGAGGCAAGAGAATCACATGAACCTAGGAGGTAGAGATTGGAGTGAGCTGAGATTGTGCCACTGCACTCCAAACTCCAGTCCGGGTGACAGAGCGAGACTCTGTCTCCAACAACAACAAAATTCTGTTCATCAAAAGATGTCAAGAAAATCAAAAGGCAAGCTACAGACTGGGAAAGAGTATTTCCATTCACATGCAAAGGAATTGCACAGATAGTCATGTATTATATGTGTACTTACCAATCATACATGTAAAATCTATGCATTTCGTTGCATGTAAATTTTGACTCGACACAAATTAAATATATTACATTTTTCAATATAGTATTTTTTTTAAAGCAACTTACAGCAGGTGCAAAAGGATATGCCTTGAGTCTTGATCCACCCTGGAATTTTCAACTATATTCTATGATTCTCTTAGAGTTTTAGCCTAACCACAGTGCGAACACAGAGGCATGGTGTAGCTTGGTAAATATTCTTCCCAGCTTCCTTTGTTTTCGGTTCTCTGCCTGTTCCTGCCACAAATGAGCAATATCTAGGAAAGCCCTTTTGGCCTTCCCTTTTTTTTTTTTTTTTTTTGAGACGAAATCCTGCTCTGTTGCCAGGCTGACGTGCAGTGGCGTGATCCCAGCTGACTGCAACCTCCCAGGTTCAAGCGATTCTCCTGCCTTGGCCTCCTGAGCAGGTGGGACTACAGGCGTGTGCCACCATGCCCGGCTAATTTTTGTATTTTTAGTAGAGTCGGAGTTTCACCATGTTGGCCAGGATGGTCTCGATCTCTTGACCTCACGATCTGCCTGCCTCAGCCTCCCAAAGTGCTGGGATTTACAGGCGTGAGCCACCACGCCCAGCCCCTTTCTTGATCATCTTGCAGTACTCTTCTTGAGGGACCAAACTCCTTTTGTTTTGGCAAGAGGCTTCTCATGACTTCACAAGCTCTGCAATTGATTCTACCCCATAAATGCTGGGGTAGAATTCATTTTGTTCTTTACAGCCCACTGTAACTGGCCAGTGTAATCCTTCTTGATCTGTCCCCTGGATTATCACCATTTCCCATTACCTGCTCCCTCCATAATTCCAGGGAGACTTCTCCATCTAACACTTGACAAAACAAAGTTCTAATTTCTACACCAGAAAAGGCCACGGTCTGGCCTCTTCCTGTTTCCCCAATTACTTTTTCTTGCCTTATTATTATTAGTTTTCCTTGAGACAGGATCTTGCTCTGCAACCCAGGCTGGAGTGCTGTGGATGGTCACGGCTCACTGCAGCCTCAACCTCCTAAGCCAACTGATCCTCCCCGCTTAGCCTCCTGAAGAGTACCTGGGACCAAAGGTGTGTACCCCCACACCCAACTAATTTCTTAGATATTTTTTATAGAGATGGGGTCTCCCCATGTTGCCCACGCTGATCTTGAACTTCTGAGCTCAAGTGATCCTCCCATTTCAGCCTCTCAAAGTGCTGGGATTACAGCAGTGAGCCCCCACACCCAGCATTCCTTGCTCTTTCTTATTCAAAGATTATGCATCTTTTGGCATGACTCAACCCATCCTGTCCTCTGCCTGGTGAGTCCCACCCTGACCTTGTGCTCATGAATCGGGATCATCATGCAAACCCTTCATACTTCAGGACCCAAGCCAATGAAATCTTACAGGAATCTCCAGCACTGTCAGGCTTCCTATCGTTCATTATTTCCTTACCACATGGTATTGCATCTATTTGCTAAGTAGTCTGAATGCTCCCTGAAAGCAGGTTTTTAAAAAAATCTTTTCATGATTTCTAGCACCTGGCTCAGGATCATTTTTTTCAAGAAATAAATGAATAAGAGAATGAGGGAGGGAATTGAATGAGTTTTCCCACTTTTGGAGTTTTCACGAGCAATCTTTAAAATGGAATCTTTAAAATGGCTCATTGAAGTCCTCCTAGTTCAGGCTTACAATGTAAAAAAACAAACATATAGGTCATGCGCAGTGGCTCACGCCTGTAACCCAGCACTTTGGGAGGCCGAGGCAGGCAGATCACGAGGTCAGAAGATCAAGACCATCTTGTCTAACACGGTGAAACCCCGTCACTACTAAAAATACAAATAATTAGCTGGGTGTGGTGGCATGCGCCTGTAGTCCCAGCTACTCAGGGCACTGAGGAAGGAGAATCACTTGAACCCAGGAGGCAGAGGTTGTAGTGAGGCGAGATTGCGCCACTGCACTCCAGCCTGGGTGATAGAGCAAGACTCCATCTCAAAAAAAAAAAAAAAAACCACAAAACACAAAAAAGCAAACATATAAGTCTTATTTACCGCAGCAACCACCTAATGAACTGTATGCCTAGCTTGGGGCTGTTCTCTGAATGAGGGCCTGAATTTATGCTGAGTATTCACAGGTGCATGAAGATGAAAGGGCGATGGTATTAGCGCCTTAGGGGGCCCTTCCCCTCTGATGTCCACCTACCCCTTCACTGTGCCTGAGGAACAGGTTTCTTTTGGTTTGCTTTTTTTGTTTTTCACAGGGTCTTGTTCTGTCACCCAGGCTGGAGTGCAATGACACAATCATAGCTCATGGTAGCCTCAAACTTCCTGGCCCAAACAGTCCTCCCACCTCAGCCTCCCAAGTAGCTGGGGCTACAGGCACATGCCACCACACCTGGCTAATTATTTTATTTTATTTTGTAGAGATGGGGTCTCACCATGTTGCCCAGGCTGATCCTGAACTTCTGGCCACAAGTGATCCTCCTACCTTGGCCTCCCGAGGCTCTAGGACTGCAGGCATGAGCCACCATGCTCAGCTAACCCACCCCCACCCCCGTCTTTCTTTGGAGAGACAGCATCTGGCTATGTTGCCCAGGCTCATCTCTAGTTCCCAGCCTCAAGCAATCCTCCCACCTCAGCCTCCCAAACTGTTGGGATTACAGCCATGAGCCACTCTGCCTGGCCAATTGTTATTATTATTTAAAATTCAGACAAACAAACAGAGTGTGTCATGTTGCTGAAAAAGCTCTGGGCTTGTCCTTCCACTTCTGCTTCATGGATTCTAAAGTGATCAACTTCTTTATTTAATTATCTTCCTTGAGGAAAGGGTCTGAACCAATGATTTTCAGATGTCCTGAGAACATCCGGCTTATTTTTCTTCACTCAGTATGTTTATGCTGCTGTTGCCTTAGTGGCAGGATAATTTCAAACAGCATCCAGTGTGTAGAAAGATTTTCATTCCCTCTAAATTCCTGGCCACCCTATACATTCTAGTTGAGTACTTAGTAGTTAAAACATAAACCACCAAAAATTATTTCCTGTCGATCACTGTATTTATTCACCCTAACATATTGAGAATCAAGACAATTTCTTTGTTTAGATGGAGTTAAAAAGCAAAGAATACTGTGGAACAAAACAATCTCTGGGTGCTGAGATTGTGGCCAGATGTCAAGGCTGGCCCAGAAACCTTACACAATAACAGAGGATGGAAAACTCATCTTCCTTAGGCATGAAGTAGGCGTCTTCTCTTAGGGAGGGTTTGAGTTCCCTGCCACATCTTCCCAGTTTGCTGGACCACAATGGAGGCAGGAACTCATCAATTACAGGCCACTCAGATCCCAGCAGATTTTCCAAAGCACTTCTTGTTTTTCAAGCCCCGTATTCCCAGGACCAGCTAATTTCGCTTCTTAATGGGAGGTAGGAAAAGTCAGGAAACCCCAAGTGGAAACCTTTAGCCATCGAGGATGAACATTGCTGGTGGAGTGCAGCCCTTCCAAGGGGGCTGCACACAGGGTTCCTGCCCGCAAGTCCCCTGTCTTGCTCCCAGCTGCGGCTGCACCTCTCCCAGATATCAGGGTCCAGACTCAGAGCTCCTCATCCCTTGGGATGAGCATCTGTTATACTCTCTATAGGTGAATTTGGCTGGGCTGCTGAATGGGAGCTTGTCACCAGAAGGACCAAGCCATGATCAGAAGCTTAGCACTTTCAGCCCCACCCCTCATTCTTTAGGGAGAGGAGAGGGTCTGGTGATTGTGTTTATAATCAATCATGCCTTTGCGGTGAAGCCTCCACAAACATCCCTAAAAGATGAGGTTCAGGGAGATTTCAGGTTGGTGAATGCATCTACGTGCCAGCAGGGTAGTTCACGCTGATTCTGCGGGGACCTGTGCTGGGGACCCTTCTAGACCTTGTCCTCTGCTGTACCTCTTCATCTGGCTGAAATATCCTCCGTGATAAATTGACAATAGTAAGTAAACTTCTTCGTGGGTCCTGGGAGCTGCTCTAGCAAACTATTGAACCCGAGGAGGGATTCATGGGAAGCTCCAGTTCGTAGCCACATCAGATGGACCTGGGGACTTACTACCTGTGACTGGCATCTGAAGTGGGGGCTGGTATTGTGGGATTGACCTGTGAGGTCTGCACTAACTCTGGTCTGTGTCAGAACTGAATTGAATTGTAGGATACGGGCTGGTGTGGGGGAAGTGGCTAGCATGGGGAAAGGTATGCACATCTGGTCACAGAAGTGTTGAGTGTGACTACAAGGAAAAGCTGTTTTCTACTATGCACCTGCCCATTGCCAGGCAGGAGATTGGAACTGAGGGTGTGGGGTTCATGTTAGATTCATGGATACCCATGTAGCTGTGATCTATGGATCAGGAGACCACCATTGCCATTGCAAGTGTCTTTCAGGACCCACTGGACACTGGAATGTGGTTGCTGAAACCCTCAAAGCCCCCTCCCCCTGCCCCCTGCCAGCTGTGCTTGCCATGGGAAACAGGTGAAGGGGTAGGAAGGGGATTCCATCTCACTTCTGCCTTCCAGGTTGCACCAGGTGCATCTCATTGACAAGATCAAATTCATAAATGAAACACTTTGGCTGTGTCACTATGTGGTGACAGACCTTCCCAGGCTCACTTTCCACCACACTTTGTTTTTCTCCCTTTACATTTTTTTAAATGTAAATTTTTAAGTTTTTAGGGGTACACAGTAGGTGTATATGTTTATGGAGTACATGTCTCTTTGCTTTTTAAAAGCTCTTCCTGGCAGGTGGCTCATGCCTGTAATCCCAGCACTTTGGGAGGCCGAGGCAGGTGGATCACCTAAGGTCGGGAGTTCGAGGCCAGTCTGACCAACATGGGGAAACCCATCTCTACTAAAAATACAAAGTTAGCCGGGCTTGGTGGCACAAGCCTGTAATCCTAGCTGATCCAGAAGTTGAGGCAGGAGAATTGCATGAACCAGGGGAGGTGGGGGTTGCAGTGAGCCAAGATCGCACCATTACACTCTAGCCTGGGCAACAAGAGCAAAACTCTGTCTAAAAAAAAAAGCTCCCCTGCAGACTACAACACTACAGAAAAGTACCCAAAACAAAATATCCAGCACTGCGATTTATCAAAGCAAACCCTTGTGTGGCAGCATCCAGGTTGGGAGCTAGAATGTCAGCATCCCAGGAGCCCCTCTCATTCTCCTCCTGAGGTTTCCTACTTTCTGCCTCCAAGTGATCAGGAACCTGATTTTAATGGCAGTCACTTTGGTGGTTTTGTCTTGTAATGTTTGTCAGTTAAACACCAAGGCTTTGTTTGGCCTGTTTTGAGCTTGATATGAATAGCATTGCACAATAGCATATTCTTTTGCATTTAGCTTCTTTGCTGAACATTTCCAGGTTAATCCAAGCCTGATGCTCAGGTGGTGTCATCTGAGGACCTAATGGCTTTGGGACACCTGAGAAGCACCCTAGGGATGTGTTAGGTTGATTGGTTGGATATACAGATGTAACAAGATAAAACCTTAACATTTTGATATTTTTCTTCTTCTTTCCTAAAAGTTCCCACCTAACCAATTGAAGCGGCATTGCTGTCTGGGGTAAATACCTGAGATTCCTCATCTTACAAAAATAGAGTATGGAGACACACAAGAAGTGGCTTTAGAAGCAGAGATTTAAAAGGCAAAAGAAAGAAAGGAGAACAGCTCTCTCTCCTGCAAGAGAGCGGGCTGCCCCAGTGGGATTTCCAGCCGTGGTGGAGTGCACAGGGCTTTAGAGACAGGCTTGAGGAGGCAGTATCTGATTTACATAGGGCCCAAGATTGGTTGGACCAGGTGTACATTTACATAGCTGGTCACCCACCCTAATCCTTTATTACGCAAATAGGGTTTCTACTTGGCCAGTGCCCTGTTGCCTGCTCCTTACTGTGCCGGCATTCACCCATGCATGCTTCCAGCTTGCTTGTCTCTGTCTGCAGCTCCATTTTACAGGCTGCTCTTTGTTAAAAGATGATTTGAGGACTGCTTTTCATTAAAAAGAAAACCTTACTGAGGACGTTCTTACCTTCACTATCTGGCTAAATAATTTCTTCCTAACTCCTGTGTCACAATTGGCGGCATCTACTTTGCTTTGAAGAGAATTAGAATGCAATAACAGTAAAAAAGAGAGGAAAAAAGTTAATTTTCTTTTTCATTTTTGGTTTTCCCCTTGAAAATCAAAAGGTGAGGTCCTGCATGGAGCAGAAGTTAGAGTTTATGCTGTAAAAAGATGACAGTACTGATGTTCCTTTGGGCTCAAGAAGCCACGAGTCAGAGTTCTGAGGTCTTTTGCTAAACCAAGGAAAGCAGACCGTTTATACACTGAAATAAATAATGATCTCGCTTGCAGGCTGTTTTCCATGACAACTGACTGGAATGCAAGATTTTCAGTTCATGGTTGCATTTCATAGACGGTAACACTGAACTTGTGAAGTTCAGATGTTTCTATGGCTAACCTCTGGAGGTAGTTTTATGATTACAAGATGGGGAACAGGATGGTTATGAGTAAGCCTTTACGCCAGGGACTTCGCTCTCATGCATGCTTTTGGCCTCATCTTACACCTGCGTCGATAACCTCATCTCCCTGGAGTTTCTTTCACTAGCAGTGGTTAATTATGAAGCTTTCAGGTTCTGGCTTTAGGCAGGATTTTATAGCCAGTAAGAGTAGAAAATAGGCTTGTAAAAATGTAGGATTTCATAAAAAATATAGAACACTATTGATCTTTAAAGAAAAGGTGGTGAGGTCTATAATATAATGCCTACACAAAAAAATTAGAATGAGAGTCGAGAGAAGGAGAGGTGAGACACTGTGCTTCTATGCTTGGAAGAGGGTGGTCAGAAATGGGAAGGCCCCAGAGGCGGAGGGGTGTATGTGTGTGTGCACGCATGTGTCATGTGGAAGAGAGGAAGTTTAAGGGCAACATGGTTTCAAATTGAAGCTCTACCAGTTGTTAAGGCCTGTGACTTTAGGCAAATTACTTAACCTTTCTGTGCCTCAGTTTCCTCATTTGAACAATGGAGTTTACAATTATAATAATCTAGATCATAGAGTTATGAACATTAAATGAGTTAATACATGATACATACAACTGACATAAATAAATACTAAATAAGTGCCAGTGTTGTTTTTGTTTGCTTCTGAAGAAAAATGACTATTAGGTAGGTGAAGGTAAAGACTTAGGAGAGGAGAGGAGTGATTCGGATGCAGTGGGGGAGGGAAGGGGTGGCCCAGAACCTAGTGGACTAACTGGTTATCTTAGGAAGGCTTAGCTTAGGCTGTGCTTCCTAAGCTCCCCTTCCCCTGCCTCCTTCTGAGATGGGGTAAGTAAGCTTAGGGATGCTGAAAAATTGGGCTTTGAAGGGTAGAAGTAAGTGCTCTATAAATGTGTGTGTGTGTTTTTTTTCAAATTGATGAAGGACAACTTCATTATTTTACACTTAAAGACTGATGAAAAGCCATTACTGATCCTATTAAAGAAATCTGATATTTCAGTTGAAAAGTAACTATATTTACTCATGAAATATTATTTAACTTTACTAAAACCCAACTTGAAAGCATCCAGCATGCATGATTCATTTCAGTACAGTGAATTCAAGATCAAGTATACATGTTACTTGCGTCAAAGCCAGACTACAAATTATCATAGTCATCATTATCTTCTTCATGTTTTCATTGGTAGTAGTTTGTGATGACACCATATTAACACAGTAAGAATGTGACTGGACTATTAGTGATGGATTAATGAGAACATTCTGAATTGCGGATGTCACAGGAATTAATGCTTCACAGGGCAATGTGAGGCAGACGTCTGCACTGTAAACCTTTGCCTTGTGAGGGACATTCGAGTCCTTGCCACAGACGTGGTTTGTGGGGGTGGTGTGCCTGGCATGTGAATACTCGGTCAGCTAGTAACTGAACCAACATTTAACCTGTGTGAGACAGGAATAATGCAGAGTGGCCACAGGAGAACAAAAGCTCCAGACAGCAGTTTCCCACCCTGAAAAGCAGGGTGTGGACCAAGCTGGCTAAAACCAACTAGACCCAACGTGGCGCTGGATTTGACCTAGGTTTCCCCTAGGACCTCATTATATGCTCATTGGCACACTAGATCACACCCACAAGTGAAATGACAGTTCTGGGAACACCCATATTTGGTGTAAAAATGTGTGGCACCACTCATTTTTCAGTTCCAAGAAATCTCCATGTTTTCCCAAGAATTTTCATGAATATTCAACACCTTGGTTAAAGAAACCCATCCAGAAAGTGCAAACCTTCCTGCGTGACTGTCTTGAGTACACCCGCAACCCCTTTTCTTAAGTGTGTAGTTTTCCCCTTTTATTGCAAAGGGAAAAACTACACACTTAAGAAAAGGGATTTCGAGTGTACTCTCCGTACTTCCACTATTTTCCAACTCATACTTGAGTTCATTCTCAAGACAGTGTCAAGAGCCTGGACACCTGCTGGGTTCCAGGACCCACTGGCATTGGAGGATGTCCCCTAGCCCACTGATGTCATGGCACTATTATTCTTCCCTCAGAAGTTGATGCCTTTTTTTCTGTAAAGAATTAGGGCTGTATGAGACAGGAGTTTGGCAGGACTGATTTCACAAGATAGAGTTCACAAAGACCCCCACTGATAAAACAGGGTGCAGTAAAGAGGGCAGCCCAAACCCACAGAAACCAAGATGGCACCCCATGGGGGCCCCTTAGTGTTTGTTCCCTTTCCTGGTATACCAGGGCTGGAAAAACCACTCCAGGCAAAGAACCTGAATTAAGATTGAGAATGAATCCACTAATGGATGACCTCTGGTCAATCTCATTGTTCATTATAGGCTAATTATAATGATTTAGCTGTTAAAAGACACTCCCCTCAGTGCCCTGACAGTTTACAAATGCTAAGGCAACCCGGGGAAGTTATTACCCTATGTGGTCTAAAAGGAGGAGGTACCCTCAAATTCCAGAAAATCCCCGGGGGCTTCTTGTAAAACTCATGAATAATTCACCCTCTATTTAGCATATGATCAAGAAATAACCACAAAAATAGCCAGGCTGCCGCCCTCCAGGCTGCTCTGCCTATGGAGTAGGCATTCTTTTATTCCTTTACTTTCCTAATCAACTTGCTCTCACTTTATGAACCTGCTCTTGAATTCCTTCCTGTTCCAAGCCAGGTGGCCTCTGCGCCCCCGTTTTGGGGCTTTCCCTGCAACACAGAGTTAGAGCTGTGAAGCAGTATCTATTGGGAGGCAATCTAGGACTTAACTACGGCTCTATCAACGGCGAAGGGGTTTGATTTCTTTGCCTTGCAATGCCTGATACAAATCTCCTGGGGGAGGAGAGGTAGAAAAACTGGTCTGCGCACACTGGCTTGCAATTGCACATCAGTGGCTTTCTCAGCATGGCTTGAGTCAATTTTTGCATCATCTAGAACTGTGGTCACATAGGGGAAGGCAAACCCCAACATGTGATTTATGCCTCTTGGCTCATACTGTTTGGTCCCCGACTCTCAGAACCTCCACCATCCCCAGGGGGTGTCTCAGGGCACATCTTCCGTGTGTCCTGGGGAGAAGGACATTAATGAATTCCAGTCCTGCGCTTGATGCAAGTTCTTTGCCTGGAGTGGTTTTTCCAACCCCTGGTGTACCTCAAAACAGAATGGAACGGCCCCCAAGGGGTACCCCCTGCCCCAAGCTCTAGGACCCCGGTCTGCCCCTCGGCCTATCCCCTCCTGGGGAGCAGATGTTCCTAAATAATCGTTGAATAAATGAAAGAATGTTGAACTGAACGTAGCAATTACATGAGTTCGCAACATTTCTAAATATCTTTTTTTTCTCCTAAAGATGATTGTTCCTTAAGCTACACATTTGTCCTTATAGTGTTTCAAGGCGTCATTAACCTGTAATAAAATTGACATCGTGATCACGACAAACTCAGCACAGATGTGAGCATTTGGGGAGCGCTTCAGCCTTCAGCACAGACACGTGTTTTCTATTCACCGCTCTGTGCTCCTAGGAAAGGCTGGCGGTTCCTCTGAAGGTTTGTTTTCCGCGTGCCTCGCCTTCCTTCTCTTGCCCTGCGCGTGCGCGCGGGTGCCTAAAGGCCTGGGCGAGGGAGGAGGAACGGCGAATCGGCGGGGCTTGTCCTTTATGCCGCCCCGTAGGTCGAGGGCGACGCTGGCACAGCGCGCGACATTTTGAAAGCCGAGAAGGTTCGAATCGCAACGGCTGCCGCGGGTCGTGCGTGTCGGCGGCGTCGGAGGCGCGGACTCAGCTGCAGGGTCTCGCTGGGGGCCGCTTGGGACCAGTTTTGAAGAGGGACTTGGCCGCCACCTCCCTTCACCTCAGCCCTTTCCTGCTCGGGGGTGAGTCTGGTAAGGGGAGCTTTTATTTTGCGAGCCTGGCGGGGGCCGAGACCGGAGCCGAGGACTCTGCGGGGGCTTTCGTGACAGGGGAGGGTCTGGTTCCAGCCGAAGGAGGATTTAGGCAGCCGCCCAGTGTGAGCCCCAGGATCGGGTAAACAGCCTGACGTCCACCCCGAACCCTGTCGAGCGTGTGAGATGCAGAGGACCGGAGGAGTCATGCGGCCCACACTTCCCCTTGGACTTTCTACATCCACTTCTTTTCTCCTTATGTTTACTTTTTCTCATTCTTTTGTTTTTCCATTTTCTGCTGCCCCTCCGCACTTTAGCTTTGTCAGTAGTATCCTGTTGAGTCCCAGGGTCCCAGGCTTAGGGTCCAAAGGTCACTGACGTTTGACTCAGTAGAGCTGGAGATAAGCTTGCTGAGCTCTGCGCACTTGAATGCTGCTGCTTAAACAGTACTTGATTGTGAAAAAGATCTTACGTATTCCAGAGTATGAAATTCTGCTCACGGTCATCCTACTGCCATTTCTAACGGACGTTCATCCAATCACTGTTTTCTCTCTCTCTCTCTCTCTCTCTCTCTCTCTCTCTCTCTCTGTGTGTGTGTGTGTGTGTGTGTGGTGTTTTTGTTTGTTTTTTTTTTTTTTTGCTGTCATCTTCATGAGAACCTTGTGATTTAGAGTTAGTATGCTTATTTAACAACTAATGTTAAGACTGTGTATACAATAGGTAACAGAATCTGAGGCAGAGTTTGGGCTACTGGCCAAAAGCCATCTGTCCATATCTGTCAATAGTCAATACCTAAACCTGAGAGTGCGATGGGGCGGTGGGGGGGGGGGGAGGGGGTGGATGGTGGGGTGGTGGGAGTGGGAGTGGCCCTCAGACAACTGTGAAATGGATAGGACATGGTACTTTAAGGTGCAAGTAGTTCAGAGTAGGAGGTGGGACTCAGTCCTAAGAAAAGAGAAGGAAATGGTAAGACTTCTGTTTAAACCTAGTTGTTTTTAGAGATAGGTTTTCTTTTTTAAAACGTGCTGTGTCTGCGTATCAAATCCCCCTTAGACTGAGGGGGAAAGGCAGTGAGCGTTTTAAGGTCAGCAGCTCTCCAGGACACGCTATGCCTCAGGGTTTTCTGCATCCTACTTTGCTGGCCCCTCCTTGGTTCCTTTGTTCTTAGTTTCTCCTGCTTGGACGCCCTAGGGCTCACCTCTCTTCTCTCTACAGTTACTCCCTAGATGATCTTACCTAGTCTCTTGGCTTTAATGATGTCTGTGTGCTGCCATCCCACAAACTTACATCTTCAGCTTGCGTTCTAGACCCGTATCCACCTACCTCTTTGGCTCCTCTCCACAAGACTCTCTAACAGCTTTCTGCCTCTCAGTGCACGCTGAAATCTTGGCTGTGACTACAGTTGAGTAGAAGTCACAGTCCTGTACGATGCTCTGCTTGACTTGCCAGTCTCTACCCCCAGCTTCCTTGACTTTGTCTCCTTCTCCCCTTTGCTAGGTGGCCTCTTTCTTGAAGATTTCTGCCTCAGGGTCTTTGTATTTCTTGTCCTCTCTCTGGAAGACTTCCACTAGATATTTGCTTGGGTCTGCTCCCTCATGTCCTTCAAATGAGTTCTCAAGGAGACCTTCCTTGACCACTTTAACTTCAAATATTAAGCCCCTTCCCAAGGCCTTCTGCCTCCCTTCACTGATACATATTTTTTCCTGAAATAGTATATGTTGATCTTCATACTTGTTTGGGTCTTGTTTGCTGCCCTGTTTCCAGAGTGTAGAACGGTGCGCTGTTAGAGCACATGGTATGCACTCAGTGTGTGCATGCTGGTTGAGTGAATGAAGAGTAGCTTCACAGACATAGATAGATCTTTGATGTGCTCCATCACAGCGTCCTGTGGGAAAAGATAACAGATAGAAGAAGGGAGTCAGAATGACATGGGGAAATTATTTCCCAAGTAGAAATACCTCCTGCAAGCCACTCTGCTGAATAGTTTATCCTTCCCCAAAGTTCTGAAACTGGTTTCAGAAATTCTACTGCTGTTCCTGCCTTTAAGTTAAATGGGTCACTTCATAAAATTATTATATTCTTGACAAATACATGTAAAGGGGCTCAGTGTTCTCAGTACAGGGAAATCTGAAGACGGTAGTGATTGCAGCTACATTTTATTTATTTATTTATTTATTTATTTTGAGATGGAGTTTCGCTCTTGTTACCCAGGCTGGAGTGCAATGGCGTGATCTCGGCTCACTGAAACCTCCGCCTCCTGGGTTCAGGCAGTTCTCCTGCCTCAGCCTCCTGAGTAACTGGTATTACAGGCACGTGCCACCATGCCCAGCTAATTTTTGTATTTTTAGTAGCGACAGGGTTTTACCATGTTGACCAGGATGGTCTTGATCTCTTGACCTCGTGATCCACCCGCCTCGGCCTCCCAAAGTGAGCCACCGCACCCAGCTCTACGGCTACATTTTAAACAAGATGAACACACTTGTCATTAATAGACAACTAAAACTGGGCCTTTGAGATGATTTTTTTCCCCTTGGAACACAGTTTTTTAAAGATGCTATAATTAAGGGCTCTATAAAAAATTTAAGAAAATCTCTCTGCCTCCCAACTTTTTATAGACAAATGAGCTTATTGACATGTTGAAACAGTTTTGCTTTATAATAATAGGAAACCTAATTTAAAAAAAAAAAATTAAAATAAAATTCATAAATATGTTACAGCAGAAAGAAAGAAATTGAGTTTCTTTGTTTATATATGTGATATGTACATTTTCTTTTCTTTTGTTCTTTTGTTTTGTTTTAAAATGTAGTCTCACTGTTGCCCAGGCTGGAGTGCAATCTCGGCTCACTGCAAACTCTGCCTCTCAGGTTCAGGAGATTCTCCTGCCTGCCTCAGCTTCCTGAGTAGCTGGGATTACAGGTACACACCATCACGCCTGGCTAAATTTTTGGCATTTTTAGTAGAGACACAGTTTTGCCATTTTGGCCAGGCTGGTCTCAAACTCCTGACCTCAACTGACCTGCCTGCCTTGGTCTCCCAAAGTGCTGGGATTACAGGCGTGAGCCACTGTGCCCAGCCTCATTTTATTTTATTTTATTTATTTATTTTTTTGAGTTGGAGTCTTGCTCTGTTGCCAGGCTGAAATACAGTGGCTAGTTATCCGCTCACTGCAGCCTCCACCTCCCGGGTTCAAGCCATTCTCCTGCCTCAGCCTCTCGAGTAGCTGGGACTAGAGGCTCATGCCACCACACCCGGCTAATTTTTGTATTTATTTTAGTAGACATGGGGTGTCACCATATTGGCAAGGCTGGTCTTGAGCTCCTGACCTCATGATCCGCCTGCCTCAGCCTCCCAGAGTGCTGGGATTACAGACATGAGCCACTGCGCCCGGCCTCATTTTATTTTCATAGATAATTTTTATCACCATTTATTGAGATATAATTAATGTATCATAAAATCTATCTTTGGAAAGTATGAAACTCAGTAGTTCTAGTATACTCAGAGATGAATATATTAAACCATTTTCTGATTTTAGAAGCTTTTCATCACTCCAGAGAAACTCTATATCTACTGGCAGTCATTCCATATTCTCTTGTCTCCTCAGCCCCCAGCAACTATTCAGCTATTGTCTCCATGATTTGCCTATTCTAGACATTTCCTCAAAATGGGATCATCATATATGTAGCCTTTATGTATCTGGCTTCTTTCATTAGCATAATGTTTTCAAGGTTCATTCTTGTATATATCAGCACTTTATTCCTTTTTGTGACTGAATAATGTTCCATAGTATAGATATGCCACATTTTGTTTATCCATTCATCATCTGATGAGAGAGAGTTCTATTGTTTTTGCTTCTTGACTGTTACAAATAATGCTGCTTGCACAGTTTCCTTAAAGGACATAAGAGACCTGTTAAGAACTACTCCTGGGAAGTGTGAGAGGGAGACATACTCTTTACCTTTTTGTACTAGATAATTCTTTTTTTTTTTAAGTGCATATATTACTTTAAAACAAAAATACTCAATCACTAATATTATGACCGAGGATAAGTATTGTACCTTTTGTTTTTAGTTTTCTCATTTTAAGTAAAATTGGATGAAATATTTGTCAAGGTGTGTTTTAGTTCTCAAATTTTGTTTGTGATAAAATGAGTGATGATATAGGCATTTTTTCTTCATGAATGAGAGTTATATTTTTTTATCTGCTGTGTAACTTGCAGTTTGTATTCATCATAGGACCTAGAGTGGTTGCTGCAATGGAAGGGATCAGTAATTTCAAGACACCATGCAAATTATCAGAAAAAAAGAAATCTGGTAAGGTAGCGGATGTGACTTTTTTTTTTTTACTATTACTATCGTTTTTCTTAGAAATGTCTTAGTATTATTTAGTTTGATCATTTAATTATCTGTCACATAGAAACTTTATCGTAATTCCCCTTTAAGATGTTAATCGTAGCAAATAAGACTTATTTTATAGGCCACAGTTTGATCATCTCTGGACTAATTTTATTGACAATCTAACAGCTTTGGAGGCTCTCCCTGCTCAAGAATCAACTTAGCTTGATCCCTTAAGGAACTGCTTTACCTCTCTCCCTCCCATCCACACATTGCTCTTGTGAGGGAAAGATATTTTCCAAGGCAACTCAGTGGACAAAGGAAAATCTTCTCAACAAACACCTGGATATCCATGTGCACAAAATGAGCTTTGACCCTTAACTCCCATCATGTAGAAAATAGCTAAAATTAAATTTATAGAAAATAACCTGAGAAAAGATTATGTCGTCCATTTCTCGTGATCAGCTTTTCCTATTGACCTTGTATCCTGCAACCATCCTAAACCCATTTATTCCATTAGCTTTTCAATAGATTGCTTAGGATGTTGTATAGAGTTGGTCATTTGTGAATTAGTCAAGGCAGTGTTACTTTGTTCCCCACTTTGTATGGCTTTGTTTCTTTTACTTTTTTTATTGCACTGGCTCCAGTATGTTTTTGAATAGACATGTTAGTGGATATACTTGCCTTGTTTCCCAATATATTATATTAGCTGTAGATTTTTCAAAAATGCCCTTTATTAGTTTGAGGAATTTTCCTTCTACTTCTAGTTATTATTGTAAATGGGTATTGAACTTTGTTGAGTGACTTTTCTGAATCTGTTTTCTTTTTCAGTCTCTTAATGTGGTAAATTATTTTAATTTTCAAGTATTAAACTGACCCTTCATTCCTGGTGTAAAGCCAGTTTGGTCATGATACATGTTTTATATTGCCCTGTTTGCCAGTATTTTCTGTATTCATGAGGGATATTGGACTGCAGTTGTCTTTGTTGGGTTAGCTGTCTAGTTTTTGTATTAGGTTGTTCTGTATTCATAAAGTAAGCTGAGAAATGTTTATCTTTAACAGAAATATCTTTTTCTTTAACTTTACCTAGAATTGTATTAATCCTCCTTGGACTGGTAGAATTCACCAGTAAAACCATCTTGACCTCGAGTTTTCTTAGTAGGAAGATCTTAACTGTGACTTCACAGTTAATAGATACAGGGCTATTCAAGTGATCTCTTATTTTCTTTGTGAATTTTCTTAGTGTTTTTCAAGGAATATGTCCATCAATTCCAAACTGTCAAATGTACTGGTGTAAAGTTATTCTTGATATACTCTTACGAACCTTCTAGTGTCTTTTTTCATATCTGGTACTGGTATTTTATATTTTATTTTTTCCTTAATCAGTCTGACTTGAGGTTTATGTATCTTGGTGAATGTTGCATGCACTTGAAAATGGCATTTGTTTCTACTCTCATTGGGGTGTTCTGTAAATGTCAGTAGGTCAAGTTGATTGACCTGTTTATGTTATTTTCTTCAGGTCTTCTATATTCCTGCTGGTGTTCTGTGCACTTTTTATATTAATTATGAGAGAAGAGAGTTGAACTACAATGTGGATTTGTCTGCTTTTCCCCATCCTCCCCCCAGTTTCTATTTGTTGATGCTTCATGTATTTTGAAGCTTTGTTATTAGATATATACACATTTAGGATGGTTATTTCTTTCCCTTTTTTTTTTTTTGAGTCTGAGTTTCCCTCTGTCGCCTGCACTGGAGTGCAACAGTGTGATCTCATGTCACTGCAACTTCTACCTCCTGGGCTCAAGTGATTCTGGTGCCTTGGTCTTTGAAATAGCTGGGATTACAGGCATGCATCACCACAGCTGGCTAATTTTTGTATTTTTCGTAGAGACGAGTTTTCCCCATGTTGGCCAGGCTGGTCTAAACTCCTGGCCTCAAGTGACCCACCCACCTTGACCTCCCTTTAAAATGCTTGCAGCATTCACCAAGATACATAAACCTCAAATCAGATTCCCAAGTGTTGGGATTACAAGTGCCTGGCCTAGGATGGTTATTGCTTTTGATGAATTTGTAGCTTAACCATTATGAAATGCCCTTCTTAATCCTCAGTGGTACTCTTTGTTCTGAAGTCCACTTTATGTGATAGTAATGGAGCCACTCCGCATTTATTTTGATTTGTGTTTTAATGTTGTATTTCAACCTTTTACTCTTGCCCTATTTGTGTCTTTATATTTAAATTGAGTTTATTATAAATGGCATGTCTTGTTTTTATCCATTCTGACAACTTTAATTGCCTTTAATTGGACTGTTTTGCCATTAGCCACATATGGCTATTTAAGGTTTTGGATACAAATTAAGTAGAATTAAATAAAATTACAAATTGAGTTCCTCAGTTGTACTAGCCACATTTAAAGTGCTCAGTAGCAACTGACTTAACTTACTGGACAGCACAGATTTCCACATGGCAGCATGATGTATTGGACAACTTTGTTTAGACCATTTATACCCAATGGAATTGTCTGTTGTTGGATGTAAATCTGCTGTTTTGCTATTGTCCCATAACTAATGGATGATTTTCTTCTAATCTTTTTCTCTCTTTACTTCATTTTTGATAGTTTTTGTTGCTCTGTCTTAAAAGATGATGTTATTCTTATCCATTGTATTTTTCATTTCTAAGGTTCCATTTTATCTTTTTTTCCCTTATGGTCAGACTTTCCTATGTATCATTGAGCATATTTTTAATATTTGTCTTAAGGTTCTTATCTGCTAATTTTGCCATCCCTGTCATTTTTTTTTAATTATTTTCTTGAGACAGAATCTTGCTCTGTCATCCAGGCTGGAGTGCAATGGTGCTATCTCAGCTCACTGTAACCTCCACTTCCCAGGTTCAAGCAATTCTCCTGCCTCAGCCTCCGGAGTAGCTGGGATTACACGTGCATGCCACCATGCCCAGCTACTTTTTGTAGTTTTAGTAGAGATGGGGTTTCACCATGTAGGCCAGGCTGGTTGTCTCGAACTCCTGGCTTCAAGTGATCTGCCTGCCTTGGCCTTCCAATACAGGTGTGAGCCACCACGCCCGGCCCCCTGTCATCTTATGGTATGTTTCTTTTGATTTATTTTTCTCTTTGTATGGGTCATATATCTTGCTGCTTTCATGCCTAGTACTTTTTGATTGGGTGGTAGATATTTTGCATTGTCTAGTACTGGATTTTGTTATTCCTTTAAAGAGTGTTTGATTTAGTTATGGTCTGAAGTTAAGTTACCTGGACATTAGCCTGTTCCTTTTGAGACTGGCTTTTAAGCGTTGTTAGGAACTTTTATCTTGAGCTAAAATTTAGCTGTACAATCTAGTTGTGACCGTTTAGAGGACTTTACTGTGTGTTACAGGGTTGTCACTCTGGCTGATGGTTACATGAAGTGTTCCTAGACCTGTATGATCTCTGGTAATTGTTGAGCCAATTGATCCTCAGGTGCTTTTCCAGCTTTGGGGTATCCACCCATTGTTATGTGATGATAAGTACTAGGCGAAACACTGAAAGAGAGACCTTTCAGATCTTTGGAGTGCCCTCTCTTTGGAGCTCTCTTCTCTTTAGTCCTTTGCTCCACAAATTCTAGCCACCTAGTCCTTCTTGACCTCTGATCTCTGTCTCCTTAATGTGACAGGACTGCTGGATTATGTTAACCTTTGCCTGCAGTCTGGAAACTGCCTTCAAGCAGTAAGTTAGGGTAGTGATAGGGCTCATCTCATTTGTTTCTCTCCTCTCAGGGATCACAGTGCTGCTCTGCCTGTTGTTAGATGTCTGAAAACAGTTACATTTTGTCTGGTTTTCTAGTTCATGGCGAGTTGGTTACTCCAGGAACAGTTAATTATCCAAGAGTAGTTACTTTTTCATGTGCAGAAGCAGAACTCCATTTCTCTTTTAAGACTCAGTCTTGCTCTGTCACCCCAGCTGGAATACAATGGCATAAACATGGCTCGCTACACCCTTAACCTCCTAGGCTCAAGCGATTCTCTCAAGTAGCTGAGACCACAGGCGTGTGCCACCATGCCTGACTAATTAAAAAGAAATTGTAGAGATGGAGTCTGTG
Source organism: Saguinus oedipus (assembly GCA_031835075.1). Classification (NCBI taxonomy): domain Eukaryota; kingdom Metazoa; phylum Chordata; class Mammalia; order Primates; family Cebidae; genus Saguinus; species Saguinus oedipus. The sequence goes on along the minus strand of CM063182.1, from coordinate 32,306,836 downwards.
TTGCCCAAGGTGGTCTCAAACTGCTGGGCTCAAGTGATCCTCCTGCCCCAGACTCTAAAAGTGTTGAGATTATAGGCATGAGCCACCACATCCAACCCCTTTATCTTTTAACAATGCTTTAAAAATGGGAAAGCAGTTCTTAGCTTGAAGGCCATACAAAAACAGGCCATTTCTCAACTCTCTGCTTCAGTGTTACTGTAGGAGTAAACTCGGAAAACTTGGTCAAAGGGTATATGTTGGGAACCAGCCCAACCCTGTGCATGGGTGTCCCATGTCCCGGCCATGACCAGGGAGTGAGAAAAGAAAGACAAAGACACAAGAATAGAATTTTTAAGCATGGGTCCAGGGGTCCAGTGCACTCTCACAGGGTGATCAGCCTTAGCCTTGAGCTTTGGGCTCCAAGTGCTTTTATTAGGTGTATTATCTTGTTAATCTTGCAGGCTGTGGGGAGGGGGGTTGAGGAGGAAGATGGGGTAGGGGGGAAGAGGATGTGTCTGCAGCATCCAATAGCAAACTAAGGACACTGAGATTTTACCACCCATTGTCCAACAAGGTGCTTTGGCAACAGGTATAGGGATAAAGTGCCATAAGGTCGACCGCACACACAGTGCATCAAGGGGCTTTTTTCTCCCCAGCATTGTGGACACAGAACAATCGGAATTGCTCCATATTCTGAGACCATAGGCAGAGCCTGTGGCATTCCGGTGTGTCTGTGCCCTGTAAGGCCTTCGGTCTACCAGCACCCATCTGCGAAGACCTCCTGAGTCTTATGAGCAAAGGTTGCATTACTTCCCAGGGTGTTTTGCATAAGCTCCCTTTAGGAGATCCTCACACAAACTCTATGTTGAGAAACACCGTGGGATCAAAGAAGTTTTTTCTGCTCTGCAGCCACATCACAGTGTTCCACTGTTACAGGTGCTCTCAGATGGTCTTTACCATAGGCCTCCTGTTACCACTTGATCTCTGCTTTTATTTAACTGCACCATAGTTTGGATATGATCCGTGGCACAAATCTCAGTGAATAAAAGGAAAGCAAGCTTGTAATCATTTAACTATAAGTAACACAGGTCTGCCCCGGCCATCTATTCCCACAGGTACACGCATTTAAAATTAGGGTAGATGTCAAATTGCTCTCCAGAAAGACTGTGCCAGTTAATACTTTTGGCAGTGGTATACAGAGAATGTTAAGATGCTTTTGTAGAGGTCTTTTCAAATGCTCATTTTGTTTTTTATTTCTCTGACATTTAGTGTTATGTTCAACTCCAACTATAAATATCCCGGCCTCTCCGTTTATGCAGAAGCTTGGCTTTGGTACTGGGGTAAATGTTTACCTAATGAAAAGGTAAGCCTAAGATTTCAGATTAACCTTTTTGCATGGAAATATAATTCTCCTGTACTTGGAGATTTGACGTGTGTTCCTGATCCTGGCTGACAACTGTATTTCAGTCCGTAGACCCTTTTATAACTTTGCCAGTAGCTCTGCCTCTGCTTTTCTCCTAGCTTCCTTCTGATGGATTATTAAAGGGGAAGTCATTTACTTTATAATTTTCCTTGGCTTCCATAGGAAGGGGAAGTGGCAGGGGAAAGGGTTCCTTTGTGGTAATTAAACTAGATTCATGAGAAAACCTCAAAGAGGAAGCCAGTTTTGGGTGATGTCAGTGACTACTGTCTCTTCGTCTGCAGTGTTGCCCTCCTAAGATACTTTCTTCTAAAAGAAGTAGAAGGTTTTTATTTCTTATGACATTGTTATTAAGTAAAGGTAAATACATGATTTTTAAAGTAGGAATATTGTGTTAAAAGAAAAATGAAATAATTGAACAAGTATGGTTCCAGTTGCTAATACAGCTGTCAACAAAGTGTTTTTTTTCTTATTACTTCTTTGCATGTATTTTTTTTTCAAACAGAGTCTCACTCTGTTACACACACTGAAGTGCAGTGGCAAGCAAGACCTCCCAGGTTCAAGTGATTCTTCTGCCTCAGGCTCCCGAGTAGCTGGGATTACAGGTGTGCACCATCATGCCCAGCTAATTTTTGTATTTTTAGGAGAGATGTTGGTTTCACCATGTTGGCCAGGGTGGTCTCGAACTCTTTGCCTCATGTGATCTGCCTGCTTCGGCCTCCCAAAGTGCTGAGATTACAGGTGTGAGCCACCATATCCAGCCCAAAGTTACTTCTTTTAATCATTACTCTGTGCCTCAATATATATTCCTTGATGCATTCTTGGAATCAGCTTGACTAGTCCAACCCTCTGTACCTCTGTATCTTAGCTTCATCTAGGTTTACATTGTTTCCAGATAGAAATGCTTTCTTTAATAAGAGGCTAATGAAGAACAATTTAGGAGCTGGGCATGGTGGCTCACACCTGTAATCCCAGCACTTTGGGAGGCCAAGGTGGGCAGATCACGAAGTCAGGAGATCAAGATAATCTTGACCAACATGGTGAAACCCTGCCCCTACTAAAAATGCAAAAAAAATTGTCTGAGTCTGGTGGCGTGTGCCTGTAGTCCCAGCTACTTGGGAAGCTGAGGCAGGAGAATCACTTGAATCTGGGAGGCAGAGGTTGCAGTGATCCAGCCTGGTGACAGACTCCATCTCAAAAAAAAAAAATCTAGTAATTGTATACAATGGGTATTCCTGAAGCATTTTTGCAGTTTAAATACTTCTCTTGTATATTTTTATGGTATTAATTTGTTTTCTGTTTTTTTTTTTTAGTGTTGACTAAGTTATTTTGAAAGAAAAAAATTTAACAGGTTTATAGCTAGTTTAATTATTTTCCCCTTAAAAAAAAAGTTTTTAAATGTAAAGTGTTTTTAACAAAGTTACACTATATGTGGTTTAGTCAAAAAGCTTCAAATAGCTGATCTTGAAAAATAGTAATGCCCGCCTGACCCTACCACTCCTCCAGATTCAGCCCTGCCAACCTGGGATTTCTTTTATCCATAACCTGCAAATTTCCTGTGCTTCTCTGCTGAATTAGATCCTGTGTTCTTCTGTATCTTATTATTTCTGGGTTTACATCCTGTTTTCATGTAGGGCATCTGGTAGCTCCCCATGAATTGGGGCACAGAAGATATATTTTTTGAGATTTTGCAATTTCAAAAATGTTACTTGTGTTGTGGAAAATCTTACCTGACAAGAAACCCAAACGGCACTCAGGGGATCGGAGGAATGCACTTTATTATGTTGGTGGGCCCAGAAGGGTTCACATCCAAAAAATCTGGACCCCGGCTAACAAAAGTACACAGTTTGTATAGGTAAAGGGGCAGGGGAAGTAACTCAGGACTTTAGACAATGCAGTAGGTTTTAGACAAAGCAGTTTCTCTTAAGGTTTTCCAGTTAGTAAGCAATAACCTGAAGTACAAAAGCAGAAACAGGCAGTTACTAATGTAGCAGGAGAAGCCAGGAGAAACAGCTCTCGAACACCAAACAGGGAAGGAAAGGGTTTATTATTATTACGGCTGGGAGCCAGGCGATGATTTATCTCAACCCAGCTCGTCTAACAAAAAGTTTTGCCTTTATGTAGGCTTACACTCTAGATATTACATGTGAAAGAATCTCAGGTTTACAGCCTTAGAAATCATGAGTAAAAGGGTTTTGGATTTACATCTTCCGGAATCAAATGTGAAAAGGTTTGGGGTTTACAGTTTTAGAAATCACAGATGAAAGGGTTTCGGGTTTACAGTTTTAGGAATCACATGTGAAAAGGTTCTGGTCTCCTGATGGAGTGGGGTGGGGGTTTGGTCTTGTTTAAGTGAAAACAGTGTCTTCAGGAGAGTTTCCCCAGTACCAAGCATGTTATTTACAGGAAGGTGATTCAGGAGGCACCAATCAGTCGGCCAGTCTTTTCTTCTGTTGAAATGCAATGTGGAAGACAGAGCGGGAGGTGATCCCAGATGCCTGGGTCTCCTTCCTCACCAACAAAAATAGGGACGGCTGCTGACAATGTGCTGACAAAATCCTGGGCAAAGTTTCCACTTTACTTGAATGGCCCTTTTTGGCTTTTTGGGTTACAGTTCTCATTTGGAAACAATTTCCCTCTAGAATTTTCTGAATATCAGTCACTGACATTGTTTTTTTAGCTTACACTGTTGCTGTTGAGAATTATGAAGCCTTTTTGACTGATGAGTCTTCATATGTAATTTGTTTTGTTATCTGTCCCTCCCACTGCCCTGGATCCTTGTCTATTTGTCACCAGCATTCTGAAATTTCACAATGACACACCTGGATTTGGCCCTCTTGGAATATGATAATTTCTGTTCTTAAATTTTTCAGATATTATTTTAAAAATTACTTTGTTGATGATTTTCACCCATTTTTCTCTGTTCTCCATCTGGAATCCTATTATTTGAATGTTGAACTTACTGATCTGTCATCTACCTCTTTTTTTGCTTGGTTTTCTTATTTGCTGTTTTCTGAGATTTCCCCAGCTTTATCTTTCAACATTTCTATTGAGTTTTTATCTTGTTTTTAATTAATTATCCTTTCTAAAAATAGCATCTTTAGTCTTTTGGAGTGCCAGAAGTGTTCGGTATCCAGGTGTTGGTGACACAGGCATATGCACATGTAAAAACTCATTGAGCATTTAGTATGCATATAGTGATTATTACATGTTCTCAACTGCTAGTAAACCTCAGGCTAAAGACTTTAGTCCTTCCAAAGCCAGGCTCAGTCTTTAGAAGCTGGGGATGGGAGATGGGCAGCTGCCAATTGGTGCAGAATTATGGAGAATATCTAGGAGTCCACCTGTTCTTTCTTATTATTTAGAGACAAGGTCTCATTTTGTCACCCAGGCTGGCAGTGGCACCATCATAGCTCACTGCAGCTTCAAACTCCTAGGTCTGAGCAATCCTTCAGCCTCAGTCTTCTGAGTAGCTGAGACTACAGGTGCAGGCCACCACATGTGGCTTTTAAAAATTTTTTGTAGAGAAGGGGTCTTACTGTTGCCCAGGCTGGTTTCAAACTCCTGGCCTCAAGTCATGCTCCTAACCTGGCCTCCCAAAGTGTTGTGATTACAGTTGTAAGCTACCCCTTCCAGCCCTACCTACTTTTTAAATAACTTGCAAGCAATTAATTGGGGCAGTTAAGTCAGTTACTGTCATCTGCTTTCCAGCTTCTGAAATTTTGGTGCTGTTGTCTCTTCTGCTGTTACTTCCATTCTTGCTGGCTGTTATGTCTTAAAATATCCATTTGCTGTTTTTTAAGTGGGCTGGGAAAGGATAAAAACAATGTATATGTTTAAGCTACAATTTTAACCCAGAAGTCTTTTTTTTTTTTTTGTTAAATCAAGTTTGCGTTCCCAGGTTAAATCCAACAGTTTTGATGTAGTATTTTTAAATAAACTGATGGATTCAGTTTGCTAGTATTAAAATTTGTTTCAATTTTTGAATCTATAAGTCAGCTTAATGTTTTCCTTTTTCTACTATGCCTTTTGATTTTTTAAAATTAAAGTTATATGAGACTCATAGCCCCTTTTCTGTTCCCTGGGGAAACAGTTTGTATGGACTGAATGGTAAATCCTTTGAAAGCTTAATAAACTCATCTATACTTTGTATTTCTAGTAGGAACATTATAGGTTCCAGCCCTATAGGGTTCTGGGACCCCCTCCCTGTTGGTGCGGAGAAGAGAAACTGTAGAAATAAAAGACACAGACACACAGGTAGAGAAAAGAGAGTTTGAGCTCGGGGGTCCACTGCCAACCAAAGTGTGGAGACCTGCAGTGGCACCGACTGCCTGGACACTCTTTTATTGAGTACCAAGCAGTGTACAGGGAAGGTAGGGTGCGGTAATGGTGGTTGGTGATAGGTTCAGGTAAATCATGTGTCTTGGAGATGGGGGCCCAATACTTTCAAGTAGCTGAGGTGAGGAGAAAAGCTAATACATCAGTGCTCTTTGCATATTTGTCAGAAATATCAAGGACAGTAAGATTCCTATTATTATTTTAAGAAAAAGAGAAACCCTTATGCTGGCGTGACAGAGGGTTTAGAGTATCTTGCCTTAGGATCACTTTGTTCACAATGTCACTTCAGTTCCATGCTTCATAACCTGATAGTCATTAGTAAAAGTTATATTGAGTATATAGCTTTATAAGTAACTATAAGATTATATGTGATTATATAAAGTATATATCTTTGATTATAAGTAACTGTAAAGATTATATATGATTATATGAAGATTATAACCGTGTGCCTACATTTCTAATTCTTTTCTAAATCAGTATTTATATGGGAACAGGCTGAGGCTTCAGACCTTTTCCACGGCACTTGCAGGGTTTCCCACCTACAGAACATTTTAAACTGGTGATTAAATTTCTTCATTAATCAGTTTTCTTAGATTTTTCTAAGTGTTTGTCTATTTTGTCTTAAAGGTTTTATTATTTTTTCTCTTGTATCTGTAGTTTTGTCTCCATTTTTTATTGGTGATATTGTCTTTATTTTTTCTGTATTCTCATCAGAACTTTGCCTGTTTTCTATTAGTCTTTTTAATGAACCAGCTTTTTGCATGGTCGAATATTTTATGCAGGTTTCATAAATCCATTCTTATTCAATAGAATAGAATATTTTATGGAAAAGGTGAAGATGAACTTGTTTACTAAATTTTAAACTTTTAACTTTCAACCTTTGAAACTTGAAAAATGCATTTTTCATAATAAAATGATATGCAGATGTTCACCATAATCCTCAAATGCTGCTGTTATCTAAAACTGGAGGTTTAAGAATAGTTTAAACTTATGGATAGATGTATATGAATTAAGAAATCTTGTGATACTTTTAGAATAGGCTTTTGATTAAACAAACAAAAAAGGTTCTGCAGCCATAGAACTCTGGGGGAGTGCAAAGCTAAATAGGTCTTTGGTTCAGTTTCTTGTGTTCTTACCATTAAACTTTCTGTATTAAACTTCTGAGGCTCTTTCACTAGTTTTTGTACTGTTATGCTACAGATACTTAGTATTTTGTGATTTGCTATACTCATAAATCCCTACTACCTCAGGTAAACCTTTCCCTGACTTTATTTGAACAGTTTATTTAGGCCTTAAAACATTTAGGCCTTATATATTTATAAAATGGCTGACTCTTCCTAGAAAATAGAAAGTTTAAATTGTCCTCATTTGCATGTTCATCATCATCTCCTTAAGCACGTGCCTTTGAGCATGTGGTAGAAGGCATAAGGTGAATTGGTCAGTGTCGGGGAGCAATCAATGTTGGTAAAGAACAGCATGCTAGTCTTCAGATCATGATATATGGGCAAAATGTTCTGAGTATCTCTTGTTTCCTAATGTTTTTTTCTTTAGCATCCTATCACTCATCTGATACATATAATATTTAGTAAGTAGTTGTCCTCCAACATACTCAAATGGAAAAATTATAAAGTAGCAATTTTCAAGTTTAAAGTTTGTAACATTCAGTCTTTACCCTTCAAGTTTTTATCCTCCCCACTGTGAAGATACTAAGACTTCTCTCAGTATATTAGATCTCCCAATTGAAATGGAAATGTAGCGGAGGTGTTCATAGTCCAAAATATGTCAAATACTATTTTTTAAAACAAATTACCTTCAAGTCCCCCCCGCAAATTTGGAAGTTGTTAATTGTTTTAAAAAGTATTGTGGTTTTTGTTGTTTTCTATCCTTTTTAATTTTCTCAGATCTCCAAGAGGTTTGTCTCATTCTCCTTGGGCTGTAAAAAAGATTAATCCTATATGTAATGATCATTATCGAAGTGTGTATCAAAAGAGACTAATTGATGAAGCTAAGATTTTGAAAAGCCTTCATCATCCAAACATTGTTGGTAAGTTTAAATTTGGTAGCAGTATCTGGTACATCATTGTTTATTCAGAAACAGCTTATATGCTCTCTTAACTGGTTTCACTAATAGAAATGAAGAGGATGGGGCTGGATGTTTAATGGGAATCAAATTAAGGTGATCAGTCTAAAATAAAACTGCATATAATTTTTATGCGTAAGTATATAAACTTCATGAGAATAGATATAATTATGTTGCTAGTACTATGAAGATTTTAGGAATATAAAATGATCTTCGTTTAGATAATTTAAATCCATTTAGGTAATTTCCTGGATTTCATTTTTAATACAAGTAGGGCTGGCAAAACCATTTTAATTTGTGGTACTACTGGCAAACACTGAAGGCATTTTAAATGAGATCTACTGAATTAGTCTTCTAAGTAGTAGCCATTTCATTGTATATTTGTTAGTGTTAGTCCAGGTCCATGTTTTCAATCGCATTACTATAAAGGACTTAAAATATTATTGTTCTTCTGTATATCAGCAAAGAAATGTCATGTTTTCTTTAAGGTTATCGTGCTTTTACTGAAGCCAGTGATGGCAGTCTGTGTCTTGCTATGGAATATGGAGGTGAAAAGTCTCTAAATGACTTAATAGAAGAAAGATATAAAGACAGCCAAGATCCTTTTCCAGCAGCCATAATTTTAAAAGTTGCTTTGAATATGGCAAGAGGGTTAAAGGTAACTATGTCATTATATTTTAAATGAGCAATTAATCACTTTGCAGGACATCTTTGAATGTGGAATATTGTTACTAGTCAATTCCAAAAGGGGCTAATGTAAAAATATAGGCTTACATTTCTGCTTCCGAATTACATTTATGTGTATGTAGTTTAGTATGTTCTGAGCAATGTGTCATTTGGCAGTTTCATCACCATGCATGTGTACATCATAGAGTGTACTTACACACACTTAGATGGTAGAGCCAACTACACACTTAAGACTATGTGGTATAGCCCAGTTCTCTTATGCTGCAAACCTGTATAGAATGTTACTATACTGAATACTATAGGGAATTGTAACACAGTGGTAAGTACTGTGACTAAACACGTATAAAAGGGCCGGGCGCAATGGCTCACGCCTGTAATCCCAGCACTTTGAGAGGCCAAGGTGGGCAGATCACGAGGTCAAGCGATCGACACCATCCTGGCCAACATAGCAAAACCCCGTCTCTACTAAAAATACAGAAATTAGCTGGGCATGGTGACAGGCACCTGTAATCCCAGCTCCTTGGGAGGCTGAGGCAGGAGAATCGCTTGAAACTGGCAGATGGAGGTTGCTGCGAGCCCAGATTGTGCCATTGCACTCCAGCATGGGCAACAAGAGCAAAACTCTGTCTTGGAAAAAAAAATAAAGTATAAAAAGTTAGCTTAAGTATATATCTATTCCTAAAGAAACTTTTAGACTTCTGATCAGTGTGGCAGACTGAGATAACCTGAGATGTTCCCTTCTCTTGCTTCAAATAATTTGAAATGCTGGGCCAGGCACAGTGGCTCACACCTGTAATCCCCGCACTTTGCGAGGCTGAGGCGGGTGGATCACTTGAGGCCAGGAGTTTGAGGCCAGCCTGGTCAATATGGTGAAACCTTGTCTTTACTAAAAACACAAAAATGAGCCAGGCGTGGTGGCATGCACCTGTAGTTCCAGCTACTTAGGAGGCAGGCTCAAGCAGGAAAATCGCTTGAACTCAGGAGGCAGAGGTTGCAGTGAGCTGAAATTGTGCCATTGCACTCTAGCCTGGGCAACAGTGAGCCTCCATCTCAAAAACAACAACAAAAAAAGGAAATGCAAGCTTAAACTTTAGGGAGTTCCAATTCTTATTTTGATTTGGAGGTTATTACATTTTTTATTAGTTTATGCTTCTGCTCATATGTGTTAAATTTTTTACTATTTTAGTATCTGCACCAAGAGAAGAAACTGCTTCATGGAGACATAAAGTCTTCAAATGTTGTAATTAAAGGCAATTTTGAAAAAATTAAAATCTGTGATGTAGGAGTCTCTCTACCACTGGATGAAAATATGACTGGTAAGTCGTACTCTAAGTTTTAAAATTTGTTTTTAATGTTTATATTTTTAAATATAGAAGTCCACATGGATCAAAAATCAAAAACTTAAGTATATGGTAAAAAAGCCCCTTGTTTTTTCTCTTCCAGTAAGCCTGCAGTCCTCTCCCTTGCTGCATGTACATTATAAATTACTATAGTAGTAGTAGTAGTAGTAGTAGTGTATATTTTAATTGGAGTTAACTTTGGGAAAGATTTCTAACTGAATTGGGATATTTATGCAGTTAAACATCTGGGAATAGAAAGTAAAAGGTTGTGTAAAGCAGCATCAGTAAAGTGCCAACATTTGGGAACCTGGTAGACGAAACCAGACTGAAGCAGGAAAGAGAGGTGCTGATGAAGGCTGGTCTTCAGCTCTTTGCCCCTTGGCCCACCCCAGCTCATTCTTCTCTACTGTATATACTGATCATTGGCTTCTCAGAGAATTTAAGATGTTCTTGGTGAGAAATAAGCGTTAGCCTCAAGAGAAAGCCTCTGCTTGCAACGTATTATTTAGTAAATAATACTTAAATTTGTCTCTTTATATGAACCTGAGTTAAACAAATGGTTAATAAATGCTGTTTAGAACATATATATGCCTAAATTTCTAGCTGAAATAAAAGTTGAAGGCAAGAGGCAGGATGAAGACAGACTTGATAAATAAAGTCTGTAATCATTAATAAAAATAGAACTGTTGTTCTAAATAACTGTGACCAAGTGGAAACTTTAGGAAGTAAAAGAATAAATTGTCAAACATAATAAAACTGAGGGTTTTTAAAGTATAGTTTTCTCAATCCTTAATAGATCAAACAGACAAATGTAAGGATGTTAAAGATCTGAGTAAATAGCAAGGCAAGTCTCTCAGCACCATAGTCTGTATTAAAATTGACCATATTCTTAGGTCACACAAACTTCAGGTTATAAAAAGTATAAAGTGTAGTAAGTGATATTCCTTAACATCCGTGCTGTTAATCTAGAAATTTGTAATAGAAAACAAAAACTCCCAACTTTTTAGGAATTTAAAACACTTCTGAATAATTTTTGGCTAAAGAGAGCAATCAGTTTCCATTTATAAAGTATTTAGAAAATAATGAGACGACATGGTCAGAACTACTCAAAAACATTTTATGAAATTGAGTATTCAACTGAAATTGAAAAAAGAGATACCCTAAGAAGAACAGAAAGCAGACATAAATTTGAAAGCCTAAATTCTACATAATCTTAATGTGATCTATTTTAGAACATGTCAGAATGAATCTAAAGTTCCTCCTTGAGGATACATGTTCAATTAGTGGGGGAAAGTCTCCTGAAAGAATGAGGAGGAGGAATCTCCTGACTAGATAAAAAGTTTTATAAAGTTACAGTAATTAAAGCAGTAATACATAAGAGTCAGGAAATAGTTTTCAAATAGAGGAATTTGTTGTGTGATAAAGGTGGAATTTCTGTATTAGTGAGAAAATAGGTAGTGAATGATGTTATCTGGACATTTTAGAAAAAAAACAGCTGTTTTCTATCCTTATACTTTAATCCCCATATTCTGAAAATTGGGGGGAAAATAGAAAAAATTATAATAAATATTTCTTTAATGTTGGGTATGGAGACAATTTTAAAGAGGACACCAAAGTTAGAAACCATCATTAAAAAGCTGTGACTACCTGCATTTAAAAAAAAGAATTCTGTATCACAGTGGGTTGGAGAGGGGCTGGGAGCTTAAGACATTACAAACTGAGTTAAACATGTATAAGATAGAGACTTAATATTTCTAATGCATTAAGAGTTATTAGCAATCAATGAGAAAAAGATAACAGTTTCTTCATGATAGAGCTTTTGAGAAATGAAAAAAATATCAGTTTATTAGGAAAATATATATGTAATGTTCTAATTTTTTTAAAAGCTAAGTAACAATGAGATAACTAATCTATCAACACTTTAAATTGTCTGTTAAACATTACTCCATTCCTCCATTAGACTTGTAAGCTCTAAGATGGGAATCTTGTTCACTAAAATATCCTCAACCCCTAGAATAGTGCCTGACTTTTAAATATATTATTGAAGGGATAGCAAGATTGCTAGTATGAGCAACAATGTAGGTTAACATATGCTCTCATATACTAAGTAGAAGTTTTAACTGCTGTTTTACTGAGGTAAGAATAGGTTTCGCTGTGGTAACGAGGACCTCAAAAACATCAGTGACTTATTACTCAAGCTGCATGGCCATTAGTGCCATGTTCTATGTCATTCTCCCTTTAGGACCTATGGAACATAGCTATCATTATGGGGAGGGTGACAAAGCATTCAGTACAGTAGTTATGAGATGCATGTGGCTATGTACATTACTATTTAAAACACAAATTATTCTCAGCCACCCTAGCCCCAATTCAAGTGCTCAGTCAGCTACATGCGGTTAATAGTTACCACATTGGACAGTGCAGATTTAGGACATTTAATCATCACAGAAATTTTCATTGAAAAGTCTTGCAGTGCTAGTTAAATGCTCAAGCTCAGAAATGACAGAAATTGTTCCTTGTGGTAGAACCTTTCAGATGACAGTTTGGAAATCCATATTTAAAATAAGAAAAATGTTAAAAATTTTTTAATGCCCTTATTGCCAGAGTCATTCCCACCTGGGCCATGTCTGTAGGCTTTTCTCTTGTCATGAATTCCATGAAGTGCCTCTTAGATATAAGGTATAGTATGGGGGAAAGCCTTTAAGGAGCTTATAATGCCCATGACTGACTTTTAAAGTTTAATACCCAAAGCAGAACTAAGTACAAAGGCTCCATAGAGACATCACCTATCTTTCCTTCTTGTCTGCTGGTACTGGGTACCCTCCTAGTCTGGTATTTTTGTTGTCACTTAACAGAGCCTGTTCATTTATCAGGCATACCTCCCAGAATGTTAATGGAACAAATTAGTGTTTAACTGGAATCTTCAATTTCTTGGCTTTTGGATTCTCACTTTTCCTTTTTTTAGTCCTCCTTTTTTGTTTTATAAATGTTAGTTTCTTCTTCCTTCCCTTGTAAATTTTATTGAGCTTCTCAAGGCAGAACTTACCACTTTCAGTTCTGGAGAACTCTGTTTCAGAAAACTGCCTTACTGTGTCTTCTATTGTTTCAAAATGATTTATTTGTGAGAAAATGGAGATTATTAGTAATCAAATACTAAAAAATGAAATTTTTTAGTATAAGATACTCTAACACTGTCTAATATTCTCTTTGTAAGAGTTTGAGTTTATTCTAGTTATAGCAGAAATAAAGGTCTGTACAACACTATGGGAGAAATCGGAGTATATATGTTGACCACAATGGAATTAACTTAGAAACCACAAACAGGATATCCAAGGAAACCCCAAATGTTTAGAAATTCAGTAACACACATTTAAATAACCTATGGGTCAAAGAAAATGACAAGGGAATTGGAAAATGTTTTGAATAATAAGGACAATATGACATATCAAAATATGCGAGCGAAAGCAGGGCTTAGAGGGAAATCTATAGTTAAAGTTATATTGGAAAAGAAAAATTCTAAATGAAATAAAACACAAATACTATAAAATATTAAAGCCAAAAGCTGAAATTGAAATGTAAAAAACTTTATCTAGATTGATCAAGAAAAAACAACAGAAGTCACAAATAGCAGGAATGACAAAAGGGTCATCATTGTAAATTCTCACATTTAAAGAATTAGGATATTGCAAACAGCTTTATGGCTATAAATTTGACAACGTAGATGAAAAGGACAATTTCTTTGAAAAATACTGTTTACCAAAAGTAATATAAGAATAGGAAATCCAAATAGCCCTATGTCTATTAAGAAACATCCCCACAAAGAAAACTCAAGACCCAGATGTTTTACTGTTGATTTTCACCAAATATCCAAGGAAGAAATGACACCGATTTTACAGACTTTCTCAGAAAATAGAGGAATAGGGACTACTGCCCAGTTCATTCTGAAATAAGCATAACTGTAATAGGAAAACCCAACATATTATGGTACATCCCATTAATCCTGATACGATTATTATGCACTGCATGCCTGTATCAAAAATCTCATTAACACATAAACATGTCTATCTGCTATGTACACAGAATAAAAAAAAAAAATAGTTCAGTGTCTTCCACAAACACAGATATCAAAATCCTTAACGAAATATTAGCCAATTCAGTCCAACAGTACATAAGGACACTACATCTTAACCAACTAGGACTCAGTCCAGGAAGGAAAAGTTTAACATTCCAGAATCAATGTCCTCACTATGCTGTACTTTAGGTCACCAGAACTTACTCATCCTGCATAATGGAAACTTTGTGCCCATTATTAACAATACTGTACACTTGAGATTTGCTGAGAGTAGATCTTGAGTATTCTCACACACACAATAAGAAAATGGTAACTATATGAAGTGATATGTTAATTAGCTTGACTGACCATCAGGTCACAATATGAAACAAGTTGTGTACCTTAAACATATGTAATTGTCAGTTATACCTGAAAGCTGGGGACAGTCAGTATCACTATATTAACAAATTTAAAAACTATGTATCATCTCAATAGATAAAGAAAACGTGTTTGACAAAATCCAACATCCGTTTTTGATTTAAAAAAAAGGTAATCTCTCAGCTAACTAGAAATAGAAGGGGGATCTTACCTTGAGAAAGGCTGTCTACAGAAGAACCTGCAGGTATCATACCGTAGTACGGAACAAGCCAGGATGCCTTCTCTTACCACTGTTATTTAACAGTACTATAGCCCTAGCCACTGAAATAAGGAAAGGAAATGAACGCAAAATTGGAAAGGAATCCCAACAGTCCCTGTTTGCAGTTGATATGCTATTTAGATAAAAAATCCCAAGGAATCTATAACACCACTATTAGATTAAGCAAAGTCAGCGATATTTCTATGTATTAGCAGTAAATAATTGAAAACGGAATTAAAATCCATTTTACAAGTACCAAAACCCAAAATATTTCAGAATATAATATAATCAAAAAAGTCTAAGTCCTCTGTAATGAACACTATAAAGCATCACTGAGAAAATTCAGTAAGCTATAACTAAGTGGAAAAATATATGACCATGGTCTGGAAGACTCAATACTAATAAGATATTAATTCTTACCAAATAGACCTAGAGATTCAGTCCAGTCCTAATCAGAATTCTAGCTGACTTTTTCATTGATATTGACAAGTTGACTAAAATTTCAATGGAAATGTGAGTGGACTCATTTCTTTCTTGGGCTTTAAAAAGCCAATGTGTGATTAGTCCCTTTTCCTTTTCTATGATGTAGCAATCATGGAAGTATAGAAATGGTACTTATCTCAGCTTAATATTGTTCACAAAATGAAGAAATTCAAGTCTAGAAGTGATCTGCTCCAAGTCACAGTCTGCACATGTCCTTGAACCCAAGCAAGGCAGTCTGGCTCCACAGTCTGTAATTCTCAACATCCATATTCTGTATTGTTATTACTGAGAGAATTGCTCTTTTTCTACATACTTGCCAACTGACCAGCTTCTTGAATATTAACCAACCTGAAAGGTATAAAGTAATCAAGGGTGTTTTCACATTTACTGGTTACACTGATTAACCTGTGAACTACTTGTTCAAATCATGGTTGCTTGCCTTTTTCTGATTTCTAGCACCTGCCTTCATAACCATTTTGCTTGTTTCAGTGACTGACCCTGAGGCTTTCTACATTGGCACAGAGCCATGGAAACCCAAAGAAGCTTTGGAGGAGAATGGTGTTATTACTGACAAGGCAGACATATTTGCCTTTGGGCTTACTCTGTGGGAGATGATGACTTTATCCATTCCACACGTTAATCTTTCAAATGATGATGATGATGATGATGATGAAGGTATGAATACAATTTCTAACATAAATCCCAATCTCTTCATTTAATACTAAAGATTAGTTCATATAATCATATTTTATCATTCTTTATCTTTTAAAATTTAAAAGAGTAAGTTATATGATTCAGTGGCATAATTTCTAAGATGTATATTAATTAGTACTGATGACCGATTTGGTATCACCAAGGTTTAATCTCACACAAATGAGATGTACATTAAGAATAGGGAGAAAAATTGAGGCTGTCCAGAGAAGCAAAATATGACCTTAAAACTCTCCTTACCTGAGAAAAAGATTGGAAAACTGTCACAGGAAGGGTGGAAGTAGGGGTTTATAACCTATAAATCCAAACTAAAGCCAATCTACTTGAAAGTAAGACAACTGAAGACAGTTCCATTCTGTCTATGGCTGAATGGAAACCATACTGGACCATAAATTCTAATTTCAGGAGAAGGGTGAGCTCTTAAGCTTTTCCATGATATAAACTGATTTTGTTGTTTGTTTTAATCTCTAACTCCTTCAAGATAAAACTTTTGATGAAAGTGATTTTGATGATGAAGCATACTATGCAGCTTTGGGAACTAGGCCACCTATTAATATGGAAGAACTAGATGAATCATACCAGAAAGTAATTGAACTCTTCTCTGTATGTACTAATGAAGACCCTAAAGATCGTCCTGCTGCTGCACACATTGTTGAAGCTCTGGAAACTGATGTCTAGTTATCACCTCAGCTCAAGTGCGGCTTTTATATGTAACTTTTTCCCAAAACATTTATATAGTTACTATCAGTAGTTATTAGACTCTCTAAAATTGGCAATTTGAGGACCACAGTTTGTTGTTAATGTGTAGATAACTATTTCTAATATAAGCATATTTCATACTTGTTAAAAGCACTTGGAATTGTACTGGGTTTTCTGTAAAGTATTAGAAACTAGCTATGTAAGTACTTTGATGTTGCTCATGCATAATTAAAACACTAGAATAAAATGCTGTAAACTGTATATAACATTAATTTTAGTGATCATTACTTTTATTAATGATCTTTTTAAAATACTCAGTTTTAATGGATCTACTGAAATTAGCACTTTGTACGGTACAAAATAAAGTCTGTATTTGTTTATATTTTAAAACTTTGAACCTTTTGCTGATGTGTTTATCAAATAACTGGAAGCTGAGGAGAATATGGCTCAAAAAGAGTAGCTCCTGTCCTGGGCTATTGCAGACTCTGGTTATAGCTTGTCTTGATCTCTTAGATCTTCTCAGATCTTTGGTTTTTGCTTTAGTTTATTAAATGTATTTTCTAGACTGAGATTTTTTTTTTTTAATTTATTAATTTGTACCTTAAGTATTTCCCAGTTGTGTAAAAACAATAAAACTCAAATAGGATGATATAGAATAAAGGACACTGAGTAACAGAAGGTGTCTCAGCATTATTTTATGTTTAATTGATTTGAGTACTGTCATTAAACTTGTTGACTGCATGTGAGTAGGTTTCCTTCCCTCTCCTTATTTTGCTAATCTGTAATATGAGCTTTTTGGATCAGTAGTTTCTGTGAGCCATAGTCCCCTGGGAATTTTCCAAATTAGTGAATTATAAATGTATGTGGTATACCTAGATTTGGGTGTAGACAGAATTTAAAAAATTACAGACACAGGGTTCTTAGAAACATTAGGAACAACTGCACTCTGAACTTTAAAAATGCCTAGAAATGCTGGATGCATCACACTACTGGACTTAAAACTAGTAAAGGCTACAGTAATCAAAACAGCATGTACCAAACAGAGATATAGACCAATGAAACAGAACAGAGGCCTCGGAGGCAACACCACACATCTACAACCATCTGATCTTTGTCAGTCATTTGACAAGCCTGACAAAAGCAATGGGGAAAGGATTCCCTGTTTAATAAATGGTGTTGGAAAAACTCGCTAGCCATGTGCAGAAAGCAGAAACTGGACCCCTTCCTGACACCTTACACTAAAATTAACTCCAGATGGACTAAAGACTTACACATAAAACCTAACACCAGAAAAACCCTAGAAGAAAATCTAGGCAAAACCATTCAGGACATTGGCATAGGCAAGGACTTCATGACCAAAACACCAAAAGCATTGGCAACAAAAGCCAAAATAGACAAATGGGACTTAATCAAACTCCACAGCTTCTGCACAGCAAAAGAAACAGTCATTAGAGTGAATCGACAACCAACAGAATGGGAAAAAATTTTTGCAATCTATCCACGTGACAAAGGGCTAATATCCAGAATCCACAAAGAACTAAAAGATTTACAGGAAAAAAAACCCATTCAAAGGTGGGCAAAGGATATGTACAAACACTTTACAAAAGAAGACATATATAAAGCCATCAAACACATGAAAAAATGCTCATCATCACTGGTCATTAGAGAAATGCAAATCAAAAGTACATCAAGATACCATCTCACACCAGATAGAATGGCGATCATTAAAAAATCTGGAGAAAACAGACACTGGAGAGGATGTGGAGAAATAGGAACACTTTTACACTGTTGGTGGGAGTGTAAATTAGTTCAACCATTGTGGAAGACAGTGTGGCAACTCCTCAAGGACCTAGAAATAGAAATTCCATTTGACCCAACAATCCCATTGCTGGGTATATATCCAAAGGATTATAAATCGTTCTACTATAAGGACACACGCACACAAATGTTCACTGCAGCACTGTTTACAATAGCAAAGACTTGGAACCAACCCAAATGCCCATCGATGATAGACTGGACAGGGAAACTGTAGCACAAATAAACCATGGAACACTATGGAACACTATGCAGCCATTAAAAACGATGAGTTCGTGTCCTGTGTAGGGACATGGATGAATCTGGAAACCATCATTCTCAGCAAACTGACACAAGAACAGAAAATCAAATACCGCATGTTCTCACTCATAGGTGGGTGTTGAACAACGAGAACACATGGACACAGGGAGGGGAGCATCACACACTGGGGTCTATGGGGAGTTGGGGAGAGAGAGCATGGGGAGGAATGCCAGATATAGGTGATGGGGAGGAAGGCAAATCACACTGCCATATGTATACCTGTGCAAAAATCTTGCATGTTCTTCACATGTACCCCAAAACCTAAAATGCAATTAAAAAAAAAAGGAAACCTGAATTTAAGAGACATATCAAAATTCAGGATAATGGTTAGCTGGGGGAGAGACTCTGGAATGGAGGGACTGGGCTTAAATGCTATCTTCATGGTTTATTTTATAACAACATTTGATGAAGGAAAATAGGATGCAATGTTAATTTGTTATAGCTGAATGGTAGGCACAGGGGTCTCATGTTATTCTCTGTATTGTATATTTTCGAAATTTAAAAATAAGAAAAAAAAATGCCTAGGATCACTGAAGGCCTGTTAGTGTAAGCTTGAACTAAGAAACAGTACACAGATTAATTCGCATATTTTCCCATTAAAATATTAAGGTGACAAATTGGAAGCTGCCTTAATCTGGAGAAAAACGTATGTATAATTTTGCATCCTGATACTCAGTAGGGTCTCTTATCCTCACTCTGACATGTATATTGAGTCATTCTTTTTTGCCAAGCCAACAGAGTAGTTTCTCCAGGCCATTCTTTTCTTAGCAGGAATAGCAGTTGCTGCTTTTAAGACATAAAAAGCAGGAATTGGATCTTTCTTGAATTGGATCTTTAACACATAAGCCATTGCTTTTCATTGAGAAATTTGTTTCCAGTTCTGATAATTGGGATATCTAACAGGAATAAACTAATACCAAGGACAAGGCCAGCAAATTCATAGCCCTTGTCTATGGCAGATGTTATAAAATAAACCCAGCATGCACTGCCCCTTGAGTCCGGTTAAGGTCCTAGAAATCCTTACCACAAGATTGCAGACAATCTGCTACCAACCGGATGGAAATTTTTTTTTTTTTTTAAACGACAGGGTCTTACTTTGCTACCCAGGCTGGAGTTCAGTGGGGCAATCATGGCTCACTGCAGCCTCGACCTCCCAGGCTCAGGTGATCCTCACACCTCTGCCCCCACCCAAGAAGCTGGGGCTACAGCTGTGTGCCACCACACCTAATTTTATTTTGTATTCTTTGTAGAGACGGTTTCACCAAGTTGCTCAGGCTGGTTTGTAATTCCTGAGCAACCCGCTGCCTAAGGTCTCTTAAACTGCTGGGATTACAGGCCTCATGTAAGCCACCATGCCCAGGACTACCTTTTCACTGAATTAATTAGTAAATCAAAATAGCCTTCTCTCAAGTGGCTTTCTCACCTCCCAGAAAATCTTTCCCTTTAGAATCTGTAGAAGGCCTCCAGGAGCTTTTTATGCCTCCATAAAAGGAGATAATCAGCAGCTGCTTGAGACATGTTGAAGATCATTCTTTCATGTCTCCTGGAACCTATTTAATCTTCTACAATCTGTTGATTAGAATAAAAATTAGAAAGGATTTTAAACTACACAAATGCTATATAAAAAAATCCATATATAAAAAACGCTAATATACATCAGGTAAGAATTTAGGAAAAACAAGGCAAGACTCCCATCTCAGTCTACTATAACAAAAATACCATAAACTAGGTGCCACGTAAACCACAGAAATTTATTTCTCATAGTTCTGGAGTCTGTGAAGTCCAAGATCAAAGTAGTATCTAGTGAGGGCATCCTCACAGAAGGCACTTTCTAGCTGTGTCCTCACATGGTGGAAGGAGCAAGGGAGCTCCCCCACCCTCTTATAAGGGTGCTAATTATTTTTTCCTTTACATTTCCTTGAATTAAGGGCACTAATCCTTAAGGGTTACTTCCAGCATCATGACCCATTCACCTTCCTAAGGCACCACTTATGAAGGTA
Source organism: Saguinus oedipus (assembly GCA_031835075.1). Classification (NCBI taxonomy): domain Eukaryota; kingdom Metazoa; phylum Chordata; class Mammalia; order Primates; family Cebidae; genus Saguinus; species Saguinus oedipus. Next base: position 32,286,296 of record CM063182.1, on the reverse strand, counting down.
TTACATCATCTTGCTGGTTAGGGTTTCAACCTATGAATTTTGGTGGCACACATTCAGACCACAGTACCTCCCTTCGGGGAGTGGGGGAGAGAAAGAAATTAAAAAAAACCAAAACTTACAGAAAATACAATTAACAATGCCAATCTTTAAAAATACTAACAAAATTGATAAAACCCTTGGCAAAACTTATCTATGGAGAAAAAAGACATGTCATGAATGAAAATAAAAAAGGCAAAACTAAGCAACCTATAGATACCCAATATTATTCATGAACACATGAAAAATCCTAAAAAAAAAAAAAATTTTAGTTAACTGAAGTCGGTAACATAAAAAATAAAAACATCAAGACCAAATTAGGTTTGGTTTATTTAGTTCAGGAAGGCTAGACTGCTTTAACATTCAAAGAACAATGTAATTGCCATATTAACAAGGAAGAAAAAATCATCTCCAAATATCGCAGAAAGACTTTATATAAAATCTGAGTACCTGTTCAAGATATTTGAGAGCCTCCTAGAAACCTAGTAATAGAGGAAATTCCTTAATATTAAAAAGTTATCTACAAAGAAGCTATAGTAAACTTCATATTTAATAGTAAAATGTTAAAAACTGTACCTATATTAGCAATGAAACAAAAATATCCCTACCATTGCTTTTATTCAACACTGTACTGGACTGGCAATCTTAGAAATGCAATACTTTAAGAACGAAAAAGCTGTGAGATTCTAAAAGAAATAAAACTAATTCACAGATATTATGTATAGAATTAAGTTTAGAAAGGTTCCTGAATGCAAAGTCAAAACATAAAAGTTGTATTTATGTATCAGCAAATAAGATGTAATTTAAAACACTTTTTCCAAAGGCTTAAAAAAAAGTATGGGCGGGGCATGGTAGCTCACGCCTATAATCTCAGCACTTTGGGAGGCTGAGGCGGGTGGATTACTGGAGGTCAGGAGTTCAACACCAGCCTGGCCAACATTGTGAAACCCATCTCCAGTAAAATTCCAAATTAGCTGGGCATCATGGCATGCTCCTGTAATCCCAACTACTCGGGAGGCTGAGGCAGGAGAATCACTTGAACCTGGAAGGCAGAGGTTGCAGTAAGCCGAGAATGTGCCATTGCACTCCAGCCTAGGCAGAAACAGCCAAACTCCGCCTCAAAAAAAAAAAAAAGTATCAAATACCTGACCAACTCTAAAAATCAGTTCTCCCAAATTGATCTATAGATCTGATGGAATTCCAATAAAATCCCTTATTGGAATTTTTTTAGTGGCTTTTTGTGGAATAAATTGATTATAAAATGTATATGGAAATGCAAAGTCCAAGAAAAGACAAAACATTCCTGAAGAAAAAAAAGGGTGGGACCATGTAGTAATAATATAGGAAACATTAATATTACAATAACAGAGTCTGGTATTGGCATAAATAAAACCTTTAAGACTAGTAAGAATAAACAGCAGAAATAGACATACATATATATGGGCACAAATTATGACAAAGACCCCCAGGAGGATGCCTGAAACCATAGACAGTACTGAACTTGATTGCCCTCACTCGGAATGTTTCTGTGCATGTCCTCTGCCCACAAATTTAATGCCTTTTCCATCTTAACTGAGCACTTATCACCCACTGTGACTACTCTGAATGGTGAGAATTTAAAACTTACGAATTCCTTACTTCTAGAAATTTCCATGTAATATTTTTGGTAACAAACTGTGGGAAACGAAATTGCAGATAAGGTGGGACTGCTGCACAAGATGATTTAGGCTCATCTTGTATGTTCATTGCCCTATCCCTAGAATGAGCCAGTTCTCCAAAGAGCCCCAGGTCCTTTTGTGGAGGAAGGTATTAGTAAGCAAGATCTGGCTGGGTGCGGTGGCTCACACCTATAATCCCAGCACCACGGGAGGACTGCTTGAGCTCAGGAGCTTAAGGACCAGTTGGGCCCCATGGTGAAACTATGTCTCTGCCAAAAATACAAAAATTAACTGGGCGTGGTGACATGCACCTGTAGTCCCAACTACTCAGGGGGCTGAGGTGGGAGGATCACTTGTACCTGGGAGGTTAAGGCTGCAGTAAGCCATGTTTGTACCACTGCACTTCAGCCTAGGGTGGGGAAAAAAAGAAAGCAACCAACCAAGATCTGGGTGGTAGGTGTGCTCACTGCCATTGGGGTATTGTTGCTTTGAGACCTTCTCGGTGCACTTGCTTCTTGTATGTGTTAAACGAAAACAAAAAATCCACCCAATCAAGCCAACAGTATCAAAAGCAAATCATGCTATTATATTTAAAATAGAAAAAGTTCCTGAAATACAACATATCTAAGACATACTGAAATGAAGCAAGATGCAAAATAACTGCATATGTATGTGGTTCATCTAAAGTAATACATACTACACCCAAAGCAGGATAATTGGAAGCCTCTTCTTTTGGCAATCTCTATTTCTGTATATGAATTTTTTTAACATATATTATTTTTATAAAATATAATTTAAAAAATCAGATCTACTTGTATAAACTAAACTATTAAATAATTTTAATTGATCACAAAACCATTAAGCAAGCAAAATGCTAATTAAAATTTTTAAATAAAATTTAAAAAAATAAACAGAAGTGCAGAAAACAGCATTAAAATGTTTGCATAATTACTTCCACATTCTTTTGGGAATCCAGGCTTTTAAATTTTGGAACCATGTTAACTTACAGGCAAATAAAATGAAAGCAGATGAATAGTTCCTATGTATAATTACAATCTATAAAACAACTTGCCTAGAGTCTTATTGCTAGCAGTTGAATATTTAGAATCAGAACAATTTGAACAATGTTTTGCTTTTTAAAGCATCCAAGGATTATACAAGCAAAATGTGCGAACATTTTGTTGTATTTACACAGTGTCATGGTCTCTGATCCACCAGCATATGTATATTTACTAACCTTGGTTCTATAACCATATATTTTGTAAAGACTTTTGCCACACAGAACAAGTAAGGTGCATTTTAAATAAGCAAAAAATTAGAAAATGAAGCCAAATGTATCATCTACTCCAACTAGGCATTTTGTTAATGACATCAATTGCCAGTAATAAGTTCCTAAAGCAGTACTACCAATATTTCCAAACAAAAAAAGTAATGAAATAGTGCAAGCATTAAGTATAATTTTTAATCTGACACATGAACATTTAATTTTATTTTCAAAAAGATTAAACATTAAGCTATAGATTTCTGCTCTACAGAAATGCAAATAGGATATTATTCCTTACCATCTTTTCTTGTTACAAAAAAGCAATTCTAAACATTTCCTAAAGATACTCAAACTGAGTTAGTACAGACGAATGCCTACCAAGTAAAGAATTGCCCATGACTATAAGCGCTTTTGGAGGATCGCTTGAGCCCAAAAGTTCCAGCTCGGAAAACATAATCAGACCCCTGCCTCTATTAAAAAAAAAAAAAATTCAGGAATTCCCTTTACAAATTGAGCATAGAAATTACTTGCCCAAGTGTAAATTTGCCTCTTTGCTTTTGATGGGGCATTAGATAATCCCGGTCTAAGAGTGTATTTTGTAGACCAGGTCACATTTCTAGACAAAAATCACTTTCCTTCGTCAATGTTCTTACATAACAGTCAATTTTCCAATTATAGCTACAAAATTACAGTGTAATTGTAATTAACAATTCAGAGTGCCAATCAGTAAATCACCCCAAGATTTTTCCTTCCATTGAATCCCAGATAATTTTCAACAAATTTAATTCCTGACTTTTCAACTCATAAGGAACAAAACTGTGATATGTGTGTATGTGACTAAGTGTGAGTCTTGGTAGTTTTTTGATATTAAATAGTATTTTATAATAAAGATCTCTCTGAACTTATCCAGACAGTAACTGCTTTATAACTGAAATCAGTTTAACTATTAAAATTATATACAAGAAAATTAGGAGTGTTGCAGTACTTGGTCGCAAATAACTTGCCATCTGGTGTCGGGTCAGAAAATGCTATTTCATCAGTGCTGAGAAAACAGCCAAACATGAAGCAATTCCTGAAAGAGGAGAAGATTATTTAATAATGGAAGCAACTTAACATTCTAATTTACATGAGCACAGTTTAAGTAAATACTCTTGACTTAAAGCAACCTTATTTTTAGTAAGTGAAAAAATGCCTTATTTTTAGAGAAAGAAGTCCAATGATACCATTTCAAAGATAAGAAAACTAAGGTCCAGAAAAAATTGTGCTGAGAGGCAAAGGGAACCATCCACCTAACTCTAGGATATCCATGGCAAAGAGCAACTAATATAAGATCATATTGCTAATTAAAAGTACAGATAATTAGAACAAACAAAAAAATCACCAATTTTAACCAGGAACTGTATTTTTTTTTTTCAAAGAAAACATGCATTCAGAGCTTTAAGAAGGCAAAAACAATCTGCATTTTGACTAAAGTCTCCTTGATCTTGTCCACCTTAGGATTAAAAGTAACAAGGAAATAGTTAATTTAACATCTCCCACAACTTGTTTGTGAAAGGAAAAAAAAAGAGAAATCAAAATTGAGGGATATTGTGTAAAATAACTGGCCTGCACTCTTTAAATTCTTCAATGTCAAAAGCCTAAGAAACTTTTCCAGATTAGGGAAGACAAAGACTAAGGAGATATGACAACTAAATGCAGTATGAGTCACTGGGCAGAAAAAAAAATGCCATGAAGGACATTTGAGACAACAGACCAAAGTGAAATATGGACTGTCAGATAAAAGCATTATATCAATATTACATTTCCCAAATGTGATAACTATATCAAATATAATATACTCTTGTTCTCAAGAAAAATACACTGATGCATGAAGGGGTAAAGGGGCGTAATCTATGTAACTTACTTTGAAATAATTCAAGAAGCTTATCTAAACACAGAATGGTAAAGCAAATGAGGTAAATGTTGAACTTAATGGATATTGACAAAGTCTTACTATTCTTGCTGCTCTTTTGTAAATTTGAAATTATTTCAGAATGAAAAATTAAAGAACTTGATTCAATTAGAAGACATAAGCTTCTAATATATTAACTATAATTAAATACATAATATGGTACAACTAGGTTACATACTGGTACTCCTCATACCAAATTTATATATCTATTTAATATAAAACATAGAAAAGCAGCATTTTAGCCAGGCACAGTGGCTCATACCTGTAATGCCTATACTTTGGGAGGCTAAGGTGGGCAGATCACCTGAGGTAAGGAGTTCAAGACCAGCCTGACCAATATGAAGAAACCTCATCTCTACTAAAAATACAAAATTAGCTGGGCATGGTGGTACATGTCTGTAATCCCAGCTACTCTGGAGGCTGAGGCAGGAGAATTACATGAACCCGGGAGGCAGAGGTTGCGGTGAGCCGAGATTGTGCCATTGCACTCCAGTCTGGGAAACAACAGTGAAACTCCGTCTCAGAAAAAAAAAAAAGTGTTTCATAACTAATTGTCAAATAAAAAATCTTTTTAAAATACCATTTTTTCCTACTGATCCCCCCTTGGTAAGTATGTGCTGTTGACTATGGCCCAAGATTGGGTTCCCTTAGTGGTCTTGGTATTCATTCTTTAAAAGTGGCACAGAATGCAAGAGGCTTGAATAACACTATTCCAAGTGTGGTTTTTGGTTTGGTCAGAGTGTGGTTATCGGTTTGTACATTATCTGTCCACAATGAAATATGTGTAGAAGTTGAGAGAATAAGTCTTGTGAAACTCATCCATATAACCTGTATTATGTAAATTAGCAAACAAGCTCATTTGTGACACTGGAAACTTTAAACAGCAATGGTGTTAGTTCAATTGTGCACATGGGAGTTAAAAATGAAGACTAACGTTTTTGGTTGAGATATAACTCATACACCATAAGCCTCACCCTTTAAAAGTGTACAACTCAGTAGTCCTGTGTATGTTAACAAATACTGTCCAATCACCACCACTATCTAATTCTAGAACATTTTTATTATCCCAAACCCTGTACTGATTATTAGTTGCTCTCCATTCATCTTTCTTCAGTCCCTGGAAACTACACATCTACTTTCTGCCTCTGGATTTGCCTGCGTCTTCTGGACATTTTATATAAATGTAATCATACAATGTGTGATCTTTTCCAACCGACTTATTTCAATTAACATAATTTTTTCAAGGTTCCTCCACGTTTTAGCGTAAGCCAGAATTTCTTTTATGGCTTAATAATATCCCATTGTTATTACTCTATCGATATACCACATTTATTCATTAATCGCAGATTGGATTATTTATCCTTTGGCTTTTATAAATAATGCTGTTACGAACCTTCATGTACAAGGTTTTGTGGGGATGTGTTTTCTTGAGTATATACCCAGGAGTGGAACTGCTAGGTCACATTAATAGTTTAACTCTGAAAAACTGTCAGATTGTATTCCACACCAACTGTACCAGTTTACATTCCTACCAGCAATGTACAAGGGTTTCAGTTTCCTCTACATCTTCACCAACACGTGTCCATTTTTTGATTACAGTCATCCTACTGGGTATGAAGTGGCATCTCACTGTGGTTTTGTTTTGTGATTTTCCTGATACCTAAAGATGTTGAGCATCTTTTTATGTTGAATTAACCATTTGCAATTCATCTTTGGAGAAATGTCTACTGAAATTCTTTGTCCATTTTTAAATTAAGTTCTTTTTATTGTTGTGTTCCAAGAATTATTTTATGGGTATCAGAACCTCTTTTGACAAATGATTTCCAACTATTTTCTCTCGTTCTATGGATTGTCTCACAAATCCACTTTTTATTTAGTTATGCTTTTGAGTTATAGCAAGTCTTAATTACCTAGTCACTATCAATGAACATGTACAGCTTCTGTAATTATGCAAACCTTTACTTTGTACAGGTTATATTTATTCAAGCATAATTTCAATCTGCTAAGTCTAATAAAAATTCGAGCTTATATTTTTATTTTTCCATTTTTTTTCACTTCTAACTATGCTATGTTTTTCCATTTTTTTCTAGCAATCCATTTTTATTTTATTAGTGTTGGTCTGTGACAAATTAAACTAGTCCTTTAGCACAGGTAGTTTGAAAAGCAGTGGGCAGTATGTTTCAGACTTGGAACATTGCGCCCAAGGCTGAGTGCATCTAGTATTGTTTTTCTAGTGCCAATACCTTCCTTAGCCTGACTTTCATAGTATTCATACAGAAGTATCATATCAATATCCTTCCCTTTACAGTTCAGGAGCCGAGAGATTCTAGGAAAGCTATGAACCTAAGGTTCTGGATCTAGATCCATTTTATTTCTTACCTGAGAGTATCAACCAGTCGTCTTGCAATGCGTTTTCTTCTCTTCAATCTGAAAACCCAGATTCTACTTATCCCACAGACTGCAGGTTCTGGTACATCTGAACATTGCCAAGCCCTAGGACATTCTTTAGAGTTTGGTGATTGCAGACCAGTTGGTTCAGACAGGACACGAAAGGCCTGCAATGATATACAGAAGCATCTACAGCTAACAACACAGATGAGCTCACAATGCTTTAAAAAATATATACCTTCAACAAGTATCAAAAATTTAACCTTTATCTGCACCAAAAATGTTAATATTTTATATTTCTTAAATTCTTATCCACTTAGTCACAATATGCTTTAAAAAAAATAGTGGAGACATTCACACATTATAATGCATCCCATACCAATATAAAACTTTCCTCTTTAAACAACTGTAAGCATTAGACTCTTCTTTTTAATAAAGTATATAAACCTCTCTTTCTCTCCATCCTAAAATGTATATATGACAACCTAAAAAAAATCAGTAACACTAAAGGAGATTTATATCTATTAACTATGAAATTTGATTGGCATTTCAAGTTTATTAAACATTTTTATTTTGAAATAGATTCATAAGAAGTTAAACACTAAAGAGGACCATGTATCCTTCCCTGAGTTATCCCCTATTACATCTTCCCTGATATTACACCAAAACCATGAAATCACCATTGGTATAATGTGTGTATCATTCCATGACATTTAATAATACCTATATGTTCATTTAACTATTAGTCACCACAAATATCTTCTTGCTCATTAGTCACATCCACACGATCCCCCTCTCCCATCCCCAATCCCTGACAACCACCAATTTATTCTCCATGACTATAATGAGAATGTTATGTTAAACAAATGAAATCATACACCATATGATCTCTTGAGATTCGCTTTTTTCCACTCAGCATAATGCCTTTGAGACTCGTATATCAATTCTTTGTTCCTTTTTGCCACTAAGTAATATTCCATCATATGGATGTATCATAGCTTCTTTATCATTCACCTAAAGCATTTAAGGACACTTTGGTTGCTACCAGGTTTTGGCTATTACTAATAAAGCTGCTATTAACATTCTTGCATTCTTGTATAGGTTTTTGTATGTATATCAGTTTTCGTTAAATGCCCAGGAGAACAACGGCTGGATCATATGGTAAATACAGGTTTTTTTTATTTTTTTATTTTTTTATTTTAAGAGACAAAGTCTCACTCTGTTGTCCAGGCTGGAGTGCAATGGTACGATCTCAGCTCATTGCAACCTCTACTTCCTGGGTTCAAGCAATTCTCCTGCCTCAGCCACCCAAGTAGCTGGGATTAAGGCATGCACCACCACACCCAGCTAATTTCTTTGTTTTTAGTAGAGACAGGGTTTCGTCATGTTGGTCAGGTTGATCTTGAACCCAACCTCAAGTGATCCGCCTGCCTCAGCCTCCCAAAGGGCTAGGATTATAGGCGTGAACCACTGTGCCCAGCCTATGTTTAGTTTTTTAAGAAACTTCAAAACTTTTTCTACAATGGCTGTAACATTTTACATTCCTAATGACAATTTGTGTGAGAGTTCTAGTTTCCCCATATCCCCACCAGCATTTGGTATTGTCTCAATTTTGTATGTACTATACCTGTTCTGATAGGTGTGTATTTAGTTTTTAATTAACAACAAGAAAACATTGTTTCTGACCTGAGAGTAGAAGAGAAGAGTTAGTTGGCTATATCTTGCCTATTATCAGGCACAACAGTCTACTTCTCTGAGATCAAAGAAGGAAAAAACCTTTTAAATAAACACATAAAGATGTAAACTGTAAAATTTGTAATATTGAAGGGAGAAAAAAGTACAGAGCTTTTTAAATAGACTGGTATATTATAAGATATTTTATGTAAGCCTCATGAGAATCATAAATTTAGTCTATCTGCAACTGACATGAACTTAAACCCTAAAGACTCCACCAAAATAACTATCAGAAAAAACAAAATCAGAAAAGGTGCAGGATACAAAATCCTGTGACAATTATTTTGTCAGTAGAATTTCTATACAGGAACAACAAACTACAAACTAAAAAAAGAAATCAAGAAGACAATCCATTTACAATAGCATTAAAAAAAACCACTTATGAATAAATTTAAGGAGGTGAAAGATCCATACACTGAAAACTAGAAAACACTGATGAAAGAAGCTGAAGAATATCCACATAAATGGAAGGATACTCAGTGTTCATGGCTTGGAAGATTCTATATTGTTAAAAAGTCCATACTACCCAAAGCAATCTACAAATGCAACATAATCCCTTTCAAAATTCCAAAGGCATTTTTCATAAAAATAAACAAAAAGAGTCCTAATATCCTATGGAACCATAAAAGATTACAAATAGCCAAAGCAATCTAGACAAAAAGAATAAAGCTGAAGGTCATCACACTCCTACTGGCATTAAAACAGACATGGCAACCAATGGAACAAAACAAATAAAACCAGGCATTTAGACTCAACTGGTCTCTGACAAACATGCCAAGAACAAACAATGGGGCAAGAGCAGTCTCTTCGATAAATGATGTTGGGAAAAATGAATATCCACAAACAGAAGAATAAAATCGGAGCCTTATCTCACAACACATAGAAAAATCAACTCAAAATGGATTAAAAACTTAAATCGAGAAAGCTCAAACTGTAAAACTATAACAAAAAAAGGAGAAAAAAGCTTGACATTGGTCTGGGCTGGTAATGTTGTGGCTATGATCCCAATAGCATTGGCAATAAAAGAAGAAAAAAAAGTGACATCAAACTGAAAAGTTTCTGCATAGCACAGAGTAGGGAAAGAAAACCAATCAACCTACTGATTGATTGGAAAAAGATATTTGCATATACAACAGGGAATACATATTCAAAATACACAACTCAATAGCAAGGAAACAAATACTCATAAAAATGGGCAAAGAAACAGAATAGATATTTCTGAAAAGACATAAAAATGAGGAACAGACATATGAAAAAATGCTCACTCATCATGACTATCCACCTGGGAAATGCACCTCACATCTGTCAGAATGATTACTATAAAAATACAACTACCATTTGCAGCAATCTCACTTCTGAGTATATAACCAAAGGAACTGAAATCAGTATGTCAAAGAGAAATCTGTACTCCCATGTTCATGGCAGCATTATTCATAGCCAAGGTATAGAATCAACCTAAGTGTCCATCAGTGGATGTATTCATCCACTGATATAAGTGTGTATAAGTGGTACATATACACATGGAATACCATTCAGCCTTTAAAAAAAGGAAATCCTGACATTTGCAACATGAACGCACCTGGAGGACATTATGCTAAGTGAAATTAGCTAGGCAAGAAAGAAAAATAGTGCAAGATCTCACTTACATATAGGCAATGAGAGATGGGAGAAAGAGGAAATGTTGGTAAAGGGTACGAAGTTTCAGGATGAATAAATTCTGCAGATCTATTGTATGGCATGATGACTACAGCTAATGTATACTTAAAAATTGCTAGGAGAGATCTAAATGTTCTCATCAGAATAAGTTGATAAGTATGTGAGGTGATAGATATGCTAGCTTAATTTAGTCATTTTGCAATGTCTACCTGTATCAAAATATCACATTGTACACTGTAAATAACTGCAATTTTTGTCAGTTATACCTTAATAAAGCTGACAGGAAAGGAAAAGGCCAAATCGATCACTTATACTGGCAAAAATACAAACAAGCTGCTTCTCTCACCCAACTTCTAGTAACACAAGGAGAAACCATATGTCTTCTAGAAAATTGCTAATTAGTACCTAAATTAGAATCTAATTAAGGGATAAGTAATGACTACTTTGCCAAAAATATTAACCTTCACTAAGCCACATTTTTAAAAACTTAAGTCTATAGATCTGCTTACTTAAAATCACTATACTTTATAGTTCAGCTGTGGAAATGACTACATGAATGTAAGACTGGCTTACCTATCCTGTTTATACAAAGCAAAATTCCAAATATTAAAAATAAATAACTTCAATTATCCATATGGTCAAGGACATTTCAGTAGAAAGAATGTCATTAATGATAGCAATCTTAAATGCTGACAGACTTCTGAAAACTTTTCTCTTTATTTTGCCTGTAAATTATGCTAATAATTTAAATGAAATATACCATACCTGTTTGATGGGTTCTGCAATTAAACATCCAACTACTCTCTTTTCATCAGATATAAAAAGAAAAGTTTTTATTTTGTTTGGACATTTAGGAACAACTTGCTGGAAGCCCAATTCATTATCAACAAGTTCTTGGACATCTTCTACCTAATGATTTTAAAAACCAAGACAGGTGAATGTTTTAAAAAGTACAATAGAAACTATACATATTTATATACACAAAATGTATGATTACTGTTAGTTTAGTCCTTAAATTATATTCCTTAAATTTATACACCTCCAAAATTATTTCACTATTGATGCATGTAGCTGCTACCGTGGAAACAAGGTTTTACGAACCTATTTTAAAGATCACTTTTAGCAGAAATTCAGACACCTGGGAGGATAAGGAATAGGAAGCATTAAAACAGATTTGTTTTAGGTTTATTCATCGTTCACGGTGGCTAAACATACAACCTCAGAAACACAAGCCACACTAGCATAAGAAATAGAGCCTGGGTACCATTAATTTCTTAACACTGAAAAGCTTAGTTTACCTTTCACAAAGGGAAGATGAACATACGAACATAAAAGATAAGCTGTGCAGCCTTATCTACCTTCTTTACTCCTTTTCCTACAATTCTAAGTTAAGTTTTGTATAAATTTCTACGCAAGTAATCATTAAGCATGTACCCAAGCAAATTACCTGTCAGCAAAGGCAGTTTGCACTTCAACATAGGTTAATTTCTTGGGTGTGGGGAAATTCAAGAATTAAAAAGACAATGTTCCATACCTTTTTGATAGCAAAGCTTGGATCACGTGGCAGAACCAACACGATTTTCCCATCCCAAAACTCTGCTACCACACGTTCTTTCTTCCAACCCTGCCAAAGGAAAACAAAAGGGTCACAGTTTAAAAAAAACCAACCTTAAATAATTTGGTGTGGAGAAGACTAAAGGCTAAACAATAACAGATATAAATGAAGGTAAGATAAAATCCATTAAAAGTAATGCGGAAAGAGAAATAAAAGATGCTTAAGACAAGGTACTTGCCCTCAGTAAGCTGACATCCTATCTGGAGATATGTATGTTATCTATTATAAAATGAGGTAACGGGGCTGGGTCCACGCCTGTAATCCCAGCAATTTGGGAGGCCAAGGTGGGCAGATCCACTTGAGGTCAGGAGGTGGAGACCAACAGGCAGGTAGGGGAGGTTTTGAATAAGAAGCCAAATTTCAAGAAAAGGCTAAATAAAAGTCCTTATATGCTTGTCCCTTATGCTTAACAATACCACAGATGGGTTCAGTCTTACAACTTCTTTAATCTCAATCCCAAGCAAGGTGTCTGGGCATTTGGCCCTAGTGTCTGAATGATACTGAAGTATTATGGGACTTGAAAAGGGTTTAAAAACCTTGGTAAGATGTCAATGAGTATAATGAGAAGTCGATTACTTGCCTTCAGGCTAAGGCGACTAACTGAATAAGCACAAGTGCAGACCATGGCAAAAAATCTGGTGTAATTGACTTAAAGATTGGAAGAAATGAGATTGGAATATTAGAAATAAATTTAACAAGATCCATAACAAAACTATAAAATTTTACTGAAGGGTATAAAAGTTATATCTCAATCAGAGGCATACTAAGTTTCTAAGAATATACTAAGTTTATACTACAGTAAATATTAAGTTTATATTATAGTATGTAGTATACTAAGTTTCTCAGGTATACTATTTTTCCCTAGAGAAAATGACAGTTTGACTACAGTTTCAATAAAAATTCTAATAAGTTTTTTATTTGGGGGGAACTTGATAGGGTCATTTTTTTTATTTGAAAGAATGAATGTGCACAAGAAGTCAAGACATTTTTTTACAGAAAAGGATGAAAGGGAACTTACCTAACTAGACATCCAAATACAGTATGAAGCTACATTTGTAAAAGTATGGCATTGGCACAGGAACAGATGGATGATGTGGAAGTGTCCAATAACACACACATTTAGAGAATTTGGTATGCATTAAAGGTTGCATTGCTAATCAGTGTGGAACATGAACTAGTCAAACAGTACTGTTGGCACACTTTGCAGTCCTTTAGGAAAAATAGAAAGATCCATCTCTAACACTATGTCTTGAAAAACTTCCAATGGATTAAAGATCTAAATATAAAATTTATAGCTATAAAACTTTTTTTAAACATAGGAAAAACTGTTTACTAATTTTTAAAATGAGATGATGTTCCTGACTTAAACCCAGAGTCACAAGTTAGCTAAATATTTTGTTTTCTTTCTAGCAATATACACCATAAAAAGGTTAAAAAAAAATCCAAGTAATACTATTTGCTTGTATAGCCAGAAAATATCTCTGAAAGATATACAGATGAACTTGTTAATGACAGATACCTGTAGATAGGGGCTAATGGGGTTTCTGGCAGGGATATGGAGAAACACTTTACTGGATACACTTACATCCTGTGAATTTCAAAACATGTGAAAGTATTACTATATCAAAAACATAAATTTAAAACTTAAAAAAGGGACAGGGAGAATATATTTGTAACACAGGAATAATATACAAAATATATAAAGGATAACATGTTCACTATGTTTCCACAAAGAAAGAAAGAAATCTGGCTGGGCGCAATGGCTCATGCCTGTAATCTCAACACTTTGGGAGGCTGAGGTGGGCAGATCATGAGGTCAGGAGTTCGAGACCAGCTTGGCCAACATGGTGAAACCTGTCTCTACTAAAAATACAAAAATTAGCCGAATTTGGTGGCTCATGACTGTAATCTCAGCTACTAGGGAGGCTGAAGCATGAGAATTGCTTGAACCTGGGAGGCAGAGGCTGCAGTGAGCTGAGATAGCTCCACTGCACTCCAGTATGGGTGATAAAGCAAGACTGCAACTCAAAAAAAAAAAAGAAAAAAGAAAAATCCAATGCAGTATAGACAGTACTCTGGCTTCATCAGAGAATGTGGCTTACTCAAGCAGCAGGAGCTTAGCACTGGAGAGGGAATGTGTCATATGACAAGGTGGGCAGGAGCCAGATATGAAGAGATCTGCTGGCCACAGGAGATCTGGGTTTTATTCCTAGTACAAAAGAAAGCTGTCCAAATTGAAGCAGATGTCAGAACTTATGTTTTACAAAGAATTTTCTGGCTGATGTAGTGATCGGTTCAGAGAGGGCAAGAATTTAAATATACACATATACAATTTCTCTAGTACATATTTTATGTGCCCATATGTAGGAAAGGTTGAGGCCGGATTAAACAGTACCAAACCGCTGGCGGGAACTTTTTCTTTCCAAAAGTGGAATCATACTAGATTTGTTTTAAAACATTATTTCTGGTAGCACTATGGGAACCCAGAAAGCAAGCTGTTTCAATAAACAGGCTAAAAATATTGTGAAGGTATTCATTAACTATGGCAATAAAAATACGGAAAAAGAATGTATCTGAGTAACAGGTACAATCATAATGATAGGGCCAATGATAGGATGTGTTTGGACTTGAAAGGTGTTTAAAAAATGGGTAGGAACTCTCCCCTCAGAAAAAACCTGGAGAAGTCATGGAAAGGCTATTTTCTAAAGCTATCTATAAAGAAGACACTATACTAGAAAATGAGATCTCTTTAAGTCTTTAAAGTTTGTATCTCTTGACTGCTCAGCTCTTCTCAGAATGCAGTGCTTACAAAATATTTATCTTATATTGAGAGAGTAAGCTTGAAACATCACCACTAAAAAAGGTAATTCTTCTGGCCGGGTGGAAAAGAAATGTCTCTTTTAAAGTAGTTTTACTTCTAGAACAAACTGAAAGACTATCTTTTGGCTCACCACATATTTGATTCCTTCCAGAAATCTGTGGTGATGCTGTACATGTTGCATTTCATCTTCAGGGTTGGAAGCAGTATATATCATGCCACAAGATTTACACACAGTAGCCCCAAAATGTTTCTGACCTGCGTCCTAAAATTGGGGGTTAAAAAAATAAAAGCCCATTTAAATATAGCACAGGTAGCTCTAAATTAAGTTCCTATAACCATTCATTGAAATTTCACCTTATTTATTTTTTTCTGCTGACAAGTAAAAAACTAAATAAAAGTCTGGTTACTATATCCTCCTTCCCTCCTCCAGGACAAAATAACATGAGAAGAGTTCAGGCCAGGTGTCCTGGCTCACACCTGTAATCCCAGCACTCTGGGAGGCTGAGGTGGTTGAATCACTTGAGCCAAGGAGTTCAAGACCAGCCTGGGCAACATGGTGGGACTCCACCTCTTTGGGGAAGAAAAAAAAGAGAGAGAAGATACCTAAAAATGCAACAAATTGATGAGAGGCAATTGTTTATTGGAATGGACAGTGCTAAAAACCAGATTCTTTTATTTTTACAAGATTCTTTGCTAGACCCATGGTTCTAAGAAGGAATAAGATTAAATCATGGAAATTATAGCAAAAATGAAAAATGGAAGTTTTTAATGAAACAAAGACCTCAAAAAGCCTTATTTCTATATTAATTATATAATATTTTTCCTTAAGCAGCTACGAATATTAAATTCTTTAATTCTTAAAGAACGTTAAAGTTATTTGACCCAAGAAATGACAAAAAATAAAGTTCAGGAAAAGCACAGGTAAATTCAAGAATATTTAATACCACCACCTACAATTCCCATTCTGTCCCATAAAACATTCCTTAATGCCACTGAAAATACCCAGTTCTGCGCCAGGTGTGGTGGCTCACGCTTGTAATCATAGCACTTCTGGAGGCCAAGGAGGGTGGATCACAAGGTCAGGAGCTCAAGACCAGCCTGGCCAATATGCCGACATCCCATCTCTACCAAAATTAGCTCAGTGTGGTGGCACGTGCCTAAAGTTCCAGCTACTCAAGAGGCTGAGGCAGCAGAATCACTTGAACCCGGGAGGGAGAAGTTATAGCGAGCCAAGATTGCATCACTGAACACTGGCCTGGGCAACAGAGTGAGACTTCATCTCAAAAACAAAAAGCAAAAAACAAAAAAGAAAATACCGAGTTCTGAACTGTCTAATACAGGAGTTGGCAAGTTTTTTCTGTAAAGGGCTACTTAGATAGGAGAAGCTTTGTTTTGACTTTACTCACAATGACGAGCTGGTCTTTTGCTTTTTTACTTATATCTCTGGTGTTAGTATTTTTCTGAATATTGGTCTGTTTTAAGTAGTTGACAGATCCCACAGAAGACTGTTCTTCACCTAAAGATCTTGATATAGAAAATTGAAAAATATCATATAAATTTACAATGTTTGCGGAATTACAAGGCAAAGAAAGATAACATTTAACAGACTACCTTGTAATTTTTAGAGCTATCTGACATTAACTTGATGAGATAATAGGGACAGGAACAACAAGAAACCTGAGGCCCACTCAGAGAGGGTCAGTAATTTACTCAAGGTAAAGTAACTAGTGAATGGCAGTGTTAATACTCAAATCCTGGTCTTCTGACTCCAAGTCCTAGGGATTTTATTCTATAGTATCAGATGCACACAGATGTACATTTTGGAAATTGACTTTTAAAAAAAAGTTTTTTTTTTTTTTTTTGCTTTATCAAATCTTAGTACCATACCTATACAGCTATAAAGAAATTCCTGAGCTACTAGAGGAAATAAGTATAACATTGAACTTAACAGATCCACAGGCAATCAGAGTCACCATATTAGAATCTAGCCAACATTTTACCAGAGCAAAGCAGCTACTAAATTTGCCTTTCCTCACACCAAAAACAGCATCTCACGACTTTGAAATTCTTAAAGGGAAAAAATCATGTTTAGGCTGGATAGAGGTAGTCGAGAATGTTAAGATTCACTTATAGAGGTTGCAAACTGGAGCCCCTCAGGCCAAATCTAGCTAGCAGACATGTTTTGGTTGGCCCATATGGTATTTAAAACTTTGGGTTAGGCCAGGCTCGGTGGCTCACGCCTGTAATCCGAGCACTTTGGGAGGCCGAGGAGGGTGGATCATGAGGTCAAGAGATCGAGACCATCCTGGTCAACATGGTGAAACCCCGTCTCTACTAAAAACACAAAAAATCAGCTGGGCATGGTGATGCGTGCCTGTAATCCCAGCTACTCAGGAGGCTGAGGCAGGAGAATTGCCTGAACCCAGGAGGCGGAGGTTGCGGTGAGCCGATATCGCGCCATTGCACTCCAGCCTGGGTAACAAAAGCGAAACTCCGTCTCAAAAACAAACAAACAAAAAAAAACTTTTGGTTAGCTACCAATATTTTATAATCTAGAGATTTCACTTAAAAATGTGTATTTCAAATATTAAGAGAGACACTGAGGGGTGGGCACAATGGCTCACACCTGTAATCCCAGCACTTTGGGAGGCTAAGGTGGGTGGATCACAAGGTCAAGAGAGTGAGACCATCTTGGCCAACATGGTAAAACCCAAACTAGTAAAAATACAAAAATTAGCCAGGCATGGTGGCATGCACCTGTAGTCCCAGCTACTTGGGAGGCCGAGGCAGGAAAATCTCTTGAACCTGGGAGGCGAAGGTCGCAGTGAGCCATGATTGTGTCACTGTACTCCTGCCTGGTGACAGAGCAAGACTCTGTCTCAAAAAATAATAATAATAATAAAAATAAAGAGACACTGTAAGATCACTAAACCTCTACTCCATCAATGAATCTACTAGTCAGAACTCGGAATAGCACATGCCCTTTTAAGTGGGCAATTCTTCAGCTGGCCCTAGTTTTCACCCAGCCTGCTGGTTCTGTAGGTACTGAGTTTGTAACCCTTGCCTTGTAATGAAAAGCCCTTGGTTTTCCAGGGACCGAAGGCGTAGAAATTCCTAGAAAGTAGAAGCAATTAGACAAGGGGAAAAAAAAAAAAAAAAAAAAACCCTAGGGCCCAAAGTAAGAAGTTCAAACAACAGAAAAAAACCTGACAAAAAAAAGTGGAAAAAAAAAAAATAAAGTGGAACATTAGCTTTATTGCATTAAGCTAAGTCAAGCTGCCTTATTACCATGTCTGAAAAGTAGTTTTCAAATTGAATTAAAAAATCTATGCTAAGAAATACATTTCACATCATGACTAGTACAGACATAAAACCAAAGTTTCACTAAATATACTTGCTATGTGAGAGATACACTATTCCATTAAAAATAAATGCTAGATATGACATCCTAAACTAATCTGAGAAACTACTAAAGGGCTGCTACCTGCAATATGAAAAACACTTGTCCAAGTCAGTGACCCTTTTCACCTTATGCAGCCTTTGCTAAGTAACTCAGCTCTCCCTGACCCTGCATATGTGACAGCCATCTCTTTGCTTCCATTTTAGCAACTGTAATACTATACTATACTTGTTTAAATGTCTACCCTCCTCTAACCATAACCTCCTTGAGAGCAAGACCATATTAACTATCTTCACATTTCTAGGGCTCAGGATAGTTCAAAAGCACATGATAAACACTGTCTAACTGTTCGTTGAATAAATTTTAAAAACCAAAAAACAAATGTGAGACGAAACACTTTGAGAATCTGTAATCTACCTGAATAGATTAAATTTCAAGAAATTGCTGATACCTGATGTTTTTGAGTCTGCAAAAAGAGCAATTTCATTTTATTTAACAAATAGCATCCCACTGTCTTTTGAGATGGCGTCATGCTCAGTTGCCCAGACTGGAGTGCAGTGGCACGATCCTGGCTCACTGCAACCTCCGACTCGTGAGTTCAAGCTATTCTCCTGTTTCAGCCTCCTGAATAGCTGAGATTACAGGTGAGCCCCATCATACCCAGCTAATTTTTGTATTTTTAGTAAAGACGAGGTTTCACCAAGTTGGCCAGGCTAGTCTCGATCTTCTGACCTCAGGTGATCCACCAGCCTCGGCCTCCCAAAGTGCTGGGATTACAGGTGTGAGCCACAATGCCCAGCCTGTCTCTTCATGCTAGATTAAATTATACTACAGTATACACTTTTATCAGTTAATCGTGGAAGGCTTCTGCTGTGGTTTGAACATGTCCCCCAGAGTTCATGTGTGAAAAAATCTCCAGTGCAACAGTTTTGGGAGGTGTTTTGCTCATGATGGCTCCACCTTCATAATTGGATTAATATTGATTATTGAAGGATGTGAGACTGCAAACCAAGCTCTCTTGTTCTGTCATGAACAATCTCCTGTTCTTCTGCTTTCTGCCATGGGAACATGCAGCAAGAAGGCATCCACGAGATGTGGCTGCTTGATGTCGGAGTTCTCAGCCTCCAGAACTGTGAGTCAAATAAATTTCTGTCCATTATAAATTACCTAGTCCATGCAGCTCCCATCTTCAATAAAAGGTCATGAAAGATGACAACACAAGCAAGAAATGGGAAGGTGAGAAAAACTAGAAACAAACCTTTGAAGAGGAAAAGCTGCCCACCCAACCTAATCACTGAGGCAATTTAAGGTGATGTGTTCTCTGAGAGTAACATAATATAGCCAGGAAGTTCCTTGCTTAATGTCTGAAGTTATTTATAACCAAATGGGGAGAGAAAGATCAAAGCTAATTAGGAAGAGGATGTTTAGACTCTAAGAAACTACTTTTTCAGAGCTTTGATGCCTCTCATGCTCTCTACCCATCCATGCCTCCCCCATCACAGTCTTTAGCTTTGAATAGGATACTGGTAGCTTCAGCTACACCTTGAGGTAATGTTAAGCTACCGGAAGTTACTTACTCCTGCAGCCAGACCCCTCAGCTACAAAATGAGGTAATGGTGCCTACATCATCAAGTTGTAAATGCTTATTAACTTTTAGCTATGATTAGTATACTGTCACCCAAGGAAGGCAATATAACCTAATGGACATTTGGTTCAGATAGAGATTCTAGTCCCGCTCCTAGCCCCTAATAGCTGTGCAACTGTGGCTCAATTACTAACAGTTTCTTAGGCTGAAAATAGAATAACAGTATCTACCTTCTAAGTTGTTGTGATAATTGAGATAATAGATACAAAAACTACTTATTTTGGGTCAGGTATTATACAATAATGTTAGCAATGATCATTACTCAAGCCTATGAAGAAGATTTCCATCTCAAGTTTTTATGAAGTCTCTGAGGGACTGATTTCATTGCTCTATTCTCAAAATTAGTCTACTATTCCCCTTAGCGAGGAAGAAAAAAAACCTCCCCAAATCAAGTAGCATGAGACTAAAAAAGAGACCCAAAGACCTATGATTCATAAGGCTTAGAGTTTAAAACAATAACAATTCTCACCTTTTTGAATTGACTGAAGATGCACTGAAGATTGGATAGACAGTGGACTTAGGAGAAACTGGTAGGGGAAAAAATCGTGATAATGTGTATTACTAAATAAAATCAAAGCTTTAATTTATAAGGTTTCAAAGTTTAATAAGACAAAATACTAGTCAAAATCAAGACTTAACAAAGAGGCACAGGTAATTCCATGGAGAAAAAAGTCAACAAATGGTGCTGGACCATTTAAATGGACCGATTAAACATCGATATGCAAAAAAAAAAAAAACAAACAAAAAAAAAAACAAAACCACATTACACCTATTCAAACCTTAAGTAAAATTAACTCAAAATGGATCACAGATCTAAATGTAAAACTATGACCAAGCCTGGTGGCTCATGCCTGTAATCCCAACACTTTAGGAGGCTAAAAGTGGGCGGATAGCCTAAGGCCAGGAATTCAAGACCAGCCTGGGCAACTTAGTAAGACCGTGTCTCTACAAAAAAATTAATAATAATAAAGTAAAAACATAAAACTATAAAACTTCTAAAAAATAGGAAAAAAATCATTATGAACTTGGAATTTGGTGATAAGTTTTTAGATACAACACCAAAACCACAA
Organism: Saguinus oedipus; assembly: GCA_031835075.1. NCBI lineage: Eukaryota > Metazoa > Chordata > Mammalia > Primates > Cebidae > Saguinus > Saguinus oedipus. The sequence goes on along the minus strand of CM063182.1, from coordinate 32,265,058 downwards.
TACAGTTTTTAAAAATTTGGACTTTATCAAAGTTAGATATTTTTCTCTACAAAAAAAAAAAAAATTAAGAGAATGAAAAGATAAGCCACAGATTGAGGAGAGAAAATATCTGCAATCATACATGTGATCAAGAATAGGATACATTGATAGTTCAGTGATAAATGAGAATTACTACTGATACACCTAACAACATAGATGAACCTTAAATGTATTACTAAGTAAAATAAGCCAGACCCCAAAGGATATATATGTGTAATGTTTTTCTGGAAAAGGTAAAACTATAGAAATAGAAAGCAGATTAATGGCTGCCAGAGGCGCTGGGGAAAGAGTAATTAACAACAAAGTGTAGGCTTAGGGAAATTTTAGGGTGAAGGAAGTGTTCTGTATGGTAATGTAATGACTAATACATAACTCTACACATTTGATAAAACCCACAGAACTGTAAAAATCACAAAGAATAAACTTCATTTCTTGATTTTTGCAGGAAAAAAATGAACTTCAATGTACATCAAATGAGAAAAAAATATGCATAAATATCAACCAGGCTATTGAGACATCCTAAGATGGAATGCAGACAGTGAGAAATGAATCTAACTATATTACAACTATATAGCATAACAACACTGAAGAAGGTAGAGAGAAGCTGTCCTTAGTAACTTTTGCAAACGGTGTTTTGAATAGAAGTAAGCATAAAGACAAAGACTGCACTTAAAATTGCACTCTAGGCCAGACATGGTAGCTCAAGCCTGTAATCCTAGAACTTTGGGAGGCAGAGGCAGGTGGCTCACCTGAGGTCGCGGGTTCGAGACTGGCCTGACCAACATGGTGAAACCCTGTCTCTACTAAAAATACAAAAAAATTAGCCAGACATGGTGGCAGGCACCTGTAATACCAGCTACTTGGGAGGCTGAGGTAGGAGAACTCCTAGAACCCCGGGGGTGGAGGCTGCAGTGAGTCAAGGTCACACCACTGCACTCCAGCTTGGGTGGACAGAGGGACTCTGTCTCCAAAAAAAAAAAAAAGCACTCTCATTGGTTTATTTCTTACGTGGGTATGAATAAACAATTATGAAACTGTTTTACATGTTTACTGGGACAGAACAAATAAGTAGGTGGATAGTGAATGGTTGGAACTAAGTTTCTCATCGTCTGAGAGAGAAGTTATAGATGAAAAAAAGGATAGGACAGGCTGGGCGCAGTGGCTCACACCTGTAATCCCAGCACTTTGGGAGGCCAAGGCGGGTGGATCACGAGGTCAGGAGATCAAGACCATCCTGGCCAACATGGTGAAACCCTGTCTCTACTAAAAAACACAAAAAATTAGCTGGATATGGTGGCACGTGCCTGTAGTCCCAGCTACTTGGGAGGCTGAGGCAGGGGAATTGCTTGAACCCGGGCAGTGGAGGTTGCAGTGAGTCAAGATCGTGCCACTGCACTCAAAAAAAAAAAAAGAAAAGAAAAAAAAGGCTAGAATAAACCCTGGAGTGCAGGATTAGTGTTTGAGATATGCAAACAAAGAAACAAGGAAAAGACAGAAAATGTCACAGACCAGAGAAGGCAAAAGACACATAACAATTAAATGTAATATAGTACCATGGATTGGATACTGGAAGAGAAAGAAAACATTAATAAAGTTTAGTTAACAGCAATATACCACTATCAATATTTGGTGAACTCCAAAAAAAGCCTAGTATTTATGGCCAGACACAGTGGCTCACAACGGTAAATCCAGCACTCTGGGAGGCTGAGACAGGTCGGTCACTTGAGGTCAGGAGTTTGAGACCAACCTGGCCAACACAGTGAAATCCTACTTTGGCAAAAATACAAGTAGCCAGGTGTGGTGGCAGACACCTGTAATCCCAGCTACTCGAGGTGGGGCTGAGGCAGGAGAAATGCTTGAAACAGGGAGGCGCAGGCTGCAGTGCGCTGTGATCATGCCATTGTACTCTAGCCTGGGCAACACAACGAAACTTCATCTATACCAATACCAGTTTCTTATTTTGACAAAAGTTATTACGGAAACGTAAGATGTTAAGAATGGAGAAAACAGGCTAAGAGATACTCTGCTATTCTCTGTACTTTAACTTTCCTGTAAATCTAGAACTACAGCAAAATAAACAGGCTATTAGAAGACCAAAGTTAAAACAGCAATTAATTTGAGGAAAATAGTAAGTTGAGAGTGGGCTAAAAAAACAAACTTTAACTTCGCATTGGAAAATAATTAGAGCTCATCTTCTAGAAACAAGACTAAGGCAGGTGATACTCTGATGTGCTGTGGGTAAATTGTTTAATGCAAGTCCATTTCCTGATCTATAAACGGGCATATCAGAACCTAAAGTAGTTGAGATAATTAAATGATGAATTGTAGTTATCAATAAAATTTTGGTTGTTTTTATGTTACTTTCATTTCTGCCATATCCTTATATCATTTGTTATTTTTATTCACAATTTTTCTTTAAATTGACTTCGACAAAGTACTGAAGTTTATTTTAAAAGAAAAATTGGTAACTAGTGTTAAGTAGATACCACAGTTTTTCTGTTACAGGTTCTATTTTATCAGTTCTTTAGTATAACCTGTGAAAACCTAATGCATACTACTTAGCAGCGCCTGATATATACATTCAGCCCTCAGTAAATACTAGTTATTAACATCACATCTCAGAATCATAAAAAAAAATTAGTCATGATTATCAGAACAGGAATCTCCGAGGATTAAAAAAGAGAATCATGGTGAATACATATCATTAGATCCTCTAAGTATTACTGTTTCAGATGATCTTTTAACTTTTTATTTTCTTTCTATGAGCTACAGCTTCTCACTAGAGTCAGCAGGTCTAGTCCAAGAATTTTAATTTATTTCCAAATTTGTAGACATAGCCAATGAGGTGCCATTATTAAGAATCTGGTTGGTAAGTAAAATGGTAGTGAACCACTTTATGTATTCATATTTACTAAGCTGTTTAACTGAACACTCACAGCATAAATTAGGAATAGGATTTCAGAACTGACAGGAATTTAAAAATTACCTTTTAACTCCTTAGAGATCTCTTCCTAGATCATACAGCTAATTAGTAGTAAGCCTAGACAAAAATCTCCTGGTTTCTGATGCTTAATTTATATGACTTAGGAAGTTCTGCTAACAACTGGGCTTTGATCAAAAATGTACATAATAGTTTTAACTCCTATTATTTTGGGTGACAGAGTAGGTATGAATTTACAATGAGAACACTCAACTCTAGAGAGCTTTAGTAATTTGGCCACAGCCATAGACCAATTAAGCTTAATATTTTGTCTAAAATTTTTATCTAGGATCTCCTTGTTTTCTGCTTTTCAAAATGTAATACACTGCTTTACTACAGAAAACAGTGTCATAGAGATAAACACAAAGATACTAACGACAGGCACAGTACTGAAAAAAGAAAAAGACCCAGAAAATATTTTAGAGGAATTACATTATTGTATAACATATGTATAACATATGTATACATGTAACATGTGTAACATGTATAACATTATTGTATAACAATAAAGCATTATTTTAAGTAGCTAAATTCAAGCAAGTTTCTCTTACTTGTCTTCTCACCAAGAGAATCCTCTGAAAGAAAAGACTTATTTTTATCAACTTCATATTCCTTTGAAGAAAGTCTGTCACCTGATGAGTCCTGAAAATAAAGAGGAAAAAAAAAACTTTTCTAGTGATTGAATTCCAGATCTGTTTCTAAAACAAAATATTTGGTTTATTATGAATTACATTTCATAATGTGATTTTAAATCAATTTTCAAATGATTTTTACGGAAACTTCCCCTGTATTCACTAAGTGTACATCACCATTTAAAAGTGAGAGTAAAAATACTGTAATCTGTCATCCTCTCAAAAATGTATACTTCCTGACAAAGATAGTAGAATGATTATAGACCATCACTTCCATAATGAAATGAACAAAAAACATTAGTAAAAATGGCAAAAATTTCCCCAGCAGCCACCAAACTGGAAAGGGACCACTTTTTGCCATAAATTCTAAAAACGAGCAGTTAAGAATAACTTTCTGGAGTCACTAGAGAGTAGCAGGAATGTGGGAAAAGCAAAGTAAAAAAATCTTGACAGATTTCCCTCATACCAATTTGGAAATTACTAGGTAATATAGAGTATGGGGAAAAAGGGAAAAACTCGTTGTTAAAGCAGAACTTCTACTCCAGACCGTACTACACCAGCAGAGGTGGGATAACCCATCCGTTTAACACTTTTCAGGGCTCTATGAGCTGAGGAAAGGGTATCCTCATAAAAATTAGATTCACCTTTAGCCAGCAAAGATGAATCCTAGACATGGTTACTTTGCAAAATTCTGAAAGCATAGCCCAGTTCTACAAATTTAAGATGCACAAAAGCCGAGCTTCCCATATTACTGAAAACTAACTCAATACCAATCCCATAAAGTGAAACTAAGAAAATGAAAAGAAGACAGAAAAGGGTGTTACAGATAATTCATCAGGTCACCATATCAAGGCTATACTAAATATTAAGAATAATCATCAGGAGCTGCATGGGGAAACTACAGACTCATTTGTTTTGCTGGATTGAGACAACGTTAGCTTGAGTTATGCTCCAAACTTTCAAAAAAACCTTAATTTTCATACAGCCAAATGTACAGGTATGAAGCACAGTTTAATAAATTTTGATAAACCTTACTTTTGTAATCAAAATCCCTGATCAAGACACAGAAGTATTTTGATATAAACAAAAAATTAGTAAAATTAGACTGTCATGGCTTAGCCAGCAAGAACGTACCTCATTTAATATACTGGGACATACTTGATAAACAGGAAAAAAAATTAACAAAAAACATAGTGAGAACTAAAAACTGAAATGCCTTACAAGGGCAGCAGGTAAGCAAAATTATCAAAACTAAACCGATCTAAATACATACATATATATATATATATATATATATATATATATATATATATATACACACACTGACTTAGTGAGAGAAATGAAGAGTACATATTTGTAAAATGGCAATGATAGCCTGATATTCAGCTGATTGTTGCCAGGTAGAAATGAAGGCTCAGCTTTCAATATTTCATGAGACACCAGAAATATTTTTCTTGTATTAAAAATTTTGGCTCTAATTTTTAAATTATATAAGCCTAACAAAACATTTATGGGTGAGATTTGGTTTCCTAGTCACCAATTTATAATCTTTGCCACTGAGGTTTGAAATTTAAGTGATTACCAGAGGTATGAACTGGGGTTGAATATGAGAGAAGCTAGTGAGGACGACAATGATCAAAGTGGGTTAGGAAAGAAATGACTATAAGCCTTTCATTTCTCCAGCTACAAGGGTCGTGATAAATATAAACAAGCCACTATAGACATGCAAGCCCTGACTTGGGAGACCTTTCTTAAGGTTGCTTCAGTGGCTTTCTGCCCCTAGCTGCCCCACAAAACCCAACTTTTTTTTTTTTTTTTTTTTGATGAAGGTTATAGACAGTAGATCAGCAACGGAAGTTCCAGACTAGCATGGTCTAATACGGTAGCCACCAGCTGCACATACCTACTGAGAACTTAAAATGCAGCTGGGATAGGTGCCGTGGCTCACACCCTAATCCCAGCGATTTGGGAGGGTGAGGCAGGTGAATTACTACATCCTAGTAGTTTCAGATCAGCCTGACCAATATGGTGAAACCCCGGTCTCTACAAAAAAATACAAGAATTAGCTGGGTGAGGTAGTGTGTACCTATAGTACCAGCTACTTGGGAGGCTTAGGTAGAAGGACCCCCTTGAGCCCAGGTTAAAGCTGTAGAGAGCAGGATTTGTGCCTGGGTCACAAAGACCGACCCTGTCTCAATAGAAAAGAATATAAATAAATGAATAAACTACCTACAATAACTAAACACTAATGCTATCTGGCTTTATAAAAGCAGTTCAGAAAAATTGTATTCAACTATGACATTTATACCGGCTTTGTTATATAACCATTTTTAAAACAAGGTATTTATCTTTTTTTACCTTTATTAATTTCTCTTGATTTTTACTGTTTGCATTCAGTAGTTCAATGTTCAATTTCTCTTCTAGGAACAAGCACTTTGGCACTTGCCTTGTCTTAAGTGTTTTTTTTTCACTGACAGTCTCTACATCAGAATCTTGAATCAATTCTGATTTATTCTTTTGGGTGAGTCCCAGTGATGGCTCATTTTCCATGGACCATTTTCTAAGAGAGGATTTTTTTCTACTAACAAAAAATGCTGCTCCACCCTGGAGTGTAACTTGTGGTTTTATTTTTTGGCTTAGAACTCGAGGAGCATTGGGATTATTTTCAGCTGAATAACAATTATTCTCTTTCTCCACAACTGGCTTACAGACCACTCGATTTTGCTTGGAATGTTTAGAATTCCTTGATACAGGCTTGATGTGTCTATACCTTTGTTGATACTTAGCAGTTAAACTCTTCTGTGGCTTTCTGTTGTTCTTCTTGGGGCAGACTGGTTTTCCCTGCAATTTTTCTGTCATGATGGGAAAAGATTTATCTTCAACATTATTTTTTAGGTAAGTAGATTTACTCTCTTTTATCAGCTTCCTCTCCAATGGATTGAGGTACCACTTATTTTGGTTGTAAAAAGATACAGTGGACACAGCAGATTTAAATGGTGAGCCTTGATTTGCTGATGGCAGTCTATTTATTTCAGATGTTTTGAGTGCACTCAAAACAAAATGCCCTTGTTGAGAGGAATGCAGATTTTCTTCATTTTTATCACTGTTTTGATAAAAACAGTGCTTTTTATTAGGTGATGGAAACAGATTTTCAGTGAAGAGCAAAAGGCTATAAAGAAACAAAGTTCACTGATAAGATTATTTTGCATCAAAATTTACATAAATTTACTAAGTAATAAGCTCTACTTATAGATCATATTAAAGACAACACATGACCCCCCCAACATACATATAATTTTCTATTAGTTTAACAGAATTCTCAAATTCTATCAAGTAAAACATTCAAATATCTTCCCAAAGAGCCCAATAACGTTCATGAAAACAAATACCACATACAAAGAAGCTTTGATAGACATATATATGCACATGTGTTTTAATTTTTTTAAGACGAAGTCTCACTCCATCACTCATGCTGGAGTGCAATGATGTGGTCTCGGCTCACTGCAACCTCTGCCTCCGCAGGTTCAAATCATTCTCTCGCCCTCAGCCTCCCAAGGAGCTGGGACCACAGGCGCATGACACCACACCCGGTTAATTTTTCTATTTTTAGTAGAGACGGGATTTCACTATGTAGGCCAGGTTGGTCTCAAATTCCTGATCTCGTGATCCACCCACCTTGGCCTCCCAAAGTGCTGGGATTACAGGTGTGAGGCACCGCGCCCAGCTGCGTGTTTCAAAATCTATTTCTCCGTGTTAATCATATATAAATTATAGCTCATATATTCTGCACTGTTGGCCACACATCCCCTATAATAATTGTCTGTAATAAACTGACCCCTTGGGGTTTTTCCTGGGTAGAGTAATATCCGAGTGCACAGACTTTCTAGAATTGTTTACACACAAGCATGTATTGTATACAAAACACTGTACATTATTATAGGGGAATAAAAAGGAACAAGGTAATAACCGATCTGGTATACTTCCTAGCCATAGAAAATAGCTTTCTTCAATGTGCCGCTTCTGTCAAAAGAAAAAACTTTCATTCCCTTGAAAAGGACTAATTCATTATGAAAACTTAATGTATTTCCAAACTAGAATTCGAATACAGGTTATCACTGTAGCCACAAGAAGTAAACTAGTGGAAGAACGAAAATTTTAGAAAATACAAAGAACAAGAGAACAAAGTGGATTTTCTTTAAGAATTTCTATTCATAGGCTGAGATTCATTCACCTGTCACAGTTCAAAAAATCTTGCTTCCTCTTCCTTGGAGTAAGAGCTGCCATCTTCTTTACTGAATTCCTAAAAGAAGTAACAATTTTAACAACCAAATTCATCAAAGCATTAAACATCGCTTTATCAAAATTACACTTTGAAAGTCTGAAAAATTTCCAGGTGATGGTCTATACAGACCCAGGAAAAGGTTTTTTTTAAAAAAGCAACTTTCTCTAATAAAAATTTAAACCATGTTTTAAGAAAGGAGAGAGAAAACACTGGGCAAATAACGGAAAATAAAAGTAGGGATCACATCTGTTTCAAGCTGGAAAATCATCCCAGCATGGAGGAAATAGGACCCTCTTTCGGGGCAGGCTTTCCCCTTTAATGAGTCTAATTCACACCGAGTGAATCGACACCGCTCTGCTCACCCCGCCCGGGTTGCACGCGCTTGTTCTCTGCCTCCAAGGCACCCTATGTCTCCCTAATAGTCCACTTAAGACATTTTCTTCTTGTCTCCCCATCTCCACAGCCTGTGCGTTCGAGGAAGGCAGAGACGTGTGTCACTTTCCATCAGAGCCCACCAAGAAAAGCTCTGCCCTTGTCCTAGCTGAGGAGCCGGGAGCAAGCCGTCTGCTTCCCTTTGTATAAAAACCTCTTCAAGTCATGGGCTGAAAACAAATGCAAGACTGCACGAGCAGGCGGCTGTGCGGCTCGTCAGAGCCGATTTCCTCCCCCTTCCCCGGGATCAGGGAAACTCCCCCGAAAGCGGCACACAAGCCTTGTTTCAAAGCTATTAATAAAAGAACACACGGAAAGGCCAGGGCTGAGGGAATTCAGGTCGAGCTGCGGCTTAAGCCAGGATCCTTCTGGGGCTAAGCGAGGAAAGGTAGGAGAGGAAAGCGCCTAAATCCTGAACCCTGTCAGGGCAAAAACAACAAACCGGAAACAAGGAAACGCCGGCGCTGGAAGACGGAACAGCGGCGCCAGTGAGCGCGGAGAACGCGTTAGTGGCTTCTTCGCTCTTGGGCCCGCGGACCTGCCAAGCGCAGAGCAAAAGCTCTTTTCCCTTGAGATTCGCCCCCACGTTTCACAAGGTCTCCCGCCCGCCTCGGCCTTCCACAGCCTCGCCTCGGCCTACTCCAGACTTTACATTACCTGCACCTCAGAGCTGAGCAAGCCCTCCTCAGCCGATCCAGCCGCTCTGTGAGCGTCTTCAAATTATCGCGCGCCAGGCTAGGCGGAAGCCGCTGCGTTCCGATTGGCCACGGCTCAGCGCTTCCACGGGCTGGCTCGATGATTGGTAGAGCACCAGCTCTTACCCCGCCCAGCCTGGTGGCTGTCTCCAAGATTCTCGCGCCTCGGGGAGGTGAAAAGTTCTGAGGGAAACCACGCCTCCCATAATCCCCCGCAACAACGCCGGGCTCCGTTCCCGGGGCCTTGTTTAGGTGCATTCTGGGAATTGTAGTTCTCGGCCCCTTTGAAGTCGAGGTACATTCTGGGGTCACTTGGGGTAAGAAGTTTTTGTAAAAATGGCCTCCCCCAGGAGAATTGCCTGAACCCAGGAGGTGGGGGCTGCGTGAGCCGAGATCGCGCCATTGCACTCCAGCCTGGGTAACAAGAGCGAAACTCCGCCTCAAAAAAAAAAAAAAATTGCCTCTCCAAGATTCTTAATGCACTTACTTCTCACATTTGAAGCTTGATTGCTAGTTTCGCTTTTTTTTAATTAGTTAACTTTAGGTTTCTATTCACTATTTTATTTTTCAAATTAAAATATAAATCAACACCTGCTGTGTGCCAGGCATTCTTGGATGCTTTACCTGTTTTGTTTCATTTACTCCTCACCGCAATCTATAAGGTATTAATATCTATTGACATAACCATTTTTAAAAATAATACAACTGAGAACCTCAAAACAATTACTGTTTATAGAACAGAGCTAAATTCTTACTTTGGAAAGCCAGAACGTTCCTAAAACAGCTATTGTTAGCTGTTGTTATTTGTGTCACCAGCTCTTGGTACAGTGTCTCTGGTACATTTTTAGTTTCAAATAAATTTAAGATTTTATTTTTTCAAATTTAATTTTCACAAATTTGCATGTCATTCTTGAGCAGGGGCCATGTTAATGTTCTCTGTATCATTCCAATTTTAGTATATGTGCTGTTGAAGCAAGTACCTAAATAAATTTCGTTAAGTGACGAAATTTCACAGAATTCAATTTCATAGAATGAAGTCAGTGTCAGTGATGTGTCAGTTTAAAAGGAAAAGGCTGAGGCAAAAATGTAGAGTTTGCTTGAGTTAAAGTGGGGACAACTGCCCAGAAGGTTTCCACCGCTCCCCGCCTCGGATAAGAGCTCTGTCCCGGCCAGGCGCGGTGGCTTACGCCTGTAATCCCAGCACTTTGGGAGGCAGAGTTCGGCGGATCACCTGAAGTTTGGAGTTCGAGATCAGCCCGGCCAACATGGAGAAACCACATCTCTTTAAAAAAAAAAAAAAAAAAAAAAATAGAGCTCTGTCCGGCCTTTGCTACGAGCAGGTTTTTAAAAGACGAAAAGGGGATAGGAAGTGAAGCTGATACAAAACTGTCGAGTATTCTCATTGATTTATAGGAACTACATGGATCAGTGCTTGGCTAGACATTGTTAAGCTATAGGGTATGGGTCACAGTGTCTTGCGTGGCACTGTTTAGTAGACAGCTACTTGTGGCAAAAGCAAGTAGTTTCAGGAGATAAATGCATAGCTCAAGGGGCAAGTGGAACGTGATGGGGTCTCATTTTTTTTTCTTTTTTTTTAAATTGCATTTTAGGTTTTGGGGTACATGTGCAGAGTATGCAAGATAGTTGCATAGGTACACACATGGCAGTGTGTTTTGCTGCCTGGGGTCTCATTTTAATGCCTCTCAAGACCTGGTAATTTAAAGGGACTCACATTCCTCAGAGAAACGTGCTTTCTCAAGAGAAATAATCAGGGCAAAGCCAAGTGCTGTAAGAGCTTTACATGAGTATGATTATTCCCACTTCACGGCAGGAGAACCCGTGATGTCCAGAGGTTTGGGATGGTAGGCCTTCGATTTAAGCCAGGCGAAGTCCAATCCCCAAGAGGTATACTGTCCTGGTGAACATCAGGAACAAGCTTGAGTGCTATGTTCTAAACTCTTGGTCCCCTTTAACTTATTTAACCCTAAAAAATATCCTGTTAGTTAGCTGCTCTAGTCATCTTCATTTCACTGATAAGGAAAGTGAAGCGCAGATAGGTTAACCAACTTGCCCAAGATGCCCAGCCTCTTTCCCTCAATCCACAAATCACTGAACCAGACTCCTTGCCAATACCCTTCGCCTCGCCAGGATTAACGGTGGCGCCCACGACCGGGGTTGTGACGCCACCCGACGTCCTCCGGAAGTGCACAGAGGAGTTCCGGGGACCAGGCGACCGCCGCGCGACTGGTGTCCTGAGCTTCCTGAGTTGAGCGCTGCTGCTCCGCGGTGGGGTCACCGCACGGCCGCCGAGATCATGGTGTTCTACTTCACCAGCAGCAGCGGTGAGTGGGCGCCGCGTCCTCCCCGGACCCTGCTGGACAGCGGGCTCCGATGCCGGGATCCCCAGTCCGCCGCTGCGCCTGAACCTCGCCCTGAAACGCCTCCTCGATGCCAGTGCCTCTTCCCGCGGCCACTCGGTCCCTCAGCGCGTCTGTCCCTCTCACGGCGGCAGGGTTTCCCCTGGCGTCCCCTCGTCACGGCGTGGGGGGCGCCGAGGGGCGATGGCACTGCTATGTTTGTATCCGGGAGTTCTCGTCCCCGAGTCGGAAGGACGTCTTGTCACTCCCTGGAATTGGGCAGAGCCTGTGCTTCTGTGGGCTTCTCCACACACTTTATCCCAAGTGTTCTTCCCACCTTCCATCTGCGGCTCTTATTCTGGCTGCACCCTGGCACTTACCCCCATGAGAAAGGAGACATCCGCTAGCAACTTTTTCTTAAAGGAAGTGCGCCTTACCCTTTCAGGAAGGGGTTATAGGGTCTGGGACGCAAAATAAAGCAATAAAAAGACCCTGGAATGTCACACAGCCACTTCCTGGGCAGTTGATGTCCCAGATCTCGAAAGTGACCTGTGATAATGCTTCTGACTTAATCTTTGGCAAATAAGGAAAGGGTGCCTTTGGTTCCCGGAGTGCGGTGTCCCGACTTGGCTTTATTCTGTTCCTGTTATTCCCCTTTCCTAAAATAAACCCCCAGCTGATTCCTTTAAGACAGTTTTGGCCCATCTTTTCCAAGATGCCTTTCCTGATCCTAGCTCCCACCCCAACAGTGCTTAGCTATTGCTTTTCTGGGACCCACTTAACGTTCCAAGTATGTCTTTGGCATTGCACTTATCACGTGGTATTAAATGGCGTCTGCTTGAGCTAGAGTGTAATCCCCTTGAGGGCGTGGACAGGATCTCTTTACAGTACTCTTTACAGTACTCCCTACTTGTCCTGGGTTTCACTTTCTGTAGTCATAACAAGAAGAAAAACGATGAGTACAGTACATTAAGATATTTTGAGAGAGCAAGAGAGAGCAGATTCACATAACTTTTATATCAATATTGTTATAATTGTTCTGTTTTATTGTTAGTTGTTGTCAATAATCTCTTACTCCACCGAACTGATACATTATCATGGGTATATAGGAAAAACTAGTAGTCATGCATCCCTCAATGACAAGAATACGTTCTGAGAAATGCTTCATTAGGCGGTTTCATCGTTGTAGCAACACCGTAGAGTACACTTAAACCTGTGGTCCAGCCCACTGCAAATGCAGGCTGTGCGGTATACCGTGTTGCTTCTAGGCTACAAATCTGTCCAGCACGTTGCTGTACTGAATGCTGTAGGCAATTGCAAAGCAATAGTATTTGCGTATTTAAATGGGTCTCAACACAGAACAAGTAATGAGTTGCACCACAGTGTTATGATGGCTACCAGGCCATCAGGTGAAAGTGATCGAAAATTTTCGGCTCATTTATAATGTAATGGGACCACCATAGTATGCATGGTTTGTTGTTGACCAAAGCATCATTATGTGGGAAGTACCTTTGTATATGGAATTCAGTGCTGTCCTTGGTTTCAGGCATCTACTGGAGATCTTGGAAGGCATCCCCCCCAGATAAGGGGGGGCTACTGTACTTGTTTCCTTAACTTAATGACTGGCTAATAGTTCTCAATAAATGCTTGTTGAATAAATAAATGGCATTTTTTGACTTACTCATAGCACTTTGTATTCTATTGCTACTCTGTATGCTTGCTTGTTAAAAGTGAGGTTTGCTGTAGTGCAATGGTGCAATCTCGGCTCACCGCAACCTCCACCTCCCGGGTTCAAGCGATTCTCCTGCCTTAGCCTCCCAAGTAGCTGGAATTACAGGTATGCGCTACCATGCCCGGCTAATTTTTTTTTTTTTTTAGTAGAGACAGGGTTTCTCCATGTTGGTCAGGCTGGTCTTGAACTCCTGACCTCAGGTGATCTGCCTGCCTTGGCATTCCATAGTGCTGGGATTACAGGTGTGACCCATTGCACCCAGCCTAAAGGTGAGAGTTAGTTTAGCTTATTTATTTATTTTTGAGACCGAGTCTTCCTTTGTTGCCCAGGCTGGAGTGCTTGGTACGATCTCGGCTCACTGCAACCTCCGCCTCCTGGGTTCAAGTGGTTGTTGTGCTTCAGCTGGAATTACAGGTGCCAGCCAACATGCCTGGCTAATTTTTTATTTTTAGTAAAGACAAGGTTTCATTATGTTGCCCAGGCTGGTCTTGAACTCCTAAGCTTAAGTGATCTGCCTACCTTGACCTCCCAAAGTGCTGGAATTACAACAGCTGAGGTTTTCGTGTGTGGTTTTGTTTTTTTTTTCGAGATGAAGTCTCTCTGTCATCCAGGCTAGAGTACAGTGGTATGATCTCAGCTCACTGCATTTTCTACCTTCTGGGTTCAAGCAGTTCTCCTGCCTCAGTCTCCCAAGTAGCTGGGATTACAGGCACACGCCATCATGCCCAGCTAATTTTTGTATTTTGTTAGTAGAGACTGGGTATCACTATGTTGGGCAGACTGGTCTCGAACCCCTGACCTCAAGTGATCTGCCCGCCTTGGCCTCCCAAAGTGCTGGGATTAAAGACATGAATCACCACACTCAGCCAAAAGGTGAGATTTAAGTGAAACTAGTTCCACATTGTGTGGGTTTGAATAAGGTGATACTTTCTCTTTAGAAATAAAAAGATTGAGGCCTAGGGAAGTTGTAACTCAGACCACAGTCTTACTCCTTCGTCACACTGATATCTCCCTATTTTTCTCAGTAGTTCAGGCTTCCACAGTGTGTGCCATAAGCTATTTCTCTGCCTCTGTACCTGTGGTTTGTTTTACCCATATTATTAAAATTATTAGAAACAAAATTCAAAACCCAACTTCGAAATCAGTGACTCTAACCCCTGAATGTGTTAGAGAGCCCATTAAAATGTGCAGCACACCTGGAATATGTATAATATTGGCTGAATAAAACTATGAAAAGTAAAACTTTGGTAAACAAGGGAACTTTGTTGTGGGGTTTGGTTTTGTTTTCTTTTTTACTTTTTTTTTGAGACAGAGTTTCGCTCTTGTTACCCAGGCTGGAGTGCAATGGCGTGATCTCGGCTCACCGAAACCTCCGCCTCCTGTGTTCAGGCAATTCTCCTGCCTCAGCCTCCTGAATAACTGGGATTACAGGCACGCGCCACCATGCCCAGCTAATTTTTTGTAGTTTTAGTAGAGACGGGATTTCACCATGTTGACCAGGATGGTCTTGATCTCTTGACCTCATGATCCACCCGCCTCGGTCTCCCAAAGTGCTGGGATTACAGGCTTGAGCCACCACGCCCGGCTCTTTTTTACTCTTAAAGAAGGCAAAAGTGTAGGACTGGACTGAGGATCCCATTGAGCTGTAACCCTGAGAAAGCAGGAAAGTAGTCAAGTTGTCATTGGTAGCGATGGTAGACTTTTTCTTTTGGGGCCAGAGAGTAAATATTTTAGGCTTTGTGAGTCACCTACAACCTCTGTAGCTTATTATTTGTTTTGCTTTTTTTTTCAACCCTTTGAAAACGTAAAAACCATTCTTAGCTCAAGGGCTGTCCAAAAACATGTGGTAGGCTGGATTTGGATCATGGGCCGTGGGTTGCCAACCCCTAATCTAAGCATTGTCTTGTTTTTCACATGAAACAACTTTGTTGGTTATGAAGTTACTAATTGTTTTTTTTTTTATTTTATCTTAGTGAATTCATCTGTCTACACTATTTACATGGGAAAGGATAAATATGAAAGTAAGTTGTCAAAGCATTTGGTTTTGAAATTTTCAGCAGGTAAGTGTCATCTCTCACTCACTACCTTCCATGCCCCTATCCAGTTTGTTGGTTCTAAGTTTTTACCTACTTTGATAAACTAGCTTTTGAGAAACAAAACAAGCTCACCCCTTATAAGGAACTCCAAAGGATTAACTTTCCTGGAATGTCATTATATCAAATAGTATTTGAACTAATTGGATCATCTGTTGCTGATTAGAAACTTTATAACAAGTATTTTGTTGTTGATTTATGATAATATAAATCAGAGATTAACCTTTGCTAATTTACTTCAAATAAAAAAATCCTCTGTGGTTTGAACTTTGAAGAGATCATTTTCTGTCCATCTATTTTTTTTCTTTTTTGAGAGGGAGTCTCGCTCTGTTGCCCAGCCAGAAGTGAGGTGGTGCCACCTCTGCTCACTGCAGCCTCCGCCTCCTGGCTTCAAGTGATTCTATCACCTCAGCCTCTTGAGTAGCTGGGACTACAGGCACGTTCCACCACACCTGACTAACTTTTGTATTTTTACTATAGACGGAGTTTTGCATGTTGGCCCAGCTGGTCTTAATCTCCTAACCTCAGGTGATCCACTCACCTCAGCTTCCCGAAGTGCTGGGATTATAGGCCTGAGCCACCGTGTCCCCCCATCTATGTTTTACAACCATTTTTAAATGGTTAAATTAGTGAAAATATATCTACTGGGGTTTTTGAGGCTAAAGATGCTCTTTGTGAGTTAAGAAATACTAGTTTTTTTCAAACTTTGTTGACCACTCTTCTTAGTATGAAGTACGTTATATTTTGATGTACTTATTGCTAAAAGTACTTATTGATGTTAAAATTCTAAAACAAAAACCTACAGAAATTACTCATCCTTCTTGCTATTCCCTCTTTTTACTGTTTCTATTTTATTTCATTTTTGAAAGTTAGTTTCAATCTGCTAAATACATTTATTTGGCCCACTAATAAATTTGAACTAAAGTTTAAAAAAAGGAGAATACTTTTTCATGATAATAAAATTATGACATTAACTTAGGGTGTTACTTAATGGTGAAGCAGTCTGCAGCATAGTGATACTTGAGTTTTGTATTTTTCCTAACCCATAAATCACCATAAGATTGTTAAGGCATTTTTCTTATGTAGCTGAGGAGGTGCTGCTCTCTCCCTATGTTACGTTGAACAGTAAGGCAGAGTAGCAAGAGTCATGGTTATCTATAGTCAATATGAATCCAAATCTTTTTTCTTTGTACCGTATCAAGAGTGGGACCCTGAGACTTAGATCACTGAGAAGCACTAGCAGAGCTGCCACATATGCTTGTGCAGGCTTGAACTGTGCAGCTCGGGGAGGGCATGTGAAGAGCTGCCTTGATTCTGGTTCACACGGATGGGTTAGCAGTGGTGCCACCCTCAGGCAGCTGTGCCAGTGGCATTCCCACTGTGTCTCTTGTCCTTCTCTGTTCATTTATTGTTTGCTGGGGGGCTTCTCTGTGTGGGACCATGTTCCAGCCTGTGTGAGGTGTCCCAGGAGGAAGATTTAGTTTGAGTTTTCACAGCCTTCATGTGGACTCACACACAAAAATAAGTATGGCTCAATTTTGTTGTGAACCTACTCTAAAAAGTAAAGTCTATTTTTAAAAATTACAGACAAAATGAAGTAAAATGAATATGAAGTAATGAGTAATGTGAATAGTAAATGCTGTCGAAGTAGACAGATGAGAGATAGTAAATGTGATTGAAAGCTGAGAAGGGTTTGTGGAGGAGTGGATTAGGATGCACTAGATTGTGGAATCCTTTAAATGTCTGTTGTAGGAATACATAGATACAAATCTAGATATAGAATCTATGTCACAGATGTAAATTTAGATGATATTTTTAGAGCCCTCTAGAGTGGCATTTTGCTGTCACTAAAACTTATGTAAAAAGAAATGTAAGAGGCCAGGCATGGTGGCCTGTAATCCCAGCACTTGACAGGCTGAGGTGGGAAGATCACTTGAGCCCAGGAGTTTGAGACCTGCCTGAGCAACATAGGGAGACCCTGTCTCTGCAAGAAACAATAATAAAAGAAAAACATTAGCTGGGCGTAGTGGCACACACCTGTTGTCCTAGCTACTCAAGAGGGTGAGGCAGGAAGATCGCTTGAACCTGGGAGGTAGGCTGCAGTGAGCCGTGATCATGCCACTGCCTTCCAGGTTGAGTGACAGAGCGAGAGCCTGTTGTCTTAAATAAATGAATGAATGTCTGTTATGTATGTATGTAACACTTTTTCCCTAGGAACCCTTAGAGTCATTTGGTGGTATCAACTTTTCCTAGGCTGTCTTGTAAGAATGGACGTTTCTTTTCTAAATCACCCCATTGTCTGGCATTCCTAGCACACTGCACCTATTTCTAATAGTCTTGGTGACTTCTGACCAAGAACTCGATGGAACCATCAATTTAAATGGAATGATTTACTTTCGCTGAAAAGCTTTCAGGTCTGTTCTTTTTGTCAGCCAACAGGTGTCATCAGGGAACCAAACTTTGCCTGATTGAGGGAAAGAGATTTTTAAATTTCCCTTTCCTTTTTCTGGTTACCTTTTGGCTGTTTGCTCAGTCCTGCTTAAACCATTAGAAAGCCTTTCAGAAAACTGATGGTGGCTACAGTTGCTAAGAATGCCCTCACCCAAGATGTGTCTTCCTTTTGCTTTTCCTTTTCTGGACAGTAAATACCCCAAATTATATACACCATACTTTCTTGGGTACATTTTAACTCATCACATATTAATTGTTTACATTTTTTTTTTTTTTTTTGAGAGAGAGAGAGAGTCTCACTCTGTCACCCAGACTGGGGTGCAATGATGCAATTTCAGCTCACTGCAACCTCCACCTCCTGGATTCAAGGAATTCTCCCACCTCAGCCTCCTGAGTAGCTAGGGCTACTAGTGCATGCTACCACGCCTGGCTAATTTTTGTAATTTTAGTGGAGACGGATGGGGTTTTGCCATGTTGGCCAGGCTGGTCTCAAACTCCTGACCTCAGGTGATCCACTCACCTCAGCCTCCCAAAGTGCTCGGATTACAGGTGTGAACCACTGTGCCCAGCCTCATTTACAATTTTTAAATTGGTGTTTTATACTTAAATACTTATGTATTAAATAGAATTATTACTAATTATTGATATGGCTATAAGAAATACTTATTAATATAACCTTTCTGTAGTAATATATATTAGCATATAAATGTGCATTCATTTTGAGCTAATACTTTAGCTTTTAAAAATATACCTTAAGTAAATAATCAGAAATATGGATAACTTATTTAATAAAATTTATTGAAGCATTTATAATTAGAAACACCCAAGGGCCAACAATAGAAAAGTTTATTCATATGATATAATTAGGTAGTTATTGTTTCCAAAGAACTTTCTTAATTTTTATTTTCATCTAACAAATACATAGTTTAAAAAGTCAAGTAGTAATAGAATGCTTAGAATTAAAAACCAGATTCTTCTTAATATCCATGTTCCACCTCATCCCTACCTCCCCAAACAATTACTTTCCACCCTCTTAGGTGTTTCTTCTGGTATTTTATTTTCGTATGTGATAGAATTTTAGATGATTTAAATTTCTTTTTATACTTCTGATGTTCATTTTGCTTGAAATTTTCTATAATTTTATAACCAAGTTATTTTTTCTTAAAGAAGTAAAATATATATTGTTTTAAAGTTTCAGCAAGATCATTTTAAGTATTAAGTGAATTTATCTTCTAAAACATCTAATGTCTTGGCTGCTTTGTTTTGTCAGTGTGTTTTATTACCTTCATACAGAAATAACATCTTTGAGCTTTGGATTAGAAGCATTCAATAAATATAAAAATTATAAAGTTTGTATTGTTCAATTGTGAAAATTATTTTTATTTTTCTGTATTTTCAAGCATGAAGGCCTCTGAATTACTCTTCTTCATTGAGGGGAGAGAAATTTGTGGGAGAGCTGACATTTCTCCCATTCTTAACTTATAAACCCTGGGGTATCTTCATTTGATAATCTTTCTTTCTTTTCTCATATCTCATTGCAGATGAAGATCTGATCAAGCATGGCTGGCCTGAAGATATCTGGTAAGTAACAGTTTTGGTTCTGCCCTCTGTGGATCATTTCCTTTCTTAGACTTGGTCGAGCACCCAACTCCTGTGATTAAACTGGAATCATGCTTTGTACTGTGGTTTATGGGTCTTCAGGAGTAAACAGCTGACTGCCAGTTCCCTTCATTTCTAGTTACTTTGCATGTTGGAAATGATGTTTTTGGGTTTGATTTCAGGCTTGAGAGCAAAGGTCTCTAGGACACAAGCCTTATTTTAATTCCTTTTGTCTCAATGCCATAGTAAGTTACTGAGACAACACCTCACTTAAATATTCAGGCCACTGCTGTTTTGGAAAAATGAAGACTTCACAAGAAGCAATGAAGAAATTAGATACAAGCATCCATGCAGATGGAATAGATGGAAGTTCTGACCAGTCCAGCTTTAAGGGAAAACACTTGTTCCTCTTTGTCTTCTAAACTCCCTGATGAGTTTAGCTCTGACTTGATCAGACCCCAAAGCCATCTTTCTAAAACAATTTCTAGGAACTCTCTTAAATAATAACATATACTTTCTTAGTTTCCCTTTGAGATAATTTTGCTCACAAAACCCAGTCCAATAAAAAATAATAACAACAACAAAACAAACAAAAATACTTCGTTTAAACTGAATCCTTTTCTTTGTCTTAGAACATCGTATAGACTTCTGCCATTCAGACCTGGGGCCTTTAGGAATACATGGACTTCTGTCTTATAACACTCCCACACCCAGTTCACTTTCTTTTATCTTCCGTTTCCACCACTGACTCTGACCCTAGTAATGTCTCTCCTGGAGCACAGTCCTGCCTATGGAGTGGGATATCATGTTTCTGACTCCTCATACCTCCTACCAAATGCTATCCCTGACGAGAAAGTCACCTGGATTCCATTCGCATTATTAAGATAGTGATAGCAAACATCTATCAAGTGCTTAACTATATACCAAATGCTACTAAGTATTTACGTCCATTCAATTTCACAACAACCCTGTGAAGTCAGTATTAATATTATGCCCATCTTTTCAGATGAGCAAATTAAGGTGAAGAGAAACTGAACGGGTCTGCTCTGTCTGTTACTGGCTCCAGCTCTGGTTCTAAGTCACTGCTTCTCTCTTCCTCCAGGATGCTACTCTCTTGGCTTCAACTTCTTTCTTCTCCCAGGCTGTTGCTGCTGCTCTCTCTGGACTTTGCTCCACATGTGGACATAGACCCTTCACTTAATTCCCTCCAGCGACAGAGTTGAGGCTACTGCTCTTTATAAGAGTTAACTGAATTTTCTTTTTTTTTTTTTTGAGACGGAGTTTTTGCTCTTGTTACCCAGGCTGGAGTGCAATGGCGCGATCTCGGCTCACTGCAACCTCCGCCTCCTGGGTTCAGGCAATTCTCCTGCCTCAGCTTCCTGAGTAGCTGGGATTACAGGCACGCGCCACCGTGCCCAGCTAATTTTGTGTTTTTGGTAGAGACGGGGTTTCACCATGTTGACCAGGATGGTCTCGATCTCTTGACCTCGTCATCCACCTGCCTCGGCCTCCCAAACTGCTGGGATTACAGGCTTGAGCCACCGTGCCTGGCCCTGAATTTTCAATAAAATATACAACATTGAGCATTCAGTGGAGGAAATATTGCACAGAGAGCAACTCAAACTACCCTTAAATGTGGCTATATTCAGAATCCCCAGGCATATCTGCAGGAACTCTCTGAAGGGCTGCCTCTGTTGCTGCAGCCTACCCCATTATGAAGGGGCTAGTTCATAACCCCAGTGGAAATAATCTCCTGCCTGTCCAACCTCTTTGAAGTCCACACCCAGGAACCAAAAAAAGCTAGGAACAAAGGAATTTCTTTTCTTTTTTTTAAATTGAGATGGAGTTTTGCTCTTGTTGCCCAGGCTGGAGTGCAATGGCATGATCTCAGCTCATTGCAACCTCCACCTCCTGGGTTCAAGTGATTCTCCTGCCTCAGCTTCCTGAGTAGCTGGGACTACATACAGGTGCCTGCCACCACACCTGGCTTTTTGTATTTTTTTTGAGACAGAGTCTCACTCTATTGCCCAGGCTGGAGTGCACTGTCACAATCTTGGCTCTCTGCCACCTCCACCTACTGGGTTCAAGCTATTCTCCTGCCTCAGCCTCCCAAGTAGCTGGGATTACAGGCATGCATAACCATGCCCAGCTAATTTTTTTTTTTTTGAGACAGAATCTCACTCTGTTGCTCAAGCTAGAGTGCAGTGGTGCGATCTCAGCTCACCGCTACCTCTGCTTCCCTGGTTCAAGCGATTCTCCTGCCTCAGCCTCCTGAGTAGCCGGGACTACAGGTGCCCACCACCATGCCCGGCTTAGTAGAGATGGGGTTTCATGATATTGGCCAGGCTGGTCTCAAACTCCTGACCTCAAGTGATCTCCCCACCTCAGCCTCCTAAAGTGCTGGGATTAGAGGCGTGAGCCACCATGCCCAGCCCAAAATTTATCTTTAAATGAAGGAAAATAGAAATAGTGTGCATTTACTGTGTCCAGACCTCCTAATGATTACATTTCCACAGACTCCACTTTAAGTAGTTGGACAGCCTAGCTTCAGGGCCCTGAATCTGTATCCTCAGACAGTTGATACTCATTTAGTGAAGTTTCTGGTCTCTGTGTTCAGAAAAGGGTAACAGGGATTCAGCAGGGTGAGGAAGATAGCAAGGACAAGAGGAAACTATGGCTATAATTTAAACTTCGAGCAAATATTTAGAAAGGTTTGAGAAGTTGTTTCTTTTTTAAGGAAACTTGCTCAAGAGAGTTTGTTTATAGAGCTAGATTTTTATTTTTTCTCTTATGCTTTCATCCATTCCCCCCTGCCCTTTGTAGAGGTGTATCTATCATGTACAAACCCAAAATTGGTATATATTGGTAAAGTTGGTGTATTTTGGCAGTGATATTCCTGTGTGTGTTTTGGTTCTTTCTCTACTTATATATGAATATCACTGAATATATATTGCATTATTTGGGTATTTCTTTTGACAAAATTCTCCATCAGAGACCTTTAAGAAAAATCAGAATACAATCTACTGTAGGTACACAGGGAAGGGGATGTTGTAAATAGAGAACTGGCTTAAAGCAAATAAAAGTTGGAAGGCGAGAAGTAACTTCTCAGTTAAGTGGGTTACTAGTGCGATATTTTCCTAAGATTCTGAAAGAGGACAATGAGATATGTAATTTTTAGATTTGCAAAAAGCACAGGTTTTTCTGGCTAGAAAATACCCAGCTGAAGGTAATAATTAATATGAATCTCTCACATGGGAATGCAAATGAATAAGGGAACCATATGGAGAAATATGTCAAATAAGATGTTACGTTCATTTCTGGCTATCAGTAATGGTTAAGAGTAACACCTAAGAGTCATCATAGACTGTGTGCCAAAAGAGCCTCAACTTTTTTGTAGGCACAGTGAATAGCAAGATGACTAACCCCTTTAAAGAGAGCACTTTTATTTAGAATCATACAGTCTACACTTGTACTAGGTGTGACTGACCATTTTTACCTCTATAACGTTCATTAATGCTTAAGAAAATGGCTAGAGAAACATATAAGGGGATGTAATGGTGCCTCTTGGGGATTTTCTGAACACTCTTCAGTCTGGAAAGGTAAGGATCAAGGGACCAAGGAAGCAGTATGACTATTGTGTTAGTCTGTTTTTGCATTGTTGCAAAGAAATACCTGAGACTGGTTAATTTGTAAAGAGGTTTAACTGGATCATGGTTTGGCAGGCTGTACAGGAAGCAATGGTGGCATCTGTTTCTGGGAGGCCTCAGAGAACTTTCAATCATGGTGGAAGGCAAAGTGGGAGCAAGGCGTCTCACATGGCAGGAGCAGGGTGTGGGACTACACACTATTTTAAACAACCAGCTCTCGTGAACACTCTATCACAAGAACAGCACCAAGGGGACGGTGCTAAGCTATTCACGAAGGATCCACCCCCATGATTCAGTCACCTCCCACCAGGGCCCACTTCTAACATTGGGAATTACAATTCAGCCTCAGATTTGGTGGGGATGCAAATCCAAACCATATCAACTAAAGTTAGCAGAATCATGAGTGACAATTGTGTTACCTTGTTTGTTGTGTGATGCTGGGACTCTGAGGGGTCATCTCCAGGTATTGGAAAGAGAAAGTCAAGTTCACTGGCAAACTGAAAACATGAAAATCTCATATACTGAATGTTGCATAGATTTTAAAAGGTCTAATTAAATTGACAGATGTAAATTTAAGGGGTGGGGGACATTCTGAATGTTTTTAGGACAATATCAATAAAGGGCAGTGCTCACCCAGGAGACATATATTAGTGTCACTGTCAGAACATAGGGCTGATGAACTGTTGGGCTGGTGACTTATCAGGTTACATTATTGAATTGTAACCCATTTAATAATGTGTTCTGCTTAGCATCTTTAGGCCTCACCTAACTCTTTCAGCTCTCTCTTTGACATTCTCTTTGGATTGTTTTGCTGTCACTGGAAATTTGGGATGTCACAAATAAAACTGCCATCTTTTTCCCCAAACTGTGGCTCTGCTAATGTCCCAGGCTTGCAGCATTGGAGACTCACTGACTTCTTTCATTGCCACTCTTTCCAACTGAAAATTCCTTTCCTTGGTTTTGCTCTAAGTCCTCTGCTTCAGGCAACTTTTAATCATGGCAGGGGCCAGCCACATCTCACCACTTCCTTTTTTATCATGAAGTCTTTGGTCACTGATAGTTCTTTTTCTATCTTGAAAAATCACCCTTCTCAGCACAGTAAATATTTAGTATCTCTACTTATCTTGGCATTTACTCACTTTCAGCTGCGTTACTCAGTAGTTCTCGTACCTCTTCATGGTGATGGGGAGCCCTTTGGAGGTGGTGACTGTGCTTTATACTCATGATGCTTCATACCTGGCAGGCACGGAGTGAAGACCTTTTAGAATAGAATGCTTTAAATGGCTTGTGCCCTGAGGAGATGATTGTCTTGTACTTCTTGCTAAAATGGTTTTCATTCCTTGTAGGTTTCATGTGGACAAACTCTCTTCGGCTCATGTATACCTTCGATTACATAAGGTAACTGAATTTAAACATGGATTCTTGACTTTTCTCCTGATGATGCGTCATATCTTGTTCTTTATCTTTTGCAATTAAATTGTTTAAAGTAATAAGTCTGTATGCAAATCTAAAAGTTAACAAATGAAGACATATCTTCCCTCTGACCCAGAAAATCACTATGGAACATTCTAGGTGATTTTTGAGATGTAGGAGAGTGTACATATTTCCCAGCTAGACGCACTGCTTCGTCCTACACTTCAGGTGTGTTGTCTGTCATCTCTGCTTTCCTTCCCTTTTGATTTGGTTGATACTCCCAGACTTTCTGTTTCCTCCAGTGAATATTATGTATGGCTCACGTGATTCTCCTGCCTCAGTGAAGGCCACGTGTTTCCAGTTACGGACTTCTTTAGGAAGTTTAAAAAAACATACTAGTAATAAAAGAAAAAAGATTTAATGGCCCCTAGTAATACAGTACCACTATTTTTTCAATCTGTCTCTATTTGTATGTGTTATATAGTTGAATCATAGGGTATATATGCTTGTGAGTGTACTGCTTTCTTTTTGATAAACTTTTAACTTTGGAAAAATGTTAGATTTACAGAAAAGTGGCAGAAGTCATACAGAGTTCTCATCTACCCTTTACCTTGTTTCTCCCTTCATTCACGTGTTACATTACTATGGTAGATTTGTCCAGATGAAGAAACTAACCTTGGCACCTTGCTGTCTCCTGAACTCTGGACTTTATTTGGATTCACCAGTTTTCTATTAATGCCCTCTTTTTCTTCTAGTAGTCAGTCTACAGTACGATATTACATTTATTTCTGCCTGCCTAGTCTCCTCTAGTCTGTGACAGTCTCTTATTCTTTCTGTTTTTTTATGACCTTGGCAGTTTGAGAAGTATTGATCAGGTGTTTTGTAGAATATTGCTCAGTTTGCATTTATCTGACCTTTTCCTCATGACTATATGGGTTATGGGTTTAGGGGGAAGAATATCATGGAGGTGAAGTGCCTCTCTCATCACAGCATACCATGACTTATCACTGATGATGTGAGCCTCCATAGCCTGGCCAGGGTAGTGTTTGGGGGTTTCTTCACTGTAAGGTTGCTTTTCTCCCCCTTTCCATACTCTTATTTGGAAGCAAGTCACTAAATCCAGCCCATACTTAAGTGGGTGGAGGATGGAATTAAGCACTACTTCCTGGAGAGGGGAGTGTCTATGTACATTATTTGGAATGCTGGAAGGAATGTTTATCTCTTTCCCCCTATTTATTTATTCACTCATTTATTTGCATCAGCCTAGACTTCTGTGTTTGTTTTATCCTTTGAGGATGTTCTCGAACTGGGTTATTTTACTCTGCTATCGTTGCAGCGTCAGCTGGAGCTCTTTCAGCTGGCGGCCCTGTCTTCTGACATGCTCCCATCCTTTTGTTCTTGGAGCAGCACATCCTTACTTTTTGGCACTACAGACAGTTCCAGGCTCGTCTTGCATTTTTCCCGTCCCAGCTCTAGAATCGGGCATTTCACCAAGGAACCCTGGTTCCTTTCATTGGTAATGGTGTTTCAAAATCAAGATCTAGACAGATCCTTTTGTAGTTTATGAGTGTGATGATTGGCTGTTCATGTGCATGTGTGAGATGTGCCACCCCTGAACCTTGTCACACCTGACGTGAAAAAATATTTTAAAAAGATTTGGGCTCTGGGTATGCCTGTTACCATTGGAGTGTCATTGCTTTTCGGCCTTCTCAGCTTACAGAGGAGAGAGATGTATGTATATAAACCCATGTATATGCACACAGCTGTAATTGTTCCTGCGTCTCTCCATCTTTATTTATATTAAGCTAAATATGAGCTCATGGGGATGGCTCTGTCATCCATTGCTACAGGTTGTCTTTTTGCCTTAAACCAACTCTACTCAAAACATTGTTTTCCATGCTAACACTTTGGGAGGCTCAGGCAGGAGGAATGCATGAGCCTAGCAGTTCAAGACCAGCCTGGGCAACATAGGGAGACCCTGTCTCTATTTAAAAAAAAAAAAAAAGTGGCTGGTTGTGGGATGCCCGCCTGTGGTCACAGCTACTTGGGAGGCTGAGGTAGGAGGCTTGCTTGAGCCCAGGAGACTGAGGCTTTAGTGAGCCATGATCACACCACTGCACTCCAGCCTGGGCAACAGAGCAAGACCCTGTCTCAAGAACAACAAAACAACAACAAAAACACATCATTTTTCAAAGTTAGCTGTAAGCTACTTTTTTCCCCATCCCTTTCAATGATGAGATGTCCTATGTTTGCAATACAGTTAAATTCTTTTGTCCACATTCCATCTTGACAACCCCTGGTTGATTAGATTACTTTTTTTTTTTTTTTTTTTTTAAAGACAGAGTCTTGCTCTTTTGCCAGGCGCCAGGCTAGAGTGCGATGGCATGATCTTGGCTCACAGCAACCTCCGCCTCCCGGGTTCAAGCAGTTCTCCTGCCTCAGCCTCCCAAGTAGCTGGGAATACAAACGCGTGCTACCACGCCCAGCTAATTTTTGTATTTTTTAGTAGAGAGGGAGTTTCACCATGTTGGCCAGGATGATTTCGATGATTGGATTACTTTTTAATGTGACATTTTATGAATTTTTTTATATTGCTATCATATTTGTTATTTTGACTGGCTACGTTAATAATACGTTGCAATTAATGTTGAAACTCCCTTGTCAGAATATAGGTTCTTTACAAGTTTTCAGCATTATCAATCACCAAGAAATATCTTTTTGTGAACTACCTTCTGGTTTTATATATTTTTTTAAATATTCTCGTAGAATAATTCTTAAGAATGGAATACCTGGGTCAAAAGATGTACATATTTTGGTAACTGCTTTTTTGTCAGATTGCCCTCTGAAAGTATTATGCTTATTTAAAATGCTATCTACTATTTATAGGTTTTGCAAAACCTTTTTGGGTTTTATAACTTTAAAAATAAAAATAAAAACCCTTTGACCATTTGGATAAATTGAAGATGCTACTTCATTATAGCAATAACATTCACTTTTTAGTTTAGTAGCAAGGTTAGACATTGTGCCCCATCTCATACTATTTGTTTTTGAGGACTGTATGTTGAAGGAAAAGAGGATTATGAACTCTATGCAGGAGCAAAATTCTGAATTCTTTTAGGCAATTTCTTGCCATTTTGGAACTATTAGATTTAGAGAAAATCAAGTAAAGTGTTACCAAGTTCCATTTTGGGTCAGATTAATGTTTTCTTTGTGGGGGTCTGCTGTGTCAGAAGATGGAAAATGCCAATGGTAGTCCCAAGTTCACATTACCACAAATTATTAATTGTTTGAATAGAAGTTCAATTTCCTTTTCTCTGGAAGCACATAATGAGCTCAATTTGATAATTTTTGGTAGATATGGGGTCACACTGTGTTGCCCAGGCTGGTCTCGAACACCTGGGCTCAAGCTGCCCTCCTGCCTTGGCTTCCCAAAAGTGTTGGGATTATAGATCTGAGCCCCTAAACCCAGCCCAATGTGCCCAATTTGAAAGTGTATGTTCCTTGAGGAACTTTTAATTGGTTAATTTCCTGCAGTAAATGGCACAGCCATTGTGCTTAGTCGGTACCAAGGAAGTGCTGGAGATGCAGTAAGACTAAGGGGTTCATTCAGACTAAGGGGCCAGACTGCTGGCTTTGGATTCTGGTTCTGCTGCTTACTTGCTACGTGACTCTGAGCAACTTACTTAACTGGCCTGTTTCCCCACCTGTAAAAGGAATATCACCTCACTTACTCATCTTCTGATTTTGATATAAATATTGTGTAGAGACAAAAGATCAGTGTCATTTCTGTAACTTCTTCCTTACAATGAATGATTGAGATCTAATACAACAAAAACTTTTTTCGTGATTAAAGCTGAAGATAGGTGACCTACCAGATGTCTGAGACCTAAAACTACACATTTTCTTTTGAGACAAAGGTCATAGGAATCTCGGCTAGGATAGGCACCATTTTCCCACACAATTTCTAGAAGTTAGAATGAGAAGAAAGAGCATAAAAATTACTCAGACATAATTATAATTAATTCTGGTCTTTTAAAAATTTCCTGGTGTTTTTCTTTTTTTTACTTATTGTCAGTATTTTTCATATTACAGCCTTCTCTTATTTTAAACAAACATTCCCATAATGCACACAGTAAATTTACTTCATTTTTTCAGTGTTCTGTAACATAGTTGAAGAACCTCTGTTTTTAATCAAATCATGCCTAGTAGATAAGGCAGCAAATACCCTTTGGATGCTCCAGTGTCAATGAATAATGAGGTAGTGGATCAATGAGTTTATTTTTGTGTTTCAGGGAGAAAATATAGAAGACATCCCAAAGGAAGTGCTGATGGACTGTGCTCACCTTGTGAAGGCCAATAGCATTCAAGGTCAGTTTTCCTAGTGTTGGTTTTATAACACTGACTTTCTAGTAGTGGTTTTAGAACTAGCACTGACTTTCTCTGTGTCTGAAATGGATTACATTTTAGTGAACATGCTGTTGACTTATGCCTACATCAAAGGAATAACATGTTCTCTGCCTTTGCCTTGTTTTGTTCTTTAAGGTGGATGGCAATTTTGCTAACTGTCAAAGAACTAAAAACTGATCTCCCAACCCCTGTCGTTTTTGTGGTCCTATCTGAGCCTCAGCTCTTTCTACTATTTCCTTACTTTGAATATAAGGTTGTCTATATTTGCCTATATTTAGTGTTATTAGAAAAAGACTGGGAAATTTGGTAGTCTTGATAGCTAAGCAAGAAAGTGTTTTGTGGCTTTATTTTTTAATGCTGTTTGTATCTTTATTTCCATTATTTGTCACTAGATTCTAGAATTAAAGTCCCCAATCATGCTTTTCTACTTTTTCTTTCTCCCTTCCTCTTACATACTTTTTCCCTCTTAAATTGTGAAATTGTTAAGTCAGTTGATCTTGTTACTTCCCCTCCCCACCAAAGAGAATCTTATTTAGTTGGTCTGGGGTGATCCTCGAATATCACGGCTTTTAAAAGCTCCCTGGGTTATTCTCCTGTGCAACAGTGGGTTGAGAACAATTGGCCTAAGTGGCTTAGGTGGGGCCTGGCATACTGTCCTTGCTGCTTACCTGGTATATTTATTTCTACTGTGCAAGATTTAATCTAATCATCATGAAGGGTCAAGAAGGATGATTACTAGGGTAGGGGTAGAATGGGCCAGTAGATCAGATTTCAGGGTATAGAACACAGGTCTAGATGGGGTAGAGGTTACTGTGGCTTGAGATGAAGTGGAGGGATGCTCCAGAGGGTTGGAAAGCAATCATGGTTTGGGTAGAAGATCAACATGGGGCAGACCCACAGCTGATAACAGGGACCAGGGGTTGGCGATTAAAGGACAAGAGCAGCGCAGCATTCCCACTTCCCCGTCACTCAGACCGCTTCTCACACCCTCGCTTAGGCGACCAGAATGATGAGTCAGCATCTAGCCAAAGAAAGTAGAACTCTTACTTTACAGAGCCACTGATTTTCAACTCTATAAGTCAACAAATTGTAATACATTTTGGGACATTCCATTTTGTGCGTAGAACAGAATTTCTGTGAGATTTTCGGCTAAGATCATCAGTTACTAAAATAAGAATTGGAATTCTTTTCTTCTGTGTTCCAAATTCCTTCACATGTCCTTATCCCTCCCCATACCCCTGGCTAGCAGACATGCCTTTGTTAAAAGAGCCTTGGAGTTCTTATACTTGGCCAGCCCCTTTCTTCCTAATCTTCACAGTTTACTAGTTCTGGAGAAAACGAAGAGGAGTAAAGAGTCATGACACTGATTACTCTTTCTCTCCACTTCAGCATTCTGCAGTGATAGCTCAGCTAGCAAATAAGGAGCTAAGCCCAAGGGTCTTGCTCTTATGAGTCAGTAGAAGATGACGTGCCAAGGAGTGGAGAAAACAAGCTTTGCTATGAGAGCTCCAGACACTCCACTTGTGGCACTTTGTAGGGACAAAGTTTTTCCCCAAGTTGACCACCTGCAGTGCTCAGAACCAAGGGTATTGGGTGTAAACTTGTTTGTTGCAATAGAATCACCCTGTTCTGGGTCATAGGTCTAGAATCTTAGGTCAGCCTGTTCTGAGTTCACCCAGTGAATTTTTCCAGATTAAACTTTGGAAGTTTAGAAACTTTCTTGACTCCCCTCAGCCTAAACTGTTCAGTCCAGACTTCTGAGGCTGGCATTTAAGCGTCTCTTGTTTGACTGCAGACTTCTCTCCCTTTATGTATTTCACGCTGTATAGCCAAAGCCATTATTTGCTGTTTTCCGACCTTGCACCTGGCTTATATTGCTCCCTCTGCCCTCAGGTTTGTTCTTGCCATCATCAGATTCCAGATTCAAGCTAAGGTTCAAAGTCCACATAGTAGGTGTAGTAATGGTAGTAATTGCTAACGATGGAGTGTTAATTACATGCCTGGCCCCGTGCTAAATACTTCACAAATTATCCACCCTGTTGAGTTATATATTATTTTCATATTATAGAGGAGGAATCTTTAAAATAATTAAGGAACTTGTTCAAGGTCTTAGAGGTATCAAGTGCGGTAGAGACTGGATTTGAAGTCACCCCATTTGGCTCACATCTTCTGCCATAACTCCTGAGCTCTGTTAGCCTCTTCGATGAACGCTTTTCCTTCAGCTTTGAGGGGCCCCACTTTCTCTGTGCTGTCTTAGCACTTTCCTGTACATTTCCATCAGCATTTGATGAGTTCTCCTTTTAATCAAAGTTATTTATGTGCTTACCTCACTCCATTAGAGTTGTGGAGCGCAGGATTCATTGCCTGTTCATGTTTGTATCCCCCACAGTGCCTTGCACATGGAGATTTTCTAAAGAAACTTTATTTTGAAAAAACTTTCAGACATACAGAAAACTTGCAAAAAGAATACAGCTACCATATACCATTCACTTAGATCCATCAATTTTTAAATTTTTACATATGTTTGCTTTCCCTATAGCATACTCATTAACTTTTTTAGCTGAACCATCTGAAGGGAAATTGTAGATATCGTGACCTTTCAACATGTTCCTCTGAAGAATAAGGACATGGTCTTAAGTAACTGCATTACAGTGATAGGATTCAGCAAGTTTAACATGGATAGAATACTGTGTTCTGATATATGGTTCATATTTAAGTTTTGCCACTTGTCCCACTGCTGTTTCTTTGTAGTTTTTTTTTTTTTTTTTTTTTTTTTGCTCCAGGGCCATGTGCTGTATCTACTTGCCACGTCTTTAGTCTTCTTTAATCCAGAGATACGACTTTGTCTTTCAAAGAGTGCAGATCAGTTGTAGTAATAGAATTACTAACCCACAGTTGGGGTTTGTCTGATGCTTCCTCTGGATTAAAATCCCTTTACACACTTTGGGGCAGGAATATTACATAAACTGAAGTTTTGCACATTATAGTCAGGCAGCACATGATGTCATTTTACACCATTTTTTTGGTGGCATTAACCTTGACCACTTGGATAAAGTGGTCTTCTTTCTCCAGTGTACATGGGGATTTAATAAGCATCGAAATTGCTCACCATCTAATTTGGAAGGACCAGAGTGAGCATGAGACCAGTGATTAAACTGCGATTTCCAGAGCAGCCAGGGAGGGTATTGCAGGTATAGGGCATGAGTGTTGGAGGAGGCAGAGCAAGGGACAGGAGGAATGAACGGGGTACCTGGTACCCCTTCCATCCAGAGTGCCTCTGCTTTGATGGCTTCTATGTTTTCTTTGGTAAAAGGGTTCCACTGCTGAAAGAAACAATAAGCAAAACTCTATTAACTAGTCCAACTTATTGGTATTTCTTATCAGATTCAGAAAGCCATGGGGACTTTCTTACAGAGGCTCAGCTAGCTCATGGTAGTACCCAAATAGAGTCCAGGGTCGTGAGTCCCAGGCCATGGCTTTCTATTACTGCTTAACCTTTAGAGTCAAGGACTCCTTTGAGAATCTGAGGAAATAACCACAATGATAATTTTGCATCCAATTTAAGAGAGTCCTCAGAAGTCCCTGAAGCTAATCCATGGACCGCTGCTTGCCCTAGTAATATTGTTTGAATTTTGTCAGCTTTACCATTTGCCTTTTGTGGGTGGCTTTTGAAAAAGTGGTGGTGGTTTAAAATGACGGGTGGCCTGTTCATGCTAAGCTGTTTCCCTTGTCGGCTGATGGCAGTTTGCCAGTGGGTAAGGAAACACATTGCTCAGTCTCATCCTGCCTGCATGTTGAAGACAGTCTCTCTTGGCAGGCTGCAAGATGAACAACGTTAATGTGGTATATACGCCGTGGTCTAACCTGAAGAAAACAGCTGACATGGATGTGGGGCAGATAGGCTTTCACAGGCAGAAGGATGTAAGTGTTTTGTACCATTGAAGGAGGTGGAGCCCTGATACTGAATGGAGTATCCTATCTTTTCTGACTGATGCCATTGTTGTTGAGGGCTGAGCATGAAGTATGTTTTCTAAAGGGAATTAAACTGGGTTGCTAAACCCCTGGAAAGCCTTACCTCTCTCAGGAGAAAAAAACAAAAAGATGCAATATTTTTTCTCCTATCTCCTTTAAAGGTAAAAATTGTAACAGTGGAGAAGAAAGTAAATGAGATCCTGAACCGACTAGAAAAGACCAAAGTGGAGCGGTTCCCAGACCTAGCAGCAGAGAAGGAATGCAGAGATCGTGAAGAGAGGAACGAGAAAAAAGCCCAGATTCAGGAAATGAAAAGGAGAGAAAAAGAAGAAATGAAGAAGAAGAGGGAAATGGATGAACTTAGGTATGTTGGAGCTGTGGTATTGAGCTTGACTTCAAAGATGATTCCCTGGTGATTTTAATCATGTATCAGCCATTAAGAATGATACATTGGTGGAAGGAGGGATATACAACTAGCTCAGAACCGTAAACTGGTTTTAAAAAAAGGCATTTGTATTAATGTGTTGGTTAAAAGAATTGCTTGTTTATGGGGGCAGGATATGAAAGTGGATGAAATAAAATAACTAATTTTATTCATAGATAAACCTTCGTAAGCTATCTTTAGTTTGGTTTGCTTTGTAAATTTCTTCTGGAAAGGAAAAGATGCTATGGGAGGTATTTACGATTGACTAGCTGTACTATTTAAATAAAGTTGTGTTGGCTCTAAAAACCAATGCTAGTAACTCTCAAAGCTGTTTTTTTGTTTTTTTATTTGTTTTTTTGAGACAGAGTCTCGCTCTGTCACCTAGCCTGGAGTGTAATGGCACGATCTTGGCTCACTGCAACCTCCACCTCCCAGGTTCAAGCAATTCTCCTGCCTCAGCCTCCCAAGTAGCTGAGATTACAAGTGTTTGCCACCATGCCTGGCTAATTTTTTATATATTTAGTAGAGACAGGGTTTCATTATGTTGGCCAGCCTGGTCTCAAACTCCTGATCTCAGGTGATCCACCTGCGTTGGCCTCATAAAGTGCTGGGATTACAGATGTGAGCCACTGTGCTGGCTTCAAAGCTATTTTTAAAACTTTCTACATTTTGAAAGTCTAAAGTAATGTAGCGAGGCCTGCTTTAAAGCACTACATTTTAAAACAGCTAAATAGTTCAAATACAATTTGGCTCCTGAAATTCTAGTGAAGAAGGCCATGGGAATAATGATTATGTTAGTTTTCTATTTCCATTGAAACAAATTGCCACAAATTTAGTAGCTTAAAACAACACGGATTTATTGTCTTCTACTTCTGTAGATTGTCCAGCAAGGTTCTTACTGGGCTAAAATCAAAGTGTCTGGAGGCACCAGGGGAGAATCTTTCCTTTCAGCTTTGAGAAGCACCCACATTTCTTGGCTGCTCCTCCAAAGCTCTCCATAGTCACAGCCCCCTCTCTGACCACTGCCTTCTCTGCCTCTAAGGAACAGTGTGATTAGATTTGGCTCATCCAGATAATTCACGATAATCTTTCCATCTTAAGGTCCTCAACTAATGACATCTGCAAAGTCTACTTTGCCATAGAACATATTTATAGGTTCTAGAGACTGAATGTAGATGTTCTCCCATATAGTGTTGTACCCGAAGAGCCCCTAGTTGTTCTAATTAAAGCAAATTAATCCTGCAAATACTCATCACAGAACTCCTACATTTTTCCATGATTTTTCATTTGCAGTACCTATACCAAAAAAAAAGGGTTACTGATAACAATTAATGCCTTTGGAAATGGTGTAGAATCAGAAACAAGTTGCTTAGACATGTCCTACCCAGTTTTCTTGGAATGCTCTGGATTCTTAGAAAGATTGTTAGGTCAAAATGCAGGTGTAATGATTATGTACTGTTATTTATTATTCACATGTATGTGTTTCTGGTTGGGGTTCTCCTAAAACAGGCTTAGTAGCCTCATTTAAAATACAGTGTTCAAATGGAGAGCTTCAGAAATGTTACACTGAGTTGTAATCTGCTAACGTGAGGCCAACTAACATATATGTTTAAATATTTGATACGGCCTAGAATTGTGAGTCTGATTTGTGTTTGAAGTGAAAGAAACGGTATTAACTCCATCAGTGTGGTAAAATTTATGGCATTCTGGGTGATGCAAGATTTAGAGCAGTTAATTCTTTTTTGTTTTGAGTTTGGAGTGGGTGGAAATTGAAAACATGCCTTTTAGTGGCCTTTACAGATCTAACATAATTTTGTTTAAGAACATGATGGAACATCATAACAGGAATGTAAAATCACCTAATTTACTTATAACATTTAATAAGGAAGAATCACTTACGCTTCTGAACATTTTCCAGCTGCCAAACACTGCACTGCAAAGTGCTTTACTTCATTCTCTCATTTAATTCCAGCAATAGCCATGGCAGGTTTTTACCTGCGTCTTATAGAAGAGGAAACTGAGCCTGAGAAGCAGTCAGAAACTTGCCACAACCTCATGTGACTACTTAATCTCAGTCTGATTCTCAAACCTACATACATTACTTACTCTACTCTTCTGCCCTTTATTCACTTTATCCAATTTTAAAGTAATTTTTATTCAATATAAATCAGTCAAGTAATTTATAGATGTCATAATTCCAATTAAACTGCATGCTACTAAAATTTAGGACATTAGTATGATTTTTAGGAGTTTCAAAAATTACAAGCATTTAAACAAAATGTATCAACCAAAACACAGGTTTTGTATCTTTTGGGCATTTTTCTATAGTGTCATCAACATATAAAATACTCCTATTAACTGAAGGGAAAACTCAATCTTATTGAATAAGATTTTTGCTTCAAAAGTTTATCTAATCAGTCCTACTTTCTAAGTTGTCACTAGTTATATGTATTTTTTAATAATCTCCATGGATCTCAGAAAACCAAAAACAATTGCTATGTTTATTTCCATTAACCATATGCCACACAGACAACTTTCTGTCACATGCTGCAGAGGATAGAAGAACGTGGCACAGGGCTGCTGTGCTAGGAACAGGACTTGGTGACGTTGCAAAGATTTGCTTGGCACATCCAGAGCTGCTGTTTGCCTGCTGTGTTCTGCAGCTTTTGTGAAATTTCAACGATAGGCTTTAAGCTGCTGACTTGTTTTGTAATCTGTTTTTATATATTTTGCAGTGCTAGAATCACTTTCATTTCTGTCTTTGAATCTTCTACCCAAGATATAGAAATCTATACCTATTACCTGATTTATTTTAATTTTGCATTTTTTATTTGGCTTTTTGTGTTATTGTACCAAATATTTATTATATCAAAATTAAGTCAACCCATGTAGATGTCAAAACCAGAAGAAATAAGCAATAGTCAGGGAAACCTCATTAATAGTGGATGGGTGAGTAACAGATGAGAGGTTGAGATAGTCAAAACAAAGGGTAAGGACTATGGCTACCTGAGAGGGCTGTTTAAAAGTTGAGCCAGGGCTGGGCAAAGTGGTTCATGCCTATAAATCCAGTACTTTGAGAGGCTGAGGCAGGAGGATTATGTGAGCTCAGGAATTTGAGATCAGCCTGGGCAACAAAATTAAGACTCTGTTTCTATAAAAAATAAATAATTAGCCAGGCATGGTGGTGCAAGCCTATAGCCCCAGCTACTCTAGAGGCCGAGGTGGGAGGATTGCTTGAGCCCAGTTGGCCAAGGCTGCAGTGAGCTCACTGCACGCCATCCTGAGTTACAGAGCTAGATCCTGTCTCAAAAAATAAAAAGTTATGATAGAGACTGGGAGATCAGAATAAGAACCCAAAGCTAAGGAAATTGAAATGAGAGAAGTGTAATGGTAAGTGAAATGGTAAGTCATGGGTAAATGCATCTTCAGTTTGAATATTGACATGAACTTGATTTTCAGGTAAAGATTACCTCAGCATGGAGGATAATGTGGAAAGATTTTAGCTTGTAACTGACAAAGCAGCAGTCCAAACTGAAGTCTAATTCTGAAGCCAAGAGTCTATAGTGTGCTTCCTTTGAGGCAAGGAATGAACAGACTGGCAAGGCTGGAGTCGAGGGCATTCATACACAAGTGAAAGAATGAAAAATTAGGTATACTGTAGAGTGACTTAAAAGGTTTCCTTTTGTCCAGGATTCATGTTGTAAGTGATAAAGAGCCTTTATACGTTTTGTAGAAAATTGGGAAAAAGTAGACTTACAGGTCGAATGAAGTCACTTTGCTGATCTGATTAAGGGAACCAGAGTGGGTGTGTCTAGGTCAGTTAAGAGGAAATGGTGAGACCATTAACTAATCAAATGGATGACAGTCTCATGAAGAACTAACTTCTTTGTACCTTTTGTTTGTTTATCTTAAACACACTGCCACTGCCTTCTACTGTAAATAGCACTCTGTGTGCTGTGCCTCCTTGTCTCACCTCTGAGCACCTGTCTGGGAAGCACTCGTACATCCTTGCCTCCTGTTAGAGGGACAGAGTCCTCTGTCTATGCAGTGGATGACTAGTCATACATCATGAATCCAGTGAGATTAGCTTCCCTGGTATAGTGATTCCTCTTTTGTTTCAATTTTAAAGTAATTTGTATTCAATATAAATCAAGTAACTTATAGATGTCATAATTCATATTAAACTGTATGCTACTAAAATGTAGGGCATTAGTGTGACTTTATGAGTTTCAGAAATTGCAAGTATCCAAACAAAACTTAAAAACCAAAACAGAGTTTTTTTATCTTCTGGGCTTTCTTCCATAGTGTTCTCAACGTACAAAATATTCATATTAACTGAGAGGAAATAATTCTCAATCTCATTGAATAAAATTTTTGCTTGAAAAGTTTAATTAGTCCCACTTTCTAAGCTGTCACTAACCACTTGTGTTTTTAAATAATCTCCATGGATTCAGAAAACCAAAAACAATTGCTATGTCTGTTTCTGTTAAACACATGCCAAACATATGCCTGGCTGGAGTGCTGGGGTGTCACCGTAGCTCACTGCAGCCTCCAATTCCTGGGCTCAAGCGATCCTCCCACCTCAGCCTCCTCAGTAGCTGAGACTACAGGCTCATACCACCATGCCCAGCTAATATCTTTATTTTTTTTAGAGATGGGGTCTTGCCATGTTGCCCAGGCTGGTCTCAAACTCCTGAGCTCAAGTGATCCTCCTGCCTCAACCTCCCCAAGTACTGGGATAAAGTCATGAGCCACAACACTTGGCCCCTGATATGGCAGTCTTGAAGCCAAGATCAAAACTCTGATAGCTAAAGAGTTGGAAGCAGTGCTCTAAGCAGAGGGAACTACGTACGCAAAGACCTTGTATGGGAGCAGCAAGGCAAAATGCAGGACTAAAGTCGTAAGTGTCTAGAGCAGCAGGGGTGAGAGGGCACTTGGATCAAGGGGCCAGTCTATGTGGGCCCTTGCTGGCCAGGTTTGCCCTCATCCTAAGAGCCCGGTGAAGCCATCAGAAGGTTTTAATCAAGGGTTAATACAATGAAGCTTGTGTTTTGGGAAGATCACTTTGCTGACCTCACAAGGGAACCAGAGTGCATGTGGCTGGGTCAGTTAAGAGCATTCCACATCACAGATGATGGTAGCTTAGACTATGGTGGTAACTTGGGGTGGCGAGAAGTGGATCCATGAGAGAATTTTAGGTAAAATGTTAGGATTTGGTGATAGTTTGGATTGAGGTCAAGGGCAGGGGAAAGGGAGCTAAGAATGGCTTTGAGGTTTCCAGTTGGAAATGGAATGGACAGTGATGCCATTCTTTGTGCTGGGGAACACTGGAAAAGAACTAAACTGGTTTAGTAGGGGAGACCATGAGCTGGAGATGGTCATCCGAACCTGAAAATACCCTTGAGATCTCAAAAAGATGTCAGGGAGTTAGCTGGACTAATGGAAATGGAGCTCAGAGGAAACTAAAGAAAGGTCAATTTGTGGGTTTTTTCGGTTTGTTTTTTTTTTTTTTTCTTTGTGACTGAGTCTCGCTTTGTCACCCAGGCTGGAGTGCCGTGGCATGATCTCGGTGCACTGCAACCTCCACCTCCTGGGTTCAAGCGATTCTCCTGCCTCAGCCTCCCAGGTAGCTGAGAGTACAAGCATGCACCACCAAGCCTGGCTAATTTTTGTATTTTTAGTAGAGACAGGGTTTCACCATGTTGGCCTCGCTGGCTTCAAACTCCTGACCTCAAGTGATCCACCTGCCTCGGCCTCCCAAAATGCTGGGATTGCAGGTGTGAGCCACTGTGCCCGGCACAAGAAAGGTAAGTATGTGCATCACTGTCACACAGATGGGAGTTCTGACCCAGTGGTTCTTCAGCCTGGGAAGACAGATCCATTTAAATCTTCACAAGTGATTTCCAGATGCAGTGAGAATTGGCATTCTCTGCTCTAACCACTTGTGTTTCACAACATGTCTTTCTCCTCCTGCTCATGCAACCTGTTCATCTTGTCTGTTTTTTAGTTTTTTTAATTCCTTGTAGACACTGCTTACTCTTAGAAGCTTCAGCTTGTCCCTTCCTCTGGGTGTCTCCCAACTCATTATCTTTGACTGCAGCATTTCTCTTCCCACTGGTCTTCAGTTTCTACAGTTCATATTTACTTGGGTGTCTCATGATGACTTCAAATACAGCATGTCTCAAACCAGGCACATCTTCTTTGCAACATTTTTTCATTTCTCCTATTTTTTTCAAATCACTGAAGCTACAAACGTTGATGTCATTGTTGTTTCTCCTGTTTTATTCCTTCTTACCATTACAGCTGTTAACTCCAGGGATTCATGCTCTCAGATTGGGGTATTGCAGTAAGCTGTGGCCTGATAAGAGTGTGAGCTTAGGAGTCAGACCTCCTTCAAAACCTGGCATCTCTTCTTATCTCTAAGACCTTGGACAATTTACCTAACCACCCTGACTCTGCTTTCTTATTTTGTACAATGGTCTTAAAATGCTCCTTGACCTATTAGGTGGTTGTAGGGATTAGCAGTAATTTATGTAGAAAGCACTTTCTACAGTTATTAGCAAGAGGACACCTAGTAAATGGTAAACACTGTTATTGTGAATGGACCTTGCTTTGACTGCCTCGATCTTCTCTCTACTCTGTTTGCTACACATTACTCTTTTCAAAACACTGGTATTATGTAGCCTCACTTTTCTTCGTCTCTTTGTATATTTTTTAATAGTACTTTTCACTGTAGTTATTGATGAATACGTCTTATTTCCCCTTCTAGTAGGTTCTGTGGGCCCAGGCTTTGTGTTAGTCATCGTTTTCTGTTTTCATCCGATCCTTCACCCAGGCTTTGCACAGGGTCTTATGCATCATGGATATTTAATAAATACCCATTGAACCTTATTATGGCTTTACTCAGTTGTGTATTCTGGCTTCTTGCTGAACACATTGTGTTCAGTTGCGCAATTAGGACAACATAATTGGGCCCCACATCCAGTCTGACTTCCCACTACTTTACTTTGAGAACATAAGTTAGCTGGATCTTGAGCATGTGCTTATAGATACCATCTCTGTCTCTGCTCATCCCACTCTCTGGATCTGAAACGCCCCCTCATTCATCCTGCCCACTTGACTGGCTTGGTTTGGTTCCCTCTTGTCTGTGAAGGGTGCCCTGACAGTTCCTGCCCACACTGATGTGTTTGCTCCTTTGAATTCCTGTAGCATTTACAGTCTGAGCTGTATACCTCACTTGTAAATCATATCAGATCTTGATTGTAGGTGAATTTCCCCATGTGAAAAGTAGGAATAATGCCACCTGTCTCGCCAAGTTATTGTGGAGGTGGTCACATGAAACAAGCGGAGAAAGCACTCTGTAAAGTGCTGTGCACATCTTTTTGATTGTTTATAAATATTTGTCCTTTAAATGTTACAATCTCCTTGAGTGCAGAGGTTATGTCTAGTAGCTCTTGTGTTTCTTCTAAAGCCCATGAGCAGTGCTGGATACACAGGAAATGTTCATCAGATCTTTGTTGGCTGGATCACAATATTTTAAATGTGTTTTTTTTTTCCCCTTCTAGGAGCTATTCATCACTAATGAAAGTAGAAAATATGTCTTCAAATCAGGTATGTTCAAGTGGTGTGCAGATAAGTTTGTCTTGAAATAACTCACTAAGGGTTTTTATAATTATGTTACTGGCCATTATTGCTTTGCATGTTGCAAATAGGTGACCGTGATTTGGTAACCAGGACACCGCTCAGGCTGGACTCTGTCAGGCATTGTGCCTCCTTCCCTGTGGATGTTCTCACGTGTGTTTAAGTAGGCCATCTCAGGGAAAGAGATTGTCAGAGCTTGTGTACTGCAGAGGACAGGTCCATTGATTTTATATTTATAGGACCTTATTCTTTATTTCCCCTCTTTTCTGATTGCAGGCATGCAAAAGTGCCTTTAATTATTAGTGTTCTTTGTCAGTAGAGTTCATATTATAACTAAGTGACAACAAAATTATCACCTTCAATTAAAATAAAAGTACTTACCCTAAGATCTTACGTGACTAAGTGAAGCGTAAGTGACAAAATTGGTTGTTTTCATATTCCTTAGGACCTGAGATAAAAACAGATGGTGACCTGTAACATAGTACTGAAAGGATCTTCTTAACATCACAGCTAATTATTTGATTGGAACTATGTTAGAGAATTTCTGTCCTTGAGGACTGTCTTTCCCAAAATTTATTTTGAGGTGTCTAAAGATAGCACAATTTACACGCTATTGAATAGTCTGCAGAAAATGGAAACTGGGTATTTGGGATATTTGGGATTTTGCATGTTTCATTGTATAGTTTAAAAATATAGTCATCCCTCAATATCTGTGGGGGACTGGGTCCAGGACTCACTAAAGCTACCAAATCCTAGTATGCTTGAGTCCCTTGTGTAAAACGTAGTAGTACCTGCATATAACCTATGTACATCCTTCCATATACTTCAAGTTCTCTACAGATTACTTATAATACCTACTTAGTGTAAATACTATGTAAATAGTTGTCATACTTTGTTTCTTTACATTTATATTATTTTTATTGTTTTTTTTAATTGTTTTTTTCCTCTAAATATTTTTGAGCTGAGGTTGGTTGAATTCACAGATAAGGAAACCAAGGACCAACTGTAACAGAATTTAAGATCCCTTATAAATCACCTAGTCAAACCCCAGATTTAGCACATGAATTAGAATTAATAGGATTTTACGTCTTGTTTATATCTACATCGCCTTCTAAAAATTTGTAAGAACAACATTCTTATTCCGATCTCTAAATTTATGAGACTCCTTTATGAATCAGAGATGTTTCTTTACAATTTATTCCTGAAAAATTCCAGAATAACATTATTAAATAAAATAGAGCTTTGAATTTGAACTTTAGAGACTTAACTGTTATCTGCTAATGGGAGGATTAAAAATCCCTTGGGCAAGGGAGCTTTGTCACAGTGGTTGGGTTAGATCCTTAAAAAAGTCATTTAACCTCTCTGAGGGAGTAAAATGGAGACATATTACTTCACAGGGCTGCTTCAGAATTTAAGCAGAGATACATCTATGTGAAAGTCTTCCTTGACTTACTCTGTAAATAGTCATACTTTTATACCTTATCCATACAGTCTTTGTTGCTGTTTTTCCAGAGTGTCAGTATGAAAAGATGAGATGTGTTTAATCCTTTCTGGAAGCTAGTTTTAGATTTCTTGAAACTATTGGAACAACTTAACAGCTAAACAGAAGTCTCTAATATACCACAACTCAGATGTCATTGTTGTGATTATTTCACTTATTGAAGTTTTCTGTATTTTAAAGGCTACTGTCCACCAGAAATCTAGCCCGCATGTTATTTCATGACCTTAGTTGTTTCATTCTCATCATTATGGATTTTTAAAGTTTGTGTATCATTCTAGAGTTGAGAAATAAACAAATACACACACATATATACATACATATATACGTACATATGCAAACACCATCTGACCAGTGA
Source organism: Saguinus oedipus (assembly GCA_031835075.1). Lineage (NCBI taxonomy): Eukaryota > Metazoa > Chordata > Mammalia > Primates > Cebidae > Saguinus > Saguinus oedipus. The sequence goes on along the minus strand of CM063182.1, from coordinate 32,222,406 downwards.
CAGATGTTAAAAGTCCCAAGACTAAGAAACTGAATTTGTAGCCCAAAAGATTGCTAACCTTTCTACCCTTCCTCCCCCTCTGTTGCTTGCAACCTCTGTTCCTGAGTTCCAAGTATAAATAAGGTTCAAGATTCCAAGGAAGTTTTGCACTGGGTGTTTTTATTCTCTCTTTCAATGAAAATGTTTTTATAGTTTTTCTCCATACTTTAAAAGAATACACTAATTCTCCTTATAAACATCTTCTGTTGAGGAATACAGATGTTTATGGTTTTTTTTTTCCCCATAAGTTATTGGGGTAAAGGTGATATATGGCTACATGAGTAAGTTCTTTAGTGGTGATTTGTGAGATTTTGGTGCACCCATCACTGAGCAGTATACGCTGTACCATATTTGTAGTCTTTTATCCCTCACCCCCTGCCCACTCTTCCCCCCAAGTCCCCAGAGTTCATTGTATCATTATGCCTTTGCATCCTCATAGCTTAACTCCCACATATCAGTGAGACCATACAGTGTTTAGTTTTCCATTCCTGAGTTACTTCACTTAGAATAATAGACTCCAATCTCATCCAGGTCACTGCAAATGCTGTTAATTCATTCCTTTTTATGGCTGCATATTCCATCATATATATATATATACACCACAGTTTCTTTGTCTACTTGTAGACTGATGGACATTTGGGCTGATTCCACGATTTTGCTACTGTGAATCGTGCCACTATAAACATGCATGTGCAAGTATCTGTTTTGAATTATGACTTCTCCTCTGGGTAGAAACCCAGTAGTGGGATTGCTGGATCAAATAGTAGTTCTGTTAGTTTTTTAAGGAATCTCTACACTGTTTTCCATAGTGGCTGTACTAGTTTACATTCCCACCAGCAGTGTAGAAGTATAAGGGATACAGATGTTTTATGATCCAATTTAGAATGTAATCAGTTGCTTTTTCAAAGGCAAGTGTTTATATAATACAGGACTTAAGTTTTAATTTAGCTTATATAGGTTCATCAAGAATAATTACTGTAATTCCAAAACATAGCTCCAGGCAAGTGGGAACTCTGCAAATCTAACCCACAGCCTTTATAGGGAATGATATACTTTCGTTGATAACAACCCAAACTATCTTACTGAGTTGTTCCTCTTCAGTGTTTTGGGATCTAAAACTGACATTTGAAGATACTAAATGACTCTTCCAAACATTGCTACCGCTTTTATTTCAGATTAAGACTCTAGGGCAATCATCATCTTGGCACCTGGATATACCACAATCATTAGTCTGTTCTCTGTGTACTTGTTGAAGGCATTTTTACTGTGTCTTCAGTTCACTGTGCTAATGGAAGAGACACACAGAGAAAACCACTAAGTGAAGCTGGAGCTAAAACCAGACTTCACAGGAACCAATGTTTTCTACCAGTATCGTATTTCTCTACCATCTTTAATAAGGTCTATTTAGATAAGCCTTAGTCTGATCCCTTTGTCTAACAACACTCCCAGTGTCAAGCAATGGGAAAGAGAAAGAAGATAAAACAAATGCAGTGTTCAGGTCGTGACACTGGCAAGCGAATCAGAATGCACTCTTAGTGAATGTTGGCCAGAAAGGAGTCAGGGCTCTACCTTTGTGTGTGGCCTTCAGGACTTGCTCATAAGCCACACAATAAAATAATTCCCTTTGTGCTGTATACCATCACGCAGGTTTTTAAAATTAAAAAATGTGGCAAACCAGCTAACTTGGGAAACTTGCCTATGTTTGACGTCCTAATGGCCTTTCCTATTAAAAAAGAAAAAGAGATCAGAGCCATGTTGTGAAGTCACACATCTGTGACAATGTTGAGGCTTAAATGACTGGAACTTGGACCGGAAATATTTTGCATATTGACAGAATTGTTGGCATGAGGCTATTGAGGCAGCGTTTGCTTGGTACATTTGTTGAAGGATCTGTCATGTTTTCTTATAGTCACATTTGTTTTGCACTATACTTAGTCAGGTGGGACTTACTTCATTATTTAGAAATCAGTAGTCATTTGTTGCTGTGTAATCAGGCCATGTAATGACACCTCACAGATACAGCTGCTAATTCAGCTCTCTCAGGAAACTGACTATTTAAGATGGAGAAGTGATGTGAATGTAGTTATTTTACTTTCTGAACTCAGCGACTGAGATGAGAAGGCAGCTCGCTAATTAAGATAATTGTAAATGTTAAATATTGAGTTATTTTCAGGGCTTTGATGGTCTTGTTTTATTGTTTCCTACAGGATGGCAATGATTCAGATGAATTCATGTAAAAGGAGAAAAGGACCTTTGAAGAAGTGAATGTAGAGACAGTGGTAGACCTTTCCGTTTCATCTGTGTCCTGAAGCATAAAATACTACCAAAATTCCACCTTCATCCTACCCAGAAACGATTGATTGTGGACTTTTAAAAAAATTGTACCTTTTTAGCTGACAGAAAAGAATCAGATATGTATAAATAGTTGGACTTGACAGCATATAACTTAAAGCGAAAAATGTTTTTGCCAGGACATGTCTTGGTACCTTGTGAAAGCTTACTGCCCTTATTCTTGAGATAGACTTTAAAATGAACCTCTGAGAAGTACTGCTGTTGCTGTGGTCCATCCTGAAAACAGATGTCTTGAAACACTTTTCATATTCTTAAAATAATCTTCACTTCTGTTAAGAAGAAGATGTTGGTGGGTAATTATGCAAATGTATCCCTGTCCCTGACTTCTTGATTAGAAAAAAGGGCGTCTAGGTTTTGAAAAGAGATTTTCAGAAGATTGTTGGCTTCAGTATTCACATTCCATCGTGTCAGCTGGGACTGTTAGCTTAGTGACCCTCAGCTCAGCCTGTCCTGGCTTTTACGTCCTTGCTTCCTCTGAGCAGGGGACTCCATCTTAGTCTCATCATATTTAAAGAAATTGATGCTGTTCATCAAGGTGGGGCCTGTGGCAGTTATTGCCTGAGCACCAAGTAAGCCAAGCCATCTATGCAACAGCTTCTGGGCTCAGGAGTAATTTCTCCGCACTGGGGTAAAATAGGAAGGAGTGCCCTGCTGATCCTTTGGGAGCTGTAGGTGACCTGATGTATGCCTTGGAATGCAGCATGAAGCAGAAATCCATGTTGCAATTATGATTTTAGAAGGAACTAAGCATTTTACTAGCCAACCAAGTAATTATTTTCTTTACCCAGAAATCATATTTGAGTTGTAACCCCAGAGTTCAATTTCTTATTGTAGATTCAGCAACTTACTATGTAACATTACTTCTCACTTGAATCACTCACTGTCTGTTGTGATTCTGAGCAGAAGACATCTTTTGATTATACTATGTAAGGCAACCCCTGTAGAATGAGACAAAACAAGGAGGGAGAGAACAAAGCCTGTAGGACCAGAGGCATACACATGGACATTTTACTCACCCCACAGCAGCAAGAATTACCTGCAGCAGGTATTCCACCTATAGTAGCACTTTGGAACTGTGGGCAAAACCGAAAGGCTAATGTTCCCATTTGTTCCACGCTTGTGTATGGGGCTGAACTGGAAAATTCCCTGAGGCGTAATTCATTGGCCAAATTTTGAGAGGGTATAGAAGATGACTTTTGAGATGAGTGATTTTGTGTATGTGTCTAATGATATTCAGCTTGACGTTCTGCAATTTTAAAAGTTATAATAAACTATCTTTTTTTAATCTGGAAGGACAGTGATAAATGAATTCTTAGAATTTGCTATGAAAAGAGTAGCCCCCATCTATAAGCTGGTTTTGAAGGAGATCTTGCTGTAAACCTCATTCATCATAGGCACAGTGTGACGGGTTCTGTCGGGGGCTATCATCTTTATCCTCCTCTGCTAAATGCCTCTTTCTTCCTGATGCCGACTGGGTCAAAGGGTTGCCCTTTCTCAGATATACTCTTGATTGACTGTGAATTTGTAGCTGTGCTCCTTCCGTGCTTCCAAGGAGTCCGGCTGCTACAGAACTCCTCAGTACCCCACATTGCAACACATGTAGACAGCACTTTTGAAAAGTACATACATTTTAACTGTAGTATGAGAGGTCCGGGGGCTCACATTTTAAACATTCCCTAACTCTCAGCTTACGGTGGTTTAAAATGTTCAGGTCTCTCTGCTGAATTCTCTTGATGAATTCATAGCTCTCCAACCTCCTCTGTGCCGATTCCCACACCCCCAACCCCCAGCCTCTGTGTTTTATTTTTTCCCCATCTCTGTTGGTCCCAGGGAAAGCAAGGACGTTTTCTTTGGAGGACATAATAGGTTCATTGCCCACAGGTCAATGAACATTGCCCACAGGTCAAATTGTTGGCATTGAACTCCTCTCATTTCTTGCTATTGGATTGTTTCCTAAACGTTGGATAGGAGAGTTATATATTGTTGCTATTTTTATGAGCTGTGTCCTTGATCAAATCTCTGCGGTGGCTCTGAGTCACTTTGCTAACACCGTCTTCAGTTTCAACACTGATCGGCATGCAGGCGAGGGTCACGTTTAATTTACTTCACTAACTGCTGTATTATATTCTAATAGCTTTAGACTTCACATTTCTTATCCTCCTTTGTCTAGACTTGGGATCTTTGGGCAAGGGAGCTTTGTTAACAGTGGTTGGGCTGGAACAAATGTTGAGAAGTTTATCAGAAGGCATTGAGATTAGCAGAATAGGTGATGGACATTAAGAACCCCTTCAGTGTCCACGTGTTTTGTTGTACTGTCTTTAACTCGTTCTTGAAGCACAGATTTCAGTAAGCCTTTGAGCTGTATAGTGCCAGTAGTTTTCCCCCAACTCAGGAAAGATGGTGTGAGCCGTATACCCAGCAGGATGAGACGGGGAGAATTTTAGCTGCAGCTTCTAGTTTAATAGCAAAGCCCTTCCTCTCACCATTGCATCTGTCTGAGAGGGGAAGCTCTTGTTTTCCAAGCTGGAACCGTTTATGGGGAAAACTGAGCAGGGTGGCAAAATGGAAAAGGAACAATTTTCTAGTTTTTCCTGACCCATGATATTGAGGCCCGCTTTGCCTTTCATTTGCAGTACAGCATGTGAATAACAAATTTCTGTATTCAAAATGATATTAGAGTGACTGCGTGACCTTTGATTTTAAAGCAGACTAAAACCAGGCCAGACTACAATGAAAAATATAAAATTAGAAACTTAAATTCCAAGCTAAATTTCAGGTCTGACTCACCTAACTCCAGTGAATAGTGGCAGCTCAGAAACAAGGATGGCACCGCTGCTGCGGGAGCAAGCTCACATCCAGCTGGCACTTCGTGAGAGCTCTTTCCTGCCAGGCACGTGTGAGTTCCGTGTGGGCAAGACTTGCATGTGCACTCTGTCATTTCGAAAGGGAAATGATGCCAACCCCAGACGCAGCATGTCCTGAATGAATGATCTGTAAAATATAATAAAAGTTTATAGTTTGAATAGAACTCTGTGTGTGTGAGAGAGATTTCACTTTTTACTTTTCTCCTGCAAGTCCCAGTCTACTGATGGGATGTGCCTGCTTATTTTAGGCAAGTTGGGCACAGCTTACATCCCCATGTGATGATGCCGTTCACACAGACATAGCAGGAGCAAATCATAGTAAAGGGAAGGTCGCTCAAGAATTCCAGGGAGAGGCTTGAAGAACCCAGAGCTGAAAGTCCGCGATACTAGCATTGGGAGTTCACAACTTGACCCTCTGCTCTCCCGGAATTCCTGGGAGTCTGCCTGAAATTTTGGCCAAGGAAAGCCTGCAAATGTGAAGACTTCCTGATGGTTTCATGGATGAATGCATGGCTGTGGATTGTGTTATGTTTTGATAGATTTTCATCTTTTTTAGCATAGAACTTCCACTAATGTGAGAATGCTGGCAGGGAGGTCTTAGGGTCAAGGGAGTCACACAAACATTGAAGTTTTTCTTCCAGCTATAAAAGCATATTTGAATTCTTAAATGTTTATTAGAGCACAGACGTTTTTAGTCAGGGCAATACCTGCATCCTTTGATTTTAACTCCCTTAGCTACTAGAGTTCTGGGGTTTAAATATTTAAGTAAATTAGTCTATATAAGGAATGTAGTTTGAAACCAGAATTTTTATACAGAAAATTTTAGACATGTGTATATATACTAGATAGCTCAGCAGTGCGATGAAGATACAAATACCTCCCTAATGCTGTCTTTTAACCTGGGTTTATCATTAGATTACACATATCTCTTTTTCTGTCTTACATTGATTGCTTAGTTTTGTCTGATTTCATTATTGTGTCAATTATTGGAGGGACTGTGAGCTTTCTACCTTAGTGGTGTGACTATAGGTCTACTTTGTAGCCAGATGAAAAAAGAAACGGGTCTCTGCCCTTGACATGTGCTGTGTGGCATCAACCTGGCATTTCCTGCATTTCTTAATAGCCAAGGAATGGTGGCCAGAGGAAATGATTGGTCACTCTAGAAATCCATGCAGCTTCTCTAGTTCTCAAGCCTGGTGAGTGGGTGTCAACATTTAAAGCTGAAAAAGTATTCTGCAAAGTCAATGTCATGTTTTGTTCCATCAATCCCACCTTGTAACCACTGCAGTGAAAATATAAGACTAACAGCCTGACATTTCACATCCTGTCTGGATGAGGCCTTAGCTGCTTGGGCTCCTGCTGGTGTTTTGGTTTCTGCATTAGCAGTTTCCTTTCCATAGAGAAGGCTAATATTTGCTTATGATTTCAGAAGGGAACTTGGATCTTTCAGGTGGTAAAGGCTGATCTGTCAGACTTGAAGTGTTTTGACCCTTGATGAAGACACAGTGCAGGGTCAACAGATGAAAACCACAGTCTAAAAAGAGAAAATATTTGGGGCATCGTGCAGTGCCCGGGAACCAGCCCAGCCTTGCCAGAATCCCCTTCCACTGTGAAGCCCTGATCTTCATGTAACATCCCTTCCAAACTCTAAAGTTTGTATTTTATTTTATGTACTCTGCAACAGTGAGGCTTATATAACATTGCAAAACTAGAATTGCTTTTAGAAGAGTCTTTGGAAATGGTTGAAAGGTCTGAAATAGGCAAAGTTTACCAAAAAACTTTTTTTTTTTTTTTTGAGATGGAGTCTCGCTGTGTCGCCCAGGCTGGAATGCAATGGTGAAAGAGATCTTGGCTCACTGCAACCTCTGCCTTCCAGGCCATTCTCCTGCCTCAGCCTTCCAAGTAGCTGGGACTATAGGCCCATGCCAACATGCCTGGCTAATTTTTGTGTTTTTAGTAGAGACAGGGTTTCACCATGTTGGCCAGGCTAGTCTCAAACTCATGACCTCAGGTGATCCACCTACCTGCCTCAGCCTCCCAAAGTGGTGGGATTGCAGGTGTGAGCCACCACACCCAGCCCCAAGAAAACTCTTACTGGTGCCTATGATTAGAAAATGTTTTGTGTTTTCAACAAGAAGGGGGCAGGGGGCTCAGGGCCCTTTTCTGCCAAGGTAGAGAGTTACCTGCCATGTTTAAAACCAGCCATTGGACTGAAGCTCTGACTCTAGTGGGTTGCACAGCCAGTGCCACAGTCTGAGATGAATCCTGAATGATCCAGCCCAGTGGAGGAAGGGCACAACCCGCCACTAGAGGGTTGGGACTGGGCTACATATTTTAACAAAAAACACAGGAAGCCTACGTAGCAACAGGACAGCATTCTTCACAACCCAGCAGTGCCTACAGATCAGCGGAAGAGGAGGGCCTAATCTCTCAGTATAAAAAATAAAGACACAGGAAGCTTCCCTAGTAACCTGAAGGACTCCCCAGAAACCCAGTAGCGCCTCCACAGGCAGAGAAGCGACCTCATCAAGCAGCTCCCTGACACCACAGCCATGTAAATCCACAAAGATGGGAAAAAACCAGTGCAAAAAGATGAAACCATCAGAAACCAGAACACCTCTTCTCCTTCAAGGGATCACAACTCCTCAACAACACAGGATCACAACTTGACTGAGGAGTGCGACGAATTGACAGAAACAGACTTCAGAAGGTGGATAATAACAAACTTTCAGAGCTAAAGGAACATGTTCTAACTCGATGCAAAGAAACCAAAAACCTTTAAAAAAAGGTTAGACAAAACGCTAACTAGAATAACCAGCTTAGAGAAGAACGTAAACGACTTGATGGAGTTGAAAAACACAGCACAAGAACTATGTGAAGCAAACACAAGTTTTAATAGCCGAATTGATCAAGCAGAAGAAAGAATATCAGAGATTGAAGATCAACTCAATGAAATAAAAAGAGAAGGCAAGCCAAGAGGAAAAAGAGTGAAAAGAAATGAACAAAGCCTCCAAGAAACATGGGATTATGTGAAAAGACCTAATCTACGCTTGATCGGTGTACCTGAATATGATGGGGAGAATGAATCCAAGCTGGAAAACACACTCCAGGATATTATCCAGGAGAACTTCCCAAGTCCAAATTTCAAATTCAAGAAATATAGAGAACTCCACAAAGATATTCCTCAAGAAGAGCAACCCCAAGGCACATAATCGTCAGATTCACCACAGTTGAAATGAAGGAAAAAATGCTAAGGGCAGCCAGAGAGAAAGGTCAGGTCACCCACAGAGGGAAGCCAATCAGACTTATAGCAGATCTCTCAGCAGAAACCCTACAAGCCAGAAGAGAGTGGGGGCCAACATTCAACATCCTTAAAGAAAAGAACTTTCAGCCCAGAATCTCATATTCAGCCAAACTAAGCTTTGTAAGTGAAGGAGAAATAAAATCCTTTACAGACAAGCAATTATTGAGAGATTTTGTCACCACTAGACCTGCCCTACAAGAGCTCCTGAAAGAAACACTAAACACAGAAAGGAACAAGTACCAGCCACTGCAAAAGCAAACCAGTTGGCAAAGACCAAAAATGCAATGAAGAAAATAAGTCAACTAATGGGAAAGAAAACCAGCCAGTAACAAAATGGCAGGATCAATTTCACACATAACAATATTAATATTGAATGTAAGTGGTCTAAACGCCCCAATCAAAAGACACAGACTGGCAAACTGGATAAAAAGTCAGAACCCATAAGTGTGCTGAATTCAGGAAACCCATCTCACATACAAAGACACACATAGACTCAAAATAAAGGGATGGAAGAAGATTTACCAAGCAAATGGAGAAAAAAAAAAAGCAGGGGTTGCAATCCTAGTCTTTGATAAAATGGACTTCAAACCAAAAAAATCAAGAGACAAAGGAGGACACTACATAATGATGGTAAAGGGATCAATCCAACAGGAAGAGCTAACTATCCTAAATATATATGCCCCCAACACAGGAGCACCCAGATAGATAAAGCAAGTTCTTAACAACCTAAAACAATATTTAGACTCCCACACAATAATAGTGGGAGACTTCAACACTCCACTGTCAATATTAGATCAATGAGACAGAAAATTAACAAGAATATTCAGGAATTGAACTCAGACCTGGACCAAGCAAACCTAATAGACATTTACAGAACTCTCCACCCCAAATCCACAGAATATACATTCTTCTCAGCACCACATCATACCTACTCCAAAACTGACCACATAATTGGAAGAAAATCACTCCTCAGCAAATGCAAAGGAACAGAAATCATAACAAACAGTCTCTCAGACCACAGTGCAATGAAGATAGAACTCAGAATTCAGAAACTAACTCAGAACCGCACAGCTTCATGGAAACGGAACAACTGGCTCTTGGATGCTGACTGGATAAACAATGAAATGAAGGCAGAAATAAAGATGTTCTTCGAAACCAAAGAGAACAAAGACACAACATACCAGAATCTCTGGGACACATTTAAAGCAGTGTCTAGAGGAAAATATATGGCAATAAATGCCCACATGAGAAGCAAGTAAAGATTCAAAATTGATACCCTATTGTCAAAATTGAAAGAGCTAGAGGAGCAAGATAAAAAAACTCAAAACCTAGAAGTCAAGAAATAACTAAGATCAGAGCAGAACTGAAGGTGATAGAGATACAAAAAACCCTTCAAAAATTCAATAAATTCAGGAGCTGGTTTTTTGAAAAGATCAATAAAATAGGCAGACTGCTAGCCAGATTAATAAAAAAGGAAAGAGAGAAGAATCAAATAGATGCAATAAAAAACGATAAAGGGGATATCATCACAGATTCCACAGAAATACAAACCATCATCAGAGATTATTACAAACAACTCTATGCACATAACTTAGTAAACCTGGAAGAAATGGTTAAATTCCTGGACACTTGCATCCTCCCAAGTCTAAACTAGGAAGAAGTTGAAACCCTGAATAGACCAATAACCAGGGCTGAAGTTGAGGCAGCAATCAACAGCCTACCAACCAAAAAAAGCCCAGGTCCAGATGGGTTCACAGCTGAATTCTCCCAGACCTACAAAGAGGAACTGGTACCGTTCCTTCTGAAATGATTCCAAACAATCCAAAAAGAGAGATTCCTTCCCAAATCATTTTATGAGACAAACATCCTGATACCAAAACCTGGCAGACTCAACAAGAAAAGAAAACTTCAAGCCAATATCCATGATGAACATAGATGCAAAAATCTTCAATAAAATACTGGCAAGCTGATTGCAACAGCACATCAAAAACCTTATCCACCATGATAAAGTAGGCTTCATCCCGGGGATGCAAGGCTGGTTCAACATACGCAAGTGTGTAAACGTAATCCACCACATAAACAGAACCAAAGACAAAAACCACATGATTATCTCAATAGATGCAGAGGTGGTCTTTGACAACATTCAACAGCCTTTTATGCTAAAAACCCACAATAAACTAGGTATTGATAGAACGTATCTCAAAATAATAAAAGCTATTTATGACAAAGCCACAGCCGATATCATACTGTATGGGCAAAAACTGGAAGCATTCCCTTTGAAATCTGGCACTAGACAAGGATGCCCTCTCTTACCACTCCTATTCAATTTAGTATTGGAAGTTCTAGCCACGGCAATCGGGCAAGAAAAAGAAATGAAGGGTATTCAATTAGGAAAGGAAGAAGTCAAATTGTCTCTATTTGCAGATGACATGATTGTATAGTTAGAAGACCCCATGTCTCAGCCCAAAATCTCCTGAAACTGATAAGCAAATCCAGCAAAGTCTCAGGATACAAAATCAATGTGCAAAAATCAAAAGCATTTCTATACACCAATAACAGACTTAAAGAGAGCCAAATCAAGAACGAACTGCCATTCACAATTGCTACAAAAAGAATAAAATACCTAGGAATACAACTAACAAAGAATGTAAAGGACCTCTTCAAGAACTACAAACCACTGCTCAGTGAAATAAGAGGGGACACAAACAGATGGAGAAACATTCCATGCTCATTGTTAGGAAGAATCAATATCATGAAAATGGCCATACTGCCCAAAGTAATTTAAAGATTCAATGCTATCCCCATCAAGCTACCAATGACCTTCTTCACAGAACTGGAAAAACCACCTTAAACTTCATATGGAACCAAAAGAGACTGCATAGCAAAGTCAATTGTAGGCAAAAAGAACAAAGCTGGAGGCATCACACTACCTGACTTCAAACTATTCTATAAGGCTACAGTAATCAAAACAGCATGGTACTAGAACCAAAACAGAGATATAAACCAAGGGAACAGAGCAGAGACCTTGGAGGCAACACAACATATCTACAACCATCTGATCTTTGTCAAACCTGACAAGAACAAGCAATGGGGAAGAGATTCCCTGTTTAATAAGTGGTGTTGGGAAAACTGGCTAGCCATGTGCAGAAAGCAGAAACTGGACCCCTTCCTGACACCTTACACTAAAATTAACTCCAGATGGATTAAAGACTTAAACATAAGACCTAACACCAGAAAAACCCTGGAAGAAAATCTAGGCAAAATCATTCAGGACATTGGCATAGGCAAGGACTTCATGACCAAAACACCAAAAGCATTGGCAACAAAAGCCAAAATAGACAAATGGGACTTAATTAAACTCCACAGCTTCTGCACAGTAAAAAAAACAGTCATTAGAGTGAGTCGGCAACCAACATAACGGGAAAAAATTTTTGCAACAATCTACCTATCTGACAAAGGGCTAATATCCAGAATCTACCAAGAACTAAAACAGATTTACAAGAAAAAAACAAGCAAGCCCATTCAAAAGTGGGCAAAGGATATGAACAGACACTTTACAAAAGAAGACATATATGAAGCCAACAAACTTATGAAAAAATGCTCATCATCACTGGTCATTAGAGAAATGCAAATCAAAAGTACATCGAGATACCATCTCACGCCAGTTAGAATGGCGATCATTAAAAAATCTGGAGACAACAGACACTGGAGAGGATGCGGAGAAATAGGAACACTTTTACACTGTTGGTGGGAGTGTAAATTAGTTCAACTATTGTGGAAGACAGTGTGGCAATTCCTCAAGGACCTAGAAATAGAAATTCCATTTGACCCAGCAATCCCATTACTGGGTATATATCCAAAGGATTATAAATCGTTCTACTCTAAGGACACATGCACACAAATGTTCATTGCAGCACTGTTTACAATAGCAAAGACTTGGAACCAACCCAAATGCCCATTGATGATAGACTGGACAGGGAAAATGTGGCACATATACACCATGGAATACTATGCAGCCATCAAAAACGACAAGTTTGTGTCCTTTGTATGGACATGGATGAACCTGGAAACCATCATTCTCAGCAAACTGACACAAAAACAGAAAATCAAACACCGCATGTTCTCACTCATAGGCAGGTGTTGAACAATGAGAACACATGGACACAGGGAGGGGAGCATCACACACTGGGGTCTGTTGGGGGAAATAGGGGAGGGACAGTGAGAGGAGGGGAGTTGGGGAGGAATAACATGGGGAAAAATGCCAGATATAGGTGATGGGGAGGAAGGCAGCAAACCACATTGCCATGTATGTACCTATGCAACAATCCTGCATGTTCTTCACATGTACCCCAAAACCTAAGATGCAATAAAGAAAAAAAACACACTGAGATATCATCTCACGCCAGTTAGAATGGCAATCATTAAAAAATCTGGAGAAAACAGATGCTGGAGAGGATGTGGAGAAATAAGAACACTCTTACACAGTTGGTGGGAGTGTAAATTAGTTCAACCATTGTGGAAGACAGTGTGGCAAATTCTCAAGGATCTAGAAATAGAAATTCCATTTGACCCAGCAATCCCAATACTGGGTATATACCCAAAGAACTATAAATCGTTCTACTATAAAGACACATGCAAGCGTATGTTCATTGCAGCCCTGTGTACGATAGCAAAGACCTGGAACCAACCCAAATGCCCATCGATGATAGACTGGACAGGGAAAATGTGGCACATATACACTATGGAATACTATGCAGCCATCAAAAACAATGAGTTCGTGTCCTTTGTAGGGACATGGATGAACCTGGAAACCATCATTCTCAGCAAACTGACACAAGAACAGAAAATCAAACACTGTACGTTCTCTGTCATAGGTGAGTGCTGAACAATGAGAACACATGAACACAGGGAGGGGAGCATCACACATTGGGGTCTGTAGGGGGGAAATAGGGGAGGGACAGCAGGGGGTCAGGATTTGGGGAGAGATAGCATGGGGAGAAATGCCAGATATAGGTGATGGGGAGGAAGGCAGCACATCACACTGCCATGTGTGTACCTATGCAACTATCTTGCATGTTCTTCACATGTACCCCAAAACCTAAAATAAAATAAAAAAAATAGTAGGGATTATCATATAAGGTAAAATTTAAAAATGATTTTAGTTTGGTTTTGTCACTTATGATACCACGCACGGCAGGAAAGAATGAAGAATAGTAAAGAGGCAAACATGAGAGAGTTCTGGAAAGGGGCAGTTAGAGCAAGAGGGTAAGGATAATGACCACGAACAGCTCCTATTCAGTGAGTACTTACCACGTCAGACAGCATGCTGTGCACTTAACACACACTACCTCATTTAATCAACCAAAAACTCCAGGAAGTAAACACTTGTACTGTCTCCACCGTATTATTTTTTTTTTTGAGATGGAGTTTCACTCTTTTTTTTTTATTATTATTTTTTGTTTTTCATTGCGTTTTAGGTTTTACTCTTATCACCCAGGCAGGAGTGCAATGGCGGGATCTTGGCTCACTGCGACCTCTGGCTCCTGGATTCAAGCAATTCTCCTGCCTCAGCTTCCCGACTAGCTGGGATTACAGAGGCCCACCACCATACCTGGCTAATTTTTGTATTTTTAGTAGAGATGGGATTTTGCCATGTTGGTTAGGCTGGTGTTGAACTCCTTGACCTCAGGTGGTCCGCCTGCCTCGGCCTCCCAAAGTGCTGAGATTACAGGCGTGAGCCACTGCTTGTGTCTCCACATTAATTAATTAATTAATTAATTAATTTTTATTTTATTCATTCTCCATAGAGACTGTCAAAAATTGCCAATGCCAACTATATTGCAAGTTGTCATGGCGGGGTATTGGGAAAAGTTTTCAGTTAGCGATAGGGCCTTGGATAAACCTCACTGGCTACAATACTGCCACTGCGCAAAGCTTATTGTCTCCATTTTAAAGTTAAGCAACCGCTTGAGACAAACTCCCTAACTTGCTTAAGAACACGTCACAGAGGAGTGACACAGACAGATTTAAATCCAGATAGTCTGAACTCCTGTTACCAGAGCTTCCTGAGATATACACGTAAAGAACACAGTTACTGGCACATGGGAAATACGTAACAAGTCACAGCTATTGTAACTAAAAGGAGAAATAATTCAGAAAGGATTTTAGACAAGCAGTGGACATATGGCAAACAGATGATTGAAGGAAAAAACATGGGAGAAAAAGGAAGAATATGACCAGTTTTCCCTTAAAGGCATTTCAGCATTTTATTGCTAAACAGGCATTCTCCAGGGAAACAGCAGATGTTGAAGGGACTAAGGTACAGATGTTAGAAGTCCCATCATACCTCTACAGTCCCTGAAAATATCAAGCAGACCCTCGCTCTGCGAACGGTTCACTGAATGTGCCCAAAGCTGTCCCTTACTGACCCCACTTGGGGATGCTGTGTTTGATACGATGAAGTTTCTAATAGCGAATGTCCTTCCTGCCTCCTGTTTCCGTGTAGACAGTAAGATCCAGTCCCTGTTCTCCTGAAATAAGCCCCGAATTCCATTTCCTCATTTTATGATCCCTGATACTCACAGGTGGACTAAATCAAAGGCTGACTGGAGCAAAGGGATTCGATCTGGGATGCTTACCTGCTCCAGCCTTTCAATGAGCTCTGCAGGAGTTAGGACCACCTCTTCACTACCCCTATCAGAGTCCTGTCCCAAGAAATCTGGTTCTTCTGTCATCTTCTCTGAGACCAGGAACCTAACGAGAAGGAAAGAACCAATAATCTGCAATGCGTTTTCCATTTATTTGCAAGAATAGACATCTACCTGGAGAAGGAAAAGATTTATTGCGGTTTCCTGGGGTTGTGGAGGCCCCATTAGCAAGTGGCAAGAGAACGCAGGGACTCTAGTGTTCCGGTGTCTGCCTCTCCCTCCAAGGCTTAGGTCAGGTATCGGTTTCTCAAACGGGCCTCCCCTTTATAACTGTCCGCCAGGAACTGAGCACCTATCACACCATACAATCACTATTCATTTATTTGACTTCCTGGTAAAGGTCTTGTTTCTTAGGGTCGGGGTTCGTTTTAGTGCCTGGCACTAAGCACTGGGGACGCAATGACCCGGGGGGGAAGCCCCAGCGCTCAGCGCTCAGCACAGTGTTTGACCCCTATCAAGTACTTAACATCATTGGGAGCTGGCCGGCTCACGCCTGTAATCCCAACACTTTGGGAGGCCGAGGCGGGAAATTAGCTTGAGCCCAGGAGTTCGAGACCAGCTTGGGCAACATAGGGAGTTCCTGTCTATAAAAATAAAAGTTATTAGGTGGATTAATCAATGCTAATTTCCCAGAGCCACAGGGCCCGGCGACACAGATCAGTCGGTGACCCCAAGGGCCTAAGGAGGTGGGTGGCGGGAACGAGGAAAGCCCCCGGGGTCGCAGGGAAACTGCGAACATCCCCCTCCCCTCCTCCCTCTCCGTGCCACTCACAAAGGCCCGCCCTCGCCACACAGAGGTCTCACTCGACGCTCACGCTGGGACCTGGGAGACAGCGAGGCACTCCAGAGCAGCAGGCGGTAAGGACGGGGAGTTCGTGGGGACGCAGTCGGGGCACTTGGAAGCGGGAAGACAGCAGAGCAAACTGCTTGAGGCCTGCCCGGGACCAACTCGACTTCTCAGCTCCCGCGCTGCTTTCGGAAACTCTCCGCCCAGGCACACGTCACCGCGCAAGGGCGACGCTGACCAATCACGGAGCAGCGGGAAGAACGGGGCTGTCTCATTGACCCCGCCCACTCGAGGGGCGGAGACTGTCTTCACGGCGGCCCGCGGTCCCAGAAACCCCGGTAAAGGAGGCGGTGGGAGGCTGGTCCGGCCCAAGTGGGCCGGCCGCTAGGGTGTGGTTCTGGCTGCACTACCCATGACCGTCGGGAGGGGGCGCCCCACCACCGCGGCTGAGAGGGGCGGCGGTGTCCGTCCCAGGGCCAGCAGGGTGCCAGCGCCCGGGTACTGAATTCCTGGGGCGCTGGCGGGTCCCACCCAGAAGTGCGCTGTTGGAAGTAGGCCGCTGCAACCTCCTGGGTCGTCTCCACCACAGCTCCCGTGGCTCTTTGGGTTCCTCGTCTTTGCAGCGTTTCAGCTGAGGTCACTATGGTCATTGCCTTAAGAATCTCTTTTTTTCTTTCTCGAGATAGGGTCTCTCTCTGGTGCCCAGGCTGGAGTGCAGTGGTATGATCACGGCTCACTGCAACGTCCGCCTCCAGGGCTCTAAGCGACCCTCCTACCTCCGCCTCTCGAGTACCTGGGACCACAGGCCAGCATCACCACACCCAGCTGTTTTAATTTTTTTTTTTTTAAATAGAGCCGTGGGCGGGGAGAGTGGGGGAGGGTTTTCCCTATGTTGGCCAGGCTGGTCTCAAACTCCAGGACTCAATCGGTCCTCCCACCTCGGCCTCACAAAGTGGCCAGTGGTTCTTGAAGCCTGCGATCAGACGACCAGCAGCAGCATCGCCGAGGACTCCGCGAAAATGGAGATTCTCAGGCCGCACCCAGACCCACTGAATCAGAAACTCTGGGGGTGTTCTGGTCACCTCCTGGTGACCCTGACGCAGGTGAGGTTTGAGAATCACTGCTTTGGGGCAATGCTTCCAACTTAGCTTCTGGAGGGGAAAAGCAAAAAAACCCCATGTTTGTATATGTATACATTTTTCCATCTTTGTGTGATTCAGTTTTTCTTCTCTGAATTGCTGATTCTTTTCTCTTTGCTGCCCTGTGTTTTCTGTGCAAAGCGTTGCTTCTGACTTCCCTAAAAGTGACTCTTCTCCATCAATCTGAAGGCTCTTTGTGAAGCTGCTCTATGATGTCATATTGATTGACTAGTAAAATGGTTGGCTAATATAGGAAGATCATATCTGTCTGATTACAATCCTATTACAAAAACGAGAATAGAATAAGCTGAGTGAGAGAGTGGGCATCTTTACAAAGGGCTGTATAAGCTGGGGGCATATCAGTGTGGGACTCCCAAAAGGAAGGGACATTTGAGCTGTGTCTTATAAAATGAAATTTATGAGTGGCAAATAGGTGGTCATTTTGAGGTCTGTTTCAACGCTGTTTCAATGGTTTGGTAATCCAGTGGTTTTTGGTTATGGCAGAGTATGTTTCCCAAACGGATCTCATCCCACATACTCTTCTTACCATGTGACATTGACACTCCTCCGTCAAGAGGTGGGGTCTATGTTCTCACCTTTTTACTTATTTATTTATTTAGAGACAGGGTCTCGCTCTGTTGCCCAGGCTGCAGTGCAGTGGTGTGGTCACAATTTTCTGCAGCCTTGACCTCCCTGGGCTCAGGTGATCCTCCCATCTCAGCCCTTCTGAGTAGCTGGGATTACAGGCACGCACCACCATGCCCAGCTAATTTTTGTATTTTTAGTAGAAACGGGGTTTCACCATGTTGATCAGGATGGTCTCGCTCTCTTGACTTCGTGATCCACCCGCCTCGGCCTCCCAAAGTGCTGGGATTACAGGCTTGAGCCACCACGCCCGGCCTTAATATTTTTTTTTTGAGACACAGTCTCACTGTTGCCCAGGCTGAAGTGCAGTGGCCCGCTCTCAGCTCACTGCAACCTCCACCTCCAAGGTTCAAGTGATTCTCCTGCCTCACCCTCCTGTGTAGCTGGAATTACAGGTGCCCACCACCAGACCCAGCTAATTTTTGTATTTTTAGTAGAGACGGAGTTTCACCATGTTGGCCAGGCTAGTTTCAAACTCCTGAGGTCCGGTGATCCACCTGCCTCAGCCTCCCAAAGTGCTGGGATTACAGGCGTGAGCCAGCAAGCCCGGCTACTTTCAATTTTTTTAAGTCCGGAGTTGGGAGGAGAGCTCCAGCTAGAGATGTACATTTGAGAATTAGGCCGGGCGCCGTGGCTTATGCCTGTAATTTTAACACATGGGAGGCTGAGGCAGCGGATCACTGGAGCCCAGCCTGGGTAATATGGTGAAACTCCGTCTCTCAAAAAAAAAAAAAAAAAAAAAGCCAGCCTCTCTGGCATAAGCCTATAGTCCCAACTACTCAGGAGTCTGGGGTGGGAGGATCACTTGAGTCCAAAGGGTCAAGGCTGCAGTGAGCTGAGATTACTCCACTGCACTCTAGCCTGGGCTACTGGAGTGAAACCACGTCACAAAAAAAAAAAGGTTAAAAATAAACAAATTTGAGTTATCAGAATATGAATGGTACAAATTTTAGATCAGATGAATACACGAAAGTCAGATGTATGGAGAGACTTTGCAGTTAAAAGTAATGTGAAGAAGACAGGATGTTTTAGTCCAGATCTATACCATAGCCTTCGTTTGAAATAAACACACTTGGCCAGGTGCGGTGGCTTATGCCTGTAATCCCAGCATTTTGGGAGGCTGAGATGGGCAGATCACCTGAAGTCAAGAGTTTAAGACCAGCCTGGCCAACATGGTGAAATCTTGTAGACTAAAAATATAAAAATTAGCCAGGTGTGATGGCAGGCGCCTGTAATTCTAGCTACTCGGGAGGCTGAGGCAGGGGAATTGCTTGAACCCTGGAGGTGTGCTGTGAGCCAAGATGGCACCATGGCACTCCAGCCAGGTATAGTGGCTCACGCCTGTAATCCCAGCAATTTGGGAGGCCAAGGCAGGTGGATCACTTGAGGTCAGGAGTCACACGACCAGCCTGTTCAACACCGAGAAACTCTGTCTCTACTAAAAATACGAAAATTAGCTGGGCTTGGTGACAGGCACCTGTAATCCCAGTTACGCGAGGCTGGGGCAGGAGAATCACTTGAATCCATGAGGCGGAGGTTGCAGTGAGCCAAGATAGTGCCACTGCACTCCAGCCTGAGCAACAGAGAAAGACTCTGTCTCTAAAAAAAAAAGGAGAGAGAGAAAGAAAAAAATAAGGTGAATGTTGCTTGCTCAAGCACAATACCTGCCACTGGTACAAAAAAACATAGTCCAAGAAATCGAGTATCAGAGGAGATAAAAATGTATAAAAAGAAATCTTTTATTTAAAAGATTTCTGAATAATAATCCAAGAATGAAGTCCCCTAAAAGAGGTTAAAGCCTCCCAACATCCAAAGCTCTCAGAACACTGTAAATTGAAACTAGAGGCACACTTGGCACACATCCTCGTGTGTTATTCTAACCCATATGCTTTGAGCTCCATGGGAGTGGCCAGCCTGGGGCCAGCTGTGTCCAAGGTTGACTTGTCCTCGTTCTCCCCCATCCTGGGGGAAGCAAACACTTCAGTGGCCACTTTCAATACCAGCCATCAATACACAATGGGTAGCCTTGGGGGCGGTGGGAGCAAAGGTCAGGCTTCTGGGTTATGGTAAATTGCACTCAAAAAAGTAGTAGCTAGGCACGGTGGCTGAGCCTGTAATCTCAACACTCTGGGTGATCCTCAGGCAGGAGGACCATTTGAGTCCAGGAGTTCAAGACCAGCTTGGACAACACGGTGACATTCTGTCTAGAAAAAAAATAATAATAATTTAAAATTTAAAAATTAAAGTGTACTAGACTACTGAAAATAAGTGTTTTTAAAAGTACTCCACATTCTGAAATGCACAGAGACAGTCTCCCACACTCTGACATGATGAAGAGGGAGAAAAAGTGTTTTTTATATCAGCTGTTGAAGATGCTTTAATGAACATTCCTTTGGCAAAAGTTGAAGAAGCTGCACTATTTCAAGTTACCAGGAAACCGGCCCTTCCCAGATGGAGAGGAAAGTAGAAGGGCAAAGTTCTGTGCTGCATCTCTCCCGTCTTTAATGTAAAGAACCCCTCCCCAACCTCTGCAATACACACACACAAACACACGAACACACGCGCTCGCACACACATCACCCCCCGTCCTTAGACACTCTCTGCTAAGCCCTTTCAATAATTACATATAAGTGCTTTATTTACATTTCTTCCGTTTCCCCCACTCCATTCCCGGAATCTTCCTAAAGAAAACCTTCTCCCTTGTAGTCAGGAAATAGAGAAGAATGCAAAGAATTTGAGGCCTTCTGCAGGGGCTAAAAGTTGAATCAGTCCGGTTTACCCGTTATGAATTCAGGTGCAAGAAAACAGACTGAGCAAAGTTCCCCAACACAGAAAACACGCACATGCTGGACAAGAAATCACGCTTTGCCCAAGCAGAAAAGGCAGGCTCAGAGGGCTCAGCCTGTCTTTCTGTGCGCCCTCACATAGCCCGGCTTTATTCTGATGAATAGGACCGCGAACCCAGCACTTAGCTGCAGTTTTGCCTTTGATTACTGTCCCCGAAAGGCTGGCTATTGAGCACGCTCTAAGTAGACTGGATGGTGGCTCGCGTGGCCAGGGGACTCGGCAGCAACACCCGGAAGGCGAAGCTGACCCTCTCATCTCCGCGGAGACCAGTGTTCCAACACAGTTCTTCTTGAAAGGAGCCCCAGGCACCCAGGGGGTACACATCTGCACTGCCCCCTGACCCCGTCTGCGCGCACGGTGCCCAGCAGGAAGCCCCTGCAGGGCACACGGCTGCAGGCTCGCCCCGGAGAGTGCAGGCATCATTGGATAGATACCCTCTAGCTCCCCTGGGGCGCAGCAGCCTGGGGCGTGGGGGCGGCTCTGCAGCAGGAGGAGGCCGGGCCGGGAGGCAGCAAGCGGGACGCCAGCCCTCTTAAGGCTCTGCCCGCAGCGGCTTCAAACCAGTGCACGGATGCCAACGAGAGCCCCACTGCGTCTGCAAACACAACTTGCTTCTTGGGTAGCTGGGGATCAGGAGGTCGCGCTGGGCAGGGGCGGGACAGCCGAGACTGCGGCTGCCTCGGGGAGGCCGCTGGGGCTGCGGGAGGCGTGCGCTGTGGCGGAGGCAGAGGTGCATAGGGAGGTGCGCTGCAGGCGGCACGGGGACCTTGGCAAAGGAGAAGGAAGCTCTGATGAGAGCGCAGAAGGACCGCACATTTCCACCTGTAGCCCAATCCCCCCTTCGCTGCGCTCTCCCTGGCTTGCCCACTCCACGGTATCCCCTGAAACT